>JALJVW010000206.1:81182091-83582091 GCA_024865655.1 Emberiza elegans | reverse complement strand
GCAGCTTCTGGTGAAAGCAGAGAAACCCCTGTGGGCAGTTTTATGTTGGGCATCTTTAAATGCAAACTGCTTTGTGGAGATGTGTGCAGCTCTTTCTCCTCTCTCTCGTAAAGCCCAGGAGACCAAAATGCACCTCAGTGGGCAAAAATGGCCAGGTGGGTGCAGAAAAGGCCTGAAGTGACTTTGACAAAGTCCAAACTGCTCACAAAGGTCTGCAGGGTGGCCGATGAGGGAGGGCAGGGGGTTTCTCTGCTGAGGGTGCTGAATGCTGAAAGTTTATTGGGTCTGGGTGGCCTGAGTGCATCTCCACCTGTTCTGGGGGTGGCAGTGCTGTGCTGCAGTTGGAGGTTTCTCAGTTCTCTCCACTTCCACAGACAAAGGTTTGTATTTTCCAGGTGTTCCTGATGTCTCAAGTTTTAGCTTTTATATTTTTCAGATTCTGTGCTGCTTTAGTGTGTACTTCTGAGCTTCACATTATGGGATGGTGAGCTCTCTTCACAGAGTGGGGAGAGAAAACAATTCCTTCTCTAGCTGGGCACCAAGGACAACCAATCCAAATTTCAGGTCCAAGACCACAAACAGTGTGGAATGAAGATAGAAAAACAAGCAGGGTGGGACTTCATAACTAAAGCTGGAATGGGACAATGAACTGCAAGGTGCAAATGGAGCAGAGCTGATCCCAGGGACAGACCCCGTGCCCATCATGCATTTTGGGGCCATTTGGGTTCATCTTGGGTGCAGCCCTGGCTGGGCTCTGGTGCTGCCCAAGGTGGATCCATGGAGGAGATCCTTTGAATAAATCCCTGCTTTATTCTTTAGCTCTGTCCAGCCTCTGTTCTAGGGCAGCCTGCACAGGGCATCATTCCCATGAGCACAGAGCCGTGATTCCAATGGGATGAACAGAATCAGAGACATTTTGGGTGCATTCACAGCATCTTCACCCCAAGCTCTCTCTGCTGCTCTCCCATTTGGGAATCACACTTCTGGCTGAGAGATAAGCGATGTCTGTCACTGCTGTGTGTATCCCCACAGCTCTGTGCTCCTCCACAGTCTGAGCCACAGCAGAGCGCTGTGCTGGTCCCCATTGCACCCAGCATGGATGTGCCTGAACCAGGATCACAATTCCCAGTCTTTTAGGAATTCTCTTCCTGTCATTGTCCCCATGGAAGGTGCCAAGTGTCCAATTTGTTTGAAACCAGAGAAGAAGCAGGAAAAGTATCTTTGTGGGGTTTTTTTCTGGAATTCATGAGGATGTGCTGGTGTTGCCCTGCCTCAAACTGGCTTTTCTGTTAAACTCAGTCTCCATAACAAGTTACTTGCAATGAGGCCTGTACAAATTTACATTGAACTCAGATATTCAAATCCAAGAAATTTCATGTCTGGGGCTTCACTATAGAACTCTTTTCAATTTGGCTTTTTCACTCTTGTCTGCAGACTAAGCAGAAGGGAGTGAAGATCTGCTTTGCGCTGCCCTTGCTAACAGAGATCCTAATTTTGACTGGCGTGTCAGATTTCCCCAAACAGAGGCAAAAACCAGAGAAAGCTCCTCTTTCCAAACCATTTCTGAAAACCAATTGGAATAATCTCTAACCCTTCTTGTTAGACACTCCAGTGCCTAAGCAAGGAACAGAGCAGGATTCTTGTTTTTTGTGGGAAGGCTGTGAGTAGTGACAAACAAGTTCTTGCCTGTGGAAAAAATCTTTTACAACTGAAAGAAAAATGTTTTAGCATTTCAAATAGCTAATGCTCTGAGATCAAGTGAAGTTCTTTGCTTTAGGAAGTGAAATGAATCTATTTGACGGGATATTTTATTAATCGGTTTTAAGTTTCAGCAGTTTAGTTTTACATTTCCATGAATATTGTAGTATCATAGGAATTTGTGATAATGTTATTGGGATTATTACATGCAAGTCACTAATAGCAGAGAAGATGTAAAAATTCATTGCCATCATTGAATTTAGAGCAAAGTTAAGTCAGCCTGGTTATGTGTGAATTGTGTGTAGCACTGTCTGGGCTGAAACAGCTCAAAGCCTTTCATCTGCACTTTATTGTGTTGTGGTGACAGCAGCATTTCAGTTGTGGAATCACTTCTGCTCTGTCTCACACCACAGCAAATCCTGTGGAGCTGCCCAAGATCCACAGTGGACTGGGAGTTCATTTCTTACAAGCAGTGCATTATAGGTGGTTTCCATGTGTGGTTAAGAATGCAGAGAAAATTGAAAAGCCTCATTTTTACCGTTTGTTTAAGGTAAAACCAGGTGATAAGTAGAGGGACAGGTTCATAAGCTAAAATGGGCTGCTTGTTGCTATCTTTTCTTGCAGTCCTTTGTTCAAGGACCCAAGTTCTGAAACCTGAATTAAAGCTGAAATTATGAAAGCAAGCAAGAAATAGGAAAATATGTACACAGCTCCCTCCATCATCCTTAGCTGGACTGTTACAGCTTCTCTGACTCCTGGGAAGCTACACCACTATTTCTCCAGCTGAATATTTACACACTGGGGTTAGCTAAAAGCCCACAAATATCTCAAGTAAAACCTGATGTAGTTCTCATCTGTCCCTCTGAATTAAGGTATTGCATGGGCACTGATTCTCTTTTTTCTATGCAGTTTCCTTACTGGTATAAAGATGGATTAAGCAATTGCAAAAAACCAACAATTTACTCACTGGAACACAAGCACCCCAGTCCTGCTGTTGTGCAAATGGTTGCTTTATTCTCTGTATCTCCAATGATACAAGCAACTGAAAGAAAGCAAAATCTTTATACGTCCTGTCTTTTACCTGCTAGACTGATGTATCTGCAGTGAGTGTCTGCCTCCAGCTGACTTTGGGGAGTGGGAAAAATTTTCCTGCAGCACGGTTTGGCTTTTGAAAATGAGGTGAAGCGAGGAAAATTGTTTGTTTGTTTTTGTAGTAAGACGTCCCCTAAAATATTTATGACCTTTTCTTTGTAGGCTCCAGCCCTTTGTGCTTTGGATTACACACTTAAGAGCTAGGCACTGGTTTTGAATGCCTAAATCAGCCTTTTTATTGGCTTCTTGTCTACAAAATGGAATAACGTGTTCTCTTGTGCAGAGGTTAATAAACCCTTGTGGAAAGCTTGTATTCCATAATGCTGAGTGCCTGGAACAGAGAGTGAGGGAATGAGCAATCTCTTCCTTCAGAGACAGTCTTGGATGGCCTGCAGTGAAAGCAGGGATTGCAGGGAAATGCTCCTGCAAAGCTGTTTGGTCAGGAACAGCCCTTCCATGTGGAACCAGCCTGCAACCGTGGCATGAAAATCCATGTCAGGTGGGCTGAGTGGAAATTGTGTGGGCAAAAATGTTTACAAAAGTCTGGACCTCTTTTCCCTTCTGTCTTCTGGCTCCTCTGTGGCCAAGAGATTATTTCAGGTTTTTGTGTGAGGTTGTGTGGAAGAGAAAAGGGCAAGGGGAGGAGTGCAGAGCTGTTTGCTAACCTGGATATATGGAAATGCACAGAGAAGGGAAAAAACCTCTCAGGTACTATTTAAATATGTCTAAACCAGCCCAAATTCCTGCAGCAGAACCAAATGGAATAATGGAATGATCACTGGGCAAACAGATCAGCATGGATCTCACCCCTGGTGATGGAGAAGGATTGATGTGGATGCAGCTTTAATTCAAGATCAGGGGCAAAAATGACAGAAGTGTTTCTGTAAGTTTATAATTGTGAACTTCATGCAAAGCATTACTCCATTCTGCTGGAGTTTAGAGCAGTTTATTTTCAGTAAACCTTCCAGTTGGGGACAGATACACAAATTCTGCTTGCATCTTTAGCAGTTAAGGAAATTAATGCAAAAGCATCCATGCATTTAAAGGAAGATCAGTGGTGGGTGAAAGCAAAGGAACATTTTTTCTTTTCTTCTGTTTTGGTCAATGGCTAGGAGCTCTCATTCAGCTAGAGGACCTCACTGTGAGGCACTGTACCTGTAAGTGGCAGACTCCTGTCACATTATGGCTGGCACCCCAGGTTTGCCATTTTGAGGAAAGAAAAGAACCACAGCAAACCTAAGAACAGCAGCAAACCCACATTGTCCTGCTATGCTTTAATGTCTAGCAAGGGCTGGGGAAGAGGGGGCCATGGGTTAATTATGCATTGCACAAAAAAGGAATTTCCTTTTAACAGTGAGGTTTTTTCCTAATTCCACAGAACTTATTAAATAAATGGATAAATGCCTGCATTATACCATTCATTTTCTGCCCTCTTGTTTTCTCTTTAAACAAAAGAGTTTCAATAATACAAATTTGGCATTTTGAGAGAGCTTTTTGTGTCACTAAGCACATAAACCAAGTGTGTGCTGTCCTGGCAGTCAGAGGGCAGAGATGCTGCTCTTGTCACCTTCTGGGAGCAATTTTGGATCAGGGCTCACCTGTGGATGCCTTGTGCTGGCTCATGTCAGAGCCTGTCCCCCTCTGTGGTGCATCCATGGTGTATCCATGGTGTATCCATGGTGAATCCCTGCCTTTCCCTCTCCTCTATGGATGAATTTCTCTGTTGTGCTGCTCCTGTCTGTCCAAATAAACCTGAGTTAATCCCAGCTGGAGCAGGGATGGTGTGGGCAGGACTCACCGGGGTCACAGCTCCTGCCAGCTGTACAAGTGGGCAACTTTATTTTTAGCATATTCCCAGCCTGACTTATCAGTGAAGCACTTTGAGGTAACGACTTCAGCGTGTTTGATGTTTGTTCATTTTGAAAGATGTCATTTTAAGAATTTCTGCAAGTTTCAAAACTGCCCTGTGGGAGATCTGTTCCATGCCAAAATGTCATTTCAGATTCTAAACTACACACTCCCTCATACTCTCTCTTTATAAATGTTTCACAGTACCTGCATTTTTTATCATTGCACTTTTGTGTGACCTGTGAGTTCCTTGTAACTAACCTACAAGGCCTGTCTAGGGGAAGTAATAGAATTATTTTAAATGAGCTTTTTCCCTCTGTCAGAAGCTAAAGCCACCACCCAATTATTTCTTCCTTATGTGTAGATATTTGTATTAATATTTTTAAAAAATGCAGTGTTTATAGTGTCACTCATAGGTCTGTGTTAAAATCAAATCAAATGTGTCCTGGGAAGTGAATTCTTAGTTTCATTTCCAACAGTTGTTAGAACCAGGCCTTATTTCTATCAGCAGCAGATCAAACTCCTGATATTTTCTGCAAGTCATCAAACTTCATTCCTGGGCCAAAATTATGTGTGAAATCCTGCTTGATGGCTTTCCTGGCAACACTACCACTCAGAGCAAACATAAAAATAACCTGAGATAATATTTACAGTGAGCACCTCTGGAACATCCCCTTCACTGGGAAACACTATCAAGAGGGAATCCTTGAAACGTTCATTCCAACGCTGGTAGCACGGGGAGGTGAGCATCAAGGGCAGGTGTGCAGCTCTAGAAATGGAAATGGTTAATAACAGCACAAAAACGGAGCGATATCAGGAGTAATGAGCATGAATCAGAAGCTCTTTCCAGTTGCCAGCTCTGCAAAGGCCGGTGGGGAGCAGCAGCCCTTGGGAAGCTGGGAGGGTACAGAGCTGGGACAGGGGGTTTGAGCTGTCCTCCCGCAGCACCTGTGGAAGGGTGCTCAGCCACGAGGCTGGGGGTTTGTTCTGCCACTTCTGATCTCTCCTGCTTAAAGCCCTTCCGCTTCCCCACCATAAATATTCATGGAGCTGAAGGGCAGGGGAATGAGAGATGGAATACTTGAATTAGCGAGGGCATGAGCTTAAACCTGGAGTTCTCTTATCTTAGCCTCTTTCATATATTTTGATCAGAAAATTTTCATCCCACATCTATGGAGTCTTTGCAGAAAATGTTTTGGGCAAACTGAGTTCTGCACAGCCTCCAACAAGTTTTTAACGAAAACGTGGGCAGGTAATGAAAACGCGTGCAGTGTTTTCAATGAACCACGTTGTGCAGGTTAACAGTTTTTAACACAGCTAAAAACGTGTGGGAGGGCCAGCCTGAGGGAAATGAGTTATTGTGTCGGTCACAAAGGATCACAGGGATGTAAACTCCTCAGTTTTCACTGGGGTGTCTGTACTGTGCACATGGAAGATTAAACCTGCTCTTCTCACCTGGTTTGGGTTTTGCTTTTGGGATTTTTTTTTTATTCCCTCCACAAATAGCACTTTGAGGTAACGACTTCAGCGTGTTTGATGTTTGTTCATTTTGAAAGATGTCATTTTAAGAATTTCTGCAAGTTTCAAAACTGCCCTGTGGGAGATCTGTTCCATGCCAAAATGTCATTTCAGATTCTAAACTACACACTCCCTCATACTCTCTCTTTATAAATGTTTCACAGTACCTGCATTTTTATCATTGCACTTTTGTGTGACCTGTGAGTTCCTTGTAACTAACCTACAAGGCCTGTCTAGGGAAGTAATAGAATTATTTTAAATGAGCATTTTCCTCTGTCAGAAGCTAAAGCCACCACCCAATTATTTCTTCCTTATGTGTAGATATTTGTATTAATATTTTTAAAAAATGCAGTGTTTATAGTGTCACTCATAGGTCTGTGTTAAAATCAAATCAAATGTGTCCTGGGAAGTGAATGCTTAGTTTCATTTCTAACAGTTGTTAGAACCAGGCCTTATTTCTATCAGCAGCAGATCAAACTCCTGATATTTTCTGCAAGTCATCAAACTTCATTCCTGGGCCAAAATTATGTGTGAAATCCTGCTTGATGGCTTTCCCAGCAACACTACCACTCAGAGCAAACATAAAAATAACCTGAGATAATATTTACAGTGAGCACCTCTGGAACATCCCCTTCAATGGGAAACACGATCAAGAGGGAATCCTTGAAATGTTCATTCCAACGCAGGTAGCACGGGGAGGTGAGCATCAAGGGCAGGTGTGCAGCTCTAGAGATGGAAATGGTTAATAACAGCACAAAAACGGAGCGATATCAGGAGTAATGACCATGCATCAGAAGCTCTTTCCAGTTGCCAGCTCTGCAAAGGCCAGTGGGGAGCAGCAGCCCTTGGGAAGCTGGGTGGGTACAGAGCTGGGACAGGGGGTTTGAGCTGTCCTCCCGCAGCACCTGTGGAAGGGTGCTCAGCCACGAGGCTGGGGGTTTGTTCTGCCACCTCTGATCTCTCCTGCTTAAAGCCCTTCCACTTCCCCACCATAAATATTCATGGAGCTGAAGGGCAGGGGAATGAGAGATGGAATACTTGAATTAGCGAGGGCATGAGCTTAAACCTGGAGTTCTCTTATCTTAGCCTCTTTCATATATTTTGATCAGAAAATTTTCATCCCACATCTATGGAGTCTTTGCAGAAAATGTTTTGGGCAAACTGAGTTCTGCACAGCCTCCAACAAGTTTTTAACGAAAACGTGGGCAGGTAATGAAAACGCGTGCAGTGTTTTCAATGAACCACGTTGTGCAGGTTAACAGTTTTTAACACAGCTAAAAACGTGTGGGGAGGGCCAGCCTGAGGGAAATGAGTTATTGTGTCGGTCACAAAGGATCACAGGGATGTAAACTCCTCAGTTTTCACTGGGGGTGTCTGTACTGTGCACATGGAAGATTAAACCTGCTCTTCTCACCTGGTTTGGGTTTTGCTTTTGGGATTTTTTTTTTTTATTCCCTCCACAAATACCTTTGCCAGGATTTCTTGGTGCACAGACCCCTGCACTGGATTTTCCCTTTCCACTGAGCTGTGCATGAGGTGGTATAATACGATCCGATAGTCATATCTTTTTTTTTACAGCTACAAAGTCATGAACTCCAGGGCAGTATTTCCACCTCACAGCAGGCTTCAATAGAGCAGTGTAATACCTCTGGCAGCCTTGGGCTGCTCTGTTAGGAGGAACACTGGGTGCCCCCGACAGTGCTGATTTAAGCTTCACAGTTAACATTATTTTTAAGGACTCAGGACACAGAAAAGCTCTGAGAAAAACTGGCTGCTTCTGTGCTCTCCCCACAGAGCTGACACCGAGTATCAGATGTCACAGCAAACCTTTCCAGGCAGTGCTGGCTGAAATTGTTCAGAGCTGTCCTGAAAAGCAAACAACTAATGGCTTAAAGTAAAAGACAAGAAAAAGACATTTCTCCATAATTTAGCTGTCAGGAGAAAGGGACTCTGGTCTTAAGACTAAAGAGTTCCTGTGGAAGATGTGTTATTTTTGTGCTGAATACATTAATTTTGTGATGCTATTGGAAACGAAAATCCTGTAACATCCACCCTTCCTTTCATTTAGTTTCTTGATGATGAAGACGCGTGACCCTTCCCACCACTCCCTGCCCCCTCCGTTTCCCTGGCTCTGCTCTCATAAGGATGCTCCCAGTGCCAGTGGATTTCCAGCAGTGGGGAAGGTTAATGAGCAATTGGCACTGACTTGCCCTTTGCAGGCCTGGGAAGTGCAGATCCCCCGGGGATCAGGGACAGCTCCCTGGGCACTGCGAGGCCAAAGAGCCGGAGATCAGCATCCCTGTGCTTGCCAGCACTGCTCCCTCCCTCCTTCCTCCACCATGTTTTTCTGCAATGTGAGAAAGAACTAATTGCCCAAACTAGTCACCCCACAGCTCTTTGTTATGAAACAAATTTTTGTGGTTAGAGCTTTTTAATGAAAGGAGATCAGTAAATATCTTTGTCAGTACCTTGATGACAAGGCAGTGATCCCAGCCAGCAGAAATACTCTTTCTCAACCAGAAATACTCTGTCCAAGTGCTTGCAAGACTTTATGTGAGGTTGGATCAAGATCAGTGACTGGAAAATGATGAAACTCTCTTGATGATATCCCTCCACCAGCTACAGGCCTGGAATAACACAAGACAACAAGGCTTGTTCTGAAGTCAATGACCAATTTTTGTTTAAAAATGGCTTTTTAAACATTGAACAAATTTTGCATGAGATAAAGCACTGAGGAAAATGACAAGTTACTGTTTGTGTTGAAAGATTAATTTAATTTGTATTCAGCTTGAAATTAAAACATTGAGTTAATATACATTTAAAATGTACTGTTACCAGGAACCAGAGGCAGTGTTTTACTGTTTCTGTAGCAAGTGTTTGTAATCTAATTAAGAAATAATAAAAATAAACACAACACAAGAAAGCCAGAGGGAAATGGTCAATGAGAATAGATGAAATTTCAGAGGGTGTTTGCAGTGAACTTACAACAATAAAGGGAAGCTTGGGAAACTTAGGGGAGTTACTTTTCCTACAAACCTATTTATGGCCAAATTCTTCCTATTTCCTGTGATTTTTTTTCTTTTTTTGTGCTCTTCAAATAAAGCCTGCATAATGCTAGGAAACCATAGAGCTTAGAGACCCATGAATTGTGTAAATCTGGACTGTGGTCACAATCAAAAGCTGGGTTTGATTGCTTGGTTTTTAGAACAATAATGAATTTGTTGTGCACGGACCTGCCTGGGCAGAAACTGCTGCTGGAGCTGGAGATGTTTGCCCACCCACAGCAGCTGGGGGGACCTGTCCTGGCTCTGGCTCTGTCTGTCCCTCCAGCACTGCATCCCCATTGCAGCTTTTCCCCCCAAGTGCTTTCCTGTCCGTGCTGCTCCCTGCCAGGCTTCCCTCCCTCTCCTCCTTTTCTTCTCATCTCATCACCCCGTAACGCTCTTTTTCTCCATTCACGAGTCAGAGATTAGAAAAATACGCTTGTTACTGTCAAAATACATGTTCCAGGCTCCCTTCCAGCCAAGGCTACTGACTCTTTGGATGGTAATTCCTCAGGGCACAGTCTCCTGACCTGTTCTGTTCAGTATTTACTGGGACAAACTCAGAGTGAGCCTCTGGGTCTCAAAGCCACAACTTCTGTACTTTTTCACAGTGTCTGGGTAGCACATTCAAAATTCATCAATGCAAGCACAAGTTTAGATGAAGAAAGTCACCCCAGAACCTCTGTTTTTTTTAATTTAGAGCCATTTTTTGAGAATTCAAGCGACATGAAGATGTTCTTTCCAAATACTTGTAGCTTTAAAGGGATGCAGAGCATCTCAAGTGACAATTAATATATACAAAATTACATAACTCCAGAAAATGGCTAAGACCTGACAGTGTCTGTGTTCATTGAGAAAATAACTATAAAAAGTCTTATAAAGAAATATTTCCTTTTATCTTCTAATTGAGATGTAAATTAATAATCCCTGCTAAAATGTAAACATATTTAGGAACTATTATTCAGAAATCCTGATGGCTTTTAACTTCATGATTTTTGAAAGTAACTTGAATACATTCCACTCTTCATCAATCATAGCTTCTCTTGTTCTGAGAAGAAACCAGAAAAGTCAGTGGTGAATGAATGCTCTGTAAAAATGGAAGAGGAAAGGGCTGAGAAAAGAACAGCATGATTGTACTGCCTTGCCACTGCAGCAAATAATGCACATTGTACTTTCAAAGGGGGAGAAAATAGAAGTTTTGGCAGGCACCACTAGAATAAGTAATTTAAAAGCTATCACAGAGCTATCTGACCAAAACCACTGGGTTTAATTATGCTTATGGGGGAAAGGAATAAAAACAAGAAAACATTTTGCACAGATTGGGTGGATTCTTCCACAGCTGATTCTGTTGTGAGGTGGTCCAAGAGGAGCTCATTTTCCTGCAGTGTAAGTTATGTTTATTGTGCATTATCCCCACGCTGGATCATGTAGCTCATCTATTTTGCTTTATGGGACAAATCAGATAACAGTTTAAGGCTGAGGGCTAACTGACTGTATATATCCCCAGCTGGTTAAACTGCTGGTTGTCACTGGGCATCTTTCATGGGAAAGGCAATTTCAGGAGGATGAGATTCCATCTCACAGAAGTACCTCAAGTACATTTTTGCACTTGCTCACATGCAGTATTTATTTCATAGCTATCTATGCAGAAGATAAATGTGAAAGATACAATTATTGAAAATCCCTCAGCTTGCTTGTGCCCTGTGATTCCTTTCGGCTCAAAGGTTTCAAATGATCATCCCTTACAGAAAAAAATGATAAAAATTAGCTTGGTTTTCTGTAAAAGCAGTTTTGTCTATCCTTCAATTTCATGTTGCTGGAGAGGATTTCATAGTAAATGGGAAAATGTTTATATTTGATACTCCACAAGCAGCGTGACAATTACCTATTTTTGCTAAATCAATGCCAGCAACAAGGTAATAGTAGATACTTTATGGCTGCTAAGTTTAAAATAACTCATTAAAATTAAAATATATAAATTGGATATCTTTATGGCTTTCCTTTACATGTCTAATTGGATGTTGAGAAACCAACAAATGTATTTACAGGGTAAAAAGACTGTGCTATGAAGAGAAAATTGGCTGAAAGAGGTAACCTTTAATGCATGTCAACAGTGACAGAAAATTTGAGGTTGTGATGTTATGAGAGTTATGTGGTTGACTCTGTTATACTGATATAAAGTTTATTGATTGTATTAAATTCTGTGTTTGAAATGTTCTCCCTCCTGGCTGTTGATATGTGCAGCATCCTTCCTTTTCTCATTTTCATTTCTTTGTATAAAGGGATGAAAATGGGGCAGTGTCTGTTTCAGTTCAGCTGGTCTGGAGACACCATGGGGTGATTTTGTGTGCCTTCCAGAACAATGGTTACAAACATTCCACCAGGTCTATAATGGCAGAATACTCCCTAATTATTCACCTCACATTCCTTTCAAGTGATCCAGGTGTGCTTTAGAATCATCACAAAATCCCAGACTGGTCTGAGTTGGGAGGGGTTTTAAAGCTGACCCAGGTCCAGGCCCCTGGCATGGCGGGGACACCTTCCATTGTCCCAGGGTGCACCCCTGGCCTTGGGCACTTCCCAGGATCCAGGGGCAGCCACAGCTTCTCTGTGCTATACCCAGTCGTATAACAGTGACAAAAGACAATACAAGAAAGAGATATAAAGGTTTTTAGGTACTTAAGCATACTGAGTTAAGCAACTTCCATTTCCAGGGATGGTCGCAGTGAGGATGCTCAGGCCTGCAAACTGCTCCAAACCAAGGCTGTTCCAAAGGTGCCCAAATCTTAAAAAAACCAAAGAGGCAATGAATTGAAAACCTGACATTCCCTATTTCTCTGGGAAAATATCTTAAAGTACACCAACACAAACAATTTGTTTTTCCACTACTTTAAGATGATATCTCCGCTGCTCCATGGGCAGGATTTTGCCCTGTGTCTATCCAACACTGCAGATATGTTTTCCTCCCAAGCTGATTCCATAACCCTGTGCTACTCTGTTCTCTGTAATTGTACTGATCCATAGCATACTGTTTTTTTCCCATTTGACCTTTGCTTTTCACTGACATTTGCAAAATGTGACTAAGTTGAAACCAGACTAAATAGATGTTAACAGCAAAATCTTTTTGCTGCTGTTTCTATTAAAAAAAATCTATTTTCTAGAACTGCAGAATGCGAGGACAAATGCAAAAGTTCTGATATTTGCCATTACTACAGCACATCCAAATGCAATTAAAGGCATTGACCACTTGCTTATTTTTATGTGCTGATTTACACAAATCTATTCAAAGTAATGAGAAGCCCAGCTGGTACAAATCGTTACCAAATGCCTTTCGTAGCCACCTTTAGCCAGAGAACATTTGTTCTACGTTAACTGAGAACAAACTGTTTCAAATCATGCTGCAGTCCCTCAGAAGTATTAGACACACATTTATCAACTGTTTTGAAAGGCAAAATTAATTTACATGCTTCTCCAGGAGCAGATGTGTGTTCTGACATGCAGTGGTACAACCGAGCCCAGCATCTCAGTGCAGCTCCACAGCTTTTTGGTGGAGGGGACATTTCCTCGCTGGGTAAAGCAACCTTGGCAGCAAAAGCTGCTCAACAACCTATTTATTAGTATCTGCACTCCTCCCCTGCTGTTATATTAATATAATGAATTGTTCACAGGTGCTCCAAATGAGGTTTAGATGATCGCTGGATGCTTTGTTACTCAGACAAGCCAAATCGAAAGGAGCAGATGCAACAGTCCCCCAGCAGAAGTACAAAGTATGACTTAATGAAGGTCATTCTGCACATTTTGGCCTTGGCGACCCTATGAACAATCAGACTGTCATTATTTTACTGTTTCTAGACAGAAAAGTGATTGCTTCTTGCCCACTTGCCTTGATTTTTTTTTTGTTGTCTTTATTACATCATTGGGAGCTCTTAATTGCATTTAATCCTACTCTCTTTTAGCTAAAATGAGATCGTTCCCACATGATTGTTGTTAATCCATGCTCTAAGTCATGTTTGAGCTTTAATGCTCTTTTTTGTGGCGATGGTTAAATCACAATGTGTATTCAAGCACTGGGCCAGGTGAACAGGCAGTGAAATGGACATTCCCAGCTGCATATGCAAACTGGGGGGAAAGGATGAATTGGAAATGATGCCAGATGCAGGGCCTGAACATTTCCTGCAGGTAACAGTGGTGCTGTCCAAAACCTGCGGGTTTTCTCCTCTGCCCTTGTTTGGTGGCAGATACAAACTGACCCAATGCCATTGTCCCCAGAAGGCCTGTGTGTGCACTTAGCTTTGTAAATGTTGATGTACTGCATGAAAAGTCTCCTCAAAGGCTGTGCAGGAGCTGCAGAACCTGGGAGATGAGGAATTGTTATAGATGAGTCTTTGGGAGGTGTCAGCCTGGCAGAGACCTGGGTCCTTCCTCCTGACTGCCACAGATGTGACTGGGATTTTGGAGAAAAGCTCATTTATGCCTATTCCTTATGATGGAAAAAGGGGTGAGGATTTTTTTTTTAAGTAGCCTTTTTAGCTGTGTTCAGTTCATGCATTTCTAAGATAAGGCTTTTCTCTTGCTTTATGTCTTACACTGCTCATCATAAAGGGATTGTGGTCTCGGCTGGAGCCTCTCAGTGCTGTAATAATTGCAATAAATGTGAGGGCTACTGCACCCAAAGTGCTCCTTAATGTCCTTCTGCCCCCAGATGGGAACGAGAAGAGGCTCTTTTCCTTTTTTTTTTTCATTTTAAAGGGAATGCACTAAGGTCACAACGTGCATCAAAGGTCTGTCTCGGCATCACTCAGCCCTCCACTAGGCAGGCTCTCTAACATGCACACTTTGATAGTTCAGTGACAGATCTCACCAAGGAGAAAGGACAGCATTTTAACCTTGAGTACACATTGCAGGAGAAAATTGCACAGGGACAGAAAAGCCATGTACAACTCCTGTGCAATGAGCCGAAGAAAAGGATCTTCACTGGGCTTTCCATCTAGAGGGGGTTTGGCAAGGAGCTGCCAAATGCTGTTGTTTTGTAAAAGGTGGGGGTTACTGTGCATTCAGAGTGGCTGCAAGGGGTCAGTGCTGGAATTCCCAAGAGAATACCACTCCTGCCAGCAAATATTACTGAGGAGAGTGAGATTATAGTGCAAGCATGAGCACAATATTCTTAGTTCTCCCCAGAAGAGACATCAGCTTTCTCCTTTCCCATCCTTCTTTGCTCCAACAGGGCACAGTGCATTCAAGATTAGGTATAATCTATCTCTTGGGTGGGTTTTAGTGTGAAAAATGTGTATCTGGATGCTTTTCTGGCTTGGGCCTTGCCAGATTTTGTTTATATAGGTTTACACTGGACTCCTGGGGGCAGGTGTTTCATTTCTATTGGGCTTTGAGGCAGAGTCCACAGAGTGGAGCACAGAAGTAATTGTTGGATCCAACCATGAAAACTGCTATTACTTGGTTTCTCTGTGACATCTGTTACATCCTGTTGTGCATGTGATGAGAGGCAGATTTTGTTTCATTTCAGAATCTGTTGGTGAGCATGAATAGTATCTAGAATAGTTGATGGCTCATCAAAACACACATAAAAGCCATTCTTCCCCAGCTCAGCTTCAGGAGGTGTAGCAAATCAGGGCTCTATAGCAGGAGGATTCGGTTCCCAGCCTGTGGCAGAGGCAAAGCTGGGAGTAGGTGTGTCAGGCAGAATGCAAAACCCCCTCTGGACCAGCAAAGGGAGGAGCAGCAGAAGTGGGAGGGTGGATTTATGGCTACCTGGCTACGGATATCAGCAACTTGTGCTTAATTTCAGCAGATTTTCCCAGGATTTGCACATTCTCCCATCCCAGCTGGAGGCAGGGGGGGTTGTGTCCCCAGCACAAATATGGACAGTGCCAGGCAGGGCTGGAGCATACGTTCCCACAGATTTGGGGTTGCCACGGGGCCACGGGGCTGGGGGAGCTGCTGCACAATCCCATTTTCTCATCCTGGCATATGTGCTCCTGGTCACATTCCGGAGCGTTTTACAGCTCTCCTCCTTCCTCATCAACAGGCCAGATGGATCTAGTCTTGCCTACCACCCACTCCTGAGCTGTGCTGTTTATTGACATTTGTCACTCCCAAGGACTTGTATTTGAGCAGAAGCTAAGTATTCAGTTGGCTGCTGTAGGTCCTTTGTAATTCATTAGTTATTTAATCAAATTTTGATTTTTTTTCCTTGCTCAAGACCATGTCTATGATTTATTTAAGTCCCGAGTGAAAATATTTAATATCAAAAGCTTTGTTTTTTAAACAATATGGATTTTCCCTGCTCTGAAAGCTGACAAACATCTCGGTGTTCTTCAAATTATTTTTTCTGTTGAGGAAACAAGCTTGTTGTAAAGGAGATATGCATAGGCAGATGTTGACGAGAAATGAAGGAATCAGAAGGGAAGGAGCTAAACAACACCTCAGATTTCTTTTTATTCTGTGTGTAACCTTGATTCCATGGAACTTCTCTGGATCCTGATGCTGCTGATTTGGGCAGTTTTGTTAGAGGTTGGCACAGAGATTCAGTCTTTAATGCACAAGACACGTGAGAGCCTTCCAAAAGTTGCCATGAAATGTGTTTAGCATCTAAAACTGGAATTTGGCTCTCATGGTGGGATGAAGGGGTGCCAGTGTATTCCCCAATTTGTTGAGTGTTATCCTGATTTGGTGAAATACCACCTTAGCCACATATCTGAAAAAGTATAATCTCTTCTGTGTATATGCTGTGTAGTCTCAAGCTGGACCTTAAGCATATGACAACTGCCAGTCTTTTAAAAATCCCATTTGTTAACACTCTTTGGAATTATCCTGGTTTTATGGCAGTGGATGAGGACTCCATAACTAGGTGGTATAGATTCTGTCTTGGTTCTGTCATAATTTCTTATTAAATGTGAATAAGAATGCCAGGAATGAAAAAAGACATAGACATTTAGGAACCTAAATTCCAGTGAGTGCCAGTAAGTAGTTTTCTAATATCAATAAATAGAATGTATTTGAGAAATTCTTTTAAACCTCAGTGTTTTGGCTCAGGCTAACGTTATAAACTCTTTCAAGTGAAGGATTGTCTTTTTAGATAAACAGCAAAACCTCTTTAGAAAGGAGGCCCTGATCTAGTTGACACATATAAATTTATTACAAAATAAAAATACTTCAAACATCCTTCATTTAAATTGTTATTTGAAGATTTATACTATTGCATTGAGTTGCTATGGTGGCACTTGCAATTTCCATTCCTGCCTGGAAAGCGTAAAGAGAAAAAAAAATGAATAGCAAACATCAGAAAGTAATGATTTGTCATGTTTTGAAATGTATTACAGAAATATCAACTTAGGCAAATATGTTTGGCTGAACTCTGGCATGCTGCCTGGAGCTGAGGCTCCCAGGCTTGTGCAGAGCCCCACTGTGTGCAGTGCCTGGGGACTGGGAGCTCCAGGGTCCAGCCTCCCGCTGGACAAGGGGAAAAGGACATCCCAGAGTGGCTTTACCCGGACATGGATTTCATGGTGCTTTTCTGGGGTCCCAGAAGTGCTGAGATCTTGTACTGGAACTGGCACTTGTTACTGTTGAGATGTGTGTGGAGGTCCTGAGTTCAGCAGCAAGTGAAGCAGCCCCACAGAATTCCTCAGTCTTTGGCCCAAATGTATCCCACAGCCTGAAGGGTGGAGTGCTCCTGTCAGTGTCAGCTCCACTTTGTCATAAAACCATGGAATGGTTTGGGTTGGGAGGGATTTTAAAGATTATTTCCAGTTCTCCCCCTGCCATGGGCAGGGACACCTTGCACTATCCCAGGCTGCTCCAAGCCCTGTCCAACCTGGCCTTGGGCACTTCCAGGGATCCAGGGGCAGCCACAGCTGCTCTGGGCACCCTGTTCCAGGGCCTCCCCACCCTCACAGGAAAGGATTTTTTCCTAATATGCCATCCAACCCTGCCCTCCGGTAGTTTGAAGCCATTCCCCCCTCATCCTGTCACCATGTGCTCTCACAAAATCAGCAAGCAGCAGTGGCAAAAGAGTCAAGAATCAGCAGAAAGAGGGATTATATCCATCCTTGGATGCTGATGCTGGTTCTGCAATGGCAAAAGGGAACATATGCTGTGCTATCCAGAGAATGGTTTGGGTTGGCAGGGACTGAAAGATCACCTCATTCCAACTCTGCTGCCATGGGCAGGGATGTCCATGAGCTGGACTCAGAGACATAATGAGAGAATGAAGGAAAGGTCAGGAATGAAGTGTTAAAGGCAAAGAAATGTACAGGTTACTCTTTATACAGGAGGTTTTAAAAATGTATTATTATTAAAAGGAAAATGATGAAAAATTGATTTCATCTTTTCAGATATAGCTTTATGTAGCAGTGGGCTCAGCTAGATCAAAATTGAGCTAAGCAACTTCCAGAGGAAGGTGTCAGGAATCCTTTCTAGTGCCTAACAGAAATAACACATTAAATCTTACTTGAAAATGCCTTTTTCAGCTAGTGCTTATAATACCATGCTGAGGGCATATTTCAGGATGAGTCTGAGGTTAAAAAAACACCTACTGAGTAACCAGTGGCACTTGCTTCAGCACTTGAGTTTTCCTCAGAGGTCTTCCATCCAATTATTGGCCAGATCCAGTGATATTTAACTTATCAGATCTGACAAGAGCTGAACCCAAGGTAGACTGACTGCCTAAACATTTATTTGTGTCAATGACAGGTTTAAAACTCTCTGCTCTGTCTAAATATTTAAAAGGAAATATAAAGAGGAAAATGTAATGTGACATAAGAGGAAATGAAAAACAGCCTTACTTGCTGAGGACATTCACTACACACAATTGCTGTCTCCTGCATACCTGTTATTTTGGCAGAAATTGAGGGGAATGCAGCTCTAAATATCGTGTTCATCTGTCTCTTTTTAACAAAAAATGATTTTTACAATGGCAAGTGGATCTTTTGCTGTCAAAATCACGGAATATGACAACAGCCAAGATCTTTAGGAACCTCTGAGACTGAAGTTTCCAATTGTAAAAGCTACATCTAAAAATGAATAAATAATGAAGATAAATATGTACTTAGTGAAAAGAAGCTGCAGTATTGTCCAAACCAGAGAGCTTAAATGTGTCAGCTGCTTGTTAAAGCAGACAAAATCTTAAGAACAAAGTATAATAAGTTTTTTTACTGGAGAAGTGGAGAGTTTAAACTTTTCAACTCCCCTTTTATTCTCTAACCCAGAGTAAAGCCAAACTTTGGAATTCTCTGTGAAGCAGATAACCTCTATTTTCATAGTAGAAATACATTTTCCTTAGTAGTACCCTTTGCTTTCAGTTTATGTGTATTTAAACCAGCGTGAGCACTCTGCAAGGTAATGCAGAACCATGAGGGCTTTCAGGATGTAAGGGATGCTGAACATTTTCTTCACCTGTGAAGTTCTCCTAGAAAGGAGTTTATTAAATTCCGAGGTGTCTCTGTGTGGATCATCAGTGGTGTCTGGGGGGAATGAGAGAACAACAGAACTCAGAATGTGTGCATAAATCATGCTCTTAGCAACATGTTCTCTGTTGGAACCTGACACTTATGTTTGCAAAAGCAAACCCTCTCTAAATTAGTTTGCAGTTAATTGGCTGTGAAAGGAAACGCACCTTGCCAAAAAGGATTTGAAATATGAAGCAGTTTGGATTTGTGAAGGAGTTGATCGCTGCTCTTGGAGCATCGCAGACTCTTTCATGGGCATCTGGGAAATAATGTGGTTCATAATCTCCAGTGCTTTCACAAATTCCATTATTTGGCAGGACAGGCATCTACTTGCTGCCATCTACTAGAAGATAAATTGATTTTGGAGGGGCAGTCTTGGACTGTTTTTTGGAGCTGCTCATTTGCAGCTGAGGAAAGTGTTTGCAGCAGGATTAGTTCAGTAATATTTTGAATATGTGAAGAAGAATAATAGGGGCTACAATACAGAATAACAAGATCTTGTTTCTATTTTTTCTCCCAGGACTCAAAATTGAATGAATGGCCACATATATAACAATAATTAGTGTTTGTGTATGTCCTTGCCTCTCTCTGGGGTCCTTCCAAGCATTCCTGGAGAAATTCTGACAGGAGGCTTCTGACATACACATGGTAGAGATGGACATAAAATGAGTATAGGTGGACTTATCCAAGATCATAAATTAGTCAGTAACAAAGCTGACATCTGAACCAAGCTCCTGAATCCCTTTCTGCATGTGTAACCACAAGATTTTGAAATCTTTGTTGAGATGCATGAAAGGAAGGTTCCCCCTGTGACCAAACCACAATACAGTAGAGGATCTGCCTTGAGAAACCAGTGATGAATCTCTGGAACATTCAAGACTTAATTCCATTTTTAGCATTTCCACGTGCTGGCTTTTAATGGAGAGATGCCAGTGGTATTTTTTGGGATAATGTATTTTCCACCAGATTTCACTATGGGTGCAAGAATTATCATAACCTCTTCCCAATATGTCACTGCCAGAAAATAGAGCAGCTTCCCATTTTTCATGAAGAGCTACCAAAATTTTTCATCACAGATCTTTTTTGGTGGGCAAAAGCAGTGTTCAGCAACATATTCTGCTCAGTCACCTGAGATCGGTCTGAGGAAATATCCCAAGAGATCTTTAGTGGAATAAGAGAGCTGAGTTTCTTTGCATTTGAGAAAACTGAGGATGAAACCAAATCATGATTAATTCTCCTGCTGAATGGCAAAAGGAGCTCACTGTGTGGCTACAGCAGTAAGGGATGGGCTACCATAGTTACTGATAATGCAGCAGATACTATTTTCAGTCAGTGCCTAATTGCCTTAGAGGAACTTATTAAACTGAAATCACTATTGTGCGAGGAGCTATTCACATCGAGGATCTCCAGAGTGATCAAGATGATCCTGCTGTGGGCTACAATATAGATCAGTAAATGTGAAAAGGGGTTTTGTGAGAAGGCTGACATCATGAGAGCTCACTTGGCAAGGGATGGGTCTGCACGTTGTGCTGTATTTTAGTAAGATGTTAATAGCAGGAATAATAGCTCTCTTCTAGATATTAAATTCCCCCTCCAAAAATCCCACTTGAATCCAGCAAAGTGTAACAATATGGATCTTTCAGTTCCAGATTCATTCAAAGCACCAGCAAAAACTCATTCTCAGACATCCCTCAAAATTTCTCTGTACCATTATTTGGTAGCCCTTTGTAATCAGCACAGCTTGAGATACCTTAATTAGTTTCACGAAGGTAAGGCCTGTATTCCATCTCAGGAAATGTCCAGTTCTCAATAATGCCAGTGGCTGTCTCACATGGGCACTCACAAGAGCCCTACAGGGTTTTTGGCCAGTGGTTTGCCATTTTTACAGGATGATGCTGGCTTTACAGTGTGCATTCTGCCTGAGCATTTAATGTGAGAAACCTACAGGCTTGCAGCTGGGCAGCACTGATGCTGATTAACTTGCCTCTGAGGTGAAACTGGGAAGTTTTTTGATTACTCTTCTCCTAGGGAGTCAGAAACTTTGACTGTGAATTATCAGCGAATTCACTGTCAACAATTATCCTGCAAATTATCTCTTATTTGCAGGTAAACATTTTTGCTCTGTGGGGTGCAGTGGTTTGCTAGCAACTGCAGTGCTTATTGAAATTGGATAGTATAACAAATTACTTAGAATCCACGTCTACAGGTATCAGTGGTGGATATTTTAATGTTGTTTTGAAGCAATTCTTTAAAAAATTTGTACAGTGCTTTTGGTTGGAAGATTGAATTCATCCTTCTCTCAACTGATGCATACAGGAACAGTTAAAAATATTCTGATCATTCTCCTTTTAGAACAAATCTATTCAGGAGCTCATCTGATCTCACTTTCCCTTTATTTGTTTTAGCAAGCAACAAGTGACTGAGAGCTGCACAAGTGACTACTGCAAAAATGGTTGAGAACTACACTTTTAGGTTTTGAACTTCAGCTCTTCCAGCTGCCCAGAGGAAATGAAATTTTTGGCCTACGGGTCTTAATATGTAACTCTTAATGGTTTATCACATAATTGGTGATGGCATAGTGCATCATCAGAAAGGAGAATATAGGAATGGTGAGTTTAAGCTTTACAGATAAACACAAGTGAAATCTGTCAGTCTTCACACCAAACTTCTTGCTCCTTTGCTTCTTGATCGTGTTTTTCAGTAGAGAGAAGGAACTGTCACCAAATATATGTTCTCATGTGAGAGTTTGTGTTGCAAAGTTATGGCCTAAAAAATATTTTACATTACACCAGAGCAGATTGCTTATGGCAACTCCTGCATAATGAAGGAACACAATGAAGAACTGCAGTGCATATTGCTCTTCAGGTCTGTTCTATTTTCATAGTTGTTTTTTTTTTTTTAAGTAGAAAATTGCATAGTATAATTACAAGTTCATTTGCATTCATATTACAAGCTGTGAGCTAGTAGTCTTTTATATTTAAAAAGTATTATTAGCAAGTGTGACTTGCATCCATACATTTCAGAAATGAATGGGAATGAAGTTTTATACTACTCAAAGTTCCCTCTCTACCTAGTCAGCTGCCAGCACCCCTCCTGTGAACTCCAGGACATCAGTGAGGCCAGCAACACAATAAATGTATCTTCATTTTATTGTGCACTGGTCAAAGGGTCAGAACAGCTCAATTACTGTTTCTCCCCAAAAAATTGTCTTTTGGGAACTAAGGGCCACCAATATTTTATTGGGCCTAATATATATATAGACAAGCATGTCTCCTCAAGGATGCTATTATTTCCAAATGAAAAAAAATTTCTCCTTTAGTTCTATGTCTTCCTAGATGGTGAAGTTCTCATCAATAGGAAATTTTGCTGCAATGAAGTTGACTACTTACTTCTTTTAATTCACATTAGAATAAGTGGGTTCAACTGAGAATCTGACCTTTCATTTCTATAATAAATTGAAATGCAGAAAACAGGTCTATAGCAAAAAGCTCCATTGAATCAACTACTTCTATAAATGTGGCTTGAATTCTGAATTTTTTATGTTGTAAATGTTATTACATGACGTTATCTTTTATGCTTAATACCTAATGTGCTGCAGAAAGAATGATTGAGGGAGATGAAACTGATAATATTTGAGAATGTTACCAGATCTGTGCATGTACTTCAAATCAATCTGTTCACTCAGCCTTTCCCTCTGCTCCCTGCCCTGTTAAGTGCGTTGCCACATTGGTTCAGCTCTCCTGCCTGTCAGGTGGAGGTAAAATAACCTGTGGACATCTTTCTACCTTGTGAGCATCCTGGTGATCCCTGCCCGGCTGTCATCCCGGGGTGCGCACATCAGCAGTTGGGAACCTGCGTGTCCTCAGAACATCTCGCTGTAATTCCCGATCAGATCCAATCCTCTCTAATGGGCTGAGCCCTCTTCCCTGTCAGCCCAAGGAGACGTGGCCGCTCAGCCCCGGGGGGTGAATCAGATCTATCTAGAGGCTGCAAAAAGCTTTTCTTTTAGTCATTTACCTCGGTTAGCGAGAGCAGCGCTGCTTTTATGCATTGATTGGAGATAATACTGGTGAAATGGCAATAACCTGGGAAATGGACTTCTCTCTGTATGTAAATCCTTTCGGGAAGTGCATGACAGCCTCTGTTTTCTATGGGTCTCCGTTTGTAAAGAAGCTGTTATCACAGAATAAGTTTAATGGGTCGTGAATTTTGTGTTGAAAGGAGAGTCTCTCCATGACTTCTGATCCGCCTGCAACAGACCTATTGGCTCGGCAGCGAGTGCATTAGGCTAAATATGCTTCCTCCATTGACTCTGAAGGTAACAGCCCTAAATGCCTCATTAAATTTTCATGGGTGACTGCGAGAAGCCATGAGAAAAGCAGCACACTGGTGGTGGTGGCGGGGCCCCCGGCCCGGCCCCCGCCCCGCGGCCGTGCGGGGGGAGCCGCGATGGCGGGGCCGTGCCCGGCCTCCACGCGTGGGCAGCGGCCACCCCCGCCCCGGCTGTCCCGCTGACCGCTCTCCCTGCGCTCCGGGGAAGCCCTGGAGCCCCCGGGGAGCCCCCGGTACCGACTGCCCCCCGGCCGTGCTTCAGCGCGGTGCTGCGGGCGGGGCGGGCGGGAGGGGGTCTCCATGCGCTCCGCTCCGCTGGCCCGCGGGGGTGCCCCGGAGGCGATGAGAGGCTCGGGACGAGCCGACGCCTCCAACCCCCCCGCCCCGAGCGGGGACAGCCCCGCCAGCCCCCTCCTCGCCCGTCCCCCTCTCCCTGCCCAGCTGCACAGCGGCGCTGAGACCCCCAGCCCTGGGAGAGGAGGAGAAGGAGGAGGAGACCGACCCCTCATCAGCCGCGTTCCTCCACCGCACACCTCCCTTTTCCCCTCCCTCTGGCCTCAGCGCCGCGCTGGCGGGGCCGGAGAGGGCAGGCGGCGCGGGAAGGCGGCTCTCCCAGCATGGACGGGCCATGTGTATCCTAAGGAATAACAGCAGCTGCTGCGCCCACGATGAGGAGCAGAGGAATGCGAGGAGGAGAGGGCTCGCTGGGGCAGGTGAGACAGCCGGTCCCTGCTCCCCTGCGCGGCGCGGCGGCAGGTGCGGGTTTGGGGGCTCTGCGGGGCGCGCTGCTCCTCCTGCGAGCGGGGACCCCCTCCCCGCAGTGGCATGGAAGAGCAGCTTTTCTGCGAAGGAAGTTTATTTTTCGTCCGTCCTTCTCCCCTCTCGCTCGCTCCCGTCCCCCCGAGGCGGAGAAAGGGCTGGAATCCCCTGCGAGTCGCGGGAAGTTGCTGGTTGCGGGGGGAGCGCCGTGCGAGGCTGCCCCACAGAGCAGAGCTCTGGGGCAAAGGGCTGGGGGCGCTTTCGCCATCCCCCGCAGCGCGGCAAGTAAAAAAAGAAATTAAAAAACCGAGGAGGGAGACACACGCGATGCGGCTGCGGGATTCCCCCGGCCACCCCAGCCGTGCCGGGGGTCCCTGGGATGCGCCGCTCTCGGGAGCCTCGGCCGCTGCCGCCCCGCAACTGGAAGCGCCGATCGGTCGCGTAGAGCCGCTTGCCGCGGGAAGCGCCCCCCGCTGCCGGGCTGGGAACCGGCCGAGGGCTGGGAGCCGGCTGAGGGCTGGGAGCCGGCTGAGGGCTGGGAGCCGGCTGAGAGCTGGGAGTCGGCTGAGGGCTGGGAGTCTGCCGAGGGCTGGGAGCCGGCCGAGGGATGGGAGTCTGCTGAGGGCTGGGAGCCGGCCGAGGGATGGGAGTCTGCTGAGGGCTGGGAGTCTGCCGAGGGCTGGGAGCCGACCGAGGGCTGGGAGTCTGCTGAGGGCTGGGAGTCTGCTGGGAGCCGGCCGAGGGATGGGAGTCTGCTGAGGGCTGGGAGTCTGCTGAGGGCTGGGATGCGACTCGGCTGCGCCGGCGCTGCCCTGCCCGGAAAGGTGCGGCAGGGCCGGGGGACGCCGCGCTGAGGAGAGGCGGGGAAATGGCGCCCGGAGCGGGGCGGAGGAGCCGCTGGACGCGCGGCGAGCGGGGCGAGCTCGCCCTCCCCAGCCGGGGACCCTCTGGGGTCCGCCCGGTGGTCCCCGGCCCGCAGTCCCCGGCCGGCAGCCCGCGGTCAGCAGCCCCCGGCCCGCAGCCCCCAGCGGTCCAGGGCAGCGGGTGCAGAGTGACCGCTCGCGTTAGGGGTGCTGCGGGTTCTTGCGGCTCTCCTGTACAGCCCCCTGCTTCAGGGGAAAACCCGACACCCCCCCGTGGTCTGAGTGTTTTGGAGTGCTGTCCTCTCGGGGCTGTGCGCCGAGTCACCAGGAGCAGGCAGCCAGGAGTGAAAGTTGAGAGCTGCGGTGGGAGGAAGGTGGGCACGGGAGCTGCTGCCAGGCTGGGTCAGGACAGCGGTGACAGAGCCCGCAAGGGCCGGCAGGACGAGCAGAGACTGAGAATTCCCCAGAGCCAGCTCTTCCTTTGGTGTTTTCCAGGGTGCTTCACACGCTGGGAGCTCAGGTTCATGACCGGCACATTTGAAATGCCTCTATGAATGGTGAAGTTGGATGCTGGGAGTAGTAATTGTAGTAAAGAGCAGTAGATAACAAAGCTGGTTTCTGGGATGGAGAGTCCTGGAGCTTGCAGACGAATGGGAAGTTTTTAATTTCCCGACGAACTTCTGCTTCATTGTACATTTCAAACCGGTTAAGTCAATTTCCAGGTCTTTCCCCGCAGTACTTTTAAAAGCAAAGTCCTTGGAACTCTTTGCCATTTGTCTACATTCTGAATGCATGTCTGAAGCATTTAATCATGTTTATTGTTTTCAGCCACTCAAACGGAATAAAAATTACTTATCGTTGACGAAGCTTATCTCGCAAGCTGTTTCACAGTATGTTTCCATTGCAAGACACAGCGCTGTGTTAAACTACTGATGACTGTATTGTTTATTGTTCTTTCATTCCCCACCCTCACCCCCCGTAACACCAGTATCAATCTGTTCCTTACTGCTCTACTCAAAAATAATGGAGGAACAAGTTTTCACCAGTTTGGTATTTTCACTTGGAGCTGAGATTTATGTCTTTTATATTTGCTCTTAAGCTGTTTTTCATTCAGTGTGCTAAAGGCAGCTGATGCATTAAAAAAAGAATGAAGGCATAAAGCTAAAAGGGACTTTCAAACTCCTGAGCTGAAAACTGTGCATGGAATTAGTGTTGGATCCACAGCATTATTTATTTGTTTATCCACATACATAATACCTTCCTGAATCGTAAGGTTCCTTGCCCCTTTGTTATTACCATTTTATGTCATTACACAGCTAAAATGCACTATTCACACTGGTTTAGAAATACAGGGTTTTTTTTTGGAGTGTTTTGATCTTAGACTGTACCTCATAGGTGGTTTTGCTGCACTTTAACAATATCTCAACACAGTGATGGAGGACACCATCATGTTTTCTTGTAGGATTACCTTTGGGACCTTAGTGACTGCACACATCAGTGGTTTCATCTTAGGAGGATTGAAATTGATTTTCTTCTTTTTCTTTTTCTTTTTTTTTTTTTTTTCTCAGCCAGTGAAAGACCCTGTGTATGTCCTTTGACCCATGGCCTCAGATGATGAAGTGAAACCAGTAGTGGAGGATGTAGACTTGAAGTAGCTGCTACTAAAAAGTAGAGGTGTCAGAATGAACCCCTTCTCCTGATCATCTGGTGTGATTCTTTGGGCAAGGCACGATTTTTAAAATTTGTGAAATTTGTAAAGCTGCTGTATATATGTAACAAAATAAATTTAAAACATGAGCATTATGAAACTTTTTTTTATACTTTTGATGGGTCCTTGCTCAAGCAAAAGAAGATTGACCATTCCCTCTGATCCATAACAGGCCTTTGTCTCTAAAGTATTTTATATTTCAAATTTTTGCAAGGTATTCGTGTTGAATTTAGCCACAGCCAAGCTCAGCAACTAAATATCAGTGAGGTGGGAGGACTTCTATTTTTTACAACCCTCTTTGCATTTTAAAGTGATAGCAAATACTAGCAAAGAGGAACATGATTTTCTAGATGTTATAGTTCAAATTAACTTTTCCAGTCAATATTTAGTCAAGGTCTTGATGGTTAAAGTTAACTGTCCAAGTCAATGTTTAGTCAAGGTAATGACTTGATTTTTATAAACACTACCCAAGCATTCTTGCAGAATTAATCAGAGTTGCTTGCTCAGCCAATTACTTAGGAATAAAGCTACGTTATTACTTGGTCTCTCATGTGTCCTGTTCTGTTTGGTGTTATTTCAGCAGTGCTTGCTTTGAGCCCTTCTGTGGCTTCATTCTTACAGCACCAGCTCTGTCTCTAAGGCATTTATTTGGTTTTGGGGTGTAAGGGAGGTCCTGCACTAACCTGTTTTTATGGGTAGGAAGATGAGGCATAGATGCCAGGTGCAGGCTCCCAGAAGGAAGTGCAACACATAGTGCAAAACCAACATTTATTTGTGTCCAAGAGCTGTTCAGGAGCTTGTGCTGAGCAGCTCCTTGTGCAGTGCTCAGGAAGAGAGGAGCACTTGGGATAAAGCAATCATTAACAATGTATGGAAACCATTTTGGTGTCTGGGACAAAAGTGATGAAATTGAGAATTGTTGGCATTGGTACTTACAGTGAAAGATAGAAGCATGTTGTGATCTGGGAAAGAACTGGAAATCTTTATTGTGATTCTTCATTTCTTGGCATCCCTTTAAATAGGATCTTCATTCTTCCAGGATGGCAGTTCAGTCTCTTAAACTGACATTAGAATCACAGTCTGGACTTCCATTGTACCAGTGGTTTTTTCTTGCTTTCTTTCTTTTTTTTTTTTTTTTTTTTTTAATTGTACCGCTTGCAAATGCATTCCCTGCAATTACATGGGTATTAAAGTAGATATTCATTAGGATTTTACTAATCTGAACCTCAAGTGCTGTTCTGCAAATTTGCCAGCCTTTGTAAGGCAGTGCTTGACTTCATCAGCTGCACTGTTTTATTATGAGTATTTTGATACAGTAGAATGAAAAGCATATATTCTAAACCAAGTAATTAATCAGATTGAAACATTTTCATTTTCATACTTTGATTTGTCACAAAGACAGGCTGCAGCTCTATATTTTTCCCTTAACACTAGTTTTTGCCCAGTCTAGCTGCAGCCAAATGACATTTCATGGTGGTGGTTTAAGAATTTCATCCATGAATCAATCTTCCATTCCTGTTTCAAGGCAGCAGAATTGTCACAGCTTAGAGAAGGTGAGCAAACCTAGCACTGAGAGCTCCAGGAAAGGTACCTGTATCTGTGTATTTAATCTTACACGCTGTCAAACACATTTTTAAGTGTTCCAGGTGTAAGGAGTGTTCTAGATTCTTAACTTTGTTTATTTAAGTGGTTCAGCCACAAGCACAGATCCTCTGTCAGAACCCACCAGTGTGAGCCTTGCTGGTGACAGTGGGGTCTGTGGTGGATCTGTCTCAAGGTGCTGCCATAATGAGGAATCAGACCAGAGCAAGACCTGTCAGCTTTTGTCTCTTCATCAATATATTGCTTTTTGTGGAGTGAGAGTGCAGCTCATTCCCTGGGATGACCCTGCTGCAGGTGCAGAGGCTGCTGTGTCCCCAGCTGCCCAAGCCCCAGCCCTTCGGACAGCTGCACGTCCTGACCAGCTCCATCCACAGCGGAGCAGCAGCCTTGCTGAAGGGCTCCTTGTCACATCTTGCTCTGCCTCAGCCCTCTCTGAGATCTGTGAAGCTGTTGACATGAACTTATGGCCCTTGGAGGCGTGAAGATTTCCTTCAGTTACTCATGGGATCAGGGAGAGGATGGCTGTGGGTGAGCTTTTGAAAATGAAGTGTTCCTGAGCAGAAGCCTGCTGGGGGAGCTGGCTCCAGGCACTTTCCAGGCCCTGATCCTTTGCACTTTCTGCAGACAGTCATTCCATTTCTCTTGGTTTAATGAGGATGCAGAGGTTACTTTTCTTCAGGGTATTTCATCTTATCTATTTATTTTCTGTCTTACGTTTTATATTCTTATCTTAAGGATAAGAATATTTTCTTAAGACTTTAGATGTACAGAAGAAATTCCTCCCTGTGAGGATGGCGCAGGGAGAAAGAGCAGCTGTGGCTGCTCCATCCCTGGAAGTGTCCAAGGCCAGGTTGGACAGGGCTTGGAGCAGCCTGGGCTAGTGGTAGGTGTCCCTGCCCATGGCAGGGGTAAAACTGGATGAGCTTTAAGGTCCTTCTCAATTCAAACCATTCTGTGATTTTATGGTATGTACCACATAAAAAAACAGGGCAGTTGCTGGTTTTTTTTTTTTGTTGTACTGAATTTTGTATGTCTCTGGATATATATATATAAATATATATATATGCAATATATATGCATATATATATATGTATATATATGCAAAAATTCATTAGCTGCCCTTTTTACTACATAAGGATTTCTCAGGTCTCCAGGAATTGCCAAGCAGTCCCAACACCTCCCACCCGCAAATAGTGATTGCTCTTGTGGGTAGAGGAGCATCAGTTTCTTGAGAGTCTTTGCAATTCCCTGAGCCTGAAGGCAAATGAATAGAAATTTAGTGGACCACCTAGTTCTTGACTCAAAATTCTCCAAAGAGGAGTCTGACCTAATTTATATTGTATTGGAACAAATAATCCTATCATGCATATGTGCTTGCTGTTTTGTTTTCTTTTAGCAGGCATATTGCTGTCTTGCAGAAACTTCAGATTTAGGTGTTAGGCAATGTCCCTGTGGTTTTGGGAGGTGCTTTTCCTCAGTGAGTACTTAGTGGAAAATTACATTTAGAGGATACTTGTGAAGAGGAAAACAATCAAGACAGAATACTAAGGCTGCTAGAATAATTCATACCTGAATGTGAATGTATTGTTGTTTAGTACTGAGGATAATCAAGAGTCCACTAATACAGAGTCTCCTCGTTATTACCAAAGATGGAGCTGGAATCTCCCCAAAATTCAGAATAAACATCTGTCATCACACATCCCTGTGATAGGGGTTCTGGTGGGGTTTGATGTGGGTGGTTGTAGGGTTGCTGAGGGTGTTTGTTGGGACCAGATTGTGTTGAAACTCACTGGGAGCTGATCAGCATCCAGGCACTAAAGTTATGGCCTCTTAAAGCAATTCCAGGTGTGCAAAACCCTTTAAATGTTTTTCTGTAGAGAGTAGCACCCACCAGTCTGTCTGTCCCAAGACATACTGCAAAGGTTGTCAATCCATCTATCTCTGTTCATGGTTTGGGAAAGAACTGTCTAAATCTGCACAGGTTTATTCTTGGGAAACACAGGAAAGCTTTGAGTCTGCAGAATATTGAGATCATAGCAACAGTTACCTGAAAACAGTTCTTTGTTGAATTTCTTGAAGAACTTGGATTACTGGGAATCCAGTTGATGCAGCACCCATTTCACAGTTTCCCTTTTACAGAAATGTCTTCTACCCAACTGACAGAGCAGTTACTTAGAGAACAGCAGGCATCAATATTGGTTGTTACTTAACCTAAAGGATTATAATTTTTTTTCAATAATTGAAGTAGCTGAGGGGAAAATTGTGACCGATCTTCTTTTTCACCATTAAAAAAAAAAAAAGCTGAATTTCTGTTCTTTTAGATGCAGCTCAATAAACGATACTAAAACAGCAAAGAAAAAGAGCACTTGAACTTGTTTAACCTTTCCAGGACCTGTCAGTCTCTGCCTGAGACTGGCCAGAACACCTCTATTGGCATGTGCTTTTTGCCAGATTAACGTGGATTAGGTCACTTGAATTCTCCCCTCACTGAGTTCATACCTTTCCTTTAATCCTCTCTCATAGTATCTGTCAGGATTGATGGGGGAAAGAAAAGCTTCTCCTGTATTTAGGATATTTTAAACAAATAGTTAGCATGAAGAATTTGTTTCAGCTTTTTTTGTTTCCTTATGTAACCTTTACAAAGTAAATATTTTAACCTCTCATGTTCTGCTTGTGGCTGTGGCGGGGTAGGAGATTCTGCTCCCTTGGTTTTGAGGTTGGTGATGATGGGCACACTGGTAACTTGGTGCTCTAGAGGATTCCTGGCTTAGGAATTTCCTAGTAGCTACATAGTTAAGCCAAGCATAAAAGTAATTAGGAAAAAAACCCAAATATTTCTAAATTTTAATGTAGCAGAGCTGATACCCAGGAAGTTGTACTGCTCTTCAGTTCATCAACAGTCAATGCAGCAAATATTAATATTTTAATTTTCCCTTTCATTCTTTTATGTAAAAAAATACACACTTAATTTAGTTTTATTGTTACTGCCTCTTATGTCAGTTTTTTCCTAGCCCTGAGGCTGATCAGCAAATTTAAATCTTTTAACGGCAAGATTAGATGACCTGTTAGGTGCTCATGTCTTAAATTTTAGCAGCTATTCCACAAATACCAGGGGTCTTCCCAGCAGGTGGATTTCCCCCCTGCTTTTTAAACATAATGAAGGTTTCCCCATTATTTCTGCGAATGTGAATACATTTGCAAATGTTTTTGTTGTGCCACAGTAACACTGACAGCATCCCTTGGAAATGTTGTGGCCCCCGTTTGTGGTTTTAAAACACCTGGTAGTTGTTTGCAATAAAGACTCCACTTTTTAATTGCACTATAATTAACACAAAACAAATCAACAGGAAGTGCTACTTCACACAGCGTGTTAACAGTTAGTTCAAGTTTAAAAATAGTAAAAAAAAAACCCCATCAGTGAGTTTAATAAAGATTATTTTATGAATGGGGTTTTTCTTTGTGGCTGCTGAAGTAATCAAATCTCACATTATGGCTTCAGGACAGTTTTCCACCCACTATCCCTGGGTGATAGTTTTTATATATTCTGACCCATTTTTCTTCTTTCTGAAAACAAGAGAAATAAAATGTTTGAGAAGTCCTAAAGAGGATAACAAATTGAATTGACCACTTACTGTTCCTGGCACTCAAATTTTATGGTCCTTACCTCCCTAGTGATGGAGTGAGCTATTCACCAGCACTGCGTGAGAGTTGCAGCTGATGAAATTTGGTAAAGTTCTTTCAAATCAGAGCCACTGCACTGATTTCCATCACATGAGGGCTTGTCCCCTGTTGCTATGTTACATTTGTACCAAATGCTAATTGAATTTGGTGCATACAGATCCTCAGAGAAAAGTGAGAATTGTTACTGAGTGAATCCCACTGAGCCTGGCTTCAGTTTCTGGATTTCAGTGCGGGATGCTCCCGGAGAAAACATGAAATCTTCTTTATGCTGTCAAACAACACCAGAAAAATAACTCTGCTGCAGCCTCCAAACAGATCTGAGACTTCAGCACTGCTGAGTTTGGGCTTGAAAAAGAACAGCAAGTGATTTTCATAAGGGAGTTCTGGTTGCGGCTCTTTGTTTTCTTCATGGCAGGACTGTTGGTCCAACAAACTGCCTGTATGTGGTTGTCCCTTTTGAATGTAGAGTTTCTCATGTTTCATTCTTGCATAGTTGGTTCTGTTGGATTCTCAGGTGAGGTGAGGAGATGGCAGAGGGAGGGATCTCCAAGGAATGCTTCTGTGCCTCAGCAGTCCCTTGTAGAAGCAGCTGAGTTTGTTAACTTAGACACAATTCCTAGTCCTGAGAGCTGAAATTTAGGTGAGAAGAACCCTGTCCTCAGTCACTGGACTCAGCTGCCTTTTTTCCAGGGAGCAGAAATCCAGGGGAGCAGTTCATGCACACATCAAGCTCCAAAATATTGCTCAGGCTGTGCAGAGAAGTAACTCAGTTCTTTATTGCCAAGATCGTCTCTAGTTCAGAGAACAGACTGCCAGTGACCCGTGCACACTGTGGGTGGCTGGTTCTGCTAATCACTGTTTTTAGATGGAGCTTTTTGGTGGAGATGGGAAGAAGGACAGTGCTGAGAAGGGAGGTAGCACAGGGAGAGTAATTGGTCTTGTGGATCTGGGAACACAAGAATAAATTTTCCTGATGAAGACAATGTTGATTTTCTTCTTTGTGGCTGAAAGTGTGTACATAATTTGCAATGTAGCCAATGAGTAAAGCAGGTGTAACCAATTTTAATGTCTCTATTGGATTACCTCTAAGACTTATTCTGGTGGACTAGGATTATCTTTGGCTGCTTCACAGTGAGTATTTATTAATTCATTTATTAAGGAGACTTATTTTGAGATTGAATGATAGTGAATATATTATCTCACTTTCATAGGTGTGCATATATTTTCTTGAGAAAGACTGACACTGGATTTTTCCAAGACAATCAAAGGTTTGATTTGTTACAAGAAACAGGCATCCAGAAACCACCAGGAATTGTGCTGATTTAGTGTATGTCTAGTTTCTGCTCCAAAAAACCTCTGCATTCTGGAGATCAGTGTAGGTTCACTGGTGTGTATTCAGACAATACTGGAAAAAACAAAAGAACTGAAACGAGGATGCCTGGTGGGTTCCTTCCCACTTGGGGCATGGCCATTGCAGGTCTTAGGTGGAAATTTTCAACTTAAGACAAAGTTATAATCAGCAGAAATAGAAGTGTATATATATATGTGAGTGTATATATATATATATATATATATATGTGTGTGTGTGTGTGTGTGTACATGATAGCTCTGTAGTTCTAACATTGATACAGTATGAAAAAGTTTAGTGTAGTGTTCCAGGAGATGTTGAAGAGGTTTGGTCACTGCTGGCACACTTCTGCTGGGCTGCATCTTTATCATTCCACTATCACTGCATGAGATAAAATGCAGACATGACAACATCTTGTGTATTAATCTTGCTGAGTCCTAATTGTTCCAGCAATGGCTTCCTGTAAGGAGTTGGCCACCCTGGGTACATTAGGGAGAGCGCAGTGCTAAATAGAATGAATTGTGTATTCAGATGTACTTTAGCTTGTACTTTACTTACAAAAAGTGGAGAAAATCCTGTCTGCCTGTCTTGAAAGTAAAGGGGATAATGTCTGGAGGAACAGTTCCAATGCTTGACAATTAATAATAGCACTTTGAAGAGAAGCTTTTAGCAGAAGGCGAGCACATAGGTTACGGATTAGTACAGAGAACAATGTAATTTTTGTGCTAATATGTTGAGATCAAATAACTCATTAATAGGAGAATAATTTATAAGGATGATGCAAGTAGGAGAATAAAGTTCTTCTAAATATTAATCTACTGCATATATTATTTATTGTTGTAATAAAAGGTTGAGGAGTAGACAAGGGAGACTGAAATGCCTTGCAGTTTCTAGTAGAGTTCACAAAGTGCTTTTTTAAAGGACATTTCCTTTAAATGAAGAATGCTGGCGTGACCTTTTGGTGAGGTAGTGGTAATAACTCGTAAAGTTTCTAAATGCATCTCTGTGCAGTAATGTGAGAGAAGGAAACTTCTGAACCAAGGTTCTCTTCTCAATCCCATCTCTCTCAGCCTTTCCTCCCAGCAGAGCTGCTCCATCCCTCTCATCACCCTGGTGCTTCCTCTGGACTCATTCCTACAGCACCATGTCCTTCCTGTGCTGCGGATCACACATGGGAAGAGAAATCCTGAGGTTTGGCACCTGTAAAAGAGTGTTACAACCCTCCCTCCTCAAATGTCACGTGCCAAAGGTTGTCTTTTAAAGACCTATTGCATTTTATGGTTATAGCCCTAGGAGTTGTGTTGCAGTGTGTCCAAAATTTAAAAATTACAATGGGAAGAGCAGCTCAGGGAAGAGTCAGGGTGCAGAAAAGAAACAGCTGCTGTTACAGGTAAATGTGTTACTACCTACAGCCTCCCTTTTATCCACTGAATAATTTTATATTTAACAGCAACTTGTGAAACAGTCTAATGATGCGTTAATAAACTGGAGTGGGACACATTTTAATTGTCAGTTTTTTCAAACGTCTTTTATCTGCTGGCCTACTTCTTCAGGAGTGTGGGTAGATGATTAGGTTATATATTCTATTTCTGAACACTCTTTTTGTAGTACAAAGCCTGGCATGCTTCTGTCATTCAAAAACCTGACATGACTCTGAATCCCCTCCTGTGATAATTCTGATTGATCACTGAGGCTTTTAAGGCACTAACACCACCTGTAGAAGAATTCTTAGCATGTGACAGAAATGTGTCTTGCTTATTTTGGAGAAGTGAAGTTCACACATGTTCACAAAGACTTTTAAAACAGCTCCTTGTGAATTTTTGTAATGACTGTAAGTCAGACTGTGTGTAATGGAGAATTCAGCCTTCTTTATATTTTGTGAAAGCTTTTTCACGTGTTTCTTGTTCTTGTGTGATATTCTGGCACCTGTTGATGTTTGAAAGATTATTGCCACATTTCAGAGCATAGTATTGAGTAGAAAATGGCTTTACTGATGTTTTTCCTGGAGTTAGTCAGAGATGCTGTTCCTGCCATTAGATAATCTTCATATATTACTGTTGATATGCATATAGGAATGTATTGTGCTTAACATAAATAAAATGTTGCTTGCCTTTAGTTTTTATCTGTGGTAAACCAGATGTTTTTGAGCTCTGGTTTATGCTTTGCACTGCTGTTGTGTAGCTGTAAATCTCACGGGAATTCTGTCCCCCAGGGATCCACTTTTCCTCGTGCCCAAGTGAGCAGTATAAAAGCTTTTGCCCTGCACAGAAACCTAAAAGTTGTGCATGTGCTTCCAACTTTAGTGTCTTCATCTCTATTGGACGTAGGTAAAAAATGTAGCATTACTTTCTGAAATGGCCATCAGAGCTTCCTAATGAGACACTTGGATTTTTTTCCTGCTTTGACAGAATTAAATGTTACCTATTAACCATAATGCTTAAATTGATGAAGTGTAAAACTAGTGAAATGGCTTACAGGGAAAGGAAGTGAAAATATTATGAACCATATGCCCTAATTTATGTCTTCTTAGAAAATCCATCTAATGAAATTAAGTATTTGGAATAATTCAGCATATGATATTCAACAAGAAGTACAGCAGTAATGGTAGGATGATCTTGCTTTTAATATAGTAAGGAAGATACAACTCCTTTTCTGGGGAGGAACATCAAATCCTAGAGTGTTGAGATCCAGGTACATCATCAAGACCAGGTTTTCTTTTCCTGTGGACCTACACTATTCTGTTTAATTGAGTGACAGCAGCTTCTGCTGTGCTCTTTGTGACCTTAAATAGAGGCAGAGGAGGTGCCAGCTCTTTGTGCGAGTTCTTAATCCCAGTTTGCTGATCCCTCTCCTTTCCTCACGGCTCCTGATCTGGCTGCAGCTCCTCTCTCATAAATGGTTGTCTCCATCCACCCCTAAGCTCCCCCTCCCATGAAGCTGCTTTTACATCTTGACTCCCAGACTGAACCTCCCAAGTCCTCCATTATTAAACAGCTCTCACAAATGCTTCTCTTCTGCTTCTTGTGGTACAAGACTTCGTGTCAGAGTCAATCCCTTTTTTCTCTGCTCTGACTCTTCTGTTTTATGCATTCAAGACTCAGCAGCTTGCTGGGTGCCTTGATGGAAAGATGAACCTCTTGCTGTCACTTCCACTGCTCTGGGTAATTTCAGTTCAGAGCGGTAATTAAAGCAATAGTCCATTTTCCAGGACAGTGTTTATGGGAATGTGAATGCACATTTTAGTTCCTTCTGGAGGCTACAGGAGTGGTGATAGCATAGAGGAATTTTTGTATAAAGGAATCATCCTGGACAAATGTAAAATCTCATTTTTTATTTTTAAGTAGTTTTGGGTTTGGAATTTTTGGATTGTGGCTTTTTTTTTGGTCTGTTTGTTGGCTTGTTTTTTGTTTTTTTTTTTGGTGGGGGCAGTGTTGTTGGGTTGTTTTCAGTATTAGCAAGAAAACCAGATCTGTCATATGAGGACCAAATCCTACTCCCAGTTTCAAAACTCAGCAAACTTTTCAGATATAAGTTTGTAATGATTCTTGAAAGTGGTCAAAACACAGTATTTCCCTACAGACTAAATTTTGGAAGTGATTCAGCCCATTCATCCCTCACATCCTGAAAATCACCCCAGAGCAGATACACTTGACCTGTAGAATTGTAGCCTGAACAGTTAAAAATCTGGCAAAGCTGCAAAGTGATTAAAGGGAGTGAGAAGTGTCACCTAACCTTATCCACAGGTGGTGCTTCCTACCCTGACTTCGAGTAGAGAAAATGTAAATAGGTAATTTATTTAAAGGGAATTATTTAGCTGTGTGATTGTTGATAACTACATCATAAAAACAACCGCCCAGAATTTTTGGTGAAATTTTGGTGAGATCAAAGATGTAAGGGGTAACTGGAAGAGTGGATTTTGTGCAGTTTATGTACTCACTGAGGTACTCTGGGAATGTTGGTTTAGCCAATATCAAATGTGCTTTATCTGATGACTCCTGTGAGACAGAGCATGAGGGTCATTGATACCAAGAGTTCTCTTGACTCTTGTTAATGGGGGAGAGAAGAATTGAAACTCCACTGGTGTTTGGCTTCTTATCTTTCTCATGATAATCATGGTGTGCTTAATGGCTGTACATGTCTGAAGGATTTTCTTTAGCTAAATGAGTTTGGGATGTGGTTTTGGAATTTAGGGGGAGGAAGATGTATAAATACAACCAATATTATCTTCTTGGGCTTTTATTAGAGAATTCAAGACATGCAGATGCCAAGTCGGAGTGGAAATGTCATCCTTCAAAAACACATGAAATGCAAGGACTGTGATAAAAGTGTTGTGCACTTTGAGGTACTTGAGTTACAAAGAAAGCTTGTAGTTTATGGAATTATATCCATGAGTCTTTTAATATACTCAGGTTGTTCTTTATTTCCTATGGAGCGTTGCGGAATTCGTTTCCCTGGAGGTGACTGAAGTAAGGCTGGAAAAATCCTACCTGATCTTTAGTAATCCTTCACACGCATGGTAATGCTCCAGAATTGTACTATCATTGGATAATTTGCACTTAAATCCTTTCATCTCTGTGCTCCCACCTTAAAAAAAATCCTTCAGTGTTCTGGGGAGCCAGGGATTGCACACTTGAAATACCTTGGACTTGTTGCCAGTTCAGTCTCACCTGCTTACACTATTTATTGTGATTTTCTTTTTTTGTCTGAGGGCAAGACTGAAAAATACATTTCTCCCGTTATAGTTAATAGATTCAGGAAGTAATTTGCAGATCAGGAAACAATGGATCTCATATGATAAAAGCCCTGCCTAGGTAATTCATAAGGAAGATAAACTTGTATTGTTAAGCTTGCACATTTTACTCTTATTTGTAGGCCATGTATTGCTCTCCTGTGCTTTCCCCCATTAAGCAGTAACATTATTGCATTAGTAAAAAAGCACTGCTGCTTTGACTGGCTTTCAGAGCCACGCACAAAATCAGATAATGCATTTTACTGAATGATGAAGAACTGCGTTATTTGTTTATAACTTCTCACTTAGTTATTGCTCTCAGGGCTGTGTGTTACAATTTAATCACTTCCCTGCATCTCTGCGGCTCTCCCAGGCTGGTGGGAGCAGCCAGGGTACAAAGCAGAGTGACTGGCAGCTAAGTGTTTCCATCAGTCAGGATGCTGATTTATTTCTGCGAGGAGGAGTGTAAAGGAAATGAGAATGGCTGTTTTTTGTAAGTGGTGTGCTGAATAGTCATCAGTTAAACACTGGAGGTCACACATAAACACTGAGATCTTGAGAAAGGAAAAAAAAAAACCCTGGAGTGTGTCTTGTCACCCTCACTGCACACAGGCTTTGGGAAGTGGGTGATGCTCAGCATGTCCTGAAAAGGCAGCACAAAGGTTGAGTCTTGGAATCCTTTCATTTACAGGGTTTTCCTCACAAAAGAAGGGAAATGAAGCATTAAAAGGCAGGGTATTGGGAATTTTTTATTTTCAAGTTACTATACACATTTGTGAAGATTTTGACTGTATTCAGGATTCTGGCATTGCAGAATGTTTAAGGTGGACCCAAAGAATTGGAATAGGGCAGGTGATGTAAAAATCTGTGCAAATTCATCCCTTTTGGAATTAGAAATATAATTTAACTTGAGTAAAAATAGGAGTAAAAACATTGGTGGAATATTATATCTGTGCTTTAAAAATATTCATAGATATGCCTGAGATAGGAACAGATACTTTAAAGTTTTCATTGCCTACTTTGGAGCAATAGAAATAATGTAATTTTATGTCCTCCTTGAAGTGCTGGTTTTAATCTGGAAAAAATAATTATTTTTAGATAGTCAAAACAATAAATACTCTATAGCAAACCTGGCAGCATTAGATGACATTTTCAGGAGATAGAAAATTCAACTTAAGTTTTTTGCTAATGGTGTATAATTCCTTCTGTATTCCATCTGAACCCATAGAGTTATAAAATCCAGAGGAAACCAGCGAGATAGTTTTGAAAGAAATTAGGTCTTTCTAAGATTTTAAACCTCCAGAGCCCACTGAAAATCTGTGCTCAACAATTACTGCTTTTGTAGCAAGGAAGATACCTCAGCTCTCAGGAGAATGCTTTAGAGGGGTATTCCCTAGAAAGCCTCCTGTAGCCTAGCCTACATTTCATCTTCTTTTTCTAACCTAAATCCCGAGGTTGTCAGACACTTTCATAAAATGTTTGCACTAAAATTCCGTGAAAAAAAATGTGGCTACATAGAGAAAGAACTACTTTAGGAGAAGCTTTTAGTGCTGACAATAGAGAAAGTTTTTACTGTCTCATGAAAAACTGAAAGTCTGACTGCAGGGAGAGAGAGGGGGACTTGTCTCTTGGTCAGAGGAGGAATCTCTGGGTTTGCTGCTAAATGCACTCAAGGGAGGTGAAGGTATCTGCAGTATAAAATAATCAAATATAAAAGCAGCCTTTGCTATTGCAGAGACTGGATGGCAAAGAAGATGCCCCACTTTTCGATTACACTGATTTCTGGATGGTTTATGAATATCCAGATGAATTGATATTTCTTTTGATGGTGCCCATTAAGACACAGATTTTGAGGCCTATTTTGTCTCTTTCACAGGAAAAGTGTATGATCTGTTGATAGATGTATGATCATGATAGTTTTGGAAGATGAAGAAGAAGAGAAAATGTGCTGTGGGCAGAATATAGCTACTTCAGCATTTCTTTTCCCTCCTGTCTTTTATTCCTGAGCTAACAGTCCATTCAGCCTGAGTACAGATCTGTTCTTAATGTGCTCAACTGCATTATTTAGCCCACCACTGCAAGCCAAATTGTTATCCGTGGAGATGGAATTGTTAATTTGGTTTAATGGAGCTTTGTTAATCTGGAATTCCATTTCTATCTTGTCTTGGATGTGTCCGTTGTCGCTTCTTTGTGTTTAGGACAGTGTGATTTTGGCCAAAAGGCACAAATTTACACTAAAAGCAGCTCTTTATCTCCTGGATACCTGCAAGAAGGCTGTCCAGGATACTCTTGCCTTGTGAGGAGCACTTAAAACTTGCTATTAAGCCCTGTAGTGCCTCTGTTTGCAGCACATCGATCCCTTGGAAGTGGAGCCCTGAAGGAGCAGATCTGTGCTGTGCTCCGTGGCTGTGAGTAATTACTGAGAAACACAGAAAAGAAAACCTGAGTGGTTTATTCATAACCTGCTCAGTGCTGCATTCCTGACTCCTGGAATGGGAACCACCAGTTGAAAGCACAACCAGCCACTGGCTCTGAAAAGATGTGCAGTGGTTAAAAACACTGAGAGAGAGAGAGATAGCAAATAGTTCCCTGGAAGGATATGGAGAATGATTACATGAAAAGGGAATTTGCAAGCCTGGAATGTGTTTTTCCCTACAGTATCCATTTCCACTTTCTGTGAAATGGCTTTCAATATTTAGGTTATTTCACATTTTGTTATAATCTCTTGGATGGAGATCAGATATGAGATTTACAGTCTGAAAACAGGTTGAAATGGTTCTTGATGGTGTCAGGAATATTTGCAAGGTTTTAGCAGCTGATATGGTGCAGATGAGTGGATAATACAAATAATAACATTTATTATCTCTATTGCTATCCCATTCCCCAGAACTGTAGAGGTGGATTGGAGCCCTCCTTGCCTTCATTTTCCCCCATGGTGTTAGGCACTGTATCAAACAGGAAAAAAACCCCAAATTATGTTTCAGAATGCTTGATAGTGGAGACACTTGCAGTTTTCTGATTAGGAAATAGCAGAATGATGTGACTCTGGTTATGAGCTAGCCAGTGGTGTCACTGGTCAAACATCAACATCTTTTACCCCTTTCTCTCTCATTCATTAAATCAAATTACATATTCAAGATGAAATTTTAACAACAAATAATTGGCTTTGGAGGAGTCTGTGTGGCCCAGGTTTGGGAGGACACTTGAACCTGCCCCTTGATTTTTGGCAGCAGTGTGTGGTGATACAGATAGAAATGGGATGAGTACAAGTTATTAGTGGTTTAAGAATATTATGTGGGATAAAATTACAACCTCTCAGCTGTCCCATCTCCTCAAGCAGTGATCCTTTCCAGGCTGGTTTTCCTGAGGCCTGATCTGATGCAGGAGCAAATAAACTTTGGCTACTGAGCAAAGCAATGCTCTCACCTGACTTGAGTGGGACTTACGTGGGCACTTAGACTTTCTGTAACAGATTTTTTGCAGCATCAGGCTTCTGTTTGCAGGATTTGGTAATGCATTTCTTAATTTCTGTTGCCTTTGAAATGTTGAACATTTAAAGCTTTCTGCTCTCTAACAGCTTTCTAGTTTCTCTTTGCTTCCTCCATAAAGTCTGTTCTTTCCCGAATTATTCTGTCTCCTCAGAGCAATCTTCAGCTAAAAGTGAGGACAGGTTTGCACCATGAGCAGTTCAATGTCTTGAAGCTGAGATTTGTGTTAGGGAAAATATGATGTGGTGCAAGGACAAAAGGTAGTCTTGCACATATTGCCATGTTTGTGCCTAATTAATGTATTTCTTTCCTGTTAGTTTCAAAGGTTTTATTTCTAGTCAGGAGTTAAATGGACCCATTCAGTGTTTATATTTATGCAAATGATCGTTGTGTCACTCAGGTTGCAACATTAAAGAAAAAAAGCCAGATATTTTACATGCCTTTGAGTATTGAAGTGATTGCAATTACCTACATAAAAGGAATTGCTTTATTAATTAATTAACTCGGAGAAAAATGTCTAGTGACCCTCTGAAGGAATATCAATAACTGAAACATTTATTATGTAAATAAGATCTGCCTTTACTGCTCATTATTCATTGTTTAACATGAAAATTGCCTTTTAAAATAATGCTCCATTCATACATTTCAATAAATGTCTAGTCTGCCTAGCTTGTCACTTGGATCTAGATTTTGAGTCAAAAACTGCTGTGACATCTGTACAGACCATGGGACACTTCCTTTGAGCCACCAACACACAGTTCCTGATTGAGGGGCTGGCATTTTTTTAGGGACAGGTTCTCTGAGGCAGCAAACGCCCTTTGGGAATGAGTTCTTGCAAAATTCTTGTCTGGAGAAATAGAGAATGGCTGCATTTTATGGGTGAGGAAGGAGAGGAAAGAAGCAGCCAGATACTTGCAGAGCTTTTTTGAGTTTCCCATGGTTTCGGAAGGGAGGCTGCAGGACCAGCCCAGCTCCAAGTCTGTTGAGTTGTGGAATTGAATTTTTCACTGAGTCAGAGGCAGCAGTACCAAGGCAAACAAATACCACAAGGAAAACAAGATTAGCCCACGTGGTTGGTGACTGTGATCTTGTGCACTCAGGAAATTTGTTGGTCCTTTTTACATTTGGAGGATGTGACTGAATGCCTCCTGGCAAGTGCTGCAGGTGATTTTGTACAGCTTATGAGAATCCTGTCCTTGTAAAGAGGAAGAGCTCTGCTTTTTTGTTTTCTAAAGTTTCACCGAGCATGTTAGCAAATTCTGATGAAGGATTCCTGGAGGTTTTTATTCCTTTTCACATCCCTAAAGACAACACACAAAGGTTTCCAGGGTTACTTTTTGCTCAGGTAGCTGTGAGTGCACCTGTAAGAGGAGAGAGAGGAAGAGCTGTGTTTTATTCTCATAATCTCAAAGGCTGTGCTGCACATAATCTTGAGTGTGCAGACAAAAAATAGTAGCTGTGCAGTTGCAGAAAATCCTTTACTCTCCACTCCCTGAAGAGCACCTGCTTATGAGCATAAGACTTTCAGATTCCCTTTTTTTAAATGCCTCAGAACCCGCTTTGCCCATAGCAGGAAGGGCTGATGAAGAAATATGTGTGTCCCCCTCCCTTTCCCCTTGTAGCGTGATGGATTGTGGAAGTCCTGATTGAAAATTCTAATCACAGCCTTGCAGTCCCTCAGATCACAACCCCTGACAGTTGATTCACTCCTTTTCATGCCTGCTGCCTCTGACTGCTCCTGGTGCCTCGTCTGCATGAGTCTATCATTAGCACACAAAGCATGATGGATTGGCCAGGGTACCTCCGTCCTCAGAACCTGGGAAATGCTTCTCTTTCAGAATCAAAGAACCTGGGTGTGACATCGGCATGAATGAGAGAAGAAGGTAATACAGTGTTGGAGGTGCCTGTTTGCTGCCACTGTTTAGAGGGAAAATGATGCATTATGGGGACTGTAAGTACCTGGCCTGTTTGTTTGGGGCTTGGCTCCTCGGGTGTGGAGCAGGGCATGTGCTGAGTCTGGCAAGTGCACAACTGTTTGGAAATCAGTAAACACTTCCAAAATTCTACTTAAAGTTCAGCCTGTTAACAAAATCATTTAAGTTTCAGTGAGATCTGATGGCCAAGATGATTACAAATCATCATCATTTTGATACTGACTGGGCTCGGTTCACTTTGGTGGATTCTCTTCTACAAACCCTTTCAACAGGAAACTTTTGCAAATGTTTGCATCTTGCAAATGCTTTTATTCATCTGTGTGACTTGGCATTTAATGTTTCAGTGAACAAGACAGTTAAGTTTTGGCTCCAGTGAAAGATTGATAGGAACAATTTTCGAATGTGGTATCACAACAAAGTGAAAATATGTCATGTTCAAATACTGAGCTCTGATGCGTCATGTGGTCTTGTAATAAATGAAATAGCACTACCAACCTGACAGATGTGCAAGAAAACGGTTTTAAATTTATGATGATTAATTTTCAAGATGAACTGCAATGAAAAAAATTGTTAGTAGATACTTAAAGAAGGTAAGGGGAACCAGCTCTCTGAAATGAGAACAGGCAGGTAATGATAAAGCTGCCTTCACTTTTATGTTTTGCTTTCTAAAATTTTCGCAAGGGGAAAATTCATATTCAGTCTGCTGCAGCTGGCATTAACAGCTACTCATGCAAGTGTGACATCCTATGGAAATTGCACTTCTTGGATTTGTGCTACTGTTTCGTGCTGGTTGTCTTGGAAGTAGGAGTAACTCAAAGCAGAGCTGAAGGCTTTCCACATGGTGATTTTTTTCAGAGCCATCAAAATAAAAAGGCACTGAACTCAGGGAGAAAACAGAAGTAGCTTGATACTACCTTGAAAGAAAACCAAACATTTTTGAAACTCAGCATGTTCATTCTTTTTGAGGATTTGCCACTTGAGCCATGACTTTATTTTGCACTAGGACAGTTAAATGTAAAGCATATTGTTTGGTAATAAACTGATTTAGTTAAGCATTTTTAGGTAATTTCAGGCTAAAAACAACCCCTGATAGCCTTTAGTGAAATCTACTCCTGCCAAATGCAAGAAAATAAAATAGTGCCCATCCCTAGCAGTAAACTCCGTTATTTCAAGGAACTGTGTCCCAGTGAGGCCAAAACTGAGCTTTCCAGTTGGAAATGGACAAAAACAGCCTCAGAAGGGATGTGGGCTGTACTTTTTTCAGAACAGGAGTTCAGCAGGGGGAAAAAAAAAACCAAAGTGTCAGTGTCATGTTATTTTGAAACAAACAAAATGGCTTTAAAAGGAGATGTTTTGTTCGTCATTAGCACTATAAGCTTTTACATGGGGATGTTTTAGGTTGAGATATTGTGTGGGAAACCCCAACAATTGTCTGCCAGCTGATAATTTCAGGCACTCTGGGAACAGCTGGTCTATAGCATCTCCTTATATCTGATCTTCCTCATCTTCAACAATGTTTTCTCTGTTAAACACACTTGATGGTTCTAGATTTTTCCCTTATTATTTGAGGGAAATTATACTTATTATAATTATTTCGGACAGTAGTTGTGTAACTCGAAGGCAGTATTTTATCTGTGGATTGCAGTTTAAGCTCACTTAATAGAAAGTAGAAATTCTAGAAGCCATTTTGGCTGTCTGAAGATAGATCTGAATGCACGTGTCCATTTTTTTTCTGCAGAAATACTTGTCAGAACAAAATCTCTGCTGGTCTCTATCAGGTCCCTGTCTTACTGTGCGCAGAGGAAAGAAAAGCCAAAATGTCTGAAGAGCTTAAGGATCCAAATATAAAATTAGTATAATAAGTGTAAAACTGTCAAAACACATGAGGTGTATCAGGAAATGCACAGTATATTGTGCTTGCTGCCTTTAGTGCACTTCATAATGGCTTTCATACAAGTTGCTTTGGCCCTGTCTTTATTATCAGGAATTGTTTTTATCCACTAAAATCTCTAAAGAATAGCCAAGATCATGCCGAAATTTAATGTCTTTACCTCCAGCTAATGCCAATCTCTGTGCTGGAGGGAAAAGCTTTATTTAGCAGATGTTTGTGAATGCATTGTCCCTCCACTGGAATTGCCAGTAATCCATTGAAAGTTCATTTCTACCAAAACCAGAATTTTTCCCAATCTTTGTTTTTGAAACAAGAATACTCTGTGAGACTTCCATGATCAGCACTGATCTGTTGTACTGTGGCATTTTTACAGTTGGGTAGAATTCAAAAGTTTCTTAAGCACAAATATTGGCAAACATTGGAGTGTCGTGTCAGTGTGTTCTGAGATCTGTTAGCACCTGGCATGAGGTGACCTGAGGAATGTATTAATTGCTTCCAGTGATAATTGAGTTGTCTCTTTTTATGCAGTTTCTGACAAGTTTAGCTCTCCAATAACCTGTGGTTATTTGCCCTCTGAGTTGATGAAGCTTGATAAGTTTTGGAGGTTAATTCAGGGAGCATTTGAGTTGTACTTGCCATCGAAGAAGTTCCATTTAAGGTGGGCTGTGTTTTATTTTAAAGGGTGTAAAGCTTCATTATTGTGTAAGGATTTATGTTGTCTGTAGTTACACACAGATCTAATGGTCTTAAGGCTGAGAAAAGTAGTTTTATTTTTTAAAATATTACATTTTTCAGTTCTGTATTTTGTCAGTGTTAACTTAGATTTTCTCATCTGTTTAATTCAGTGAATTTCATCTTTCATTTCATTACATCAGAAAAGATTTCATGAAATGACTATAAAGGCATATCCAAATCGCTCTCTATTACCATGGAGAGCTGCATTTCTGGCCTCTGTAGCTGTACCCAAATGCACTTTAATCCAGGCAGCAGGAGTGGTGCTCGTGTGCCAACTGTGCCAGCTCTGCTTCCAAGGCCCCTGTCCAAGCCTGCCCTGCACTGTCAGGGCTCCCTTTTCACAGCCTGCCCTGCCTGGTTTGGGCTCTGACTTAGTTCTATTCACACAACAGAATTCCTATGTCCTAGGTTTAGCTGTAAATTTCCCTAAACAGACAGTGGATTGTTTTGTAATATTTTTACATTTCCTCACATCCTTTGCTTGTGAAAAAAAAGGCTACTTATTTGCAAAATATTTACTGTATTATATTCATCATAAATATAATAAATATACTATTTACTATGTATACAATCACTATAATTCAAGTAAGTAACTTCTTAATAGAAAATACTCATCAAACTGGGTTAATATTTGAGATTACTACTCTGAATCCTGGCAAGAGGTACCTAAATTCCATCCACCACAGTGAGTAACATTTTGCCATTTACAGATGGGCCTTTGACTTTACAGTTTGTCGGATGTGGCCTGTGTAGCCTTGGCTGTAAATACCTGAAATGTGGAATATGAAGCCAGAATCTATCTGTACATGCAAATGTTTGCTTTTAAACTTCACTATAAATAATTTCCATACCTTAAGGTTTGTCCCCATCTGTAATGGGAGTTGCAGTTGGTACAGTTATTGGATTATATTGGTATCATTTGTTATTAGAGTATTAGAACTAATTTGAATTAATGATTGTTTAAGAGTTTTGGACCTTATGTAAAATATTGTGATATGTACTTTGGTGAGATAAACTAAACTGTTAGTGGAGATTTTAGTTTTCCTCTGAGACTGGAGAAATATTTTTCTCCTAAATACTGAGTGTGGAGTATTTTACAATGGTTTACCTATAATTAACCTTTCCGTTTGTTGATGGAGCTGCTCAAACACACCCAATAATAAAGAGTGCCAGGAAAGCTGAATTTCCATCTTGCTCTGCCACTCTTTGCTGGGAGTGACCAAATCACTTTTGCAAGTCAATATTCTGGTTTTCTTTTTGACTTGTGTCTGGCAAAAGAAGGCAGACTGATCAAAAGGCACATTGTCAGATTACATGGGAAGTCAGGATTTTACTTCCCCAAGAAAATATGGGTTTCCATATAGCCCATTTTAACTCCAGTGCCATACTTTATTAGGTATTAAAAATGTGATCTGTAATAAAATTGAAAAGAATGTATTGGTATGTTCATGTTTTAAGCAGTAATGGCTGTGGCTTGTCTGAAATGGCCTAGACTTCATTTTAACATCCAGTGACAAAGTGGAAAGGCTGTACAAACGTATGGTACTTTAATTAATGGGGGCAATCCTGAGCTTTGAAAGTCCTCTGGAGCTTTTGTCTCTGTTGGAACATTGTGCTGTGAATCTTCCCTAATAGTTAAAGCAAATGAAGTAAAATAGCCTTTGGGCTATTTTGTTACACTGTGTTGTTGGAGGGAAAAAAAATTAATCCTGTGCCATTTTGCATTTGCTGTCTGTGAATCAAACTGTGAAAGCTAATTTAAAAACTTTCACACTCGGCTTGAATGAGGACTGTCAGTGCTTGGAGAATGTCAAATTGAATGCAATTAGCTGGAGTTGGGCTAGCCTAGATAAACCCATCAGCCTCAAAGTGCTCAGCCTTAATGACTGCTCTGATAAACTAACACAGAGGTTACAGGAAAGAATTCAAAGGCGTTGAAGTCCTGCTGAAAACTTGCCTTTTGGAGAGAAGAGGTCTTTGAAACCAAAATGGATTGTACACCAAGGGGCAGGGAGGTGGTGAGACCCTGCGGAAAGTTAAATGCAGCACAGAGGTGCATGCAGGCAGGGGAAACAAAACCACTCACGAACCTGCTCAGAAATTGTAAATATATCAATTATTGAAGTATTTGTTAATTGTTAAGCAGCAAGTTAGCATTTGTGGCCTCTGGAGTCATTGGGTGCCAAAGGATTTGTAGAAGAGGCAGCTGGTACAGCTGTGGTGGAGTGAAATCTTGGAATGTTTCAGGGAACCGTGGCACTACTGCTGGTTTGGGTTGGGGAAATAATGGGGTTTTGAAGGTCATCTCTTAATTGTATGTGTTGATCAAATGCTGCATCGATCTATAAAGGGGAGATGGGGTCCAAATTGATAGAGTGTTGTTCCATGCTTGGTTCTGTGTGTTCAGAGTGACTTTCAGATGGGATGTGAGCTGACTGCAGGTGCTCAAGAGACAGGGAGTTTAGGAAAAAGACTGGAGGAGAAATAGGTGATGAACAGCTGAAGTGGTGAGAAGGGTTATCTACATCATCAGCTGCTAATGTAAAATATAATGACTCTTCCCATGGAAGATGGGATGTTTGCCAGTCAGCGGACTGTGGCTTTTAGGATATTATTTTTCCACGAGAACATGTCAGAAAATGTGTTTGGAGCTCATTCAGAACATTGCTTTTTTTCTTTTCTCTCCACTTTTTCTTGGAGAAGACTCCCTGCAGAGTTTTATCTCCAGGTGCTGAGTGAGGTCTTAGCCCAGGTTATTCCCTGAGAATTGTGAGTGACCCTGATTTTCCTCATGGAGAGAGACCCTGATGGTAAATTGAAAAGAACTGAGTCTGTAAATTAGCATTTTACATGTCATCCCTTCTCACGTGAGCAACATGAATTGTGCAGACAACAGCAGCATTTTTAGTTAATGAACCCAGCCATGAGCACTGTTCACATTTAACATATTTACAGGGGGTAGCATCCAGTCAAAAAATTCCATTAATTCTTTTTGCATGAATACTGTGTGCATGAGTGCATGCATTTATGTGTGCATTTGTATGTATGTGTACACTATTAGTGTATGCAGTGTTAAAGGATATAGAGTAATTCAAGAAAAATCACTGAGGAGGTTTCATTAGGCATGTAAATGTATTCAGCAGAAGATTTGAAATAACTCTTTAATGGAAAAAAAGGAAAAACTGTGCCATTTGACATGAGAAATCTATTTTGAACTATAGTATATGCAGTCTGTTTTCTGCTTTCCCTTTCTTGAAATTGTTGCCTGAAATATTACAGTGGCATGCAAAGGCTTGAAGTTTAATTTTAAATTTAATTTGCCTGAATGCTGCCAGGGTATTTTTACATAGACAATAAAATTGCGACTTGGTAATATTTGGCACTCTATTTCTATAGAAATGGCATTCAGGATGCAACTTTGGGCCCATAAGTAAAATAATATGAAATCACACTCATGTTATTGATGATTTTAAAATATTTTCAGGACTATGTAAATGTAATTTCTGCCTTGATTTTGTTAGTTTTATGGGCAGCAGGGGAGAGAGTCTGTAACAGTCATATATATGTATATTTAAAGCTGTGAATGAATTTTTTTCAATCTGTTAATCCAAATGTTCTTTAATGCCTAAAAATAGAATCAAATTACTTCATATAAAAAAATCGGGGACTTATTTACTTCAGGCAGAATTATTCTTCCAATAATATTCTGAATTTTCTTGAATAGAGTGCTGGAAGGTTACTGTGCTGCTGAAGGCTCCTCCTCACCTGTGATTGCTGATAACCTGACTTGAGTCCTGATAGGAATACCTGTATGGTGAAAAAACCCCAATATTTTAATGCCTATTACAATATGAAGTATTTGCCTTGAGGTGTTCAACATCAGTTATCAGTGTAACTTTAACCTCTCTGTCATCATCTTGGGCAGCACAAGCTCTTGAGCTGGGCCTCCTTATGGGGAGTGCTGCTCTCCTCAGTGCTGCACCTGAAATCAGCTGGCTCAGGGCTGAGCCTGGTACTTTGCTGTGTTCCAGAGGTGGTGTCACATCTCCAGTGAGATGTAATTCGGGGAGAGGGCCAGAGGAGATGAGAGAAAGACTTTTTTTCTTGTTGAATGTCACATTTCCCATTATTTTCTGATGTGTTACCTCTCATGCAGATCCTTGTACTCATTTAACTGCTTAAGAGTTCCCCATCTGAATAATCAAACACTTTCTTTTTTCCCTGACATGTTAGCCTGGCAGTGGTTTGGTGGTTCCTTTTCCTGGAAGTGATTCCTTTTGCAGTCTCTAACCTGATCAGCTGGGCTTTGATCCTGTTAGGGTGTGAGGTGGTTGTGCACACCTGATTTCATCACAGTGGGGACCCTCTATGGATGTTTCTCTGCATGGAATTAGGATTATTTCCCAAAGGAAGTCTTTGGTTTAAAGATGCACCATGAAGTCTCTCTGTGGTTGGTTGGTTTTATTTACTAAAATAGTGCTCAATAATTTACTATTTGATGAAGTAGTGAATGCTCTGAGCATTCCCAGCTCAGGACTGTGTTTTGTCTTTGCAAGCACTTCCTGACACCCCTTTGATACAGAGACCTAAATTCACAGCTATAATTGAACATCCTGCTTTCCTTCCCTATCCTGTTTTTCCCCAGCCATGTTTGAAAGACAGTCCCTGCTGCCAGACCCAAATCCCATATTGCTGATGTCACTTTTGCAGGAGTAGGTGCTGAAGAAATGCAGCTTTGGAGCAGAATGCTGGAAGGAGCTGCAGTGTGGTTGTTGTACACCTATGCTGCTGCTTTTTCCTGCACAGAATACTCACACACACACACACAAAAAAAAAAGTAGTAAATTACTGTTCCAGACCCAAGCACATCTGTAAGAGAGGCTGAATTTATCATTGTTCATCCAGGTGGAATGAAAACTTCTCTTTCCGTGTGACACCTTGAGGTACAGACAGTCCCTGCTGGAGGATCAAAGCCAGGGCTGTGTGCTGAAGGCATCACTGTCTGTGGGCATTGCTTGCTGAGCAGGGCAGGAGGAGGAGGAGGAGGGATGATCTCGTGCCTTGGGGCAGCAGGACAAGGTCCTGGAGGTTGAACCCTGTGTGCCATTGCTGCTCTGTGTGTGTCATGCAAGAAGTCAGCCCTGGCACTTCACTCTGGTAAAGTTACAAGGAGCTAAACCCAGAACTCATAAAGGGAAATAGGACACAACTTCAACACATTGTGGTTACCAGACACCCCTATAATTAAACCAAGCATCATCAGTAACCGAATCTCTTTTAAAATGGTCCGAAAGACTGATAAATTACTTGTCAAAAGTATTAGGTTTAACTCAAATTTTATTGGCATGTTTTGGGTTAGTGCAATGTGCATTTCCTTGGTTGGACTACCTGAGGTAAGGGATTAAGTACCATTAATTTCAGCTCCTTTGTAGGTCCCTGTAGCTTTTGTGTAGCTGTGAGTTCCAAATATAAAGTGTTTTCACAGCTGTGATTTTAAATAAATCTAGAAAATTCTTCTAAGCATTGTTTGCAAAAGAAGAAGTATTTTTAGAAAATTAAGTGAACTTTTCTTTGCTAATGTGATACCATGGCAGTCTCTTGTTGGTTGGTTGGTTTTTATTTTTTAATTTTTAATTGACTTTATTGCTAGGCACTGTTCTGTCATGTTACTATGCCCAGTGTAATATGAATCATTATTCTGCCATTCTTGCTGTGTTTTTGATAAAAATATATCTGAGAAAGAAACCCATTATGCATCTTTTTTTTTTAAAGAAACATCTCTATGAGCTTATTAAAATTAAATAACATAATGTATCTTAGGCTTCTTAAAATATAAGTAGGATGAAGAATCCATTGCAGATGATCCTGTGGAAAGAGGAGGGCAATCAAGCAGGGATAATTAGAGTTACTAGTTAAATATGCAGAAAGCAAAAAGCTTATCTGGAAGGGCAGAGTGAAGTGTAAGTACAGCGTAAGACTCACGTAAGGATGATTTGCAAGCAATAAAATCACACCTCCCTGACTTTGTAAGTACAAACTAATAAGCAGTATTTAATAATGGAGACTGTAATAGTGTGGGATATTAACCCAGTGGAATGTGATTTTACCATTAGATCTTACCTGAAGGGGATGGATTGGTTTAGCACTGACAGAGTGAGGATTACAGGTATTTGGAATGTGTGTGCAGTAAGGGATGAGAGTAATTGCTCAAGATAATCTCTGAGCAGTTAACTCAGAATAAGGATGGGGAGTTGGTGGGATTTCCCTTCCCTGGTTTTACTTCTTCCTCTGAATCAGCCAGAAGGTGTGAACACCTCTGATGGGACTCTTGCTGCTCCTGTGATTTGGGAAGGTTTGCTGCAGAACAGAATTAACGTGCTGCTAAGAACAAATCCTCCTTGGCAGAGGAATGGGTCGGATGGTCTTCAAGTTCTTAATCATCCCTGATTTTGTAACTCTGTCATTATTTTCATTAATTAACTTAGAGTGGGTAACACAAACATCACACTTATTCCAAAATTAATATTGTTACTGCCTGCCATTTAGTCTGTTGATCTGAAAAAAAGCCCAAACCAAAATGTTCAAGTGGTGCATAGGCAATGACTTCATTGAATGTGTATTATCTGAACGGCTTTAACTGGGCATCATCTGCAGCCCCACCATGTACTGAGAGCCTGCCTGCTTTCACAAGCTGGGCAAGGCCAGGCCCTCCTGATGCTGGGCTGTGGGAGGCAGGAGCTGCTGGAAGGGCTGGAATTCAGGAGCTGGTTCTTCCCTGGGGCTCAGCTCCAGGGCAGCGCCTGCCAAGGGTGCCCTGCTCAAAGGAGAAAGGAGCTGGGGGCCTGACCACTGGAATTCCTTTGAGTTCCCCTGGCCCTTTCATGAGGCCACGGGTGCTTAACCCATGGTCCTGGCTACCTTCCAAGTGGAGTAATTAAATTCTGCATTCCTGAATTCCCTCTCCTTTTAATTGGATTTGGAATTCTTCACCTTTTGGCTTTAAACTCGCCTGGCAAAACAACTGTTTCTCATTACAGCAAGGGCTTTATTCAGATAAGCTATATTAGCCTTGAATGTAATGTACATTGCTTTAAGTGTGCCAGGTGTTTCGGGAGAGCAGTGTACAAGGGAGAGCAACATTTTACTTCTATTTTTAATTGATTTTCTTTGCTGTACTGAAGTGCACCCATTTGATGGTTATTCCTGTTCGCTCTCTCAGTTTACAGTCCTTGTTGAGACTACAGAATCAAAGGCAATTCATGAAAATATTTTAGATCTTTGCTGCATGCAGGAAACCTTCTGTTTGCCTCTATGTGCAGCTTTCATCTCTTTTGTGTAGTCAGTGGAATCTAGGGCAGGCATCACTGGAAATTCAGTTTTTACTGTGTATCCAAATGTTCACCTGATCATGGAGACTGCTCAGCACTTCAGAGGAACCAGCTGGTAAACAAGGGAATCTGTGCTACAACTCCCCTAAAATATGGCTTGGTTTCTACTGTGCCAGTAACTTCTGTTCATGTACTGGAGCCTAAATAATTGATTTTTTCAGTGTGTGCCACAGCACAGCATTTTAAAGGCTGCCTTGTCGATGAGTACTGTGATTCTGCAGAAATTTTAATTAATGAATAGGGATGTCCAAAAGTTGTAGGCAGTAATGAGAGTGAATACTTGGTTTAAATCTGGGAAGGTAATTTCTGGACAGGATAAATCTTTGATATGGAGAAAATTCACATTAGTTCACTTCATGGTTCACCTGGCCCTAGTGATACCTACACTTAGAACTTGTGAGCAATGCTGGCTCGCAATCAGAATATGTTTTCCCCTGCCTAAAATGGAATTCTGTTAGTCAATTCACATTAGCCAAGTCTGGGGTCTGTGTCTGGTTGGATTTGTTTGCGCTGGGCTGATGACAGAGCTCTGTTTGGCTTTTTGTTTGACCTGGATATGTGTATCTTCCTTAGTGCTGTCAGTCTGCTCTTAGGCTGCTCAGTGAATACTCCTGTAACTGAAAACACAAGATCTGTAGTCCTTTATTAAATTATAGAGTACATTACGTGCTCCTTTAGTATTTACCTTTGGGCATTAGGATTCTTTTTGCTAGAAAATAACCTGGTGCAGGGTTTTGTGGGAGCTTTTGAAACCTCTCTGAAAGAAAAAAAATCATCCAAGCACATCTGGGAATGCCTTTAAAACAAGCAGTATTAATGAGCACATCTGCATTTTTTAATATAGTATATTTCATGAAATGATTGCACAAAAGTCTTTTTAAGTAGGAGTGTCTCACCTGTGTTATGGACTATAAATTCACTTTGTACAGCATTCTTTCCCTTTTCTCTGTATGAATTCCAGAGGACAGCCCCAAACTGACAGAAAGCCTTTCTGTTGTGGACTTGATTTTGTTGGTAGGCAGGGAGGGCGGGCAGAACCAGCATCCTGTCTTTCATCCTTCTGGATGAGGATTAATCATGATCACAGCTGCAGAATAATGCAGATCTTAGCTGGGGCTGGTGAGGGGGAAGGGATGGGTGTGGGGGGAGCAGAGGACATCTCTGTCTTCCCCTCCTGCCCTTCATGGAGGAGTTGGAAGGAGCAGATTCCTGCTATTTGTTTTTAAACTAGTTAATCTTTCATGCATCTTGTGTTTTTTTTTCCTTTAATCATAAAGAATGCACTCGATTTATTGGTAACACACACGCACACAGAATGTTTGCATGGCTTCCTTGTTTCCTTGATGATACATCAGGCCCTGGGTGCTGAAATTCTGCTGGTTCAAAGGCACACAGATTTACACCAGTGACTTTTACTGAGTCTCTGTAGGCAGCCCCGAAATGCCTTGCAGGTCAACTGTTCTTGAAATGGATAAAAGTGTGCTAATTCCTTCAAGGTAAATCAGAAGGATTATGACATCTAGGAAGAGGAATCTGCCAGACAGATCTGAAGCAATATAACCAGGACTGACCCAACAGCGTCTCTAAAGCTTCCAATAAAATTGCCTGAGGAGTCTGCCAAGAAGCCAGATGCTGCTGCTGGAAAAATACCTTCTGTAGCTTGGCATTTGTCCTGTAATTGCTTCCAAGAGAGAATAAACTGTAGCGTGACAGTAGAAGGTGAATGGTTCCTCACCGCATGCTGCTTGGTGATTTTTAAATATTTCGAATACAAGCATTATTTTCTGATGTGTTACCTCTCATGCAGATCCTTGTACTCATTTAACTGCTTAAGAGTTCCCCATCTGAATAATCAAACACTTTCTTTTTTCCTTGACATGTTAGCCTGGCAGTGGTTTGGTGGTTCCTTTTCTTGGAAGTGATTCCTTTTGCAGGGTCCCTAACCTGATCAGCTGGGCTTTGATCCTGTTAGGGTGTGAGGTGGTTGTGCACACCTGATTTCATCACAGTGGGGACCCTCTATGGATGTTTCTCTGCATGGAATTAGGATTATTTCCCAAAGGAAGTCTTTGGTTTAAAGATGCACCATGAAGTCTCTCTGTGGTTGGTTGGTTTTATTTACTAAAATAGTGCTCAATAATTTACTATTTGATGAAGTAGTGAATGCTCTGAGCATTCCCAGCTCAGGACTGTGTTTTGTCTTTGCAAGCACTTCCTGACACCCCTTTGACACAGAGACCTAAATTCACAGCTATAATTGAACATCCTGCTTTCCTTCCCTATCCTGTTTTTCCCCAGCCATGTTTGAAAGACAGTCCCTGCTGCCAGACCCAAATCCCATATTGCTGATGTCACTTTTGCAGGAGTAGGTGCTGAAGAAATGCAGCTTTGGAGCAGAATGCTGGAAGGAGCTGCAGTGTGGTTGTTGTACACCTATGCTGCTGCTTTTTCCTGCACAGAATACTCACACACACACACAAAAAAAAAAAAGTAGTAAATTACTGTTCCAGACCCAAGCACATCTGTAAGAGAGGCTGAATTTATCACTGTCCATCCAGGTGGAATGAAAACTTCTCTTTCTGTGTGACACCTTGAGGTACAGACAGTCCTTGCTGGAGGATCAAAGCCAGGGCTGTGTGCTGAAGGCATCACTGTCTGTGGGCATTGCTTGCTGAGCAGGGCAGGAGGAGGAGGAGGAGGGATGATCTCGTGCCTTGGGGCAGCAGGAAAAGGTCCTGGAGGTTGAACTCTGTGTGCCTTTGCTGCTCTGTGTGTGTCATGCAAGAAGTCAGCCCTGGCACTTCACTCTGGTAAAGTTACAAGGAGCTAAACCCAGAACTCATAAAGGGAAATAGGACACAACTTCAACACATTGTGGTTACCAGACACCCCTATAATTAAACCAAGCATCATCAGTAACCAAATCTCTTTTAAAATGGTCCGAAAGACTGATAAATTACTTGTCAAAAGTATGAGGTTTAACTCAAATTTTATTGGCGTGTTTTGGGTTACTGTAATGTGCATTTCCTTGGTTGGACTACCTGAGGTAGGGGATTAAGTACCATTAATTTCAGCTCCTTTGTAGGTCCCTGTAGCTTTTGTTTAGCTGTGAGTTCCAAATATAAAGTGTTTTCACAGCTGTGATGTAAAATAAATCTAGAAAATTCTTCTAAGCATTGTTTGCAAAAGAAGCAGTATTTTTAGAAAATTAAGTGAACTTTTCTTTGCTAATGTGATGCCATGGCAGTCTCTTGTTGGTTGGTTGGTTTTTATTTTTTAATTTTTAATTGACTTTATTGCTAGGCACTGTTCTGTCATGTTACTATGCCCAGTGTAATATGAATCATTATTCTGCCATTCTTGCTGTGTTTTTGATAAAAATATATCTCAGAAAGAAACCCATTATGCATCTTTTTTTTTTTTAAGAAACATCTCTATGAGCTTACTAAAATTAAATAATATAATGTATCTTAGGCTTCTTAAAATCTAAGTAGGATGAAGAATCCATTGCAGATGATCCTGTGGAAAGGCTTTGCAAGAGGAGGGCAATCAAGTAGGGATAATTAGAGTTACTAGTTAAATATGCAGAAAGCAAAAAGCTTATCTGGAAGGGCAGAGTGAAGTGTAAGTACAGCGTAAGACTCACGTAAGGATGATTTGCAAGCAATAAAATCACACCTCCCTGACTTTGTAAGTACAAACTAATAAGCAGTATTTAATAATGGAGACTGTAATAGTGTGGGATATAAACCCAGTGGAATGTGATTTTACCATTAGATCTTACCTGAAGGGGATGGATTGGTTTAGCACTGACAGAGTGAGGATTACAGGTATTTGGAATGTGTGTGCAGTAAGGGGTGAGAGTAATTGCTCAAGATAATCTCTGAGCAGTTAACTCAGAATAATGATGGGGAGTTGGTGGGATTTCCCTTCTCTGGTTTTACTTCTTCCTCTGAATCAGCCAGATGGTGTGAACACCTCTGGTGGGACTCTTGCTGCTCCTGTGATTTGGGAAGGTTTGCTGCAGAACAGAATTAACGTGCTGCTAAGAACAAATCCTCCTTGGCAGAGGAATGGGTCGGATGGTCTTCAAGTTCTTAATCATCCCTGATTTTGTAACTCTGTCATTATTTTCATTAATTAACTTGAGTGGGTAACACAAACATCACACTTATTCCAAAATTAATATTGTTACTGCCTGCCATTTAGTCTGTTGATCTGAAAAAAAGCCCAAACCAAAATGTTCAAGTGGTGCATAGGCAATAACTTCATTGAATGTGTATTTATCTGAACGGCTTTAACTGGGCATCATCTGCAGCCCCACCATGCACTGAGAGCCTGCCTGCTTTCACAAGCTGGGCAAGGCCAGGCCCTCCTGATCCTGGGCTGTGGGAGGCAGGAGCTGCTGGAAGGGCTGGAATTCAGGAGCTGGTTCTTCCCTGGGGCTCAGCTCCAGGGCAGCGCCTGCCAAGGGTGCCCTGCTCAAAGGAGAAAGGAGCTGGGGGCCTGACCACTGGAATTCCTTTGAGTTCCCCTGGCCCTTTCACGAGGCCACGGGTGCTTAACCCATGGTCCTGGCTACCTTCCAAGTGGAGTAATTAAATTCTGCATTCCTGAATTCCCTCTCCTTTTAATTGGATTTGGAATTCTTCACCTTTTGGCTTTAAACTCGCCTGGCAAAACAACTGTTTCTCATTACAGCAAGGGCTTTATTCAGATAAGCTATATTAGCCTTGAATGTAATGTACATTGCTTTAAGTGTGCCAGGTGTTTCGGGAGAGCAGTGTACAAGGGAGAGCAACATTTTACTTCTATTTTTAATTGATTTTCTTTGCTGTACCGAAGTGCACCCATTTGATGGTTATTCCTGTTCGCTCTCTCAGTTTACAGTCCTTGTTGAGACTACAGAATCAAAGGCAATTCATGAAAATATTTGAGATCTTTGCTGCATGCAGGAAACCTTCTGTTTGCCTCTATGTGCAGCTTTCATCTCTTTTGTGTAGTCAGTGAAATCTAGGGCAGGCATCACTGGAAATTCAGTTTTTACTGTGTATCCAAATGTTCACCTGATCATGGAGACTGCTCAGCACTTCAGAGGAACCAGGTGGTAAACAAGGGAATCTGTGCTACAACTCCCCTAAAATATGGCTTGGTTTCTACTGTGCCAGTAACTTCTGTTCATGTACTGGAGCCTAAATAATTGATTTTTTTCAGTGTGTGCCACAGCACAGCATTTCAAAGGCTGCCTTGTCGATGAGTACTGTGATTCTGCAGAAATTTTAATTAATGAATAGGGATGTCCAAAAGTTGTAGGCAGTAATGAGAGTGAATATTTGGTTTAAATCTGGGAAGGTAATTTCTGGACAGGATAAATCTTTGATACGGAGAAAATTCACATTAGTTCACTTCATGGTTCACCTGGCCCTAGTGATACCTACACTTAGAACTTGTGAGCACTGCTGGCTCGCAATCAGAATATGTTTTCCCCTGCCTAAAATGGAATTCTGTTAGTCAATTCACATTAGCCAAGTCTGGGGTCTGTGTCTGGTTGGATTTGTTTGCACTGGGCTGATGACAGAGCTCTGTTTGGCTTTTTGTTTGACCTGGATATGTGTATCTTCCTTAGTGCTGTCAGTCTGCTCTTAGGCTGCTCAGTGAATACTCCTGTAACTGAAAACACAAGATCTGTAGTCCTTTATTAAATTATAGAGTACATTACGTGCTCCTTTAGTATTTACCTTTGGGCATTAGGACTCTTTTTGCTAGAAAATAACCTGGTGCAGGGTTTTGTGGGAGCTTTTGAAACCTCTCTGAAAGAAAAAAAATCATCCAAGCACATCTGGGAATGCCTTTAAAACAAGCAGTATTAATGAGCACATCTGCATTTTTTTTAATATAGTATATTTCATGAAATGATTGCACAAAAAGTCTTTTTAAGTAGGAGTGTCTCACCTGTGTTATGGACTATAAATTCACTTTGTACAGCATTCTTTCCCTTTTCTCTGTATGAATTCCAGAGGACAGCCCCAAACTGACAGAAAGCCTTTCTGTTGTGGACTTGATTTTGTTGGTAGGCAGGGAGGGCGGGCAGAACCAGCATCCTGTCTTTCATCCTTCTGGATGAGGATTAATCATGATCACAGCTGCAGAATAATGCAGATCTTAGCTGGGGCTGCTGAGGGGGAAGGGATGGGTGTGGGGGGAGCAGAGGACATCTCTGTCTTCCCCTCCTGCCCTTTATGGAGGAGTTGGAAGGAGCAGATTCCTGCTATTTTTTTTTTTTAACTAGTTAATCTTTCATGCATCTTGTGGTTTTTTTTCCTTTAATCATAAAGAATGCACTCGATTTATTGGTAACACACATGCACACAGAATGTTTGCATGGCTTCCTTGTTTCCTTGATGATACATCAGGCCCTGGGTGCTGAAATTCTGCTGGTTCAAAGGCACACAGATTTACACCAGTGACTTTTACTGCGTCTCTGTAGGCAGCCCCGAAATGCCTTGCAGGTCAACTGTTCTTGAAATGGATAAAAGTGTGCTAATTCCTTCAAGGTAAATCAGAAGGATTATGACATCTAGGAAGAGGAATCTGCCAGACAGATCTGAAGCAATATAACCAGGACTGACCCAACAGCGTCTCTAAAGCTTCCAATAAAATTGCCTGAGGAGTCTGCCAAGAAGCCAGATGCTGCTGCTGGAAAAATACCTTCTGTAGCTTGGCATTTGTCCTGTAATTGCTTCCAAGAGAGAATAAACTGTAGCGTGACAGTAGAAGGTGAATGGTTCCTCACCGCATGCTGCTTGGTGATTTTTTTAAATATTTCGAATACAAGCATTATTTTCTGATGTGTTACCACTCATGCAGATCCTTGTACTCATTTAACTACTTAAGAGTTCCCCATCTGAATAATCAAATCCTTTTTTTTTTATTTTTCCCTGACATGTTAACCTGGCAGTGGTTTGGTGGTTCCTTTTCCTGGAAGTGATTCCTTTTGCAGTCTCTAACCTGATCAGCTGGGCTTTGATCCTGTTAGGGTGTGAGGTGGTCGTGCACACCTGGTTGTGCCACAGTGGGGACCCTCCATGGATGTCTCTCTGCATGGAATTATGATACAGCAAACAACACTTGGCCCACACAGTTCCAAGGGTTAGATAGTCGTGTGGCTTTGCTTTTTCTTTTAGTATATTTTCCAGCTGTGGCAAGAGCACTGTCTGTTATTATTCAGCAATGCTGCTGGATCTTACCTCTAACCAGAAAATGCATGGGAAGTGTTAGGGAAGATGCTTCCTCTCTTTGAAAATGGTTAATACTCCTACTGATAGAAAGCAGAGGCATTTGTGGAGCAGTGTGAACCTAATCAGATACAAATGAGATGAGAACAGGTAAGTGATTCCAAGAAAAGTGTTTATTTGAAATTTCTCCAGGAAAATTTAGCAGCTGTCCTCAAATACTTCTGTTTGGTATCATGCAGGAGCCTGCCTGCTGTTCATCCCAGCAATCCTCTGGGATTGCCTTCAGGAGTGGTTTGAAGAGTGAACTATTTAAATGGAATGGTCAGAAGTGATTCTGCAGCTAAAACTCATCAGAGAATCACAGAATGCCCTGGTTTGGAAGGGACTTTAAAGCTCATTGAGTTTCAGCCCCTCTGCCATGGGCAGGGACACCTCTCACTGTCCCAGGCTGCTCCAAGCCCTGTCCAGCCTGGCCTGGGACATTCCAGGGATGGAGCAGCCACAGCTTCTCTGGGCAACCTGTGCCAGGGCCTCCCCACCCTCCCAGGACAGAATTTCTTCCTAATCTCTGCTCTAAACCTACTCTCTGTCAGTTTGAAGCTGTTCCCCCTTGTCCTGTCACTAAATGTCCTTGTGGAAAGTCTTCCTTGTGCGTTCCCCTCAGGTGCTGGAAAGCCACACTTAGATCACTTGGCAGTTCAAAATACTGATAGTTGTCAGTTGCGAACACGAATGTAAAAGTGATTATTGCCTGTTTGTGTGAATTCATACAGTCCCAGAAGCTTCTTGCTTTTTCCCTGTGCTGTGCTAGACAATGAACTTTGGTAGGAGTCAGGCGGTTGAGTTTGGTGTAATAAAGCAAAAGTCCATTTCCAGCAAGGTGAATTCCTTTGTTCAGTTCTCCTAATACTTGACAGTCAGGGGAGCAACGGCTGAGTGTTGAAAAATAACAGTGAACAAAGATGCTGGCAAAGGGGCTTTTTGTTATTGTTGGCCTTTGGAGGGTTTGCTTTGCTTTGCTTTGCTGTAGTGTCAGGAAGCTTCAGGGAATGGAAGGGCACAATGTACAGGTCAACTCTTGTGGCTGAACAAATCTCAAAGGGACCTGGAACGGTTGGTGCAAGATTCACATCCTTTAAGAAGGTCAGTGTAAAGCATCACTGCAAACTTTACTTCAGATTTCAAAGTATAGCTTAAGTTATAGTGCTGTTATTTTATTTAAAAGGAATGAGAAGGTGAGTTTCAGTTCAGTTTCACTTGAAATATTAAGAAAATGATCCTGAAATTAAACAAAAACCAGAGCTGAATCAAGATATTTCTGTGAAGGACAGGAGATGAACAAGATTCCTTCAACTTACTGTGCCACTTCAGAACATGCTGAGCTGTCCAGGATGCGAGATGTTTAATTCCATAACCTTTTCTTCCAATTAGAAGACACAGATTCTGATTGTGAGGAATTTGCATTCCAGTATGAAACGTGGTGTCTGACATTGCTTTTACCTTCTCCCTGGTGATGCTCCTGACTGCACACTTCTCCCTTTCCTCCGGTGTGATGATTGCACCACTGCACTTTAGTAATCATTTAACAGCTCTAATTACAGAAGACTGTGATCCCAACTGTGTACTTTGTCCTCTTTGCCTCTTAGTCCCTGTTTCTTTGGTGCGGAGAGGATCACAAAAGAGCTGTTCTTCTGCTTTGCAAAAGTAAATTCCAAAGGCCCTGCTTGGGTAATGTACAGATCTGCATTTTCTCGTGGCTTTGGAGTTAATGACGCTGAATTTTAGCCATGGAGGGGTTGGTTTGTCTGCTCTTGTTTACATCAGTCATGCTGGCATAACTTCTCTGACACTAATGCAGATACACCAGCATGAAATTGGTGTAACTCCAGCTCCATTAAAATCAATGGAGTTAGCCAATACGAGTCAAATGCAAGGCCATTGATTTTGTGCTGGTGTGACTTTATTGACTGGAGTGGAGGTGAGGCAGTTTCTGCTGCTGGGGCTGGGGTCACAGCCAGGCTGTGCCTGTGCTTGGAATGGTTGTGACTTTGGTTTCTTGTTTGTTCTTGCACGGCATGATCAGAAATTCCTTCTCTTTTCTGCTCCAGGGTCAGCAGTGTGGGAATCTGGGAGCAGTGAAGTCTTGCAGTAGAGCAGTTCTAGGGGGAAAGCATTAGGTAATTCAGTTTCACTGAGCAATCTCTAGTCTCATCTGAATGATTTCCTGTGTTATCTGCTGTGTGGTATCAGAGGAATGATGTGGAGTTTCTAAGCCTGCTCCTTTTTGATGTGATACCCCGCTAAAGCTTACAAAAGCGCTCTGAGTGGAGTTTTGAGTCACAAAGTGCATTTAAAGGAATGATGAGTGCTGTATCTATACCCCAGCACACTGGGATTGTTCCTGGTTTTCAGCTCTCTGGGCTGGAGTTGCATTCCATGGGCAGAGAAGATGTAGTTTTTCCTGAATTCAAATGCCATACCTTTAATATTTCAAAAATCCTTTAAAGCAAGGCCATGTCTTCTATTTTGCCTTTGTTGCGTGAGTGCTGCCCTGTATAATAGAAAATAGAAACTGGAGTATTGAAATGAAATGTTAGTAATTTGCCATTAAAAATGTTGATGAAATCAATTCATTCCTTTGAAAAGCTTCTTTTTAATCCGGTCAGCATTTTCTGTGAGTAGAAAATTCACAGCACTTCTGGTGAATAATTGGTGGAGTGGAGTGCAGTATTCACCACGACATGCAGTGATTTCCAGGAGGAATTTCAGTAATTATTCCTGCCATCGTTGGAATACTAATAAAAATCTTACTTTAGAAATATTTTATTGGTCAGTTTTTTTGCCAAGAGATGCTCTTCAGTGGTGAATCAGCTTCAGTGGTGCTGTTTACCCCATCTGAGGAACTGGGTAACATGCCTGAAAGATACCCTAGAGACAGAAAAATGAAGCATAGCTTAAACCACAATAAACTTAATAAAATGTGTTATTAGCCTAAGTTACATGTAGGATTTTGTTTAAAAAGAGCTTCTTGTTTTCAGGAGATAAGAGAAGTATTTTATGAATACTGTCAACAACAGCAATTAAATACTAAGGGAAATGAAATGCTGTGGTTGGAGTGCTAGGTATTTTTCTGATATTGGATGAATCAAAAAGGGTTATTTGGCAGTGTTGTTCTGGAAGACACTACAGACATAGTACAGAAAACTGCATAACTGCATAAACTGTTCCTTTATCATAATATATAGAAAATCAGGAGTGGAAGAAAGTACACGCTCATTTTAGAGCAAACAAAGCTAAATATGAGATCAGGAGGCAGCTGTGAGTCTTAAAATGCTGTCTAATTTAGGGAGTGAGTGGGAGATGAAGGGTGCTGGGTTCCAGGGGAGGGTTTGTAGGGGAATAAATGTTTGTGTAGTATCTCAGTTTGTGCATGTCAACAGTAAAATTCCTTTCAGCTTTACAGGCTGCCGAAATACCAGCAAGAAGTGGCAGGAAGAGGCAGCGCTCGCATGGAGCGCCATAAAGGAGACTCCTTTGGCTTTGTCACTGGAAGCAGTGCATTCTGCTGTTCTGGGGCAAATGGCAAAACAGAGGAGAGACAGAGCCATGAACAATCCAGCAGAGGCTGTTTTCTGTGGCAGGGCAGCCAGAATTCCAGTGCACAGTCCTGTTAAACACTTTACAGAATTTGCTGGAATGAAGTGTCACCGACAGCTCTCCTGTTTGCTTTTGTTTCCTTCTCATTTTCTCCTCTCTGTCAGTGTCTTAATCTCTCTTTTACCTCAGCTTGCTCCTTTTCTGGTCCTTATGTTGCAGGCCTTGTTGGCTGCAGTGTATCAGTGGGTTTTGGATCAATCCCTTGGGTTCCTGGTTGGAATTAGTGCAGTGCCTGCTGTGACAGATGAATCCTCTGATGTTCGCCAGCCCTGACCATTGGGGAAACGAGCTGATGAGTACAAAACAGTGTGAGCAGCACCAGAGATTTCCTGGCCCCTCTCCCTGGAGGGGACCAAGGGCACTGGTGGCAAGGATGGGTTTTCCATCGTCTGTTTGTGTGTGGCCCCACTGCTGTTCTCTGTGTTAGGCTTTGAGGGCAGGTGGGAAGTGGATGAATAACGTTTTATCCCAGGATTGCCAACCCTTGCACTTGAACTGGTTTTGGTTTTCCAGGATCACAGCATTTTTCACTCCTATTTTCACGTACATTTTACCCTTTTAGGTATGTTTGGGCTTTGCTTAACACTTGTAAAACCACTGGCATCAGCATGATTATGTTGGGAGCTTTGGAGAAGAAAAAATTAATTGCAGGACTCCAGAGGCATAAAAAGCAGGAGCTAAGGATGGGAGCACAGCTTTTGTTTTGTCAAACCAGTGTTTGGGAGGTGCCATCCTCTTGTCAAATCCCACTTTGCGGCTGTGGAGAAGTTAAATACCTAGGGAATGCCAGGGCTTAGTTACAAATCCTTTCTAAGACTGCTTTTCTTTTATATAAGCAGATGGAAACTGGTTTCAGGGGAGGGAACTTCTTAAGTTTTGAAGTCCCAAAGAAAATTAATTAATTCATGTATTTGAAAGCCAGAGGGGAAGTATTATGATCATCTTGTCTGACCTCCTTCATAACTTGGGCCAAGGGAAGTCTCCTAATAACCCCTACACGAGCTCACTGAAGCGTGGTTGAAAAGACAAATGATTTGACAGAAATTGTTGTTTCACAGGCTGTGGGGGAGGCGAGGGGAGCTTGGGACTAATTTCCCCATGCATAAAGGGTCCAACCTGTGTTAATCCTAACTGCAAAGTGAATTTGCAGAAATATTTCTTTGCTAAAGCTTTAGGTTTTGTGCTGGCGTGGGAGTAATAGAGAACACAGGTTTAAGAACTTCTCCTGGAATTAAGAGCTGGTTAATTCCAGAATGCGCTGATTGTGTTCCTGCTGTAGCCACTTAATAAGGCCACGGAAAATGTCAGTATTTTGTTAAAACGAAAAGCTCAGAATCCTCTTTAGGAAAAGCTGAGGCATGCACATAACATTGCAATAGCTGGAGCAGTAGTAAGGCACACAAGGAGATTGTTGGAGTGGATGGATATGTGTAAGATGATAGATTTTTTTATTTTTTTTTTTTTTTTTGGAAACGCAGCTAACAAAATTTTGTCTTCAGAGCAGGGAGAGAAATGTGGCAGAAGTGATCAAAGCAAATAGCATCTCATTGATAAAACACATGCTGCAGTACTTCCCACAGTTGGGAGGCTGTGGTGTTTAACAACGGTGACCTAGATTGGAGGAGACAATGAAAGCTGTTGCGGTGAGGAGCAGATTGACTGCCATTCTCATCTGGGTAATAAACGGCTGAAATATGGACAGTGCATGAAAGTTTACTAATGTGGCTTACATAAAGACCTATACTTTTGGAGGAATTGTCTCTGTAGCAGATTCAGTTTGAACTATGGCTGGTGCCTGACAGATGTTTATGTGCTCCTTTACAAAGATACCTATTACTTTATTCAAGGATCTATGAGCCTGCGAGAGTATGACCTGATTAGGTTTGAAAGTAAATCAATATGTGAACCTGTCCAAAAACAGACATGCATTTATTTTAAAAAATATTACTCAGTGGGATAGCCTCGAGGGGATATAGCTTTTCTGGAGAGTTTCAGATGAGATAGCAGTCATATGTTGTTACTTTAAAATATTCAGTGCCATTCAGATGCTACTATTTCAGCTGTCCTGTTGGAAATAGCTGACAACAGGAGATGACATTCCTGATGCTTTGTAGCCACAATGGCCTTCTAAGACATTAAAACTTGCTTAACTACAGACCCCAGGGGTATTTGGTATTTATTTTTAATTTATTTTTTAATAAGTGGACCTATTATAAATATTTCCCTTTTGTGAAGTGGCTCATGTTAGTGCTCCTTGTAGAGTTACGCAGTTAACCTTTGGGTAAATATAAATCCAAATTCTCGAAAAATAAACTGTCAATCCAGCTGTGACTCGAGAGATGCTTTAAGTAAGTGCCATTGAGCTGTAAAGGCTGATGCATCCCTACTGTGCTGTAAAACTAAATATTATTAAATTGGGTTGCAGGCAGGGGGAGGGGAAGGAGCTGGGGGTTGTGAGGGACATCTGTTCTGCTCAGAGCTCCTCTCCCTGCTCGTGGGGGGATTTGAAGCGTGAGTGAGGAGGGTGAGGGCGTTCCCCCCAGCGCTGCTCCAGCAGCTGTGCTTGGGGAGAGGCAGCTCCGGCTCCTCGGAGCTGGCCAGAGAGAGCTTGGGTCCTGGCAGGCTCGTTTTGGGAGCTGTTAGTCCTTTCCCCTCCCTGACCAGCCTCCACTTGCTTTGTCCTTTCCTCCTCCTTTCTCAGCTGAGAAGGTTCATCGAGATGCTGTTGGTTTATCCAGGTCTGTTACACCAAGCAGGTGTGTTCAGCAAGCACTGCAACTTCAATTTGTGCCTCGCTTTATTTTTTTCCCTCCCCCTTTTTTTTTTTTTTTTTTTTGCCATGCGGTGCTTATTCAGATTCCACAGAGGGGGGAACAGGGAATTTTGTATTTCAAAATCAGTTCAGCAGATTTTGAAAAGCTATCTTTGAATATTCTATAATACACAGACAGATTTGAAGAGCTTATTAAAGAAAGCCCCTGACACACTTCAGCAATATTAAATCACTTCAGACAGTGCATGGCAGTGTAATGTTACTGAAGCATTTTAAAATGTTAAAAGAGCCTGGATTTGAAAGTACTGGTGGCTTCACAGCCCTTACTGTGAAAAGTGATTTCAAGTGTCAAAATTATTCCAGTGTTTGCAGTCTGTTACTTTCTTAAATGACAAAGAAGGGACATTAGTAAATAACTCTAACTGCAGTTAATCTCTGGCCATCTAACCAGCTGATATGCTGGGTTAATATCTTTATTAAATGCTTATTTAATAAGTGGGCAGCTGTTCCAACAGGCCAGATGGACTTCTCTGTAATTGTGCTAATAATGGGAACTTTCTCACAAAAAGAAAGGGCACTAAGAAGATGCATTTGGTGAGGGAGCATCCTGACAAATGGCTTCAGGACAGTCTGGTCCTCTGCCCTCGACAGACTGGCTGGAATAAGTGGTTCATCCCTCAAAGCAGGAAGGACCAGCAGTGAGAACTGGAGCAATGGGTTCTTTTTGCCTTAGATGTTTATTCTTTGTGTATTCTTTGCCTCCAGAGCCCTGACATCCCCAGTCCTGCCTCCCTCGTCCTGCTCCAGCACATTCCTGCCGTGGGTTCACACCTGGTGCATTTTTGTCCTCAGCAAATACACAGCTTTATCCCTAAATGTTGTCTCTCTGGATGTTACCTTCTGCACGAATCCCATTTATATTTCATGGGTTTAGTTAACTATTTTCAGAGATCTTTGCAAGAAAGATTACTAGATGGGTGTTAAAATTACAGCTTTGTTTGTGTGGAGACAGAGTCTTTTATAATGGAAACCTTATCATAAGCAAGAGGAGTGGCAAAGTATGATGTTCTCAGCATGAGCAATGAATGCATTTTTCATTTGTCTTTGTTCAAGTAGGGGAATGAGAGCACTGAAACAGAATTGGAGGAGTAAAAACCTGCACTTACTCTCTGGCAATATGGAATTGGTGCATTTAAGAATTGGGTCCTTGCAGATTTTTTTGCTTTTGGTGACATTTCCAGCTACTTCCTGCATTGGGGTCTCTGTCCTCCAGCTGCTGGTCCTGAAGTGCTGGTCCTCTCTACACCCTGAGCAGTGTCTCTAGGCTGTGAAGGCATCTCAGATATGCCAAAACACCTCAAATACAGATCTTTGAGGTAGTCACTGATAATTATTCTTAAGCATCTAAAATCATGGACAACTGGCTCAGTAGATGGAGAGCTTCATGTGTTCCTCCTTGCAATGGTTTGTCTTTTTTATTTTCCTTTCATGTTTTAAACCCAGAAAATGACTGTTCCTTTTTGTTTCCTTCCCTAACAGCGCTCGAAAGGAGTGAATGAGATGAACTGTTTGGGTTATAGTAGCTGAAAGGCTAAATTATTCTCTTGGAGAGACGTTCTAAATGAGCCTGACCGAGATCCTGGATCTGTGTGAAGAGGACTAAGGATATAGGATGTCAACTGAGACAGAACTTCAAGTGGCTGTTAAAACCAGCACAAAGAAAGACTCCAAAAAGAAAGGTAGTGACTCATTTCTCTTTATTTGTGTGCGTTTTTTGCTTCAATCAGCTCCTACATCAGCCACCTTTGGCACATCTGTGGCTCTTCTGTTATCTGTGCGCCCAGTGAAAGTGGGATTTGTTAAGCTCGCTGGAAGTCTGCTACAGAAATATGGGCTTTGATTCTCTGACATAAAAAATACATCCTTTTAAAAGATGAGAAAAAATTAGCATATTATTTATGGTTCACATAGAGAAATACTGTTTTTAAAATTACTCAACAAAAGATCACTTTTCTTCTTCTCAGCTGATAAACACATTTTCTTCTAATGGCTTTTTTTCTGCTTTGTTTTGAACTAACCAGAGCTCAAATGCACTTTCTGGTCCTGGGGCTTGAATTTTACTGACACTTTGTGAAGTTAGAGAACTCAGTAGCAATCTGTGAAGAGATTATTTAATCTGGTAATCTGGTATATGGAAATATAAATGAGGAGGAAGAAAACTCAAAATTAAGGAGAAGCTGTTAAGAAATGCATGGTTGATTAGTTCATATTTGTATTTACGATTTTGCCTCAGACTGTACAGCAGTTCTTTGGTGTGATAAATGTCAGAAATGGGACCATATGAATTTGGTCCTTATCCTTATTTAAAGATTTTTAGTAGGGATTTCTCTTCTTACATTTTTAATAGTACTTTTATTGCTTCTGGTTTTAAGTACTGATGAACTTGGAGCCCAAGACCTTAAATTGTAATGTTAGTTCTTGCTGCTCTGTGTAGCCTATTTGGTTATTTTTTTAAACATACACATGAAACTGAGATTGAAAACAGATTTAATATGAATTACTCAAATAAAAAAGCAAAACAAAAAGAAAATAATCATAATAAATAGTTTTAATATTCAACACAGCAAGATTTGAACTTTCATGCGAGCTCTGGAGTTCGTAATTCTGTTTCTTTCTGTGGATGTGTCATTTAGCCATTTACTTCTGAGGGTTTTTTTTCAATTTCCTAAGACCAAAAAAAACCCCTCATCTTTGCTTATATATGTATAATGCAATTTTGCTCATGTATAATGCAACTTTATAATGTATAATGTAAATTTTACTCATGGTAAACTTGAACTGCTGGGCAGCAGTACCATTTACTGCAGCAATTCTACCAAAACATTTACTAAGGCCTTGTGTTCCCTTTGGCTTTTGTATCAGAAATCTTTATCCTAGAGTTTGTAGAAAACACAGCAATTAAAAAATTTCAAGTGTTTGTTCAGGAAGATAGTTTAAAAACCTTATGACTGCTCTAGGCCTACACTCACAAATCAAAAATGATTCATTTAAGATTAAAAGGCTCCAGTTGGGAAAGGCAAGAAAAGGGGAACTTTGATGTAAATGAGAATGTGATCTAAGATGTTTAAGGCAAATAAAGTTAAAGTGGTTTGGTTGTATGATCATTCAGTTTTTGGGGCCAGGCAGGAAATTAAAAAATGTCATTTCTTTGCAGTATGGATAACATCTTTTTGATGTGTGTCTCCTATGTTATTTCTTCTGCTGGAGGCTGAAACTTTTGAAACCAGCAAACAACTCTTGTAGGAACTTGATGTTTATGTTATTAAAATATTCAGCATCCAAGTTGTAAAAACATTTCCATGAATCACAATAGCTGAACACTTCTCTGCCCAAAATCTGATTTAATCCCCCAAATGGAAATTCTGAAAATTACCTTTACTGCTGGGGGGGAGTATAAAATATGTTGTGTGGCAGTGATGTGAGTGTCTGGAGAGCTGGAAGGGGCAGGGAATGGCAGTGGCAGATCCCCAGGGTTATTCTGAATCAGTGCTGTCTGTGCAGTCTGAGCCATCCCAGGGCTGGGGCAGTGAAAGCTTCACACAGACAAGGTACACAATGCACGCACTGTGTGCCATTCAAATCCCACAGAACCACAGTCAAAAGAAACTTGGTGTGCTCATTTACTCGTCATTGAGTTGTATGCACTTCCCTGTGTTCCAACAAAGGAGCCTTCCTCTGTATAGTGGGAGTGATGGACACATGAAAAACTGGGATTTTTTTTCCCCTTTTTTTCCCCAAGTTCATTAACTGCGAGCAGTGGCAGGTAGCAAGTGCTAACATGAAGTTTTTTATGTTGTTAATCAATGAGTTTGATTATGCAATGGAACTGAGTATTTCCAGGAAATCAGTCTTTGCTGTATCAACAGAAATTTCAGCTCTGGTGTTTTATAATTTTTTCAGCTCTGGTGGTTTTTATTTTTTCAGCTCAATGTTTTGTTGCCCTTCTGGAGGAGCCGTGCTTCCCTCTCCATCCAGAGCAGGGGCAGGCCTCTTTTGCTGTATTATCCATGTTTTGGTGGTTCTCCTGTTTTCTGCAGCTCACAGCACTGCATGGAATGTCTGTCCCACGTTTGTATCCCACTCTGGAGGTCTGGGGTGACCCTAAGGGGATGAGGATTAGTGTGGAGATGGAGCATGGGACTGGGTCCTTCCTGATCTCCTGAAGCCTAAATCTTTAGTTCTCTTCATCTGCATAAACACCCAGTAAGGTGGTGTTTATTATCTGGAATATTGAAATAAAACAAATCTTAATTCCTAGGATTTTAAGGTGTATGGATATAAAGCAGTATAAAGTGTCAGATAAATGTGAGCAGCTGTTCTTGCTGATCTACAACGGGCAAAAAGAAAGTGGTGACTTGTACATTTGTGGTAATAGTGCCTTCCTTGAGTTAAAGCCACTGTGATGTTATTAACAATTTGGTGTTTTAACAATTTAATAACCTGGACAGGCTAGGAAAAAAATCCAGGAGGAGTCTAATGATATTTAGTGAGTGTGAATGCAAAATCTTGCTTCTGGGATGGACTAACTCCCTGCCAGAATGATGGAATGTGAGGCTGAAGTTTCTTTAGGATTTCATATAGCTGCTTTTAGGCTCTGTTGCGTGGACTGCTGACTTTGGGTGACAGGGAAATAGTTTGATTTGTGCTGCAGATGGGGCAAATGACAATGCTGGTGCAAAGATTTGACCAAATATTTCTTTGATGTGCTGGGCACACACAGAAAACTCTTTCTGTAGTGAGATGCAGAGCAGTTCCTTTTGGAACACTTCTCCTTAGGCGTGGTGTTTTTACAGCTGTGAGCTTTGTGGTCATAGCCAGTTCTGCAGGGTCTGCACTGTCATCTGGTTTGGGAGGCAGTGTCAAAAACTTAAATACAAAACCCTCTCAGAAGCTGCTGTTTGCACAGAATCACAGCTGAGGAGCCCTGATGTTCTGTGGGTAAGTTCAATATTTACACGATCATATCAGACTGTGATTCTCTGTGTTAACATTATCACCCTGGATAACATTAAAAGCGGGCTGTTGAAAAACCAGGTACAAATTTTGCCTTGCATTCAGCCCATATTGATCTGGTGGAACCAGGGTTGGGTGGGCTCCAGAAGCGCTTCCCTGGTCACACTCCTGGCAGAGGGGTTGGAATTGTAACTGCCCTGGAAATACCATTATGGGAACAGAAGTGGGGCAGGCACCTCCCTTCCCCTGCAGATTGTCACTTTTTCCTCCCTGTGCTGTGAAGCTCCTTGTCCCTTGAGGAGCAGTGTTTCACCCTGACCTCCAGAGCCCTCCTTCCTACACTTTATTCCATTTTACAGGCTTACAGCGCACTAGGTGTTATTAGAGGAGATTATATTTCTGCCATCCCCCACCTCCAGCCCTAATCTTCATGCCACTCTCGCTGAGATCTGCTGGTAACTTCATTGTAATTATCTTTTTTGCTCACATTTTAAAAGATATCCTGGAGAGGTTTCATGCTGCTCTCTATGTGGAAATGGTGAAAAATTGTCAGGAGATTTAGAAAGCTCAATTTGAGGACTTTTTTGGTGATATAATATTTTTTTTGGTGAGTTTGCCAGAAGTCATGTGTTCTTTAAGAAGTGTTTAGAGAATTAATGGTATAGCTAATGCTCTTAAATGCTGATGTTATTTTGTTTGTTTATGTCATCTGGTTCATTAAGAACTGGATAAAAATTGTGTGTTTATATCATTCAGGATAGGAAATCAGAGTTTTTTTATTAACCGGAGTTGTTAGAAACATAAACCATGTTTGTCTTGTAGTACATGGGGGAAAAGCCTTGTTGTAAGTGTGTATAGATTATTGAATCAAATTGAAAACATTTACTTAAGCCTATCAGAATTAAAATTGATTTAGAAACCTCTCTGGGGGAAATGTGTTGCATTGATGTTGAATTCACACTGATAACTGCCTGGGAAAATCCCTTCTTGCAAAATTAGCTGAACAGCAAAATTGAAATGGGAGGTCAGTATAGAAGTGAGCCAGGCTACCAAATTTTAGCATAAATCTGTGTCTGGGGAAAAGGCCAGGGGACTTTATTCTAGAGATTTAATCTCTTCCTCTTGCACTTAAATTCTGTAATTTTTCTATTTGAAGCTTAGGACTTGTTCTGCAATTCCATCTCTCATTGCATCCCCATTATAAGACTCCTGAGTCAATTTTCAAAATGACAGGGACTTGTAAAGAATGGAAGCAAATTCGGAGAGGAGCTTGGGCACGTTGGCACTCAGCATGGTGGTGGTTGATGCTCAGGTCCCCTTGGGTGAGATTCCCTTGTTGATTGGGTTTCCAGGGCATGTGGGAAGCGCGTGGCATCTGGGAGCAGCCCAGAGCAGGCAGGGCGCCAAGCCGGGGATTGCTGCACCCAGCCAGTAGGAATGGGACATTCAGGGAGGGTGGGACGTGCTCTGCTGGAGCTGGAGGTCTTCTCCTGGCCTGGAGTTGGGTGCTGTGCCCAGGCTGGATGGACATCCAGGTGGCCAAGCCGTGCTCCAGGAGGGAGAGCTGGTTCCTGCCAGGTGAGGAGCTTACACCAGGGGGGTTTGTGTGGCAGGGCTGGCTCGGAGGTGGGAGATGTGTCTGATCCTCTTGGGATCACGATGGCAAAAAGCTTAATTGTCCCATTTTATCTCTCCTGAGTGCTGATTAAAAGGAAAGCAGTGGCTGCAGGATCATTCGCGTGCGGATTGGGCCTGTGGCAGAGTCACATCCATTTCCTGGGTCTTTTAAGCACTAATGAGAGGCTGGGGTCTGTCTGACTATCTAAAGGAAAACCTTTGCGTCCCCAGGAGCAAAACTCTTGTCAGGCTAAGATCAAACAGGAGCTACCTAGTTAGTTTAAAAGCCTTTGGGGATAGGAAGCCTTTAAACGAGGTTATGTTTTGTCATTGTCACTTTCCATCAGAGGTGCCTGATGCTACCTCAGTCCTGTTTTGGGCTTTTTAGACCTCATTTGAATCCAGTCTTTGCACTAATCATTGCTAAACTCCAGAGTGGAATGGAGGTTTCTGATGGATGTAAAAGTTACAGTTTTGCTGACACACGGAAACCTTGGTGCAGTTTTTGCTGCTATGTTTCCAGGTTGGAACTTCAGTTTAAATTAATAACTGCTATGATGGGGGATTACTTTTTTAATGAATTAACTTCTTTTGAAAAACTTTGTGATCAGCTACCAACAATTAAAGCATCATCACCATAATGAGGCATTTCAAGGTGTCACATTGGTGTAAGTTCATTTATTCTGATTATGTAGGTAAGATTCATGGAATCCAGCAAAATTTAGATTTCATCTAAAGAGAAATGAACAGAGTAGCTTCTTTCATTGACTGGGAGTGGATTTGCTTTGTTTCCTTGCAGTAGCTATGAGTTTTTCAATAATTTATAGATCAAGTAACAGCAACATTAATTGATACACTAATTGTGTCCACATGCCTGCCTTTAACAAATCTCTTTTGTGAAATGATTACTGACAATATTAATTGCACGTCTTTTGTGAGTTGATATAAGTTATGAATTCATTCTCAAGTTGAAAGGGGGTGGGAAAATCATTAATTTTGACATTGTGTAGCTATAATTAACAAGGGTTATCCAATAACCTATCATCAATTAGAGAGCTCATGAATTCTGTTTTAAATACCATGTACCAAAGGGGGTCTGTGGTTGTTAATTGAAGGATTCTTTGGGGGTGATGGATGTTGTCTCTTATTGCAGATATGATGTTTATTGTTGTATTTAATTGAGGTAAATCTGCCTAAACTAAGGTTGGGGCTGGTGCTACTTTGCTGCTTCTCACCAGAGGAATCAATAATCTGTTGAATATTAAGAACAGCATTTCTCAAGAGCTTCTGTTACAATCTCTCAATGATTTAACAGTCACCAAAGCATTTCAGTTTGAAGGAGGAATCAGGAGCTCAATGCAATGCATATTCCAGAGAGGATTTGAGCCATGGAACAATCCATAAATACAGGTGGGTGTTGTTGTGCTCCAGTGCTCTGCACTGGGAGACCTGCTGTGAGCATCACCTGTGCATCCTGTGCTGGGCCTTCTTTCTGGCTGCATCCTCTCATGCTCTAAAACTACCCCTGAGATTTGATTGAAATGCAGAGAAAGTGGGGCTGGGGCTGATAAGGAGGTACAACTTCTAAACAGGAAAATAAATTAATTTTCAGCAAAACTTTTTCTCTGCTTGCAGTCATTGAAAAGACTCTCGGCAAAATTACAGAATTCATGTTAGAACTTTTGTAAATGGAAACTTTTGTTTTAGAGAGTTCAGGGAAGAAAATTTTATTGTGTAATGAATAACTGAGCAGGAGTGACCTAATTCATCCAGATTAATAGCTAAAATACCTCCAGAGGTTTGGATAAGTAGAAGTTTCCTAATATGGCTCACAGAAGAATATTCTACAGGGACAAGTATGCTGGTGATGATAATGTTTTTGTAGCATTCTTCATCCAAAGATATTTTCTTGCCCAATAAATATTAATCAATAATATTTCTGTCAGCATGTTGCACTACGTGCATTTGGGCATTTGTAATTTTCTGAAACATTTTGCCTTTTTCATCAACATTATTATTACTACTTGCAGAATTTCCCATAAAATGCAATGAAGAATGAAGTGTTGCTCACTTGTATAATACAGATTAGAGGTATCAGCTGTGTTGATAACTGCTCCCATTTTGCTGAAGGGATATCAAACACAAGTAAATTTGGAATATTAGTTTGATCTCAGTATTAAATTGCTCACTGATTTTCCCTGAAATAAACAGGTAACACTTAGCACTGGTGTCCACATTATTGCAGTGTATACTTTCCCATATTACTAGGGAAAATTCCTCCAATCTTACATAATTGTATGTAATTTATGGAACATCATGAGCTTTCTTGACCTATGTACATATGGGGGAAATGCAGGTTGATTTCAGATGTGGTTAGATCTTTGCATCAAAAGCCAGTGCTGATCTCTCATTTACTTTCCAAAGATTACAGCACAAATCAGGGAAGGGCTTGGTGTGTAATCTGAGGATCCTGATTCTTATTTTGCTCTCTAACCAGCACGTTTCACTCTCTCCCTGCTGACATCACAGTAATTTCATTAATCAGCTTGTGAAGAAAAAACTGTGGAGGAATGTACAAGTTAACAGACACGTGCAGGGTTTGGGTTGTGTGTTTAAGCAGCCTGAATTAGAAATGTTTATTTAGATCTGACCACTTTTGGTTAAGAAAAAAATCACCCACAGAATTGGTGCCATTTTGAAATACTGTTACAGAAATTGTAAGCCCTTCATTCATGCCTTGTGGTATATTCCTCTTATAGAGCTCAAAGAAATATGTAGGGAATTTGGCCAAGTAATAGGCTGAGACTTCCTGTGATAAATCTGTCAGGGCAGACATTCACTGTGCTCCTTAGGAGTGAAGAAAAGATGTGGCTGTGACCCTCATGCATGATTCTGTGAATAGGATCAATATAGGACATTATTGGTCCTCCAGAATAAAGGTAATATATATACATAAAATGTATTTGGGTTGTCAGGTGATAGAGTGGATGTTCCTTGTGAGTCCCTTCCAACTCAGCTTATTCTGTCATTCTGTGAATGTGTTGAAGCATAACATTTCTCTTGAAAGTGAATTAGAGATAAACGTGTCCTCAGAAATAATGACATCCTATTTGTATTATTTTTATCTAAACATTATTATAGATAATAGCTAGTGTTGGTATAAGGACAGGGAAAAGAGCATTTCTCTGCTTTTACATTTGCTTGGTTTTGCATGTGTGACAATATTTAGTTTGCTTAAGTAAGTAATGTGTCTGTGGGGGTCTTTTGTATGAAAAATAAAGGGATGTATTTGAATGCTCATTGGCATCTTTCCTTCTGCTTGCAACAAGAGTGGGGGCAGTGCTGATAGCCCAGGATTGGGATATCCCGCTATTGAGCTAACCCTGAGAGCTGCCAAAGGCCATTTTCAGTCTGGTTCTGGCTGTAAAACCTCATGTGGAGACGCTCTACCTCTTAAAATGTTTCTGCTCTGAGCCTCCTGAGCAGCCAGAGCCTCTCCCCAGAGCCTCTCTCCGCAGATGAGGATCAGCGGGGTTGAAATCACTTCTGATTTAGACACTGTGTTTATCCCGATCTCACTGCCCAGGCTGAAACACCAAACCCAATTATCGCTTATTTGCAAGCAGCAGTTTACCCCCTTTATTTACTCCAGTAGTGGCTTTTCCCAGTTCCTTTTATTTATGCAGTTGTGCAGTGCAGGAGAACAGTTGCCAACACAATATCCATTATTATTCTGACAAGAACAGAGTAGCTTTCACTTCCATTTCCCAGAGACAGCATTACTCATTGCTGCAAAACAGCACTAAAAACAGGAGAAGGAGGGTGAATTGTCATTTGGCAGCAGAGTCCCAACACTGCCTGTCCTTGCTCCCAGTAGATCAAGTTTGAAGCAGAGGTGGGAAGGATGTGTGGTCTCTCTTTGCGATGGGGCAGTCAGGGAAGCAAACAAACTGTTGTTCCATCTACACAAAAGTCATTAAGAGTGGAACCAAAGAAATTGGTATGACTCTGTTTCCAGCATCTTCCATTTGGGGTAACTGAATCTGGTGAGCTGCAGGGTTTGGGGGGGATTTTTCCTCTCCCAGTGGTTTCAGTGGCTGTCGGATATCCTGCAAAGTTGTCCAAAAGCACAGACAGCTCCAGCCTTGACTTCTGAATATTAACATTTCATACCAGATTCTTCTACAAATGACAGGAGCAGCAGCTTCCTCTGGAGCCAACTTTAAAGTCTACCCTGCCTTAACCACCAGCAAATGCTGAACAGCTAATCTGTGATCTATAATTACACCTCTTACGCTCTTAGTTTAGTTAGAGGGAGAATTGTGTAGTGAAAAGGATGATTCAGGGAGAGAAATGAAATTAAGTGCAGTCTTTTGAGGTTAACTATTAATTTCATTTTAAATATAAAATTGCCTTGAAAGTAATAAGAGGGTAATATTCACACGTCACAATAATGTGCTGATAACTAGGTGGAAGGCAAAAACACCAGTAAGTAGTTGGATGAACCATTCTTTTTTTTTTGCGCCTTGTGTTGCCTGTGTAAGTTTTAAATTGAATTCAAATGTCCAAAGTCACATAAAGTGAATTAAATGCACCAGGGAAATTGGGTGTACACTGAACTCAGGCATGGCTTAAGTTTAATATTGACACGGTTACCTTGTGTGTTCAGTGTTTGCTGTATTTAATAGTGTAGGATATTTATGGCTTATAGTTCTTTTTAAAAATTGTACCTATTGGAAATGTCTCTTTAAAAATCATGTTACCAGTAAAATTGGCTGTGGAAGAGCACAGCCTCTGCTGTGGTGAGCGTGTCAGAAGGATGGCAGTGCTTGAGAGACACTGGAGATCAAAATGAAAGCTACCTACAGAAATTCTTTATCTCCCTTGCCTATTTTCCTTCCCCGTGCTAGACTATAACTAAAGCAATCCATTATATCTATGCCTCTGTTTAATTGCATTAAAGAAATGCCGGGGCTCTAAGGTTAAGCACTAAAATTCTAAGGAAGCAGAGCCTCAAAGTTGCCTGTGTAAGCCTCATTTAACATCCCTTCAGGATACACATTTTCATACAGTTTTTAATGAGCTGAGCTCATCTTGCTGTTTCCTGGAGACCTTTGTCCTGCTCAGAGAATGGAAGGACAGTGGTCAGGGAATGTGCTCCATCTGGGGCTGCTGTCTGTGCTTGGCACTCAGGATGGAGCTGATGCTTTGTTTGCATCACACCCCAGCCTGCATGTGGATGTGCGGCTATTGAGGGAATCTAAATCTGAATTCCTTACATCTCAGAGAAGGTTCCTTTCATGCATACTACTGAAATAAGTTTAAAATGAAAAGTGTGAATGACTGGACATCAGTGCAGCCCTCAGACGAGTGCAGTCAGAGCAGGATTTGGGAGGGATTCATTTGGCAGAGGAACAAATGGGAAGAGACTGAGCGTTGGTTAAGATACTGATGCTTAACATGATCCCAGGGTTAGAGCAGAGGGGGATGAACAATCCTCAGTGACACTGAGGTTTATTAGAGATTATCTAACTCTAAAATGATGGAAAGGCCCATACTTTGAAGCTCATGTGCATGTGTTAATGAGGTCCAGGATAATGCTAGTCAATATAATAATTCTTTTTAGGCCAAGTAATTTCCTACAAGACAAGTGTAGGTGGTCCCACTCAGTGCTAGATATTTACTTCAGTGAAACAAACACAGCCTGGGTGTTTAAAAATAGCCTGAAAGGAGTCCTACCCACCTGAAAGCTCACTTTTAATGCTGATTAAAAAGGGTCATGTCTGGGGTTTTTTATGCAGACATATTTAAGAAAAGCAGCAAAGATCCTTAAGTCAGATCTCATGGAAGAAATGAACCTTTATTTTATTGTGTTTAAAAACCTTTAGGATTTTATCTTCATTTCACCATTCATTTTAAATTATCTCACAACCATTTTCAGGGACATGGTCATTTAAGCAAATAAAGATAAAGTAAATATATATTTCACATATTTAAAAACCTAGTAAACTCTCTCCAGTAATTTCTTAAGTCAGTAATTCCTCATATTCTATTCAATGCATAAACTGCTGGTGTACTGAAAAGATTATAAAGAAAAAGAGGAGGTTTGGGTTTGGGTTTTTTTAAATCTTGTGGTGGAACCAATTATTTGGGGTTAAATGTCCATAGAGAAATCAGATATTGGATTTTTAGTATGTGAAATTGTTGTGTGTTGATATGAAATACTTCATGTCTTTGTATTAAATTCCTCTGGTTTTAAGACAAAATATAATTACAAAAAAAGAATTTTGAGGGGAGATTTGTGTCTGTTTGGTAATGAAGCAACCAATGGAAATTTAAAGGTGCAGTAAGCACTTAAATAAACACACAATGGAAAATGTATTTTCTGTTGCCTATTAAGATTGACATATAAAGATGTCACTTGTAACAAGTAACCTGACATTTGCTACTGGAGTCCAGTTTTGTAGTAAAATGTTCACAAGAGACAAAATAGGAAGCCTTGAAGTCGTGAAAAGTAACTTGTTTTTCATCATTTACTCACAGTTCAGCTTCCAGGGAGGTTCTATCCACATTTAATCTGGTTTGGATCGAAATTTAATCCATTATAAAATGGAATTTCATTTGGAACTGTTGGCCAACACAAGAGCGAGAAAGTCAGAGCTACACCTTCGAGTGAAGTTATCAAAGAGGACTTTTATGTTTTATAAAATGTGTGCCATGAATGTGGCAATATAGGTGAATATATATTGTTTTGCACTGCTGGAGCACAGGGGAATGCCCTGGTTGGAGAGTGAGCTGGGGGAAAAGACCCCAAAGGTGCATCTCTTATGTGTTTTTTCAGGAATGTGAAGTTATCTTCAGAAATGTAACTTGAAGCTGGTGTGAGTTCACTGGCCATCAGATGAACTCTGTGAAGGCAGCCTTATATTTTCTTATATTTTCTGTGCTTTCTTCTTGCTCTGTTCCACCCAGGCTATCTCCAGCAGATAAGTCTAAACTATTACAACATCATCTTTTGTTAATGCCCCATAACCTCTGCAGGCCAGATTTTGTAGTTTCTGTCATTTCACACTAATTATATCCAAACACAAGCTGATTTACTTTTTTTTCTCAAAGCAGATGATGTTTGGAGGAGACTGAATTCTCTAAGGTTAGTAATGAAGCTTCCATTTGAAGTAACCCAGTTCAAAGGGGGAAAATTTCCCCTTTAGGTTTAGAGCAAAGGTTCTAAAAGCCTGAGATGTGAAAATAAAGAGGCACTAGCTATAAATACCTTTCAAATTATGTCTCTTTAGACTTGCTGAAATGTGTGGTTAAGCTTCTTTCTAGCTGCTTTAAAATATTCAAGGTTATTGGCCTGCATTAAACTCAAAACCCCTTAGATACCATTTTTTTACCAAGTTATTCAGAACTGACAAGCAGAAAGATTTGAAAATGGGGGTCTGTGAGGAGAAAAAACCAACAGACTTGAAAGAAGGAACTGGGTGTTTTCTCCCAAAAAAAATTTTAGTATTTTTACACTCAAAAGTGAATTATCTTAATTAGTAAGTGTATAGCACAAGCAATTCCCTCTTGGCAGTGGTGTTTATATAAACTAAGGATCCCTGGAATATGGGTATTTAGTCAGCCAGACTCTCATGTCTAAAAAACATTGATATGTTTATGCTGTCATGACCAAGGCAAAATATTCCAAGTGCATCACCTCTGAAAGTTCTTTTGCCAGCATTTGGAGCAGGATCTTCTTTGATCTGCTGTGTGTGATGGGCTTTGAGGTCTGAGATTTCATTATCAATATGTTCCTATTCATCAGAATTTCATCTACTTAGATACATTAATTTACACATTGACTCATCTCAAGCCTAATAGTGAGTAGTATTAAGTGGTGAATGCTAAGTCAGAATTGTTGAGGGAAACACTTTTCTTCCATGAAAATTTCAGCTTTGAGTCTGGAATTCAGCCATTAGGTGTGAGAATCAGGAGTGCAGCTGGAGCAGCCTTGTCCCGGTGAATGCACAGCTGGGCCAGTGCTTGCCTTGGCAGTACTGGAATTGCTCCAAGTGATGGTGTTTCACACACAGGCTTGGAAAGGGAGCTGGATCACTCCAGGGCAGTGGATCCCAGTGCTCACTGTGTGATTAGAGGTGCATTTTGTGCTCCTTTTTTAAAAAAACCCCTAAGTGGTGTTTGGGATGGGGAGATTGTGCAAAAAGCATGGAATCACTGAGTATCTGCATCCGTTGGATCCTGCAGGTTTTTATTTCTGGCGTCTGACAGAGGTGTGGCTAAAGCTTCATATGACTCTTCTTTAATGTACTTAACCTTTGTACCAGAGGCATTTTTATTCATTTGGTGTCTAAGTACAGCAGGAGATTGGGGCAGCATTGCCAACCTCTGCAAATGCTGTAATCATGGGATTAACCTACTTCAGAGCCCTGGGAGCACGCTCACTTGGTGAGGAGAGCAAGAATGTTTTCATCACTCCGAGTTCACTGGCAGGTTTCGAAACCAAATTCTGCTCCTTTTATTTGTGTCTCAAAGTGGAAGGTGCAGTGGAAGTGATTGTTCCCTCTTCTTCCATTCTGCTTAGAGGAATGAGAGTTTCTTGTACATTTTTTGTGCCTCTGTGAGAAGGCTTGTATTTATTTCTGCTGTGCATAGACACAGAGATTTTCCTACCACACGGATTGTTGTTTTAGGAAGAGGAATGAATGGCTTGATATATCCCAAAGTAATTTGTCAGCTTTGGGTTTCCAGCTTACAACAGCTTATGGTTATTACAAGCAGAGCCCTTTCAGCATTTTAGGCACAAGAAGTGAGTGTAAAAGGCAGTGCTCATGTGCACTGTGTACAATTTTCATTTTAGAATGGAATCTTTCATTTCACGATGGAATCTTTTCCGTTCTGAAATGAAAATTTGAAAGATTCCATTCTAAAACCAACCTGAGTCTTTTTAGAGACCCACGTACAGAAATTTAAGAATGGTCAGGTTTGTAGCCAGCTGTCCATAACCTGATGCTTCTTTCCTGCTCTTAGCCTCCTGCAAATGAAGCTTCCAGATTTCCTAGAATGATTTTGGGGGTGCTGCTGTCTGTGAAAAGCCTTGTGAACTTGTGGGTATGTTTAGAGGAAGTCACACAGAGCAGCTGTCCAGTAAAAGATAAGTTGACCTGAAAATGGGGACTTGAAGGAAGCAAGAGTAAGAAAGGAGAAGGAATAGTTGCTATTTTTAATTACTTTTCACTAGCTGTGGACCAGCCCCACAGAACTCAGTGCATCATGGTCACAGCACTGCATCTCCACCATGCTTTAAAAAGAGAACAAATTGGCATCTTGTTTCTGAACAAACAATCCCTGCTTTCCTTCCAGTTAATTTTCAGTGAAAAGAAGCAACAGCCAGTTTTCTGGTTCTAACTGCACTCATAATAATAGCAAGTTGGCAGCAACGGTGAAGAAGGGAAAATTCACGCCTTTTGCAGCTAAACATTTTGTTCTGAACTGTATTTTAATTACAAAATGTCACTTTGTGATAAATGAAGCTTTCTTCTTCTAGCTGGTTTCAATTAAGTTTTGTTTTAAAAAGGAAGAATAGGTTTTAATAAGGCTCAAAATACATAAAAATATTTCATTTTGACTTTAGTAGAACAAAGAGGATTTTAATGTTGAATCAATATCGAATAACTTGAAGTTATCTTGGCTGTGGGCCTTGGTTTCTTGCTATCCAGGTTGCTCTTTTTACTGGCCAGGGTCATCACTGGCTCCAGTGGGTGTTGTTTACCTTTCCAGATGCTGAATTACTGCATCCCAGATGCTGGCAGGAAAAGTCAAACCAACCTTGCACTTGGGGTTTCTCTGAGCTTAGAGATTTTATGGAATTAGTCTCACAAACGTGGGCTCACTTCAAGATTAAGGATTTTGACTTAAAGGAAGAAGCGGTTTCCCGTAAAGAAAGATGTGGGGAATAAACATCTTCCTGTAAAATCGCATCTCTAACTTGCCTTTTGAGGTAGTGAATTGATCAGAGGACAGTTCACAGATATATTCTGTCTGACTCCTGTCTGATGTGTGGTGTCATTCTTTGAGTTCCATGGTGAGGATTCTTCAGGAAGATTTCACATAATCAAGAAACCTAGCACAAAATGTTCACACTCTTGTGGGAAATTAGGAGGAGAGGATTACTTTTTAGTTTGCCAGAGCTGCCCCACTTAAAGCAGATTTGCTGGGGACTCTGCTTTGTAATAATGCAAAAAGGTCTGCACGTTCAGTGGGGTGGGCTCAGCTCTCAGTTGTGTCAAAATAAATATGCTGAAATCAGTGCAGACAAATTCCAGGAAGTTGTTAAACCAAGACAATATTTTAAATTACAGTTGTTGTTAGCTGAATCCAGTATGGAAATGTCTTTTCCTAGAATTTACACTTTGAAATGATGTATTCACACACTTTCATTAGTGTGTGAGTGGTCTGGTGACGTAGCTGAGGGCAGGGGACATGGCAGTGATTTCAGGGAATTGGTGGCCCAGCTGCCTATCCATGGCACAGCATTTAGATAAAGAAAATTGGGAAAAAAACCAGCACCATCCTCAAGATGAAGGTTTGGGTTTTTTTCCCCGTGCCAGCTAGACAAGAAACCCACAAAATATTGCAGTGTAGACAAAGCTGCAGATTGTCTAAAAGCTTTAAATTCCAGTTACTGCTGGGGTCTGGGCAGTGCATCAGCCACATCCAGGCTCTTAAAGGAGCACTCTGTGGAGGGAATGTGATTTTCTCTTTAAGATGCCTGAAATAAAGCTGGCTCTCTAAGAAGGAGAGATTTTAAATATCTTGTCATTGTGAAGGGATTTTGGTCCCCCGGCTGTAGGAATAAACATATGTGACTCCAGGTCTGCTGCTTACAGGGTGGGGGAAGGATTCTTGGAAGGAAATAAATTAATGTCAGTGATTTCTCTGGTTATCTTTTAAATGTGAATAAATGCACCTTTCAGTGTGAGGTGTCTCTAGTTTCCAGAATGGTCAACACAATGTGTTTTGTAGACGTGGCAGTTTAATGCTGTGAAAATCTCCTGGCAGTAAGACAGATGTGGCAAACCCCTTGTTGGAAGGGCTTTGGAAGAGGAGCAGGTAAGGATTTAACACCCAAGTAGCTGCTGAGCACACAGGCACACGGTTTTCTTTGTTCGTGAAAAAGGCAGGGTGGCTGTGGAATGTGAGGAAATGGGAATTTCTCTAACATTTTTATTTTCGTAGAAATAGAAGGAAATTGCTACTGTGGAGAAAGGAGAAGCTGCTTCAGAAATCCAGCTGCTGTTGGAGTTGGAACTGTGTAAATCCTTCTTGCTCTGAGCTGGTGCAGGTTCTTCACTGTCCTGTTACATGACCATATTCACCAAGAGAAACCTTTGTTTCTCTTCTTTTTCCCCCTGAGTCTCTGATAAAGATGTACACCTTTCTATAAACACGTGGAAGGCTGTAAATATTTCCATCTCCCGCAGGTAAAATACGCAGCGCGACACAATTAAAACACAAAAATATTTCTGAAGCGGTTTTGCCTCCCTTCGTTTGGCAGCACATTGTCAGGATGTTCTAATGAATCCAGCCTGCAGCAGGAGCTGCTCTCTCTTCCCACTTTTCCCTTTATGAGTTAACAAAGAGAGAAAAGTAGGGAAAGTGTGTCAGTGGCATCGGGGAAAATGGCAGGCGGCTTCAGGGGCAGGTGTTGGATCTGCACAGCTCCAGAGGTGCCAGGGAGCCTCCAAACCCACTTTGGACTCTGCTTGTAGGAAATTGAGAATTCTGCCCAAGGCAGATAGAAAGGAAATTTGGGATTGAACAACTTCCGTCAAATAACTTTGGCAGAAAATGCCTTTTTTTTTTTTGCCTTTAAGTCCCAAAAGGCACACACAGAAATCATGTCATCCTTGTTTTAGGTTTCTTTTTAATTTTTCTTCAACTTTTTTTTTTTTTTCAGCTGTGTGGCAGATTTAGGCTGTATCATGCTTGAGTTTTAAGGAAGTTCTGACAGTTTCATCTTTGTGACTTGTCTCCCTTTGAGGAATGCTGTGATGCTGAATCAAATTAGCTATAATAACTGGTCTGTAATTTCAGGTATTTCCTTAAATTATTTACAAATATTCTTGCAGCAAATCAAGCACTTTTAGTGGTGCATTTTTCCTAAACTGAGCCATTGCCTTGAAAACGTCTGCTTAAATTTGTCACTTTATACTGAACATCCCCTGCATGTTGAGAACCCTTTGTAGTCTAAATACACCCAAACAGGAATTTTTTCACCAGTGTTGGAACTTTAATCACACCACACTTTGGTTTTCTTCAACTCCTTTTATAGTCTCAATCTCAATCAAAATTTTTCCTTTTCAAATTGGATTTAGTAGGAAATTCCTGAAAAATCTCTGTTCTTCCTCACTTGCCCATCAAAACTTACAGCCCAGAAGTAACTTGGGAGTGTGGGAATTGCAGTGTTTGCAAATGCACAGGCAGAAGATTTCTCTAATACAGCTGTTAGGCTTTATGGATTTACCTTCATAAATAATTAACCATAATCCTGAATGAAAAACTGTTTAGATTTTTCTTTTCCTTAGGTGGGCTGAAATACGTTACTTTAAGTAAATTGTCTTTCAGTGTCTTCCCAATTTAATTTGTTTCACTTTAATTACTGCACTTTGGCATCATTACAGTCTTTTTTTTCCATTTCTGCCTAAATATAATGTTTCTGCAATGCTTTTCCAGAGGCTGCAGGTAAAGAGCAATTCCAGCCGTGCAGAATAGAAGGTGATGGTGCATAAGCAGCGCCACAAGGATGAGAGACAGATCAGAGCAGTTAATGGAAAAGAGCCAAAGCTTAACTTTTATGAATTTCAGGAAGAAGCATTTTGTGATCTTGAAACAAAGCTTCATATGGTTATTGAAGTCACAATTTACACACTGGTCAGTCACCAGGCATATCAGTATATTTGTTTCAAGGATGGAAATACATTGTTTTCCTGCCGTGTCAGGAGCCTCACTGAACTGCAGCATCTGTTTTGATTTGCCTTTGTCCTTATTGTTTTATGGGCCTCCCGTTGCTGGGATTTTCTCCTTAATTGGTTTAGGGAGGTGATGCTAGAAAAGTGCAAGGGCTGCTTCTCTGACTACATCTGAGAGGCCTTCTAAAAACCTGGCTTGCCCTCCATGGCCTCAGTTATTCCTTCCTTTATTAAATCCCTCTCAATCCCACTCACACTTCCATCCTTGCTCCCAGTAGTCTGAGATTTGCCTGAGAAAAAGTTTCTCTGTGCATATTCTTCCATAACAGATTTCCCATGAAGGTTTCTAGAATTAACCTGTTAGGAAAATAAACCTCCTTTTGCTACCATGGAACTGGAAATAACCTGAGAGAAAGATCCTTAAAGTAGTTTCTCTTCACTGGACTTGGACTGAGGGTAATTTTCAGGCATTGATTGTTTATCAGAGAGGGTTTATGGCAGCTTGAAGGGTGGCTTTAGTCTTCCCTCACCTTTGCACATTGTCTAGGAAACCAAAGGGAGGCTTGGAGGTGTTTAATAATGCTGGGCTCTGCCAGTGACTCTGTGTTGTGTGCTTATGGAGTTCCAGTGCATCCACAATTGGTTGGATCCAATACAGAAAGGAGAATTAGTGACTGTGAGGGTCTGGTGAGGGCTGAGGACTGTCTGTGCCAAGTGCTCCTGTTACACAATGCTGGGTTACTTTTGCCATCAGGTGTGTTGACACGGACTAGAAAATCCACTTTTCCTGCTTCCCTTTGCACTTAGAGAAATCAAATACAGAACAATGAGATCACAGTTGCAGAAGAAAGGAAGATTTGGAGCAAATAACAAGGATATCAAAGCAAATTGCATATATTGCTTTAAAAAGCAATTGCTTTTTAAAATGAGGTCAGAGGACTTTGAGCTCTCTTAAAGCCACAATTTAAAAGCCATGACTTGTGCTGTTGGTGTTTTCCCAGTCAGTGTAGTATTTATAGAACTGTTTTTTGATTTAGTTCCCCTTCTTGCAGTAAATAAAATTCAGAGGAAAATCCCATGTAGGGATGGGCACAGAAATAGCCTTTTTATCCAGAAAGCTTGATCCAAGCAAGGATCTTCAGGAGCTTTCCAGCAAACCTTTAGTGTACAAGGAGGAAAACATAGTGAACAGTAAACAAATATACACAGGTGGGATTAACATTCAGATACCCCTATTAAAAACAACGCACTGTGATAATATTTTGATAAGCAAAGAACACTCCAGTTGATGGTAATAAAGTGCGTGTCAACAGCTGCTTCCCTTGCAGGATATAGGCAGGCATTTTTCCATTAATTTATGTCACTGATAAATGAAAATATCCTTCTTCCCTTTCTCTGGAATGGAGAGAGCAGATGAGTAGGTATATTTAAGAAGTATTTTTGAAAACCTGCTATACAAGAAGATGGAGTGCTAATGTGCTTTCTAAGGTTTCCATTGCTGGACATATTTTGGACATATTGAAACACAAAATTAGTAGAGATGCTGTACACTATAAATACTACCTATGGAGGTGGATGGATGTGTGTCTTTTTTATTCCACATCTCAAAGTGCTGTACAAAGTTTGGAACTAAATAAAGATGAGGAATTCACCAAAATCACCTGTGCGTCCTGCCCATTGTGAACGGTGCATTTTGGAATTTTATTTTAGACCCACTTTTTAAGAATGAAAATGAACCTGCATCCATCAGTGATGGGCAATGAATGCAAAAATAATAAAGCAATCAGCCACCACTGAAATGCTGCCACCTCTCAGGAAATGGCAGCAATTTGCCTGTGCTGCAGCGCATCACAGTATCATCCCTCATTTTAATATTTGATTTCCAAGATTCATGCTCCTGATATTTATGACAGATGTAAATCTTGGAAATCCAGAGGTGTAAAATTATGGACTCTACACCCAGAGTCAGGCTTTTGTGCTTCTTAGCTACTAAATAACATCAGTTAAAGGAGCAAGGGTTGTTCTGTCTGAGCACGAGTCTTCCCACATGTCAGGTGGTGTCTCTGATCATCTGATAAAAAGTTCTGTGGTTTGTAAATCAGTGAAGGGCAGATAAACTACACTGATTTTAGAAAAGAAAATGCTGTTTTTCTGTATTAAAAGATACCAGCCAAACTCCTGCCTGTAAAGCCTTTTCTCCTCAGCAGAGGCTCCCCTCTCAGGTGTTTGTGAGCTTCAGGCATTTCAAGCAGCTCTACCTGTTCTTGTAGAAGCACTGAGCACTAATGGCTCTGAAAGAAACGAGGTTTTCATTGACTTTCAAATCTCTAGCATGAGTTAAAAGCTGAATTTTACCTCAGTGCCACTCAGCTTCACTTGTGTGAAGGATCCTGAGCTGGATGTGGGGTGACAGCTCCAGCAGGATGCTGCTGCTCTGGGTGGTGCCACTCAGGTTCCGTCACTCAACAGGAACAGAGGAAACTGCAGTTTTCTTTATCAAATATGAGAAAATTAGTTGTAATTAATAGAATTTCATTGCAAAGCCATTTTTAGGCGAGCCATTAGACACTGCTGGTGGAAAGGCTCAGCCTTTAGTTAAGTGTTGTTGCAGCAGTGCTGCCTGCAAAGTTGAGAGTGCTTTGCTTGAAGCTGAAGTCACTTGTAACTAATTTAAAAGGACAAACTTTTGCTTCTCAAAATTATATTAATATGCTCAGAATTAAGAAAAATGTACCCCTTTTTTAGCAAGCTCATCTGGAAGACATTCACCTGGATTTCACTTTGCTTGTTACTGCTGAATGCTTAATGTATATTTTTCCTGTGCTATGTTGATTTGGTTTGGGTTTTTGGGTTTTTTTTTCATAAAGAACAGGCTTTTCTCAGGCAGTGGAGCAGTTTGTGTTGTAGAGTAGACATTAAAAGGTTTCAGTTGGGCTGAGCTGGGTGCTGCTGGAACTCAGAGTGCAGGGATGGATTAAGATCAGACAAAGCTGTGTGAAGTCGGCTGTCAGCTACGCTCAGACTTCTGACGGGGGATGTAAATTATGCTCTGCTGCAGCTCTCTTAGTTAGCTGATCTATGGAGTGAAATTGAACCTGACTACCTGGGCTGTTCATCTTTCTTCTTGATGGAGAAAGAGGTGCCAGTGGCACTGAGCAGCGAGTACCAGTGCAGAGGGAAGAGGCTCAGGCTGGGGGAGATCAGGATGTCACTGACAGCCTGTGGGACATGGGGGTGATGGACGCTCCCTCCCCTCTGCTGCTCTGCAAGGGGAATGTTGTAATTTTAAAAAAGAATAGAGGAAAAAAGTGTAACAGAATGGCTAATTAAATAAAAATGCCTTTGATTAAGAAAAATAAAACAAGGCCATATCATGGTGTAAGCCCAGCTGGTAACTAAGCATAAAAAGAAATTATCCCAGCTGAAAGCAGGACGGCCCATAAGACAAAGCTTTATCACTGGTGTGATGGCAATTAATACATGTGCAGTACTTGGAAAAGGAAGTGAATATGAAGTTATTACTGAATATTACTCAATTACCTTAAATTTGCCTTCATCTTTATTATTGGGTGCTTTTGATTTTGTGTATGTTGTGAGAATGAGGATATAATTTTGTAGACTTTCAGATTTTACTTTTGCTTTCCGAAATATTTATTCCCAAAGTAGTTCTTGAAAATCTGTTGGCTTTGGTTGTTCAAGTTATGAACCGACGTGGATTTCAGCAAAAAGAGGCTATGAGCAATTTTGTGTTAACTGAGTCTTTTAATCTCTTATGTGTATTATTTAACAGCTAATGATGAACATCTAATGGTGTTGCAACTTTTCTCACAGTGGAAACCTTCACTTGATTCTTTCCCCACTTTCTGGCTTCCCCTCTTCATAGAAGTGATGAGAATGATAAAATTAGAAAATTACATTGTAAAAGTAGAAAATAATGCTGGCATGATTTTATAGAATTATAGGCTTGAAAGTCCTCGAGCAATCACAGATATAAGGTCTGGACTATGCCAGAGGTTCACTAAGATGCTCTGACAACAATGTCAGTGAAGCAGCATATTAGCAATGGGTAGGTGTTCCTGTGGTCCAAGTGCAGGACTGAAAGTTCTCTTTAATCTCTGACCTGTAAATTTAGCTGATTTCTTCTTATCTTTTCCCACCATACAGAGAAAAATTAATTGCTTGTCCCTTAATGCCGACAGGATCATAGCCCGTCTGGAGAATGGAATAAATAAAAAAAGTTGCAAAAGTTCTATAATGCCATCATGCTGCAAGGGATTAGAGTCAAAAAAGATAGCAGATAGAAAATACACAAGAGAAGCTGGATAAAATTAGGGTGGTTGGTGCAGGGAGTTGGAAAGATAAAACAGATGCTTATTGCCAATAGATGAAACAAGAAGTGAAACCTGAAGAGCAGTAAAGTTATGTTACAAAAAGAGAGATACCTGCTTCGTGGAACTCACTGCTGCAAACTAGAAGTGCTGAAAAATTCTTATTAACAATGGACACTTACTCTGAATACCTGGATAACCTTATTATTATGGTTTGGCTTTCTTCAAGGTACAAAATCCTGTGCAGTCCCATCCAGAGGAGCCTTCCTGAGTGGGAATTTTGCACATCTCCTGACTGAATTGAAAGGCAAAAGGCGTGTCACAGCCAGTGAGGCAGGGAGCCACAGATGGGGCGGCTGTCAGTGTTCACAGCTGGGCTTCATTTGAATGTTAAATATTAAAAGATGCCCTCTCCCTTCCCACATTGTGCATGAGTTCACTGTGCTGGGGCTGGGAGGAGCACAGGATCGGAGTTCAGGCAGGGAAGCAGCAGCCTGTGGTTAATGGGATCCTTGGGGTGTGGATGGGAAACTCATCCTTGTCCTGTGCACTCCTGAGCCTCAGTGTGAGCAGAGGAGCAGCCAGCAGCAGCACAGGGATTGTGTTTTCCAAGTGCTACTTCCCTCTTACAACTTGTTTTAAACCAAAAGATGCCAGTTCCAGCATAGGAGCTTCTGCAGTTGTTAGCGAAGTCATTATTCCACCTATTTGAAAATCCAGGGGAGTTCACCTCAGCGCTCCCTCACCTTCCAGCGAGCACGTGTGACTTTTTTTTTTTGAGATGTCTCATTAGCAGGCTCTTCTCCTGTGCCATCATTTTCATTAGGCAGCATTGTTGGAGGGAGCTCTCAGAGGCTGAGCTCTGATTTCAGCGCACACGGTGGAGCGGCGCAGGGAACCTCGTGTGGAGCCTGGCACCAGGACCAGAGCCATGGAATGGCTTCCAGGAGTTATCCTCGATATTCTGTAGCCCCACAGCTTTGTCTGATCTTAGTCCAGAATCATTAGTAACAAGCTGGCCTGAAAATCCTGTTTGTCAGCAAGGGTAAATGGGCCCTGCGGGGCTCCTGCTGTTCCCTCGTGGGGCAGCTGGACAAGTACAGCTTTAGCATTCACAAGAAACCTTTGAGATATAAGAAACAGTAAAATTGTACTTTTATAGTGTTCAATGTTCAATTTTGCTGTATTATTCAAAATATGAGCTGGTAGAGGATAATGCCCTGTCTGGCCTTGCTGAGAGCAGGTGCTGTGGTATAGATGAGCTTTCTTAAGGCTGAGGAATTTTGGAATGACAGCACTAACACAGACAGTGTTAAAGTCTGCTTTGTTCTTCCGATGAGATGTTGCATTTATTTAACTCAGCTTCAAGGTAAAAAAGCTTAATCCCTACAAGCTGTTTTAGCAAAAAGGCCCAAATTGGGTAATTCTCGTGTGACAGGCCAGCCTGCTGAGGTTGCTGCCACCCTGGAATTTCTCTGAGCCATAATTAGGAAAAACTGGGTTAATGCTGTTTTGTAGACTGAACTTGAACAGTGCATCTAGTGCTGAGTTTGGGGCTGTCAGTTACCCAGCCCCTCTGTAAGCTTGGAAATCATCACTTGAGTGATTGACACAAAATGTACAGAGGGATCAGGATCTGCTGCACTTACCAAGTGAAATGCTGATTTGTCTTCCTGCAGCAGCAACTTAAAACTTTCTGTTTCTTAAGATCATTGGATTGGGAAGAACTTTGAGTCTAGCCCCTCACACTAATAATTATGCATAATATATGTAGTGTTTATCACAGTCTGTTTCTCCAGGTTGCTGCAGGTGTACAGAGCTCTTAGTGCTGCCCGTGTAACTACAGTGGAAGGTGAGAAGTTAACATCTTAAAAGATCTCTGTTTCCTTCCACACCTGCCTCTAATTTGCATGGCAATTGAAGAAAAGTGAGTCTAAATGAAAATAAATGTTCTGTTTCTAATTTTTGTCTCTTCCTGGAAGAGGCAGGCAGGAGGGGGCTGGCATCTTTGTCATATAGATTGAGGAAAACCCAGCTGGGTTGTAGCTTTGTGTTATTTGAGATGTCCAAGCTTGGTTTGCCTTTGAAATGAGCAAGATGCTGTATTTAGAGCCATTGTTGTAGTAATGTTTTTAATGGGGGGGTTTGCATTGGTTTGGTGGGATGCATGTTCCAATCTCCAAGGCCTTGCTTGTCCTGGGAAAAGGTTTTGGAGTTGGAATGAGTGATACCTGAGATCCAGGAGGAGGTGTTCACATCCCCAGCTCTTTTACTGGAGCAGATCTGGAAGGGAAGGGAAGGGAAGGGAAGGGAAGGGAAGGGAAGGGAAGGGAAGGGAAGGGAAGGGAAGGGAAGGGAAGGGAAGGGAAGGGAAGGGAAGGGAAGGGAAGGGAAGGGAAGGGAAGGGAAGGGAAGGGAAGGGAAGGGAAGGGAAGGGAAGGGAAGGGATTTTGGGGTACTCGTGGGTGAGAAGGTGGCTGGTTTTTGGGAGGGGAGCCCATGGAGATGAAATTCCCAGGCTGCAGCAGGAGCTGCCCTCCTTCCCTGCCCCACAGGCAGGACGTGCTGCGCAGGGAAAGCTCCTGGCAGAGAGGCAACAAGAGGGGCAATTTGAAGGAGGCTTAAATGAAACTCAGGCACAGCAGCCCTGAGCTGAAGGGCCAGATCCTGTGCCTGGTACATGCACTGAGCTCCTATTTCTGTCTGTGGCTTTGGAGAAAACAATGTTGGCATCAGAGATGTGAGCAGAAAGCCGCCGTTTCATCCCTCCTGCGTGTAATTTCTGACAGGTTTTTCCCCCCCTCTCTCTTATATCCACTGTTGTTTGGTTTCTTCCCTCTTTGAAGACTTTTCCATTGAATTTTAAATCACGAGATTTAAACTGTATGTAGACATAATTGTGTCTCTTCCTATTTACTTAGTCTTGCTACTTGTTATCCGTGCAATGTTAGCAATGACACTTTTTCCTAGGCAGGGTTGTCAGTGACATATTTTCATATGAAAAAAGGGGAGAAAAGGAGGAGTATTTTGAATAGAAAACTTGACTTATTTCAATAAAAGTAGGCAGGTGGTGTGTTTAATATGTTAACCCCCATTCTATGGATTTGTTTTACAGCCCTTCTGTCTTGAGATGGTAAAAGACTGGAAGGGAATTAAGGAGACCAAAGGAAGTCCCTTGACATTTTTATGTGCTGAAGTAACAGGCAGGCAATCTTGCTTTATACAATGCTGTCTTCCTGGGTAGAACAATTAGTGCTAATGTGGTAATGATAATTGTTTCTGTAAATTATTCTTAATTAACTATTTATGTAATAAGACACTTAAGGATCTGTATTTAACAATTTTGAGGGGTTTTTTCCCTTGCTAATTGGCTTCCCTATATATTTCTTTCCTGAGCTAGTGACTCTTTTCTGTTCATTATTAACTGTGTGACATTCAGGCTTAAAATTTGGTATAGATGATCCTTAATTAACACAAAATGGTGCATAAATGATCAAGAAACAGGTGGGTTCCTTCCTTTAGCTGTGTTCTAATTGCAGAGTGCTGTGTTTTCAGGGAAGTTACCACGCTCTGAGACAGATCCCAGCTCGTGGGGCCACTGTTCCTACCCAGAATCATCACCCCAGACCTTCAGCAGGTGCCTCCCAGATGTTAAACTTTATTATATGCCAGATGTGGAAATGCCTCTTTGAGCATCTTCTGTATCCAGCTGAGGAGATAAGAGGAAAGGGGAAAAGTGTTTGAGACAAGAGCTTCAGGGCAGCCAGTTTGTGGTGGTATTTAAGCAAGCAGAGAGTAAAAAAGGATGATCTCCTGCCTCATTTGATGCTGCCTGATCTATTTTGTAGGGGTTTTGGAACGAGGTAAGAGAGGGAATAGCCTGCTATGCCATGTGCTCTTTAATTAGTTCCTGTTGTTCTGGTTTGGGCTTTCTTCATCTTGAAAATGTCACCTGCTGCCCTGCTCTTTCCTCATGGGTTTTTATTTTTTTTTCACTGGCCTCTGTGTGAAGCATATACCAATATTTTATGTACATAATTGGTCTGAGTTTCTGTATACTGCCTAATATAAAGTGCACATTCTCCTCTTCACTGTGGTTTATGTTTATTGCACTCACTGCATTGCTTTATGTGCACAGTGTGCTTATGGAATGTGTGGTGCAGGCAGAGAGATGTTAAATTCCATTCTTAGCATCATTAGTGTTGTTTTCTTCACCAATTTTCATCAAGCTATAGTTTAATTTAATTCACTTCATTATTTTGCAAAGTAGCTCTGATCTGTTGGATTTCCCTTCTGTTGCTCTAAAACCAGCGATGTCTCAAAACAGTGAGAACTTAAATATTTTTAGCTTTATTTTTCTTTTTTTTTTTCATGTTCTGAGCATCCTAGGATTTCTGTAATACAGCCAATCAGTTACAGCCAAATACTGATAGCTTTACAAGTTAATTAGCACCTCAGTTCATCAGCACTCACACTCAAATTGATACTGGAGTAAGCATCTCAGAATCTCAGCTCCCATTTGCATTTAGTGAAGGTGATTTTGCAATATGTTAATTTTTATTGTGTGCAGAGCCTGTTTGATTTTCAGTGCTGTTATTTTTTGACCCATTTAAACTTGGGGCCTAAAACCTTGCAGGAATTGGCTTGTTTGAGCTTGTGTGAAGAATATGGACAATTCAGTCCATTCCTAGGATTTATTCTGCTTAAACAGCACTGACTCATTATTTGCTTACTCAGTCACTTGGAAAGTAGGTGTTTTTTTACTATTTTGGGTTCTTTTAAAGTGTTTGCAGCTTACTGCTCTTGATGTAAATAAAAGGAACTATTAGACTAAAGTAGGAAAAATAACTTTAACCTAATCAAGCCCTAGTTGTCTGAATTAGTAACACCTACAATAATTAAGATTCTCTGCGGAAGTAATAAGCTAATTATGTTCAAAATTAAGGAATAATCACCATATTCAATCCATTGCATCTTTAGATTTTTCACTGCATAGGCTTTTCTTTCAAAGGCTGAAAGGAATGGTGGGAAGACATTTTTCCACTGGTGGTGAGCTCTGGTGTATCTGAGAACAAATAATTGGGACTTAGAGGCTCGATATTTTGGGAAGAGTACAGATAATTACTGTTTACTGTTGTCTCCTCAGCTGCAGCATACCAAGAGGAAGGAGCTCATTTCAATTACTCTTTCTTTGGAGATGCTTGCTGAGGGAACTCTTCATCAAGGGTAGTTTGCTGCTGCAGAAGACTTTATCCAAGTGCTGTGGGAAGACAGGAGCTTTTTGGTGGTCCTGCTGCTGCAGGGTCAGAGGAGGAGAATCCTTTGAGCCACAGAGCTAATTTTAAATCCCTGCAGTGGTGCTGAGGGCTGAATGTGCTGCAGATGCACCAGTACTGCAAATACACCAGTACTGCAAATACACCAGTACTGCTCTGCTGGCTAAAAATCCCCACTCTGGGGAAGCAGTTATCCCAAATACCAGCACAGGGACTTGGAATGTATTGAAAATGTGTCTCTCAGGAGCACTGCTGGTGTGGGTTTTGGTTTTTAGGAGTATTCTTCAGGGGTTTTAGCCATTGTGTCTTCCTTTGGCGTTCTTGGGGCAGAAGCAGATGAGATCTGAGTTTATGGGAAGCATGGGAGGTGGGAGAGATTGATTGGCTGCCTGCTGGAGTAGAGACTTTTATCAAAATTTATTAAACAGAATGCAGGTAAATGTTTCTTTCTTTTAATCAAGGTTGATTAAATTACAATCAGAAGGATGCCTCTGCTCCCTTAGGCACATCACAACCTTGTTACCATCTCAAATTCATCCAGCCTTTCAAGAGGGGGTTTTATTACAAATCCCCAGGAAATTACTGTAGACCAAGAGATATTTGTAGAGAACATTTCGAGTGAGGGAAAGGGGCTCACAAGACATCACAGGGCTGAATAAATTCTGTGACAGGAATCCCTGCTCCGATTTCCAGTGCCTGGCTCCAGGCACAGCCCCTGAAGCCTCCTGGGCTGTGTCCCTTTGCTGGGCACAGAGCAAGCGTTCCTCCGTTTCTCGCAGCACCAGCCCTGCAGGAAAAGGGATGATTTTGGATGATTGGCGCCACTGCCCTTTTGTAAAACAGCTCCATGATTGCACGAGGTAGGAGACGCAGCAGGATCATTAATTCCTTCAGGTTTCCGCTTTCTTTCATTGCAGCCGCCTCCAGAAAAAGGTTCCTGTTTCCGAGCTTTCTGTGTTTCAGAAATCAGCAGGTTTTGTGGGGAACTTTTATGACAGTGACAGTAAAACAAAAGCAGGCAATCAAACCTAGACTGTTTTATGTACTTTGGTGTTATTCACTTGCTAATACAGTGCTTCCTAAAAACCAGACTTATCTGCTCACACCTATTCCAGTTTTTAAGGAAAATGCCTTTGCTACTGCAAACAGAGGAATTAATCATAACTGGCTTGTTCTACAAAACACACTCTCAGCAATGGGAAAGGTCTGATTTTTTTTTTTATTTATTTTTTTTCCCCCTCAAATAAGGAAACTTAAATTACTTAAGGGACTACTTAGCTTCCACTGGTGCAATTAGATTAACATAGGAGGAATTTTGATTTATTTCCAGAAATGAATATATGTTTCTAGGTCAGTAACTCTATTTAGAACAAAAGATCTTAAGGTTTTTTCCCAAAATAAATCCAAATGTAGTGTTTGCTAGGCTGCTCTCCATTTGAATTTCAGTTTAATCTTCCATCTTATTTTATTCCTCTTTTCTTGAGAAGTGCAAAAGTGTTAAAGTTCAGAAGAAATACCTGAATTTGGGAAGGGGAGAAGGGATAATAAAATGAAGTCTAGCTTATGGTACTGGTTTATATAAATAAATAAAACAATACATAATAATATAAATAAAACAATTCATGTTTACTAAGAGTAAAATTGAATCCAGAGCAGTAGAACTGAAAGTTAACAGTGAAGCCATGAAAGGTGGGATAATATTGAATAATTGGGCAACAAAACAGATCCAATTCAATGTTGATAGCATAAAACAATCCATATAGAGGAAACAGAGTAATACATGACTCCCTTTCAGTTAACCAAAACCAGATTTCTCGATTTGACCCCTTGTATGCAATCTGGAGGAATATATCATATTTATCAATTGAAACAAAATGAAATGTACATTATGTTGCAGTCTGTGTGTATCTGGTTTGGTAAAGTTTATCTGTTGACAAACTTTATAACAGAATTATTAAACCTCGACCTTTGGAGAAATAAAAAATCAAAGAATTGAGCCTCTCTTCAAATATTCAGGATGCCATGTGGGACTGAAAATTAACTAATGTTACTTATGGAAAAGTAGCCTCTAGCAAACTCTTAAATGTAAATTTTGAGGAAGTTATATGTATCTGTGGTGGTTAAAAATAATCTTACCCATTAGATGTTCAGAATAATACACCTTCTCCTTGATAACTAAGCTGCCCAGGGGGATGTATGGTAGGTGTTGGTTAAAAACCAACCTTAACCCCTAAAAATGCCCCAACTTTTCCCCCTCCCCCAAGAATCCCTTGCTCAGTCCTTGAACACCAGATCAGGATCCGGTCTGGGCTCACCTGTGGAACCTGCTGCCCGTCACAGCCACTTCTGGCTGCAGCTGCAAAGATTTATGACTGAGATAATAACCCCACAGTATCTGAGTTTACAGCCTGATGGTTAATCATTCTCTGTGTGCCATGTACTGGAGTTCACATGTAAACAGGGGTTGGAAAGCAAAATAATCCCCTACAGCAGAATTGGGCATATCCTGAGGGCTATTCTGTTTCCATGTCAGGAGTGGGATGCTCTACCCCTGTGTTTGAGCTTCTTGAGGGCTTTAAAACATGGCCTGCTGTATCTAAACATGGTTTATCTCCATTGCCAATAATGCAGTGGAGTCTCAATACTAACCTGGAATAAAGTTTAGCCTCTTTTTGCATTCATGGTCGATTTTGTGAACCTTTTTTCTTGCTGGTGATGTCAGCAGAATATCTCTACTGAATTATGGTTACTTAATCAAGGTCTGTGCATTATTATACAAGTCCCTTCATTCAGCTTTGTCCTGTAAAACTAATTATTTGGTTTTATTTGCAATGGAATTGAGTGAGCTTCTGATACATAAAATCCAGTCGTGCATCCTGCACCTCTGTCTAGTGTCATGCAAATATGAAACAAGAGGTGCATGTCCAGCAGGCCTTGCTATTGGAAGCCAAAGAGATTTTCTACATCAGTAACAAAGGAATACAAAATTCAGAATCCTTTCCACCAACTCTGGTGCATCTTTTTTAGTGGATCCTGCAGATGTTATAGCTTTCAAACATCTGTTTCTCCTGGTGTTTCTTTCCTCAGCATCTTGAATCACAGTTGAGCTGGTGCCGCAGCACCAGCTTGGGACCACCAGACTTGCTGGTTTAGCAATTACATCTGGTTTTATTCCAAATTATGGTTTTGTCCAGCTGTCTTTTAAAACCATTCCTACGAGTTGCTAGGATACATTTCTAAAAGTGGAAACTGTGTTTACACCACTTCAGTGTGAAAAATCTTTGAATATCACTTAGTTCTTTGCCAAGGCTTCATTACAAGGCACTGCTGAAGTTTACCAAGCTCTCCAAATTGTCATACGATCCTTTTTCTTGGTTTGTGGTAATCAGAGAAATACATGGCTGATTAAATGAGTCCTGTTTTGTCTGCTATTATTAACTCCTTTGCTGAGCCGTGGCATTATTCAGATGGATGTTCAGTCAGCCCAATCCTGACCAAGGCCAGTCCTGCACCTGTGGGTTCCTTTTTGTGCATCCTCCAGCCCTCAGAGCATCTCCGTGACCTCCCCTGGACTGGCTCCAAGTCCTTCTTATGCCGAGGGCCCCAGAGCTGGGAATCAAATAATCTGAAACAAAATCAAAGCCACACGTTTTCCTAAGGAAGATTGAAGGCAAGGAACTTGAAATTTGTGTGAGTGAAGGATGGGCTGCACACACCACCCAAAGGCAGTGGCAGAGTTTGCCCAAGTTCTGCATGATTTTCAAATTTCTGCTTGTCAGAATATGGTTCCAAGGATGAAGTCTTCCTCATCTTACAACATCTGCTGTAACTTGCCTTGTCTTGCATTGTTAAATTTTCTAAAATGTGAATGGTTTTTGACATAACAGTAGTCTTCTTACGATAAAATCTTTACAGTAGAAATAGGTTTTAGCACCTAAATTTATATTTTGATCAGCCATTTCAGGCTCAGTGTTGATGCTTTTAATATCAAATAGGGTTTTTGTGGGGGGCATCATGTAGGAGGGTGACTGAAGAAAGAACTGGCATTTAAACCTTGAACGAGTTTTTCTTAAATGATAGTTCTGAGAACAGACTTGTTAGCCACCATTGTGATTCTTTCAAACCAGCCCAACAGGCCTTGAAATAAACGCTGTGGATGTAATCAACAATCAGATTACACTGAATGCCCACAGACTCCACCAGAAAGGTCTAAGGGAAAACAATTACAGATGAAACAAAACATAGCATTTAAATCCCTGCTTGAGAAGCAGCCACACAAAGGAAACACAGATTGTGGTTTAATTACCTGGGTGGAAGAATGTTTAGAAAATTAATATTAGGACCCTGGCAGTTGAAAGCATTTAAAATTGTTAATTTCCCCCCTTTTCTTTGCTTTGATTAAAAAGGTCACTGACAGAACATAGCCCTGTGCATACTCCAGCAAACAGGGGAGTGATGGCTGCAGTGATTTTGTGCAGCTCCTGCAGGTGTCAGAGGGCTCGAGAGCTGTGCATAGCTTCTTAAAATGGCCCCCAGAAACACATATTTTTATTTAAAAGCTTATAAAAGGGCTGCATGGTTGGTGAATTTCATCCTCTCCTGATTTTTTCAGGGGCAGCCTTTCCAGCTCAGGTGTATCAAGGCAACCTGATGGTTTGGTCATGCACAGAGGTGACCACCAAAAGATTTAAACTCTCTGTTGTTCAGGGGAAGCTTCTAAACTGATGAAATGTAAAGCCATTCCTTCCATTCTGCCCTGAAAGTAAAGAATCTTAGAGACAGACACACATTAGCTGTTGCAGGTGACTGAGGAGGAGGAGGAGGAGGAGGATGCACACATGGCCTCTGTGTCCTTTGCACCTCACTGTGGGCATTGCTGAGTGCTGTCTCTTCATTTTCCCTTCCCAGTGTGGTGCTGGAATGGCAGGAAAGAAAACACAGTAAAGACAAGAATTAGGCTCATTATTTTTTCCTCAGGAATGATGGTGGTACACAATTTCCATTCTATCTCCTGGCAGTATATTAAAAGATGGAGTGTGAGCTTAAGCAGCATTTAGATGGGGAGGAAAGTTAAAAGATCTTTATTCTGCCAAGCCTTTTTTAGGATATTTAATAGGGATTTGGTGGGTACAGTGTGGAATCTGACATGTGGGTGGTGATGAAAGCAAGGACTGGTAAAAGCAAGAGAAATGCACAGGTAACCTGAATGCTGCAGCAAGGTCGGTGCAGTGAAGGAAATGGAGATTCTGAAGACCTTTTCTTTGGTTGCAACAGCACTGAAAACATTGGAGTTGTTATTTGCTCTTGAATTTATGTGATCAGCTGGTCAGAGCTGGGCTCGGCAGGGTCATGAGGGGATTCCCAGAGAAGCTGTGGCTGCCCCATCCCTGGAAGTGTTCAGGGCCAGGCTGGACAGGGCTTGGAGCAGCCTGGGGTAGTGGGAGGTGGCAGATGGGTTGGTTCCATGGATCTATGAACCTTTTCCATCTCCTTGGTACTGCAGGAGTGTTGCTTGCATCTTGGAGTCATTCCTGCTCTGTCCCTGGGAGGAGCTAGATCTTGTTGAGCATGTGGATAATGACATCCATTGTAACTCCATCCCCCTTCCCTCCTGGTAATCTCTTCATTTTGGTGGAAAGACTCTCATGCACTGAGGGACCAGGGAAGCCTGGTTTCTTTGCTTTTCGTGTTGACCTAAGCTCTAAGGAAAGACAAGGCTCAAGTGAGGCCTCCCCTCAGCACATCCATCCATAGCATGGTTCTCTTCCATTGCACCATCTATTTCCCCTGCCTGGTAAAGTGCAAAAATCATAATATAGGTGAGACCTGACTGAAATTGGTCCAAAGCTTCACGTGTTAATCCAGGCACAAGAAGGGAGGATGGGGGTTTCCATTGCTCTGCACATTCCCACATAACACCCAGGGAGTGTCTGGCTGTGTTCCTCTTGTTTCCTTGAGAAGCCAGACTAAAAATAACAGCAAATAGGAAATGAAAACAATTCTGTTACTACATAGTACATTGCAAGGAAAAAACATTCTCCACGTCTCTGGATTAGCAGAATGTTTGAAGCTGTGATAACCCAGTTGTTAACAACCATAATTTAGATGTGGGTTGTTTTTTTTTTTCTTCACATAAATATGACTTATTTGAAGTACGTCGAATTAGAAAACTCATGAATAAATATTTTGACATAATCAGAATTATATGGCTAGAAATTGACCTACTTTGCATGACAGATGCTTGAGAATCCCCCAGCTAATAGCAGACTAACCTGGCACAGCAATGCCCGATCTTATAATATTCTAAGCTGCACACAGACATTAAATTATTAGATTGTTGGGTTTTTTTTCATGGAGATTAGACACAGTCAATTTTGTTTGTAAATGAGTAAGTTATAGGCAAGTTATTGAGGAGGGAGGCCTTGGGGTGCAGTGCAGAGAAGGATTCCTGTGTCATTTGATCAGTGTTTTCAGCAGGGTCTCAAAAATCTGTTAGAGGTGGAAATAGCCAGCAAATCTTGATGGTATCAGCAGCCAAATGATGAGAGTATTACACCAAATAAGACAGGTCTTTTCAGAAGATAAGCACAACTGCAAGAGGAATAATAATGTTTTAAAAATCTGGTAATATTTTGATGGTGTAAATAGAATCTACTTTTCCCCCTGCAGCTGCTCCTTATGCCAAGTGTTGATTTCAGCAGACTGATTTTATCTGCGTGTCCTTTCAGTTAATATGACAAGGATTTTCTGTAGGTTAAGTTAACAGAGATCTCTGACCTTGGGAAAAGAGTCTTCTCAGTTTAGGTTTATATGGATTCTTGTAAAAAAATAATCTTCTTTTATTATTTTAACAAACACAGGTGATGAAACATTTTAGGTGCTTATTGCACAGAATAGAGTTTTCAAGCTTCATAAGTTTTTGTTGTTCAGTTCTAGCACAAGTAATAATAGTGATTTTATTTGTAAAGTATCATGCTTTTTATTTTTAGTGGGGGAAAAGTACCTTTTTCATGGCTCACTTTCAGCAAAGATAACCCTCCTTTTATAAAATACATGCAATGAAAAATAATAACATATTCCATTTTAGTAGCCCCTTTATTCGCTTCCCAGTTGTTTTCTCTGTTTTCAAAGAATCTCTGCAGATGAAGTGGACTTTGTTCAGACTTTTTTCCTCAAGGTCTTCAGGGGAATGTTTTGCTCTCTTGTAATGAACCCTTGTTAGCACAAAGGTAGTAAAACCACGTGTATAATATTGGCAGATCTGTTCTCTTCCAAGCCTGAAGCAGGGCCAGGCTGAGTCACAACTCCTATCCTCTATCTTGATTTGCTCCAGCTGCTTAAAACTTCCTAGAATGAGGTTAAAGTGTCCCTTTAGCACCCATATTTCTTCCAAAAAGGATGCAGTTCAGTCATCCTTGCAGTGCCCAGCTGCCAGACCCTGCAAGCAGAGTCCCCTTCAGGTGCTGCTCAGCTGGGGATGGAGCTGCTCCTTTCAGGGAATGAAGGCATCCTTTTAAAAGAGAGTCCTGTTTGCAGGACACTGCTTTGCAGCTGAATTTGGATTCTTTGGAAGCCTCACCCAAGGGCAAGAGACAGAGGTGATTGCTTGGCTTGGTCGCAGTCACTGCTTTAGGAGCTTCTCTCTGGCCTGCAGTGTGTGGAGGAGGGTTGGCAGTGATTTCTTTCTGGTTGCTCTCCAAGTGACCAGCTCTGAAACACTGCACTGCTCTGCAGGGGGCTCAGCAAATGTGTTAAAGTTTGTAAAAATGTTGGCGCTCAGTTTTGGTCTTTTGTCCTGCCTCTTCTCACATACCAGTAGGGTTTTTGGATTCAGACATGGTCACTTGGGTCCTTGTGCCATTACAACTCAAGCCACCTACTCAATAGCTGAAGAAGTCTCCAAGTTTTCCCAGTTGGGGAAAGTTTCCTTTCCTCTTACTTGATGCAGAGTTAGAGGGTGGGGTTTGCTGGTTCGATTTTATTCTCTTTCCTTACTTTCCCAACAGTTCACTCTCAGTTTCCTGAGCTCCATCCCAAACGCTTTGGCTCCTTGATGCCTGCTCAGTTCCAGGAGCGGAGGAGTTGTCCTGATGTGCTGATCCTCCGTGGCTTTGCGCACACCAGAGGTGTGCAAAGCCCAATTTCTTACCTCTGGAATCCTGCCTGGCGCAGGGGTGTTTTACTCCTTGTCAGCAGTTTGCCCAAGGGTGACTGCCAGCAGTAGTCTTTTCATTCCTGCCTCCTGCTGCCACTTTGACAATAGGAACGGCAGCAGGAGGCAAAAATGAAAGGACCAGATTGAAAGAAGCACTTTGCCACTGTTGTAATTTTGAAATTGATGGCGTTTTTTAGCCCAAAGTCTCAGGAAAAAAGCTGCTTTCCTCTTTGCCTCCTATTGTTTTTCCAGCAGGGAGAGACATTCTCTGATGTTGCAGAGGCAGTGGGAAGCCAAAATGAAAATAATTTTCTTCCTGAAACATTGGATAACAAAATGTGAACAATTTCAGCAGGGAAAGAGTGGTTTGTTTTTTTTGTTGACTGCCATGTGGTGAATACTGGTATTTCCATTTGACTACAGAAAATAAATAGCAGCTGCTTTTCTTATTGAGGTAATGTGATCTTAAGATCATTTCTAGACACCTATTTACTGTGAGGTTTTTTTTAGCATGACATTTTAATTCTTTTTCTGCATGAGGTAGGTTGTAAGGTGGGTGTATAGTTCACTTTTGAGGCCATGTGCTGCCTTTAGTGCCATGTCCTTGGAACCAGCGTTTTTAAAGCAGAAACTTACAGGTCTGCACATTCCAGATGTGTGTTTTACACCAATATTACCAGAACTACTAATAATCCAGATGTAATTCCCAGGGCCACTAATTCCATTGGAAGAAAGATGAGGATTGTTCTGCAGCTGCACTGACATTTTCTGCTGGAATCTTTGCTCAGTGGGGTCTGAAGCGGTTCTGGGGTCTGAATGACGTGGGAGGTGGGGCTGGGGAGCTTTAGGGCTTCAAGAGTGACCTTCACCTTCTCTCCCTGAAGACCAAGTTCTGTGATTGAGGTGAGACTTTATTTGTGCTGGGAAGGTGATGTCCTGTGAAGGCTGACCAAGAACCGAGGTTAGACAGAGCTAAGGAATAAAGTAGGGATTTATTAGAAGGCCTCAATGGATCCACCTTGGGCATCACAAGAGCCCAGCCAGGGCTGCACCCAAGATGAACCAAAATGGTCGCAAAATGCACAACTGCTCATGGGGTCTCTCACTATTATAAGTTTTGGTTAATTTGCATATTGGAGTTAATTGTCCAATCCTTCTTGTTTTTCTCTCTTCATTCTGCCGTTGTTTGTGCTCTTGGGCCTGAAATTTGGATCATTTGTCCTTGGTGCCCAGCTGGAGCAGGAATTGTTTTGTCTTCCTACTCTGTGCAGAGCTCACCATCCCCTCATATGGAGCTCAGAACTACCCACCAAAGCAGCACAGAATCTGAAATATATAAAAGCCAAAGCCAGAGGCATCAAAGGAAATCAGTGAAGGAGCACAAGCACAGCCCCCAGACTGTGCAGTTTGCAGATGTTCCCAGCCTGGTGTGATGCACGTTCTGCAGAGCACTGACAGCAGCCTTCAGCAGGATGAGGCTCTGCAGTGGCACAGGGGATGGCTGGGAGGGGAGAGGGGGCTCTGGCACCATCCAGTGTGGTGCAAAGCCCCATTGCTGTGCCTGCACTCAGCACTCGTGCAGGGGGACCACAGTGGTGACAGGAGAAGGTGAAGTGTGAATCAATGAATGGCTTTGTCCTCCTGCTTTAGCTGTTACAGGCTATTGCTCTTGTCTTTGGGGACTTTAGTGGCTGTAATTAGTTATCTTCAATGGAAAGATTTTTTTCTCTTATTGAACGTGTGAGAAATTTGGGAATGTTAATCAGCAGAGCATAACCTTTTCTTAACTTGCTCTTTTTATAGTCCTGGGGAATTAACATTTATCATAGGGCAGCACAGGAAACTGCTATTTGTGTGAAGTGAACAGATTCTCCACCCTTTCTCTTTCTTTATACATAACAAAAACTAAACTTTTTGATAGGCTCATCAACAGAATATATTTTGTAGGCTTTGAGGTGTAAATTGTGAATTTGTGTGTCTCACATGACTTCGGGGTGCCACAGGTAAGCGTGTTCATGTCTGTGTCCTGGATTAGTAAAAGCCTCATTAAAATTGTTCTTGAAAGCTGCATACTTAAAGCCAGATATAGGGAGACACATAAAACCAGCTTGATTATTTTTTTCATGAGTTCTGAGCTCTTACAGTTTTGTAGGATTAAAGAGGAATCAGGGAGATCCAGCAACTCTGTGGACCTTGTTGCACGTTCACATACCAAAATAATTAATTAGATGCTTATCTGTAAACGATCAGTATTCCTTGTGTTGGCTGATTTTTCATCTCCTTTAAGGTGCTTCTCAGTGCTGTGGTGGAACTTGGCAGGAAAGGCAATTCTATCTGACTTTGCCCCAAGTTCAGATTAGGTTGGAAAATGACACATTCTGGGTTATTTAGCAGCCCCTGTGGACTGGGCTCTCCTTGTTGCTTTGGAAGTCGTGTACAGAGATTTTTGGCAGCAGATGGTATCAGCTGAGTGCCCCATTGGGACTGTTCTGCTCGTTCATGTGAGTACAGCTGTAACAAGTCCTTTGGTTTAAAGTGCTTGGGCTTTTACAGTGCCCCATCCAAATGCAGTGCATATATTAATGCAAATTAAGGATCTCTGTAACATCAGTTACCTTTTCTTAGCTGGTTTTAGCTCAGAAACAACTACTGACTCCCAGGCAAGCGGGTAAGGAATGAAACAGCTGATGACCCTGTTTTCCCAAGGGCTTTATGTACCTGACATTTTGATGTCTGTTTGATTTAAACATTTACCCAAGCTTTAAAACATTAGGTGAACAAAGATTGCTAAACTGTCTTCTGTCTCCTAAGAGGAGAGTCCACAAATACCTGTCTTTGCCCTTCCCCTCTGGTTGTCCAGAAAATATAATTTTAATTCTCTATCAGCAGAAAATGGACTGCCAAGTTTCCCTGGTTTCACTTCTGGGCATTCCCTGGGGCTTGCTGAACAAGGTTAGTACCCCAAAATGAAGTTTTACTGCAGGGTCTCATTTCACTTTAAATCAATGTAGAATTTGAAATTTCAGCTGCTTCTACACACAGCCTGCAAAAGGCTCCTTTACAAAATGACTTTCAAAGATTTATGAAGACTTGCATGGTACAGAGGCTGAAAGGAAGTTTAATTACATTCAGCTTTTGGTCATTTCTGTGTCTGAAGATGTGCCCATATTCTGTCATCTCAAAAACCATCTAAGAAAATAAAATTGATCAGTGAGCCTTCTGGCTAAAAGGAAAATGAGTGCTTTGTCATCTGCCCGTGGAGCCTGGGTGCTCCATCACTGCCTTCTCCCGGGTGCTCAGCCCAGACTCTCCATCACTGAGATTTGTCCCAAGTTTTAATCAAACATTATTTTATACTGAGGCCTCCTCTGTAAATAGCAGAACCCTTCCCTTGACATACCCACATGGACTCCATTGTAGTATAAACAGATAATCTAATCCAGTCCATGGAACCATTTTGCTTTGGAGATGGTAAAATGTGCATCATGTTCACCTTGGATTAAGTGCTACGGTAAAAACTTGCCAAGTGCAGTCACTGTCACCTGATGAACAATATCTCTGCTTATCAAGCTGATCAAGGACAGCAAATAATATGGGAACATCTTATTTCCTTGCAGAGGAGACTTGTTTCTAGGAGTGGGGCTGTTTAGGTGCCTTCAAGTACAGTAATTCTCAGGCTAATAATGCCAGAAGCCATAAAATCTCTCAGTTTGAGGTTTTGTGAACGGCAGCACTGAACAATCGGGGAGTACCGCTGAGATGATAGCCTGAATGATGATTGAGTTTTCCTGGAGAGCCTTTATCTGTGCTTAAAATTGGAGGTAATGTTTTTAAATTAAACCATAATAGAAGTTCATTGAGCCTTCGGAGTGGTTTCTCTGTCCCCTTTTTACGTGATTTATCATTTTCTGTAGAAGTATTCTCAATCTTTTTGTTCAGGACAAATTGTGTTGCTGTCAAAACAGGGCACTAAAAGCACCCCAGAACAGCACCTTGCAGACTTTTTTAGGAGATTTCCTATCAATTGATGAAAGGAGAAGTTTGCACTCAGGTTGTGCCCATATACTGTGACCAAGCTTCTGTACAGGCACTTACATATAAAGAGGCGCTTATTCCCCACAAAATTTTAACATGATTTTTAGGGTGGTGTCCCCATAAACAGGTTGTATTTCACTCCATCAGGTTTTTTCAGCTGCTAGGGATTAGCCTTTCTCATTGACATTAAGTGTGAAATCCAAAGTATGTCTTAATTTAAAAGAGCAGTGACAGCAGTGCTTGATGTCATGAGTAAATCGTGCTGTGACTTGTGCCCTGGTCACTTGAGATAAGTATTGATCTTGAAATTAAACTCTCAGGTATCTGTCCTTTTTAAAGGAAAAAAAAAGTTTAAAATGGCTAATTGCAAGAAGCTCATTTGAGAAATACTAGTAGAGGAAGAGAATGTTAGTGCTGACATGAGAAGGTTAAATTTTGAGCACATAGACTGCTAGGTACAATGTGGTTTCTTTTCTAAAATGTTATGTTAAAAAAGGAAAGGGATTTTGTTTTTCCTGTGGCAGATCTGTGAATGCCCACAAGAGGGTTTGGCAGTCATGCTCCTAAAGACAGTGTGGAATGACCCAGCAACTTAAAGTTTCCCAGTTCTAGGAGAAAATTGCAAGAATTAGATTAACAGATGCCAGGAGAATCTGAGAACTTGTGGGGGGCTCTCAGCTTTATAACCCCAAATAAACATTCTGCACTGAACTTTTTTATGGTTATTAAGAAAGTATTGCTGCGTTTGTGGTATCACGATCCATCCCTTTGTGTGATGGATCATTTTGAGCCCTCTGTGTTGGTCTTGAAGTTCTGTGAAGGCACTGAGGAAAATGTGCTGTCAAGGAGAGTAATCAGAGTTATCTTCATGATTCCTTTTAGTTCCTGCTGTACTGAAAAAGGCACATTTAATTGCATGTGAGTATTTTCTCTTTTACACCTGCTTATGTACTTAGGGGCTTTTTTCTGATTAAAATTGCTGTGAGTTTTCTTGGGATAATTGACACCAAATGAACCTGTGCATCATGTGTGTGTATATGTGCAAATAGGTAAGATTATGCATGTATATATATGTGTGTTTAGGTGCATATATATGCGCAGCTAATGGGAAATACCTTTCACTTAGCAATTAATTTAGGAGTCTTCAGTCTGTGTGGCATCCTAGAGGTCATTCTGCACCACAGTGTTTTGTATTTTCCGCTGCGTTGATGCCATAAAAACCCATAAAAATGCTAATTGCCCCAGGAAGATGTAAGCTGTTCATAAGTGTGTATGGGATTGTTTTTCAGCCCTGTGATACAGGAGGAGGTGTTATTTCAGGTTTATCATTTGAATGTGTGCATAATTTGAATGGCTACAATTTTGACAGTTTATTAGTTAGAAAAGAAGTAGAAAAGAAAAGACAGCGCTGTGTCGTTCTTCAGCGAATTGATTGCCAGGAGCATGTTATTGACTTTGGTGATAATATCATTATATATTTTACAGTCGTAAAATCAAGAAATTCAGATTATGCCCTGAGGGCTTCACACATTTAAATAAAGGATATAGCCATTTCCAGGGTTATTGGTTTAGATTAGCGGGTGCTGCTAGGAATGCTGAGTGTGTTGTGGGCAGGACAGAAAGAGCAACAGTGCTCTCACTGCAGCAGGGCTTCGCTTTATTTTATTTTTCTATTTGTGAAATACACTCACTTACAGATCCCCTGGGAGGATGAACAACGTTTGCTCTAAACTTTAGCATATTAATACAGTGTTAGCTTGGCGTTCTGTGGGGCTGAGAGCTGAAATCAGGTGTAATCCTTGCCTTGTGCCACGAGTGAGGATAAATGAGGGAACACTGGCTAAAATACACACAGTGCCTGGGAAGCAAACCTGGGGCGAGCTGCAGGCTTCAGAGCAGTGTCAGAGCCACAGAACCTGACACAAACACATCTCTCCCTCTCGCTGGCAAAAGCAGGGGATGGTGCAGCTTCCCAGGGAGCCCCAGTGCCTGCTGCTGGGTACAGCCCCAGGAACACCTCTGGAATTTGACTGAGGGAGCTGGGGTTGTTCAGCCTGCAGAGAAGGAGACTCAGAGGCGACTTTATCCTCTCTACAACTTCCTGAAGGGCGGCTGTGGTGAGCTGGGGGTCGGTCTCTTCCTCCAGGCCACAACAGACAGAACAAGAGGGCACAGTCTCAAGCTGCGCCAAGGGAGATACAGGCTAGAATTAAGGAGGAAGTTTTGCACAGAAAGAGTGGTCAAATACTGGGATCATCTGCCCAGGGAGGTGGTGGAGTCACCATCCCTGGATGTGTTTAAAAAAAGACTGGATGTGGCACTTGGTGCCATGATCTAGCTGAGGTGTTAGAACATGGGTTGGACTCGATGATCTTGAAGGTCTCTTCCAACCTAGAAATTCTGTGATTCTGTGAATTCAGCTCGGGCTGCTCCATCCTGGATCTTCCACAGTAACTCCTCTCCCTCTTGGACTGCTTGCCAGCCACCCCTTGGGACTGACTGGACTTGAGGCGCGTGGGTTGAGCACTTGGGGTTTGGGTTTGGGGCTGTCTCCAGCTTGCTTGAGGGAAGCTCAGTTTAATTAAGGTATAGTGCCTTGAATAAAAATGATTGACTGCATTCCAAACCTTGTTTATGACTTCTGCAGTACCTTTAGTGAGATGGATAAAGTACCTTAATGCTGATCATGCTGCTCAGCCTCTCTCCACTTCAGATGGGAGCTTGGGAGCACATCGCATCACCCAGCTCTGGGCATTTATTGTTCTCTTAAAAGACTGTGAAGGTCCAAGTGCAATGTCACAGCTCTGCAGCAAAGGTCGTGTTTTCCTTCTCACAAAGAAACAGGGGTCCAGCTGGAACACATGTGGCTCCAGGGTGTGTGGTGACATCCACAAAAGTAGATAAAAATGAAATAATTACTCTTGCATTTACATTTTAAGGGTCTCTGAGGATTATAAATCTATACACTGCAAACAAAACTTTCCCTGGATCAAGATCAGCATGTTTTCTAATTAAAAGTGATCACCTTCTTAAACTGAATTTGTATGACTTCTTAGTGGGTTTTTAGCTTCTGCTTTTTTTTTTCCTAATTTTTGGCATGAGAATGAAATTGATTTTAATTTTGATAATCTTGTTCCATTTTGGATGGTAAATTGCCTGGGTTATTTCTTATGAAAATCCTTCTGCTTATGAAAAACAGACTATGAAAGCATTTTAGAGCAAACCATTGGAAAGCACCCATTGGCCTCAAATAGTTTTGATACAGACATTTAATTTAGGATCATTTTAGAATGGTGTAAAGGTGCTGGTCTTCTGAGGAAGAGCTCTGGGGATATTCCCCCATGTGCAGAGAGCAGGTGAACAGCTACAGTGGACATGAGCTGCTTACCCAGAGTGATTTGGCATGGGTGCTGTTCTCTAGTCAAGAACTGCTAAAACAAGATTTCAGAAAATGTGTTGTGGAGACAGGACTGGTTGTCATTAAACATGGGCTTCTAATTTTGCTGCAGATCATGGCCTGATAATGATTTCTGATCTCAAGCCTCAGTGTTCCATAAACCTTCACAGATGACTGTTGCTCTTTGAACCATGGAGATGTTACCTAACCCCAAGATTTGGCTTCACAGTATTGAACTAAAACTCAGCTTTGGTAGTAAGTGAATCCCTGTATCCAGAATAATTTTCCTTCCAGAGGCTGGGACCCATGCAGTGTGGTGGCAGGGGTGGCTGGAGAGCCAGGCTTGATGGCAGAGCTCCCCTGATCAGAGCAGAAGCTGCAAAGGAGCAAAGCTTGACTCTGCTTGTTACATGGAAGGAAAGATTCGCTTCCCTGGGCATGTTCCTGGCACGGGCACAGCCTCTGGTTTAGTGGTTTAATATTCTCACTCCCCCTCCTCTGAAGCCTGGGAAGAATTACAGCCTCGTAATTCAGGCAGCTCTTATTTATGCAGTTGCAAATACTGAAAGAACCTCGTTCAAGAGCTGTCGTTAAAAACCCCACCCTTTTTTGTTTCAATGATGTGATGTTTATGACAGTCTGGACTATCTACTTTCCAAAGTGTCCAGGGTTCCAATGAAATATCACCCTCCCATAAATCTCACACACCTCATGGGTGCTGTAAAATCAGCTGCACTGACAACATCACGTGGTCATTTCCCAGGCAGGTAGGGAGTTTCCAGCACCAGAATTTGGGAATGTGGGTGAATACAGACCAGAGGAGAGGTGGGTGTGTGCTGAGGAGTGGTGGCTTGCAGATGGCTGACCCACAATGTAGGGCAGTGTGCGTGTGCACTCTGCGTGTCTCTGCGCGGGACATACGCTCTGGGGTTTCACGGATGAATTTGTAGTCTCCAGCAATTTGCAGCTTCCACCGTGGTTTCAAATATCTACATCATTTTCAGGCTGATGATTTTTCCCAGTCATTTATCCCAAAAGCACTTCATCCTGCCTAATCTGGGTCATAATTGACGTGGGACTCGTGCCGAAGCAGACACGGCCATAAGTTGTGTTTGAGTGGGCTGTTAATGGCAGGGATTTAGTAATGTGCAGTAAAACACAGCAGAGGTTGAAACAAGTATAAATGTTAAAATAACAGATGAATGCAGGGTCACAGTCACGACTTGGACCCAGAAAAGACTCTTGAACACTTGACATGCTCCTGCTGTCAGCTCACAGCTGCCTTTGGCTCTAACGAAGGCGTGAAGTTGGAAATTTCGGGTAAGGAAGCTGTTGGAATTGGATAGTGTTTATTGCAAATCAACAGGATGTCTTTGCAAGTATAAAAGACATATGGAAGAGTCCACTGTTATTGTTGTACTTTGTTGTGTCTCCAGATGTTTTCCCTCCTGCCCCGCTCCAGAGGCTGAAAGTGGGAAATGGTTTTTCATTGTTTCTAGCTGATGGTGCCAACATCTGCCTTGACATTTCCCTGGGGAACGATATTAGCACTGCTGAGAGTTTCTGATTCATCACTTGTGTCTCATTTGCCTTTTTTTTTTTTTTTAAATACAAGATAATGTCAGAGCATGAAGTTTCAGCCCTGCTCAGTTATTTTGGGGGTGAGAAGAAATCAAGGGAAACACTTGGGTGCCTGCTGAACTATCACAGCAGCACTTCAGAGCCTCCTTATTTTTGAAAAGCTGCAAATGAGGCATTAAAACATTGCTCTGAGCTGGTGTTTTTCATTGAAAGAAATAGTATTTGTGAGCTCAAACATACTTGAAGATCTCAAAATGCTTAAAATAGCTCTGTTTTCTTAATATGCATTTAATCCATCATTAGTTCCCAGTGCTTGACTCTGAGGGGAAGGGAACCAAATTAATATCTTCATTTGGAAGTGCTCTTTACTGGTCAGATATGCTCATAATGGTATTGTAAAGATTTAATTCCATAGTTTAGAACCGAACTGGTTGATCATCTTGATGAGTGTGTAAATTAGCAAAGTTGGTCAAAGTGATGACCGCTAATGAAGGTGCTCCTAATAGAAATGCAAAACAAAATAGAATTTTTTCCCCAAAGCTTCTGTACTTGTTATCACTAAACAGCTGTACAGTATTAGATTATATTAATCTTCATATACTAATAAAATTTATTATATTATTGATACTATTTTTTTAGTGCTTTAATCTGATCTTTTAAATAGGAATGAGCTCTGGAGAAAGTTTGGGCCAGAATTCTCAAATGTAGACTAAGACTAGTTCCTGACCTGTGACTCCTTTATATCAGACTCTGGTTTCTGGTTCATTCTTTTACATCACCCAGGAGAATCTGACCAGAGCCCTTAGGTGGAAATATTGTAAATTTTAGCAATGTCTGTCCATGTTTAGGGAAGGTTTCTTTTGAGAAATCTGTTGGGTCCAAGAAACTGAAAATTGTGTAATATCTCACCGTTCCACCTGCTTCTTTGTGCTTTGGCTGTTGTTTGTTTGGTTGCAGTTATTTACAGCTCACTCCTGTGTTTTTTTGAGATCCTAGCAAAAAATTCCACAGGCAGCTGCAAAATATATGTTTAATCAATTTTAGGAAGACTGATTCCCTAACTAACATTTTTCTTCCAGCTGAGACACAGTAAAAACTGTTCTGCAGATACTCGGGGAAGGGGGGAAAGTTTTCCTGACAAAGATGTCCTTTTTTGTGGGTTGTTGTGGTGTCACAGTCATGTGGTTCAGGTAATTTAGGTACCTTGGTGTCATGGTTTAACCTCAGCTGACAACAAAGCACCATGCAGCCACTCACTCCTCTCCAGATGGGGGGAAGAGAATTGGAAGGGTAAAACTGAGAGAACTTGTGGGTTGAGATAAAAATGGTTTAATAGTTTTAATAGTTTTACTACTACTACTACTACTACTACTACTACTACTTACTACTACTACTACTACTACTGTAATGAAAAATAGTTTAATAGTTTAAATATTAGTACTACTACTCTACTGCTACTACTGTAAGGAAAGTAAAATAGCAGAAAAAATAGAGAACTAAAACCCAAGCATCTTTATTAAGAAACATATTTTTTGCCTTTTTTAAGCTTCTTAGGGTGAGCCTGTGAGAGCAGCTTTTGCCAGTTATGTTGTTTCTGTGTATGTTTATGTGCAAAAAGAATAGAACCAGGAGTTCTAAAGCATCAGTATTCTACAGACAAACAATACAATTTGGTATTTGGTTTTCCACCTTCCAAGTGTTAATAGTGTAAATATTGCTTAGATGAGTAATTTTGTAAGGAAATAGTAGTGTGTTTCTGTTAGAGTTTTGTCTGCAAAATATAGAATTCTCCTTTGTGCTGGGATTAGAACTACTCACATAGATCACAAGTTTTCAGAGAATTCACAAGGTTGGAAGAGACCTTCAAGATCATCCAGTCCAACCCATGCCCTGACACCTCAACTGAACCCTGGCACCCAGTGCCACATCCAGGCTTTGTTAAACACACCCAGGGATGGGGACTCCATCCCCTCCCCAGGCAGCCATTCCAGAACTTTATCACTCTTTCTGTAAAAAAATTTTTCCTGATATCCAACCTATATTTCCCTTGATGCAGCTTGAGACTTTGAGATCCACGAGCTGTGATTCAGGTTTATCTCTTCTGTAAAAACCTAATTTGTGTGCTGGAGATTTTGCATGGCAGCAGTTCCACTGCGAATTCCTTTGGGGTAGCGGGGCCAAAAGGTTTTATCGAGTGAGCCTTTCCTTCTAATTCCACTGAAGTGTTTGGAGTTAGACCCGATTTGCCACTTGGCTGTGTTCCTTCACTTGTTCCTCCTTGCCCTGCTGTGGGTGTCCTCATGTGCATGTTGTGTTTGCAGGTCAGGATCGCAGCGAAGCCACTTTGATAAAGAGGTTCAAAGGTGACGGTGTCCGCTACAAGGCCAAGCTGATCGGGATCGATGAGGTTTCTGCTGCCCGAGGGGACAAGTTATGCCAGGACTCCATGATGAAGCTCAAGGTGCAGTGAAACTTTTCAATGTTACAGTCAAATTCAGCCTGAACTTGCACTCATTCTCCTTTCATGACACTGAGCCTTAGTCTGGTTAATTATGTATTGAAATCAGTCAATTTTGCATGAACTCCTGCCTGGTATTGCTTATCCTGGTTTAATTTTAATACATTATCTCTGAGTTCTGTAGTTACTCCGTGATTGACACCACTGCAATTTGTCCACAAATTACAAACAACACACTGCAAATTGAATAATTTTATTATGCAAAAGGGGAAGTAAATGACTGTGGAGGAAAATGGGATATCAGAGCATTTTCTATGACATTTCTAATCAACTACAGCACTGCCTCTGGCTGTTACCTCCTGTGAGTGACGGGTGCAGGCAGCCAGATTTGGGGGGAGCTGGTGTCCTCCTGGGAGGAGAATGGCTTGCACCAGCAATGGAAGGGCTGATGTGTTGCAAAATCAGGCAGTGCATTGAGAGGATGGGGCATGAGAATGTCAAGAGGAGTCCCTGGAGTTTTGGGGATGAAATGAAGCTGTGGCAAAGGCCAATTTGGGTGTAAGACTGGAGTGTAGGCAGAGTCTGAAATACCAGTGGTGTTGAGGGTGGCTCTCTGGAGCTGACAGACATCCCTCTATTGCCCAGTCTCTCCCAGAGCATGAGAGTTCCTGTAGGAATCATTCTGTCCCTCACCCTGGGACATGCGGAAGAGCTTGAGTCACTGGGAAGGAAGGAAGGAAGGAGAAGTTGTGTTTTCTTGAGTGCACTGTTGGCTGTTCCCTTCCCATCTCCCCTCTGCATTGCAGGGTTACAAACCAGGTCTAGCAGCAAACCCTCTGCTGCTTTTTCCCTTTTATTTCCCTTTTATTTCCCTCCCAGCCTTCTCTCCAGCCTAGAGAGCTGATGGATTTTCCATTGCTGGTTTTTCAGGAGGAGAAATCACTAAATGGTGACTGGTGCACTACCAGCCCACAGGGTTCCAGTCCATCCAGGGGGAATGAGTTACTCATTAGGGAGACAGCATGGGGTGACACTCATCTTGTGGTTCAGCAACCTAAAAGCAAGATCTGGGAGATAATTTACAAATCACTTTTATGGCAGGCAAAAATTAATCCGCTCCAGAAGTTGCTCTGTTGGTGTGTCACATCAGGCACAATATTCCTGCCTGATTTAAATGTGTGCTGGGTGTTTCTCATCATTTCATAGCTCCCAGCACTGTGGGGAGAGTTGTCACTGTTCTGATGCACAAACCTTTTTGTCTCTCTCCTCCATGGATTAATATTTCCACATTTCCCAGGTGCCTAATACCTGTTTGTAGGTGGAAAGATTGATCTAAACAGCACTGGGAAATGGCTGAAACTATTAAAGGAAGGGAGTCTTAGAAATTCATTTTTGAGGGCAGAGCATTAATTCATGGGTTCTGGAAACCCAGTGTCCCATAACATGAATTTTGAGGCCACCCACAAAGTCTTGGGGTGGCTCTTGACATCAGATCCTTGTAATGGCAGCAATAAACATCTTAAAACTTAAGTTAATTGTTCTTGAAACATTGGAATTGCAGAGAACCAGATAAAATCTAAATATTTTCATTTTATTTAGGAGTACAACCGATTATATTTGATCTCAGTTCAGTGTCACTGGTCAGGGCAGGCTGCTGGGAAGGTGGAAAAAGAAGTTACTGTTTTAATTCTGCTGTGGGAGAATAATGCATGAGATTGTATCAAGTTCTCTTACAAAGTAAAGGTCTGAGGTCCTGAAAAAAAAACCCTCAATAATAGTTTGTCACAGCACAGGTGTAGTTTGATTTTTAGAATAGTTTTCTTCTAGAAAAACCTCAATTTGCTTGTACTAGATGAGTGTGAAGTAAGCTAAATTCATTGACATTTTCTGTCCTCTGCTGCTTGCTGGTTTTTTTTTTCCTATTTAAAAAATAAATAAATGGAAGAGCTTATAGCTAGGAAAAGTGTGCTAGAAATGACCTTCAGCTTCCATGAAAACAAATTTCATGGAGGATTAGCTAGTGCAGAGGTTGGAAGTGGGAGCACATTTGAAATGCTCTCTGGGTAGCATAAAGAGATGTGGTACCTTGAATAGAAGGAGAAAGCCAGAAGTAAGGAGGGGGTTGTTCCTGGAAAACCTTTAAGTTTTCCTAGAAAAGGGGTGAATTGTCCACAAGCAAATCTGTGGCACCTGGGAGAGTCAGGAAACCAACTAAAACTGCTCTTTGTTTGCACAGGGAATTGTTGCTGCGGCTCGATCGAAAGGAGAACATAAACAAAAAGTCTTCTTAACAGTTTCCTTTGGGGGAATCAAAATCTTTGATGAAAAGACAGGGGTAAGTAAAGTTGATTGTGTGCTGGGACAGAGTTGAATCTTTCCCTGGTTCCTTTAGAAGCATTTCCTGGGCTGGTCAGTGGAATCTCACTGGTGCAAACACACATGGAGCATCTCAGAAATTTGATAAAAGAGTTATTGTCCCTTACATCACTTGCAGAGTGTACCTTCTGTATTGTCAGTGGTAGAAAAATTACATTTGGTGTGGAATTAGAGGTAAAAGATACTGGAAAATTTGAGGTTGTCTCTGTGAAGCAGCAACTTTCCCAGCAGCATCTGGTGGAGCAAGTTGCAGAGAGTTTCATGCCTTACACAGTTTCTGCTACAGCAATATCATGTTTGATTTTTTAAAATTGCTCTAAAAGAAGAAACCTAAGCAAAACATTAACACTACTTGGATATAAAGCAACAACACACAAACTGTTTTAATCATAATTAAGAAGATTTTTACAGCAGTTTAAGCTCTGCCTTGAATTTTAAAAAGGTCTTGATTTAATCTTTTGGAAGATTAACTATTTAACATGGTGCCAGAAATAAAACCCTACTGATGATAGATGAAATTATCTTTGCCAGTTAATTTATATTATTAGAAAATCAATGTCATTGAGCTCACTGATACATATTACGAGTAGTTAGTAATGAAAAGCTCATTTGGGACGTGTTGTGTAAAGTATCCATTCAAAAGCTGTGCTTCAGAGGGCATTGCTGGGATTACAGAAAGTAGGAAATGTCAGAATTAGGGCTGTCAGTGCAAATTGCACCCCAACCACAGTTGTTTTCCTGAGATTAAAGCCTTTTATTGGGGAAATGAAAAAGAGGAAAGAGAAAGTCTTTTCCTTTTGCACTTGTCTCTGACCGCTTCTCAAACACTGGAATTTTTTGCCTAGAATAAAGAAGGAAAAGAGGACTTGTTTTAGAAACAAAGGTGTGCTTTATTCCAGCTGCCCCTCCTGCTGCATCCTGCACACTCTCCTGTCTGCACAAAGCGAGGTGGGGACATGGGAACAGTCTCCTTCGTTTCATAGCTCTGACATCCCACACTCTAAATCTGACATAACTGTATCATCCTTATAGTAAACCTGTCACTCACCCACTGAGGCTTAGAATGAAACCCTTAAATCCACCTTGCAGATGTCTGCCCCTGAGCTGCCCGAGTGATGGACAGGACTATTGAGTTGTCCTTCTTGCAGCAGGGCTGTGACAGAGCCACAGAGCCATGTGGGGAGCTTTCCACAGCAGTTGTCACACGTTGTTGTCAAAACAGGAGAGTCGTGCTTCCCATGCCAAGGGTTTGGAGCAGAGGTGCACAGAATCCTCTGCCAGGTCTTCACAGCCACCATCCCTTGGGCTTTTTTCCCAGCTTGGGTCTCTCCTTGTCCCAGAGTTTCACACCCTTGTCCCATTCATTCTTTGTCTCTCTCATCCAGCTTGTCTCTGCCTTGCCAGCCTACAGTTGTCATCTCATTCCCAGTCCTGCTGGAAAATCCCAAAAGCTGGCAAAGCTAGAGTTGCTCAGCCCAGGTTTTTGGATGGGAAAAAGCTGTAAAGAGCTGGAAAAAGATTATATTTCACTCACACTGATCTTCTGATTTGCATGTTAAACTTCAGAGTTTGTGAAGTTTGGAGTTTGGTGTTGACTTTCATGCAGCAGGGAAGAGTCTGGATAATCTTGCATTTGCTTTCTCCTCCTTTAACAACCCTCCCTGTCCCCCACAATGCTTTTTCCCTTGGTTGTATTTCCATGATTTTGGAATTCCCAAAAGGATATTTAGGAAAGATTACTTACCTCTCCAGAGTGTCCTTTCTTAACCTCTACCATTGTCTATTGCTGTCACGTCTGCCCCAGCGCCAGACCCAGTGTGATAGAAAAGAATAAAAATATTCAGGAAAAAAAAGTGGGCTTCTTCATGTTGAGTGTCTTGTAGGCTGCCATTGGATTTTAATTTATCACAATAAAAAATCAATTTGTAGCTCAAAACTAGCAATTTTTTTTTAAAAATTGGCAGTGTCATAGCTGACTTCATACAGATGATTTAGGGGAATTGCTCCGTAATTCGTTACAGATGAAGGGCTCTGGTTGGGTTACTACTGAAAATGATAAGCAGGTTTTTTTCTTCCTCTGCCTTATAGCACTCCTTAATATGTTCCAGACATAATATTCATCAAAAAGTATTGATTTTAATAATGGTATTATTCCAGCCATCAGGAATTCTGCCCTTTGAGTAAATTTATCCATGAAGGAGATTGAGTTGAAGGTGGAATATCATTTGGAAAGAATATATCTCACCAAGAAAAATGCAAGAAGGATTTTGATGCGAGTTTGCACTGTAGATGCAGTCCAATATGGCTCATCTACAGCACTGCAATAGAAATAATAGCAATCCTTTCTTATATTCCATCATTCCATGCCAGGGATTACACTAAAGAGGTCCCTTCATTCCACTTTCCAAGTGCTTGTCAGTGTGTTTAAAACATGATAACAAAAAATTGTATTTAATATGACTAACAGGATGTTCTCCTGTTGTGTGTATGCCAAAAATTGTCATTACACATTGGGTTTGACCCCATTAATCTTATAAATGCACCTTTTTTTTTCAGCTGTCAGATGTTTTCCATCCATCCCATTTGCTTTCTCCAGACTATGTTTGCTAAATATATGCCATACCTGAGAGGATATACATTTTCTTTTAGTTTTTACTGTAAAAAAACCTACCATAATTATTGCTGAACACAAGACTTTCTCTACCTAAGACTTGCTCTACCCAAATTGAGAGATTTCCTTGCTGCATATTACATGAAAATAATTTTTTTTTTACCATTTATTCTTTCATATCTATCTTGGTTAGACCTCAATACTGCAATATATTCTTAATTTATTTTATGGGAGTTGTTTTATATCTTCAAGAGCATGATCTTCAGACGGCAAAAATACAAATAATTGCATTGTGTTATTTAATATTCTCCCTTTCGGGGTGGAATGTAGTGATTGGTGATTCGCTAAGAAAGCAGCAAAAGCCATGACTGTGCGTATGGAAGATTTTGTGGAGGCCCAGCACTGTTGTGTAGCTGTTCCTGAGTGTTGTTCTGTTAATCACACACATCAGGCCATCTCCCTGTGATAGCTCAGTGATGCTTCATTAGACCTGCGTGACTAATCTGGGCTCTGGAAAGAGCCCGTAATTGTCTCATTGTTTATTTATGTGGCCATAAATCTCTGTTTACTTGCAGGTTCCTTTCCAAAAATGTATTTGAAACTAATAATTAAAGCCTCTGGAATGCTTGGGAAAAGATTTCCTTCCACCTCCATGCAGTGAGGTGTGCTTTTAAACTCTTGTTGTCTCTAATTGCAAAATGCTGTCGACTTCAATGGCAAGCCCCTAAACTGTGAAAAAGAAATGAGATAAAAGCAAGAAATTACTATTTGGCTCTAAGCAACGAATTCTTTCTGTTAAATTTTTTGTAATTGCATGGATGTGCAGATTGCCAGAGTATGCTGTAAAATATTGCTCTCTATGAGGTATTGTATAGGTAAATTATTTATCTGGATTCCTCCACTGGCCAAAAAGCAGGGTAAATCAGTGTCAGTATCTTGCTTATTTATGGGAAATACCCTAAACAGATGGATTGGAACCCAGTTGATGAAGATGACAGCATCTCACCAATTTTTACCTATTTTGTAGCACCCCAAAACTGAGTTTCATTTGCATTGCCTATTCTCTTTCAGAGATGTTGGTCCCTATCTTTATTGAAATAAAGCTCTTAGGCCCAGTCTGTGGGATTGTAACATTTCTAGGAATACTGTGGTGGGGTTTTGGTATTTATTGCACAAAAGTATTGCAGTGTGTTACTCATATTTCATGAATTTGATCTGTAGCCATTTTCTTCAGGCTGGCAGTGTGACCCCAGGAAGGAAAACCGTGTATATAAATACATTTATTTCATTTTGGCTATCTATTCTTGTTATCTATCAGTTCCTCCAACCTTCATTATCTTTGCTGAGAATTTTATTTTTTTTATTTTATTTTATTTTATTTTATTTTATTTTATTTTATTTTATTTTATTTTATTATCTTAGAGGGTTTACCTGCCTGAAGTGGGGTTACTCAGTGCCCTCTTACCTGTAGCATTCTATTAAAAAATAATTTTTCTCCACAGAACTGGTGATGGTGTTTCTGCTTTAAATCTTAATGGCATCCAGATAAATAATACACGTGGTGGGAGGTTATAATGCTGTTGTCCTCAGAGTGTTGTGTTTAACTGAGATCATGTCATGGCTCTGAAATGTTCCAAGCAATGTTTTGGATGCCAGCATCTTGCCCCTCTTCCTGAACTTCTAAGCTCTCTTGACCTTACAGTGCAGATTTCTCAAGTTGTTTCTATAAAAGCATTTCCCAGTATATTCTAAATCTTTATCAGATTTCTGCTGATAACCCCTGGATGTGCTGCTCTTCCCTATGCAATGTGAGTGATGGTGTTAATTATGCTGATAGATTGCTAACAGGACAGCTAAACTTGGCTGAAAAAGAATTTTAGCAAGATTAAAATTCTCACTGTTGGCAGAAGAGGCCTCATTTGAAATGTACCAAAGGTACTTCTTGACTTTGCTGGAAATCTGTTGGTTCTGGCATCCCTGACCAGAAATCGAGGTACAATCATGGATCTGCAGTTATTCCTTGAAGCACATGTGCTGGAGCAGATGAAATGTCAAACTGTCAGAGTCTCTTCCACTGAGCGTCTCTGAGGCTTTAAAAATAGAAATAAAAGAAGGAATTAATTTCTTCTGCTCTCTCCTCGCTCCGCAGTGAGCAGGAGAGATGGGGTGAGGAGTTCAGTGAGTTGTGTGGTTGCCACAGGGGGGGATTGGCCAGGGGGATGCTGGTGGTCCCTGCCTGGAGCTCCCAAGGTGGGTTTTGTCCCCTTCATGTCTCTGAAACTGCCAAAGTTCCTCTGTCTGGCTGATGTGAGGCGCAGCCCTCTGTGAGCATCGTACCCCATCAGCTGATCCCACACCAAGTCCTCTCAGCTGATCCCCATGACGATTGTCTCTGGGTTTTACCTGTTTTCCTAGATCCTCTCCTCCTGCAGTTTTCATCTGGGATTTCCTGTGTGCTCTCTGTCCTTGATCTCTTTTTTTTTTTCCTCCCTGCTGTGCTTTTTGCCGGATCTGTTTCATTTGCAAACACAAATTTGGTTATTGTGTCGAACCAAGTGATGCCAGCTCTGTCTTCTGCTCCAATCTTGATGTGGCTCTGCAGCCCTTTTCTTTACATGTTTAGCCAACAGCTCAAGCTCAGTGAGGCTAAACCAGGCCTTCTAATCCTGACTCCCAGGGGTTTCTCTCTGGCCTCCTTTTCACAGAGCTGAGCAAGATATCAGCATCATCTCTTATTCAGCCCCTGTACATTGAGCAGCCTGTTTGGCTGGTGGTGTGTTTGCATTGCCACACCCAGGGCAACTGCAGATCTTGCAGAATTCTTCTCACCTGCTCTGAAATACAGCATTTGCTCTCACACTGAGAGTTAAAACCCAGTCCTGCCTCTCTTCATCTTGTGTCTCAATTGTTATCCCTTTCTTTGTCCTTGACAAATTTGACTTTTATTTTTGAAATCCATTGTGACTGCCAGGATTGCTGCCTCAGCTTATTCTTTTGATCATGTCACACTTCCCTTTGCATTCCTGGGCTGGATCTGCCTTCTCTCCTTTATCACCCCATTGCTGAATTGTTTTTTTTCCCAGCCTCTTCATGGCTGCCTTTATTCTTCATCAGCTTTTGAGGAGTCAATCCATAGTACCAACTTTCACCATCCATTTATTCCGTTTTCTTAATAAATGACTCCCAGATCCCTCCCTACCCTACCCATCATCTTTTGGAGGAATTCTTTGTACATATTCATGCAGTACCTCCTTATTTTTTCCTTAAAATATTCCCATGCTACAAACTTGTTTTAAACCTGATGATGATGCTGAGGAGCTACTGCATTCATGTATCCCAGAGATGTCCCAAGGGGCATCTGGCCTTTAGCTCTTAAAGGTTACAATTTAAATATAGATATATATTATTTAAATTGTATAAATATATATAATTTAAACTTGTGGGGATTACCTTTTAATTCTTTCTTTATTTTTTCTAATCAGTATTATCTGTTTATAGGAACTTCTTTTATAAGAAATGTTTGGTCTTGGACCATGCTGAGACTTGTAAGGGCTGCAGTATTAAAAAATATCACATACTAACAATAAGGAGCAATAACTGTAAAACAACAAACTCAAATTTTGCACGTAGGGTTGAAAATGGTGACATCTGGGGCCTTTCTCTGTGCATTGTCCACAGCTTCTGCCTGCAGAGGATCCCTCTGGGCTGACTGGGAGTCATGCCCTGCTCCCTGACACTTTCCATCTTTCTGCTTGTAAATACGACCAGTAAAACATGGCATTTACTGTTCTACATGCAATAAATGTGTCTAATTAGAATATGGCAGGGGAGAGGACTTAAAAATCTGTGTATGATTCTTAAAAGGTATTTATAGACCCTGGTACTTCAGAAGGGAAACAATAACACATTTCATGGACATGTGGCAGCTAGCAAAATGTAAATGTCAGAAGAACCTACTTCCTTAATTACATCCCTTATTGACTATTGTAATTCATTCATTATTGGCCTTCCAAACTGGGCCCTGGGCAGTTTGGATGGCTCCCAGTGCTCCACAGGGATTTTTAATAGCCACAAGCTTCTGGATTTCTTTTCTTTGGATGCTCAGTTTGCTGGATGAGGGTTTTTAAAGCCTTAGGTATCATGGCAGTGTTGTTACTGTGGAAAAAAAGAACCCAAAAGGCAAAATGTGGGTGTGATTGGGCGTATTGTGAAGTCTTGGGGATGCAGAGGCTTGATTTGAGGGCTGAAATTTCTCTTCCTTTCGCCTGGAAAAGGGAAAAGCTCTGAGTGCAGCCTGCTTGTTGTCAGGATATGCAGAAACTGCCTTGTGAGAATTCTGACCCTAATGGGCATGAAGATAAAATAAAGCTATTCCAGACACATTATCCAAACTGAAATAATTTGTGCAATTTTGTTGTAGCTGTATTATTTCACCGTGAAAGGGTAAAAAGTTGATTGCTTTCAAAAAGGCAGAAAATGAGATTTTATGAGTTTGGTGATAGTCTCATTTGGCCTCCTGATGTTTAATCCAAGCACCCCAGGACTGAGTTAAGAAAGGGAAATGCTGCTTACATGCATTCTGCATTATGGTATGGAGAATCTCACTGTTATATAGTTACAACAGTGATAAAAAACACTTCCAAACAGTAAATATTAGGAATATTAATGTATTCCAAATTACCATTTGGCTTCCATTGCATATGGGGATGGGTACTTTGTCTATAGAGCTGTTGTAGTAAAAATTACTATGCCAACACTTCTGGTTTTTACTAATTTCAATGTTTGGTATGCTTAACCAAAATTTGGGTGTTGCTAAGAAGTTGAAAGTCAGTGTATTTGTTGTTCTGGATCCTGTTATAAAGTGGAGCTGCACAGCATCTCTCCCCTATTGTCCCATGGCAGAAAACTCCAAGTATACAGTTCTATTGGGATTTTTTTTGCCTGTATTCACTACCCTTTTGTGATCCAGATAAATGAATCTCCAGCAGAGCCACATTGCTTTTTTCCAGCTGCAATTTAGTCTTATAAGAAGAGCACCCAAAATACAGAGTTGTGTGCAAGTCCTGGTGGTTTTAAGCCAGGTTAATGCATCACACAGTAGAAGAAAATTTCAGGCCCATTTTCAGCACACCTGGAATTACAATGGCAGGATTTCAGACTGCTTGGGAAAGGATTTAGCAGGAGAAGTGCTGACATAATAATAGCACAGGCAGCTCTGAAACCTCCCTGGAGAGCAGTGGGGGACATTCAGCAGGTGCCAGAACAGAAAGTTCCATCCCCCTTTGAAATCCACTCTTTTTTTTTTTTCTGGAGATAGCTGGGAAGCATTACACCCCAGGAGTGCTGGTGATTTTCCTTCCTATTCAGAGCATTTTTATCCGGTGGGCTGCTCTGCAATTTTGTGTTTGCCCTGCTAGGAGCAATAGCACTGTCCCTGTTCCTGAATGCCTGTGGGCTTGTGGGCTCTCCTGTTGTGGGGGCACATGAAAGGGGGGCAGGTGTCCTTCACTGTCAAGGATAATTAGGGGGGAAACTACAGGAGAGGTTGGCTTTTAAATGTATATAGAGTTTGCAGGGTGATAGTAATAGATACTTATGGAAGTAAAGTCATTGGGTGATGTTCTGCCTTCAGGAACGCAGGGGAGTCAGCAAGAGCATTGTTCACTCTGATAGTCCATGGGCATGAGCAAACACCTTTTCTATCCCTCTTAATTTATGTAATAAGGTCCCTGTGGAAGGAGAAGAGGAAAGGCCACTGCCACTGGGTGCCAAACACAAATACCTGCTTTCATCCCTCTCTTTCAGTTGAACGAGCCATAAATTTCACATACCAGTAGATCTTTGCTTAGTACAAAAACAGCTGCTTGCAAAAGTTGTCTTCCCAAATGAGATCCCTGTACTGCTGACCTTTGTGGTGGTGGGTGCTCTGTGTGCTCAGCATGTGGCAGCCCAGGGGCTGGAACAGCGTCTCCCGAGGTGCTCCCAGCACGTGGTGGCAATTGTGGAATTACAGCAACGCCTCATGCATCCCTAAATTGTAGCATCCTACCTCTCTCTGCTGTTAATACTTCCTAATCCTTTGTGGTTCCCATCCTCATTCCACATCATGGTACTCCCAGTGGAACAGGCAGCAGCATTCCTGCTGGCTTTAAAGGCAGCACTGTGAAGAGGTGAGGCAGAACACTAATTAGTTGGAGTGCCCTGACATTTAAAGCAAATAAGAAATCTGGGTATCTAAAAATATTGCATATGGCTCCCAGCCCTGGCTCTGCATAGCTCAAACTACTCTTTTTTTTTTGCTTTTTAGATAGTCAAAATACAGATTTGAATCCAGTTTTTGATTATGTCCTTGCTTTTAAAAAGGCTGAGTTGGTTTGTAAAAGGTTTTATGTGCAGCCTTCTGCAATATTTAATTAGCCAAATGCTTTCCTCTGAGTGACACAGGAATTTGGAAGTATTTTAAAGTGTGAGGCATGTGTGAGCATAACCTGTGCATGCACAGGGCTCAGTGCTGAGCAGTGCTGGGAATGCAGAAATGACTAAGTTCAGGTTTGATGGGGAGAAGACAAGATGTGTGCAGGAGCTGCAGAGGGGTGAGAGTGAAAGGAATAAGAAGGAAACAAGGCAGCATCCACAGCTGTGAAAGGCTTTGCTGCCTGCATTTCAGTACAAGGTGAGGGCAGCACTGGCAGGGAGCTTTTCTGAAAGGCAGATCCTGTGTGTGACACCCGAGGCCAGGACAGAAAAGCAAGGCAGGGAGAGAGAAAAGACAACGGAGCTGATCTTGCTCTCAGCTGTGTGGTCAGGTCTGCCTGTGGAGAGTTAATCAAAGTTTGCTTTTGGAGATTGCAATTAGCAGCAGAAGACCAAAACCAAACATTCATCCTGCTTTACATGAAAATGAGCAGGGAAGAAACAACTCTGGGCATTACAATGTGCAGATGGGAGCTGCAGGGATTGCTGTTGAAAGGTGCCAGGGCAGAGCTCAAAAAACAGTCTCCACTGCCTGAGCTGAAATACAGAACTCTTGGAATATGTGCCAAGCCCCTGCCTAGGGCAGCTCCAGGAATTCCTACCTTGGGATAATGCAAGGGGAAAAGAAAAAGAAAATAGAGGGAAAAATTACCTGCAAGTTCTTTATTCTGCTTTAGAGTCTCTTTGAGGTTGGCCTTTTACATTTTATTTTATTCTTATCTTAGGGCTCAAGTACTGCACACACACTTGTCATGTTGCTACGGATGGTTTATATCCGAGGTGAAGTGTCTGCTGTGGGACCTGAACAAATGGAGGATTTATTGATGAATGATCCCATTTATGGGATTGTCTGAAGCTTGCTTATACGTGCAATTGTAACTCAGAGGAAAAGGTTTCTTCTCTTTTTTTCTGTAGGGAAACTGAAAACAAAATGGTTTGGTCTTTATGGCCAGGATTGGTTGTTCATGGTGCTGTTTCTGAATTGTAAAGCTCATCACTAGAGGGTCATCTTTGGTGACATACAGGTACCCCAAGTCCTTCACCCGCCACTGAAAGCAGTCTGTCATTGTGGAACACAAGGCTTCTTGATTCTGTACCTTAATTTCTGCTTATGAAATCACTTCTGTATTTGAACGATACCAAGATGGTGTCATCTGAAATCCTCAACTCTTTTGCATCATTTTCAACTGGCTCATGAACACAACATACTGGTTGTACACAGCTTGTGAATTCACAGAATCCTTTTCTGCTCTTGTTCTTCCCTGAACCTGTGCTTTCTCTCAGCTCCCTTTAAAGTCTTACTAAATTAGGAAGATATAGAAATACAAAATAAATCCCTCTTGTCCTTTTTCCCCTTTTCCAGTGAAGTTTCTTACATTGTGCAAGTAGATTTACAGTCCAAGGAAGTTTCTGTTTGATGACTATCCAGTGCATCTTAAATTTGAGTATGGTTTTTGTGATCTTTTCAAGCTCTGCTTTATAGGGGTTGCATGAGAAATCAAGAGAATCAGCGGCTGCCTCTCACTGAGGAATTTTTCAAATCACAGGCTACAAGAAGAGGGTGGCTGGTAATGCTTGCTGAATCTGAAGCAGTTAAGATCTGAGACAGCTAAAGCCAAAAAAATTACTTCCAAATCTCCCAGGAGTTGTATGAAAGAATTGCTTGTGCTGTTCATGTAAATCAAAAGCATTTCAGGAGGGTGAGGAATATTGGTGTAAAGGAACAAAAGAAGCTTGTAAAAAGTAAGGGCTGCTCAAAGGACATTCACAAGCTCTAGAGATGAACACAGTAAAAATATGGAGAGGTTCAGTGATGCTGCAGCAAACTGTCTCATTACAGAATAGTGTGCTCCCTCAAATTCAAGATTTAATCAGTGAGTCTTACAGAGTCTATCAGGAAAAAATACAAGGCGTGGTCAAAGGTGCTGCACTTGAGCTGTGTGGAGGCTTTGGCTTGAGTGTAGAGGGCAGTACTGGCATATTTATGGCTGTTTGGATCCACTGACCGTTTTGCAGAGGCTGGTGGGGTGGGAGCTCAGGGGGAAAGCACTGGGATGTGTTAGAGCCCTGGGAATCCCACAGTGACCACTGAGCAGCTGCCATCCCAAAGCCTGTCACAGTGACCTACAGGCAAGGGCTGCTCCTTGTGCAGCGCACTGGAACAGTGAGATGGCATCAGAAAACAGTGCCCTGCAGCCTGCAGGTGCTCCGTGCCGATGGAATTTGGGGCATGTTGCACTGCTGAGCTCACTGGGGCCACTGACTTCAGTACCAAGGATGGGGTCTGCTGCTTCTTGGTTTTGCTGTGCAAATCCTTTGCTTTAACCGTCCTGATAGAGCAATGGCTGTGTCAGATGTAGAACAATAAGGAAATAGTACAAGGCTCGTGGGAGGCCCAGCATCTCAGCTTCAGTGTAGCACATCTGTCTTTCCAAAGGTCTCTGAAAATGTTTCCTTGCCCTTTTGGATTTTCTTTGTCCTGGAACAAAATTTGCAAGTGCACATTTAAAAGGTAACTTGGGCTTCATAGTAATTCAACAAGGGTTTTGGGTTTTAGCTACTTTCACTCCTGATAGAATAAAAAATTGAAAAGCCTTTGAAGTGAAGATGGGAAATTTGCCATATGTGTTTCCAGTTTTGTTTTGCCCCTTTTCCAAATTCATATATCTAATAAATGGATCTTCTGCATGAGCAACTTAGCATTTGCTTCTGAAGACAATGACCAAAACCAAAATTCATATCTGGTCTTTGTCAGACATTATTACAAATTATGAGAGCTGGACAGAAGTTTATTACCTTAGTGCTGTTCCCTTTTCACAAATTCGGTTCTTAGAGCATCCAGCCAGCTCAATATCAGAGATCCATTCATCACAATTAGGCTGCTGAGCTGGCAGAGCCATGTCCTGCTGCCTTAATTGACTCTGGGGCTGGGGACAGGGCCACACCAGCTGAGAGCATCCCTGGGTGTGTCTGTCACAGAGGCACCCACAAGGGCACTCGCCTTTGCTCTCTTTGGAACGTCCCACTCTGGCTCCCCAGATGAGATAAAGGCAGCAGCAGGATGCTTTTTTCATCTAGCAAAGGGAAAGGTGAGGATTAATTTGGATTTTAGCTGTGGCCCAGGTACCTTTTTAAGCTGTTTTCCTGAGTCCAACCAAACAGGCTCTTACCTGGGGTGCTCCTGGGAGGTACTTGCCTTTATTTAGGATGGAGTGTACAGGTAGAGCTTAGTGTAGCCCTGGACTTGAGCAGGTTCTTATCCTCACACAGGATCTTGCTCACTGACTCTGCTCCCTCCTGACTCAGCTGCTAAGCTCAGGAAGTCACATAATCTGGGGTTTTTTTTCATTCTCCTCGGCTGCAGGAAGAGAATGGCTCTTACGAGTTTGTTATTGTTATTAAAAGGAAATTAAATTTACACTTCTCTGGGTGCTGTGCTGTGTCACAGCCAGACGGCTGCCCCCCTGGAGGGACTGAGTCTGCAAGAGCTGGGGCTAAATCTGTTTTGATTCTTCTCTTTATCAGCACCATATTTCATGTGCCCCTTTGTGCTACACAGACCAAGCTTTGATCTGCATATAATCTCAAAGTGAGCTTTTTGTGCCAAGTGTTTTTATTGCAGAGCTTGTGCTCTGAGACGCCTTTTAGTAGCTGGCAACTTGGAAAAGTCTTTCCTCAGGTTATTGTCTGCAAAATCAGTGTGTGTGGAGGAAGCACAGGGATTAGACAGATTTATTTTCTTCTCATTGTGAAGCCATCCTTACAGGCTGCCATCTGAGAGGGCCCTTCAGGCTTGGGGAACACTCTGGAGGTCACATTTTCCTTTTCTGCTCCTGTTCTTGGGGTGGGGTGTTTTTGCAGAAGGAAAGTCCATAATCTGTTGTTCAGCCTACGTTCCATAGTGGCTCTGGCTCAAACAGACTCAGGATGGGACTTTTCATTTTCAGTCTCCTTCAGGGGGAAGGGTTCAGCCCCCACTCTGTGGATTTTTCAGTTTATTCTCTTTTATGACCAAAACTGATGGTCTTGGCCAGTGCTGGGAAATGCCTCCCAATACGGTAATCTCCATAACTGCAAGAGGTTTCCAGTGGGTTTTGCTTTTCAGGTTTTCGTATGTGACATTTCTTTTTGAAAGCTGAATTGCAATGATGTTTTGTTTCAAAACTCCTTGTAGGAATTCAGTATCGTGATAATTTGCTAAACCTAAACTCTACAGCTCTCTTCCTTTCCTAGATCAAACCTGATAAAATTTTCCACATGTTGCAGTAAATGTTTATATAACAGATTTTTTTTTGGCTATCAAGTGTTTCCTCACACTAAGCACTATCACATTTAAGGCAGATTACAGTGATCTGTCATGTACTGTTTGTTCTGTCCCCTCTCCATGGGCAAGTGACTGAAGTGTTCATGACAGTAGGGAAGGGCTGTCAGATGGGCAATAAGATGTTTCTCAGTCACCCTGTGCTGTGTCCAGTAGTAATTTGCAGGGAGTTTGGAGTTGTTGGCAGCTGTAGCTCTGAAATAACACTGAGCTGTCTCCTCTCTGCTGTTTCACATGAAACTGAGAATTTTTGCAGTGGTTGTTTCATTTACCCATCTGCTCATCCCCTGCCTTATCTCATGGGGCTGATGTCTTGCCACCCCATCTGCCATCCAAATACCAAGTTCCAGAAGACAACACGACGAAGTTTGTGATGCAAATGCAATTTATTGATGTGTTTTTTATTTCGCTCTGACATTTGAGACTGTTGACTTTTCCTCCAAATTGTGTGTACACAGTCCCACTGAAATGCACTTTTCTCTAGAGGGAGAGGAAGTGGAAGGGTTCACAACTGCTTGAAAGGTATCCATGAACCTTAATGGGAAAAAAATCTACATCAGGAAGAGGTTTTGGGGGTTTGAGTGGTGGTTTTTTAGCTGTCTATGTATAGGGACTGCTGTCCATCTCTTAAAACTTTCAGAACTTACAAAACTAGATTTGAATTTGCATAGAGAATTCAGATGTTTCACGTCATGGAATGGTTTGGGTTGGAAGGGGCCTCAAAGATCACCTAATTCCAACCCTGATGCCATGGGCACCTACAGGACTGTGGGATGTGTATGATGGGGATGAGCAGCTCCACTCCACCTCTGCTAAGTGCATTTTCAGGGAACAGCAGAGAAGCACTGCAGCACAAACATGGGAATTAAGGAAATGCTTGCGGTGTGTTGCTGTTCCCTGCAAATATCAGCTAAAACAAACAGGAATTGTAAGGAAATGGTCATGAGGAGCATTGGACCAGGTAGTGCATGTTGGGCCCCGTTAGGGAGCACAGCAGCCTCCTGAGTGCAGTGAAGGAGAACCATCTGTGCCACACAGTGTTTTCCTTCAGCAGGGAGATAAAATTCACCTCAGAGCCACTCCCGTCTTTTGCAGTTCACTGGTTTCCCTGGATGTGTTGCAGTAAGTAATGGTCAATGTCCTGCCACACCTGGGGCTTCTGAGCTTCTTGGTGTAAGGTTTTACCATTCATTTTCCTTGCTGGGTTCAATTTCCACGATATTTTTCTTTCCATGGTCCTCCTAAATAGACAGGGCCTGGTTTCCTTATGTGCTGCTGGGCAGTCCCAGTTGGAACAGAGAGAACTTGCAGCACGGCTGAAACTATGGCCCATGAAGTTATTTTATTATGAATCCATTAGGCACTCTGCAGTCTGGTGGGTAACTGAGGTGTTCAGGGAGTTTATACAGGCAAAATGTTTTATTGCTTATTCCAGTGTGAATAGGCAGGAATAGGCTTGGTCCGTGTGCATCCCACATCCCAGCATCCATAGTGGAGCTCCCAGTTGATCCCAGCTCTCTGAAGCCAGGCTCAGCTTGCAGTTACTCCAGGCGGGAGGCTGTGCAGCCCCAGTCCCTGTGAGAGCTGTCCTGGTGGATGTAATACTGTGTGGAACAAGCCTCCTGCTTGTGGTGGGGCAGCTTTTCCAGGAGGATTTGCAGCTTGCAGGATATTTTTTTGTTGTTGTTGTTGTGGCTCTTAACACTGTGCCCCAGGCTGCACTAAATAGACAACCTCATTAAAAGAGAAATAGCGATAGTAAAGCAGTGACTTTCTCATGCCATCTAACTCACATTTTTGACATGATTGCTGGACCCTCCAAGTACTTAATTGATTGACTTAATTGATTTAGTGGCACTGGAGGCTACAGCATGGAAATAAAGGGGCAAGATGAGGATAAGGGGTGAAAAAATTTATGATAGGTGCCAAGCAGCCTGAGGGAAATTAGAAATGCTACAGATCTCAGAGGCAGCTAAATCAATTCAGTGTGATGTACAGGGAGCGGCCTGGGGGAAGAGGAGAAGCAGGGGATGGAATGGAGAAAGGGAGAGGAAACAATGGCTGGTGGGAGACCAGAGTAAACTTAAGGGGAAGAGGAAAGGCAGCAGGCTTGGTGCAGATGGGTATTCTGGACTTTTGAGTTTAACACCAGGCAAAAACTTCTTAGTATATGAATAAAATATAACGATGCTATTATGTTTAGCCTAAGGAAAAGAACTCACGCATCACAAGAATGTCTTGTTACCCAGTTTGATACTTTATCTGTGCTTCCATTAAAAATCTTCAACGTTTGCAACAGTGACTAAAGTCACAGGAGACCTAAAATAATTTGGAGGCTGTGGATTTTGTTAACAACTGAAACTTAAATGTTAAATTACTTTCTAATCTCTGCAATATGTAATTTACTGTGTTGAACCATAATACAAATTAAGTCTTCTCTGTAATTTGTTCTGTCGTGCTGCAGTGCTCCAAAACAATTTGGTACCTCACTTAAGGATTGGTAAATGGTTTGTAGCAGCTCTCAGAATAAAAGCTTCAAATAGTGTCTGATGGAATCCATCAATATTGGCATACAGGGGTGTCAGAAACACCCCTGAGTTGAGAAATAATTACTTTATATTCTTGTGGCCAATAGTAACAGGATTCTGATCTTGCATTTTATGGTGGTGAATCTCTCCTGACTGCAGCAGGAGCCTCATTTCTGCTGTGCAGGAGCAAAAAGTCAGACGCTCAGTAAATAATACTTAGAAAGGATCATTGAAGTATGTAGAAAGGACACGAGGTGAACTGAGAGCTGTGAAAACACGGGTGTGTTTATATTTGAGTACAGATGTGTGCGTGCACCATTGCATTTCACATGTGTTTTGTAACTCAGTGTCCTTCAAACAAGTGAAAAGCTCTCCCCAAACTTTCCATCCAGTAAAATACAGAAAAGGATATTTTCAGTCACCTTTACTTAATTTCTGTTTCTGTTGATACAGTGTGTAAAATATCATAACCGTTGGAAATGTAACAATTTTTGAACAGTGAATGTGGATTCCCAAATAAATTGGAGCATCTCCATCTTCTCTCTTACCTTGTGGGTGATACTCTTCCATGGTAGAACAATCTTCAGATTTAATTCCATGAGGAAGGCATCTGATCACAGTTTAATTTCAGTGCAAAACGCTGCCTGGCAATCAATAAAGCAATGTCAGAGAACTTTGATTTAATAGGAGCCAGAGATAACGTTCCCTGTCATATGCAGAACAGAGAGATGGGAACATTTCATTTCATCCTAACAGATAGCATGTAACTTGGTTTTCAAAAAAACCTAATAAATCAATATCCCTGTATTATCTAAGTAAGATCCCATCATTAATTTTAAACACTCAACACGTCAGGAGAGTCTGAAGTGCACCTTCAGCTGAGCCCCGTTCTGCCTGCAGTCTCTGGCAACGCTTAACTCTGCCACGAGCAAGCAATCTTGATATGGGGACATTAAGAGCCATTTACTGTGAAATGAAAATGAAACATGTCCAGTCTTTTGTTTTATATGGAGCCATCCATCTCTTGCAGGCTGCCTCTCCTTTCAGATCCCACTCCCTGCCCTGCACACCCTCAGCCTTTTCCCTGCCGCGCACAGACACATCCTCCCTCCTTCTGCTTTTTAAAACTTTAACTTTCTCTTTCTTAAACTCCAAAAATAGCTGCTTGTTTAGAGAGTGCCTGGATACCATGCTGGTTTTCAAGATGTGCTTTTTCTCAAAGCCAGCAGGAATCTGGACCCTCCAAAGAATTCTCCGTGAGGCTTTGCCTGCTCTCAGAAATAGCATTATCCCTAGATGATACCAGAGTAGGTCAATATATCAGAAGGTAGAAATTGAAACTAATAGATTGTTTTAGATAAGCTTTACAAGGACATTATTTTAAGTGGAAATACTTCTCTATTACTTTGATAATCAAATGCTGTTTAGTGCAAAGTGTGAAAGATTCTGGCACTACAAGAGATGCTTCTAAGAGCCTCAGATTCATGTCCTGACTCTGGACAGAGTTCTGCTCACACAGTTAAAATTAAGTCTTTTTATTATTACAATTCACCAAAGTGGGATTTTAAGTAAAATGTGGATTTTTGCATTCAGCATTGATTTCCAGTTGAATAATTACGTTTACATTCATTTTCTGAGGAAAATAAGTATTTAGAGCTGTGTTACTGCTTGAAGTGAAGTCTCTTGCACCGGCTGTTGCTGATTTTTGTGGAGATAAGGCAGGTCTGGTACTGGTTCCTAGAGGGATTGGAGATCTCAGTTGGAGCAATGCAGATCAGCCTGGCCTGGGTGTCACCCTGTGTGAAGCTACAGGTTTCTGCAGCCCCTGCTTATTTCTGTACCAGGAAATACTGATGCTGTGCCTTGCATGCTGTGTAGGTAGTAGCCAGGTAATACATTTTTTTATTTAGTTATATTTCACTTAAAGATACCTAGAAAAATCATCAGTGGAAGCTTTTAGTCAGTCTACAAAAGCAAGTCAAATTTCATTAGATTTTGAGGAAAAAAGAGGCTTAAAGAGTTCAGATATTAATTGGTTTTCATACCAGAATGTGTTGGGATCCAGATAAAGTGGTGAAGGATAAATGATACTGCTTTTTAATCAAACATTCTGATGGATATTCTCTACTGTTGTTTGTTTTTTAGCTACTCCAGCATCACCACGCAGTTCATGAAATTTCCTACATTGCAAAGGATATCACAGACCACCGAGCGTTTGGATACGTGTGTGGAAAGGAGGGAAATCACAGATTTGTGGCAATAAAAACAGCCCAGGCAGTAAGTATCAAATCACTGTCATTTTCTGCCATGTAACTCAGCTGAAAAGCCATTTGTGAGGAGCTGTTCAAGAGGCTGGTCTTGGGTTGTTTTATGATTGTGCTAAACTGGTCACAAGTGTCTGTGTGGATCTTAAATAGCAAATTAATGGAACCAGCTTGGGCAAAAGGGAATGTGTTTCATTGTTCCCATTTTTTATTATGTGTTTTGTTATAATTAATTGCTGTTTACCTTTCTTGCTAAGCTAGACTGGATGAAGATAAATTTGCTTATGTTCCTATACTCATGAAAACCCACATTGTGTGTACTCTACTGTAATTTCAGTGGGTGAGAAACCACTAATAAATATGCCTTTACATTCATCCATGTGCCTTTTATATTCATAATGCTTTTTATATTCATAACTATAATTATCATTAATTTTCAAGCATAGTTAGTTCAGCAGGAATTAACCCAGGCCTGGGTGCTGAGATAGAAATTAATTCTGTGTTAAGTTCCATTGTGGAGGTGCTCTATCAGCAGGATGGGATAAGAGGTGTTTATTTTCCCCTAGAGAAATTCTCCACCCTGTTTTTGCTTCCTTAGGCTGAACCTGTAATCCTGGACTTGCGAGACCTGTTTCAGCTCATCTACGAACTGAAACAAAGGGAAGAAATGGAAAAAAAGGCACAAAAGGACAAACAGTGTGAGCAGGCGGTATACCAGGTACACCAATAAGCTTAGACTACTGCCACCAAAATTTGGGTTTGGAGTTTCCCCCCCCAGATTGCTCCAGAGAGGCTCTGAGCATCCTCAGCACTCCTGACAGCAGTGGCTTTGAGCAGTGCTGGCTTCCCAAGGAGCAGCGTGAGCCCAGCAGCCATCCTGAGCCCAGCCTAGGATTAAACTGAGCTGAAAGCTGTGCCTGGGGTGTGCTGAACCTGGTTGGCAGCTGGAAATGATCCCCTCATTTCCTGCTTAGTGTTTCTTCTCGTTCAGGAGGAAAATTTAATGAAGGGTCAGCGTTGTAAGCCAGGTTTTAAGTGTTGTGAGCCAGGTTTTAAGTGTTGTGAGCCAGGATTTAAGTGTTGTGAGCCAGGATTTAAGTGTCTCATACTTCAGGGGAGATTCAATATGCTTCTGAATGTGTGTGTTTGAATCAAGTCAAACAAGGTGCAGATTGTTAAACTCGGATGGAACTTGAATAAAGTTGCTTTGTACCATAATGTGACTTTATCTGTATCCTAAAGAAAGAAAACTATGAACTTACCTGCCCGTTTTGCTTATTCCTTTGCTGTCCTTTAATTTCTGAATACAGTTCTTTTATCTCTGCTGTTTATGTTCTTTGCTTTTACTGCCTGTCCTCTTACTTTGCTGTAGACAATTTTGGAAGAAGATGTAGAAGATCCTGTATACCAGGTAATTTCTGAAGCTGTATGGCCTTGGAGTTTCAGAAATGACTAGATACATGTTAACTTCAAACACAGCCAAAACCTTGAACAGGATGTTTTGAAATTTACTAAGAGAGGTCTTGTGAGAAACCCTTAAACCCTCCACAGAAAGTAGCATACTTAGAAGGGAAGCTGTAAGTAATAGCAAAATATGTCTGTATAGAATGGAATGTTTCACTTGGAGTATAGAAATATTAGATGAAATATGTCATAAATGCTACTTTAAATGTGGCTTGTGTATCCAGATTTTAAGTTTCAAAATGAGATTTTTCTTTTTTTTTAAATACAAACTCTTAACTGGAAAGGGAGCTACCCTGAGAATTAGGGAAGGTGGCATCTTGTTCTCATAGTAATAAGTTGACATTTTGTTTTTGTTTTCTGTGGAGCCAGAATTTAATTCAGAGAGTGAATATTTGGGAAAAAAAAAACCCAACAGTAGCATTGATGTTGTAACACACTCCCTTGTTGGTGTTTGAGCTACAGTTTAATAATAGATCTGAAATTTAAGTCTTGCTCCATCCAAGAAAAATGTCTGGGAGCAAAGATGATTATCAGAAATGTGTCAATATATTCATGTCCAATACCCTGCTGAGTGTGAAGAAGAAAAAGATGTAATTTCATTCTCGTGTTTTTGAGCTGAAACAAAATATGTGATAGTTTACTTTTTTTTTTCCTGGGGATTCTGTGTTCTTCCACTTAGGCATATCAGTGGGAGTCACACTGCAAGGATCCAATTCAACCCTTAGTGAATATTGAACAGTGCCTAAGGTGCAGCAAGGAAGATGATAAGAGTCAGGATGCCCTAAATTACTGTTCAGCTATTATAATGTCAGGAGTTTTGCTGTGTACTCTTCACAATAAAGCAAGAACCTGAAAATGAAAAAGTGTTGTGCCAGCCTTTTGCCATGTGGCCTGTTCCACACACACCAGCCTGTTCTCCCAGCTTGGATTTACCACTTCTATTCATAGACAATAAATATATGTGGAAATAATTGCCATTATGTAAAAGAAGGCAAAATTCACGTTGCCTTCAGAAAATTAATACTGGGCCACAGGCGAGGAAGAATTAGGGAGTTGCTCTAATGATCATTAAGAGGAGATTTAGGCCTGTTCATGAAATATGAAACAACCTTTCCTGGTGCTTCCCAACAAACCAGTTGTCCTGCTGCCAGCCTGTGCTTTGAAGTTGTTTCTTTAATGCCTGCCTTTGTTTTGACGTGGAATTCCAAACGGCCTTTTTCCCTTCTGTTTCATCTCTGACTGTCCCTCTCTGGCGCTGCTGCCATAGTACATTGTGTTTGAGGCTGGACACGAGCCCATCCGTGAGCCTGAAACGGAGGAAAACATTTATCAGGTATAAAACCTCTCCCCTCGCTGAAAGTGCATCTCATACATAGCTCATAGCTCGTAGTTTCCATCCATCACCAAAACTGTCTCGGCATTTCATTCTGGTGACATTATCTGCCCAGTCACAATGTGATTTTTCTGTTGTTTGTCATATCAGCTTCTGCGAATTGATAGTAAGTTTGTCGACTCACAAACTTTTGAGTACACCATATGAGGTGATAAATGGAGATTCTCTTTTTTTTCCTGTTAATTTTTTTGAAATTTTTTACACCTATTCTGAGAAACATGCTGAAGATGTTTTGTTGGCAGGCCGTGCAAGCAATTCCTAGAAATTTCAGTGGTGCTGCTCTTGTTTCTCTTGCCTAACCAAGGAAATAACTGAGCAAAACCTCAGAGCTCTCAAGGGATAACCCCCCCAGACCAGGGAAACTATTTTCAGAGTGCATATGTTATGTTAAAGCCCAAGCTCACATTCTTCACACTGACAAAAAGCTGCATTGAAAGCAATATAAAATAATCTTTTGTCGTTCAATTTATCCTCAAGGGATCGGTACGAGGTTTATTAAAATATAATGTAATTCATTTTGTATCACATACTAGAGGCAAATCTGAGGATAGACAGAGATCTTTGTGCGCTGTGAGAAAATTGTGATTTGAGGAAATTGTTCAGTGTGCAGGGGAAGGAGTTTCAAGCAGTGATTAAGCATTTCATGCAGCTGGACTAGAGGTTGGTCTGCTCATAGGAAAAGATTGTAAGGTAGGCAGGAGCAAGGATAGAACAAAAAGGAAAAGCATAAAGTAATGAGAAAATGTAGGAAGATAGTAGAAAAAATGAGATGCTAGTGTAGCTGTAAGCTAAAATAAAAAGCTGGTTGGGAAAGAGAAATGCAAGTTAAATTTTGGAAAACAACATCTTACATATGCCATCAGAAGGTCATTAATATGAGATTCATTTAATTTCTCCCTGCTGCTCCCCTGGCACCATGCACACTCAAAAATGCAGCTTTTTGCATCTCCACACCAAGACATGCAAAGCTCTCACTCAAGGTGAGAGCCTGCCTAAGGCTGAACATTTTCAGTGTTGAAAGTTTGACTGTTCTCAGCAAATGTTAAAAAATTGCTAGTCTGGTTGTCAGGTTTGTGCTAGAAACAAAAATCCCATGAGAACTAGAATTGAGGGGGGAAAATGGTGATTGTTGTTCATCAAAGTGTGGAGCTTTTAGTGACACTTCAAAGAATTAGAAGGTGGAAGGAGGCAAAATGGGGCTGTTGCTCCCAGTGTTTGTAGATCTTCCAGCAATCATTGGTGGGTAGGGAAGAAGTTGGACCTGTGTTCTGAGGAGTAGCCCAGAGAACCGCAGGACTCCTTGGGCAGTTTCTTTTCCATAAAATGGAAATAGGAGGTGAAAAGCTGGTAGTGAGACCTTGTCTCATCTCAGGGTACTGCTGTCACTGTCCTCTAAGTCACCAGAGAATTGCTCAAGGCTTCATTTGACAGCATCTGGATGTGATGAAGTGTTTCCTCCCACAGTGGTCACACAAGACACCTGTGATTAATGTGCCATACTCTGGATCTTCACAGTCTAGCATTGTCCTCTCTGTTTACTACCCGAGTACAGCAAATGCTGAACTGGGGAGCTGGGAGTCATTTTTTGGTCTCTCTGTAACTGATGGATGCTGAGGTGTCCCAGCTGCAGACTGGCCCACAGCCATGAGCTTCCCAGCTCCCCCAGGCTTCCCGAGCTCTTGGCTTCCACAAATATGGGCCTCCACACCTCGGATTTTACACTCAGATCCTGACAGGACTGTTTCTCTTACAAGATCTTGGTAATCTCAGAACCATCAGGCTACTGCTAAAAACAAAATTGAGGAAGACCCTCTTTTATATTTTTTTTGTGATTGGTTCGTTTTTCGTTGGTTTTTTTTTTTTTTAAATTTGATGCATATTTGTGGCAGCTTCTATTATTTACTGTGAAGCCTTCCCCATAGCAGACATTGTCAAACAAATATCTGCTCAATAACCTCACACAGCCTTGCTTCAGCCTCACCAAACCTTTCTGCTGGTGCTGCTCTGGCTTTTCATTTGCTGGCATGCAAAAAATTCACTTCTCCCTTAGTGGAAGAGATTCCCAGCCCATGGGGAATTGCAGATGAAAGATACGTGCACAAAGTGACAATTTCTATTTCTTTTTAGCATAATAGAGGTCACAACTTTCTTTTTAAGCATTCTTTCTCTGTCTGTCACCTTTCTTTGATACATTACCCCAAAGAGCGTCTGTGTCTGCTCTTCTAATATTATCTATGTAAGTTGCTATAATTTGTTAGGCAAGGACTCAATCACTGAGCACATACCAACCCTCAGATTGCTTAATAGCTGCTCCTCTGCTGCCTGGTGTTCTGGAGAGGTGGAGATGGGATTTTGGGAGGTGGTTTGGTGTTTGTGTGGCAGCCCTGGTCTCTGTGGAGAGACGAGTCCTGCTCCGTGAGGAGTTGACAATCTGAGATTGGGGGTTTAGGACTGTGGTGCTTTTATTGCTGCACGATGCAAAGACATCCAGATGGTTCACAGCCTGTCACAGAGACAGAGCTGACAGCAGAAATTGAGCTGGTACCTCTTTACTGGTGCTGCTAATCAAAGGAAAAACAGCAAATTCCTTGCAGCCCCCAGAGTAGGCAGAGATGCAAACAAATGGGGTGGTGCACAGCAAGAAAAGACAGCAGGTCAGGCAGCACTGAGTTGGGAGGGAGAAATGGCTTTCAGGAAAGTTCCTCTGTCTTCATATGAGATGCAAGGAGCTCTTCTCTGAGTATAAATTGGAGTAGAAAAAGGGGGGTTGATCGTGCAGGGAAATGCTCAGTCCACAGTCAGCTCTGGATTAGGTGCAGATTGGGATGACTTCACAGAAAGGTTGGAAGGAGGAAGAGGAGAATGGCTGAAAGGGAAAGATTTTGGAGAAAACAGAAAAAAATGCACACTAATGAAAGTTTAGAAACAGTTTATCTTTCCGTATTTCTCCTCCTTTTGTGAAGACCCAGCGTTCCAGTGACTTCCTAAATCAACCATTCCTGCTTCCTGCTCTCACCCTGTCACCTCCAGCTCTCTCTCTTTCCAGACTCTTACTGCCATGGCACTGAATTTTCACCAGTTTCAGATATCTGATGTGGTGCTGGCTTTGGTGGAAGTGGCCAGAGAAAGCCAAGGATAGGAGTAGAAGAGATCTTCCACAAAGTTCATTCAGTTTCTTTGAGTGCTCCTGGCAAACTCTTCAATGTGCGCCAAGTTAAGAACACAGCGTTTCTTGTGAAGGCTGTACAACAGTACAGAGATGTTTTATACAGAATAATGAATAATAGCATATCTCAATGAAAATGTAACACTTCTTCAGCTTCCCCTAGACCAGTCTGAGTTTAATATCAGACCCAGGAGATACTTATTGTCTTAGAAAACAAAAAGGTCATAAATTTATCATATTTGCAATGTCATCTCATTGACCTGTGAGGTTTCATTGTTGTCTGAAATGTAACTTCTGTACTCTGAGTGCCTTGTTTGGTGGAAAAGCGCCACTGATGAGAACAGGTTGCTGTTCTTTTTGCTTTTGTCATTTTCAGTGGACACTCAGTGCTTCCAGGGAGGAAAGGAAATGTAATCACAATTTGTAAATATGCAAACAAGTGGTCCTTGGGTGAGCACAGCCCAGTACTACAAAGTAGCTGAGTCTGCATGAGCGGGTTATGAATCCCTTGGGTATAAATCATGACTGGTGGCTCAATAAAGGCTCACACAAAGTTTTAAGTTCATTGTCCCCTGCCCATCTGTCCTGTGTCAGGCTTCAGGAGGCCTAAATTCCTTAGGAAAACTGCAGCTTTATAACCAAGTATTTCATAGAGCAGCCACAAGGCCCCATCACTGCAGAATTAGGACTCTTTTTAGATGATTAAATGAATTGTGAGGAAGAAATCTGACATAAAGTAAAAACATCTCTTACCCTCACCTTGGTAACTCTGCCTGTGTCTCTGGGGAGATGCTGAACTCACCTGACCATAACTTCCATTGCACATCTCTAACCCCCAAGTAAAGAAAAAACAACCATTTAAGTAGGAAGGAGCTCCAAGTACACCTGGGCTTCATGCAACCAGAATAATCTGAGAATGGAAATCTCCTTTCTGAACATTGCTGAGCTGACAAATACTCAGATAGGTGTTTTATTTCTGCAGTATTTTCTCCATTAACGGTCCTACTTGGATAAGAAGGGAAACCATCCTGGATTTCGTTAATACTAAAAATTAGTATTAAATAAACTACCCATTTAGGTATGCCCTGTGCACAAATAGCAGCTGCTCTTTGCAGGTTTTCATCCAAGCTGCTTTTGTGGTGACCTCAGTTTTCCTTTTCTGTTGCAGGTTCCTACCAGCCAAAAGAAGGAAGGTGTTTATGATGTGCCAAAAAGTCAACCTGTAAGTGTAAGTATCTCCCCTATCTATATACAGTAAAGGAAGTGTGGTTTTTAGCCTCTGTGGCTTTTATTATTGTCTGTAACATTTGATACATTCCTCGTGGTGTGACTTTGGCCAGTGATACGCTGTGGGTTGGTGGGGACTGTGATGTCACTCACATCCATCTCATTCATTGCTTGAATCTCCTTTCTGTCTTTTCTAAGTCATTTTTAGGCAAGTCACCATTTGTGGATGTGTTATTTGTGGTTAGGAGTTGACAGCAAGCCTTCTGCCTGTTAATGCCTGAGATGCTGCCTGGTTTAGAAAGGTTCCTCTGGTACCCAAATGTGTATTATTTCTGTAGTGCTCTAAGTATATGAGAAACTAAGCTTAATTCAGGTCAATTTTTTCTGTCCCGTACCTTGCTTGGGCAGGAAAATAAAAAAAAAAATAGGGATAATATGCTGTTGTAGCCAAAAAACACCATTCCCATCCTGTGTATTGGCATTTTGAAACGGTGCAGCATTTATTCCCAAAATATGTAAAGAATGGTAACAAGTGTTTGAGAGAAGTGACAGATGCCTTAGAACAAGGTGTGTGTTTGCTGAAGGGTGGGTTATGCTGTTCTATAAAAGTTGTGCTATAAATGCCTCAAGAAATTGTTGGATTGCTTTGGCTACACAAAAAAAATTAGTATTTCTGAGGATCTGTGTAAGAGTGGAGAAAAACCAAGGAAAAGAATTTCAGAATTGCAGTGTGAGAAGCATGGGGAAGATGCCTGTGTTCATGAGAAGGAGACTTTTTTGCACCAGGATGTGGTGACTTGCACAGCAACCAAGATGTGGAATAAAAAAAGAAAAATGCTGTGAAGGAGCTGAATGGGTACCTGGACTGTGACTTCTGGGCTTTGCACAACCAAACAAACCAACCCTGCCAAAAATACTTCACCATGAGCCAGTAGGAGCAGGGAGGCATCTTCATATTGCCTGCAAAAATCTGGTGAAGTAACTCACATTGCATCACTGATGGAGGGATTTGTGGGCATGGAGTAGCAGCTGATTTTTCACTTACTTTCCGTGTAGTTTTTCATCTAGTTCAGTGGTACAATTTTTCTGCTCTGCTTTTCCTGTGACTCTCTTATTATCCCTTCAGTGATGCTTCAATTTCACTCAGGGTACAGTGTGTAATTTAGGTTGTTGCAGTGTGGCTGGCTATGCAGTGCTTGCAATCATGTCTGCAGACACTCTGGTACTGCTCTGTCCTGTAAATAGCTGATATGAGATATAGAACTCAGGGAACCTACTCTGTAATCATCAAATTCATTTAATCTGCCATCTCCATGAAGCTGGTTGCACCTTTTTTTTTTTTTTTTGCTAGTTCATGGTTAAATTTAAAGGGATTAAAGCTTTTTCTATAATCAACTTCTGTACATTAATTAATGAAGAAAAGGAGAAGAGGAAGAGAGAGGTAGCTGAGATCCTGTTTCACCTTTTTATATTAGTATGTATTAAAAGGAAAAAAAGAGCAATAGCTCTTAAAATTAGCAATTTAATATTCCACTGCCCATCTGATTTATTGCTCACCCTTCCACACGTGAGACTCTCTGTCATTGAGACACTTGCCATAATTTTGTTTTCAATTTATAGCTGTCATTATTATATAAACCTCTAAAATTCAATCTGAGGGCAAATCATCAAGCTCACGTACCTGGTTCAGACATGTAAGGACACTTCCTTTATTAGGAGGTCTTGCTTTCAGTAATTCCATAATGAATGAATGAACGAAGTGAGCAACTTTTCTGTGGCTCCTGATAGGTTTCAGGCACCATGAATTCTCTCTGCTGACAATACATTCAGCTCTGAATAACCATGCAGCAAGCTTTGGTTGAATTCAGGCTGAATTGCCCACAATCCCTTGGCAGAGATGGAGTTTCCATCTTGGAATTGTTTTCCTCTGGTGTGTTCCCAGGCAGGTTTAGTCTCTCAACAGAGAAGTGAGGGATATTGAAGTGGTCATCCAGGTGTCCCCCAGCCTTGTCTCTCTGTAGCCAGGGGAGAGAATTGTCCACTTCTCACGTTGGATTGGCCTTGGAACAACCTTGCTGCAGTGGGAGAATTCCCTGCCTGTGGCAGGGGGCTGGAATGAAATGATCTCTAAAGCCCCTTCCAACCCAAACCATTCAGTGATTCTCTGATGCTGTGAAATTCCTCCCATCTGCACGTGTCCCCTCAGATGGAAACAAATGTACAACTGCACGTGGTTCTTTTGTGGCTGCAGATGAATTTTAAATGGCCTGCAGCTATGATGGCTTAGCTGGGGTGAGATCCACCACAGTGTGCAGGCTTGAGGGCAGAATCCCCATTTCAGAGGCTGCTTTGAAACTGGGCAGTGTAATTCACACTGATTTTCAGTAAGGTACAGCTTCCTAAGGTACCAGAACCGTTTGGGCAAATATTACTCCATGGATAGGGGATCCCACTGAGGCAGAAGGTGTGAAGCATCTCCCTGCTGGTGCCAGGGAGGAGCAGGAGAGTTCAAAATTGTGTATTCATGTACTTAACAATGCTGTGCCATTGTGTGAGGCCGTTCGTCAGCGGGTGTCGGAGTGCTTTATGGCCTGGCTCCTCATGATCTCTGATATCAAATAATGTAAATACGGAGCAAATGAGGCAGAAAGGAAAGAGCCTCATCCCGGGATTGGAACAGACCCACTGAACTCAATTATCAGCAGTGGCTGCTTGCCAAGTCACTGCTCTGACATTGGGATGGAAAGATTTGCTTACTCAATGTAATTCTGGTGTTTCCCCACCTCTCTGCTGCATCCCTTCCCAGCAAATACTGCTCTCCCATGGTTTTCCTCTGCTGGGTGTGCAGCTGAGCTCCAGACACACACTTTCCCTGGAATTCAGTTCCCTCCCAGTACCTCTCCCTTTCTCTGTATTAACTCACATTTCTTGAATTCATTTTTATTTTCTCTCTGCTCTCTCCTTGGACCAATTCTCCCATTCCCCATTCACTGAGAGTAGACATCAAGACAAAGAAAGCAGGCTTACCCTAAATTCTTCTGTTAAGTGGTGCATGTTCCACTTAAAAATTCTAGTTCTGTGTGTGAAATTAACTGTTCTAAAAAAAGCAAAATGTTTAATGATCTCTTTTTGTCATAATTTCCCTTCGTCTCCCCATTAAACATCCACATCAAGTTCTACCTGTCACGGTGTTTTTAGTAATAAGAGTCAGCCTGTAAAATACCCTTCACAGAGACTGTCAGTCACGTCACAATAAAACCTTCTCTCCTCATCAAAGTGTCTAAACTCTCTGCTTAACAATTTCATGAAGGCTTTCAAACAGCTCATCTCGCTGCTGTGTAAAATCCAAGGCATCAGAGGTGCTGCCTCACAGCGCAGGCAGGCATTGCTTGGGCTGGTGCCAGGTGTGTGGGGAATATCAGACCAGGCTGGAACACAAGGGTGGAATTCCACTGCCTTAGGACATGGTGTGGGAGGAGCAGATGAAGCTGGACCTGAGCACACTCGGGTTTAGAAGCCACGAGGCCTGCCTGGTGGTTCTGGTGTGTTCGGGACAGCTCAGCTTTGATTCTGGCTGGGATTGCAGTGCCATTCCCACATCTGGCTTCTCCTGGATGTGGCTTGTTGGGGAAGATGAAAGAGGAAAGCCTTATAAATATGATTGCCTGGCAAAAGATTTTGAGAATATAGAAACTATAAGGGAGATTGAAATGAAAGCAAGCTTTGAGATACCTTAGTTACTGAACAATGGGAAAACAATGGTGTGGCCACTGAAGGTAATCCCCTTTTGATGGAACAACACCCTCTGCTTGCAGACAGGCCCAAGGATCAGAGCAGACCCTGCCAGCTTGGCCAAAGGGGCCCACAGAGGAGTTTTTAGGGTTTAAAATGTAACACAGTATGGTAAAGTAATGATTCTTAAAGGCTGTATGGAAATGCTGTAGGATTTGTATCTTGTACTAGATTGGTTAGTGAGAATTAGAATATTCATCACAGAAGATTTATTGTATTGTAACGGGAACCTCACTCTCGTACACTTTTGCTCTCTTACCCTTTTATGCTCTTACCTTTTTACTCTCTTACCCTTTTTACTCTCTTACCCTTTATTACTGCCTTACGCTCTTGCTCTCTCACCCTCTCATCCTCTCTCCCCCTCTCTTCTCTCGGGCCTGCTCTGAGCTGTGGCTGGCAGCTCCCAGCAGGGCCCTGCACCCAGGCTCTTTGCAATAAACCACAGATTCCAAAAGGCCCCTGCACCCAGGCTCTTTGCAATAAACCACAGATTCCAAAACTCCCCTGCACCCAGGCCCTTTGCAATAAACCACAGATTCCAAAACTCCCCTGCACCCAGGCCCTTTGCAATAAACCACAGATTCCAAAACTCCCCTGCACCCAGGCTCTTTGCAATAAACCCCAAGTTCCAAAAGGCCCCTGCACCCAGGCCCTTTGCAATAAACCACAGATTCCAAAACTCCCCTGCACCCAGGCCCTTTGCAATAAACCCCAAATTCCACGACCTGGCTGCAGAGATCTCTCGTCTCCGTCCATCCTGACCGTCCTACCCCCCAACGCTCCTACAGTGGCTTTGCAGAAACAGCTTGCAGGCTGCTGATGTTGACTTCAGTCTCCACAGTCAGGCTTCCAGAATCAAATTCTCAGAGATGAGGAGAGAGGGAGTGCACAGTCCTGGTCTCTGGCCATCTGTGCTGGGAAAACTGTCCAGTTTTATTTACATTTGCTGAAAGAGACACCTGTGTTCAAATGTCCTGACTTAGTCACACCCAATTAAACCCCATGGATGAGGCTTAATAGCACAGTGTGGGACGTGCATTTTTAACAAGTACAGCTACTTGTTGCAAAACTGGGAAATATATTCATTTGTTGGGACATTATCTTGTGGCCTGGGTTGGTGATTTCGTGGGCCTTTGTCTTTTAGGCAGAATCATAGAATGAGAATCATAAAAGGATTTGGATTGGAAGTGACCTTCAAGATCTGTTTCAGCAGGAACACTTCCACTAGACCAGGTTGCTCCAAGCCCCATCCAACCAGTTTTTGGTTTTTTGGTTTTTTTTTTCTTATCTTTTCTGGGATATTTTCTGGTTAATTCCTTAATAAAAACTTCAGTGGCAGAGGAAGCAGAAGCCAGGTCCTCCTCCCTAATCTTCCCAGTTTATAGCATCATCAACCTAAAGTGATGAAGTTCTTTCATGTGTTCACCCGCACCCTCTGTGCCTGGGAATTTCATTATCTTGGGAATGTGTAGCCCGGGAGCAGTGTGGGCCTGGCTCCAAGCTGGAGTCACTCTGGTGGTCTCTTGATTTATTAGACTCTGTCAGAGAAAAGTAGTAATTGAAGCATTTTAAATACCATTTCCTATAAGAGTAAATACCCCAAATACACAGGGAATTCAGAATTAAGTTCCCTGCAAATGAAGAGAAAATAAACAGATGAGTAAGCGTCTGTTTTGATCATATGAAGAGTTCCTTAATTTAAGGGAAGCTATCGAGCAACAGTGGAGCAATTCAATTCCCTCAACATGCCTCAGTAATCTGGGATGTCAATTATATCCCACAGTCCCAATTCTTCAGCTGTGCAGGATTGACTAACAGGATGTTTAACCAGCACATCCAGGCCTTCCCAGTCACCAAACAAAGGCAACTGGACAGCTGGGAATGCAGTGGAGCTCAAGGCTGCCCTGTAATTGGGTACATCACATACATCCAGGACTTGGGTTTGTGGCTTCAGGAGAATTCCCTGAAGGAGAATGGTTGTGATCGCTAACTCAGAGTTACCCTGTGAAACTGAAAAGAGGAACTTGAAACAGGAGAATTCCCACATTCTGTGGATTTTTACCCTGTGCAGTGTCAGATGCCCAAAAATGCCCGGATTTTGGATGAAAATCCATCACTGGTTTCATGGCAGCTCATGTTGCTGACATGACCTGCACTGGTTGGGAATTGCCTCCATCACTGGAAGTGTTCAAGGCCAGGCTGGATGGGGCTCTGAGCAGCCTGATCTGGTGGAAGAATGTCCCTGCTCATGGCTGGGGGTGGAACTGGAGGAGCTTTAAGGTCCCTTCTACCCCATACCATTCTTGATTCCACAGTGAAATGTTCACAGCAGCCTTAAAATGAAAGGGTTGTGTTCAGCTGTGCCTCTGTAAATCTGGGATGGTGACAGCGGTCTGTAACTGGGAAAGTTCATGGCGTTTGAGGATCCTTAGGATCTGCAGGAAGCTGAAAATTGCAAAGACATTGACAGTTTTTTTCTTGACACACATTCTTCTGTGTATTCTTTTTAATTGGGAAGTAATTGAGCAATTCTTTGTTGAGTTCCCATGCCACTTCATTAATTCAGCAGTAGTTTTACAGGAAAACAATGTCTGTGGGATGTTTTTGGGATGTCTCAACCTACCAGACGTGGTTTGACTGATGATGGGTTTAGTCAGGATGTTGACATGCTCCTTCCTTCGCTGTGCTTCTAATTGTTTTTTCAGAAATGAATTGTGGTTAATTAGCAAGCTGCTTGCAGCTCATGGAGCTTGTAGCAACATCAACAGTTGTGGTGTGAGGTGCAAAGCAACTGGGGCTTTGCTGAGTGCAATAACCATTTGAACCATCAGAAAAGTTATTTGTCATAGCCAACTCTTTACATGTTCAACTGAAATAAGATAGGAAATCTTTAGTTTGTCCAACCATTTGACTTGCCATTAGACTTCCATGTAAAATGCATGTCAGGAAAAGGGAATTGGAGATGCAGAGAGGCTGCAGTTGGGTGACTCCTCTTTGGTCTGCTGGGCTGTGTGGTACAGCACTCACCCTGAGTGCAAGAAACCAAATGCAAACCCCTTGCTGCCTTAAAGGAGTTGAATAGATAATACCCAGCTCAAAGGTTAATTAGTAATTGCTGCTTATTTGCTATATTTAGTATCTTTCATACTCTTTTTTTCTTGTTGAGCTGTGTAGCAGAGTACAAGTTAATCACCACGGGGTTTTTTCGTGCTTTTAAGCACATCTTTGTTCCATTCTCTGAGATTACAAAACCACGTTTTGTGAGATGCTACTTTTATCATCTTGTTTGCAAAAGTACAGCAGTATTAAGCAGGTTTTCTCGTGCCATATGTCAGCATGGATCCCTTGCTGCTGGTGAAAAACAGACTGAGGAGCAGGTTGATATTCTGTCTTGATATGTGTATGGGAGTGAAAGAAGAAGGTGCTTCACACTCATGGGAGCATAAGAGCCCTGTTTTAGATTTCCCTTTTAAATTCTGAGCTTCTGCATTGCTTAGAAAAGATGTTTTTCAGAGGACTTGGTGATCAGAGGGAGTACTGGAGTGGATCAGTTTTATGTGGTTTATGAGAGCTGCAGCTCACTTGTCTCTTATCCTTATGGGTGCCTTCCAGCCCAGGATATTCTGGGATTACCATTGCTTGTGCACTCTGGAGTTTTCTCCCGCTCCTGGATAATAAGTTATTTTTTAGTGAATAGTAAAAAGTGTCACAAGGAAATCTTGAAGTGGTTTCAAACTGCTCCTGGCTTGCAGTGGTGCTGCTGCTTTAAGGACCAGATTTACATATTTTGTGTTTGGAAGATTTGCAGGATATCTCACCTGCCTGTCTAGGAAGATGGAGCTTTCATGACAGGATTAATGTCACTGGGCTACAAGGATTAATTGTCCCTCCTCCGCCCCAGCCTGCTCGTGAGGGGCTGGCGAGCTCCTGCTGGCTGAGCTGGAGGGGGTTTCACATCCAACCCTGTGCCTTTTGGGAGAATTAAAGCAAGCTTTTGCATCGCTCCGTGCAGGAATCCTCACCTGGAGAAGGACCAGGAGCTGCAGCATCTCTCCAGGCTTCTGGTGCTGGGGGGCGGGAGGCAAACAAGGCAGCTGTCAGGGCACAAAGTGATGAACTGCTGGCCAAAACTCTGAAAAGCATTCTGCTGTCATTAAAGAGTGTTCTCAAAGTCTCTGGGGCTCTTTGTGTGAATGGACACAGCTTTTCTCACACTTTTCCTCTCCTGGAGCTGGGGGACACAGGGTCAGCTCCAGGAAGGTGTGGGATGTATCTGTTCCTGGTTGTGCAGTGACATTATGGTACTTTGGCTTTGCCTTTTCCACTCTTTTATCTTCTCTTTTCTTCAGCTCTGTGATGAGATGAGGGGGGAGGAAACATTCTAGGCTATTAGTGAGATTTTTAAGTGACATGGAATTACTTGTTGTATGGAGCTTCTCAGTCATCTTAGACTTGATTTTCACAGCCTGCTGTTGTTTGTGTCTGCAGAAATGAAGTCTCCAACACTACAATAAATGTTACCTGAAATTTGGCCTTCTGAAGTGATAATATGTGCTAAGTGTGTGGATGGATACAGATATGTACAGATGTGAGGGCAGTATATCCCCACATATATTTACATACAAACTATAGATTTAAATATAATGTGAATTGACTCATGTAAATTTCAAAATTGCTACAAAGCAAAAAAATTATCCTGATTATGTTTACATTGATGTTATAGTTTCCCTAGTTAGAGAAATGTGTGTTTTTTTCTGAAGATACTTGGTTTTAGAGCTTTTGTCATCCAAAAACTCAATCATTCTTTTTTCCATGGGTGAGGATGTTAAATCCCTTCTTTCACCAAGCCGGGGAAAAGTTCCATTAATGTAAGCAGGATCAGAGCTCACCGGGTATGCTTACTGCTGAATTAATAAATATTTAGGAAAATAAATAGGTGTGTCACAAGTGGTAAAATTGCTTTATACACCAGAAGATGAGATTTAGCAGAAATGAATGTATGTTTGCCCCACATCCCAGCAGCATTCAGACTCACTGTTTTGACTGCCTGATTTCAGGTCTGTGCTCACAGCAAGATGGAAAGGGTTTTCATTTCAATGCTGAAGTCAATAATTATGGAGGTTATCATTTTCATGCTCAGAAATTCATGTCATTTTCATAAATCATTCATCTCATTTCATAAATCATGCTTTACAGCTGGAGAATGGAAACTTATTGCTGGACATTGATGAAAATCTTGTTTCAGTCACTCAGGTAAGGTTGTGACACTAAAAATATTTTAAGGAAATATAACTGAAATCATCTATAGGAGTAGTGCAATTGGAAAATGTTCAGCTTGGGATTAACTTCACTGGAACGTAGCTAATATCAGATGTGAATAATCTTAATGAAGCATAAGGGGTGAAATCAGTTCCGTAGTGACAGTGAAATCACAGAAATAAAAGATAAGTGCTTGGTGTCCAGGATCTCATGTGCTGCAAGTAGATAAAGGCAGCTCTGTGTCAGAGAAGATGCATTCATTTATTCAGGCTGAGAACTGAAGAAGGAGAAAAAAGACTTCTGAACCATTTGGGACTTGAAAATGCACCTCCAAGGGTTGCTGTTTAAAGCTCCAGTCAGTAAATGAAGGTGTTGTGTTCCCACTAAATTTGTGTTTACATTCTCTGATGTGGTTCTGTAGCTCCTGTTGTATATGAGGTTGATATTCTGTAAAAAATAATAATAATTCCCCTATAAATGTATTTCTTTTTCCTGGGGAATATTGGGAGTGAGGGTTTATTATAACAAAGTGCTGTTGACTTTCCTATCACTCTCTCCAGCTGCCTGTTTAGAAATGTGTCTGCAGAGCTTTAACAGAATTATATCTGTGAAGAATATCCAAAGATCCATCACCTTGAAGCACTCTGCAAAGTATTACTATTCCCATTATCCAGGAGTATGGAGGCACTGGGATCTGAGTTACCACCTTTCAGATGCATGTCATATAATCCAGAGTTCAAAAGTGTACTGACTATCAATTTCCAGTATTCCTGTGAAACCTGTACTATTTTTTCCACCCCCCAAAAAATAAATGCATAGCTTTGCACACAGCTGTGTGTACCCTGCCCTTCCCCATCCTCCCTGGCTTGCTCATCTGCTCCCTTTTGCTCATGGAAAGGACACAAATGTTCCTTGGGAGCAGACAGCGAACAGTTCCCAGGGGGGCAGGAGAAGGGCAGGTTTGGGGTGCTGCTAAACAAGCAGTTGGGAGAGTGAGAAGAAAGCAGCTCTTGGAGTATTTCAGTGTCACCTGACACCTCTTGAGTCAGCAGTGCCTACAGGAGGCTTGAAGTGATTTCCAAATGAGTGCTGCTGTTGTCATTATTCCCACTTTCCTGGGCATTTTAACAACCCTTGCCTGATGTGTTTGTGCACGCTGCAGAAGGGACTTGGGCTGGGTTTGTTGCTTGTTTGGGGTTTTTTTTTCAAAAGCTACTCCTGGCAGTATTTTTCTACAGAATGTTAGAATTGGTGTACCCTAAAGAAAAGGTGGCTCTCCCTCTTTTTCCCTTCTGCATTTCCAAGCAGATACTTAAAGGGATATTTAAGCCCATAAGAAAGAAATGCATTGTCATAGCACCAAAGCAATGGGATTATTTTAATATAAAACATGATGTGAGAATATGTGAGATAATTCATCCCTGGGTACATCATGACATGAAGCTGAGAATCAACAGAGCTGCTTAAACAAATTCCAGTTCTAACTGATTGGGGTGTTGCTTTTATGTGTGGGAATAGAGAGTGGATTGAAAAAAAAAGTATGAACTATTGATATGTGTAGTCTTACTCCTTAAGGGATCATTTTTAATGGAAGTTTAAAGGCAGGAAAAATTCTTGGGGTGATCTGGGTCTCTTGGAAGGCTGTAAAGCCTGACCTGCCTGTCTGGTTACTGCCCAAAGCATTCAGGGGCTGCTTTTGCAGGACAAGACTCAGCTGAATGTCAAACCTGTCTGTGTGACAGGAGAATCCAAGGTTTGTGTGCCTAAGATGGGGAGGAGGTTCAATGAGCTGAACTAAGGTTTGCATTAAATCTTGTTCATAATGAAAATTGTGCCTTCCCACATCTTGTGGGTGGGATACTGGGATAACTGATGAGAAAGGTAGTGAGAAGGAAAAGTTCAAAGCTTTCCAGTATAACCACCCTGATAAGGGGATGGATGGGGTTTAGGTTTCCTGCAGAGCTCTGAGGGATCTGTGCTCTGACATCCCTGAGCTGCAGCTGAGCTCACTTGCAGGTGGGTGGGAGGCAGTGAAGTTGCTCTAGAACACGTGAAGGAGCTTTGATTATGCAGCCACTCAAGTTGCTTCTTGTAATGAAGTGTGTTTTCTCTTCTGGTCCAGTTAGCCAGGCCTGCATGGGTGACCTGTTTTGAGCTCCCAGTGAAGGGCGTCCCAAGGAAATATTTCCAACAAGGATTAAATGTACAGCCACAAACCTGCAATAACCCAGTTGTGCATCCTCCTTCAAGTCCACTTATCCAGGTCACACCTGTCCCATGGGCAAGGGGAAATCAGGCAGCGCTTTAAAAGCCCTTCCCTTCTGTATCCTGCTGCCACTCCAGTGCTGCTGCCGCGCTGTAAGACCTTGAAGTGAGGGTTTAGGAGAGGAGGAGCCAGGGAAAAGGACTGGCCATAAATCATGCTTGGAGCTCACTGATGTTAAAGGCACAGCAGTAATGCATCCAGTCCTGTTCTGGATAGTTGTTTCATGTTTTATTCATTTTTTTTTCTTTTTGGAGAATTCCCTACAGAATTGTTTTACAGTGAGTTGTTGGCTGTTTGGGTCCATTAGCAATATTAAAATCCCACAGCTTGAGCCTGTGTGCTTCCTCCATGTGGGACTTCACAGTTGAAGCCTGCAGGACTTTGGGGAGGTTTATCTTGTTTGCTGTTACCAGACAACTTTACAAGTTGTGACTACTTAACTCATAGTTTCTTCTCCTCAAAAGATAAATTTTTTTTTTTTTTCTCTTTACAGGCTGTTACCCAACTAGAGCTTTTTGGGGACATGTCCACTCCTCCTGATGTAACCTCTCCCCCAGTGAGTACCCAGGGAAACTGCGCTGTGTTTTCCCTGCATGCCATTTTCAGCACATTCATTGAGCACATTTACAATTTGTGTCCTCAGCCATTCCAGTGGGGAGGATTTCAAAGTAGTTTTTAGGTTGCAGGAAAATAAAAGTGAAGTAAATTGAACGTGCAGTCCCTGCTTCACAACGATGTGCAAAAATACCTTCGATTTTTATTTTTCTGCTCTGGTGTTAAGTGTCACATAGGGCGCAACCTGGGCTGCAGATCTGCTTCCCTGGTGTTTGTCACAGGGAAATGCTGCACTGCACCCTCACTGCTCTGCAGAGGATCCAGTTACAGCCTCATGTTTCATGTCTCTGGATCCATCAAGCACAGACCCCAGAACTGCTGTTAAAGGAGGGAAGTAAAGACACAGAGAAAGGGCTGGATGTCTTTTAAGGGCAAAAAATAATGTCTCAAGATCTTTTTCAGCATTATAAGATAACAAAAAAATTTTCATATAAAGCTTTAGAGTCTTGTATTAAGGTGTAGGAAGTGTGAATATACTGAGAAAATCAGGTGCTGTGAGGTCAGGAGCCTCAGATCCCCAGTATGTTCTGGATCATGTCTGGGACTAGATATTGAAAGCCCTTGCTGCTCAGCCTCAGCTTACTCAATTGGATTTGGCTTCTCCTTTAATGTAGACCTATGATTCTGGTCCTGGTGGTTAATTAGAAGCAATATTTATTCGGTTTTCCACAAATCCTGTAGTTATTTAATTTACCTTAACTGTTAATAATAACTTAAAAGTTAATACCTTCGTGAGTGCCTTTCCCTTTTGTCACCTAACATCTAAAATCACAAGTCTGTGTGTTCTGGAGAAAGAAATTATGTCAATATTTTGGTTGTGATGTATTCCAGGCAAATTTCACCTTAATTTTTTTTCCTCTGATAGAAAGTTTCTTCATTTCTTTCTTTTTCTCCCATGCCCAGCAAATTCCAATACTTTTTATTTCTATTGCTTCTTTCCTTCTACGTCTTCCCATTCTTTCTTCTTTTTAGTTCTTCACTCCAAACCTGGATTTTAGAGCTCCAGGTGATGTGACAGCAGTGAAGCTGCAGCTGATACCTCACCCTTGTGTTCTGTCTCCCTGCAGACTCCTGCTACTCCAGGTGATGCCTTTATCCCATCTTCATCCCAGTCACTCCCTGCTAGTACAGACATGTTTGGTTCTGTACCTTTCAGCACTGCTGCCGTACCCTCAGGTAAGGAATGCACTGGAATTAAAGTCTGGAATCAGATTTGGGGGTCAGTGCCCAGCTCTGGTTTGCGTTTCAGTACTCGGGGCATTGATTTTAGCAGGGTGGAAGTGGGGAAGGCTTTTGAGGTCAGTGCTTCAGGGCAAGGCAAAGCAGGGAGTACATTAGTTTGAATTTGCCTAAATTTTTTAAAGCAGAAGCCAAAAAAGTCACTGGGAGTTCAAGCATAGTTCAACCATGTGGATAACAGAACTTCTACGTACAGGAGAAGAGAGGAAATAGCATTTAGTTTAAATATTGGGGGTTCTGTGGCAGCAGTGAATATCCTCTGTAGTCTGCAGTAAACAGAGGCTGAGAATGATTGCAGTTCAAGGGTATTGCACTTTGTCAAATCCTGGAATGTCCTCTGGACTTCCCTGGGTTCCTCAGAGTGCTCAGAATTCAGAAGCTGGGTGCATTCTGCACAGACACTCTGGTTTGATTGCTGATCTCTGCCAGTGCTCCCAGCCCCACTTAGGACAGCAATGGAGGATGAGGAGGAGGAGGAGGAGTGCCTTGAATGATTCAGCAGTGACTTTTTACTTGGTTGCCTCCTCTGATGGCACCAGATCAGCCGCTGCACCTCAGGCGGGTTACAGGGGCAGGGAAGTGTTTGGGGATAGTGCCAGATGGAAACCTTCTCTGCTGGGATGGGGTCACAATGGGGGATTCTCATCTGGATAATCCATCCTGGACATCTGTTGGAACAGAAATGTATCTGAGCTACTGCTCCTTCCATCACTTCTCTCAAATTCAATTCCTTGTTTTTTGCATTTTATTGATTTTTGGGCTTTTCCCTATACAATATAGCAGCCACCTTTATGTTTTACAAAGCAGCTTAGAAATAAAGCAAGGAGGAAAAGATACAGGAGGACTGGGGAAACATTCAGGTTGGAAACAAGAATTTTAAAGCTATAGCAGTATTAAAATTGGGAGAGAAGTTACAATATGCAAAGTATTAGTGGTAAGTATTGAATTTAAATGTGAAACAGCATATCTGTAAAGCACAGTACTTGTATCAGTGGAACATAATTATGTTAGGTAGTTTAATTTGTAAAATGTTTTACAGGAGTTTTAGTTTCAGAGCACTTTATTGTTGTTGTAAATAAAAAAGCACCCAATCCTATAACTCCTACACAGTCAAACTCTTGGTAGCTTTAAAGGAGGCTTCAGGTCTGACAGGAAGCAATTACAATTTTGGTTTTAATCATTAATTTCCTCCTCAGCTGGAGGGGGTTATGTTAGCCTAATACCTGAAGCAGTTTGTTGTTAATAGGTATTTAGTGCAGCAGAAGCTCAAGATCTTTTTGATGTTCTCAGGTAATTGGGTAATAACCAAGTGTGAGGGTTTTAATCTGGAATCATCTGGGTTGGATTTTTTTACTATTATTAGTAGCAGTAGCAGCATTATGATGCAGTTTGAGATGATTGCTTTGCAGCGTCCACCAGCCTGTGGTTCTGAGTGTGAGTGCTTGTGCAGTGGTGTGAATTCAGTGTTCTCAGTTTTCTCTCCAAGTGTGCTGCGGCTCTGCACGTTTCTGATTTATTGCGTCGCTTTTCCCGCGTGCTCTCCACGGCGCCATTAAAACCTTCCATCCCGTTTGTCTCCCCCCTCCTGCTCTCTTTATTCCCCAAAGGTTATGTTGCCATGGGAGCTGTCCTGCCCTCCTTCTGGGGACAGCAACCACTTGTTCAGCAGCAGTTGGCCATGGGTGCCCAGCCTCCAGTCGCTCAGGTGATGCAGGGAGGACAGCCCATCGCGTGGGGCCAGCCCGGCATCTTCCCTCCCACCCAGCAGCCGTGGCCATCCGTGGCTGGCCAGTTCCAGCCCACTGCCTTCATGCCAACACAAACTGTTTTGCCTTTACAAGCAGCCATGTTTCAAGGTACCATTGCTCCTATAGCCACCGTCCCGCCCACGAGCGATTCCAACAGATCGAGTCCGCAGACAGACAGGCCCAGACAGAAAATGGGAAAAGAAATGTTTAAAGATTTCCAGATGGCTCAGCCTCCACCAGTGCCATCAAGAAAACCAGATCAGCCTTCCCTCAGTTGTACCTCAGAGGCCTTCTCAAGTTACTTTAACAAAGTTGGGATGGCACAGGAAGCAGATGATTGTGATGACTTTGACATCTCTCAGTTAAATTTGACTCCTGTGACTTCCACGACACCATCTACAAATTCACGTGAGTATTTATGTGCTTTCAGCCATCCCTTTCCTCAGACATGACTGCTCCTCAAAGCACTTCCGTCTCTTCTTAAATTCCAACCCAGATAACTGAGAACCTTCATGCATGCTCTGGCTTAAGAAATGTGCTCCAGCCACAAAGGAAAATACCATAGAGGAATTTCAGAGGTCATAGAAATGAACAGCCCAGACAGCTCCAGTCTGAAATTTAATTTCTAAAATTAGATGTTGTAATATTTGTTTGGTGATGGGAACATGCAAGCTGGTTGGCAGAAGCCCATGGCGTTCAACCTTACAACTGGTTTCACTTATGTGCCATCCATACTTCTCAGAAATTAGGGAATGAGTATTTATTTTAGTAGCTTGACATATTGGACGTGTGGGGAAATTCATTGGAGAGCTGTAAAATAAGCTTATGGTGTTCATAGCATGGCAGTGGGGGATTTTCTCTTTCCAGAAGATTGCTGAAAAGAGGAATTCATGAGATTCACCAGGGATGGGTCAGAGACCTGTTTCACTTACCTGCCACAGGACAGGTGACTCACACTTTCCTAATGTAATGTAGTGGTGTCTCCCACCTTCATAAAGACATAGGCCAGATGCAGCCAAACTTAATTTGGAAGCTGCCAAATGAAATCAAACACATGGGATTGATAATGACAACCGTGCCCAAATTTGCCTCCTGCAGCTCCTTGTTAGAGAATGGTCCTCGGGGGTGGTGAAAGTTGAGGGATGTAAAAGTGTGAGCAAATTTTGTGCTGAAGTGTCTTTTTGAAGAAATCAGCAGAATAATTGTTGCTGTTGCCTTAATCCTTGTTTAGCTCCCACCCCTGCACCCAGACAGAGTTCTCCATCCAAATCATCAGCATCTCATACGAGTGACCCTGCTGCAGACGACCTCTTTGAAGAGGGGTTTGAAAGCCCAAGCAAAAGTGAGGAGCCAGAGGCTGTGAGTAGCAAGAAGGTTTCTAAATCTCCATTGTCTCCTTTTTAACTAGAAAAGATAAAAGCTGATTAAATGTTGTTCTGTAGTGTCAGAAACAACTTTTCCAGTAGGGCTGGGTGGTGCTTGTGGGGGAGCTGCAGCCAGAATTCCCGTCCTGCTTTGGGTTTGACAGCTGATAGCACAGCATTTCTGCTGATGTGCACTAACCCTGCATACAAGGAACCAAACTCAGAGTTCACCTGTAGGGCTGTACATGTTAGATGTATCCAGTGTCCTCTTTAGCACACCAGCAGTCACTTTACTCATGGTAAGGAAGTTTGGGGTAAAACAACAAACATGCTGAGGCTGCAGAGAAAGATGTGAGAGTTTGTGTGTTAAAAGATGATGGTTGGTGTTGTCTTGCACATTCTTGCATCCCAGTTGCTTGCCTAGCTACATTCCTCAGTGTTCTGGCCCTCGGTATGTGATTTCTTTGCCTTTATGGACCAAAGGAAGAAATGTTATCCAAGCAATGACTGTCAGTCACCAGGTGTCTTAGGGAGGGAGGAGGAGCCCAAGTGAGCCAAAGGCAAGAGGGGGTCGCTACAACAAAAAGTGCAAAATAACCCAAGCTTGGACTCTTTCTGTTTCACGTGGCTTTCAGGGCCTTTTGCAGTTCTGGTTGGCCTGATCCAGTACCTTCTGAAGCCTGTGGCAGCTCCTGCCTGGGCTCCAGCAGGAACTGGTGATGTCCTTTGGTGCCTGCAGCAGCTGTAGGAAACCGCTACGGCTTTGGAGAGCGGCGAGGCCTCACTCTCTGGTTTTCATGAGATAGGATGTACTTGTTATGCCCACAGCATGAAAATAACCTCGTGTTGACTTTTCACTTGCTATTGTTGAGAAAAAAAGGTGTTATGTTCTTGTATTCTAGCCTGATGGGTCTCAGGCCTCCTCCAACAGTGATCCCTTTGGTGAGCCAACTGGTGATACTATAAGTCCACAGGTCGGTAGCTAGATAGCACAGGTTGGGGTAGGTATCTGTCCTTTTTTTCTCTACACCTTGAGGTGTTCACTTACTCTTCCACCAGTGCCTGCCATTGCTTTCATGGATGCATGGTTTATTTTTTTTTTTTTTTTTTTCCTTTTCATCTCTTCCGTTTTACCTCTCCATCCTCCGCAGTGTATTCCTCGTGCTTGGTGGTTTGCATGGCTTTTGCCATTCACTGAGTGTTGCAGCTTATGCAAATATGTGTGTTTCAGCTGCCTGCATGCTTGAAAGAAATGTAGACTTATTTTACTTTGTGTTCGAATTCTGAGGGCAAATAGGGAAACTGAGCCATTATTAACAACATATTAGGCAGAGCATTTTTTTTTATCCAAGCCACCCTTGCCTTCAGTCAGATGTAACATATTAAATGGAATAAGACATCTTACCCATAGACATAACAATCATTAAATAAAATTATGTAATGATACATGAATGTCTCTACCCTAAATCAATGGGATAATCAGTAGAAGCAGCACGTTTATTATCTGCATGTAAAAAATATTGAAATGGGTTTGTGTATTTTTATCTCCAACTGCAAATTAAAAACATCTGAAAATTATCATCATTCATATTACCATTGGCATACTGATGTTTTAAAAATTATTCATCAATGTAAGTCATTTAAACCCAGACAGACGGGAAAGAAGATCTGTTCATCTTTTGTGTTACAGAACACGTAGAAAATGTGGCTGCCTGTGAATATTCTGTGATTTGTTTCAATACAGTAAATATATTTTGCCAAAAAAACAGTGAAGCTACAAAGTTTTATGAGTGCTGAGCGTTGTTATTCCATCCAAATACTCTCTAGTGTTGCTGTTTGAAGAATATGTTTCATTATCTTCTCCCCGTCTGCCGCTGCTGTTTGGTATTGCCCAAATACATGATCTGATACGGTTTCTGTGCTCCAGCACAGAGCTCCTGGAGCAAATCCAGAGCAGTGGGAGAACCCTTCCCATTTTTGTACAGAAATTCCACTGGGTTTGCCAGTGACTTACCCATCCTCCGTTTAGTTTCAGCTCCAAATTAATAGTTTCATTAGGAGTCAGTTTACTTTGTGCATTAAATACTATTTTAAAAAACCTTACAGTAACTTAGCTTTGATCCACTTGGGAAAAATGGGGTTCTCTCTTAATAACGTGGTGCTGTGAGAGGGCACCTCCCCCTTCTGTAGCTTCACCCATGCTCAGCTCCTGGGGCTGCAGCAAAAGCAGCATGAAGCTTTGTGTCTCCTTGAGTCCAGGAGTGACAGTGTGAGGAGAGAGTCAAGCTGGGATGAGCTGCTCCAGCAAGAACATTCATTATTTACTCCAGTGAGAGCTGCTGCTGCAGATGGATGGTGCCACTTGATAATTTGGCTGTGCCTTTGCCTGACCTTGGCCAGCACTGACATCCCCAGCTATCCCAGCTTCAGACCACTCCCAGAGTTCTGCCCTACATCATGAAAGAGGATTTGCCTTTTACCTGAGTTCCACACTCTGGAAACCCACATATATCTGTTTGTTATGTTTTTTCTGCAATTCAGAGCTACCAGGACAGTGTATTACCAGTGGTTGCATATAGTTTTGCTGCATTTTTAGTTAATCCCTGTAGAGCCTTTCATCAAATATGTATAATTCCCTGAAATATATGCCGGGAAACGTTAACTAATGTTCCTGATTATTGTATTACATTAATTCCTGAGAGCTGTAGGCAGGAACGGGAAGCTGAACAAAACAGAAAGCCTCTCTCCAGTGAAGTTCCACTAATATCCTTGTGCCTGTGTGCAGAGCCATTCAGCAGCAGTCTGTAGGAAATCCACTTCCCAGGGCCAGCCCAGCTAATTCTGAAGCCTGGTGTCGTCAGAGCAACGGGAATTCTAATCCCCATGGAAAATTATCAATTCAGGACTTACTGGGGAGTTGTGTATTGAGCTCTGCATTTGGAGAGAGACTTAATGGGGAGAAACATGTCGTGCAGAAGAATCACAGTCTGCATAAAAGCCACTTTTGTGGCTTAGATGGGAGATTACTTCGCTCCTTAGAACATGGTTCTTACCCCAAGAAGTGCACAGTAACAACTCAGCTGAATGGACCTCTCAGGAGAGCATTGTGTGCAGAAATGTCAAATCTGTCTGTTCCCAGGTCTCTGAAATCAGCTCTGCCCATACCATGTCTTTATTTATCTTGATGTATTCAGAATATCCACCTGCCTGGTTTTTTGTACCCTGATCTTTCAAGGTACCACAGCAATTTGGTTTCTTCATTCCTTCTGATATTCTAAATTATCATCCAGTTACTATCTTCCTTTCTCCTGTTTTTCCTCTCTTCCTTTTGCGATTTTCCACTTCAGCTCTCAAAATCCTCATCCCTCCAGAATCAGCTGTTTCTAGAAGTCACCCTTCCAGAAACAGCTCTGAGCTCTTAGTAGGTAAATGTGACATTTTATGGATAGATTACATTTTTTGTCCCTTTATGGTTGAAGATAAGAAGCAGAAAGGCCTAACTTCCACAGGTGAAATGAGATAAACTCTTTGCAGAGCTGTTGATTGTATTTGGTTGTTTCCCCTTTGTTCATGCGTGCTATTGAGGACAGATAGTGATTTTGCAGAAGAGGTGAAGAGCATACAGAATGACTGCCACCTTCAGATTATTTATGTTTAATCCCCACTGCTGTCTTTAGATTATGTGGGGAGTATTTGAGGTGAAAGGAGAGAGAGGGAAAGAACTGTTTCTTAGCTGTGATCCTACCAAATGTCTTAAACATTTCTTATTGTTGACATTTTACTTTAAAGCAGGGAGTTTGAACAGAGGAACAAATGCAGCTTTGTTGAGCTGCTGCCCAGCTCAAAACTTGCACTGGCAATCATTCATGAGAGATTCTCAAGAAACCTTCAAAACATTTGTGGCTAGAGCATATCTCCCTGAAAAAAAATTCTTCAGTTGTTCTGAGAAATGTGTGCAGACAATTAGGAGCCCTCAAAACGTGTCGCACCCTTCACAATGCCATCAGCACTGTCAGGAGAGCAACAGTTCATTAGAATATTTGTCTATCAGCTTTTGGTGGTGCTTTGGTGGCCCACTGCCATCATCCATCTTGGAGCAAGTGCTGTGCTTGGTGATAAATGTTCCTAAAAATCTTAGTCAGCTCCAGAGTGGGCTGCTGTAACTTTTATTTGGGCTGGTTTTAGGAAGTGGAGAGAAAAAGCATTTGATGGACAAAGCCTTGGGTTACCTGGGAGTTTATTGAGCCTCAGGGGGAATATCAAACTGATTCTGCATCCTCCTCCTGCTTCTGCCCCTTCTCTGTTGCACCAGGACTCCAAATAGGCTCAAAACACTAAAGGCTGTATTTGCAGGACCTGTTCCAGTCTTTCACCCGGCTCCATCAGAACTGGTTAAATCCAAAGAGAAATTCCTAATTACAGGTGACCTGTGCTTGCTGTAGGCTCTAAAGCTGTCATTCTCTAGCTAAAGACACAGGGCTGAGCGGAGCTGGGCACCTGAGAGAAGCAGTGCTGTGTCTTTGGAAGGGGATCACAGGTTGGGAAGTCCTGCTTCACTCCAGAGAAATCCTAAAATTAACATTTCAGGTCTCCTGCTCAGTTGGTTGTTCGTATTTCCCAGAAACATGGAGGGGCATGAGCAGAGAAATTCAGGCTGCCCTGTGACCAGGGGCATCCTGCAGGTTTGCCTTCATCTCTGCTGCTGCAGTCTCCTTCAGGCTCTCCATTTCCATGTGGCAGCTCATACAAGGGCTTCTCACCTCCTCAGTGCCACCAGCCCACCTGAGGTTGCCTTGTACCCTTTTATTTCTGCAACTTCTTCCTCTAAACAAGAGCCAGTGTTCTTTGTAGCTTGTCTAGAGCTGTGTTCTTGTTGATTTGCAACCCAAGAATTAAATTTAGGGGCAAGCTCTCCTCGCTTCCTCCCTGATGAGGTCATTTAAAAGTTCCCTGTCTTCTGCACGACAACTGATTTTAAAAAATCTGCTTGTGAAAATTTAGCATCTTTGAGACTTCTGAACAATTTGCTTCAAATTGGCCATTAGGTTCGATTGTTATGAAGGAGAATTGGCAGACATGTAAATGGAAGGATATGTGGATGACAGATCTGTAGATGGAAACAATTGTGTGGCTACTGTTTTGGGAGAGGGGCCCAGAAATAATCAGTGTTTCTTGGCTGCAGTTCATTTTTATATCAGGACTAAGATATGGAGCAGGTTCATCTTTCTGAGTAGTTGTCACTGCATTTTCGTTTCATGGATGTACAGCATCCATCTTGCTACTAAAATGACAGAGATTTTTAGAATGCTAATAATTAAACTGGGTATTTGAGACCAGGAATTATTCCTAGGTAGGTTTATGTTAAGAACAGAGGCAATCTCTAGGCATAATCCTGAGCTAGAAGGTTGCTGTATTTATGCTGCTAATGGAGGCTGTAAGAAAAATAACCAAATATCAGTAAGTAATAATAAGCAATAAATAAAAACTGGCTGTTGATGGGGCATTAGGAACGACCTGTCATATCACCAAAGATATTTAATTTCAACCCCGCTTGCCAACTTTACTCTGTCCTATTTTGCCTATGGGCCAGCATGCAAAAAAACCAGAGAAGATGCTTCACATTCCCACCCCCTTCACTTGCAACCCCAGCACAAGATGCTCATTTTGTGTGGCTCTCCAGCACACTTATTTCATGAAACTCTTTATCATTTGAGCCTGCCCTTTCTGATCAGTCAGCCAGGAGCGAAAGTGGCTGCAAAGGGCATGGAAATCTGTTCAGGCCTCACGTCCTCAATTGAGAACATCTTGCCTGCAGCTCTGCACAGAGCAGGTGCCCCGCAGTGATCAAAGGGCTGCCAGGGTACAAAGAGTTTCTTCCTAACCCATAGTTAGTTTTGTGAGTGGGTTCACCCCTGCAAGCCCGAGTGGGTGCTGAGTCTCTCAGGAGATGCTCTCCAGTGATTAGTTCTGCTGGGGAGCAGGTGTTAATATCTTCAAATGGGATGCAAATTTACTTCTAGCATTTGCATGATGTTATTCTAAATCATTAGCACCTTTGTAGCCTCACACAGTAGTGGACTGCTTCAGAAATGGTGTTTGCTGCTGTCTTGTCCCCCTTAAAATGGGAAGAATAAAGTGATTTGCAGCATGAAGTATTTCTGGAATACAGCAGCAAAAAAAAAAAAAGGGCTTCCAGTTCTTCTCTTGGTTTCTCCCTGTGGGTTGATGAAAGCACATCAGAAATTATTCTGGGCCAGTTTAGCAAGGATAGCACTGTAAGATTCGAGGGGTTTATGTGAATTAGAAGCTTTGTCTGCTATTTTATTTGTTCCTCTCTTTTTATTCTGACAAAGAGCAATTCTTTCCTTCCCTCTGCGTCTGTTCCTAATGCAGTGATAGAAGTAGAAGGCAGAAAATGCTGGTGAGATGCTGTGAGAAGAGTTAGTGCTCACCTGCCTTTTCATAACATGCCCTGTGACTTTTGTGTGGAATATGTAAAAAAGGGAGGGTTATTTCTGCTTTCAAGACCCTCCAAAATAGTGCCTGTCACTGTGAGAGGAGCTGTCCATGAAGCCAACAGCACTTGACTCTCCTTTTGCCTCTTTCCTGTCCCTTTCTGCTCCCTTTTGCTCTCTTGAGTATCAATATTTTACAGACACCATTTACATTGTTGGGCTAAAAGCATGCTTGAATTGGCTCAAAATAATACTAGAAAACAAATCTCAGGCATTGACCAAAACCCTTTGACTGGGAAGACTGCACACAATTACTGCAATTAATTTCTCATTTAGGCATCTGAAGGGAGAAATCAACTGAAGGGAAGAAGCAAGAGCACACTTTTCATGCAAAATGCTCTGGTCTGCTGGAAGAGAAATTATTCAAGTCAGTGAGAAATGCAGGCCTTTGCCGCATCAGGTGTTTGCAGAGATAAATGTTGGGTATGAATCAAAGAAGTTTCTCACTGTGAAGGCTGTGTCAGGCTTGTTGGAAGTGCTGCTGCTGATGAGGAGCTCCTCCTCCTCCTCTTCCAAGGGTATGGAGTTCAGTGGCACCTTAGGACACCTGTTACTTCAGCACTTCTGCATATCTGAAGGATATTTGAGGACAGCTCTAACAAGCAGACTTGACGTTTTGAAAAGCTCTTTTTTTCCCTGAAGGCATTTGAAAAACTGACGTCTTTTGTTCCAAAGGGATGTTCTCCCTCCCTCTCCTTTTCTTCTCCTCCTTCCTTTTCACTTCCCTTTGCAATGACCTTAGGTTCAGCAACTGCCTGAAGAATGGCCTGGTGTGTGTCAGGTTCACACATTAATTAGTACAGATTTTCTCTGAACTAGCTGTGATAGATCATTCTGCCAGCTTCAAGCCTGCACGTGAAAATTGGCACAGGTAGACTTAACTCACAGTGTGTGAAAAGCAGTTATTTACTCTCAGTCATCTCCTTTGATTACCTTCAGTTTTTCAAGGTCACCAAATGTATTTGCTTCTCGCTGGGGATAATTTCAGCAGCATTTATTTAATCATTCCAGAGGGTTTCTCTCACTCACAGTGCTGGTAGCATACTCAGAGCTCCACGTGGGCAGGGGGTGGGTGAACAGTGTCTGCAAGCTCCAGAAATGCAACAGTTTTGGGGAATAAGAGACAGCTTTCCTTGGCATGGAGGAAACAGGTCGTATTTTGGATTTGTTGTGTGTTCCTGCACCCTAAGGCAGGACAGGGCACTGGGATGGGCAGAGCATGGAGCACTGGCCAGGCACCCAGAGCACCTGTGGATCCACCTTGGGGCTGTTCTCCTCATCACAGCATCACTTTGACAAACAGTGATTAAACTCCTGTGCCATGCCCTGGCAGGCCTGTCTGTGCTGCTCAGTGCCCAGTGATTTGCCAGCCTTCTGGGCTTTTTTTTCCCTCAAAAGTCAGCTCCTGCCAATGCTGCTGTAACATGAGTTGATTCTACCTTGGTTCAATTCAACGTTGTGGTGTGGTGTTTGAATATTTATCCAGCTGTGGAGAGTTAATGCAGTGTGGCATTAATTAGCCTTTCTGCCTGTCTTGTTCCTTTTTTAGATGCCATTCTTAGTTTAATAAGATAGTTTCTGGAAATGAAGTAGAGTGGATTCCAGGGTCCACAGATGGTTTGCTACCCACTTTGGCCAAGATGAACGCAGTGTTGAGAAAGCACAGGGTGTGTCATCTATGGAGCAACAGCTGAAGAACATGGCAGCTTTTCCCCCATCCCACATCCAGGGAATTCCCAAGAAAGCATCTGTTAACCAGTTGACATGCTTTCCTCCCAGCTTTAACAGTTGTACTAATGGTTCCACAGACTCCTAATCAAACTGCACAGGGCTCCTCGTTCTTCATGGGCCACTCATGTTGTTGTTTTAAATCCCATCACAGCTTCATTAGCTCAGCTTTCTGTGGCAGTTTCTGTTTGCAAGTGGTTTTCTCCTGAGTTGTGCAAAACCCACAGTTATGTTCTGCTGTTGTGCTGCTGGGGGGAAACTCAGCCTTGTATATGGACTGCAATTCCAGCCTCTGAACTTCCCAAACATCCAGCCCTATAAATTATCATTTAATTTCTTCATATGTCCATGCCCAGCAGTGAGGGTCAGTGCATGGCCAGTGCTGGAGGAGGAAATGGATAGAAAACACTCATTTTCTGATACAATTCCCATTTTCTTCACCACTCAACCGGGGTGCCACGATAGCTCAAGGCAGCACAGAAAGCAAACACTTCCTGTGGGTTTTGGCTCACAAGGTATCGCTGCTCTCAAGCAGATGTTGTAAAAATGTTCTGAAAATGCTGTCTGGAGACATCTCTGCTCATTTTATTTTTGTTATCCCCAGGAAGCAGAACCTCTCTACGCGCAGATTAACAGACCTAAGAAATAGCATTGTTACAGGCTTGTGGTGCTCCAAGACTCAAACGAAACCCAACAACCTGGCGGGCCTTTGGCTTTCATGCTTTTTTCCGATTGATTTTGTCTGACAAAGGAGAGAGTTTGCCCTCCTGGACTGGCTCTACGAGTGTTCCTGATGTGTTTTTTTGGCAACCAATGGCAGATTCCTGTGGCAGCACAAAACAAAAACTCTCCCTTGCTTCTCATACCACGAGTGCAGCCCCGTCCCCACAAGTGGTGGGTATCCAGACTAGGAAATCCTACTCCTCGGTCTTCTTTTAAACATTCGTCACCTTCTGTGTGCCACCTATAAATAACGAGCATCTGAAATTTAATGGGTGTTAGTCATTCCTTTTTTTTTTTCTTTTCAGCAAAAAGCAGAGTCTGTATGTAGCAGTGGCATTATCATGCAACAGCCTTTGGGGCACGAGTCGGCACTTTGTATGTCACAGTGACATCTTTTTCATCTTCATTTACATCAGGCTGATCCTGACCCTTTTTTTTTTCCTATGTAGACATATTTAAACAACAACAACAAAACACTGGTGGTGTCCTTTTTTTGTCTTTTTTTTCCTTTTTTTTTAATGTATTTCTTACTCTGTAGTTTTGTATGAGTGTGATCTAACAGTGAAACGCCTCCTGCGGAAATGGTTCCCATCTTGAAACCACAGAACAGAACTCGGTTGTTTATCCATCCTTGACTGAAAATGTTGCCAAATGGACCTTTCAGTTCCAGCACATCATGAGGAAGAAATGCTGCTTTCTGTTGGAATACTCATGTTGTGGGTAGAGAGAAAGGACATCGAGTCCCACTGAGGAGAGACAAAAGAGTCAGTATTTCCTAGGAAACTCTAAACAAAGTGCAGAAAAGGAATATTTTTATTTCTTCAATATCTTGCTGCTGTAATGCTATGCAGACAAGTGTTTTCTTCTCTGTGTGCCATTTTTGATGAAAAAAAAAATCATTTGCCAAATAATACTGGTATGCTTCTGGTTTAGGAGTTTGGATGAAGCGGACTTGACAAATGGGACAAGGACGGCATGGATTTTGGAATAACAAACTGACTCTGTGATCAAAATTGTTCATCTTTATCACTTTTTGTACATCAGAAAAAAAATCAAATGGGATTTTTATTTTATAACTTGAAAAAAAAATCTTACTGTTAAACTCTTTAAATGTTTAAGGGGAAATGGCTTTAAGGAGTTCGAATGAAAATTGCCATTTTTTTTTGTAAATATAAATGTTATGAAAATTCTTTTACTAATGCCATTACACAGTAGAGAAGGTAGCAAGTTGCAGTGCTTGGGAGGTGTGGCAAACCCAGTTTGTGGTTCTCACATCACATATGTTTTTTCACATGCTTAACAATAATGGGCTGAAGCTCAAGTGCATTTGCCAAAAGCAGTCAGCTTGTCAGCAACTAGTGAAATTAATGGGAACACATGATTTTATGGTCTAGCATTATCACACGGACATAATTCCACTTTACAAGAGATCACTTTCCATTGACATTCCTTTGAACCTCTGCATAGAAGTCATCCAACTGTTTACACGCAGAACAAAAAGAATTTAAAACTTCCTTTTTTTACATTTATGAAGCAAAAAGTGCAGTGTTTGGGTTCATATGTTTAGCACATGATTTTCATAAAGAATCTATATATTTTTGCCCTACAGAGAATTGTTATACAGGTCAAATGTGTTTTCCTGATGTTCCTATGCAGTTACTGTATATTGAATTTAGTGGTTTAACACTAAAAAGGAAAAAAAAAAAAAAAAAAAAAAAAAAAGGTTAAAGAAATCAAAGGATTAATCAGTTTTTAGGGTTATTGTGCAGATTTTGTTTTTAAATTGACACATTAGGATTTACATTTTTGTCATGATTAAAATAGGCCTGGAGTTATAAATGTTTTACTTTCTTTCATCTCTATTATAAACTAAAAATGGTTTAGAAGGCAGAATAACTGGGGTGGTGATTGTTGGTATGTGCAACCAAATCTCACAACATGATCCCATTATTTTATTTTCAATTAGAAATTAGAGAAATGTGCGTTGCAGAATGTATGGGAGTGAGAAATTAGCTGTGAATAGACCTAATGAACCTGCAGAGAGGAGAATTTTATCCCCATCCACGGTCATTTGATGCTTGTTCCTTAGTCATGTGCAAACAGCTTTGCAGCAAATCTTGCTTTCCCATTGGAAGATCAAGTTTTCTAACTGGAGGAGATAATTTAAAACTTGGTGGATGGAGTGTTTCAGGATTAAAAGCAGAGGTAAAAGCGTTTCTGGAGGACACTTCTGTCAGAATATTTTCCTGATTTGCACAGTGGTGCTACTTTCTTCCTCAGCGGCTTTTTTTTTGGGTTTTGTCCTGCACATGGAACCACAGACCCAGTTTTGGTTCATCACAGACATTGGAGGTTTAGTGTCATCAGTGCATTTCCATTGTGGGGTGAAACACAGAGGAAAGAAGAGATTGCTGTCTCAGAGGATCTCATTTGTAGGAAGCAGATCACTCACGGATAGGTGCCGAGGGAATGAGGCTGGAGTTCTGGTGTCTCTGGGCCATCACCATGGACCTTTGTGTTACTTTTGCTCATGAATAAAAACAGATTCCGGATTGTCCCGTCCTGTGATCGTCCTTGTCATGGCTGGGATGCTGAGCTGAGAGGGCTGCAGGGCCTCTGCACTGTACCAGTATTGTAGATAACTCCAATATCCAGCTTGTGCAATTGTTTAACCCCCTCATCCTTCACTAGCACTAAATTCGTCACTTTAAATTTACAAACCAGGGAACCCCACCAGCCATCCTGTTACCATCCCCCCCGTAGGCTCTTGATCTTTACCTGTCATGAAAAGATATTTTGATAGATCGTAGTCATCCGAGTGTCTGATGAAACCTTTCATCTCAATAACGTACTGGGCACCTTCTTTGCAAAAACGTTTACTCCGTGGTTTTCATTCCGTTTTATTTCTGCATTCTGACACTTATTTTTTTAATAAAGATGAGAAAGATAAAATGACTGTTGCAGTACATTTCTAAACCTACTTTAACTTTACCTCAGATAACGACCATTTGTTAACATCTACGGACACATTATTTTTAACTTTATGTGTAATGCATTCAGCAACAACAACAGAAACCAACAAATTTTTAGAGATTTTCCATTAATTTCTGTAACACACCATGTAATACTGTTATGAATAAAAACATTAAAAAAAGGTGTCATTTCAGTAAGTTTGTTTCGTAGCTTGTGCTCCTCTGGGATAATTCTGCCAGACTTAAAATGCAGTGTTTGTGTCTGGCATGGCCTTTATTTTTAAAAGTGGAAATACCTGGGAAAGGAGAAAATCCTCAGTTTGGGGAATAACTGATCTTTAACACCAAGTGTTGCTTATCTTGCAGATGTGTAACTTGCTGATTTTAATTGCTGCCTCCACTTTTTTGGCCTCTTTTTGGGTGTTTTAGGATGAGCATCCCAAACCAGCAGGTGTTTGTATCACCTCCTGTAGCATCCCACATTCCTGGGATAGCCCATGCTGTGTGATGCTCCCAAAGCTGGGTTATCTTTGTGGCATGAAAAGCTGCAATTAATTTTGCTCGCTGTTTTCATTCAAGTGGGATTTGAAATTAAAAATGTATGTGCATTTAAACATGACAGTTTTGAAAGCAGAACCCCCTCCAAAATTTCCAGTAATGTGCACAGAACTACTAATAAAGCTCAGGTGAGAAGGAATTTTCCACTTCTCTGCCAAGAGAGTAATGCAGTAAAATTTAAGAGTAAGAAATACATGTTTTATGTACAGGGAAAGGGAGAGGTGTGGATGTGTGCACATATATTTTATTGTATTTCTACTTTTTGATGTCTCATGCCTTCCTTGAAATGCCCAGTGGGTCATGGTGAAGCATTCCTTGCCTTTGTCAATGAACATTGTTGACGTACTTGGATCCCACCTGAGAATAAATGTTATTCTGCTCTGGTGAAAGCACTCCAGTGTTAATGGCATTTTGATTTGTGTGTAGGTAACTGGACCCAGGTGCCCTTGGAAGGAAGAATGCAATCTCTGATTTTCAACCGGCTACAAAACATCTACTTTGATAAGCCACAGCTGAGAGTGGATTGGAATTAAAATGCATTTTTACAATGAAGGCAAAATCTGGTCTTGTTGATCCTCCTCTGGTACCCTCATGGTGGAGTTGGTTGAAAAATCAGAAAAATTGGCTCATGTTGTACAGCTGTTGTGTAAACTGTTAAAAAATCCAGAATGAACAAGTTTTGAGATGTAACCTGGCAATGGTGAGGAAGAGGAATCCCAAGGAGGGAGGGAAGGACCTGTTCTGGGTGCTCAGAAGGGATAAAAATGTATTCTTACTGTGCTGTAAATCACATTAATAGTGCTGTAACTCAGGGTCTCTATTCTGTATGAGAGTGCCCAGTTCAGACATGCCCACTTCAAGAAATGGTCCCAATTTAACCAGTGCTAATTAAGGCCATGATCTCCTGCAGTAATGAGAATTTCATTAGTAAACAGTTTGCAGGATCAGCCTGTGGTTTTACAGCAGTGAGAACGCTGTCAGATCTCTCCATGTCAGTGGCTTCTGGGAAAGCAGCTGCTTGTATAGACTGGGAATATGCAATTTTCACTCCCTCACACTGGATTAAAGGCTGTGTTTTCTGTGCTTTAATCTCTGCTCAGTGACAGTTGCTGCAGCAGAGAAGGTAACCTCTTTCTGTTTTTTAGGTTGTGAAATACATTTTCATGCACTGTTTCCTTTTTTCTTTCTTTGCTTTCTGAAGAACTCCTTGTCCTGTCAGGTTCACATTTATTGCTTTCCTGGCAAATGCTGTTCTCAGTCGGAAGAATGCCACGTCAAAGAAATGAAAGGGGGTGTATCTGTTGGCAGTTTTCCACAGAGGTTTGAATCTGTTCTCCACAATTCCCTCCCTGAGCCAGCGTGGGATGCTCACGGTGCTGAAGGAGCACAGTGGAAGTGCAGGCACAGCTCCTGGCTTCTCCTTCTGCTCCTCTTCGTGCCCTCCTGGGACTCAGCCTCCTGCTCCTGGCTCTGGGCTGCTGTTACTGCTGCAGAAGCCACGATTTGTAAGAGTATTTCTCTCCTGTGCTGAGGTCTTCCACGAATTCTTCTCACGCCGATTTGCTTTTTTAGGATCAGCCCCATGAAAAACCTTTATTGTGTTGTTTTTAAATACCCCAGGTAAGACTGGTATGGGGAATAATAAAGGTATGGATTTGGTGGGTTTTTCCTGGTTTTAGTTGCTGTCTGGAACTGAATTACACATTTCAGCTGATGACAGTGAGGAATATGGGGAGATATCCTGATAGCATTTCCTGACTAGCTGTAACACGGCCTGTCTCTTTCTGAAATTATCCTACTGGAGGCAGGAAATATCAGGTCTATTAGTGAAACAGCTCTCCAGCTATTAGTTTTTACAGCTTTAAATAGTCTTATCTCAATGGATGTGTTTGCCCTGTGGCTCATCTATCACCCTAAAATGTTTTATCAGCACCTGAAAAAATCTCAATGAGAAGAATAGCCTCATTCAAGGGGCTTTTGGATACAGGTTTTTCTTTTTTAAAAAGAGTCTTTTAAGATCTGATATTATTTGCTGGCTTTTCAACCCTGTTTCATAGCTCCTGTAGCACCACTTCTATAAATACTCCTCACCAGCAAAGAAAGGAAATCACAATAGATTAAAGGAAAATCAGGTTAACAGGCAGCAATCTCTGCCCATTCAGCCTCAGACATCTGTGAAAATAAAGGATTAGGAAGAATTACTGCCAGGTACTAGCTGCAAAAAAACCCAAAACCTTTTGTGTCATCTTTGTCTTCTCTAACAGTTATTAGAGGTATAAGAACAGCCCTCAGTGTCAGAAGTGATCTGTGTTTGAAATGAGCAGAAGCCACAATGATGTGAGATGTTGCATTTGTTGTAAATTTTGTACTGTTTACTTGACACACAGATGATGAGTGCCTTTTTTTTTCTTTAAAAAATGCCGTTTCTGGTTTGAAAACAGGTTTGTTTGTTGTGTCGAGGTCTGATGGAGAGGAGATGGAGACAAGGGATGGGACATGGAGGGGTTTTCTCTCTTTGTCCTACCCTCTTCACAGGACTTTGGAAGACCAGGTGAACCTGTGCCAGATTTGGCCTCAGTCACAATGAGACATTGTTTTTAGTGGATCAAAAGCCAGAAGAGGAGAATTAAGTTCAGCAAGGTGAGTTTTTTTATGTCCAGGGCCTTCCAGAGACCAGCCTCACACCAGAAAACAACAGTTTTGGTAACAAAAATGGTGATGCAGAGGGGTTTGTTGTAAAAATGTGGAAGTATTCTTTGGTTGTAAATTTTACCATAATTTGCCTCCTGATTTTCTTCACAATTAAAATTGGTGGGAAGCTTCCTTTTACATTTGAATGAGTTTTTCCACAGAAAGAAATGCGTTCTGGGTTCTGAAGCAGGGAATAAAACAGTTTTCTCAGAGCAGAAAAAGCAACTTTTTTGAAAAGTGCACTGATAATTTTGTAAACAGCTGCTTGCTGGCTCCAGTCTGATCTTCCTTTCAGCTCTGATATGTTTCAGTTTTTCTTTTAACAGGAAACTGCCCTTTAAAGGACCATCAAGTTTGGTGAAACTGTAGAGGAATTATTTAGAGTGAGAAAAGGCTCCCAAACTTGGGACGTGAACTGTGCAATGGATGTGTTGCACTTTCAGGCTCCATTTTCATGGTGGGCATTTGATTTTCAAGTGTGATAAATCCTAATTCAGCAAATTAGAGAGATGATTTGGGACCTCAGCTCGCCAGAAAGCCACAGTCACCAGTGGAGAAGGAGCAGCAATGGAGAAGAGGACAACAGTGGAGAAAAGGCAACATTCCCCCTGATCCATGGACCCAAGGAAGCAGAAAATGACCTGTGCTTGCTGTCACAAATTTCACGTGTTAGACCTAGCTCTAATTAAATCAGGTTGTAAATTATGTGTAAAGCCTGATGGCGCTTTTTAGTTCTCCCTGAAAAACGTGTTGGGCTGTAGGAAATTCTGTCTCCTGGGTCCCTGCTCCTGTTTCAGCCTCACTTCTGGTAAATTCCCCACTCCTCCTGTGTGTTCATTCACCACTGAGATGTGAGAGGCAGCAAAACAAAGACAAGCAGAGGAGAGAAGCTTGAAAATTCCACATGCTGGGATCACTGTCATGGTTTGAAGTTCTATCTAGAGGGTGCTCTGTGTTTGTAATCTTGGTTTATCTTTTACTGATGTTGAAATATTGGATGTGTGCTGTATTTCCCAGCCAGCAAAGGTCTCATGGATGGAGAGGTCTTTCTGTAAGTGGGTTGTTTTTTGGAGTTTTTTTTTTGTTTTCTTTTTTGTCATGGACAAATGATTAACAACCGAATCAATTGTGCCAGAGGTTGAGCAAGCTGTATCACACAGGCACATCTTGGGTTCAGGCTGGGGCAAAGTCATTTGGAAGAAAAAAAAATCAGGCACAAAAGGCAAACAGAAAGCTGTGCAGAGCCTGAATCATGTCCCCCAGCAGTTTGTCCTCAATGTCCAGAGGGCACTTTATCAGTGTGCTCAGTAACTCTGCGTTAAAAAAAGGCTGCCTGAAATACAATATTTTATTTGGAGCAGATTCCTACAAGGATTCAGTTAATGTGCCTCTCTCTGTCAAATTGTTATCATCAGGCTGCCAAACCAGAAAGATGTCCCAGCCATTTGCTGATGTTGCAGGGACGTGGCTCCACAGGCAGAATAATTTCATCTGTAAGGTAACTGTGACACATTAAGGTGTAGCACTCATCCAGGTGATGGCACTGAGGTTGTTGGGTTTGTTTGTTATTAGTGAACATGAATCATTTTATGTATAGCACCCATCATTGCCATACTGAGCAAATTAAAATGTATTTACTCTTTGTAGCACCAAAGCACTCAGAGATGTGTCCCAGGGTGAGAGATTGTGCTACTAAAAGCCAGAGTTGCACGAGTCAGGCTCTGTCTTCTCAAAGACATTGTCCAGCAAGAGGGAAAACACAATGATACTCCTCATTTTGTGCAGGGAAACACAGATTCAGAGAACTTTGCTCACTCTTAAGATCCTTGCTCTAGGCTAAGACTAATAGGAAAATGAAAGGAAGGACTCTTGTGTCTCAGGAATCAAAAAGCTGTGCCTGGAGGGAGAAGCAGCAGGATGTGAAGAAGGCTCAACAGGCAACCAAAGAAAAACTTCCAGGTTCTGTCTGATCTGCCTTTGAAAGCCCAGCTGAGCTGATTGATGGCCACCAGCCCATGGTAAGTTCTCAGCCCAGTCAGGAGCATTTAAGAGAGAGAATGACTCAGTGTAGCAGCAAGAAAACACTGAGACATTACATTGGATACCCTGGCAGGTCCTGCTTTCATGGGCTCTAGACTCTGGGGATGTGGAGCAGGGAGTCTCTGAGGCATGGCCCAGCCAGGGCTGGGGCTCTTGTGCTCCCCAGTAGCAGGAGAGACAGGGAAGGGCACTCTGAGGGAAAAGGCTTTCCCTGAGGCATGGGAATAAGTGCTTATGCCTCGTGTCTGACCTTCCTCTGGAAGACAGACATGAAAAGCAGCCATAAATAAATGATTCTGCACTCTCTTCCTAGAAAGCCGACTTGAGTTTGCTTATCACTTCCTTCTTGCCAAGACTCAAACATGTTTCGTTTGTTGAAATATTCATTTCCCCATCCCTTGAAAGGAGCATTACAAAGGAAGGTGCAGGCTGCTCCCAGGCAGAGCTTTGCTGGCCTCGGGAGAGCCGTGTGCTGACCAACCACTGCAGCTTGTGAGTTTACCTTGTGAGCCTGCCAGCTGCTGGCTCATCCGCTGTTTACAGGGTGGCAGAGCAGCTCTGCGGTTCCATTTTAGTGCTTGAACCCCGTTCAGGCCCCCAGAGCAGACAGGGTTGGGGTGTCAGGGTGCTGTGGGACCTGCAGCAGAACCTCGGAGCGATGAGCGCCCAGCTGCTGCTGCTCTGCTGCTGTGCTGTGCTGGGGCACGCACACTGCCCGTGCCTCTGGGTGAGTGAGAGCTTCTGCAGGGGATGGCAGGAGAAACCAGCAGGGGTCAGTACAGCCTTGGGTTTTGCAGGGGCTGTGATTGCTGTCCTGAGTGATTTCTGAGTCTCTAATGAATGGCAAAAGGCGTCGACGTAGGGCAGCAGCGTTTCTGCCTTCAGAGGAGCAGCCCTGGTGATGAATGGGAGCTGACAAATTGCCGTGCTTGTGTTGTAACATAGAATTGGTTGAACATGCAGGCTCTTTCCATGCTGGCTGCCCCACAGAGGGCTGGGCACACAGAGGGTTGTTTCCTTCAAGTGCAGAAGTGGTGAGAATGTGGCTGAGAGCTGTTCCTTTCTCTGCTGCTTTAATAGATTTTGCTGTTTCAGAGAACTGCATCTTGTAATCTTTCCAATCTAACTATATTTTTGCACTGTTCTCTGAACTTTGAGCTTTGATTTCATGCCTCAGCAAGCTGATGAGGTTTGGTAATTCCTTTATTCAATGTGATTTTTAATATGCTATAATGGGAACCCCATGCCAGGCACTAAATCATACTTAAAGCTTCAGCTGATGCTGTTCCTTGTCAGGGTGGAAGAATTGGGACCAGAGCTGTGGTAGTTTCCTTGCCAAACTGAGTATGAAAAGAAACTGATTGTCAACATTTTACTAAAGCTCCCCACTTGAAGAAGGTGCAACAAGGGAGCATTTGTCTGGGACAAGGGTTTAATCAGAAATCCTGAATCCACCAAAAGAGGAGGCAGCATTTTAACTGTGGCATTGTGGAAACCTTGGAGACAGCTGTCACATGAGGGAGTAAGAGTGGCTGGGGTGAGCAGTAAAGGCTCACACTTGGGGTTCAGGGGTTGGAAGGGATTAATGGGTTAAGGGCTCGTGAGCTGACAGTAGAATCTAAGACTAGTGCCTTTGGCCAGCTTGGGGGAAAATGGGCTGCTGGGCAAGGAGAGACACTTAAGCCTGGTTTTGGGAAATGCTGAGTGCATGCCAGGCCTTTTCTTGAGAGTGATGTTCATCATGGAGGTGTCTGACCTTGGAGCCACAGAGCGAGGGAAGCAACTGATGAAGGTTTTACAGCTTGCACAGTTGAGGTGAAGCCCAGATTGGTGGGCTGTGGGTTCAGTTTGCCATGCAGGCACTGGAGAGTGGATCAGGTTTTTACAGAACCCATGCCAGTGGAATGAATGCCATCAGGTTGAGGACTGAAATCCAGAGGTTACAAAGCGTGATGAGTGTTAGCTCTCCTTGGTGTGAGGTTTCACACAGGCATAGGCTGAGGGGCCCGGTCCTCAGAGCTCACAGTCCCACAGCCTGAAGCTCTTGTGTTGTTGGACACAGAGGCCAGGAGTCCCTGAGCCCCAGCGTGGCCAGCGTCCCACCACAGCCCCGCGACTGCATCCTGTCCTCCTGGTCCCCCTGGAGCAAGTGTGACCCCTGCCAGAAGAAAAGGGTGAGTGTCTGTGCCCTGGGGACCACTGAGAAACCAGAGGTGGGATCTCCTTTGAGCCGTGTCCTGTTTGTCCGTGGGGTTGGGCAAACCGAGGGGGCTGATGAGGAAAGCCCTGTACAGGTGAGACCCTGGGTTTTTTGCTTTCGGGTGGCTTTTAGCTCTTCAACTCACCACCCCCAGTAATTCCAGTGCTTTCCAGGGTGCCTCACTGTCCTGAGAAGGTGGAAGGCCAGGCTTTGCAGGGCCATTCCAACACAGTCCTGTCCTTCCAGCATCAGTGTGAGGCACCTTCCCCACTAATGGTCCCCTGTGGGACCTGGAGACGCTCGCTGCCTCTCAGGATTAAGATGCTTTTTCTTGTCTGCCAGGCAGCATTTTCCACCCGAGAAGCCCCATCAAATGAAAGTAATGATCCCAACAGCGTGAAGAGCAAAATCCCCGTTGCTAGAGAGACCTCTGCTAACAAGTTGGAGAAGCTGTTCCCAGGCTTAAGCAGAAATAACCAGTGATGGGAGTTGTGGGGAGAGCGAAGCTTCGTATCAAAGAGTTAATCTCAGAAGCCGGGGAAAAAAAGGAGGGACAACATATTGGATGGAGTAATTGAGTGCTTCACAGCAGTGTTGTGGGCGGAAAAAAATCCCTAATGATACAGAGGGGCAAGTAAATACACTGACAGAAAATAACAAGGGATGTCGTTACCAGCACTAATTGAAAGAGAGGAGATGGAACTGGATCCTTCCTCACTCTTGCAAAGTCCCGCACTGCACTGTCAGGCTCATTTAAACAAACTGTCAAAGAGAAGCAAACTTTCCTTCATCCCTCCCAATCCTCAACCCTTCCTCAGTAAAATTAAAACTGTCGCAGATCAGAAACCTTTGAAACGAGGCAAATTACCAGCTTCACACTTGTGTGCTGACACTTTTCTCTTTTAATATGACAGAGTGAGCTTAGATCAGATCCCGGCGACACAAAGTTTGTTTTTCAACCAGAGAAGCGTAAAATTCGCCATTTCTGTGCACTTGAGTCAATATTTTTTATTTCACCACAGTACAGGTTTGCCCGCCTGGAACAGCCCTCTCAGTTCGGTGGAGATCCCTGTGATGGCTCTGACAGGGAGGCTGAGCAGTGTGTCACAAACAGCCCTTGCAGGAGCAGAGCTCGCTGTGACGGCTTTGTGTGTGCAGTTACAGGTAAGGATTTGGGGACTGGTGCTGCTCCTGATGCCACTGTGCTGAACTTTGTGCTTCTGTGGGAGTTTGCAGGGGCAGAGGGGTGCCAGGAATCAACCTGGCTCCTTCTGTGCTTGTGTTTGTGCCAATGAGGCTATTAGCTGTCCTTAGAACCTCCAAATAGGAAATTGTAACCTGGTTATATCAGCAAAATCCGCAGCACAAGGGACAGGTGTCACTCCTGATGCCACTGTGCTGAACTTTGTGCTTCTACGGGAGTTTGCAGGGCCAGAGGGGTGCCAGGAATCAACCTGGCTCCTTCCGTGCTTGTGTTTGTGTCAGTGGGGCTGTTAGCCATCTTTAGAACCTCCGGATAGGAAATTGTTACATGATTATATCAGCAAAACCTGCAGCACAAGGGACAGCAACAGGAGCTCAGCACCTGAGATGGGGCAAAGGAAAAGCCTCTGCTCTGCATCTTGCAGTGTTTTGGTGAGACTGGAAACACTCGGTAATTGTGGACATGGGGAGACACAAAGAAAATAATACCATATACAAGGCCTGCTGAAACAGCATCTTTGTTCTCTCAAAATAAAAAAAAAAAAAACCAAAAACATTCTATACTTTTTTTATACTTTTAATTATTGTGGGTTTTTCCTAAGATGAGCAAGGAAGTTTAAGATTATGATGCTTTTGAGTGATGGACTTTGGGGATCCGTGCAGATAGAGAAGAATTATTTTTTTCCCAGCTGGATTTGAACCATTCATTCCAGGAATGTTTTGTTTTGCTCCTAGACTCGGTGTCAGGGAGTGTGATCACAGGTTGTTTCATGGGTGACCTTCCCCTTCCACCCCAGGGAGATGCGTTGCACGGAGGCTGCTCTGCAATGGGGATGACGACTGTGGGGACCAGTCAGATGAGAAAAACTGCAAAAAAGTGTTCAGGAAATGTGACCAGAAGATGGAAGAGTACTGGGGGATAGAGAACCTGGCAAAAGGGTAAGGCTGTGACTTCGGTGAGATGCTCTCTTACTTAAGGCTGAGCATGATCTAGTGTGACTTCAGACAAGCACTGAGTGGAGAAAAGCTGGAGCAGTTTCTGTGTCCAGGAGGGAGCTGGGATCCAGGAGCCTGATCCATGCCTGGGGGACATTGACCTGCTGGAGCAAATGTGGAGAAGGTCCCCAAGTTGGTCAGAGGGATGGAGCAGCTCTGCTGAGAGCAAAGGCTGAGGGAATTGGGGTTGTTCAGCTGGAGAAGAGAAGGCTCTGGGGTGACCCCACTGCAGCCTTTCAGCTGAAGGAGTGAACAGAAAAGATGGAGAGAGGTGATTTACAAGGGCCTGGGGGGACAGGGCAAGGGGGAGTGGCTTCCCATTGCCAGAGGATAGGGTTAGATGGGATATTGGGAATAAATTCACTCCTGTGAGGGTGGGCAGGCCCTGGCACAGGGTGCCCAGAGCAGCTGGGGCTGCCCCTGGATCCCTGGAAGTGCCCAAGGCCAGGCTGGACAGGGCTTGGAGCAGCCTGGGATGGTGTGAAGTGTTCCTGCCCATGGCAGGGGATGGGACTAAATGACCTTTAAAGGTCCATCCTAACCCAAATCATTCCATTAAGCCTTGGGTTTGTATTCTTACACCCTGTATTGGTTTGGTGGGGAGGGGAAAAGGTGTTCAAAATCTTTTGATTTCTTCCATTACATTAAAAGGTGGTGGAAGTTTTGTGCTTTGTATGAGGGGGGTAGAGTAAACCTACATATTAGCAGCTCTGTGGGGATGAAAATCTAAGTCTGAACTGATTCAGCTTTTGCAGGCTAAGATTGTGACAGCTTTCTATAAGATCAGACTGTGTGAAAAGAGGGTTTTTTTTTTTCTTACTCTGCAGGGAAAAAATTGCTTTTTACATTAAAAAAAAAAAAAAAAGGAAAATCATATTGCAAGAAAAAATATAATTTTCTCATTATTCTCTGGAGATACGGCTTCTGCACATGTCATTGCTAATGCTTTGTACTTCTGAGTTTAATCAAAATTAAAAATAATGTTGGACAATTATAGAAACATGCTTCTCATCTCTTTGAAGCTACAATTGCTCAGTAATTTGCTTTTAGTGGACTTCCCTTTTTTCCCAGATTGTTCTAAAATTAGAGTTAATTTTTTTACAGCTTCAGTGTCATTATCATGCAAGCCTCTCTCCCCAAAATCAGGAGAGGCAGAACCAACAGAGTCCTGGAGCCCTGATCATTTTTTGTGGTTTTTTTTTTTATGAAGTTTCACCACCAGCAGCAAAGGGAAAAGCAAGTGATGGGATTTAATCTCCTCATCTCCACAAACTGCAGTGCTGCATCCTTTCCTAGAGCAGCCAGGTTAAGGTTTCTGTCCATCATCCACTGAAATCAAAGGAAAACTCCCTGTGCTTTCAGGGATTACTTGAGCTGTTGCTTGAGTGCCTCTTTTCTTGTTCCCCAACAATCTTTACTGTGATCTGCTGACCTCTGGTTGCCCCTGGGCCAACCTGGCAAAGATTTTGGCTGATAAACCGGAATGAAGAAGTGGGAATTACAAATCAGTCTGGGTTGATGGCATGGATTGGCAAACCTGGCGTTGAAGGTTCCAATGGGTGCTGTGGATGTTTGGGGGTGCTCAGGGGAGCAGCCTGGTGGGATGGGGGTTTGGCTGATCCAGTTTATTCTGCTCTTCCTGGAGGGTTCCAGTAAAAGCCACAGGGTTTTTTGCTGCCAGTGCTGGCGGCAGTATCACTGGGGTCATTCACAGCTGGGGGATGAAAATTGCCATTTATATTCATCAAGTGTCAAAATTCAACTCTTTCTTTTGCCTTCTCATTAGTCAGGTCCTTCTGCAGCACCTGGGTTGGTTGGACAGTGAGAGAGGCCAAGCTTTCTTTTGGGGTTTCAGAATAAAGAAGTGTGAAACAAAAAGCCTGTGGCCAAATAAAACAATCTTTTGTCTCTCTCAGCCAAGACATTCAGTGTTTAGCTCTGAATTGATGGTGCCATAAAAGATTGCTGTTCTGCTTCACCTGCAGGTTGAATATCTTCACAAACAGCTTGGAGGGGTTGGTCCTTGATCACAGGTACTATGCTGGGGGATGCTCTCCCCATTACATCACGGACACCAGGTTCAGGAAGCCCTACAACGTGGAGAGCTACACACCAGAGGTGCGTGCCAGGTGTGCCTGCAGATAAACTCACACACACACATATTCCAATGGAATCAGTGCCCAAAGCTTCATTGCTGGACCATTTTGTAAAAAAAAAAAAAAATTACAAAATTCTTGACATCCAGTAGGATCAGGCTGATTTTTACCCTATTCTAGAACATCCTCATACCCCACACACTCCACAATGTTGAACACACCACAGGCTTTGTGTGAAAACTTGTTCCTGTCATGCATCAAAGCTCCATTTCAAATATCATATATTTGACCTTAGTGCTTCTGATGGTGTGATGTTTTTGAGTGCTGCCCACTAGGAAACATTTTCTTTTTAGAATTTGTTCTTTAATTGATGCCTGTGTTTAAGATTTCACCTCCTTTGCATAAGATCGACATATTAAGTGAAAGCCTGAGGACCTTGCAGCATGGAGGAGATAGGAGCTTTCCTGCTGCTGTAAATCAAGTATTCTTGAAGTACCTGTGTTAATAATAATAGTGCTTTGCAATTATACAAGGCTTTTCATCTTCAAAGTGCAAGCATTAATTCACAAGCATATTTGTGTCTGCCTTCCTTCCCCACGCTTCAGGTGTACAATCACTGTGCAGGAAATGAGACGTGTTGTTTTTCCTTTCTGTTTAGACCAAAGGCAAATATGAATTTACAATGACTGAATATGACTCCTACTCAAATTATGAAAGCACTGTCCTGAAGGCAAAAGCTACACAGTCAAGCTTCAGCTTCGGTTTAAAAATACCAAAAGTGTTTGAACTTGGTTACAGCTCAAATGACATGAGGTTCAAGAAGTTCATGAAGAGGATGAAAAGATTTTCTTCGAGTGTAAGCACTGTTCCATTTAATTCCTTGTGAGTGTGTGTGTGTGTGAGTGTGTGTGTGTGTTGGTTTGAGGCTCCTCCTCAGGTCAGCAGCCAGGACTGGGATAAATCAAATCCTTTCCCCAACTGGATTCTGCCATTTGTTCAAGGCTTGACTACCCCCACAGTGCCTTCCTTTGTGTTTGCAGCATCCAGGAGCTTTTCCATTCAGCTCTCAGCCAGGATCTGGGCTGCTTGGCCTTTGAAATCAGCCACAACTTGTTGAGAGGACTCAGTGATGCTTGAAGGTCCCTTCCAGCTGTGGAAATTCTCTGATTCTCAGTGTGGTCTGTCCACTGCCCTTCTGGGCATCCACCTTTGAGTGCTTGTAGTGAGAAATTCAAACTGAAAAACCTGTTCAGCTTGAATCTGTAACTCCTACAACTGCCATAATTTCCTCTTTTCTTTTATCTGTTAGTGCCATAAACAAGGGTAGTTCATATCAGTGGTGTAATACTATCACCAATCTCTGCCTCCTTTCATTATAAAGGAATGGCAAAGTATTCCTTGCATTTGCTTCCTGCAAAATGGAATTTCTCACAACAAGATCAGAGGTTGATGAGAAGCATTTGCAACAGATATACCCATAAAGAAACCAAATATTAAATCCTGAATTTCTTATTTAAGCTGCAGTGTTCTATACTGATCCCTCCCTGGTGTGCTTGTCCTGCTGGCCCAGACAACTGAACACTAAATCCTTTGAATATAATGGAAGACATTTTCTGTTCCAGACTTTGATGCCAGAAAGGGGAGAGAAAAAAAATATCCATGTTTACATATCTACAGAGAGCCATATAAATATGTGTGTGTGAGAGAGAGTGTTTGTGTTTTCTTCTTTCCTTTCAGTTTTGATAAGGGTATAGTCTGTGAAATACAAATATGAATCCGGGTCAGCCATTGACCATTTCTTGTACAAATCATGGTTTCAGATGTCAGAATTTTTCAGGAGGGAGCTTGTGAGAGATGAAGTTTCATTAGGGGTAAAGCAGTCCTGCAGGATGCTGAGGTGTCCTTGCATTCTGGATGTGCCACAGCAGAACCTGGGCCCTGCCTTTTCCTGTGTCCCAGTCATGGCCTGACTCTCAGGAACTTTTACTACTGAAAGTTTTGCTTTTGCCAAAAACAGGAGATTGTTAGGAGATTTCCAGGTATAAGATCCGTAGTTGGAAACTTTGAAATTAATAAATCCCGACCAGCGCTGATGGTTTCGCTGCAAATAACAAATTCCCATTGTCCTGCAAATGCCATCCCTCACTCCTCCTGGGTTCTCCTGCCTTTCCTGCAGTCCAGCAAGTTCCTCCACGCCCGTTGTGAGCTGGCTGTTGGTGTTTACAAGCTGAAGGCCCGGGCCCTGATGCTGCACCACGAGTTCGTGCGGCGGCTGCGGCAGCTCCCCGCGGAGTACAGCTACGGGGAGTACCGGGAGCTCCTCAGGGACTTCGGGACACACTTCATCCAGGAGGCCACTCTGGGAGGCATCTATGAGTACACCTTGGTCATGAACAGCCAGGAGCTCCACAAGGCAGGTATGTGCAGCTGATGGTGGGGAGGGAGCTTTGGAGTACCGGGAGCCTCCTGGAGCCAGGTCTCATCAGCTCTTGGAGGTCCATTTCTCACCCGAGATAGCTCGGCTACCTTTGGAGGTATAAAATCAGCAGGATGGCTTCTGTTGCAGTGTTGGAAGCAAAAAGGTTTAATAAAAGGCAAAATAATAAACTCCTTGCAGAGAAAAACCAATCCAGGTGCAAGAGGTTCTTGCTCTTGGTAGAACACCTCACAAACGTGGTTTGTTTCTTTGTTCTCTTCTTTTTCTAGTAAATTGCCCAGGTAGGACTTTTTGGCTCCTGTCCAATTAGCTATCCTTAAGTTTGAGGTGAAGTCCCCCAGGCCTATGAGATGCCTTTTTCACCTAATTGAGGAGAGAAACTTCTGGGTTTCTTTCCTTTTTAAGGGGACAAAGGATAGTTTTGTCACTCCGTCAACAGGGGGGCACATTCCTACACTTTGGGGCTGGATTTTGGGTGGGAAACCTCTCTGCAGACACACAGGGATGGCTCAGGTCTGAGAGGGAGAGGGAGGTGATGGAAGAACAGCATCTCAAAGAAATCCTGCAGGAAATGTGGGAGTAGAGGCAGTGAATAAAGAGGTTTTCAAAGCACGCTCAGCGTCATGGGCTGGATTTAGTTCACAAAGCCCTGTGGCAAGCATTTTAGACAACAGCATTTTAGAGGCTGACAAGATGTTGAGATGAATGAGAATCGTGGATCTTAACACTCCTGTTAGCTTTGAAAAGCTTCACCCAAGTTCTTTTTCCACTGCTTTTCAAATGGCAGGCTTGGAACACCTTTAGCCTCGAGAGCTTTTCCAGCTTGTTGGAAACAGTAAATAATTTGCTGGGTGACTCTTGTGCCTGACATTGCTCCTGCTCTTTGGCTCTGGCTCCCTTTGTTGTGAGGAATGATGATTGTTGTGTAGGACAGAGCGAGCAGGGTGACATTAATCAATAGCTGCACTCTCAATTATTTATTCATTGGCAGGGGAGTGAGGAACTGCCTGTGCTGTCTGTTTGCAGAGGCATTTACTGGGCTCTGCTTTGTGAAATACTCTGCTTGTTTGTTCTTCTGCTGTGTGGGAAGTTCCTTACCCTGCAGCCAGAGAGAGGGACAGAATTTAGATTCACATTTCAGGTATTCACATTCTAACAGAGCTTCCCAATTTCTCAGCTGTTGCTGTGGGCCCATCACGAACCATGTTTGTTCGAATTAAAGTCTATTATTTTTTGCATCAAAATGCTCGGTGTCTGCTGCCCCAGATCAGGTTCCTGCAGCAATAACAACATTTTCACACAAGTGCTGAACTGGGCTGTAAGTTCTCAGCAGGGTTTTGTAGGTCCAGTCTGAGCATTCAGGTTTTCCCCTTCAAATCCCTCATTATATTTGTGCTGGAACTGAAATTTTCTTTTGCAGATCTGGTATCCCACCCTGTGTGACATGGTTGGTACCTGCTCTGCTCTCACACAGAATCCAGTCTGCCACATTTTAGATTCATGGAATCCTTCAGGTTGGAAAAGCTCTCCAAGATCAGGGATCCCAACTGTTAACCCAGCACTGCCAAGGCCACCACTAAACCACGTCCCCAGGTGCCACATCCACGTGTCCCATGAATCTCTCTGGGACTGGTGACTCCACCTTGCCCTGGGGAACCTCTTCAGGCCTTGATCACCCTTTTGGTGAAGAAATGTTTCCTGGTATCCCGTGTAAATTTCCATGTAGCACTTAAGGCTCTTCTGGCAGCAGAGAACTGGAGATGTGAGCTGGTAAAAGGAGGAAAGGATATTTCATCTGTTCCTCTTCAGGGAATTCTGGGGATGGGGAGGGGTGGTGGGTAGTCTGTGCTTAGACATCCTCTGTGTTCCACCCACTGCAGCTCTGCTTAACCCAGCACAGCTGGGTGGGTGACCAAAGTCCTCCTCTTCCAGCATTTACCTCTCATTTCCACTTGGCTTCTGAGTTCTGTAAAATGTAGAGATTTCATTTCATATAGTTCTGTTAAGTATCAAAAACCCTAAAAATTAACCTTCTTCATATCTTTCTTTTCTTTTCCTAAAGCAAAAATACTTATAAATCTCATTTTCTCTGTAGGTGGACATAAAACATGAAATAATTGTATTAAAACTTTATAATTTTTGTGTATTTAAGGTTATTCTCTGAGTGACGTCCAGAAATGTGCACAGAAGGGCTTTAACATTGCTGTGAATTTTGGTAAATTCTCTGCGGGGCTTGGAGTAGATTCAGCTGGCTGTAATGCCCTTTTGAAAGAGATTGGAGGTAAGCACTGAGCACTTCTGCCGTTTCATTTCTTTGTTATAGTGAAAGGAAGGTTTTGTCATCTTTGCCCGCCTGAAATATTCCCCCACTCCCTCACAGCCAGGGTCTGGGGGCTAACCCCAGCCAGGCCTAACAGAGAGGGAAATATCCCAGAGCTTGGGGTTTTTCTGAGATTTTCTGTGTAGAGAGTGAATATCTTCTCAGCATCCCAAGGATGCTCAACCATCACCCACCTGGCCAGCTCTGTGTGAAACATCAACCCCACCTCTCAGCAGGGCAGCTCAGCACGCCTGCCTTTGCATCCTGATGGGGAGAACAGGGAGGGGATGGTGCTGTGGGAGCCTCTGGGGGTGTGCACAGGAGGAAGGTGCACCTGGAAACCCACGGGGGAGAACAGGGAATATTGCTGGTGGTGAGGAGCGTGGGGCTGTGAGCTTAAAACCATGGGGAAGGAATTCAGGGCAGGGATGCAGGGTGCAGGATGGGGAATTCCTGCAGGGGAGCAGGAGGGACACAGGACACACTTGGCAGGAAACCAGGTGAGGTTTTCCTTTGGACTCTGGGTGGGACGGGTCCTGCCTGGGAGAGTTTTGGTGTGAGTGACAACTGCAGCCCACAGAGCCGCAGCTGGGCACTTCCCCGAGTGCGTTTTTGCAGACAGCACTGCCAGGAAGCGGTTTGTGGAGGATTTCCAGGTGCTGGTCCGCGGAGGAGCAAGTGAGGACATCACCACCCTGGCCCACAAGGACCTGCCCACGGCCCAGCTCATGCAGCTGTGGGGAGATGCTGTGCAGTACAACCCTGAGATCATAAAGCTGAAGGTACTGCACCCTCTCCTTCCTCCAGCCCCAGCTGAGCTCCTTGGGGAACTTTGTGTTTAAATAAGCAGGATTTAGAGAAAAAAAAAGAAAAAGAAAAAAAAAAAAACAGGAATAACAGACTGTGGTGGTGTTTGTGGGTCCTCAGGATGAGGGAAGAGATGAGAATCTTGACTCCATGTTTCAGAAGGTGGATATTATATCATATCATATCTTATCATATATCATATCATATCATACTATATAATATCATACTATATTATACTATATATATTATATTATATATCATATATCAAATATCATATATCATTTATCATATATAATATATATCTCATATCATATGATATCATATATCATATCATATATCATATCATATTATATTAAAAATGCTGTACTAAAGAAAGAGAAAGGAGATATCAGAAGGCTGGAAAGGAAAGAACAATAAAATCTTGTGACTGAACAGAGAGTCCGACACAGCTGGACCGTGATTGGTCATCGAGTAAAAACAATTTACATGAAACAAATCAAAGATGCACCTGCTACCATTCCACAGCCATCAGATAATTATTGTTTAGATTTCTTTTCTGAGGCTTCTCAGCTTCTCAAAAGAAAAATCCTGGCAAAAGGATTTTCACAAAATACGTCAGTGACAACAGACCTCATTGTGCAGCTTCTCCAAGTGAGCATTCAGAAATGCAAAGGTGGAATGCTTTAAAGGGACTGTGGTTGCAAATACACAAAGTAAACAGCTTTAACCCTTTAACCTGGCTGTGCAGATGTCATTTCTTGCTGCCTGCCAGGCAATTCAGATAATCACCTTCTGTTTTACCAATGTAGAACTTACCACAACTTGTATCTGGCAGCATGTATTTTATAAGGACTTCTATTTTCCTTGATGTTTATCAACTTCTGTGAGCACCAGTGATCATTCTTGGAGCTGCATTTTCATTGTGCATGCCTAAATGTTTGTGCAGCTTAGCTGAACCCTAAAAACAGGAGTTAGGCTTGGAAGAGTTGAGGATTTTTGATCCCTGGAGAGTTTTAGAAATGCAAAAAAGCAAGCAGAAGTGTTTAGCAATTCTGCCTCATCATCTTTAATGTCAAAATGAGTGAATAGTACAAAGGTGCAAGAGAACATGCTTTAAAACAGGATATTTGGACTGGTAGAGGTGGAAGTGGATTTATAGTTGTTTTCCATTGCAAAATTTAATTTTAGGCAAAAATCTTTACATTTATAAAAGGGGATTGTTTCTCAAGAAAGAGGAATTCTAAAAAGGTGAAGCAAGCAAAAATCAGTAATTTGGAAACACAGCCTGTGCCCATCTGGCACTTGCTGCAGCCCCTGGGGTGCTGTGGATTGACCTTCCAGAAATGCCCTGGGAGGTCTCAGGGCAGGAGACAAGAGAAATGCAGCCCTGTGCACCAAATCCCCCTCTCAGAAAAACCTCCCATGAGGCGCTGAGGTGTTCTTTGTCTTGCCTGGCATCACTGACCAGGCTGCCCAGTGAAAAACCTCAGGCAGATGTAATTTGGGTTTGGTATCTTCATTTCCATACCAATATCCCTGTGGGGCTGGAAGATCAAAAGTACCAGTGGAGTGTGACTAAATGTCAGCCCAAGAATGCTTAGTTAGGGAAAACTAAAGCAAATCAGTTCATAAATCATCTGCTGGAGGGACTTGGCAGGTCACTCTTAGTGTATTTCCTCATTTGTGTGGTCTGAATTCAAAAAGCAAAGTATGGATCACAGATAATTGATGAAGAGTGGATGTACAGCAGCAGGAAACGAGGATTTTTTTTTTATTGGAACATTCTTTAGTTCTTACAGTGTGAGCCTGTGTTGGCAGGAGGGTGATCTTTGATGCTTCCTGTGTGTGGGCTGCATGGCAGCATCCCTGCAGGGAGGAGGGGAATTTGGGATGGATCCTCTGATGGCACATGGAATTACCATTCCACTGGCAGTGTTGACACCCCACTTTAACTTTCCCTTGTTCTCAGGAGGAAAATAAACGAGTGAGCCAAAGTCTCCTTGGTCCTGCACATTCACTGTGCTGTGCACACCCTTGTCTTCTCTCCCTGACCCCATCTGCAGATGGAGACCAAATCCTCTCCCTTTGGAAGGCAATGAAACCCTTACCTGGGCTCCATAAGGATAAAAACCTCCTGAGATGCAGGAGGGGTGAAGATGGAAGTGCTGGTGTGAATCCCTGTCACTGGTGCCTCTGGCTGAGCTGGGGGAGATTTTCGTGGATGGTTTTTAGGGGATGTTTTTATAATCAGAGTAAGAGCTCACTCAGAAAATGTAAGTTTGGGCAAATCTGAGCTAAAAATGTCCGCACCAGAAAAATGCATGAGAAAGGATTTAATGAAACTCAAATCAGCCTGTTTCTTATCCAACAGGTTGGCTGCTGTACTTTGTTACACAAAAAAGTTTTTGTTACTCCTCTGGTGTTGGAAACCAAGGGGAGCATCCCTGGGAGTGTTCCTGACATTGTGGCCTTGTTGTTCACAAGGTTTTAGCAAACAGCAATGGGAAACCTGGCGTTGGTGCCCCACAGCCTCCATTCCCCCCTCCAGCTGTGCCACCACCCAGCCTTGGGATGCTCATGGGAATTAATGTATGGGAATTAACTGGAAATTAATGCAGTTTCTCCCCTCCCTTTAGGCAGAGCCACTGTATGAGCTGGTGAGTCCCTCTGACTTGGCTGATTCCATGAAAATAAAGGAGAATCTGCGCCGGGCTCTGGATGAGTTCCAGCTGGAGAGCAGCTCCTGTCGCTGTGCTCCCTGCCTTGGGAATGGCATCCCCTTCCTGAGAGGTACAGGGGCCTGCTCCTCTTTCCTGCCCTCTTGATGAATTCACAGAATTCACAGAATCACTGAGCTGGGAGAGACCTCCAAGATCATCGAGTCCAGCCCAGCCCCAACACCCCAACCAAACCCTGGCACCCAGTGCCACATCCAGGCTTTGTTAAACACACCCAGGGATGGGGACTCCACCACCTCCCTGGGCAGCCATTCCAGAAACTTTATCTTTAATCAGATAAAGAATCTCAGAAATTATTCCAGCTTTTATTTCCCTTGGCACAGCTGGAGACTGTGTCCCCTCATTTTGTCAGTGCTGCCTGGAGAGAGACCAAGTAGAGAGTGGTAAGGAAATTAGTTGGGTATTTGTGGGGAGCATGTGGCAAGCAAGTTGCTCTTCAGTTTTTCCTGTCATTTCTTTATCAGGGAATTACTCTGTGTTTTTAAAGTTGCTGTGTTTGTAGATTCCTGGTAAGTAAAGGCAGTAAAGGCAAAGGATGTGTCTTTGGCATGGGAGTGGCCATCATCTGTATCAGTTTTACAGAAGAATTTGTTACTTCTCAGTTTAAAAAAAAATCCTTGACATCTTTAAGTCTTCTCCTTTTGATTTTAAGATTGCTTCCATCCTCCTGGAGAAGTGACTACTGTCTCAGCATTAATTAGTGTTTGTAAAAGGGTTTTGAAGATGAAAAGCCCCACATAAGTGCCAAGCACAGTGATCACCACCACCTCCCCCTGTTTCTGATAGAAGCTGTCCTCCTCTGTAAGCAGGCTGTGATTTAAAAAATGAAGGGGAAAAGTAAATTGAATGAAAACTGCTCTGCCTAAACAAGAGATATATGATGTGATGAGAGCTTCTAACAAAGGGACCATTTTGTCAAGTGCCTAATTCCAATCTGCATCCGCAAAAGTCCTGATGAGAATTGTTATCATCAAATTGTATCTAATGCAGAAATGATCACTTCAGGTACCAGCAGCTGATTGTAGCACTTCAAGCATTTGCCTCATGGTGACCTTTGTTTAAATAACTTTGTAGGAGCTGAGTCCAGGTTAGTATTTCATTTAGGAGCTCCTCAGCAAAGGTTTTAAATGAACGTGTATTTTCCTGAGCGGGAACTCTTCTCCAGGTTCCTGACATGGGATGCACATCCCTGGGCAGCCAGAGCAGGGATATTGGGCTTTTCCTCTGCCACAAAGCCACGTTAGGATATTCCTGTCCTGGCTGCTCTTTCTTGATGCTGCAGTTTGTTCTTTATCAGGAGCTCTCTCCACCTGCAGTGCTGTGTCCAGGTGTGAAACCCCAGATACTAAAAGGAGCTGCTGGAGTGATCCAGAGGAGGCCACAGGGAAGGCAGGATTAGATGAGATGTTGGGAAGGAATTCCTGGCTGTGAGGGTGGGCAGGCCCTGGCACAGGTGCCCAGAGAAGCTGTGGCTGCCCCTGGATCCCTGGAAATGTCCCAGGCCAGGTTGGGCAGGGGCTTGGAGCAGCCTGGGACAGTGGAAAGGTGTGCCTGCCCATGGCAGGGGATGGGATGAGCTTTAGGGTCCCTCCCAACCCAAACCATTCCAGGATTCTGTGATCTCTCTTGGAGAAGAGCAGGAGGACTCTGTGGTCCCCTGGCTCGTGGAATTGCAGCAGTGAGTCTGAGGCTGAGCTGCAGGGCAGGAACAAATGTCAGGGGAGGTGAGAGGGGGTGCAGGGCAGTCACAGCTCCCCTGTTTATTGGTATTGATCCCTTCAGCACTGGAGAAAAATGATGCCATTTCCCCCAGTGTCCCTTGCTCCCAGAAGATGAAGTGCTGGGGAGAAGTGGATGCCTGCTGGGAAATGTGGCTCTCCCCAGGTGTGTAATTCCCCCATGTGTGCTGTGCTTGCTTTCAGGAGCAGAGTGTGAGTGCCTGTGTCCCCTGGGTGCCCGCGGTGCCGCCTGTGAGGTCAGCAGGAGCAGAGGTGAGAGGGACCCAGGGACAACCCCCAGGGCTGGCCAGGGTGTCCAGGGGACTGGTGCCAGCCCTGGCTGTCCCCAGTCTGCCCAGGGCGCCCAGCTGGGCCCCTGCAAAGGGGACAGATGTTTTTTCCCTGCCCTCTTCTGAATTGCTGTGCCCTCTTGAGAGGGGTGGGTTTATTTTTCCATGTACACGCCTTGCAATTGGATCAAAATAGGAATTCCTGCCTGGTTCACAATCCCTGGAAGGCCTCAGGTCTCCTCCTTAGGAAACAGCTCTGTTTCCTAGGTTTTTCCCTTTGATAAAGCCAGCATGTTGCAAACTGTTCTCCACCAGATATGCTACCATGCATTTTAATCTGAAAATCTTGTTATTCTGTTTTGAAGCATTTATTAATGCTTCTTGGTCACTTTATGTCTCCGCTGTCTCCTGACTGATGTTCTTAACTCCTTCTAGTTTAGGATCATCTATGAATTTAATCATTTTGTTTACTTCTTCCAGCTCATTAATTTAGATGCTAAATAACACCAGATCCCAGGCACCCAGAGCTCTGGCACCAACCCACAATTTGATGCACTGCATTTATCACTGGCTTTGTTTACAGCCTTACCCAGTACTCATTCTGCATGGCTGTGTCCAAACTGAGCCAGGCTGAAATGCACTTCAAGCCAAGATTTCTCTGAACAAGGGGGTCAATTTTTGGGTATTTCTAAGGCAGTCCATGGAGCCTTGAATGGTGGAGTCACTGACACCTTGCTTCAGTCTGTTTTTCACACTCATAGTCACATCCAAGCCTCCCCAAGCTCACATCCATCCATTTGTCAACACTGTAACTTCATTTCTCGCTCCCATTTCCTCCTTTTATGTGTTGCCTCCGTGATTCTCAGTATTTTGAATTTATGTCACTCACATGCTCAGGGTCCAGAAGAATCAGTGTAATAGGAAAAGCAATGGAGGGAAAGCTGAATAGTCAAGCTGTTGTTCACTGAAGTGCTAACCCTGCCCCGACCACCTCGAAATGTGGCTGAGATGAGTTTAGTTGGTCTGTTTCCTATCTAGGCTTGGACTAAGACAAAGAGAGAAACATCCTTCAAGCAAATATAAAGCTAATTGCCTTTTCCCCTTCTTTCATGTCTACCTCAAGTGTCGTTTGAACAAACACGAGAAATGCTGAACAGAGAATTAACACCTTTGAAACAATCCCTCATTGTTAATGACTCCGGTGTATTGTTAGCGATGTGGACAGGGGCAGCGTCAAATTCAAATACAGTTCATGGGAGCTGACAGCTCTTCCCATGGAAAGAGCTGCTTGTTTCTGACGCTCCTTTCCAGCTTTGTTGTTGTTTCTTTTCCAGATGCTGCTGTCAATGGAGACTGGGGGTGCTGGGCCAGCTGGTCCCCGTGTTCAGGAGCTCAGAGGACGAGAAGGAGACAGTGCAACAACCCTGCCCCGCAGAATGGTGGCTCCTCCTGCTCAGGGCCAGACTCTGAGACAGTCCCTTGCTAGAAGGAATCACACAAAACTGATGGCCAGACTGCTTGGGAAGGCATCACCCCACTGGCTCTCTGAGCTGGCCTCGCTCTGCCCATGGGTCTCACCCAAATCAGAAACATTCCAGGAGACACTGGGAGTTGGGAGGGTGTTAGGAACCACACCTCTGGATGTGAATTGTCCTGTGGGATTGAATGTGCTTACTGACCTCAAGATTTTGCCTTTTCCCTGTGTTTGTTGCAGTGGGCTAAATGAGACAAGCTTTATCTCTGTCTGCATTTGGTAGCTGCATGATTTGGAATTGTACTGTCTGGTTGGTGAAGGTTCCTCTGAGATAAGAGGAGACACTTTGATCTCACGTGCAGCAGGGTGTGCACTGATGCACAGCTCCTGTGTCGTGTGGAGCAAAATCCAGCACATTAAAGCCTAAATCTCAATGAGCACAGCAGCATCTAATGTGACATTTAGAGTCACTGTGCCTCACTACCCTGCTCTAACAATTTATTGTACGGTTCCCACCCCTGCCATGGGCAGGGACACTTTCCACTATCCCAGCTTGCTCCAAGCTCTGTCCAGCATGGCCCTGGACACTTCCAGGGATCCAGGGGCAGCCACATCTCCCCTGGGACAAATGGAACATTTTGAAAAAGCTGTCTGCACATCCCCAAGGTCTTCTGCCCTTAGGAGCTGTGTTTGCCCCAGACAAGCTGTGGTTAACAAGTGTGATCCCATCAAATCCAGTATTCCAGCTGCTGCTGGGTGCACCCAGGGTGGGACATCTGACTCAGAGAGAGTTCACCGTGAAAAGAGACAAACTGGTTTGCTTTTTATTACCATCCCTGGGGCTGTGCATCACTGTGACCGTGTTCACAGGGGTTCTTGGATGAGGGAAGAGACGAGGATCTGACTCCATGCTTCAGAAGGCGTGATTTATTATTTTATGATATATATTACATTAAAACTATAATAAAGGAATAGAAGAAAGGATTTCATCAGAAGGCTGGCTAAGAATAGAATAGCAAAGAATGATAACAAAGGCGTGTGGCTTGGACAGAAAGTCTGAGCCAGCTGGGCTGTGATTGGCCATTAATTAGAAACATCTAACACAGGCCAATCCCAGATGCACCTGTTGCATTCCACATCAGCAGATAACCATTGTTTACATTTTGTTCCTGAGGCCTCTCAGCTTCTCAGGAGGAAAAAATCCTAAGGAAAGGATTTTCCATAAAAGTTGTCTGCGACATGCCACAGTCCAGGTCTAACAACAGAGGAGCTTTCCAGCACTGTGCACCATTTCATGAGCCTGCATCCTTCCAGGGACTCGCCTCCTGCAGCTTTGCTGGTGGTGAATGATTTTTGCAAAGGCATTTGGTTGGGCCTGCTGTGAAATAACCAGCCACAGCTTTGCTCCAGAAGGCAATTCCACCAGTGCAAGGTTGCTCACGAGTGCTGTGAGTCTTGTAACACATCTGCAAGGTCAAACTCTTCTTCTGAGGGGTTTTTAGCAGAGCTGGTGCTGGTGGGCTGGCATCATCCCTTCCTTTCCTTTCAGACTGACGTTGTCTGAATGCAGTTCCTGTGAGAGCAGCTCAGGCTCCCTGACACCTGAACAATGGAACATGCATTTAGTTGTAGCCCTCATGCCGCCTCCACACTTATCCACAGGGCTCCTGTGACAGCTTGAAGAAAGGCAGAGCACATTGCATATGTAAAACAAGAGGGCTCTGTGCTCATTATGGCCTCCATCATTTAGCTGCCAACCCAAAACATTTCCCTTTTCCACTTCGTAGCTGCAGTATCTTTTGTGTGGTGGAAATTTGCCAAGAGATTCTATTTTGGGTCATGGTCAAAGAGGTCAGTGCTTGTGTGAAGGAGGATATTCCTCCAGGTTTTTTTTGCAGGTTTTTGGCAGTAGAAGCTCTGGAGGGGAGGACCCTGAGCATGGTTCACCTCTGAGGACACAAACTGCAGTGTCATTGCCTGCCGTTCTGCAGAATCACCGCTGTAATCTGATTAAGGACGTTTCTCAGATGAGTCAAGTGGCTTTTGTAAATTTAACCACCTTTCCTGATCATCCAGCTGGTTAAACACACAGCAGTGGAGCCTCTCTCTGCTGCTGTGTCAAGGACAGCTAAATGCAGTGACTTGACTTGGGACTGTTGTTCCCAAACAAGAAAAACACAGATTTTTTGAAGTGGTGACAGCACCTGAGTTTGTGGTTTATTTGTTTTCCTTTTTTTTTTTTTTGGAGGAAGAGAGGAGATGTTTGACAGTCATCATGATCATCAGGATAGTCTGACTGAAGTGTGATTTCAGCAGTTGCTGAATATTCAGCCTGTAGGCTTAGAAACCTCTCATAAAGGACATAACTTTATCTTGTCCTTGTGATTTTGTGCTTTGATTCACCTAACTAATGATTTATTATAACCTGGAGGGCAATAAAAAATACTGTGCTGACGCTTTTATTGTTTCATTTTGGTTGGCATTAAATTTTGGTACCATCTTTTACTGGTGTTCCTAACTCTCCCTCCCTGTGTAAGTTCACATTAATAACCCTGGTGTGAGGGCACGTGTTCAGCACTGCTTCTGCTGCTCCAGCCTGTCACTGACACCTTTTATGGAAAATCCTTTCCTTAGGATTTTTCCTCCTGAGAAGCTGAGAGGCCTCAGGAACAAAATGCAAACAATGGTTATCTGCTGCTGTGGGATGCAACAGGTGCATCTGGGATTGGTCTTATGTGGTTGTTTCTAATTAATGGCCAATCACAGCCCAGCTAGCTCAGAGTCTCTGTCCAAGCCACAAGCCTTTGTTATCATTTCCATTGCTATTCTATTCTTAGCTAGCCTTCTGATGAAATCCTTTCTTCTATTCTTTTAGTATACTTTTAATATAATATATATCATAAAATAATAAATCAAACCTTCTGAAACATGGAGTCAGATCCTCGTCTCTTCCCTCATCCTCAGACCCCTGTGAACATGGTCACACCAGCCCATTCTTTTGGTTAAGATTCTCCTCTCAGTGGGCTCTCCTGCATCCCATGCTGTGTTTTCACAAGTTTTCATGAGAAAAAGAAGAGGATAAATATGGAGAGGCTGTTATTGATTTGCACCTCCCTGCTGGAAGGCATTGCTGCTGGGGTACCCTGGCTTTGGGAGCTCCCAGGAGGGTATTTCAGCTGAGTTGTGATGGCCTCATCCAGCTTTCCCAGCGCAAAACCTGCTGGAATGTTGCCACTCTAACATCTCCAGCAGCAGTGGGAAGCTGGAGTGCTTTCCAGCCTGGGTTCCTGTGCTGCCTGTGGTGTCACATCACACAGACACTTTACCTGTGAGGCTGCAACCTCGTCCAGGCGGCAGCTGGGGCTCTGCAAACTCAGCATTGCTAAATTGCTCTATCGTGCTGCTGTTCCTCCCACTTTCATGGATGGATGCAGTTGTTCCTGCCCCAGTTCTCTCCCACACTGAGCTGTTTTGTTGGAAGCTACCCAGAAAGGCCATGCAGAGGTATCAGCAGTCCCCAGATTTCAAACTCCTGATTTTACCCTAGTGGCTGAAGAGCCCAGTGAGCACCCAACACAGCTGCCAGATTTCAGGTCAAATCATGCCTGCAGGTTTATCTCCTTTTATGTCCCATTTTAATTCCTTCTGTTCCTGCAAATCAAAAAGCTAGAGTTGACCGCAGTAATTATTACCATTATAAATCAATATTTTTACTTATTTGTAAAAATATTGGTTTAAAATGTAAAAAACCTGCAGCACCACAGGTCCCACAGTGATGGACACAATAGGGCAGCACCACCAGCACCAGTCCCTCCCCAAACTCACCAGAACCTGGAATTTCTTTTGTTTCAGGTTTCTCTGGTGGGATTAAGAGTTTTGTACCTGCCTGTGCATTCCAATTTATAAAAAGGGAAGGCAGCAATTTTTGAGCTGCTCCTGCCAGGGAATCTTTGCCTGCTCTGAACTGCCAGGCTCAGAGGGACACAGGCATTGGGGCAGCTGATGTGACATTGACCCTGAGGTGGAAAACAGCTCTGTCTCAAGCACTGCCCTTATCTCCTCTTCTGTTAGCTGGTTATCTGGAGCCTACACCTTGCAACCTCAGGTGTATTGTCATCAATCATTCCCTATTTTCTTCTGCGTGCTGGTTCCTCTCTGCCCTTCCTTTGTTAATAACCCAGTTTGCCTATATCCATAAAAATATCTGATTGTGATACCATTTATCCAAAGCGCCACACATCCATCATGTGCTTATGAGCCAGATAAACAAGGTCTCCTGGGAAATATGCCTCCAGAAATATATAGGATAAATAACTATATCAAATGTATGTCAGTGTGCAAGAGGGGAAAATCCATTCATTAAAACCCGGGTGGAACTGCAGTGTTTTATTGTACCCTCCAAGCTTTTAGTTTAACTAAGAAACGTACATTTTTGCTGCTTATCTCATCTTGCACAACTCTCCTGCTGCCCACTTCAGCATGAGATATATTAGCTTCTTCCACTGCCATTGTAAATGTGTAATTGCTCATAATCTTTTTTTTTTTTTCCCTAGACCTTACAGGCAGCTTCTTCCTTTCTTCTGACTTCAGCTTCGCTGCTCCTGGGTTTCAGCATGTGGATGTTTGAGCCCTGGGGTGGAGGGGGAGGAGAGGGGCACTCCCCACCTGCCTTTGGTGTTTGAAGGAAGCCCTTGGGTTTGTGTCTCAGTGCCTTGGGCTGGGAGGTGAGTGATGAGAATGAACAATTGCAGGTAAAACATAGCTTTTCTGCTTTTATTCATATGTTTCATGGTGTGATTTTGCATGCAGTTTCTTTAATCACTTGTTTTTGGGGTTTTTTTGTGGTTCTTCTGTGATTTACCCTTTTAAAAACAGCTCTAAAGGCTGAGGATGCAGGTTGTTTTCCTGCAGGCCCCATCTTTTCCCAGCCTCCAAGGCATCAGATCTTTCTGTTCATTAATTTCTCCCCTCTGGTCAAAACAGAAGCATACTTGGTTTTCTGACTGAGGTGACTTTGTACTCATTTACTTGCAGGCATTTTCCTGAGTCCTAAGAAGTCGATGTAAAGGTAAGAATTGCTTGTGATCCAAACTGGTCCTTGGTGTAAGAGCCCTGTTTCATGTTTCCACATAACCAGGCAGCTCAGTGCCAAAGAAATTAAATCATTAAATTCATTAAATCACCTGTTGTGATCCTACGTTTCACACTCCCACTCCTTTGGATGTCCAAGTCACACTGATCCATGGGTGCTTCATGCTGCTGCATTTCCTGACACAGAAGACACCAAATTGAAACCCTTGGGAGCAAATTCCTCTCTGGGTGAGCAGCTCCTTCACCTGGAATAGCAAGGTTGGCCCAAAAGGCCGCAGCTTTGCCCCCCAGCAAAGGGATTTTTTCACAGAACAATCCATCTCAGGGGTTGAGACAGCATGGTTTGTTGTTTTCAGCCTGTAGTTTCATTTACAAGCAGAAAAAAAAAAAAAAAAAAAAAAGTGAAAAAATTGGCCCTCGGCAAACATGCCCACAACAGAAAATATGGGGCCAGATCTTCAGGTGCCATAAATCAGCTGCAGTGAAGGGGCAACACTGATTTACATCAGCTGAGTGTCAGCCTGTAAATCCCCACTGACACACGGTTGAAAAACAAGCATTTCCAAGCACCTGAGCAATTTCTTTCCCTAAACCACCATTCCCTTCTGCTCCCTCTCTCCATTCAAATGCCTACAGAAGGGCTGCTTTGTGCTTTGAGGTTTTGGTGCTGTTGTTGTTCGTAATGCCTGATTCCTTCTCAGGGCTTTTTCCCCCACTTCCCCCCCTGCAATGAAAAGCTCAGTAAAATGAAGTGCCATTGGCCTCCCGTCCATCCCGGGTTTTTGTGGCAGTTCATTAAGAACAGGGAGCTGCAGGCTCTCGCCCTGCTCTCTGGACACAGTTCAATACTGTGTGCATTCTTGTGCTGAGATTTACGTCTCACATTCAAAAAAGGCCCTTAAATCAAGCAGCCTGTTAGCATCTTCTCAGGCTCTGTGTGCCTGGGAGATAAAATGCCTGCGTGCTAATAGTCAATTCATCACTGATCTTACAGAGGAAAAGCCTTTGCTTGTGTGGGAACATCCTCTGCCCAATGGTTGCCTTCGAGCCTCTCTATTTATTGCTTTATTTATTTATTTATTTAAAATTCCTCATCAGCTTGGGCTTGCATTCTGCAAGGATGCTTCAGCATCTTTAGGCTGATCCTTCTCCATGCAGAGCAGCATATGGCTTTGCTGCAAAGGCAGCCCTGGCCAATATGCTGGACTTACAGATCTGACAGTGCCAACTTACAAAAGTTTCATGGTACATATGTCAATACCAACTGCATAGATGGTGAGCTCTTCCTCTGTTTCCCAAAGGAAAATATAAAAACTCCCTGGGAGTCAAGCTCAGTTGTGTAAACACTTGCAGTGAATTTATTTCATGACACGCTGCAGCCCTGTGGTCACCCAGCAGCTCCACCTCCTTTGGGTGGGTTCTGTGCCATCTCCTGTGCTGCAGCAGTGGTGCTGGGCACTGGTGCGGCAAAACCATCACATCTGGTGGGGCAAAACCATCCCATCTGGTGGGGCAAAAACCACAGGAGCACTTGATCAGGTTTCACGCGGTGAATCCAGCAGATGCAGAAACGCATCCCCGGTCGGTGATTCCTCCCAGGGGTTAATTCCATCACGCACCTGGAGTATTTCTGGCCCAGCCCAGGTTGCAGAGCTCCCCGTGCCAGGCACCTGGTGCTTTCAGCAGGCTCTGCTCTGGAGGTCCCTGCCAGCACAGGGCTGCCCGCCGTGCTGCGGGGCAGGGTTGGAGCAGCGCCGGCTGCGCCGCGCCGTCCCCGCCTGGCACGGGGACCAGCCCGACCAGCAGCTCCAGCGCCCGTCCGTCTCACCACCTGGGACACACAGAAAGAAAGGGAAAAACAAACACAAAAGGGATTTCAGGTCTGGCTGAAGCTTCTCTGGATACGGACTCCTGCTCTATGGGCCAGGCCCAGGCTGTTGAGATCAAGGCACTTTTGAAGCCAGGGAGATGAATCAGCATCACCCCCAAACTGTAGCCATGATATTTTCTGAAAAATGCTTTCCTTAGGATTTTTTCTACTAAGAAGTTGAGGGGCCTCAGGAACAAAATGCAAACAATGGTTATCTGCTGATGTGGAATGCAACAGGTGCATCTGTGATTGGTCTCATGTAGTTTCTAATTAATGGCCAATCACAATCAGCTGGCTCAGACTCTCTATCCAAGACACAAGCTTTTGTTATAATTTCCATTCATTTTCTATTCTTAGCTAGCCTTCTGATGAAATCCTTTCTTCTATTCTTTTAGTATAGTTTTAATATAATATATATCATAAAATAATAAATCAAACCTTCTGAAACATGGAGTCAGATCCTCATCTCTTCCCTCATCCTGCACCCTTGTGAGCACCACCACACCAAACACCAACAGCTCTTTCTTGTCCATCTCATCTGAAACCCTCTGGTTTTCCTTTCCCAAAGTGCAGCTCACAGCTCTCTCAGCATCAACTTCTTGCCTCTGACCAAGGCAGAGGGACAGAAGTCCCCTAAAGCTGTGGGAATGTTGTGCAAAGTCCCTTTGGAGATGGGTCATTTCAAAGCTTTTTCATTACAGTACAGACTGAGTTGTCAGGAGTGGTCGATACTATGGATTATGGTGGTGCTCCTGAATGATGGGAATGCTTGATGCCTGTCATTTACTGTCGTTTTTTATTTACTCATCTGGCGCCTACAGAAGGGCTGCTTTGTGCTTTGAGGTTTTGGTGCTGTTGTTGTTCGTAATGCCTGATTCCTTCTCAGGGCTTTTTCCCCCACTTCCCCCCCTGCAATGAAAAGCTCAGTAAAATGAAGTGCCATTGGCCTCCCGTCCATCCCGGGTTTTTGTGGCAGTTCATTAAGAACAGAGAGCTGCAGGCTCTCGCCCTGCTCTCTGGACACAGTTCAATACTGTGTGCATTCTTGTGCTGAGATTTACGTCTCACATTCAAAAAAGGCCCTTAAATCAAGCAGCCTGTTAGCATCTTCTCAGGCTCTGTGTGCCTGGGAGATAAAATGCCTGCGTGCTAATAGTCAATTCATCACTGATCTTACAGAGGAAAAGCCTTTGCTTGTGTGGGAACATCCTCTGCCCAACGGTTGCCTTCGAGCCTCTCTATTTATTGCTTTATTTATTTATTTATTTAAAATTCCTCATCAGCTTGGGCTTGCATTCTGCAAGGATGCTTCAGCATCTTTAGGCTGATCCTTCTCCATGCAGAGCAGCATATGGCTTTGCTGCAAAGGCAGCCCTGGCCAATATGCTGGACTTACAGATCTGACAGTGCCAACTTACAAAAGTTTCATGGTACATATGTCAATACCAACTGCATGGATGGTGTGCTCTTCCTCTGTTTCCCAAAGGAAAACATAAAAACTCCCTGGGAGTCAAGCTCAGTTGTGTAAACACTCGCAGTGAATTTATTTCATGACACGCTGCAGCCCTGTGGTCACCCAGCAGCTTCACCTCCTTTGGGTGGGTTCTGTGCCATCTCCTGTGCTGCAGCAGTGGTGCTGGGCACTGGTGGGGCAAAACCATCCCATCTGGTGGGGCAAAAACCACGGGAGCACTTTGTCAGGTTTCACGCAGTGAATCCAGCAGATGCAGAAACGCATCCCCGGTCGGTGATTCCTCCCAGGGGTTAATTCCATCACACTCCTGGAGTACTTCTGGCCCAGCCCAGGTTGCAGAGCTCCCCGTGCCAGGCACCTGGTGCTTTCAGCAGGCTCTGCTCTGGAGGTCCCTGCCAGCACAGGGCTGCCCGCCGTGCTGCGGGGCAGGGTTGGAGCAGCGCCGGCTGCGCCGCGCCGTCCCCGCCTGGCACGGGGACCAGCCCGACCAGCAGCTCCAGCGCCCGTCCGTCTCACCACCTGGGACACACAGAAAGAAAGGGAAAAACAAACAAAAAAGGGATTTCAGGTCTGGCTGAAGCTTCTCTGGATACGGACTCCCTGCTCTATGGCGGCCAGGCCCAGGCTGTTGAGATCAAGGCACTTTGAAGCCAGGGGAGATGAATCAGCATCACCCCAAACTGTAGCCATGATATTTTCTGAAAAATGCTTTCCTTAGGATTTTTTCTACTAAGAAGTTGAGAGGCCTCAGGAACAAAATGCAAACAATGGTTATCTGCTGATGTGGAATGCAACAGGTGCATCTGTGATTGGTCTCATGTAGTTGTTTCTAATTAATGGCCAATCACAATCAGCTGGCTCAGACTCTCTATCCAAGACACAAGCTTTTGTTATAATTTCCATTCATTTTCTATTCTTAGCTAGCCTTCTGATGAAATCCTTTCTTCTATTCTTTTAGTATAGTTTTAATATAATATATATCATAAAATAATAAATCAAACCTTCTGAAACATGGAGTCAGATCCTCATCTCTTCCCTCATCCTGGGACCCCTGTGAACACCACCACACCAAACACCACCAGCTCTTTCTTGTCCATCTCATCTGAAACCCTCTGGTTTTCCTTTCCCAAAGTGCAGCTCACAGCTCTCTCAGCATCAACTTCTTGCCTCTGACCAAGGCAGAGGGACAGAAGTCCCCTAAAGCTGTGGGAATGTTGTGCAAAGTCCCTTTGGAGATGGGTTATTTCAAAGCTTTTTCATTACAGTACAGACTGAGTTGTCAGGAGTGGTCGATACTATGGATTATGGTGGTGCTCCTGAATGATGGGAATGCTTGATGCCTGTCATTTACTGTCGTTTTTTATTTACTCATCTGGCCTTCATGCCTGGCCTGGGCACTTTATTAATCCAGACAGTGCAAATGGATGTGTGTGCTCTTACTTAGTACTGGCTGGGAAGCCGAGTTTTCCATCTGCTGGAACATTGTGCTTTTAAAAAACAAAATTAGTTTGGTCTTAAATTAATTTTGCAACAGAAAATTGGAAATTAAAAATTGCCCATGAGTTTAGAAGTGTGCCTGTCCCCACTGCTGCTAAAATCAAGGAGCACCGGGCTGACTGGTCCAGTGCTCTGCTTTGGTGGCAGGTCCTGGGCTTCCCAAGCAAATTCCTGAGGTTTGGAGACAACTTAAAGAACCTGAGCTTTTTTAAAAAAAACACTTTGCAGTCATTGAAGCAAAGCTTTGGCATTCAGCCTCACAAACCATCTCCCCAGCTCTGCTCCAACTCCTTGTCTCATCGTAATTTTGATTTCCCACTGGTGAGACCCCAGTGATGAGCCCACGGCTGAAGGCCTGGAGCTCTGCCTGGTGGAACTGCTCTGAAGATGGATTTTTCTGCCAGCTTAATGTGCTGAGATTTAGATTTTTTTTTTTTTGTCATCATGAATCAGGACAAAAATATCCAGAGAGAGCTGCAACTTTTTGGAAATGAAAGAGCCTGTTCCGACCACAGCTTTTTTTGCTACCCACTTAACTTTTTAGGATAGTATAGAAAGTGATAAAGAAAACATAAATATAAGCCTGTCACTCTGGAAAAACATATTTTTTCACCCCAAAATAGACACTCTAGTCAAAATGCATCCCAGGAGGGGGTGGAAAATCTGGCACTGTAAAAAATATAGCAATTTTTTACTAAACCAGCTTTTTGATAGTGAGTTGTGTGAGCAGTTGCTTCACCTGAGCCTTTCCCCTTCCCTCCCCTCCCTGCCTGCTGAGGTTTGTGCTCTCCCCCTTGGAGCAGCCATCCTTAGTGGGATGCCACAAGCTCTCCAGAGGATTTCCTGGATTTAATCCAGCAATTAAATTTATTTTTACTATCTCTATTTATATCAATAACAAATTACAGAATGGTTTGGATTGGACGGGAACATCTCATTCCAACCCCTCTGCCATGGGTTCATTCCAACACCTTCCACTATCCCAGGCTGCTCCAAGCCCTGTCCAAACTGACCTTGGACACTGCCTGCGATGGGACAACCTATGCCAGGGCCTCACCACCCACACAGGGAAGATTTTCTTCTTCATGTCGAACCCAGCTGTGCTCTTTTTCCATTTAAACCCATTCCTCCATCCCCTGAGCTGCTCAGCTCAGGGGCTGTTCCATAACCTGTCAGAACTCAGTGCATCCCTCCGGGTGTCCAGAGTGGCCGAGGACCCTGCCAGGGGGCTCAGAGACCCTAGCATGCTGCCCAGAGCACCTGGGGATTTGATTTTGACCCCTGGAGCAAATTACCAACTTTGTATGAGGACCTGAAAGTCATAGAAGTTTAAATGGTATAATAATAAAATTATCACCATGTGAAAATGTAGATTTTAGGATTTTTGGAATGGGGGTTTTGGGGACAAGATGGAAGAACTTGGGCATGTCTAGCCTTTCTTCTTCTTCTTAGTCTTCATTTTCTGCTGTGATGCTGGCACTTTGGGATTGGTTTAGAGTAGAAGTGCACTGTCTAACATAGGTGGTAGGTATTGGGAATTAAGTGTAAATATGTTATACATAGTTTGTAGTATAAAAGGACAACACTGCCTCAGGGGCGGTCAGAGTGCCTGTGGCTGCCTGGCTGAGCAGACCTCATCTGGGCAGAAAGAAAATTTTATAGATAACAATTAATAAACAACTTCAAAACCAAAAAGTGAAGAGCTCTGACTCGTTCTTCGGACATGCAGGCCGAAACAGAGACATCCTGCACATCTCAGGGCTGCAATGAACAACCAACAACCCGAGATAACCCAGCCACAAAACACAGAAGGGATTGGTGTGTGGATGCCAGGAGCTGTCGGTTTAGCCATGTGGAGAAGAAAATCCACCCCTTTGGGCTCTCACCTGGGTGCTGGCTGAGCTGGCAGGCGGCTCCTCGGTCCCCAGGGCGGCAGTGGCAGGAGCAGCTGTCCCCCAGCAGCACGGGCTCCCCGTTGTTGTGGCAGGGCCTGCAGCGACAGGGGCTGAATTCCTCCAGGAACTCACCCAGAGCCCTCCTCAGGTGCTGCTCTTTGCTCTTCATGTGGCCGAGGCCGCTCCTCCGCAGGATTTCATGGATGGGCTGCAGCTGCAGGGGGATGGAGATGGATGGCATGGGAACAATTTCAGCTGGGCATCGACTGGGATGCTGTGACATTGCTGGATGAATTCAGGACTCGGGGAAAAACTCATTTGTCTTCCTCGACAGCTGCATGTGCATCATGCAAATGTGGTGCTGCCCCAGTGAGGAGCCACCGTTCCAAAACCTTCCTCATCTTGGGGGTTTGTGTGGGATTGGCTTTTCTGGATATGCTTTGGTGTTTTAGTAGGGATTGGAATGATAAATTAAAACACCCCAGTAAGCCCATTTTTCGGACTGATTTCTTAGTGCTGTCACAGTCCCTGGGATTCTTGCATGCTTTTTGCCTTTTTGAAGAAAATGTTTTGGTAAGAGCTTTGGACAGAGGGTATCATCAAAATTTATTGCCATCCTATCCCTTGCAGTGGCCAGATTGTGAAATATCCAGTAAATGCTGAGAACGAGGAATTTTGCCTATATATCTTTTGCCCTTTGATGTAGTGAAATAATACTGTCATCTACAGCTTTGGGAATGGAACTCGCTCATCGTATTTTCCAGCAGCAAAATCCAGTTCCTATATACCAGTCAGCAAAAACAGTCCAGTCTGGGCAGCAATTATACCTTGCCCAACTGAATATTAATATTCAATGAGTATTCAAGCTAAAAACTAGGGACTGTGTGAGGACCCTTATTTACATTTGTCCATCGATGCTCCTGGGCAAACGCTCCCTGTCCAGGCCAGGAATTTGTTCCAGGGAAGAGCTGGGTGTCAGCTCTGTGAGGGTGATTTGGGGGGAGGATCAGGATCAGCTGGGCTTTCGGAAGAGCTCTTAGGCAAATTTGCACAAGGCTGTTTGACAAACTGAGGGGACTGCAGATAAGAGCTGCTGAAGAGGCCCCTCTGGTTGCAGGGAGCTCTGGAGAGGTCACTGCATGGTTTACTGGAAAATAGAAAGGTCAGTGCATGGTTTACTGGAAAACTGCAAGAAATCTTGCCCAGAGTTAATGGGAACTTGTACAAAAAGGTGAATAACCTGCAGCTGGAACTGAAAGCACTTCTGTGTTATCAGATCTTTCTGCCACCAGCTGTTGCCCAGGGAGGCTTGCACAGTCCTTCTTGTGCTGCCAATAACACAGATAATTCCCAAATCCATTTTCCCTTCTCCCACTCCCTGCCAGAGCTTTCAGACCTGCTTTCAAATGAAGACAAGAGGGATAGAAAGGGCAGCATGTCCCTGCCATGACAGAGATCCTTCCCCACACTCCACAGCTTCTCCTGGAGCAGACTGGTGATCTTGGCATCTTGGGGTACTTGTGGTCCTGCTGACCACAGCTGAGGAGTTGTGGGCACCCCCTCGTGCCCCTGCCAGCTCTACCCTGGACTATTTGTTTGTAGGATTGCCTTTCTCTGTTCCTTTCCATCCCCTCTACTTGCACCCATCTCCTCCCCCTCAGAAGCTCTGTAAGATGCTTCACTGATCTTCCCATTTTATGGGCATCTAGTGAAACAAAAGGGAGAATAGAGCCCTGCTGATTTTTATGGCCACAGAACTTTTTGGAGTGTGGAGAAAGACAGGACCCACCTGACAAAGTAGCCAGGAGCTCCCTGCTCAGAGAACTCCTGGAGGAGGGCTGTCTTTGCAGAGCTTTTGCTGGGTAACAAAACACCTTCCCCAGCCCCCTGGGAGTCCCCTGCTCAAACAGGAGGGTGGACAGCATCAGGGAGAATACTAGGGATGAATACAACTGCAATTCATTGTGAAGCTGTTGGGGAACACATCAGAAACTTAACCTGGCACTAATCCAGCATTAAGCTCCTTGTCTGTCTCCCTGTGGATGCAGTCAGTGGGAGATGTACTCCCCATTGTGAAATGAATAAGAGGTTACCAGATCAGTGGCCCATTACATTTAATCTTGTTCTGTGATGAGATCACAATAAAAATACGAAATGATCTGCTCGACTACACTTTCATTCCTTAGAGCAGCAGCGTTTCTTCAACTGCAGAAAAGCCTTACCTGGAAATCAATAACAGCAGGATTATATTTTAATGACCTGCCCCACTGACGATACATTTTGCCATCCCAACTCTCCAGGATCCCTTCACTGGAACTGGTATCTCCCCCTCTAATCCGGGGAACAATATCTTCCACAACTGCACTGTGGCTCTCAGCATCTGCAGAGTTGAATTGCACAGATATTATTCAGCTGCTGTTTCCACAAAAAAAAGGCTGCAGAAACTGCTCAGGGGAGGGGAGATCAATTGTGCTGTCAGGGGGCTGCCTCCTGGGATGGATGTGAGCTCAGTGCTCCCTGCTTGTGGGGTGAGCCCTGCCACCTTATCACAAGGTGACAACTCAAGCATCCCAAATTCTCTAAGCTGCTAACACCAGAAGAGCCTGCACTCCTCCAGCCTTGGTTTCTGGGCTGGACATGGGCAATGGGTCACACTGTCTATAGCTCATTAGGAAATGTACAAATCTGGGGGCTCCTACACTCTTTGAGTACTTTTTAGAGTCAATTTTGACTCAGTCTGTCATTGCTGTGGACTGCAGCCTCCCAGCCACCCCACAGCCCCATTTCTAATCCAGATATATTGCTGCAATAATTCCTGCTCTTTTAAGAGGCATCAGTACTCCTGGAGACACAAACCCAAAGTTTCAGTGGTCCCAGCTTGCCTGGGGGATGGCACCAGAGCTCCCTTCCTCACACCTTGTGTGACCCTACACGAATCTCTGAGCCCAAGTGACCAAAACAAGTGACCCAGGGAGCCTCAGGAGACCCCAGCCCTGCTGCTGTACCAGTATTCAGGAATCCTTTCCGTTTGCAGTCAGAGTGTTTCAGGGTTACTCCCAGATCCATGTTCTCCTTGCTGGCTGTAATGCCGAGGGACAGCCCAACACAGGCACTTATCTCCTCCATGCTGATGGCTGCAAACCAGAAAGCAGACAGGTAAATCCAGTGACTCGTGGTGTTCATTTTCCTGCTTCTCTTTTCTATCATCAAGAAAAGATTCCATTACTTTCATGGCTCGTATTTTGAAGTCAAAAGCTGTTTTGAGCAGAGGACAGTGGAAAACCCCCAATATTTTATTGGGGTATATTGGGCCTATCATATATTAGGTGTAAAAATAATTTCCTTAGAAAATATTAGAAGAAAGTAAAAATTTTAAGGCTTCAGGCACAAATGTCCCTGTTTGATCTATATATTTAACAACAAATTTTGTTTTTTTCACGGACTAACTCATAACTAAGGCCAGGAACAGCAGCTGAAGTCAACAGATCCTCACTAATTTTCCTAAATTCGGGATCTGAATTTAGGAAATTAGATCATTAGGTGGTCTGATTTAGGAATCAGATCATTAATGGTTAAAAGTAAGATCAGTTTAGGAATCTGATCATTAATGGGTTAAGCAGCACCTTCAGGAGTACCTTAGGAAAGGTGTGTGTGCTGAGAGCTGCCAGAGCTTTCCTGCCTGCTGCTGCCAGCACCGCCACCACATACATCACGAAAATATGCAACTGGAGAGCCATGAAGCAACTGCAGAGGGGAGAAGGGAACTAATGAGGTGGTTTCACCAAGGTAAGCAATGTGCATATTTCATACAGCCTGGTTTTATGTAAGCACTTCAGTGTACTGCAAATATAAGGCTGTCCTCTAGTAGTTAAAAAGTCCATTGATTTCAGTAAATGCAGGTATTGTAGGTAACTTTTTATATTGCTCTTTTTCTGTCAAGAGCACCTTAAAGTGTTTCCCAAAGAAGCCTGGTGATCCATAGAGTGGTTTTGAAAGGAGGCACAGAGGTCAGTGGGGTTTGTGTGTTGTGGTTTGATGGTCTGAAGTTTAAACCTCTGTCCAAGTCCCACCCTGGAGCACTGTCTGCTGAGCAGCCTCCCCTCAGCACTGGGGAGCAAGGCCTTGCCTTCCTTGTGTTTAAAATATTGCCCAGATACTCATGGCTCTGGTTTTGTGAGATTATGGAATGGTTTGGGTTAAAAGGGACCGTGAAGGGCCCTCTGGTCCAGCCCTCTCCCTCATGGACAGGGACATCTTCAGCTACACAAGTTTGTTCGGAACTCCATCCACCCTGGCCTTGAATGTGTCCAGGGATGGGACATCCACCACCTCTACAGGCAACAGTGCTTCAGCATCCTCATTGTAAAACGTGGCTTCTTTAATCTACATTGGCCCTCTTTTATTTGAAAACCATCACCCCTTGTCCTGTCACAACAGGCCCTGATTAAAAGCTGTCTTTATAATGTCTTTTAAGCACTGGAAGGTTGCAATGAGGTCTCACTGAAGACTGGATAAGAAAAATCCGGGCTGAAAAACATAAATTCCCTCAGCCTTTTCTCATAGGAGAGGTTCCCCACCCCTCTAATCAGCTTTGTGGCCTCCTCTTGGACTTGCTGTGCCAGGGATCCCTGATGCGGCACTGCACTGGGGCCTCACCAGAGGGGCAGAATCCCCTTCCACCACCTGCACTTGGCCTTGCTGGACCTCATGATGTTCCCAAGGGCCCAGAGCTTGCCCAGGTCCCCCTGGGATGTCACCTGCAGGCTTGTTCCCTTCTGCCCTCCCTACGGGAGAGGCTCACTGGGACACAGATCTGCTCCTCGGCCTGGTGGATCCAAACCCTGCTCAGGAGCCCAGCATCCTGAGAAAGGGGCTGCAAACTGGTGAGAGCTGAAACACACTCCAGACCTGAGTTGGGAACTGCATCCCACTGCAAAACTGGGCCCTTGAGAAAGATTAAACGTGTAGCACTCAATTACTTGTACTAAACTGTTCAACAGTTGTAAACACAGTGGGTAAAGTTCACTCACCCAAAGCAGCGTGAGTGATTGCTTATCTTGGTGCTGGAGTGCCATAAAATTAAACTTGAGGAACACCCTGATTAATTGATTTGCCATGGTTCCCGTTGAGTAATTATGTTCAGCGAGGGGCTGTCGATACCATTCGCCATTGGTCGTGGCGAGATCGGGTCCTTGATAAATGAAAAGTGGTTATCACTGCAAAAGGGTGGCCTCAGTAAATATTAGTGCTTGAGGGGGGAGCCTTGATAGGGTTTTTTTTGTTTTATATGATATAATTTGCGATAGTTAAATGTGCTCGAGTGATAAGATTTACTGCTGCATTTTGAATTAATCAGAATATATGAAGACTCTTTCTAATTTACTCCACGCATAATGTTCCTCCCATAAATGTTCTTGTAATGTGTGAACACATTATACTGTTTTCTGCTAAATAATAGAACCATAACAATCTATTTTAAAAACAAGTAATGAAAAATATTGATGGCAGAGCAACGAGGGACCTCGCTCTGACATATGTATTTATTTCACTCATGACCACATCCATATAAGCCCTTGCAGCCTGAAAGCTGGGAATGGGTCTGGCAGCAAAACTGCAGCCCTGAGCTCTGCAGTGAGCTGTGGATACCTAAACACAGGAGGTGATTTCATTTTCAAAATTCAGGTTTCCTAAATGCTCAAAGTCTGAGCCAGATGCTCAGTGACCACCTAAGCTGTGTCTCATTTAGGGAGGACTCAGCCAAGGGATCTTTTTCCTGAGTTTGTGCTTTAGTCACTGGTCTATAAGAAAATGAATATTCTGTGTTCCAGAGCATTTAGCAAGCAGCCTGGTGGGCTGGGTGGGCCGTGAGGATGCAGTGGTTGACCTAAAGCAGCCCTGTGGGGGCTCAGTGATGCATCTGCAGAGCTTCAGACTCATCTTAGGAAGCTCTGATTTTAAGACTTGAGCACTTGTATCCTGATCCTAACCATTCCTCAGGGAAGGAGGATAATCCTCTTGCAAACACAGCCTCCAAGCATGGCTGTGATCAACATTAGAGAAATCAGTTTTTTTTTACTAAATGCTTTTAGACAGTGGCATATCAGACACTGCAGGTGGGTCCTTCTGGGTCAGCACTGTGTGGCACAGAGGACTGCTGGCTTTGGAAGAGTGGACTTTCTGGCAGAGCCTGGATTAGATGAAAATTACAGAATGGTGCTGCATTAGAATGAAAATTGCATCTCTACTGGGGTGCATTTTTGTCTTTTGCTGGACTTCAGCATCCTTCTTTCCTAAGATAAGGCATCTCGTAGCTGTAAATCTCCTTACATACACAGCAAGCACAAGATAAAGCAAAATAATAGCCTCCCTCCACATGCTCTTGATTAATTCTTCCTCTGAAATTGGCAGTCTGCTTCCTGAAGACTTGCTTGCCAAGACCTTGTTCACTTCTATATCGCTCACCCTTCAAAGTGAAGGAGTAATTTGAAGAGGCATCATGTTTCCAAACATTGGGGGTTCAGGAACTTGATGAAAATTCTCTCAATCAGTAATTCCTTGTGGAAAATTTGGCATGGTTAATGTGCAATATGGAGTGTATAGTTATCCTAATGCTGAAGGGACCAAACCATTTCAGACCAGAGGCAGAATCTGGGGCAGAACCATGAAAATTATTGAAATTACTGAAATTACATCAATTTGCACCTGTTGTCCAAGATCACAATTTCCTTCTTCATCAGTGTCTGGCCTGGAGTTACCAAGGCAGTGGCATCCTCAGCACAGCAGAGTGATGGCCCTTAGGGGAAATGGGATCTGTTGCATTGTTGGCACCTTTAAAAAAGCTGACAACCTGGTTATTGAGCCATATTATTGTTCTATATCCCATGTTTTTGATTAGGAAAAATGTTACATTTTTGACTTGCTAGCAATGGCAATTCTCAGGCTCTTGGCGTCTGCAGTGGGTGTGTTATCTAACTGAGATGTAGAGGTAGGGCCCTCCAGCCTCATACACTCCAATTTGTTGAGAACTGGAGCTAACAGGCGTCTGTTAGTCTCCAGATGTGGCACTAAGCAGAGTGAAGTGGCAGAGCTATTGCTGAGTGCAGTGCAGTATTTCCATTTACAGAAAATTGTGGCCCTTGATATGAACAGGCTGAAATGTGAGAGGGCTGATTTGCTGAGCTCTGGGTGGCTCTGCAGTCTTCAAGCATTCATGGTGAACAAAGATGACAAGAAATAGGAGAAGATTAGCAAGAAATGGAGAAAATGATGCTCAGGTTCCTTCCTTAATGACAAAACCCTCACCCAGGCACTTCTGAAATCAGAGCAGGAACCACATTTGGTGACACTCAAGCTAATCCCAAGCCACGTGGCCACTAGTGCCACCAGGCTGGAAATACCATCTTTAAAGCAGAAAGCTGAGAACAGAGGATCTATTTTGATTTTCTGACCTTTTCTTCGCATCTCCTCCTTATTGATGACAAGGATGTACTCAAAGACCCCTCCCATGGTGCCAGATGTCATGAAGTGGGTGCCGTAGTCGTTGATGAATTTGGCATACATGCCATAGTTGTAGGTGTCTGGGAGCTCCTGCAGGGAGAGCAGCACATCTTCATCCAAAACAATGTTGTCCCTTCTCATCTTGAAGCGGGCTGTCTGCACCTTGGTCACAGCTCTAATGAACCCAACATCCTGCAGGTAAAGGAGAGAGGAGCTGCAGTCAACATGAATTTAAACAAATGAATTTCTAGGCTTTAGGCTTGCAGGGGAAGGCCTGAGTCTCTGACTGTCAGTGCGTGCATGAAAACAAGCCTGATTTAAGTGAAATAATGGCAATTCTCTTTTTAAAGTCTGATTTGCTGTGGAGGTAGAGGGCTTTGGGGGGTTGGATACTAGGGGTGTTTTATTGATGTGTGAATATGATCAGAGTTGGGGCTCCACACGTTTCCCCTCCATTCTCCATTTCTGCAATTTCTTTTTCCGGTTTCCTTTCCATACTGTTTATTCCCTTTTTGCTTTTTCACAAACTCAATGAGTAGCAAAGCTCAAGGGTCAAGCCCAGCCCATCAGAGGGGAGATTCCTTGGCCAGAAAGGTGCTGATGGAGGGAGAATTTCCTGGATATACCACCAGCTCCAAGGCTCCACCTCTGTATTTGCCATTGCTTTTCACAAGTCTCCACTGCAACACAGGCAGCCCTTTAAATGATTCCTCCAATAACTGATCATCATTTAGCTGCAAACATCATGTGAGTCTGGACAAGGGCACAGTAAATACTATAATGGTACTCATTTCAAACAGCTTTTAAGGGCATTTTAACTCGGAACACCATCAAAGTAATTCTTCTTTATTGTTTTCTGTCAGCAGCCCGGAGAGAAGTGGAGATGGGGCACGGTAAATGTGGGAAATACCAGCACTCATGTTATTAGATGGGAAAGAGGTCATCACTGCCAGTCCATGATGCAAGCCCTCTGTGAGAAGTACACCCTATTATCAGGTGCTATTTTTTTCCGTGTGGTATTTTAACCTCCTGTTAAAAGTAGCCCATTTCCCCGTCACAAGGCAGCTCGTATTAATTTGAGCAAGATATATTTGCTACTAGAGATCATTCCTTGAGGATAATTGTTTTGATCAGCATCTTGATATTCCCTCCTCCCTCATTGTCACTTTCAAGCATTTTTTTATTTATGTGCTCAGTGTAGCCATGAAACAGGATGGGGTGAGATGACATGTGCCGTGGCACTCCGTAATTCAATTTTATTCCCACTCCCTGTTTGCTGAAACATACCAAGAACAGCAAACAGGATTCCTAACGATCATACATTTGCAATTACATGAACAAATTAAGGTACAATTACCCTGTGTTAAAAAATGCAATTGAGAGAATAAACTGACATAAGTTACAGCCAGACCATGCCATGCACAGATGATGCAACTGGAGCAGATGCATCACTAATTTGGTTGTTTTGGTTTTTTTTTACCTTTGCATCATATTGTGTGAAATTCTTCAGGGATCCTTTGCCACCTGATAAAGTGAGGCCCAGGTGTACCATGGGATCTGCACCTCCAGGCCCAATTCCAACAGTGAAGCCCGTTGTTTTGGATTTATCACTTTTAAGGGCGTCAAGCAGGTCCTTTGAATCGTCGTAAAACTCAAAAGCAAATCCAGAATCAGCATGAGCCTAAATGAAAGGAGCAGACATTAATTTTTCAGGGGCTTCCCTTCCTTTTTAATCTCTAATTCTTGAAAGAATACCACTGTTAAAGCCCATGATGCTCCTGACAGCACCAGCACTGACTTCAGTGAGTGTGGAATAAGGAATTAAGTCCCGTGCCATTTCATTTGGAAATATGTGAGAAATGTGGATAAAGCCAAGCGTTTTGCTTCTTCCATCTCCAAGCAGGGGAAAGGTCTGTGTTTAGCCACTCAAAGCCAGAGCTGGTAATGGTAGCTATTAAGACAGCCTGACACTTCTCATTATAAAACCTTCCTTCCAGTTCCTTACAGCTCTGCCAAATCCTAATGATTTGGACTGAATTTTTTTTTTCTCTCCAGCCTGCTTCTGGATGAATTTATTTAGGAAAAGAAAAATTCAACATCTATTTATAATGGCAAGGCTAGAAAACAAACATTGTTTTGCCTGTGTTTTAGAGAAGTGACCTTTTCCTTGACAGCTCTACTTTGCTGGCACGTGGAATCGAGCAGCTCTGCTGAGTCTGAGCTCTGTCATTTGCCAGCTCTGTAAAAAGCCAGCCCCAGTGTTCAAACTGGGGACTGAGGGACTCTGCCTGCTGGGAGGGCATGAAAGCTACTTGCATTGAGTAACATTTCCCAGGAATAATGTGTTTTCATTCATTCATGTCAGAAAACATGATACATGTTTAACAGCGTGGCCAAGGCACCCACTTAGGATGTGGGAGACCCAAACTGAATCCTTGCTCTGCTTGGATCAGTGTCCAGCATCAGACATGACCTTATGGACTGTAGGTGTTGTGGTCCCTGGTGATGGGTTGCAGGATCCCTGTCTCACTCAAAATTCAGATTTATGCCCCTTGTAGTCATGCCATAGACTTAAAATTCTTTAAAAATTGAACCAGCAGCATTGTTACCATTTTACACATGGACAGCTCCATCCCTAGAGAGGCAAAATGCCTGTGCAAGCTCTACAGCTCATTAATAGCAGAATTTAGAGAAAAATTAGCAGAATTTTTAGAAAAATTTAGACCTCTCTCTTGGCTCTGCCTGGGCCAGAGGAAGCAGTGGGGATGGCTGGCTGATACAGAACGTGCATTCCTTGAGGCATCATAAATCAACATTTACACATCAAGTGCCTGCTGGGGTACCTTAAAGACAACTACAGATAGAATGTACCTGATATCTTTGTATGAAGTTGGTGGAACCCAGGAGATTCCTCTGGCTGCCCTGGAGGACTTGAGACCCTGCCCAGTGGCTCAGAGACCTTGGCACAGAGCCCAGGAGGACCCCTGTGCCTTTGATCTTGACCCATAGAAAAAATTACCAACTTTTATATGAAGAATTACAAGCTAAGAAAGTTGAAGTAGAATGGTCGTGAATTTATCACAGGGTGAAAATGTAGATTTTTGAGGTTTTTAGAATGGGAGTTCAAGAGGCAAGATGGAGGAACCTGGGTGTATCCAGTTCTTTCTCCTTCTTCTTCTTCTTGGCCTCCATCTTCTGCTGTGATGGTGGCACTTTGGATTGGGTTAGAGTAGAAGCTCACTGTCTAACATAGGTGATAGGTATTGGGAAGTTATGGGTAAATATTGTACACGTAGTTTTTAGTATAAAAGATAACACCACCCCAAGGGCGGCCAGTGTCCCTCTGTCTGACCTGCTGAACGGACCTTGGCTGGACAGGAGAAAGAATTTTAGAGACAAGAAACAATAAACAACCTTGAGAACAAGAACAGAAGAGTTCTGACTCCTCCTTCAACAGCCGGGCCGGCGAAAGAAACTTTCTAACGCATCTCGGGGTCACTCTGACCAGCAGAAGTCCCGAGAGGAAGTTTGGCTGTTTTGCTGAGGAACTGCTGCTGAACTTGGCCTCCTGCAGCACTCACCAGGAACTGGTACAGGTGGAGGTTGTAGGGCTTGCGGAAATACTTCTCATCCTCCCCGTAGTGCAGGCGCTCGCAGGCGGCGTCGTAGCGCAGCTCCCGCCACTCCCCGTTGTACACGTACTCACAGAGCCCTCCAAAAAACCCCGGGTCATAAATGTTCTGCCTCCCTTCCTCTGTCAGGATGTTGTACCTTGGAAAGAGGAATGTGAAAAGTGCATATTACATGGCTCTACGCAGATATTTACTATATCTATTTTGTTGTATTGATTAGTAGTGCTGTATTATCATTTTAATAGTGTGGTAAATGTAGTTTTGTAGTTAAAAGGTAAATTCTGTAGTTAAAATAGGAACTATGTATGTGGGTTATTTTTTTAAGAAAGGAATGAGGTACTTGCACCAGATAGCAGCCACAGGACACCCAAATCTTTCAGAGAAAGAGAATTTATTGCTCTCTTGTCAGAAGAAATGAACTTCTTCCTTCCTTGCTCAGCCATGAAGATGTTTCAAGATTAAGAGGAAGAAGCTGACACTGACCAGACAGAATCCTGTGTTTGAATGGAATTTATGCATCTTGTATGGATGTATGAATATTCAACAGGCTATTGTTTTTAAGGGTTAATCCTCTGTTAACAGGTGTTCTTTTTCAGGCTTATGTTGCCCGGAAAAGGTACCCGGACTGTCACTGTTCTATTGTAACTCTTTGTTTCTATTGTCTCATATTGTCCTAATCCAAACTGTCCAAATTATTATTACTCTAATTATATTACTAGTCTTATAATCATTTTATTACTATTAAACTTTAAAAATTTTAAAAACAAGTGATGGACGTTTTCACAGGAATTTATCCATCACTCCGGTTTTATTTCCTCTGTCTCTGTCACAGGTTCTCCTGACACTGATACCCCCACCACCAGGTTATCCATCCTCAGGCCTCCTGAGGAACTGGAATAGAGCTTAAGGCTGGGTTGGGTTTGTTATCTCCTTGCTGTCTCCTTCCCAAAGCTACCAGGAGGCAAACAGCCATTTTATTTCCAAGGCATTAGTTTGGGCTCGCATGCAAGAAATGGAAGAAATGAAGGAAGTTGTCCAGCCCCTCCCAGCAAGCACAGCTATGAAAGTCCCAAAGTCCTGGAATTCCTCCAGGTTCCTCTTGAGCCTAATGCATCTCATTGTCACAAAGTGCTTCCTGGCATTCTCTGCAATTATTTTCTGTCTTAATTTAATCTCTTTCTTTTTAATAATGGTCCCGTTTCTCAGGGTAGTTAACACCCTCCCTAGACATGAAGCCTGTGCTTTGCCAAGTCTGTCACTTATTATTTCCTTATTCCTCCTTCTTCCTGCTCTCCAGCCCTCACAGCTGCTGCCCTCTGAAATCCCTCCTATTACTTAGTATTCCATGTAATTGCATGGCCCAAAGTGAAAGCTTTATTCAAACTAGCAGCAGCACTGCTCTTCTCAACAGGGAACCATCTTTAGGACTAAGATAGCAAATGCCGCTGCTTTTGTGTGTTCTGCAGGAGAAACGCTTCAGAGAGCAGAATTAAACAGGGTTCTCAGTGGTAATTAATGCATGCCTTGTAAAACTTTTGATGGACCCTCCCAGGCCCTGGGCCAGGGAGACATTTATCTCATGGGCTCCAGAGAGTGTTGGATTGAGCTGATGGGAAAGTTACACAATGGCTGGCTCCATCCTCATCCTGCAGCTCATGTTCATAAAATCCTAGAATGGTTTGGGCTGGGAGGGGCCTTCAAGATCATTTCATTCCAATCCCTCTGCCGCAGACAGGGCCATGTTCTCCAAGGGAAACTGAGCTTGGTTAAAATACAAGGTTTTCAACAAGATTGTCACAGTGACAATTTGTCTTTCATTTTCCATTTGATTCTGGATTTCTCTTTTGCCTGTATTACCTAATCAAAATTTGAAACTGAGCAGGGAAACACTTTTTGTGGATAGGAGTATTTACATATACTCATGTGGAGCTCAGGCTCTCTGCCTGGAATCTGTGCTCTGAAGTCCTAAATCCTGGAGCTAAATCTCCTTAAGGATGAATGCCAGCAGGGGTCTGCATCTCCAAAGTCTGCTGTTTGCTTTAGTCTCTTACCTTTAACAACTGGAGAAAGCTGTGAGACAACTGGGATCTGTTTTCTCAAGAGTATATAAAAGGGCATCACAAGTACTGTGGTCAGGTAATAGATCTGAGACAGAGGATTGAAATAAAAGGTGGAATGAACCCTCATTGCTACCCATGGTCACATGGGACAGCACCTCCCCTTTGGGTTTTGGACAGCCCCTATCAATTCATGGATCACTGTTATCACTAAGGAAGTGATAAGAAACATAATCCTGTTTTGATTGTGAGAGGAGCAGCTATTGATTAATTACTCACCCTTGGACTATTTTTTCCACCCCTGGGATTGGGAACAGATGTTCACAAGGGCTTTCAATATCTTCATCCTCACAATTATCCTCATCAGACCCATCTCTGCAGTCCCAGTCTCCGTTGCACACGAGATGCCGTTGAATGCAGCGCCCTAAAGTGCACAGATGCAGGCGGTGGCTTATCCCCCCTCCAGAAATCCTGGCTGGCAGCTTGCATTGATTGTGCTGTTTTTCACCCACATCTCAAGGCCACAAGAAGTCATTCTGCGTGTTAAGCACGGCGTTATTCCATGGGGAATTGGCTTTTCCAAGCTTCTGGGACCTAAACACAGCACAGAGTCCAAGCTGGCCAATCCCATGGGCTTCTATCAGGTGGGAATCAAGGAGAGGTCACCTCACTGCCCTGAATTTATATTTTCTAAAATCACACTCTTGGAAAGTTGCTGTAGGAATAACTTCACCCCTTGGCTTAAGGAAGTCAACTACGTCTTATTAAAGTGGAATGTTTCCTCTTCCCATCGCAGGAGGCATTTGGGGAGTTTATGGCAATAATTAATTGCAAGAATGGATATTTGCAGGAAAGGCAATGTTGAAGGGCTTTTGCTTCTGGGAGCATGGAGAAAGCCTTGAGGAGGAGACTAGCACTGCTTAATTTACCCCAGTGGAGTGATGATAACCTGCTCCAGCTGATGAGCTGGTCACAGAGCTGGCCTGTGGCTCCAAATTTTGATAGAATTTTCATTAAATGCTCAGGAAGGAAGTTTGAGCCATTTGTGTAGAAACAAAAACCTGTCAAGGGTAGTCAAACTTTCAGAGAACAGCCATTTTATATCCTGATCCTCAGAGCTGGAGGTGGCTAAAAATAACTGAATCACCCCAACAGATTGCTGGTTGGATTGATGATTGAACTCTGTCTCTAGCAGGGGAGAACGTGGCGTGTTGTGGGAGCAAAGGGGAGTGTGAGCACGCAGCACAGCAGTTGGAGCAGAATATTCCTACTCTCTTTGTTCCACTGAAAAATTCACATTCTCCATGTCACACAGCCTTCTTTTCTACCCAAATCTGAGTGCAGCATGGATGGATTTCTGTAAAAGTGTGGTGGAGGGGAACACTGAAGAAGGGAAAATCCTTGGTCTTTCTCTTGTACTGGTTCACCCTCCTGCTGCCCGGGACAGGGAACTGATACCCCCAGTGTCGGAGCTCAGTGCATCCCTCCAGGTGCCCAGAGTTGCCAAGGACCCCACCAGGGGGCTCAGAGACCCTGGCACACAGCCCAGAACACCTGGGGATTTGATTATGACCCCTGGAGCAAATTACCTGCTTTGTATGAGGACCTGAAAGTCACAGAGGTTTGAATAGTATAATAATAAAATTATCACAGGGTGAAAGTGTAGATTTTAGGATTTTTGGAATGGGGGTTTTGGGGACAAGATGGAGAAATTTGGGCCTGTCTAGCCTTTCTTCTTCTTCTTCTTCTTCTTCTTCTTGTTCTCCATTTTCTGCAGTGATGCTGGCACTTTGGGATTGGTTTAGAGTAGAAGTGCACTGCCTAACATAGGTGATGGGTATTGGGAATTCAGTGTAAATATGTTATACATAGTTTGTAGTATAAAAGGACAACACCGCCTCAGGGGCGGTCAGAGTGCCTGTGGCTGCCTGGCTGAGCAGTCCTTGGCTGGGCAGAAAGAAAATTTTATAGGTAAGAATTAATAAACAACTTCAAAACCAAAAACTGAAGAGCTCTGACTCGTTCTTCATCCGCACGGGCCGAAACAGAGACATCCTGCACATCTCGGGGCAGCAATGAACAACCAACAACCCGAGACCCCAGGACCAAAACCTCTTTGTCGGGGGCTTGTGCATGGATCACTCACCTGTTTCCTTGCACTGGAAGTCCTGCCCACAGCCTGGTGGCCCTGAGCAGGGTGTCTCAGCTCGGCAGGCCTGCTCATCCCAGAGGTGCCCAGCGCAGCGTCGCCCCCCGAACTGTGCCGGCTGCTCCAGCCGCCGGTACCGGTGCTGCAGAGAGACACAGCCACGTGTGTGACCCACAGGCATCCCCTCCACGGGCCACAGTGCAATCAAAACTATCGTTTCAATAGCTACTCCTAATTTATGTGTGGGGGGGCTTGAAGACTTTGCGTGTGATAAAGGCAGGAGGGTCAGCAGAGAGTTGGGAGCTCGGGTTTGCCTGGAGTTCGTACATGTGAACTTAGAATGGCTGTTTAAAAAATATCTCTGTTTTATACCTTGGAAAAATATGGCATTTTTCCAGCTGCATATGCTTTGTCCTGCAATGCACCAGGCTCAGATGGACACAGACACTAATTACAACACTGATCCTGCAACATTTCTGATGGATTATTAATGAGAATTGCTGCTCTTTAAACTAGGAAGGGGAAAAAAAAGAAACGGGGAAAAGCCATATTATTTACTGATAATATACTGTCTATAAGCACAGGAACAAAAAAGGCAAGGATAAAATAAACTCAGCAGAAAGCAGAATTATGTCAGGTATGTGAAAATAAATTCTTAAACTATGAAGACATATGTGAAATGTTATAAAAATATGAGAACAGGAGCTGATGCATGAAGGCTGCTTCTAATTTCTTTTTGCTGGACTATTTGCATTAAGAATCAGGGATACTTAATTAAATCTGAGACAGAAAAGGAAGAAAGTCTTGGGAAAGTATTCTGGCCTGATTCTTCCACCATTTGCCTTGATTTTGCTTTTCCTGTTCTGCTGCCTCCAATGAATTTATTCCCCAGTTTACACCAGGGTAAATAAGAGCCTCTCTAGCAGAGGAGCATTTCCATCATATTTGGATGAGTTTACTGGATGCTTCAGAATGATGAATATGTATAATATATATAATTAATGTGTGTACATCCTCATCACAGACACATCTGAAGATAAATGAATACATTACAGTGGATCCTTACTTTTTTCTCTTGGCAAGGGAAGCAATCAGTCCATCCTGACCACGGGCTCAGCTGACAGTCAACAGGAGCTGGAGAATTAACATCTCTGCTGCTTCTTCTAGGGAGGGGAAGAAAGAGTGGTCTAAGGTCTTTGAAGCTGTGTTTTGAGAGGGGCTGAAGGCTGGAAGGGGGGAAATTATCTCTGTGTGTGTGTTTTTCCACCAGGAAACTGGTTTGTAGGAAATGGGAAGCATCCCAAGATGTCCCATCCAAGTATTCGCCATCAGAATTGAGCAGGGCCTGCAGGTGCAGTACCTGGGGATTTTTTCTTGGGATTCCTGCTCTCCCAAGACATCCTTGCCCTTTCCAACAGGTAGATTGCAATTTTATATATATATATATTTTTTTAATATATATTTATGTGACCAACCATCCTGAGTAAACAGCAGGAATGTCGTGAAGGGACAGGTTTTAGAGAAAAGGGACAGGTTTTAGAGAAAAGCTAATTTTTTGCCTTTCTTGTAAAAAGCACATCCCAATCTCCAGGAGAAGGGATGTTTATCACTACTGAGCCTGTTTTGATGTCACTTTCTTTACACCCATGTGGCCTCATGGTCAGGAGTTTTCCTGGTGTGAAATCAGATCCTGCTTTCCATGGGCTTTGTGGAGGGCTGGGAATTGTTAGAGCACCAACAGTGCTGAGAGAACAAGGTACGAAGGACCTTGACTAAGAAATTTGTTGGTTGAGTGTTTCTAAAGCAAAATACACAAATTCTGAGGAGAAGAAAATCACTAAAGGAATATTATGAAAGGAGAAAAGGGCAAAGGTATGGTATTGTAGTGGCTCTTGGGTCAGAGTCTCTGCACATACTCTGAATATCACTACACAACAGCCAGAAAATACTTCTCCTGCCTCCCAGTCATTACAATCTCTAGTTCTGTCTCTACTCTAAAACCTTCATTTGTTGGAGCCATTTCTTTGTCTTGAGGAGCAATCTGTGGCATGCAAATACAACCCTGCATTTGCCACAGCCTTTGAAGAATTTTGAGGGTTTTTCCGAGTCAGAACATTATTATTTTTATTATTATTTTGGTGATTATCTAATGAGCAGTCTGTTTGACTTACAAGACTGCAGTCCAAAGAGAAATATTGACAATTAGCAGAGGTGTGGAGCTCATGGGGGATTCATCAGAGGCTGGGCAAGAGAGATTTACTAATTGAGAGCCACAGCAGCTGGGTAAGGGAGCCTGTGGGTGCAGATCCTGGGTGAGGTGAAAACCCAGGAGCCTGCAGGAGCCCAGGGCTGGAGGACATGCAGGCACTGATGCCTTTTTGCTGTGACAGCAGGATTTGTGGGCTGCATCCTCCAGCACTTCCCAAAGAACTTAATTGGCTCACCTTCGATTGGATTTTACATTTACCTCTTCATTACTCTGCCTTGTTTGATAAGTTCATCAAACATCAAAAATCTTGTCTTTGTTCATTTTCAAAAGGGATTATCGGAATAAGCCTTCATAATTAAGTGTATAACTGCCACAGTTTTTTTCCTTTCTGCCTTCTCCTTGTCTCCATGTTCCAATTATCACTGATACCTTTTTTTGATCCTCCTAAATCATATTTGCCTTTACAACAAGCTTGAAATTAATAGCTGTAGAAAAAAACCCTCCACCCATTTCCCTATCATGACACTGTAGCTTTAGAAAAAATGTAACTTGTTTATTCTTTTCCTTCAAAGCCCAAGTGACACTTGGATAGGTTAATAATATTGTTCATGGGGGAAAAAAAACAACTGAGGAATGAGGATCTGGCTTGGACTGAAAACTGGGTTATTCACATGCACTTGTTAGCTTCGTGTTGTCGAGTGTAAAATAATTAGAATGCAAAAGAATATGAAAAATATTAACTCATAAATCATCCTGTATAGAGAATTCATTTCAAGTGCCCAAACCCAGCCTGGTAATTTTGGTAAGGAAGTTTAAGAAGGCTTAATAGTCATCTGTTAAAGGAAAATCATTGTGCAAACAGTTCCTTTAAGAAGGAATTATGATGCCTGGCTTTGGCTTTGGACAGCTGCCAATTTTTAATTTTTTATTTATTTTTTCTGGTAGCTTCGTGCACATGCCTCAAGTCAGGACAAAACTGACGGGCTGATTGACGTGCTGGTAATTCCCGTATGGAAATGCAGGGAAGGGAACAGACTTACCTGTGGGAAGGCAGTGCCTGGAGCTCCCGGCACGCCTGGGCTGGTGTCAAAGCCAGTGAGCACACAGACAGGATCCAGGCACAGAGCTGAGCCAGGCCCCACCACATTGCTCTGCCATACGGGAGTGTTTGCTGCGGATCAGCTGCAAACCAAAGCTTTTAACTTTTCAGGACTGCTGGAAGGAGCATGGAGCCCACCAGGCTCCAAAATGCTGCAGTAAATCATTGACAGCAGCACAGATCCAATCACAAAGAATCAGGACACATCCCAGAGGCCTTTGCCCTTTTGGAAACAAATTCCCAGTTTTCTGGCAAGGAAATATATTAAACTGTGCAACTGTTTCCACATTAAAGTCAATCAATCCCATTGCAGCAGCGTGTTTCCTACCCAGCCTGCGCCCTCCTTTTAATTTGAAGGAGGAGGAAACTCGTGTTATTTCCCACTGTGACTTCCCTGTAATTTTGATGTGTCTGGTTGCTGACCAGGGAAAAGCTTCCCAGTACAGCAAATTGAAGATTAGCACAAAATTGTGTTATGAGGAGCGTGTACCTTCCAGATACACGGAGGAAATGTCAGTTCAGCTTCCTCCCTTTGCCAGCCCCATGAGGCAGTTTACCAGCTCCAAAGCTGATGTGAGTGATCACCTGGCTTCTGGATGGCCCTACACAGCCACTGCAATGTGAAAATTGAATTCCTTGTTTTCTAAAGTGATTTGGGGGGAGAGAGACGTCCCCTACATCTGAAATTGTTGTGGCCATACCTTGTGCAAACCCATCTGCTCGTGGTGGCTCTAATGCTTTTAGCTGGGTGGAATCTTAGTGGATGTGCACAAGTGTAGGAAAGCGATACCACAGAAAGCAAGAACACCACAGGTTATTTATTTTTAAGATAATAGTCACAAGGTGACAATATTTGGTTCTATTGTGTTAGAAGAAAATAAAAATGGCCATGGGAAAGACACTTGGTCACAGCCCAAGTTGCCTCATTGTCACCATGATATTTTCTGAAAAATCCCTTCACCAGGATTTCTTCTCCTGGGAAGCTGGGAAACTTCAGCTTCTCCCTGTTTTGCTGCTTTGGGATGTGATTTGGATAATTGTTTATCCAGCATGGGAATTGTTTTAATTCAATGACCAATCATGGTCCAGCTGTGTCGAGGCTCTGAGGAGTCACGGGTTTTTCTTTATCATTCTTGTGAAGCCTTCTGATGAATCCTTTCTCTTTCTTAATATAGTTTTAGTAGAGCATAAATAAATAATATAATATCATAAAATAATAAATCAGCCTTCTGAGAACTTGGAGTCAGATTCTCATCTCTCACCTCATCCTGGGACCCTCACAAACACCACAGCCTCACGGCTGTTTCTTCAAGCTTTCACAGACTCCAAAATGCCCCTGAGGGCCCTGGGCAGGCACAAAACTGCACCAGGAATCTGTGTCTTCATTAGGTATCAGTTAAAAAAAGAGGAAGAGATCTATGAGGACTTGTGTGTTCAAACAGGTGCCTCTTTGTCCCTGCTTTTTCTTCTGCATAAGCAGCCCGAGATGCTTTGTGTATAAATGAAGTGTTCCCAGCAGACAACTGGAAGTTTGAACCTCAATAAATTCAAGGGAAAGTGTAATTATTGTTGGAAAGTCTGGTCTTGGGCTATTATGGCTGTTAAATAGACAGTGAATTGTCCTGTGTCCACAAAAGGCTGGGCTGCAAGTGTCATTTTGTGTATTTCCCAAATCAATTGCAAAGCTCGTTTCAATGGCTGGTATTGTAAATTATCAAAATGAAAGGACCTCTTAGCAAGTTATTTTCATGTAATTAAAGTTCAGAGTGACCCTGAGGCTTGTCTTTGCTAAGAAATGTAGCACAGGGGTAAACTCAGTATTGAAATGAAATGAGCAGCACCCTTGTGTGACCTTGGGGAGTACCTTAATGCAATCCTTTACCTACTAATGCACTGCAGATGGGCTCAGAAAGTCCTTCTCCTCTCTTTGCCTGTGCAAGAAGAACTCCAATAAGGGGTTTAATATTTTTTTAATATACTATTAAATCTAAATTGCTTTAGCCTGGGAGAAGAAGCAGGGAAATGTAACTGGCCCGAGGCGATCCCCCTCGTCACCTCCCCACTGCACATCACAGCCTCTCTGCAAATGGCTGGAAAGACAGAAGGACATAAAAAGGTTCAGGACATGCTTATAGAGGTCTGGTGGGGATGCACCCCACTGGTTTCCACCCCAGCCTGGGCTGTCCTGTGATACAAATGGCTGTTTTGCACAGCCAAGTGCCTCCTCAGCACCTCAGCAAGGCTGTCGAAGCATTATATCTTCTTCTTTTTTTTTTTTTTCCTGATAGCAGCATCAGAAACACCCCCTGTATATAATGGAAGTTATTTGTGGCACATCTCCCAGGTAAAAGGCTGGGCTGGTTTGTGCAATCAGGCACAACACCAATTTCTCCCTGATGGGTGAGGTCGTCTGGGGGAGAGATTTAAGCAGCCAGCAAGGCACTCCACGATAGAGGTGAAATTAAAGAGCCTTTCTCAGAGGTGACATGTTCCAAAAGTTATATATATATGTATGTATGTATGTATGTATATATAAAAGCTATGGCTCCATTTAGAACATTTTGAATTGAAGGTGTCAAAAAATGTTTGTGTTGGATCCTTCACTCCAAACCCGAATTAAGCCTCTGGACCCCTGGCTTGCAGTGCTGGCTGTGCTGTCCATGGTGATGGAGTCACCTCCAGGAGGATGAGCCATGGAGTCTTCAGGAGCATGGAAAAAGGGCTGTGAGCAGGCTGGGGTGGGCAGTGAGCTCCCATCCTCGCTTTGTGGCTGTTCCCACCACAGAGCTCTTTCCCTGCCACTGAAGAGCCCTTGAATTAAAAGACGCACAATCCCTCACTCACAACTCCAAAATCTTTTATCTAAAATCAGGGCAGATGAACTCAGTGTAAACAAACTCGCTGACAGCAGCACAGGATTTTGTTCCACTTCAGCTTCCTCAGCTACACCATCAGTTCCTTCCATTGCCTCAGCCACAGCAGCCTTTCATCCCCAGCTGCACTCCTCCCTGCAGCCCTGAGCCCTTCTCTCAGTCCCTGAGCCTGGCTGTGCAGAGATGGGGAAAAGCTCCACCCTGGGGCCAGCAGGTGACCCCAGCCCTGGTGCTGGACCTGCCAGTGCTCCTGTGCTGCCCCTGAACCCAGAATCCCACAATCTCTGCTGCTCACGGTGACCCCAAGATGCGTTAGAAAGTCTCTTTTCCCAGCCTGGCGCTCGAAGAAGGAGTCAGAGCTCTTCAGTTCTCAGTCTCAAGGTTGTTTATTGTTTCTTATCTATAAAATGCTTTCTCCTGGCCTGCCAAGGTCCATTCAGCAGGACAGACAGAGGTGTGACGGTGGTCACAGGGGTCTTAGGTTAAGGGAAGAGATGAGGATCTGACTCCATGTTTCAGAAGGCCTGATTTATTATTTTATGATATATATTACATTAAAACTATACTAAAAGAATAGAAGAAAAGATTTCCTCAGAAGGCTAGCTAAGAATAGAAAAAGAAAGAATGATAACAAAGGCTCTGTCTTGGACTCTCTGTCTGAACCAGCTGGGCTGTGATTGGCCATTAATTAGAAACAACCACATGGACCAATCCCAGATGCACCTGTTGCATTCCACAGCAGCAGATAACCATTGTTTGCATTTTGTTCCTGAGGCCTCTCAGCCTCTCAGGAGGAAAAATCCTAAAAAAAGGATTTTTCATAAAAGATGTCTGCGACAGACAGAGGCATTCTGCCCGCCCCCAGGGTGGTGTTATCTTTTTATACTAAAAACTACATGCACAATATTTACTATAACTTCCCAATACCTATCACCTGTGTTAGACAGTGAGCTTCTACTCTAAACCAATCTAAAAGTGCCAACATCACAGCAGAAGATGGAGGCCAAGAAGAAGAAGGAGAAAGGACCGGACACACCCAGATCCCTCCATCTTGCCCCCTGAACCCCCATTCTAAAAACCCCAAAAATCTATTTTTCACCCCGTGATAAAATTCCTGTCATTCTACTTAAACTTTCGTGGCTCGTAATTCTTCATGTAAAGGTTGGTAATTGTTTTACCAAGGACTAAATCAAAGGCATAGGGGGCTTGGGCTCTGTGCCAAGGTCTCTGAGCCCCTGGGCAGGGGCTGGAGCCCTCCAGGGCAGCCAAAGGAATTTCCTTGGTTCCGACACCAGAACTGCTCTGGTTAGGAACCTTCCACCAGAGTAAACACCTGGCTTTGAGCACACATGGGATTACATTGGCTATATTGGCAGAAAAAGGTAGATTGGCTATATTGGTATAAAAAGGTGCGCACTTAAGTGTGGGGTCAGGGCCACACTGCAGAGACAACCTTGTGGCTTGGGCAGAGAAAATACCTGACACTTTGAAAGGCTTTTAAATTCATTTTCTTGGGTCCCACGGTGCTCTGATGGGGCTGATCTTCAAACCTTTGATGTGGGAACCTCCCTGGGCTCCTAAACAGCCGCAGCAAGAGTTGGATTTTGGGATGCAAGGATCAACAACGCTGCGTTTTCCTAAACCCCTCGCTCCTGCCAGCAGTGACAGACAGAGCAAGTGGTGGAACAAGTGATCCTATTTCCCCCTCTGCTGGAAAACCACGATATGACCTCCTGGCAGGAAAAGGATGAGATTCCAGCCATCCTCGTCCCTGCCCATGCCGGGGAGTGGGAATTTTAGCATCCCTTCCAACCCAAACCCTTCCAGAATCCTATGAAATGTGCTGGGGGAAGTGTCCTGACCCTCCTGGGGACAGAATAAGGCACTAAACCCAAGCCAAATCCTTCCCTGGCACAAGGCTGTGCCCTGCTTTCCATTTCCCCCCATTTTGGGGGTTTTGAGGTGCTTTTTTCCCCAGACATATGGACCCTACTGCCTTTTCCCAGTGTTGATGTGGGGCCAGTAGCTGTGACAAAGGAAAACAACTTGTCAGACTATCCCCAATATAAAATATCTTGACACTGGGCTGATGTCATCACCAGTTTTGTCATGGGCAATACCTACATTTTGTTATATTCCAAAAATTTATATTTATAAAGTTATATTGCCCCAAAATTTGCCTCATCTTCACCAGGCATACTGCCCTACCTTTCTAAAAAGCTGAAATATTAAGAACAAGAATATTAAGAAATTATTAAGAATAAGCTGAAACCTTTAAGAACAATATTAAGGAATAAGTTTAGACTATTAAGAATAATATTAAGAATAAATTTAGAATATTAGGAAATTAGAATATTAATAATAATATTAAAGAATAAATGTAGAATATTAAGAATATTATTAAGAATAAATTTAGAATATTAGGAAATTAGAATATTAAGAATAATATTAAGAATAAATTTAGAATATTAGGAAATTAGAATATTAAGAATAATATTAAGAATATTAAGAATATTAGGAAATTAGAATATTAAGAATAATATTAAGAATAAATTCTGAAGATCTGCTGTTCTTCTTGGCTTCTAGCAGCACCTCTGTAAAATCCAAAAAGGATGAAAAAGTTGAAAAAAAAATCCCAAATCTCTTTAACAGACTTATATACAAACTCCACCAGTAAGTAGCTGAAAAGAATGATTCAGGGAAGATAAGTCAGGCTGTTGCAACTACATAATGTACTAAATGCTTCACTGTAGGGGGAAAAACACCCAAGAAATGAAATTTAAAATTTTTAAACAAGCTGAAGTGGTTCATTCTGGGGAGGCTGTGGATGTGCAGGGAGTGTTTGGGGCTGCTGCTCTCAGTATGGTGTTTGGGTTTATTCCCATTGGGAAGAAAGCTGGGAATTCCCATCCTGGGTTGGCGCCTCTGAGATGCAAACCCCAAGCTGAAGGAAGGGGTCTCTCTGTTTTCTGGGACACCAAAACCAGATTTGGCTTCCCCTTGTGCAGCGTTTGATGTTCACACCACTGTGTCCCCTGTGCAGTTTTGTAGCCCAGTGCGGTTTATGGCAGCCCTGATGGGACCAGCACTCACAAAATGCAAGTTCTAAAGAAAATTTTGGCATTTCACTTTAAATTTTAGAGTGCATTTAGAGGAATCTACCCTGTCCTTTTCCTCGGGACTGCAGCTCTGAAGTCAGAACCTCCTGATTCTCCAACAGTGCTTTAATTCATGGCCTGTGTTCACACCACTGGGCGGGTCATAAATCCTCCCCAGCTACCTGTGCACAAAGCTGGCATTGATTCCCATCGTGCTGGGACTCCAGCACTGCCTTGGGAGACTTCCCTGCCAGCTTCCAGCTCAGCAGGATCCCCCTTTCTTCTCCAAGACCTCCAGGCAGCAGCAGCAGGGCTTTTCATGTGGTGAGGAACCAGACTCATGCTTCCAGCCGTGTCCCTGACAAATAAGCCTTTTTCTTCCCCTCAGTTTCTTTTCCTGCGTTTTTCAGCTCTCCTTACATTTGGCTCTGGAAAGCAGGGTCAGTTCCTGGAGGCATTAGGGATGCTCAGGGCAAGGGTTTGCTCAATGTCCATATGCAAAGGGGGCTAGGACAGTTCAAACTGAAAGAGGCAGGTCTATTAGGGCAGATATTAGGGAAAAAAATCTACTCTGTAAAGTGGTGAGGCCCTGGAACAGGGTGCCCAGAGAAGCTGTGGCTGCCCCATCCCTGGAAGTGCCCAAGGCCAGGTTGGACAGGGCTTGGAGCAGCCTGGGATAGTGCAAGGTGTCCCTGCCCATGGCAGGGGGGTGGAATTGGATGATTTTTAAAGTCTCTTCACGGTTTCTTTTCCAGGCATCTCATTGGGAATGATCTATAGGAGAGGGGCTGAGTCTTGGTGTGTGGGATCAGGCCCAGCTCCTGCCCTCCCAACCCCATCATCAGCCACCTCTGAATGCCACCAGCACCCAGGCTCCGTGCAGCAGCTGCCCCTGCTCCAAGGAAAACACCAAGCACTCCTGAGGAGAGAGATGAAATAATATTTGACCAGTTACAGAGGGAAAAAGATGTCCTGAGGCTCTCAGTTCTCCTCTTGCCAAGCTAACCAGCCTTGCTTTTCCTGGGAGACATGAGCTCTGCAAAAACATGGGCTCAGTGTTTGGACAGATGCTTTCAGTCTGTTCTCCAGGGCAGAAATACCCAGCGATATTGAGAAGTCTTGTTTGCCCTGATTTAACTGGGCTGTCCTGAGGACCCTGAGGGACATCTCTCCATGGAGAGGAGCTGCAGCAGGCATGTCTGGTTTTGCTGGGCTCTGCTGTCCAGAGATGAAGGAAACACTTGGTTCCTCTGGGGAAATGTCTGGTGTAATCACTCTGAGGTCCCTGTGAGGAAGAGCAGGGTGCAGGCTGGGTTGGGGCAGAAGGGTGGGTGTTGCAGACATCTTTTATGGAAAATCCTTTCCTTAGGATTTTTCCTCCTGAGAAGCTGAGAGGCCTCAAGAACAAAATGTAAACAATGATTATCTGCTGCTGTGGAATGCAACAGGTGCAGCTGTGATTGGCCCCTGTTGGATGTTTCTAATTAATGGCAAATCACAGTCTGCTGGCTCGGACAGAGAGTCCGAGCCACAAACCTTTGTTATCATTCTTTGCTATTCTATTCTCTAGCAAGCCTTCTGATGAAATCCTTTCTTCTATTCCTTTAGTATAGTTTTAATGTAATATATACCATAAAATAATAAATCACGCCTTCTGAAACACGGAGTCAGATCCTCGTCTCTTCCCTCAACCTGAGACCCCTGTGAACATGGTCACAGGTGGGTGTCACCTATGGGGACACCTAAAATTTGGGGTGAGAATTACTGCTGGACATCGTGGGGCTCCTCATCCCTGCTCAGTTTTGCTTGCCCCAGGTGTGGGGAGGGATCTGAGAACACGCTGGGGGGGTTGGAACTGGACAATCTTTGCAGTCCCTTCTTACCAAACCACTCAGAGATCCCATAAACTCCCACAGACATGGACACAGACAGTGCTGTGAGGGCACAGAGGCTGAGAACAAGTGCCATTCTTTCCCTCAAAAAGCAAACCAAACCTGACCTGTCCCTTTCCCATCTCTTTTCCCATAACAAAACTGACCTGTCCCTTTCCCTCACCAAACCTGAGCTCTCCTTTTCTCATCCCTGTCCCTCACCAAACCTGAGCTCTCCTTTTCCCATCCCTTTCCCTCACCAAACCTGAGCTCTCCTTTTCCCATCCCTGTCCCTCACCAAACCAGACCTGTCCCTTTCCCACCCCTTTCCCTCACCAAACCTGAGCTCTCCTTTTCCCATCCCTTTCCCTCACCAAACCTGACCTGTCCCTTTCCCATCCAGTGCCAAGCCTGCCATGGTCTAGAAACAGAATAAAGCTCAGCTGAAGCCTGTGATAAGGGCACCTTTTAGAAGGAGCACCAGCAGGAGGTTTGTGCTGATGCCTTGGGCCAACCAAAAGGAATCTGATCCACAGAATCCCAGCCTGGTTTGGATTGCAGTGGGCTTTAAAGAGCACGGATGTGGCTGTGCTGCGCTGACACTCGTGGCTCGGGTTGGGGAGCGCTGGGCAGGCTCAGCCCAGCCCAGGTGAGGCTCTCCCCGCCCCGGGGGCAGAGCCAGGCTCAGCCCAGGTGTGTTTGGGGCTGGCTCTGCCTGGGCTGGGCTGGGCTGGCTGTGCTGGAGCAGAGCAGCAGGGCAGGAGGGCACACGGAGCATGCTGGGCTGGACCCTGGAGCTGGCGCGGAGCAGCGAGGGATGGAGCTGGTAACTGCTGGGGCTCTGTCTCTTGTGCAGCTGGCCCGGGGGAAGGATTTCTGCTTGGTTCTCTGCTGCTGAGCCATGGCTTGGGGCTGTTCTCTCCATGGAGTTCCTGGAGCTGTTTATCCTGGGAGTGAGGTGCGCTCTCATCGCCGCTCCTGCTCTGTGCGCAGACCACACAAAAACTGCTTTGCTGCCCCAAACAGGGGATCCCAGCACCTGCTTTCTTCCCCTCTCACTCTGACAGGAGCTGCAGTTGTGCCTCTTACTGTAACAAAAGGCTGAGTTGGGTTTGTTGATTTATTTTGGGAGAAGCCGGCGGGTTAATGAGTCGATGGTATCTGCAGTGTGCTCTCCTCAGCCTGCCCGGGGTGCCTGGCTTGGCTCCAGCAGCCCCACACCAGGGCAGAGGGCAGCACAGATTAAACATTTACCCACCACAGCTCCCTTGGGAATCAAGATAAAGGGTGGAGCAAACCAGAGAAATTCCAGGAGGGGAACAGGCAGTGCTTCCTCTCGGCTGTCCGGCGTGCCACGTCTTGAATGGGGTTTATTTTCCTGTGTTGGTTCATTTTGGGAAAGCAGCTACAGGAAACTAATGAGAATTAGTTCAATTTAGTTAATTAATTGAGAAGAGAAGGCTTTGGGAAAGACCTTATTGCAGCATTTCAGTACCTGAAGGGACTGCAGGGGAGCTGGAAAGAGACTTCTGACAAGCCCTGGAATGACAGGATAAGGGGGATGGCTTCAAACTGACAGAGGGCAGGGTTAGATCAGATATTGGGAAGAAATTCTTCACTTAGAGGGTGGGCAGACCCTGGCTCAGGTTGCCCAGAGAAGCTGTGGCTGTCCCATCCCTGTCAGTGTCCCAGGCCTGGTTGGACGGGGCTTGGAGCAACCTGGTCAGTGTTGGATGTGCTCATGGATGGGCTTGGAACAAATTGATCTTTAAAGTCCATTCCATCCAAACCATTCTGGGATTCTGCAATTCAGATTCTTTTTGTTTAATCCAAGGTATCTGCACAAACCTCCTGCTGGTGCTCCTTCTAAAAGCCACCCTTATCACAGGCTTCAGCTGAGCTTTATTCTGCTTCCTAGACTGATCTTGATGTTAGGACAGCACTTTATTTTTAGGGAGAAAATATGGGAAGTTTCTGTGCCCCCTGACTCTGTAATGCTCCTGTCCCCTGACTCCCTAATGCTCACAGCTTTCCGGCCAGTGGAAGTTGGTTTCCTTTTTTCTCTCTCCTCCCCTCTCATCTTTGCAGGGGCTTTTGCCAAATGTAGCATTATTCACAGTCAATTATTTGGCCAGATGTAGCTGTGATACACGTTGTGAGCTTTTGGCAGGCCTTTAAATGTATGAGTTTATTCTCCCTGCTTGTCAGCTGGTCTGATTTTCAGGGGACCTGAGCCCTCCCTGGGACACTGGGACTCCACGTGTGACCTGCCCAGCGCTGTGCTTAGGCTGAGCATCTCCCTCAAGGTGTGTGGATCAAACAGGAGAGCTGCTTGGATGGGTTTGTGGTTCGAAACAGCCCCAGCTCTGATGGAGAATTGTCCCTGCAGAGACTGGGAGAACTCGCTGCACCTTGGAGGGTCTGGCTGAGCTCAGCCCTGTGCAAGCAAACAGCATTTGCAGGAGATTTTTGGGGAGGGATGGATTGCCCAGCTGGGTGTGGGTGTGCAGGAGGTGGCAATTGAACCCCATGCACCCCAGCAGTTCTCTGTGTTTGGGGCTGTACGTGTCCCTCCTTCTGTGGGCATCCATCCGGCTGCACTCTGGGGGGAGCCACATCCCAGTGAGGGGCACTGAGAGAGCTTTGAGCACAGATAATCTGCCTCTTAATTAGCCAGATCAGCTGAAGCTGCCGTTTCAAGGCAAGAAGAATAACAGTTTGAGGGGAGGGAAGGAAAGCTCACATCCACCCCACTTTAATTAAACTTAGTGCCAAGCTCCTGACTGTCACAGCCCATTTCTGTCACACCCAGTGCCGGGGAGAGGCCTGACCAAAATCCCCGTGTCTGCCTCACCTGGGGCACACTGGGACAAGCAGGTACTTCTCCTTTCTCTTTTCTTTGTCTCTGAGGGCACTGATGAGGAATTGTTTGCTCCAGTAAAGAAAATCAGCACAGGGAAGTAAAAAGCTCTGAACCCTTCAACCACTGCTGCAGCACGTGCAGCATCTCCCTGCAATTGCATTAGGGCACCTCGCTGCTTTATTTCCTGTCTGGCATCACTGGAGGGATTTTATTTTACATTTTTTTCCCCCCAAACCTGATTCATCCTCCGTGTGCCTCTGGAAGCTCCCATTCCCAAGGCTCTCTGCTAGATTAGCCTGTCTGGGCAGCTCACACAGCATCAGGATGCTGACCACTAATATGAAATATAATTGGAGCAATTCAAACCTCTCCCCCAAGGGCTGGTTCTTTACATCATGTACTACCCTGTGAAAGTAATAAAGTCAGTGAAAGGGGTTATTCAAGAGAAATTGTCAGTGTTTAATAAATCGTGCAATTAAATGCAATAAAACCTCAGTATGCTATTCATCTGTTCTGTCTTAACACTTAAGGCTGGAGCTTTTTTCAGAATAACGAAGTTCTGTCCTAGATAATTTTTTCCAATTTCCTCATTAGACAGGTTCTTGTGAAGCCTTGTGCTGAACTGAGCTGCCAGAGCAGAGCACCTAATGTAATCATGGCATATAAAAAGTTATAGAGCAGTTCAAGGACTTAAGTAGCTCATAAATTTTTCTTCATATTTTCTCCCTAGTTCAGTTCAGGGCTGAATTTAAGCCACAGCACTGCAGGCAAAAATTGTGGTCCTTTTTCTCCAGCATGGGATGCAGGGGAGTGAGAGACTGAAAAAAATGTTCTTTAAGTGCCCTTTTAAACTGCACTGTCACTGATTTGCTGCTTTTTTCCAAGAACCTGGGGTCTGGTAACTGTGTGGGAGAGGAGCTGAGTGTCATGGCCAGTGTCCATCACCCACACTGGGAGATGCTCTGTGTGTGCCATATATTTGGGTTATGTGTGCTCTGCTTCCTGGAGTGGCATTAAAGGCAAGGGGAGAGGCACCCAAAGAGCCCTGGATGATCTAAGGTACCCTGGAGGAAGAGTATTTTGTCCCAGGGGTCATGGGGAGTGCAGCACCAAGGAGGTTGTTGAGTACTTCTCTTCTCATGGTGGAGTTTTCTCAAGGAGGGTGGGGATGGATTGGGCATCTCCGCAGCAGCACTGGCCTCTCCCCTGTTTGGTGCTTGTGTACTGAAAATAAAGTGCAGCTTTCATACCCAGCAGGTGTATAAACAGCATTGCAGCACCCCTGCCAGGAAAGGCAGTTTTAACATTCAATCCAGCGTTTGCCAGATCCTCCCGAGGGAAATTCTCCATCCCTGGGTGACACTGGGGACAAGGAGGCATTTCCCCTGGCCACATTGCTCCTGCTTGCTTTCCATGCGGTGCTCCTGCATTTTCCCCTCTGTTTTCAGCTCTTCTGTCTTCACCAGAAGTGATTTGTGAGCCTTTGGAGGATCCTTTGAAAGAGCAAATTCTCCTCTGCTGCTTTTAAATTTTCACCAGGATCGGCATGTCCTCGGTGACCAAGGCTGAGCGTGCAGCCTGTTTCTCCCTGAAAACAGGCCGATTGTTTAAATTGCCTGTTGCCACCTCTGTAAGCAGCTGCTCTGTGCTCTCCTCTCTCCCCTCACCCAGGAAGGTGTGACCGATTTCAAAGCCCTCCGAGCAAGATTTCAGAACGATTCCAGCTTGGCCCAGAAACCTCCCACGGAGATCGCCCCCAAACCTGGCTCTGCAGGGAGCACCACCTCCAGCCCTCTGCCCCTGCCTAAGAGAGAGCTGAAAGTGTCCAGGCCTGCCCATGCCACCTCCCAAGCCCCTGTGCTCACCCAGCACAGCCCCTTGGCACAGCCTCGGGGTGGCAGGGAGCCCACAGGGCACAGCAAAGAGCGCCCGGGCAGCACCGCGGAGAAAGGGCCGAGTCCTCCCAAGGGCAGCTCAGAAAAGCCTCTGCTCTCCTGTGCCACTGCCCAGCAAGGATCAAGCCAAGCAACCCCAGAGGACCCTCAGCTCCCGGATTCTTTCCAGCATGTCCTACAGATCTGGGAAGAGGCTTTATCCCGCAAGGAGAAAACAAGTCCGAGCCAGCGGGCGGCCAGCGCAGCTCCTGCTGCTTCAGGCAGTGCCAGGATGCCAGCCTCTGGAAGCTGCCCTGTGCTGGACTGGCGTGCCCAGAGGAAGGATGCTCTGCATGGCAGGGGGACTGCCCTTCCTCAGGCTCCCAGAGGACACAGGGGCTCTGATGGAGCAGGTGCCGAGGCTGTGGTGGCACCTGCGTTCTGCCTGCCGCGTTATCGTGCACCCAGAGAGCCACCTCAGCTCCAGAAAGGTATGGAAAGGTGTCTTCTTAGCACTGCAATATATGAATAGATGAGGTATAGGTGATCTGGAAGTGCAGGATGCAGCAATAGGAGGGAAAAGCTCCTGAGGGATGGGAACCCTCAAACCAGAGGCCAGGCTGGCCCATTAGAAAGTTCTGTGCTTGCTCTGGAGGTCCTGCAGGTAAGAAATGGGTCTCAAACTGCTGCTCTGCTTGGGTAAGGGGAGATTCCCCATATCCAAGAAATTATTTTTAAATTTCACTCCAAGAAATTGCCCACATTTTGAGATAGGATGAAAATGAGGGCAGGAGACCATCTTAGTTTTGGTGTGCTTTGGCTGTTTGCAATCCCAAGGTGAATGAGACTTCACGCAGATGTGAAAGGCAGGTGTGGAAAGGTGTATTCTTAACAATGAATATAGAGATAGATGGGGGTATAGGTGATCTGGAAGTGCAGGATGCAGCAGCAGGAGGGAAAAGCTCCTGAGGGATGGGACCATCAAACCAGAGGCCAGGCTGGCCCATTGGAATGCTCTGTGCTTGCTCTGGAGGTCCTGGAGGTAAGAAATGGGTCTCAGAATGCTGCTCTGCTTGAATAAGAGATGGATTCCCCATATCCAACAATTTTTTAAAAAAACTAACTCTAAGAAATTGTCCACATTTTGAGAGTAGGATGAAAACTGAGGACAGGAAACCATCTTAGTTTTGGTGTGCCTTGTCCGTTTGCAATCCCAAGGTAAATGTGACTTCATGCAGATGTGAAAGGCTGGTCTGCAAAGACACTTTAATTCGAATTAAAAGAGTTTAAACCTGAATCCCCACCACCACCTCTGCACCCTCCCAGCTTTGCAGAAGGTCATATTTGAGATCTGAGAAGATATTTCTTAGAGAAACTGCTGCTGGGAGACTCAGGGGCTGTGAAGCTCCCCTTGCTGACGTGGCTGGATGATGGGGCACTGAAAACCTGAAGTCTTTGTTTACCCTGGGAATCCACCTCACCTGGACTGAGCACTGCAAACAGCCACAGCCCCAAATCCTGCTGGATTAAACTGTTACCAGCACAGAAAATTGGGCTGGTGTTTTATAATCCAGGGGAAGGGAGCTGTCAAGAGCTGAGACCCCAACATGGTTCACGTGGTAAAAATCTGTAAAAATGGGCATTTCCATTTGTCCTGCCATTCTGGTGGCATGGTGATGGAGGAGGCAGAGCTGGTGAGAAATGTCAGTACAACAGCTAGTGATCCTGTGTGGATTTTTGCTTAAATCGGGGCTAATTGCTGCCTGTCCTTGTGCTTCTCTGGAGCAGAATCAGAACCTCCCTTCTGCCAGCCTGGAGCAGGAAAATGGAATTTCAGCCCGGGGAGCAAGTGGCCAAGGATTAAACCTCTGCCTTCAGCTGAATCCCTGGGTCCTGCCCCTGGGAAGCCTCCAAGACCCCTAAAGGTTGATCTCAGTGCTTTCCAAAGCACCATGCCTTTGGCCCACAGAGGAAATGAAACAAGTAAGAGATATTTAGTCTTTGTTTTTCTCCCCAGATCCGTTCTATAGAAAATGAATTAAAATGAGCAGTTTATTGACAGCCGATTTCCAGCACACAGAAATCAGACATTGTTACTTGTTTACAACTTCTTCCTCAAGCATTAATAAGAGCCCAGCAGTTTCAGTGGGGCCGATTTTTGCTCTTAATCTGGAGCAGGGATCTGCTTTTCCAGAAACCCGGTTCCCTCCCAAGTGCAGCGTGCTGAGAGCGGTTTACAGCTGGCTGTAAAGCAGCAGCAGCAGCTGCCCGTGAGCCCAGCTGATCTTTATCACTCCCCTTCAATGGGAAATGCCTCGGCTCTGGAGCGCACGACTGTGGGAAGGCACAATAAAATTGTTAGAAAACAGTCTGCTAATCCCCCCCCACTTCTGTTTTAAATACAACAGAGGGCAATGTCGTTAAGCGTTCCGGCATCAAGAAATGCAAAAGTTCAGTTTCCCATAATAAAACCCTATTGATGTCGCATAATGGAATATTCTGGACCACTTAGTAAGCTGCTAAGTGGTGTTTCTTTATAGATACAGCCTTAATTACAGCCAGATCTCTAGGCACAACTTTTGATGAATTCAAAGGGAGCTGCTTTTGTGAGAAGGGCTCTGCTAAAGCTCTTTGGCTTTACAGTGCCAGCTCTTATTGGTGTGCCCTGGCTTTGATAAGAACGAGAGGGAAAGAGAGTTTTTCATTGAAACTGTTATCCAGCCTACTCGTCCTTTCTAAATACACTAATCTGATGGGGGGAACTAGTTGCATTTATATGCCATCATCTCCATGCCCTCCAAATATTATCTGTCTCTAGAAAGCCTGAGGCTGTAGGCAGGAAATGTGAAATAATAATGACAAATGAACAGAGGCAGGTGCCCAGTTTGCGCTGGCAGCGCTGTGCCACGGCTGCCTTGGTGTGCAGCAGGAAGGGCTGTCCCTGTCACCCCTCCCCTGTGTTCTGGGGGCCCTGGGCTTGCCTTCCAACACTAATCCTCTGTGTCTTTGTGTGCAGCTGCTGCAGAAGAGGATTACCTGACCCCTGAAAGGTGAGCCTGGGCAGAGGCGAGCTGTGGCCCACAGGGGATGGGGATGCCCTGTGCAGGCTGCCCTAGAACAGAGACTGGACAGAGCTACAGAATAAAGCAGGGATTTATTCAAAGGATCTCCTCCATGGATCCACCTTGGGCAGCACCAGAGCCCAGCCAGGGCTGCACCCAAGATGAACCCAAATGGCCCCAAAATGCACGATGGGCACGGGGTCTGTCCCTGGGATCAGCTCTGCTCCATTTGCACCTTGCAGTTCATTGTCCCATCCCAGCTTTAGCCCCTGCAGTCCCACCCTGCTTGTTTTTCTCTCTCCAGCCCACGGGGTTTGTGCTCCTGGGCTGAGATTTGGGTCATTTGTCCTTGGTGCCCAGCTGGAGCAGGAATTGGTTTGTCTCCCTGCTCTGTGCACAGAGCTCACCATCCCCTGATAAGAAGCTCAGACCCACACACTACAGCAGCACAGAATCTGAAAAATATAACAGCTAAAACCTGAGGCATCACTGGGAACATCTCCATGCCATTTCCCATCCAGCCTGGAGGGAATGGCCCATCCTGGAGGCAGCAGCTTGCTCCAGGGGCTGCTCAAGGAAGGGAAATGTGCAAGGCCAGGCTGGATGGGATCCTGGGCAGCCTGATCTAGTGGAAGGTGTCCCTGCTTGTGCGAGAGGGAAGGCTTGGAACTGGATCGTCTTTAAGATTCCTTCCCCGCCCATCCTAGGATTATGTGTGTGATGGAGCTACATGGCAAGCTCAAAGCTGGTTGGGGGGACCCCTCCTAATGGAGAAAACTTCACCCCTCTTTTCTCTTGTGGGCTCTTAAAGCCTCATGGAGAGCCATATCCATGTGTCTTAGGGTCTGGTTTGAGTGGTGGGAAGTAGAATTCTGCCACTGCTTCAGTTGCACAGTCATCACCCCCACCCCGTGTGTCCTTTTTGCTTCCTGTTTGCTGTGTACTCAACTTTTGTGTTTTTAGAACAGAAATGCTTTTGAAAACTGTTGCTGAAACAAAGCCCTGGCATAGCCAGAAGGTGTTGGGGGTTTCTTTGCCAGCAGCAAAGGAATTTGTATTCCTGCACAATTCTGTGATCCTGTGTTTGTGCAGCCAGCAGAACCAGGGCACGGGAGCCACTGCCCTCCCTGCCCATCCCAGCCCTTCAGCTGCCTCCACAGCTGAAGTGAGGTGGTCCAAAATCACTTGAGTTTGTCTGAAACAGCTCAGAAATCTTGCAGACACAATTCTTTTTTGTATGCAGGGAGATCCTGACTGTGCAGCAGACTGGGGTTTGTACAACAAGGGCAGCAAAAGCGGAGGAAAATATTCATACGCATGCTTGTTGTAGGTGTGGAAAGGGGAAATGGATCAGCTGAACCAAAGCAAAGAGAGGGGAATTCTTAAAATGCTTTCTGTGCCCAAACAACTCCTCCAGCTATCGCAGCAAGTTGTTCTTGACATCATGAGGTGCCCCTGCCAGTGTGGGCTGGTGTTAACTTTTAACCTGTACTTGTCAGAAGAGAACTGGTCAAAAAATAACCTCCTCCAAAGCTGGTCTGGCAATGTAACACAGCAGGGTTGGCTGTCCTGCTCCAGCTCTTGTGATATGGTCCTTACAGTAGGTCACTCGTTAAATATTAACGGTGTGATAACAGGGGTAATTAATTAAATAACTCTGGCAGAAAAGCAAAATAACAGCAGTTTGGGGCCAGGAATTCCCCTCCTCAAAGCCTCACCTGGAATGAAGTCTGGTCTCTTGGAGACCCTGGCACAGTGTCATGTGCTGACTGCTCCTGGGCTGTGTGGGGATGAGGAGCACCCTGTGGGACACAAGGCAGTGTCCCCAGAGCAGGGGGGCTGCAGGGGACACCCCTTGCCATCAGCACAGCCTCCTGCTTGACTTTAGGGGTTTTTCCTTCTCTGATTTCACTGCTGTCAAAGTGCACCTTGAGTTTCTTGTTCCTCGCGCTCTGGTTTTCCCTTAGTCCTTTCTCTGTTGAAGCTGAGTGGTGACAGTGGGGTGATCCCAGGAAAAACAGACCCTCCCTGAGGGGTTTTACACCTAGAAGGAGGAAGTTCCTGCTAGAATTCTTCCTCCTGCTCTTTCCCCACCTTACCCTGTCCCCAGCGTGTGTTACAAGCCGTGTCTTGTGCTTCTGCTGCTTCCTGGTACATTCCTAAAATGCCAAAAACTCCCTCGCTGTGGGCGGAGGGTGGATTCGCCTGGGTAATTCAGGAATGCTGGGTTTTTTACCCCTCCATCTGCTCCAAAATGACACTGACATGAATTTCTGGGGGAGGAAAGGAGAAAGGAGAATGGGGAGATGTGGACTGGGCTGGGGAGCCCAGCACTGGGGCTGTGGTGCCTCCCCTCCTCCTGTGGCTGGCACATGCCACTCATGGGGCTGGCATGGAGGGGGTGGCTCGATAAGCTCAGGAGCAGCACCTTTAAATGTCCCTTTCCATGAGAATCCACACACCCAAGAGTGCAAACTGGGAATTGTTATCCATTTCAAACTACCTGAGTAGGCTTGAAAACCGCTGCGCTTCGATTTCCTTGTTTTGGTTTGTTTTCTGGTTTTGGGGTTTTTTTTTTTTTTCTATTCCTACTTGAAGGATTGCTGTAGGCAGGAGATTCTAACCCTGGTAGGAAGAGTCCTGATGTGCTTTGAGCCTTCTAAATGCAGCCTGGCCTCCCAAAGGACAAGCAGTGGGAAGGTTCAGCTGAGCCCTGCATCTGCCACAGGTCTCCTCTCCCTCCGAGGGATCCCTGATTTCGCATTGCTTTTTTGTAGGCTCACTATCAAAGCTCTTGATTTCCTTGTCCTTAAGATGAATATATTTCTTTTTCATACTACTAAAAGGGACGGGGGAAAAAAAAAATCTTTTCTCTCTCTTTTTCATCTTCTCAGTGCTCAACTTGAAGAGCAGAATAATTACGAAGAAGCCCCAATGTACCTGAATCAGTCTGGGGACACCACAACCTTGAGTGTCATTGAAGGTACTTTGAAAGGCAGTGCTGGGAGGTTAATTATGTGCCAGATGGGGAAAAAAGCCTTTAAAATAGGAAATAATAGAGTTTCTTGTTGAGAAAAGCAGCTGCACAATGGTCTGGGAGAACAGGTATGAGTGTCCTGTGCCCCTGTGCAGTGCGAGGACTCTGGGGCAATGACAAAAATGTTAAAATTTTGGGGGTAGAATGATGCTTATAGTAAAATTCAGTGGGGAATGTCATAAGACATGACCCATGTAGAGGAGAATGAAAGAAGGCAGTGAGGCAAAAACCTCAGCATCTTCTTGGGAACAGAAGGGCACAGACCAGGAGACTTTTCCAGGTCCATCAATAGTTTTTCCCAGTATAATTTTCTCTATCCAAGGTGCCACTGCTCTGCTTTTACATTTTCCAGTGTTTGGGAGGTTTGGGAAGTTACGGGAGTTTTGGGAAGGTCATTTCTGCCGTGTGCATGGGTTTTTTGCCTCCCAGTGGGAAAGGAGCCAGGCAGGTCCCCCTTGGGGGGGAACTGCCACAGCCCCCTGGGATTTCACAGATCCCTGAAAATGTGGCCAGTCAGGCTTGGTGCTGCAGCCCCTGCATGCAAACCAATCCTCAAACAGAGGGAGGGAGCTGTGGGACATGGGGAATGTCCATGGGGAATGTGTGCCTGGATGGTGAGCTGAAGCTGAGTTTTGCACCTAAAAGCACAGTGACTTTAAGGTGGGCTAAAAAATAATAACTGTTCATAAATATCTTTCCTAGCACCTAAGGCAGGACCTCAAAAACACAAGGTAAGTGTCCTGAAAACTTCTAATGTCTGTATTTCTTACCCGCCAAGAATTTCTCTGCGTGCTGTCTGTGAAGACTCTCAAAAAATAAATAAGAAATTGCAGAGGGGACACAAAGACTAATGAGATTCCCAAACATACCAGTGGGAAGAGTCAGCTCCCTTGATTTCCACTGCAGAAATGTAAGGAGGTGATAACACCAACTGGATGGATGTTGGTGGTGGACCAAGTGTTAAGCACCAATATCAAGAATGTGAATTTTTAGAGGAAAAAAAAATCCACTGCAGTGTTCTGGAATTTCCTGCCAAGGGTGAGCTGGTGCTGGTAATCCCTCTGTGAGGATGTAAAAGCAAAGTTGAGCCAGGCTGCTTGGCTTGGCAGCACACTTGGAGAGCTCATCCCCTCGTGCCAGCAGATGTCCATGTCCTGGCCACCAGCTCTGGCCCTGCTGAAACTCTTTGTGAGATGTCAAACTCCAGTTTCAAGTCCTGGCTTGCAAAGCCATCCCACTGCCTGGGAAATAGCACAGCTTTCCAAACATATTTATCTTTGTGTGATTTGCACAGAGGTTCTCTGGCTTGGCCAGAGTCTCACTTTATGGCAGGCTGGGAAATCTTTATTTAAATTGAAAAATCTTCCTCCTCCTCCTCCTCCTCTGCAAGCTCTCCTTTCTGTAATAGCTTCCATGCTGACCAGTAGCTTCATTGGTCCAACCCCAGCACTGTTTTATTATCCCTGCATAGTTTGTCAATATGTGTATTCCCTGTCCTGCAAAGGAGATGAAATATCCTTTTCTGATGACTATTCCAAACATAAAATACTTCTGGGCTTTCTAAAGAAATATTTCTTTAAATGTCTTTAAATGCTGGTTGACAGCTGAGGGCTTGTATGAGAGCTTGACTGCTGAGAAAAGCACAGTGGCTGAAGGCTTTCCTCTTCTTTATTCTAGAAACAGAAGATTTTCCCCTTTGCCAAATCCAGGTAATTTCCTTTCCTCTCTCTCAAACTTCTTCTAGGCCCACAACTGATTCGGGTTAGGAATTGAATATTGTAACACTCAGTAAATACAAAGAAATTTCATATATTTCATGACCAAGACAGCAGAGATGATGCTTTTCTTTGCCAGCACTCGTGGTTTCTAAGATTGTTTTCATTCTAAAACGTATCCTGGGAGGAGATTGTAAAAAAATTACACTCTTTATTCCTACTGAAACCTGAAAACAGGGAGAGTTATGAGGCTCTCAAACTGGGGCACCTGGATCTAGGTCCAAGGCAAGGCAAGGTCCATTCTGAATTTCACCCTACAAATGTCACACTTCAAATTCTTGTGGTGTGTATTTATGGTCACTGTCTGAAGGCTGGGTTTTTTGGTGGTGATTGAAGAGTTATGTGATAAAAAGGGGTCACTTTTGTGGGTATTGTGGGAAAAAAAGGAATCAAGTTCTGCATCTTGTTGCTGATTCTTCTTGCCTAAATCTCAGTGCAGAGTAGTGAGAGGCGCATCTTGTGATCCACCACAAATGGATCTGTTTTGTCCTTTCCAGCTGTGAGGAAACAAAAATATTAATTTGTCTCTCTTCCAAGGAGGATTTGGATTATCTCTGCATTACCACTGGCCTTTAGATTGGGATTTGCCCTCACTTTGCTGGTGGTCATTTGGGCATCTCCCTCATTCAGAGGGAAAAGGAACTGCTTGTCTGGGCACTACCACAAGGCAGTGTGTTTGTGACTTTGCTGAAGTGTCTGAGGTCTCTCTCATTTCTGAACATTTCAGTCCAGAAGGAGCTCTGACAGAGGATGAAAAAGAGGGAAAACCAAGTCTTGAAAGAGCAAAACTGGAGGAGAACAAAATGTTTGAGGTATTGTATCCTTGAGGTTAATTTTAATAACGATTAGAGGACGTCTCTTCTCCTTTTGTCTTCCCTCTGTTTGAGAAACAGTTGAGGAAACATTTTGGGAAACTTGAGCCCTTAACCCCAGGGGGTTTCCACCTTCTCTTTTGCTTGTTCATCACTGCACTGCTTCAGCCTGAAAGGGTGATGGGGAAGGGTGTGAATCTGTGACCGTGTTCACAGGGGTCCGAGGATGAGGGAAGAGACAAGAGATGAGGACCTGACTCCATGTTTCAGAAGGCTTGATTTATCATTTTATGATGTATATTGTATTAAAACTGTACTAAAATAATAGAAGAAAGGATTTCCTCAGAAGGCTAGCTAAGAATAGAATAAGAAGGAATGATAACAAAGGTTTGTGGCTCGGGCTCTCTGTCCAAGCTAGCTGGGCTGTGATTGGCCATTAACTAGAAACAACCACATGAGCCCAATCCCAGATGCACCTGTTGCATCCCACAGCAGCAGATAACCATTGTTTGCATTTTGTTCCTGAGGCCTCTCATCTTCTCAGGAGGAAAAATCCTAAGGAAATGATTTTTCATAAAAATGTCTGTGACATGAAACTGTTTTAAGTTCACGGATAATTGATATTCTTATGGATGCATGGATTTTTAATAGAAATACATATTAGAAAGCTGTTTCTAAGGGCTGCACTGACCAAACCCAATGTTGGACCCCAGACAGGTGGAAATGAGTGCATGTCTCCCAAGGCAGAGGGCAGAGGTGGGCTGAAGGTTCTGCAAGGGAAGCAGGATGCGACCAATCCCCAAAATGCAACGTATCCAACCCCACCAGGGCTGGCAAAAGGCAGAGCAGAGCACTGTGAGTATCTCATTGCACCACTGAGTGCTTCCCCAGTCCCCAGCCCCATCTGCCGCCCAAATGTCTCTTCCATATGGGAAAGAACGTTAGATTTGGATGCAACTCTTGAACCAATTTAGTTAAACCGGGGCAAAAGGTTGCCTGAGCGTTTGTGTTCTGGTGTGGATCATTTATTTTGGCTGTGCAAGCAGCTTCCTAAGGTGGTTAACCATCTGCGCGGCTCCGGCCGAGGTGTTTGTTTTTGTAGCAGATTGCCCTTATCCGTGAGAGCTGAAACCATCTCCTCTGCTCCTCATCACTTGTGGGCCCTCAGGAAAGGGGCTGGCCAGGGCTTGGGGCAGAAATGAGCAGGCTGAGAGCCTGAAGCCTCCCTCTGTGCCTCCCTGTCCTTGCTCCATCTCCTCGTGGTGCCAGGCTGACTTTGGGCTCCTTCTCTCAGGATGCCCTGAGGCCGGTGGCCAGAGCCACTGAAAGGCACCTCAGCTGCACAATTAAAGCAAATCAAATCCCCTCTGTAAGCACAACTTCAGCTGTAAGTGTTCATGGGTCCTGTTCTGCAAAGGCCCTGCGAGCTGCTGGTGTGATATGGGAGCATTTTGAAGATGAGAGAGAGAAAAGTGGCTCTGTTGGCCTCTGTACACAGACCAGGAGTGTGAAGGAGAAAGTGTAAATTGGCTGTGACCGTGGTTATTTTTATTGGTGTGGTTCTCAGGTATTTCTCTTTTTTTTATTATTATTATTTTAAATCACCTCATAATAATTTTCTGGTTTGGTTGCTGTCTGTTTCTGTAAAAGATCTTGCTGGTTTGCTTGACCTTTGAACAGCTGCAGGTAATTTCTGCTGGGATTTTTTTTTTCCCCAAAGTACTCCTGGTGAACCTCCTGCTCCAACAGAGAGGCTGATCTGGACAACTGTTTGGTTCTCCAGAACAATTCTACCTGCTGAATTTGGATGTTTTGCAGAAGTTTTGGTCTTGAGCTGGACCATGCTGAGGTAGTGCCTGTATCCAGCAAGATCTAGTGCACGAATCAGAAAGGTTTGGGTTGGAGGGAGCTGGAAGTTCCTCTCCTTGCACGCCCTGCCACCTTCCACTGTCCCAGGTGCTCCAAGCCCTGCCCAGCCTGGCCTGGAACACTCCCCTTGCTCATTTACAGACATCATCTGCTTTCATTTGTGTGGCTGCATTTCTGCACTGCTCCAACTCTCTCAAGTCAATGTTAAGGTCCTAACATTGCCACTTAGGAGCTCTCCAGGAATAATCTGTTTCTAACCTCGTGAGGTGCAGCTCCCAGGCCCAATTCCAGCCCTCAGTGAAATCCATCTCAGGGATGCTCATCCTCCTTGGGTCCTTTCCAAGGTGTTGATTTACAGGTGGATTCCAATGGAATGGTTCATTATTTGGATCTTAACATTTCCACCAACCATGCCAAGCTTTCCCTCCAATCCCTTCTCTGGAGATCCAAGAATAATCTCTTGGATGCTTTTAGGTGAGGAAGATTTGGGTCGGAGTGGCCATAATTGAAAAAATCTACAGACATTTAAAGTTTTTTAAACATAAAATATTTTTACGACTTTTAAAGCTAAAAACTTCAAAAATTGTTCGCTTGTGTTTCTTGAAGTGTCTCAGAGCAGAAAATTTCCTGGACTCTTGGAATGGAAAATATATCTGTAGGCTGTTATTTGTTGTGTCACCCTCAGCAGTTGTCCTTTCTCTGAGAGGAGTTCCTCAGAAAAGCTCCTAAAGCAAAGATTTTTGTCATTGATTTATAATATATTTCATTTATTTATTTCATTTATTTATTTCATGTATTTATTTATAATCTCATTTCCAGGGCACAGTGTGGGTATTGGTGCTCCAAAGCCAGAAGGAGCAGCCTTGGGCCAAAGCCCTGGGCAGTCTCTGCAGGCACCAGAGGACATCTATGACGATGTTGAGGAGCTGCAGGACAGACTGTGAGTGTGGCCCTGGGCTCCTGCAGTGCCTGTGCCTAGGAAATGTCATTTAAAACCCCTCCTGCAGCAAACCCCCCATGTCACACTTGTGTCTTCCAGCAGCCACGGCTCAGACGCCTCCAGTTCCTTCACTTCAGACAGCAGTAAGTGGGGAAGCTCAAGCAGGAGCTGGTTTTGATTTGGGCTGGTCCCTGGGAGATGCTGGGAATGGTTTTGTTTCACTTTCAGCATCTACGGTGTCTCCTCCTGGCTGGGTTGCTCTGAATTCCCATTAAAACCAGTGGGGAGTTTAGCATGCATGTCTGGCATGGAATTCATTTGAACAGCCCTGAAGAGTGAAATGTAAAAGGTCTGGGTACAATTTGTCCAGCAAACCTCACCTTATTGCTACTGGACTTGTCCTAATGGCACGCCTCGGTTTTAAGTTTCAGGAAACAGCTACGAGGAAACATATGAAGATGTTGAGATTGGGGGTGATAGCCCAGCAAAACCAGAGTAAGTTGCAATTTCTTAGCCTGTACTTTGAAATTCTGGCCGTTCAGCCTTGATCTCACATGCCAGGTACTGGCTGGAAGCCTTTTTCTTTTTTTCTTTCCCTGACTCAACTGCACAAAGTTGTTGTGTGGGTGGGTTTCTTCCCTTCTTCCTCCCTCTTTCCCCTTTGGCTAACACTTTGGGAGCAAAAAGCCATCGCCAAAATTAAATCCCGGAGCAGGGAGGGAGATTTTTCTTCCTGTAACACCCTCCATCCTTGGGAAGTGCTGCCCTCCCAGACCTATTCCTGCATCAAGCACACAGCACTGCCTCACTTGCCTTCTCTTCATTCCAAGTGTTGCTCAGCTGTCGTTGAGAATTGGCAACACCTTTGTGTGTGTGTGCCAAAAGTGGGGATGCTCAAGGGACAAACAGGACAAAATGCTCACATTTGAGATCACAAAAGGCTGGAGAAGAGCCTGATGTGCTGTAACTAACCTGCAACCAGCTCGTTTTTTATGTAGCCTCTCAAGATATTTGCTTTCCAAGGGGTGTGTTATAAAACCAATGAGTTTTGCAGCCTCTGGTTTATGCACTGCCTGAGCTTCCCAAACGGATTAGGAGGTGTAAGGTGAATTTTAGTTGTGTTTTGTGGGCTCCCTAGCCTCGTGCAGTAAAAATTGCCTTTGTAAGGAACAGAGACAGCCTTTGGGAAAGGTATCTGTGGCACAGGATTGCTGGGAGTGCATCTGGTGGCTCTCTCCTGAGGAGCAGTGTGGGAGGAATAACAAGGTGTTGCTGAACATCTGCTTTTCCCTTATGGATGGGAGGCTTGCACTGGCCTGCATCTGCATCCCAGCCCAGCCTGTGTGTGACAGGAGGGAGGGAAAAGGGGAAAGCTGAACCCCCTGGAGGTGGCAGGATGGTTATTAAAAGAAGGAAGTGTGACGGCGTTCACAGGGGTCCGAGGATGAGGGAAGAGACGAGGATCTGATTCCATGTTTCAGAAGGCTTGATTTATTATTTTATTATATATATTACATTAAAACTATACTAAAAGAATAGAAGAAAAGGTTTCATCACAGAAGGCTAGCTAAGCTAAGAATAGAAAAAGAAAGAATGATAACAAAGGCTGCTGTCTTGGACTCACTGTGATTGGCCATTAATTAGAAACATTCAACATGAGACCAATCACAGATGCACCTGTTGCATCCCACAGCAGCAGATAACCATTGCTTAAATTTTGTTCCTGAGGCCTCCCAGCTTCTCAGGAGGAAAAAATCCTAAGGAGAGGATTTTAATGGAAAGATGTCTGCGACAAAGGAAGTGCAATTTCTCTGCAAATTGCCCGTGGGAGTGGCGTGGAGGGGGAGCAGCAGCTCCTCCGTCCAGAGGGAAAGGTGTTCCCACATGGATCAGGCACATCCCCACCCCTGGCAAGCACATCCCTGCCTCTTCTTCACGCCCCTGCATGTGAGTGCAGGAATTAAACTCTCCTGCTGACTCACCAAGGAGCAGAGCATCTTGCTGGGGCTGCAGGGGAGGATTTCAGGGCCCTTTGGGACCACATTCAGAGGTTTCCGAGGTCAGGGTCCTGATCCCCAAACCAGCCTTTGTGTGATCCCTCTGTTGATCCCACGGGCAGGATTAAGTGTGCTGAGGCACATAAAGGGTTTTTAATGGTCCTTGTGCAGGGGTAATGACCCCCAGGGGAGGACCTGGCTTGCCTGCAGATACTTTACAAGAAAATTGCAGTGTGGGTTTGCAGCCCTTTGTAAACTTCAGAGAGGAGAGTGTGCCGTGGACTGTCCTCCCCAAGGACACACACAATAGAAATGTGGGATGGAGGGTGGCTCAGAAGGTGCCCCTGATGTCCCCTTTAATGGTCCCTGCAATGCTTCTGGGTAACGCTGCCCTTTCCTCAGGAGTTTTCACTCCAAAGAAACCTGGATCACCCTCTAGTTGTTGGGTCAGAGAAGAACAACTTCAATTAACACCGAAAAATTTAAAGCTAAGCAAAAATATCATCTTGGACTTAATTATTAAGCACCTTTTGCTGTGCTGGTGCCTATCCCAGTGAGTCTATCATCCATATGATGCTGTTAACACTTAAATTCTTCTTCTCAGCTGAGGTCCAGGGTCTGCTGCCCTTCCTTTCCCTGCCTCAGGATCTCTGGGGCTGCTTTGCACCTTGTGTCACTTCTAATTTAAAAACTGTTTCTCTTTCGGACAGAACAGAAAAACAAAAGAGATTTGGAAACCTGTTTAAGATAGAAAAGTTGAAGCTGAACAATTTCAGGCTCAAGGACAACCTAAGGTGAGAAAATGCTGGTGCTCCCACCCCTTCCCCCCTTCACACCTGAGCATTCCTCCCAGCAATTATTGGAGAGCAGGAGGTCTAGGAGCAAGGAATACAGCTCTTTTTTTGGGAAACATAGGCCAAAAGTGCCTCTATCAACTCACTAGGAGCTGCCGTGGCAGATGTGGCCAATGGTCCATCTGTGCAGCTTCTCCAGAATCTCTGGCACCAGGAATCTCCTGGAGCTCCTGGTCCTACAGCAGTTTCCAGGCTTTCACAGATTTTCTGCTGCCTTTGGTACCTTTCTGATGCCTCAGCATGACACGAGGTGCACAGGGGAATGTAGGAAGGTGATACCTGCTGCCTTGACCTGGGAGCCAGGATCAGGGTCACAGCCTTGTTGATGTGAGGTTTTATTCCAAGTTCCATTCAGACCCAAGAGCAAGAGCATCTGCTGGAGAAGCTTAACAGTGAGTTTTCACTCCAACAGGGTGGGGAATATTGTATAACTTCCCGCAGTGCCTTTTTGGGCATTCTGATATTCAAAACTGTCCATAAGTTTCCAGGGAAATTGCCCTCTCCTCAGGTGTGCAGAACCTGCAGAACCTGTCCTCCACTGCTGCCAGTGAGAGCCTCACCCTGTGCACAGTGCCTGAACTCCAGGAAAACACTGCCTTTGCTTATTTCTTTGGGAATTCCAGGTTAAACATTTCCTCTTTCATGCTGGGAAGTTTTCCTTACAAACCTTTTCACACAAGATGCCTTGCAGCGGCTCTTTCAAATATAAATATCATTATAGGGAAAGACCCACCAGCTTTTCTGCCATTCCAATGTCTCAAAGAACCCTCAAAGATCTGAAATTATCTTAGATATCTATAGACATTGTCACCTTTGAATTCCTGGACAACCCCTGATGTTGGCAGACTTACAGGAAGGAATTAACTACTGACTGAAAATTCCAACTGTCCAGCAATCCTCTTGCTGTTGAGAAGGGCAGCAGGAGTTTGGACTGTTCTTTGGACGCAGTGTAGATCTTTCCTGCTTGATGAACACATGGCTCTTATTGCTGTCAGGGTGGAAATGCTTATTTAGCAAGGGATATCATTTTGGGAAATGCTGTTGGTACCATGGACCCCGTACACCTTGACCTGTCTCTGTCACTTCAACAGCATCACTGACAGCTTTTTGGGGCTCCTCGTGGCTTTTTGGGAATTGCTGATGTGCAGATTTGTTTCTAAAAGCCTTTTTTCTATCCACAGACTGGTTTCCATTTCAGTACCAAATTTAGGTAAGCACGTACCTGTACCTGACTCCTGGGGATTTGTGTGTGGGTTTGAAGAGCCAAATGTTTTGTACAACCAGCTTGGTGCACTGTGCCTTTCTGAAAATCATGTGTTGTGGCAGCAGTAGCTTTGAAGACTTGATAGAGATTTGTGTTTCATTTGAGAGGGGGGTTTTGCTCATTTTTGGGTGGTTTTGCTTTAAAGAAGAGCATTCCTTCTGCAGATCTGGATATATCCAGCAAGGTAAGGTGTGAAACAGTCCATGCAGAACCGCAGCTGGCAGTGGTATGTGAGCCCATGGCAGTCTAGCTTTACAAAACTTTTTACAAAGGGTTTTACTCTTTGTAAAACTCTTTATTCCTGCCTGCTGGAGAGTCAAGTTCCTTTGCATAAGCAGGGTGGACACAACCTGAACCTCAGGAGTTGAACATTGGAGTGAACACACCCAAGTCCTTGTGTTGGGAACAGTGCCCAGATTGGCTGCAGTGCAAAGCTGGGGCTTTTCTGCTGCTCCTGCTCCATCCATGGAGCTGGATGGCCAAACCCATGCAGAAAACTGCCCATAAACACAGCTAACCAACCCAGGCATCATTCCTGGTGCTGGACCTTTGTTGGGTGTTTGGGAGCTCCAAGGCTCCTTTTGCATTTCCTTGGCCCCTTTCGGTTGAGTGATGATCAGCAGCCCAAATTTTCCTCTGCAATAGATTATTTGGAGTACCAGGCTCAGAGGGACATCTCCTGACCATTTTCTGTCCTGCATTTTGGTTGACAGCAGCTGTGTCCCAGGAGGACAACGTGTATGATGATGTCGAGGTGGAGCAGAGAGAGACCAGGTGAGGAGGGTGCCCTGTCCTGGGGTTGTCCTCAACCCAAGGAGATTTTCCTCCTGGCACAAACCTGTGCCTGGTACTGTAACCTACTGAGGGTCATGATCTGGTTGGGATTCAGTCCTCTGGAGACAGTCCAGGTGCCCTCCCTGTGTGTGTTTAATTTGGCAGGATCTGTTACCCAGTTAGCGCCAGAGACGTGAAGAGGAGAGAGCAGCTCCCTGAAACACGTGAAAAATCAGATCTTTTTCCTAAGGAAGGAAAACTCCGTCTCCCAGACCCGATTATCAGCCCCGTCCTGGCAGGCTCCCTGTCAGAAAAATTACTTTTAATAGGAACAGCATGTCCTGGTGTCTTGCTGCCAGACGACTGCGGTGGCTGCGCGTGCTGGTGTAAATCACAGCAAGTGTTTGCATTTCAGTGCAGGGTGTGGGGAGATGGAGAAAAATCCAGGCTCTGTAGGCACAGGGGTCTGGGGAGGGGACACAATCTGCTGGGAAAAACCTGAATTCCTGCCTGTCTGCTCCTCTCAGAGGGAAGGATGACAAGTACAGAGTCTGGATGCCAAAACTTCGGGTGGCGAAAGAGTACAAGGACAAGAGGAAAAGCATCGACGACGTGGATAGGTCTGGATTTCCATTCTGTGTTCCCATTTTGTCTGAGTTTGTACACACCCCTGCGTGCTTTCAGGAGCAGGATGTCCCTGATTGCACAGACATTTTGTGTTGGTTGATAGTCCAGGATTTCAGGAGTCTTTGCAGAAAATATCTCAAGGGTGAAACAAACCCTTGGATCTGAGCTGAGCACAAGGGGAGGATACCCAAAGGTCTTATCCTGAAGTCTTGTCATGACTTTCCACTGGGCTGAGCCAAAAGTTGTTACTTCCTATATATTTGGCTCCTTTTTGCTATTTTAGTAGATTTAGATTAGATTTTTGGAAGGAATTCCTCCCTGTGAGGGTGGTGATGCCCTGGCTCAGGTTGTCCAGAGAAGCTGTGGCTGCCCCTGGATCCCTGGAGGGGTCCAAGACTGGGCTGGACCGGGCTTGGAGCAACCTGGGATAATGAAAGATGTCCCTGCCCATGGCAGGGGGTGAAACCATTCAATGATTGTAAGATTCTATGATTTTGGCAACAGCCTTGTATTTTAAAGTATTGATTATTTGGGCTGATTGCATTGACTCTTGCTGTGCCATATTGGTGCTTCAAGAAGTGGGAGATTTCCTTTCCTTTTTAGATCACAAAAATGTGAATCACAATGATCTTTTTCATTACCTGATTACCTCGGAATATGAATGTAAATCAGAGAGCCATTTTTTGGGTTCTCACCACAGAGTTCCTGCATGGGGCTGCTCAAACACCACTGGTTGTGCTGTGCAGAGTCCCAGGTATAACTTTACAGACATCAGGGAGTCCATGCAATTTCAACTTTCCCTTAAAGATCACAGATGCTGCCCAAAGAGGAATCTCTTCACAGCTTAGAAGTCCCTAATTTCAGCTCTTGTTTCCCTTCCTCTTTAATTTTAAGTGCATCAAAATGAGCTAAGGATGAATAATTTATTACAACTGGGTGTTTTGGTTTTATTTGTTTGTTTGTTTTGTTTCCTGTCTTAGTTTTAAAATGAATGCTACAGCTGTAATTTTGAGTTTTAAAATGAATGCTACAGCTGTAATTTTGTGTATCAGAAAGAGTGCCATATGCAGGGAATGCCCCACTCCCTTTAAGTGGGTTATAAGAACTTGTTTTCCACTTCACAGCGCCATATAAATGTCTGCTTGGGGGACTTTCTCCTCAGTGGGCTAAAAATCCCAAAGAAAATCTGGAGAGCTGTGTCAAACCCCGCTTCCATAAGTGACTCAGGATGAGAGTTATCTGGGGACCCTTTATTTCTGAGCATAAATAAAACCAGAAGGAGACAAACTGCTGGGGGAAAAGTGAATTGTTGACTTCCATAAAAATGGGGCTGATTTGAAACACTCAATAGAGAGTTTATTTGTTCCCACGCTGCTTACAGACCAAAGGAAAAAAAATTATCCCAAATGGAGATACAAAATGGCTCAAGTTGTGCCTCACTAAATTTGAGTTGTCTATTTACCATTTTCTGAGAAATAGGGATGGGAACTTTGTGTGCTTTGCTATTCCAAGAGTTGCTTGCAGACAAGGCTGGAATTAGGCTCTGGGCTGTGATTTCAGATGTGCCAGGGGTTGTTTATGCATGTGTGTGTGTGTGTGTGTCTCTTGTTGCAGAAATATCTTCAAATTCAAGAAGAGCAGTGAAGAAAAGAGCAAGAAGATGGACAAAGAAGAGAAGTTCTTTAGAGAGACATTCATGGTGCGTGTCTTTCCAGCTGTGTCAGGGGAGGAAAGCAGCTCTGTGCCTTGTTTAAACAGCTCATGTTGTTGGTCCTCAGCTGTGCTGGGAAAGTTTTCCCCTGACCTGTTTCTTTCTCGCCTAACCTGGGGTTTCCAGAGGAGAAAAGCAGCTCTGTGGTTTGCTTAAAAAACACCTGGTGGAACCTTCTTGGTCCTCAGCTGATGCCTTAGGATTTAGCTTTTATATTTTTCAAATCCTGTGCTGCACTAGTGTATAACTCCAAACTCCATATAAAGCATCAGTTAACTGTCTTCACATTTTGGTCAAACAAAACAATCCCTAGGCCTGATATTCCAGGACACCTTACTGCCTCAGGCCCGGAGAAGTACAGACAAAAGTGAATTGAGGGGGAGCAAACTGGTGCTGAGTTATCTCCTCACACGGGCACCAATTTGTCGGATTAAGCCCTTTTCTGACCCAGAGATGGGGCAACTGAGAGGTGTTTAAAAAACTTTTATTCCATTTTCAGTCTCATGTGAGGGGTGAGACAATACAGCTGTTATAATTCACACCATCACAATCAGAACGCAACTATTTCCTAATTACAATACATTATTAGTGTTTCTCATTATTAGTCTACCAGCTTTTGCCACACCATGCTGTAGATGCCTTAAAGCCAATAAACTAAAATTACCCCTGGTAAGTCTTACTGCAGTGCATCTTTCCTAGTTCTGTTTCTCCAAAGTATCTAGTCTTATTTGCAAGGCCATCCTTTGAAACTTGTTTCTGGCTCCATTTCTCTCTCAGCAATGTCTGTCCTCTTCCATTTCTAAGTCAGCATTTCTTATCTCAAGGTTTGCATATGGATGTACACTATGTGAGCCTTCTGTCAGGCTTTGAGATTTTTTCTACAAATCCATTTCCCACAATTACCTGAGGGTGTAATTGGAGGATTAATTGATATTTAAATGGACCAAACTTATAATTGTCTGAAAAACACATGACCACTGTCCATCTTGGGTGTAGCCTCAAGGAGGCTCCTGACTGCCCAACATTTATCTATTGAAGGCCTGCAATAAATACCTGTCATGGTGTTGTGGGTCCCAGGATGAGATGAGAGATGAGAATTGACTTAAAGTTCTTAGAAGATTGATATTATATTCTATATATTATATAATATTATACAATACTATATTATAGTATAGTATTAGTATAATATATTATAGTATATTATATCATAGTATATTTATTATATTAATTACATTTATTTTATCATATTTATTATATTTATTATATTATATTAATTATAATTATATGAAAATTATATACTAAAACTATACTAAAGAAAGAGAAAGGAGACATCAGAAGGTTAGACAAGAATGAATAATAAAAACCCATGACTGACCAAAGAGTACGACACAGCTTGACTGGGATTAATCATTAAGTAAAAACAATTCACATGGAACCAATCAAAGATACATGTGTTAGTAAACAACCTCCAAACCACATTCCAATCAATCAGGTAATTATTGTTTACATTTTTTTTTTCTGAGACTTCTCAAGAGAAAAATCCTAGCAATGGGATTTTCCATAAAACATCGTAGTAGCAAATACCCACTGTTATTCTCAAATTTTATTTCTTCAAATTTTATTTCTTCAAATTTTATTTCTTCAAATTTTATTTCTTCAAATTTTATTTCTTCAAATTTTATTAAATTTTTCTAGCCTCTGTTTTAGGTAGCCACTTTGAGGCATCAGTCCCACTCCCCTCACCTGGATCTCCATCAGATGCGTTGTTGTGGTTTTTCTCCCCAAAGCCTCACAACCCATCCTGAAATCTCCTCCTCCCTGCCCAGAGCCCTTGTAAGGCTGCAGGCACAGATACAGAATAACCCGTGCCTGCTCCCTGTGCTGTCCTGCAGTACCACCAGGAGATCCGCGTGCTCGCCAGGGCCCGCGCCGCGCGCTCGGTGCGCAGCCAGCGCCGCGCCGACCTGCCGCTCACAGCTGGGGAACAGCTGGATGTCATCGACACGCACGGCATGGCCCACGGCTCCCAGGGCCACGCCGTCATCTGCCGCAACGCCCAGGGCAGATGTGAGTCTGCGGCCCGGCTCCGGGTGACAAACCACCTCCCAAACCGCGGCACGTCCCTCGTGCTCAGCCACCTTTGGCCAGATTTTGCCAATTCCCTTCCTTTTTGCTAATTCCCTTCCTTTTTCCTCTTCCCGCAGATGGGTACGTTCTGGTGGAGCACCTGAACTTCAGGTAATCTCTGATTTTTTGTTTATTATGATGCACATTTGTGGGAACCCAGGAAATCCCTCTGGCTGCCCTGGAGGGCTTGAGCCCTTGGTACAGAGCCCAAGACCCCCGTGCCTTTGATTTAACCCTTGGAAAAAACAATTACCAACGTTTATATGAAGAATTACAAGTCAAGAAAGTTTAAGTAGAATGATAGTTTGTCACGGGGTGAAAAATAGATTTTTGAGGCTTTAAGAATGGGGGCTCGGGCTCCCATGATGGAGGAATTTGGGCGTGCCTTGTCCTTTTTCCTTCTTCTTCCTAGCCTCCATGTTCTGGGTGATGTTGGCATTTTTAGATTGGTTTAGAGTAGAAGCTCACTGTCTAACATAGGTGATAGGTATTGGGAAGTTATTGTAAATAATGTACACGTAGTTTTTAGTATAAAAGATAACACCAGTGTGCCTCAACCCGACCTGCCAGACAGACCTTGGTGGGTCAGAGAAAGAATTTTATAGATAAGAAACAATAAACAACCTTGAGAACAAGAACAGAAAAATCCTGGCTCCTTCTTCAACTGCCAGGCTGGGAAAAAGAAGCATGTATATATATATATCTCAGAGTCACTCTGCCAGCAGAGATTCTGGGACATATTCTGCTCCCTGTCTTGTGTGGGGATAGCTGGAGAAATGTACTTAAAACTTCTGAAGGCAGGGGGAGTTAATGTAAACAGCCAGTATAAAATATTAAATAAGTATTTCCAGTTTTGCTCTGCTGCTGGACAAGTTTCCAGTCCAAGTGGAGCTAAAAAAAGCCCTGTCCAGTCATGACTTGTGTAAATTGGAGATCCCTGACTTGCCTTCAGATATGCCGTATTAATCCACATCTGCTGCAAACATGGGCCACTCGTGCCTTGCCTTGCCAAAGCACACCCTCAAATTCCCTGCTGCAGCATTTGCTTGCATGCTCATGCATAATTCATGGAAATTAGCCTCCTCTTACCCAGGTGGCCCTTGCTGGGAAAATTCCTTTATTTCTTTTTTCTTTGAGGCAGACAGTACTAACTGCCCTGAGAGCTGCTCTCCCCTGGAGCATCCCTGAAGGTCTCCTGTGCTTCCTGCATCCGTGACAGCCCATGTTGGTCAGCTGAGGGGTGGTGATGGGAATGTAAATAAAGCTGGAATTTTTTACACTGTTTAATGTGCAAGAGATGTTTCCTTATTTCCTCCTTTTTTTTTTTCCTGCCATTTAGAGCATATCTTCATTGATTATTAGTTATTTTCAGAATTTCTCACTTTTTGGAGAACCTTGTTGGTCAGCTCTGAAATAGCCAATGTATTTCTACATTTTAAGAAAAAGAATAGTGCAGTTTAGTGGCTCAATCTCATTTCTGTCAGACTTGCAAGTTTCCCCAAAAGATTTGCTCTGTAAAAAGCAAACCATATAAACTGGAACTGGTTTTGGTCTTAAAAGTATTGGGAGCAGTAGTATGTATCACCACTCTTGCTGCGTTAAATATATAAAATAGTGGAAAAGTTGACTCATTTCTTTGCAAAAATAATACGAAAAAAAGAGTAAATAAAGCATCCAGTCAAAAACGACTTTATTTTTTTAAGCTAACTTAGGCATCCCAGATATGTAAAAGCTGACTCCTGGCTCCCAAGGACTCGCAGCAACAGGGAATTACCCAACAGTTGCCCCTGTGTTCAGGCTGCTCTCTCTCCACTGTGGGCCTGGAGGATGATTACTTATTTTCAGAAAAATGCTCCTAAATGTAGGAAGAGAAATATAAATTGCTAATGGCTTCTCCTCCATGTATTCAGTAGATACCTTTTCAAAAGCGGAAAAAAACTGTGGATAAAGATTTTACATGGCAATGAAAGAAAATAAACCCTTAAATCTGACTGTAGCGTACAGCTTTTACCCCTTCCTGGCACATTTTAGGAGCCCATATCAGTTTGCTCATAAATATCCTAAAAATGTAAGATGTTTTAATTAGAAATTATTAAATGTTCCAGGCTTAAGAAAAATAAAAGCCCTGTTTGCCACGGGGCCATTTCAAAGCTGGCATAGGAGACATCAGTAAAAAACCAGAGCAAATATTTAACATTTACTTTTAAGTCTATACAGGCATTCTTATTTATTTTACCATGTGGTTACTATTAAGTGCATTGGCCTGCATCCATCCTCACAGCAAAAAAAAAATAAATAAATAAAGCCCTCCCCTGTAAGCATGCGCAGCTTTGCAGCCCTGCCAGCCCAAATATTTGGATTTTTCTGGTGGAGAGGGAGAGTTTGGGGAGCTGGAGTGCGTGTTTGGCTTTGGCACAGGCTGGGACGTGCTCTGTGCCCTTCACCTCCATCCCTTTGCAGGGAATTGGCCCCAGGGAAGTGCTGGAGACGGTTTCTCCTCAGGTTTGTTTTTTCCATGGTGATTTTAGGATTAAAACCTTGAAGAAAACACCCCCTTCCTCCACTCCTTCCTCATCCTCTGCTCATTCACAACTCATGAAGTCCATTCATCACCCCCTCTGTAAGCACTAGGGGCAAATCCTATATTAGCCACATGTGCAAGCTCTTTTTTGCCTCCCAAGTTATTTAACAAGTTTTTCTTATTTTAAAAGAAGGGTTTTTAGCAATCTCCCCCTGTATCCTGTGACATACGTGATGCAGCCCCAGTCCCAGTGCTTGTGGGGTTGTGCCCAAATCCCTGTGGAGCACAAACTCCTGCACTGCCAGAGGCAGCTGATCCAATGCAAGGATGCCTTGCAACCCTCAGAAATGCTTTTTTACCTCATGGACACATTCCAGTGCATGCAAAGAAGAAAAGAGCTTGCTATGGGCTGACTCCAGATAATACAAAAAATGCTTTAGATACAGCAACTTAGATTTCCTCAATTAAACCACAGGTTGGCTATATTTAGGTTAAGAGATTGGTCAGGAAATTAAACTCATCCTTTTTTTTTTTTTCCCTCTTTTATAGCCTTATTGGTACATCCTAACCACATCAAAACTTACAATAATTCTCATGGGAGTGTTGAGCCCTGTTCCTCCATGTTTCTCCTCAAAGGGGAAATAATCATGATAACAGCTGTGAGTTGATGAGCCTGAGGGAGAACTGAAAATTGTGTAAAAGGGGATAATTTAGGGACAAATCTGGGGCACCCTGCAGCTGTGTGCTTGAACTGGTGTTACATCCTCCTGCATCACAGGCACAGAGGAAACAGGTGCCCAGTTTTGTCCCCAACACTTTTTTGGCAGTGAAAGGTTATTTTTGCACGATGTCTTTAAAATGCTTCCCCCTCTTTACTCCTTGCTGTAAGGAGTGAAGATCTGAGTCAGCACATGTAAATACATGGGCCTGCCTCCCGGCATGGATTTTGGGTTGGGAAAGTTGTTTAAATTCCTCATGTGGAAATTTCGACTACACCCTCTGCCCCTTTGCCCCTCACCAAGCCCTGGGGGCATCTGTGGTCCCACAGCTGGGATATGGAAAGATGTCCAGAGGGAAACTCCACCGGCCAACCCCAGCCTGCAGAAAGGGACTGTGCAGTGAGGAAATCCAAAGGATTTGCTGCTTTTATCTCTTTTCATCTCTGAGTTTATTAAAGTGCAAATGTCAACCATGGAGACAGCTATCACATGCAGTGCAGTACACCGAGAAACACTTTCCACACCATAAATGGAAGGAAAAAGGCTTCCTTGTGATTATCTGATGCACAAAGGACAAAACTGAACCAGGGCTCTGTGCCCTTCCATAACAAAAATACTACAGCCATGCATTGGGAAGCAAAACCCTTTCCAGGCCCTCAGTTGACAAAATATCAAGAAGGATGGAGTGTTTATAGAGCCCAGGAGTTTTTTTTAATGAACTTCATGCTAATGATATGTTTGAAGGGATGCCTCTACTCAGAACTTTCTCAAGTTCAGTATCTTTTTCTTAAATTTGTAAATACATAATATTATAAATCATAAATACTCCTTAGAGTATGAATTTAAGAACTGAAGTGGACAAGTCCAATTTACCTCTCTCATAGAGCTGAGGTTTGTCTGCCCAAAGATGCTGGGCCAAGGACACCACAGAAATCCTGGGATTCAGTTTTGCTTTGTGCTCTAAAAGAAAAAAACAAAACAAATGTATTGAGGTACAAACCACGTGAATATAACATGATACAGAACACATGAACATGCTTTCAGCAACAAGAATAAATATTACCATGGCTACAGGATCTACTTCACAGCTTTGTGAGATGAGGATAAATAAACTATTTCCAAACTTGAAAAAAAAAATTATCAGAGATGAGTCTTACAAATAAACTTTGATTTTTAAATTAAGGCAGCTTCAACAGGAACTTCAAGGCTTTTGTTGAAAACAGACTTTTTCTAACACCAAAAGTGTACTCGTGCTTGCAGGTAGAGCTCTGATTCACAGTCTAGTTCTCCTAATTTTGACAATTAAAATGAGCAAAGATCCGTGCATCGAATACCAGGTGTGCTCTCTGCAAAAGTCAGTGTTCCATCAGTAGGTGTCATGTGGGAACTCTGAAACCCAGTTCACCTCTCAGGCATGGGACTGAGGTACCTCTGGCTGAATCATTAACTCCATGGCCAGGAGGCAGACTGGGAATTCAGAATTACAAGAAGCTGTTGCATTTTTTTTTTAATAAGCAAATGATGAAAAAGGGATATATAAGGGGAGGGCTAAGGAAGCCAAAGGAAAGCACTAAATGAAAAGCCCATACCAAAGTAAGACCTTAAGAAAGGTGACTCTAGTAAGGTCCATCATATACCTGGAACAAAACCAGACCCTAAAACTTTCCAGGAAAGAAACAGCAGGAGCTCGAGCGGGGGTTGGCTTGGCTCATCCAGATGTGCGATTCTTCTTCCCTCTCTCCTCTCAGCTAATAAAAGGGTGAAGCCAAATAATTGCACAACAAATGGTACTTCAAGTATTTAGAAACACGGCCTGCATGTCTCAGAGGGGGGATCCTGCACGAGCTGGGGAAATTGTGCACCTCGTGAAACAAAGCTGCCACTTCCAGCAGCCGCGGCGCGCAGCGAAGGCACGAGTTCACGTCCTGCCCTCTTCCTCCTGCAGGGCTGCACGCCGACAGTAAAGAGCAGTGAAATGAAAAGGAGTAGACAGAAGGGTTATTTTGTTCAAACCTCATCAGTTCCAACACGAATGCCACTATAATCACACACAGAGACGTATACGCTGCACACGCTAACCAGCTGGTTCACGTTTTTACAACACTGCCCATGGACTCCCCTGTGCTTGTACACACCTCGTGAAATGCTAAACTGGACACACAGCTGAAGATGCATTAATGACCCTTTGAAGGGGAAGATAAAATATCCTGCTGCCTTTACCTGCTCAGCTCCAGCTCCTGAAAATAAACCTGCCCCAAACCCCATCAGCAGCAGGGCTTTGGCCAGGGAGGGTGGAAGGGCAGGATTCCCACAGCTCCTGATGCCACTTCCCCTCCCATCCCTGGCCAAGGCCGTGCCGAGCATGATGGGGTGAGCTAAGCTACTCATGGGCTTTACCTAAAAGAGGGTGTAAAAATAGCATTCCCTTTGTCCAGGTCCTCTCAGAGGCTGGGATTAGTGAGGGGTGGCAGTGTCCAGGGCACACACCTGCCCTGCTGGAAGAATAAAGCTGAGAGGTCAACGACAGGGATGCCACCTACATTTTATATATATGCATATGTAATATTTACATATATATAGCTTCCAACAAGAACAGCACAAGGTGTTTCTGAACTAACTCATCCAGGAGCTGGAGGTTTCTGTTGGAGCCTATTTGAACTCTTTACCCTTTGCATTTTGTCTCTCTCTCCCCTCGGGCTGAAGCAAAATTTGGGTGAGCTTGTGGCTTGCAAAGCACAGCTGTTCAGTGGCTTCTGAAGAATTGCACTTGGAGTAATTCAAGTTTCTGTAGTTCAAATATTGTCTACCCTGCTTTTCCCGACACTTGTGCATGTACCAGCATAACTCAAAAAGAGCTGACCACAGTGTAACAGTGTGGAAGTTAAACTCTTCCTCTGGAAAATTTAATTGGAGGTCAGCAGCTCCTCTGCAGCTGGGAAACACAACACAGCCCATTTGAAGGTAAAATAAATAATAAAAAGAAGTGAAAGTCCTCAGAGCGTTCCAAAGCGCAGCACGGATTTGGGCAAGGCTGTGATGGACCAGTCAGTGCAATGTGGTCACTGGGGAGGTGCTTCCACCACTCCTGCTCCCTTCCACTGCCCTCTGCTGACCCTGAGCAGGGAAGTGCTTCATCTCTTTGTGTCTCTGCAGATGGAAAACTGAGTAACTCTGACTGCCCTGCAGGCAGGACCGGTTCTGCAGATCCACACAGCAGTTAACGTTTGCACGGGTCAGAGAAGATGCCAAGCGCCACAAGGGGCTTATTCTACAACCTAGAAATCCCACCCGCCTCCAGGAAGCAAATATTTCCTCCCAAGGGCATTTGCTGCTGCTTAATACTATTAGTTCTGCTGGGTAGGAAATCCCAGAGGACAAGAGTCAATTTGAACAAAGACATCAGTACATCTACCTGCTCCTGAGCCCCAGACTGGAACACACCAGCCCCTTATCAAGGGGGCTGCAGGTGCTGCCAGGACTTGGCAAGATGCTCAGCTGGGAGTGAAGATTTGAAAAGCCTTTCACATTTGAAATACATTTCACTCATTGCTGTTTTCCTGGATGGAAATGAATGCCTGGCCCTACAGCTGCTCCTGCTCCTTTGCAAAGGGGTTTATCTCCATCACCCCAAATCTCAGCCTTGATCCAAAAGCTGCTGAAGGGCTGGGTGCTCCTCAGCTTTGACTCTGGGGTGGGGTTTGGTTTGTTTTTTTTTTTTTTTTTTGCATGCAGGAGTTTGGATTCTCCATCCAAACTCACACCACAGCACTGGGGACACAAATCACCTGGCAGCCACCAGGCACAGCACCAAAGCCATCCTCACCCCAGAGTAGTTATTTAATAAGCATAATGTAATAAAAGGCTCATTACAAAACCTAGGAGCACTACAAATACTTCCAGTATTTCTTACAGTCCAACCACTGCTGTGTTGGATTTAGTGTTCAAGAGCAAAACTGATTTTTTTTTTCTTTTTTTTCTTTTTTTTGGAAGCTTTCTACTTTGTGCGGCTTCTGGAAAAATTGCAACTGTAAAGTCATGTTAGTGAGGATCCAAGCACAATCTGTAACAAAAGTAAGGCAATTTTGTGATTCTTTTTAAAAAAAGGGACTTCAAACTGAAAAAGTCCATTTAACTGCCAGTAGATGGCAAAAATATCCCGTGTTTGTCTTGATTACCTTAAATGATTAGTAAAAAAGGCTTAATTTGTTGTTCTTTTCCTTGCTTCTCATACAAACTTGCAGAAAATATAAATTAAAGTGCAACTGTACAAAAAAGAAAACCCTAGGAAAAAACCTCAAGGGGTCATAAGAAGCTATCAAAAAGACAGATTACATTTTTTTTCAAGTCGAATGACTGCATACCTGGGACCAGCAAAAGTTCTTTGCTTTGTTTCTTAAAACAGAACACAAAAGAGAAAAAACAAAACAACAGAACAAAACCAACCCCCCCCCAACATTTTTTTGGCAAAGCTTTCATAAAGCATTTGTTCCTTGATTAGACTATTACTTCATAATCAAGTAAACGGAATTAAATACCATGTCAAAGCCAAGCAGATGCCAACGCTGCCCATTAGATTAACCCCATGTAATAAAAAATAATAACTCTTTCAAACAAAGAAGTCACACATGCATTAGGGTTTACCCTTGGGTAACAAGAATTTAACCTTTAAAATCCCCTGCAGTTCATCTTAAAAAATAAAATCCCATCCTTCAGATAGCCAGTAGCAAAGGAACAGTAAAATTCCGGGTTGGGATATCCCTGCCTGGTCAGCGGAGCAGCGAAGGTCACAGTCCGGTGGGCAGCAGCAGCAGGACAGGAGAGCCCTTGGGCAGGGGCAGTGAGTGTCCAGCAGCAGGGAAGGCAGATTTGGCAGTGATTCTGGGGAGGTGACAACAGGCAGAGCGTCCTAGGGGAGAGGCGAGAGCTCAGTGCTCCGGAGCTGCGCGCTGCTGATGGCTCCTGCCCATCAGGGATGATCCCAGCCCTCGGGGAAGCACCTCAGGGCGGTGATCCACATCCTGTCCCTCTGCTCACCTGAGCCCTGCTTGGGATTCAGCCCCTGGAGCCCGTGGTGAGGCAGGGCAGGGGGAGCAGGCTGGAGGGAGGGAGAAAAAGGCAATGCGCCTTCAGCTCCGAGCTGTCCGGAGCCCTTGGGCAAAATAAAGCACCTTAGGGACACTCCTCTGCAAAGAGTGGACAGGGACAGAGACTGCACCTTAGGGACACTCCTCTGCAAAGAGTGGACAGGGACAGAGATTGCACCTTAGGGACACTCCTCCGCAAAGATTGGCCTCCCCACGGCAGGTTTGCACCAGGACCTTTGCATATCCCACCTTCCCTGCCCATCTTCAGCAGAGGGAAAAAAGAGAGGGGAGGGAGGTCATATTGCACCAGTGCAGAAGCATCTAAGCAGCTGCTGCTTTGGGGAGAAAAGTGTGAGAGAGGCTGGCACCTGGGTGTGAACACTGCAGAGCTGCTTCATCACGCTCCACTCCATCTCACAGAGCTCCTGGTCAACGCCTCTGACCTGGCTCAGCTCAGCCTGCCCCTGCTCTGCACAGCATCAGGGAACCATCAAACTCCCTGCAGGAAGTGTGGCTATGCCTCCATTACCTCAGGATGAACCAGGGGGGAGGTGTTTTCCAAAAACTCAGTGATAATGTTTGTTACTTTACAGCCTTAACATTTCCCATGGGGTTCACAAGGAAAGAAGAAAAAAGAGTATTTGATACATTTCGCCAGGCACAAGGAGAGAAATTAAGTTCATTTCCTTGGTGTCTTGCTAGAGAGGAGCATGTTTTGGGTCTGGACTTGGCTCTGTGGGGCAGTGGGGGAGGAGGAGGAGGAGGAAGAACAAGGAAGCAAAAGAAAGGAGGGGGCGGATGAGTCGGCGCAGATCCTCACAGTGCACAGGAGGGCCATCAGCGGGCCAGGGCCATGATGAGGCTGGCACACATCTCAAAGAAGTCCATGGTGTGGCTGCCCAGGCGGGGGGGCACCGAGGGGATGCTGCCCACGAAGGAGCCACTCAGGGAGCCCATCAGAGACTGGCACTCGGTGGCCGCGGCCGCGTCGATGCTCAGGCGCGGCCGGTGCAAGCCCGCGGCCGAGCAGGAGCGCTGGGGCGTGGAGGAGCCGGACCTCTGCTCCATCACCTCGTCTTGAAAAGCCAAAAACAAAAAAAGGGAGAAGAGAGAAAAAGTGGGGTTAGTTCTGCAGCTGCAGTGCGGGCGTGGTAATGAAATGGGAACAGCAGCAGAGTTCAAAACGCTCAAAAGGGCTTCTACTGAAATGACACACATGTGTAAGCGCTTCAGAACACAGAGGATGGCTCTTAAACTTCCAGCCTCGCCCTTCTGCATGTTCTCCATCTCCTACTCACCATCGATGCTTTTGAAGTCCAGCAGATAGCTGCGGTTGTCCACCTGGTAGAGCTGCAGGCTCATCTTCACGTAGTTGCCGGTGACGGGGTTCTTGCGGCGCACCCGCAGGTGGTAGGCGTTCACCACCTGCAAGGGGAAACCTGCCCTCAGCAGGGACACTCCAGCACCAACAGGAACACTTCCTCCCTGATTTTTTCTAAATATCAGCAAGGCATCCTCTGGGAAAAACGGTTTCTCAAAAGGACAACCACTATAAAATGAAGCAAGCGGCTTCGTTTCCTCCTATATTTAAATATTCTTCTTAAGGCTGTGATTCACCAGCTGCTGGCTGGGGAAGCTGCAGTGACCCATCTGCCAGGCACAAAACTGATGTTTGCTTCTCCCTCAGCAGCAGCCATGGCCACATGGACCAAAAAGTCCACTCGTGGGCCCACATACATGGACAGTGCTCGTGAAATCAGGGCAAGCTCTGAAATCAGAGCAGGCTCTCCCATCAGCACAGCCAAACCCAGTGCCTGCGGATCAGCCTCAGGCTGAGTATTTCCCCTCTCTGCTTCCCACCTCACAATCTGCTGCATCTCATTTACAACGAGATCTTTTCTCTGTGCTATATTTATGAAGCAACTGTGTGGATGGGAGAGTTAATTCTGATGAAGAGTCAGTCACATCTGAAGTTATTCTTAGGGTGGGAAAGGCTATTGTGAAACCTCCTCATATGAAATAAGCTCCACTGCCTACACAGAGATGTTGGGTTGAGCTGGTTTTTGAGGCTGTAGCAGAAATACAGCAGGTTTGTTCACTCCCTGTAAAACCATACATCTAAAAAATGTCTGGCTGGTGTAGGCAAATGCACCTGGTCACGGTCCATCTGCTGCCTGGAGCAGGGAAATGGGGTTTCTGGAAGCTACTTGGTTTTAAAGATGTAATAATATCAAAAATAAGGAGGAGGCAGGAGGTTTTCAAGAAGTAGAACACTGAAATTCACACAGTACAATGCTTGGGACGTGGAGGGAAGAGGGGAGCTCCTCTGGTGATGAAGATCTGGGCTGACATTCTCCTTACCTGTCTCCTGATGCTCACATGATGCCAAAGGGCACGAGCCAGGAGAGCTCACCTCCGGGGCTGCACCAGCATTTGGGGAGTCAGGCACAGCAGCAGAGCTCCAGGGCTAACTTAGGGATGTATTATTCCAACTTTAAAAAAGACTGTGACAAACTGTTGCACAGCCCTAGAGAAATACCTGCAGTGAGTACTGTCAGCTAAAACATCTGGGTTGAAATCAAGAAGCTGAGCCCTAAACTGAAGAAGCAATAAGTGTCTGAAAACACATCTGTTCTGTGAGCACTGCTGCATCTCCATCAGGGAAAAGGCCACCACATCAAAGATACAAATTCTGCACCCAAGGCCCCATTGCCCCTCATCTGTGCATCCTTTAGGACAATTTGTACTGTACCATTTCTGTCCTGACAGGACCAGGCAGAAATAATGAGAGTTCCTCTGCTCAGGAGCACTCGAGATGACCTCACAAAGAATTAGCCACTAAAATTAGAAATGTGAACAGCTCCTCTGGTCCCTGCAGCTCAACAAGGCAGAATCATCTTTCCAGCTGAAGTCTTGGAGCACCTTATTTCACACCGTAAAGAAACACCACAGATAAGCACAAATAAGCACAGCTGGCACCTTAATTCAGTGAGTTTGCCTTAACAAGGAATAGCAGGGATGATTGCAAGGTGGGGGTATTTATCTGGTGTTACTGCCATATTTTCTGGAAAAATCTCTTTGCCCGGGACTTTGCTCCTGGGAAGCTGAGAATTCTCAGAGAAAAATGAAAACAATAATTATCTGATTTGCTTCTCCTGTGTTTTGCTGCTTTGGAATGTGTTTGGACATTGTTTACCAACAGGTGGTTGTTTGACTGCCTACACAGAGATGTTGGGTTGAGCTGGTTTTTGAGGCTGTAGCAGAAATACAGCAGGTTTGTTCACTCCCTGTAAAACCATACATCTAAAAATGTCTGGCTGGTGTAGGCAAATGCACCTGGTCACGGTCCATCTGCTGCCTGGTATAGGGAAATGGGGTTTCTATAAGCTACTTGGTTTTAAAGATGTAATAATATCAAAAATAAGGAGGAGGCAGGAGGTTTTCAAGAAGAGAACACTGAAATTCACACAGTACAATGCTTGGGACGAAGAGGGGAGCTCCTCTGGTGATGAAGATCTGGGCTGACATTCTCCTTACCTGTCTCCTGATGCTCACATGATGCCAAAAAATGAGCCAGGAGAGCTCACCTCAGGGGCTGCACCAGCATTTGGGGAGTCAGGCACAGCAGCAGAGCTCCAGGGCTAACTTAGGGATGTATTATTCCAACTTTAAAAAAGACTGTGACAAATTGTTGCACAGCCCTAGAGAAATACCTGCAGTGAGTACTGTCAGCTAAAACATCTGGGTTTAAATCAAGAAGCTGAGCCCTAAACTGAAGAAGCAATAAGTGTCTGAAAACACATCTGTTCTGTGAGCACTGCTGCATCTCCATCAGGGAAAAGGCCACCACATCATAGATACAAATTCTGCACCCAAGGCCCCATTGCCCCTCATCTGTGCATCCTTTAGGACAATTTGTACTGTACCATTTCTGTCCTGACAGGACCAGGCAGAAATAATGAGAGTTCCTCTGCTCAGGAGCACTCAAGATGACCTCGCAAAGAATTAGCCACTAAAATTAGAAATGTGAACAGCTCCTCTGGTCCCTGCAGCTCAACAAGGCAGAATCATCTTTCCAGCTGAAGTCTTGGAGCACCTTATTTCACACCGTAAAGAAACACCACAGATAAGCACAAATAAGCACAGCTGGCACCTTAATTCAGTGAGTTTGCCTTAACAAGGAATAGCAGGGATGATTGCAAGGTGGGGGTATTTATCTGGTGTTACTGCCATATTTTCTGGAAAAATCTCTTTGCCCGGGACTTTGCTCCTGAGAAGCTGAGAATTCTCAGAGAAAAATGAAAACAATAATTATCTGATTTGCTTCTCCTGTGTTTTGCTGCTTTGGAATGTGTTTGGACATTGTTTACCAACAGGTGGTTGTTTGATTGGTCTCATGTGAATTGTTTTGATTTAATGACCAATCACGGTCCAGCTGTGTCAGGACTCTGGAAGGAGTCATGAGTTTTCATTATTATCTTTTTAGCATTCTGTCTGTATCCTTCCTCTATTCTTTAGTATAGTTTAGTATTATATAATATAATATTATATATATTTGCTATATATATTAAATATTAAACATACATTCAATATTTAATATAATAATATACAATATGGTATATAGTATATATTATATAGTATATATTATAATTAATATAATATTATATATTTAATATCATAAAATAATAAATTAGCCTTCTAAGAACATAGAATCAGATGTATCATTCCTTCCTTCCCTGGTCGGGAGTCCTTGCAAATACAACAATCTGGAAACAGGTGGGGGCATTTCTCTGGAAACAGGTGAAAATTAAGGGTAAAATTAAATGCATTAAAAACCTGGAAGCAGGTGAGGCTCCCTGAGCTGGAAACCCACCCTAGCACTCCCTACCTTCCACTCGAAGTCCAGCTGCTTCATAGCCCGGTACACCTCGGCCATAATGTCGTAGGGCTTGCTCTGGCTGCGGATCCCCAGGTGCCACTTGGCCTTTTTGACAGTCAGGGGCTTTGGCTTGGTGGTGTTGAGGGCGTCCAGGGGGCAGCGGGCCTTGGGGCTGTCGGCGATGAGCGGCGGCATCCGCTCGGGGTGCGGCTTCACGCCCGGCGGGATGTGCAGGGCGCTGTCGTCCATGAAGGAGCCCGTGGGCGGGCTGGAGGCCAGGTAGAACTCGCTGGCCTGGTTCATGATGCGGCGGTTGTCGATGACCAGGTGGTAGGCCACGGCCAGCTGGTCCTGGGGGTCGCCGCTGTACAGGCTGTTCATCACCTCCGACTCGGTGCACTCGAACTTCTCGCACACCTCGCGCACCGCCTCGTCGTCGATGACCGTGGCGTCGTAGGAAGGGTCCTCTGGGAACAGATAGCTGGGCAGCTCCTCCTTGAACCACTCGTGTTCCCTGGGGAAGGCAGAGGGGAGAATTGATGTGAGAGGGGAGGTGGGGAAAGCAGCACCAGGCAAGAGTGAACCCCAGCGATGAACGGGGAGCAAAACCCAGCCCGGTACAGGGACACCGATGGCACTCTGCACACTGAGTTTGAAGTGAGACTCAACACTTCCAAGATTCCCTTTTTTTTTTGATACAGAGCATCAAACCTACCCAATTCTCATGTCCAACACCCAATACCCAGTTCTCACTAATTTACAATGAGGTGAATGATAATTTAGTGTCTAAAACACACGCAGTGCCTTGTCTACAGGTTCTATGTACTGACAACAATCTTGCCTCATGTGCTGCCTCTCTAACGTGAAATTACGTCCTCTCATCCTAAGGAATTAAGGAATTAAAAAAAGAAGTTTGCATGGGTTTGCTTGAAGGGTAAAATGAAGGCTGTCCATTGAAAATGCATTAAAAACCTGAGAATTCCTGGAAGCCCTAATAACGTTTGTGTTCATGCTTAGCACGTAGCTAGATGTAACACATCCAGTATTTATATATTAAGTTAGTAACTCTTGGGTTTCTCCTCCTTTTCTTTTGGATATACAGTAAGTACAATGATTACCTCCTTTATCTGGTGCCCATAGGGATGTAGTCTTGAAATATAGAAATGAAAAATGGCTGTTGGATATTATTAAGTTCTTGGGATTATTGCATGCTACAGCTGATTTTGCTAATTGCTGTTAGGAGATTTTGAAGGCTAGTTTATAATGCAATAAAATAGAATTTTAAATATTTGTATATAAAATATATATAAAAATCCTCATCCTATTCATCATCACTCACTTCCAGACAGCACAGAAGGGGTGCAGGGCTGGTCCTTGAATCACCTGGGACAAGAACTATCTGGATTAGCTGACTACTGAAAACCAGCCTGCCAGCAGGTGACCCCCAGGACAGCCCCAGGCAGCCAGCCCACCCCAGCCCACCTGATGTCCTTGATGGTGGCTCTCTTGAGGGGGTCCACCTGCAGCATGTGCATGAGGAGCGTGGCCACGGAGCGGTTGAGGTATTCAGGGATGTAAAACACTCCCCCACGGATCTTCTTGAACAGGGTGGGGACGTGCTCATCGTCAAAAGGCAGGGTGCCACACAGGAGGGCGTAGAGGATCACACCACAGCTCCAGATGTCCACCTCTGGGCCAGCATAGAGCCTGCATGAGGACAAGGACAGGAGAAAGCTGTCACCACCATCCTCTGTTCAGTCAGGGTGCAAGTTCTGTGTCACCTCCACCTTCTCCTCAGGCTCTGTGTCACCCCATCCTCTCCTCAGTCAGGATGCAGGTTCTGTGTCACCCCATCCTCTCCTCAGTCAGGATGCAGGTTCTGTGTCACCCCATCCTCTCCTCAGTCAGGATGCAGGTTCTGTGTCACCCCATCCTCTCCTCAGTCAGGATGCAGGTTCTGTGTCACCCCATCCTCTCCTCAGTCAGGATGCAGGTTCTGTGTCACCCCATCCTCTCCTCAGTCAGGATGCAGGTTCTGTGTCACCTCCACCTTCTCCTCAGGCTCTGTGTCACCCCATCCTCTCCTCAGTCAGGATGCAGGGGGGGGGAACCCCTGCCAGCCCCAGCAGGGACAGAGCTCCAGCCCACACCAAGGATGCTCACGTGGCTCCCCCCAAACCAAATGTGCCTCAGCCAAAAGTGCTCAGAGAAATGAATGGCAGGGCTGGCACTGGCTGCCCACACTCCTGTGTACAACCCTGCCTCCACCAAGCTCTCCAAAAAGCCAAGCCTCACATTTCCAAGAGCCCTGCCAGGCTGTTTGTTCCTTTGCCCCAGCAATTTCTGTTCATTGAATGAGGCAGATCAAGCAGCAACAGATAATTCTGAGTGTTTATTTTTGGCGTGCTGGTATCTAAGTGCTCCTGCTTCCTACAAGCTGCCAAATGTGCTCTCTGCCATCACCAACTCAGGACACCCCAAATAATACAGCTTTGCTGCTCCTGCTCATCTCTTTTTGCTACATCTTAGAGATGTCTCCCCAGAGAGTTTGGGAGGCAACACTTGCCCTTGGGCTGTGAGGCCCAACCAAAATACAGAAGTTGAAAGAAATGCAACTACAGAAATGTCTTCATGAAACCGGCACTTGCTCCTCCTGAAAAGCATCACTGCAGACAGAAATCATGCTGGTCATGCAGGTGACCATTCTCTCAGCACCCCCAAAACACTTGGTCTGCTTCTCCAAGGGTGAGACTTTCCCTGCTGAGGCCAGGGACAGCAGCAAAACCATTTTGGAAAGCAGAGACTCAACTGGATACCCCCTCAGCCCTGCCTCCATGCCCAGCTCCCACAGATCAGAAACCTGATTCTTTGGCTGATAAGAGCACTGCCTGCACAGTTTTTTGGACCTTTAAGCCCACATGAGATGCACTTTAATGGCTCTGAAACCTGAGCTGTCACACTCTACTGCTTTTGTGCTCTAGCAGGGCAGGCAGCAGAGCCGGGAGCCAGCTCCCTCCTGCCCCACAGAGCCACCAGCAGGGCAGGGAGGGTGGATGGTGCCTGTCCCCCCCAAATGCAGCTCTGAGAAGAGGCCAGCCTGGCCCATGGAGCAGGGCCATGAAACTCAGGCAGCCCTGAGCCTGCAGGTGGGAGTGGTGAGGGAGGGATGCAGCTGCAGCCAGCCAAAAAGTGCAACATGTGGGCTTGGTTTTGGTTTTCCTTCTTTTGCCTTTGTTGTCACTAAGCTGCATTGCCTGCACCCTTGGAACACTCGAGGACTAAATCCTCCTTGCTGATACGCCATGTGCCTTGTCTCCTATCCAAATTGAAAAACACGTGTCTGGCCTTCACTGAGATGGAAATACTATTTTTTTTGGTATCCCAGCAGTTTCTGGCTTTGTCCCTTTCTTGACAATGAGGATTTACTTGGTTTCATTTCACAATTTCACACACAGAGCTGTAGTCACAACAGCGTTTTTGGATGCTAGTCTAATTCTTAGGATGCTCTGCCAACACTTGCTCTGGTGTAAACAGGGATAAAATAATCAAAATCACAGCAAACGCATTCTGAACAAAATGTTCTATTTAAAAGCTACAGATATAGGCAAAAATACACTGGATTAGGAAAAGTAAAGCTCATGGCAAGGGAGATTAAAATAAAAAAGGAGCAGATAATGAGATGGGCAGTTTGAAGGACCATTCAGAGGAGGGAAAATTTGAAAATCTATATTTGCAATCTTTGATAAGGTATTACAGAGAGAATTAGGGCAAAACGTACATTCTATGTAATTTCTGTTCCTGACAGCAAAATACAGGAGGCAACACTTCTGTATCAACACGTGGAAGTCCAATTTAGCCTCGTGGGGTGTGCCCAACACTCCATGTACAGATGTTTCATGCTGAGAGATGCAACCACAGAGGAGGTTTATCAATTCAATGAATCAGCTCAAAACAAAGCTCTGAAGGCTGAACTTACTGCCACAGCCAAAAGCCCAGGCTCAAGGAACCAGAAGACAAGTATTTTCTTTACCAGTGTTGGGAAGGGATTAAAGATCTTCCTGCTCCTTTTGTTAGTGAATGGTTTTCCTCGTTAACGCCGTGTTTTATATTACAGGTGGGCAGGAGAGCAGGGGGTGGCCTGGAAAAGCCTTTCCACCTGGAACCTCAGTATTTGCATCCAAAGAGTCATTTTCACCCTCTTTAATTAGCAATATAAACAGTCAACATCTGGTATTAATAATTCCTCCAAAGTAAACACCTGTAGCAAAACGCGGTTTGCTATTACAGCTACTGAGAAGTAAAATAAGCAAGAAAACCTCCAGATCTTTGCCAACAGATTCACCCAAACACAAAATCCAGGCTGGAAGGATTCAGCTGCTTTTACTAGACATGCAAAGCTGTTTCCAATACCAAGAACAAATTTAAACTCCATGTGCTCACATAGACTCTGATGAGAAATGGAATGTCTCACCTTCCAGAGATGACTTCAGGGGCTGCGTAATTTGGGGAACCACAGCTGGTGCGTAGAAATTCACCATCTGACATCATGTTGGACAGTCCTAAAAACAAAATGCTTATTATGCACTGATGTTTGATCTGAAGGTCCAGACATGCTGTGTGACATGTGTCACACAGAGTAAAGGCAGGGAAGTGGAGTGGGTGGGATATTTGGAAGGGAACTGTTGATATCATTTAGATAAGACTTCTCTGAACTGATTTGAAAGTTGTTACTTTTGTTATTATCGTTGTTATTTTTGTTGGGTTGTTTGTTTTTTTTCCACATCCAACCAAGAAATATTCACTCCAGGCTAATTTTGCTCCTCTAAGTTGCAGATCCCAGAGCACAGAGGAGAAGAGATATAATTCATCCTAGAGCATTCACTTCATATGGCAACTGGGGCTGTGAAATGAGTAAATCTTCAGAAGGATTTACATTGCTAGAAAGGACTCACCAGGACAGAGCTGGTAACCCGGGTATTTTAATGGATTTCAACCCCTAATGCCACTTAGAGACTCCTGTTACTGCTGGTTGTAAAATGAACTGAGGCCAAGAGCACATGGCCAAACAGAGGGAGAGCATGCACAAAAATAAACACACACAGCCAGCTCACCCTGAGTTAGCTGCACCGAGCCTGCCTCAAACACAAATTAGGTAAATTTGACATCGGGTGATTACGCTAAAACACAGCAGAGATTTACAAATTACTTCTCTGCTCCATTCTCAGGGCCACTGCTGGAGCAGCCCGCAGCAGGTAATCCCTGCTGCTGCTGCTGCTGCAGGAAGGGCAGTGTTTGTGAGTGTGGGATGGATTTCCAGGTGGCTGGGGCAGCAGGCTCTGCTGCTCCCTGGCCACGCTCCGGCGGCGCTGGAATGCGGCTGGGCACATTCACATACCAAAATCAGCTATCTTTGCATTCATGTGGGCATCCAGCAGCACGTTCTCTGGCTTCAGGTCCCTGTGCACCACCATGTGCCTGTGGCAGTAATCCACTGCAGACAGGATCTGCTGGAAAAGGCGTCGAGCTTCTGCCTCCTCAACCTGTGGGAACAGCAGAGGTAACAGCGCTGGGGCTTGGTGCGCACTCAGGCAGGGGAAGGCTGCACTTAGCAAGGAGCCAAAAGGCTTCCAGAATGCAGAGGAAAAATCCCAGCCTGCCTGAGAGCAGAAGCAGCAAATAAAGCAGATTTCTCACCCTTGCATTTTACAATGTGCCAGTGTTTGAAAATGATACAGCCCTGAGATGAAAGGTGAGACCTCAGCTCAGGTGAGATGTCAACAAGAATTTAAAGGCGGCACCTATCAGACAGTGGCCTGCTGTCCCAGTGGGGCTGGTACAGATCCAGGCTGGACAAAACACTACAGAGGATGATGCTGGGGGCAATTCCTCATAGACTTCCTCTGGAAGCAAATTACCTGTGTAGCTAATAAAGCTGTATGAGCTAGATCAGAGAAACTGCATTTTCAATTATTATTTTTACTGATGAATTCCAAAAGACTCCCTCAATGAAAAACCGAGTTTATCAGAAAAGACCCAAATCAGCCACTGAAAAGATCCAGATGGGCAAAATGTGTGAGAAATCAGAACTGTACATAGGAAACAAAACTGACTCAGCTCCATTAACCATTGCACTAATCTAACCCAATCTGCAGTGAATTTATTGATTTTGTAGCACAGAGAGGGAACACATGATGGGCTGATCCTTCACCTGAACCCTTTTTCTGGATGTCCACCTTGGCCCATTTTTACCTCCTTGTCCTGGAACTGCTCCATGGGGCAGACACCAGCGATTTTCCTCCTAACCAAAATCTCACATTTCACAGGTGATTTATACCCAGTGGGACTGCTGGCATTTGAAAATGCTGCTCAGATAAGCCACATCCTTGAAAAAACCTTCAAAGAACCTGACACGGAACCAAGAGGGGGCTCTGGGAGGGGTGAATGACTGTTGTGGAGACCACACCAAGTGGTCTTCCCCTCCCATGCCATAAATTTGCTGCTGATCGTGGGGGTTTTGACAGGCAACCCATAGCTAAAAATCACAAAAATAAGCCACTTTTCCAAATATTTGCCCTAAGCAACACGTTACCTTGCATATTTTGGTTTGAGGGTCAAAAACACACCAGAGTGTGTTGCGAAAAATCACACACAAGTTTTGCGCGAGCCAGTACGAGACACCCCAGATGGGGCTGCTGTGAAGCAACTTCTATTTTGGGCCTTAACCTTAACTGTGCTCCCTTGAGCAGTGATTTCGCTCCTGAACACCCTCCTCTCCCCACACAAGCGCTGGGGCTGGCTCGGGACTGGCACTTACACGTCCGTGCTTACAGATGTAATCAAACAATTCCCCCCCGGACACGTACTCCATGACCATGAAGAAGTCTGTTGGTGTGCTGATGACCTGGTACCTTCAAAAACACAAGCAGATTTTTTAAAAAGTACATAATTAGGAACAGGGAAAGGCTTTTAAACAGACTATTAATTCCACATCAACACTTCAAATAAGGATTTGTTTGGATCTTGAATTTTTAATTGCTTTCCGCTCCTGAAAAGCTGTCTCTTGTTGCCAGTATAATCTTTCACTTGTCTGTGGAAGGACCTCTTTTCCAGACCTATGATCTTCCTTCAGCCCTTTAAATAATCCTCTGAAATATCTGCCAGGCAATCTTACCACATTCAGGACTGCCCTGACTTTCAAATTTCCATTTTGGGTAAGATCTGCAACAACAGCTTTAGAAATGAAGTCCTGGTTAGCTGGGGGCAAGGAAAGGATCCATCTGGTCTCCCTCATATCAAGATAAAAAAGAGATAAAGAGCCCTAGGCACTAGAGAGAACTTCCTCTGGACAGGTACAGAAACAAAAAGGAGACCCCCTGAAGTTATTTTTCAAACATTAAATCTCTCTAGAATGGGGGGAAATCCTTCTAGAATGGGGGGAAAAAAATCCAGAGTATCACCTTCAAATTGCAGATTTATTCTCCATTTTCCTTCCAAATGATCCCTGAGTGCTGCAAAGACATTTCAGTGTCCCAGCTGGAGCAAACTGCCAGTGATGAGCTGAGGTCAATGCAGCCCCAGGAATTCACAGCAGCACCAGCTGGGACCTCCCTCTCCTTTATTTCAGATTCATTGTTTTGTTGTTGTTGTTTGCTTTTGGGGTTTTTTTCAGATGAATTTTATTACTTTTTACAGGACTGTAATTTGAAACAAAGAGAATTCAGCAATTTTTAAGAGGCTGGCAAGGGAATGTGGGATACTCCCATAAAAATCAATGCCATCAACCACATTTTTCTGAAGAGCTTTGGACCCAGACATCTAAGCTACTGTTAATTGCCCCAGTATTTCTTTTATATACATTTAAAAACTTATTGAAAGAGGTTTGTGTGCCCCAGTCTCCTCACATCTTTATCACTGTATTTCATGAATGCGACATGTATCACAGGACACAGATATTGTCAAACCGGATTTAATTTTTACTGCTTTGACAAATGTGTGAACAGGATTGGACTTGCAGGATGCTGGGCACACAGCTGAGGAGTCTTGCTGGCGCTTTTTTCATGCAATAATACCAATCTGTTCTCCAATAAATCCATGGAACTGTGAAGTTACTCTAAAGTCAACAGTTGCTGCATGGTTAGTTATTTAACTGTAGAGAGAATTTGTTTTCCCTTGCCTCTAAGTCCCAGGTATTTGCTATATCTCATGCCAGTTTTAAGGCTGACCTAAATGTCAACTTACCCTTGCAGTTACCATTCAACAGCTTTCTTTTATAGGAATGCCAAAGATATTATCGAGTGCCTCATTAATGTGGGCTGGCTGCACAAGCTGGGGATTGAGCAGGAATCCCAGAGGCTGCAGTGCAGGTGCTGATTTACGACCCCAACTCAGGTTCATCAAAGTGGAGACTTTCAAAACTTATGTCTGAATAATAAATTTTGAAAGAAAAAAAAATAATGTTCTTTTAAGCTCTGGCTAATCAGTGCATTAAAACATAAATCCTATTGAGTGGAGGCCAAGGTTTCACTCTCAGAGCCTGACCGTGCTGCAATTCAGGGAATCGTGGAATGGTTTGGGTTGGAAGGGACATTAAAGACCATCCAATTCCATGGGCAGGGACACCTCCCACTATCCCAGGTTGTTTAAAGTCCCATCCAAACCTTGCCTTGAACGCTTCCAAGGGATGGAGAAGCACAGCCTCTCTGGGAAACCTGTGCCAGCGGATCACCTAACACACAAAAACTTGACCCAACCCGGTTTTTAGCGCTCTAATCCATCTCCTGAAGGGCAGCCAGCTGTGTGCGAGAGGTCTCCATGCAGAGAGGAGCGGCTGCACGCGTGGCAGGGAGGGTACTCACAGTTTGATAATGTGAGGGTGCCGGAAGAGTTTCAGGTTCTGGATTTCTCGTTTGATCTTCCCCACCACATCCAGGCTGCGGATTTTCTGCCTGTTCAGTATTTTCACTGCCACTTTGTGCCCCGTCAGCTGGTGCTCACCAACTATTAGAGAGAGAAAGAGAGAGAGCATTGCAAAGTCACTAAACTGTGCAGCAGGGTTCACACAAGCAGTTTAGGGCACTATAAGCAAAAAGCCACTTCTGAAGGGGAAAAGAAGCAGAAGATGAGGGTGTGAAACATTTTAAAGTTTTTGTCTCTTCACTGTTTTCCCAGTGGAGTGATAGGAGGCAGAAGAGAGGGGACTTATCTGCCAAAACACTCCACTAAATAAAAGAGTGAGTTGCTGGAGGAGGTCATACCCCAAGCTAATTTGCAAGGATTTATAGCATGTAAAAGCTAGATTAATCAGAAACAGATATATTTAAATGGCAGAGGAGAATCTCCACCATAACACACTGGTAGACAAAATCCCTCATAAACCCAGTCTTAAAACTAGACCATCACGCTTCTTTTTTTTTTTTTTTTTTTGGTATGGGGATTTTCCTTGCCCAAAATAGGACTGCGGGATTTGCATTACTAAAATGAATTTCTATTTATACTTCCCCCAGCGTGCTTCTTGCTTTGATGACAAGCTGCAGGAACACTGCTGGACTGCAGGAGCAAACTCTGCTTTTAAGAAAGATGCAAACTTCAATATGGGTTTTTTTTTAAAAATGCACTTGGTGCATTGAGATGCTGATGTTTATCTCCTGTGTTCAGGGGAAAAAAATCATAACCATAAACTGGGAGGAGCAGCCCCACTGTCACTGGGGGAATTGTAATTAATGATGTGAAACTAATCCAGCGTGGGATCCATTTGTTATCAATAAACAAACCACACAAAAAAATAAAAAGCTCCCAGGAAGCAACATTTACATTGAAATTGAGAGCAGAAAGAGCTTAAAAATATGGTGTTTATACCCAAAAAGGGTTCTCAGAACGAGCTGCCCCTTCTCAGTATTTTCCAACATGATATTCAACAGAGTGACACGCGGATGGTTTCCTAAAGCCTGCACAGAAAAACCTGCTTACAGTAAATATTTGTGCTCTCTAATTACCAGCGTCGCCCTTCCAGTGCAAGGAGTTAATTATTGCCAGCGGACCTTGCTATTACATTATTAGAGCCTGTAATTTTGGCAGCCCTAATGAGCTGATCAGAAGCACCCGGGGTGAGCAGGAGGTGTGAGAAGGGCAGGGCAGCAGCACTCGGGGCACACCAGGTCACTATTATTAGCCACCAGATAAGACCTGCCAGAGATTCTTTCCTCAAGAAGAGCATCCTAAAAATAAAACCCTTTACTGCCCTTGAAAATTAAAGCACCGCTTCGCATGTCCATTTTATTCCTCGCAATGCTTAAAACTACTAGATGATGGAATGAAAATAAACGCAGCTTTGCGGCAGAGATGCAATTTAGGGATTAGCTGAGGGCTGGAGGAGGCAGATAATTCCTCAGAGGGCTGTAAATAGTCCAGGGAGGCATTTTCCCTGGTGAATCCTCGGGGAGAGGAGAGCAGGGCAGTGCTGCAGGGATGCAAAGCAAAGTTTTTTCACTGAACTAGGAGGAAAACCCTGATTTCTACCACCCTTTGTTTCAGGACAACGCTTTCTCGCCTTGCCTCAGCATATGCTTTGAAATCTTTTTATTATACACTAGGGAGGGAAAAAAAAATGGCCATGCCCAGAATGAATAATTATTGTTTTTAATACTATTGCCAAACAGTTCATCCCCTTTCCCATCCGTGACAAACAATGTGTAACTCTGCAAAGGTTTGCTAGCACAAACACATTAATAATTAAAAATAAACAGCCTGTTTTGTAATCCATCTTTTGCTTACAGTAAGCATTAGATACAGAGATATTATTGTTTCTGTCCCCAGTGACTTGTTAAGCCTCCTTGAACTCGGTGAGAGGGAGAGAGACAAAGAGGGAACACAATTTCCTATGTGGTGGGAGACTTTCAAGCCTTTGAGGGCTCTCTGAACGGCAGGAATTTAGACATGGGCAGTATGAACAACCCTCCCTCTGCTCACAGAGTCACTGAAGCCCAGGATTATTCCAGAAGTGAGGGGCAGGTCCCAGGTCTCCCACAGGCATGGAAGAGCATCCTCACCCCAAGGTGAGGACACCTCCTGCCCTCTCACACTCTCCCCAGATTCAAAAAGGGGAAAGGAGACTCCTGACATACACTTATTTTTATAAAAGAAACAAAAAAAAAAAAAAAAGAGGAGGAATAGTGATTATAGCACCAAGAGCACAGAAAATAAATAAAACCCCCTGACAGCATGGATTTCTGCATCACTTTCTTTATCCTACCACTCAGGCAGCACAAGCAGTTAACATTTTTGCAAATGCTCCAGGGCAATGCAGAAGCTCTGCGAAGGGGCGAGGAAACTCCTTCCCTATCAGCTCTGCTGGCCCTTATCTCAGCCCAAAGTTAAAAATGAAATCCATCCCAAGCATATATTTAGCAATGCTGCATTAATTCTGCTTGTGTGCTGTCCCAGCCTCTCCTGTCCTTCCTCTGCTCAGCCTCCTTTAGTTTATCTTCCCTCTGACACCAAGTTTGTCTTTCAGCAGCAATGCCACAGTGCCTGGGAAAAACGGGATCTGATCCCGACTGGAGCCCAGGGAGGCGACAAAAACACAACCCAGGTCCTGGGGGGGACCACAAATCTGTCACTTTTGTGGCAAACAAGCCAGGCAAAGGAGCCACCAAGGATGCCATGGGTGGCATCACACAGAGAAAATATCTGGGTTACTACTGTGAACCTCACTGTGGTCACAGCAGAGCTTTTGGGGACCCACAGGGTGGGACATGCCCACAGCAAACACAATTTGTCTCATCTGTTCTTGCCAATCCCCTGGGAAGGAGACGCCACCTCCTTCTTCCAAGGTATTGCTAAACTCCCAAATCCAAGACCTCCACAGTTCAGTTTCTGCAAATTATTCTGATTTTCTGCAAATTAGATTTGTTTTTCTGCAAATAATTCCATTTTCTGCAAATTATCTCTGGCTTGGAGGACAGGGAAAATAACTACATTTGGTAAAAATGCCGTGTGGTAACTTCAAGTCTTGACACGACACCTCCTGTCCATCCACCACATCAGCTCCTGGCCACCTTCCTCTCTTCTAACAGATGCTGGGTCCTCATCCCCACTTCCAGATGGAATTTCAGGATTAGCACCAAAATCCTGCCCTCAGCTGCCAGCCTCTTTGCTCCCCTCCATGCCTTGAGTGGACTTTCTGTAAATGAGATCAAGAAACGGAATGGGCTTAAAACAAAACAGTTTCTTGCAGTGTTCAGCCAGTTTTTAGGAGGATGAGCTCCCTGATGGCCCAGGCAGTCAGGGATTTTTTCTGTCATGCCTGTGGCTCCTGATGGCTCAAAATGACTCCTCTGCTCCAGCCATGAGCTGAATCCCTGGTTTGTAATCCATGTCACTAAATCCTCCCTTTCATTGCCATTTCTTATGTCCCTAATGACAATAACCCTGAACAACTGTAAATTATGATTTCTTAACTTTGACGAGTAAGGCAGCAAAAAGCACCCAAAACCAAAACCTTGTGCAAGGCAGAATTTGAAGAAAACACATCAGCAACAAGAAATGTCACTGATGGCACCTGACTTCTCCCTGAAACAGCAATTATTATCCCCAACACACAATGCTTGAATCAATCAATAAAAACCTCTACTTTTCTCAGGTGAATACAAGTTTTCTAAAGCTCATTCTATTAAAATGCTGTAATTCTATATAAAAGGGAGATTCCATTCCTTCCTTTCAGTTCCCAGTCTCAAGCACAAACTTCACCTGTCAGTTGTAAGCAAAATATTAAGGGGAAAAAAAACCATAGAAAGGGTACTACTCACCTATAAAGGATTTTGAGCTAGGAAATCTCTTTTAAGTTATTTGAAATATTTCTTTGGAAAACGTCCGTTTTTTACCACACTCGGGTCATATGTGGGGTAGGGGGTATTTGTGCTAGTTAAGAGAAAAAAAAGGCTATTGTTGGCAGGTTTAAATTGGTCTGCAAGGAAAAAACCTGCCTTTGGAGCAGTTTTGAGGTCTGCTACTACACAGGAGCGATTTAAATGGTCCTTACTGTTAGAAGTATTTATTCTGATAATTCTTTAGACAGTAAATTTGTGGTTTGGGATTAAACACAGCAATATATTTTTAGGGGGAGTGATTAATGGCCACAGGTGGACTTAGCTGCAGTGGTTGTGGTGGTTTCTTTCATCTGCTGTCAATTTGGGTTTATTTTAAAACTCCAGGAACTGAGGGCAGGCACAGCACCCCCTTTGCCCAGCCACATCCCAGTGGGGTGGGGGGGACACTGAGTGGGACAGCTGCTCCCCCAGCTCGAGCCAAACCCATTTCCAACTGGGAAACACAGCTTAGACAGCGAATTTTGTTGGTTTTCTGGTTTTTTAGTGTCTCGTTTAAAAACTGAAATTTGCACGTAAAGGCAGAATCCACGGGGGAAAAAAGAAATACAAATATTTGCAAACCTCCCAGCCAGGTAAAGCAAAGCCCTCAGGATGTGAGCTGGCTGCTCTGGCATGGCTGGACAAGGAATCCCTGTGTGGAGCCCCATCCTGCAATCCTGGAACGGTTTGGGATGGAAGAAACCTTAAAGTTCATCCCATCCCTCCCCCTGCCATGGGCAGGGACACCTCTGACTAGCCCGGGTTGCTCCAAGCCCCATCCAGCCTGGCTTTGAACACTTCCAGGGATGGGGCAGCCACAGCTTCTCCGGGCAACCTGTGCCAGGGCCTCACCACCCACACAATTTCTCATTTTGAGACAATTTCAAATTTTGAGACACTCTAATGACTCATAATGCCTCTTATTTGCAGGTAGCTGATAATTAATTAGTTTAAAAATGGAATTTGCAACCTGGAAGCCTTTTTGAGAGAAGCAGTTGATCAAGTTATTACAGTGGAATCTTCGCGCAACTTGGTCCACGAGGATTAAGGATGACAAAATATATTTATATGAATAAAACACTGATTTCATTGGTGATGATAATGCTGAGACTCAGAGACTTAATTCATAATTATTTACAACACAATACAGATATTTATAACTAGTAGTTATTACTAGTAGTTTGTGTTGGGAACAATTTCTCCCCGATATTTCACCTAACCCTGCCCTCTGTCAGCACCAAGCCATTCCCTCTGCCCCACCATATTCGTGCAACTTGGTCCACGAGGATTAAGGATGACAAAATATATTTATACAAATTAAAATACTGATTTCATTGATGATGATAATGCTGAGACTGAAAGACTTAATTCATTATTATTTACAACACAATACAGATAGTTATAACTAGTAGTTACTACTATTACTAGTAGTTTCTGTTGGGAACATTTTCTCCCAAATATTTCACCGAACCCTGTGCTCTGTCAGCACCAAGCCATTCCCACTGCCCCAACCCCTGCCAGAACTCCCTCTCCAGCTCTGTTGCAGCCCCTTTAGGCACTGGAAGGTGCTCTCAGGTCTCTCTGGACCCTTCCCTTCCCCAGGTGCCGGTGCTGCCGGCTCATCCCTGCCCGCCCGGCCCCTCCATCCCGCGGGGCGCGCTCGGGGCTGCGGGGCAGCACCACGAACCGCCCCGGCTCCGGCTCCAGGAGCACCCCGGAGCACCTGCGGGCCCTGGCAAGGACGGCAGCGCATTCCCGGCACCGAGGGGCAGGATGCCGGTGAGCCTCCAGCCTCCCCATCACCTCCCTCCGAGCGCGGCAGCGAAGTTTGGGTGGGTGCTGCTCGCAGCACGGGCTGCGGCAGCCCGGAGCACCGAGGGGCGAGCGCTGCAGCTCCCACAGCCCGGAGCACCGAGTGCTGCATCTCCCACAGACCATCAAGGGGCGAGCGCTGCATCTCCCACCGCCCGGAGCACCGAGGGGCGAGCGCTGCATCTCCCACCGCCCGGAGCACCGAGGGGCGAGCGCTGCATCTCCCACCGCCCGCCCGCCCGCTCGCCACCGCCGCATCCCCGCCCGTGCGCCCCGGGCACGGCTCCGCCAGCCGCCCCCCGGGGATGCCGCCCAGGCAGCGGAGCCCAGGGAAGGCAGCGGAGCCCAGGGAAGGCAGCGGAGCCCAGGGAAGGCAGCGGAGCCCAGGGAAGGCAGCGATGCCGGCGCGGAGGCCGCGGGAGCGGGAGGAGGGAGGCGGCGGCGAGGAGCGCGCCCGGCCCGGCCCGGCCCCGCCCGCGGCCGCGGTACTCAGCTCTTGACTTTGCCGAAGGTGCCGACCCCCAGCGTGTCCCCCAGCACGTAGTGGCCGATCTTCACCCGCCCATCGTGCTTCTGCTTCTCGGCCATGTTCGCCCCCCGCCGCCGGACCACAATGCACAGGGCCGGGCCGGCGGGGCGGGGAGCGGCGGGAGCGGAGCGCGGCGGGCCCGGCCCGGGGGCGGGGAGCGTCCGGCTCCGCCAGGTGCGGCCGCGGGGAGGGCACGGACAGCGCCCGCGGCGGGGACACCTGCGGGACACACCCAGCGGGGCGGCACCTGCCGGGGCAACGCCCGCCGCGCGTGGCACCGCTCGGGGCGCGTTCGCTGCGGCCGCGCACCTGCCGCGGGTGGCGCGTGGCATCCTTTAGAGAGGCACCTGCCGGGGGTGACACTGCTCAGAGGGTACATTGACTATTGCCATGCACCTGCCGCGAGTGGCGTGGCATCCTTTAGAGAGGCGCCTGCCGGGGGTGACACTGCTCAGAGGGTACATTCTCTATTGCCATGCACCTGCCGCGGGTGGCGTGGCATCCTTTAGAGAGGCACCTGCCGGGGGTGACACTGCTCAGAGGGTACATTCTCTATTGCCAGGCACCTGCCGGGGGTGACACTGTTCCGAGGGTACATTCTCTATTGCCAGGCACCTGCCGGGGGTGACACTGTTCGGAGGGTACATTGTCTATTGCCAGGCACCTGCCGCGGGTGACACTGCTCAGAGGGTACATTCTCTATTGCCAGGCACCTGCCGCGGGTGGCGTGGCATGCTTTAGAGAGGCACCTGCCGGGGGTGACACTCCTCTGGTGACACTGTTCAGAGGGTCCCTGAACAGTGCACCTTTCGGGGGTGACACCCTTTCTGAGAGGCATCTGCCTGGGGGTGACACCCTCCCCGGGTGACACTGTTCAGGGGGTACACGATCCATGACATGCTACTGCCTGTCGGTGACACCCTCCTCGGGTGACACTGCATTCGGGGTACATTCTCTGTTGCCGTGCACATGGCGGGGGTGATGCCCTGCCCAGGTGACACTGTAGTCAGGGTACATTCTCTATTGCCATCCACCTGCGAGAGGTGACATCCTTTTAGAGAGGCATCTGCCGAGCGGTGACACCCTCCCCGAGTGGCACTGTACTCAGGGTACATTCTCTATTGCCGTGCAACTGCCAGAGGTTACATCCTTTTAGAGAGGCACCTGCCAGCGTGTGACACTCCTCTGGTGACACTGTTCAGGGGGTACATGATCTATGACACGCACCTGCCTGGGGTGACATCTTTCTAGAGAGGCACCTGTCTGGGCGTGATGCCCTCCCCGGGTGACGCTGTTTGGGGGGCACATTCTCTATTGTCACACACCTGCCTGGGGTGACAGCCCTTCGGAGCAGCCTCTGCCACAAGGGACATCATCCTCTGTGTGCACCTTCAATTGCCATGCACCTGCCTGGGGGTGACAGCCTCCTTTGGTGGCACTGTGCTCGGGGTAGAACATAAACTCTGTCTGGACCACGTGAATTGTTTACATTTAAAAAGAAAGAATGGATGCTCATCCCCCCCAAAAAAACCCAGCATGATTGAACACCAAAATCGGCACCTAGCCTATCCGGAAAGTGCTCCTGCCACATTTTAATAGTGTTAATTTGTAGCTCTTTGTTTCTCATTCAGCTGCACAAAGTAGCAGAAGGCAGTCACAAATGCAATCTGTGCTCCAAGGTAATAAGGAGCTGTTTGGGAAGCTGGAACAGTGCGTGTAAACACAGGGTCCCTGATAAAATAATGACCAGCCTATGCAACTGTGCTATCATAAATAATAAAACAGCAGCTTAATTCAAGAAATCCAATAACATAAATAACTAAAATAACAAGCTGGGGGTAGAACAGGAAGGTTGCTGTAACACAAAACCGTTTGTAGGATAATGAAACCATCTCTGTTCAACCAGAACAACTGATGTACGTGAAGGCGTAAGAGAAACAGCATTTACAAACAGCAAACTCTGGATAAGATACAGTGCTACAATCTCCTGGGATGCCTGAGAAAGCTCTACCTTCTTCAGGCAGCTGCAAAGCTGTCAGCCCATGCAAACCTCTACCCTGCAAGCTCTGGGCAGCTCTGCTCTGTCTTTGGGGTTTGTTTGATCTCCCCTTCCAGTCCTGGCAAGCCCTGGCCGTGTCTGAATGAACCACCACACAAAGAGGTGTGAGCTCAAGTGGGTTTTGTTTAGTGGTTATACTAATATGTTTAACAAGAGCTGCTGCATGGAGATGCACTGTTCTGCTGTCCTGCTTGCTTCCTGAAAGCTGGAAAAGAGATTTTTCACCAAATCTCAGAGCAAGCTGATGCCCTGAGTGTTTCCACCGCCTCTTGACGCACAGGAGCTGCCATCAGAGACATCACATTAATATTAATCAGTTTTTTAACTTACAGGATATATTTTGGGGGGCCTTAAGGTTTGCAGGAGACTCACAGAAAGGCTTTGCTTGGCAGCAAGGATGTCCCCAGGTGGGTCAGCACCTTCCACCCTCTCCACTGTTGCTGGGGGCTGAGAGCAGAGCTCCTGGAAAGCAGCGCCAGGGCTCAGCCTCGAGAAGGTTTGCTTGATTTCCCTCCAGCTTTTGAGAACCTACATTTATGTGTGTGTATGTGTACCATGGGCTCCTCGCTTGCAGACACGGGGGAAGGGAGCTGTGCTGGCAGGCAGGAGCTGAAGGGTCTCAGGGAAAGGCTGGGTGGGGCGTGTTGCTAGGAGATGGAGACTCCAGTGTCTGGCAAAGTGGCGCTTTTATTTTTGGTGCAGATCACACAAAATGGTATTTGACTGTGAAGCAGGGTAGAAATCTCTTCTCCCTGCTTGCAGTCATCTCGGAGGGATCTGTTTTGTGTAGTAGCGTTGCGGCTCATTTAAAACACAAATCAAGTGTAGACTGCATGGTGTTCAGTCCAGCTGGAGGCTGGGTGTTTGCAATCTCTGGGAATTATTTGTTTTTCTATTTTCTTTTCCCCTGCTCATTGAGAAATCCCTTGTCTGAGCGGCAGGATATATGTCTCTCTTTAAGGGAGGGCATCCTCACATGCCTCTGCTGCCTTTGTGGCTGGTTGTCTCTGGTTTTTTCAGACACTGTGAGTTAGCAGTTGGGTTTTCTGGGTTTGGGCTTATTAAATCCATCCTGCCAGGGCTTGTTCTCCTTTGCTTTGCTGCCTGTGCCTCTTGTTACACCAGGAGCCCCCCATCCCAGCTGGCTGCATGTCCACCCTCCTCACAGACAGGGACTGTGCCATGGCACAGGGAAAGCTGCCATGGAATTCACCTGGCCCTTCCCTCTCCCTGGTCTGCTGCCAGGGCTGGATTTACAGGAGAAATTAGTGCTAAAATGTGGGATTTTTTTTTTTTTTTGCACCCTTTTATGGGATGCAGGAGTCCTGGGTGGAAACACAGCGGGGTCCCTTGCAGCTCCCACGGAGTCTTTGGCTCATGCTCACATTGTGCTGCTGCTCCTCTCGGGCACCAAACTGCTTTCACTGGATATTCAAAGGGAGTTGTTTTGGAAATGCAGGGCTAAGCAGCAGGATGCTGAAGGGCTGGGAGGGCACCAAGGAAAAGCTGGGGGCTGCCTGCTGCAACACTTGGCTTCAGCCACCATTGTGAACCTGCAGAAGGGTTTGTAGCTGAACATCTCCGGCTGTGTCCAGCCTCCGCCCTCAGCACCCTGCCCCTGTCACCTCGCTCGGGTGCTGTATTTTTCCAGTTCAATGTGACCAAAAAAATGCCAGGGATGCTGTGCATCTGTTAACAAAAAAGCTCAACTTCTGGGGCATGCTATCCAACCCTTGTAAGTGCCCTAAATCTGTGGATTTTCAGTAGGATTTGCATTCCCAGTCTGTTTTGGGAGGAGATAGTTAATGAGATAATGCAGCAGTGGGTAAAAACTGTGACACGTTAAATGGGATTTTTTGAATGTTGGAGAAACTGCATGCATCACAGGCAGCTTATGCACATCAGATTTGTAACCAAGCAATTCCCATTTATATTATGTAAGTGATGCCATTTATCAAACCCCGTGCAGCAGGCAAGAGCAGATGTTGAACCATTTGCGCTACAGTGTTGGAAATTAACTTTTCTGGGGGTTATTAAAATTATTGGTTATTCAAATACAATCTTGTGAGTGTAATATAATGGAACAACAAACAGCATTATTCAAAAAATGCAATTGGTGTGGGTCCAGAACTTATTATGGCCTCTTGTTGGTGTTGGGTGAAAATCTGTGTGGCAATATGTGATGCTCTGGTGGGGATGTGAGCTGAAAACTCTGTATGAGACAGGGGAAGGAGGGTGGTGTTTCTTGCATTGAAAATAGAACATTTTAAGCATGCACATGATAAACAGCCAGCTCATGAGGAGGCTGCTGAGGAGACACTGCCTGCCTGTGCAGGCACTGGGTGCACAACACTCTAACCAGCAGCAAGGGAAGGACGTTATTTCTGAGAGGATTACTCCTACATGAGAATGAGACTTCTGGATAAGATTTTATTAAGGGCACAAATGAGTAATTGGATTCCTCAACCCATTAGAATGTAACAGTAATGAATTCCTGCTATCTTTTTATGTGCCCTGTGATTAGTGTGAGGTTTGGTTGGGGGTTATTTTTAAAGCAGATAGTTGTTGTTGGGCTCTATGATCCTAGAGGTCTTTTCCAACTTTAAAAATTCTATGATTCTCTATGCACTAATCCCTTTTGTGCAATCATGCAATCAATCTTTTAGGCTTTGTCCACAAATATGAAGCCCAATATGGGATGTGAGGTGAGCTATACAGAAATATCAGGGTGTATTTTTTTTATTTTTATGCTGTTTCACTCTCCTTTTCTTTACAAATCATGGGCAGTAGAGTTCCTACAGAAACTTTGTAGCCTCAGCAGCAAATTCTGGAAGACAACTTTCAGCTGGGTGAAGGCAAAATCAGCGACTGTGAGCTGCTTGTAGCAGCATTTTTTCCCAGTGGCTTGCCAAGTTTGTTTTCTTTTAGGTCATAATCTGTGAGATAATCCCAGCTCCTCTGGGAAAGCACTTGCTGCTGAGGAGGAGTTTGAAGTTTATCCTCACCCTTCACTTGGCGCCCATGAGCATCTATTCCAGGGACAGACTGAGGAAGAGTTTAGGCCTGTGCAGTAGATCCAGCCTTTGTTGACCTTGATATGAAATGCTGTTTAAAGATCTCTGACCTTGCCGCCTCAGTCCATTATTTCCTTGCCCCATCTGAAGCATTTTCTGTATCCACCAGGGAGGAACAGCATGTTCTCCACGTCCACAATGGGCAGGACAAGAATAGGGCTAAAATTAAACCACACACAGATGGCATGAAACGAAGAAATGCTTGAAGAGAGGCTTACTGAAGTGTCAGGATCTGTTATTTGGATGGGGCTGTGCTGTGCAGATGTTCCTGCCTGGGGTGGAGGGATGCTGTGAGCTCAGTCCCTGCACATCCAGTGCCTGCTTCGTGTCTCAGCCAGGACCTCAGGATTTGGGTTCAGTCCCTCTGGGATGCTGGGAAAGCTGTCAAGGGTTACGTGCAGTTAAGGGTTGGAGTGCCCAAAGTAGGAGAAATGGAGCTGAGCTAAAGTCAAAAAATCCCCATCCAAACCTTCCACTTGGCTGCTGCCAAGCCCTAATCTTTAAGTGGCTTTTATTTTATTTTTGCTTTCAAGCTCCCCACCTGGGAATCTGGCAAAAGTTAGACCTCTCTGAATAACCCAAACTGCTCTGCTTTTAACAGGGCAGAGCTGTGAGGTCACTAAGCCCAGAAGAACCCATGGGCTGATATTCCTCTGCATCTCAGAAGCATCTTTAGTGCCTCGTGCTACCTGCAGCTCAGGGCAAAGCTTTACCTGGGGGAAATCAGGAGTCCTAGTTCCCATTTCCAGTTGTGTCAACATATCACCTTCAATCACCATTTTTTAAGCCAACCTAGGTATTATATTATTTTTATTTAGCCCTCAATCTGTCTGTGTTTCAGTTCCCCATCCTCGTAACTCATTCCTCCTCCCCGCCTGTGTCTGAGAGGGCATTTTAGGCTGGAAACTCTCAGACCTGTTCTGAAAAATGTCAGTATTTATGGCAGGGCATTACACTCGGTGGCAGGCTGTGAGTATGATGGGTTGGCTGTACCTTTGACAGATTTGTCCCCGCTGTTGTCCCTGGGCCGGGCTGTAGCACATAGTCCTGTTTGTGTGTGTGTGTTTTTAATAACCATGCTGTTTTAACTGAAATGCCTCCCTCTCCCTGGCCCTGGCACTCTCAGGGAATCACTCTCGCCCTCTCTCATCACAGGGGCAAACTGAGAAAGGTTTCCTTTAGTCAGCTGGGGGAGAGGAGGAGGATTTATGAATCGGAGAAACACATTCCTGATGCGGAATAGGCACATTCCCCCCGCCCCCCACCCCACTGCCCCCCGCTCCATAAAAGCACCATTTGTGTGGCAAATAGCCAAGGGTTTTATGAATACAGCTCTTACTTTCCCCAGCTGCTAGGAACCTTTCTCAAATATGAATTAAAATAAAAAGCCTTGCTAGACACTTTTAGCGCTCATAATTCTGCTATTTTGGGTCTGCAGTGGGGAGTTCTTGCATCAGAAATCTTGGTTGGAGAGGCTTGAGTGGCTTCTTTCAAATATTATTAAATTGAAAAAAAAAACTCTGGAAGATGTATGACTTTAAATAATCTCCCACATTATAAGGATCATCAGGAACTCAATGTGATTATGTTCCTAGATTTGATGCTTCCCTCACTGTTATGGCTGTGAAATTCTGTCTCTGATATTTTATGGAGGCTTCCCCTTCCTTCAGAAGCCATTGGGGTGAGTTCTTGAGGAACTGGTCCAGTTGAGATTAAGTATTTTTAATAAATCAGCTACTGGGGAAAAAAGGTTGAGAGATTCCTCATAAGATGCATAAGAATATCCTACAGGTTTTAAGAAAAGCATTTTAGGTTCCATCATGGAAATGAATTTTGGTAGGAGATGTGGGAAACCACAGTGACTTTAGCAAGCTGGTTGACTAAAAATCAAATTAAAAATCCATTTCTGACAGCAGAACTTTTTCCCCCTCTCCCCCTGAATATACTTTGAGAGAGCAGCCTGAATAACTTTGGATATCCACTATCAGTGACAGGGGGATCACCTTCCAGGAGGGAAGGGTCTCACACTGTGGCCACGGGCTCATCAGGACCTTCCCAAACATTTTGTGCATTTGTATTCCAGCCATGTGGCAGCCAGCAAGGCAGGGAAAAAAGTCAGGACAAGTATAAAATCTCACTCACTCAGATTTTGAACATGAATCAAGAAAATGTGTCCGGGGAGTGGAATCTAGCTGTGTGTAGGTTGCAGTGGCATGAAGATGGAGTGGGTGTAAGTTGCAGACATTCATTCAATGGTCTCTCATGTATTCCTAAACCTGTGCACAGCAAGGAGAGGTGGAACTGAGAGCAAATCTTGCCTTATGAATTAGGATGGCATGGCAACAGGATGGCTCGATTTATTTGCAAGTTTATTTACAAGAGAAGTGGAGATTTTCCCCTTCTGTTGCATCAGCCTGAAACCCAACCAGATCAGAGATAAAATGGAGAGCCTCCTAGAGATGGAAAATCAGCCAAAAGGGCCTTTGCATTGGGATGTACACTCAGAAATTCAGATTTTTGTTGACTGGTAGAAAACCATGCATTCCCCTCATTGCACATCAATCCTGGTCGGATCATCTTTGAGGATGAGAACTACCATGTCTGTAATGGCCTCCAAAGGCTGCCACAGAACAGATTTTGGTTCCATGAGTGGATTGCAGTGTGGCTGTGAGCTGGAGGCTCCTCCAGGGCAGCAGCAGCGCTGTCTATGTGGGATGTACACTCAGAAATTCAGATTTTTGTTGACTGGTAGAGAACCATGCATTCCCCTCATTGCACGTCAATCCTGGTCAGATCATCTTTGAGGATGAGAAGTGCCATGTCTGTAATGGCCTCCAAAGGCTGCCACAGAACAGATTTTGGTTCCACGAGTGGCATTGCAGTGTGGCTGTGAGCGGGAGGCTCCTCCAGGGCAGCAGCAGCACTGTCTATGTGGGTCACTGAGCTGGGCACGGCCGCAGTGGGGTACGTGTGAAAGCTGCCACACTCATTTGGAGAGCAGCCTTAATTATCCAGCAGCTCTGATGAGAAATAATTGCTCAAGGCTTTAGCACAAGTTGCCATTGTCCAAGAAGTTGTTGTCCCTCGGCTGCTCCGCAGGAATTTTGTGCACCCAGGCTTTGCCTGGCGTGGATGGAGCCTGGAATTCCTGGGCTTCCATAGGGAGGTGAGACCTCTTCCATGGGCAGTGATGATCCATCAGCTAAAGGGGAGAACACTTCACAGCACAGCACCCTGACCGTGTACAAAACACTCTGAAATGTGTGTGCCAACACCAACTTGCAGCATTCCAAAGGGAAATTCCCCTCAGCCTGTGTGTCCTACTGCCATGGAAAAATCACAATGAATTAGGGCCAAAGTGCCAAAGTATTGTCACCAAAAGGACATTACTCTTATTTTGCCAATCAGGAGATTAACCACAAACCACACATATTAAAGGATGTCTGCCCTGTTTCCCAGGCTTCTGAGTTAACCTCTATGCAATTCTTTCTTTCCTAACCCAGTAGCATATTGGGAAAATAAACACAAATTTAACCATCCATGTTAAAAACAAACAACCCAAAACCTCCTCCATGAGAAATAACAATCTTTGGTCTTTATTTTGTGTTCCTGAGCAGCAGCCTCATGACACCCTAACTAGATGTGTGCAGCAGTGGTGCTAGATAGTCAGGGATATCATATTTTGCTTAGGCTGTATTGAGTGTTTGTGCATCAATTTAATTTTACAGTCTTGCTATGGCTGCTTTTATAAGCAGGGATATCATTTTACTTGTGTCCTATTACAAGCCTGTGCATTAGGATAATTTTCCACTTTTTTTTTCCATGCCTTCTGAATGCAGTTGGCTTTTCCCATGGACTTCAGTGTGTGTTGTGTCAGGAATTTACTGATTGATTGGAGAAATGCTGTATTTTAATAGCCCTGAAAATATTTTCTAACCAACCCATGTGATACCAGACATCATCCTACAGTAGCATTTTTGGCCCATTCTCTCGTGCCTTGTGTAAATGAAAGCGATTTTCACAGCTGGCCTTCCCATCAGCTGCTCCTGCTGCCTCCAGATTAGATCTCCTAATCTGGTTTTATCATTTCTGTCAGTCAGCCATCCTGGTTTAATCCCTCCTGCTCTGCTGAGGCCATGGAACGCTTCCGGACTGAGGATGCCCTGTGGGATGGGAGCCTTGGGGCTGGCGTGGCCGTGGGAGCCGTGCTCGCATCCTCTGCTGAGGCCTTTGGAGACCTGCTCTCAGATGAGAATCTTCATTTTTCACAGCCCACTTGAGCAGAAATCAAAATGTTTTTGCCAAGTTTGCTGGGCCGGGAGGGAAAATCTGGAAGGTGCAGATGTAGGTGGAATCTTGTGGGCTTCCCCTGAGAGCCCTCCACCAGCACGTCTTGCTGTGCAGGAATTACAGTGACAAAGCTTAATTAGTACAAAATGAGGTCTCATTGAGTCAGTGACATATCTGGACCAGGCTGGGGTGTGTAACAAGCAGGGAACAACGGAGGACTTTGAGTCTCATAAGCCTGCACATGGAAAGGGAGCCCTGCTGTGCTCCCCCACCATCTGAGTCGCACATGTTCAGAGAAGGTGCTTGGGATTTGGCTCTTATCTGTGCATGGGAGGAGTGGGAGATAAATCTGAAGGGTTTTCCAGACAAAAGGAACTTATCGAGTAGTACTGAAAGCAGAGGGCGCAGAGCCAGGCTCGGATTTGGCCCCTGCTTTGAGCAGAGTGGAAAGAAACTGTGGCCAGGGATCAGCTGGAAAACCATTTAACCCTCCTTGAGACTGAACAGCAGCTTTGCTGAGAAAGTCTGATCTGCAATACAAGCATGAGAAAAATAAAGAGGGCAATGACTGACACAGTGATTGACAGCATGTCTTGTAGGACAGCCTGCAAACTCGGCTGCTGAAGGTTATCCCATGTGTGGGCTGAGATGAGGCAGAGCTGGAAAATACAAGAGGTTATAGTGGAAAAAAGTGCTGCTTCTGATGCTTTTCACCTCTTCTGGTTTGCCTTTTCCTTGCCCTGCCTGCATCTCAAATTCTGGTTTAGTTATTAAATCAGTTAGGGCAAAAAGAAGCAGAGGGATTAGCTGAACAAATTAATGCATCCTAACACTGAGGGCTTTTTTATTTGTTGAATTCCTCATTGAGTGTTACATCCCAACTGTCTCGTGCTCTACATTCGCTTGACCATGTTTGCTGTGAGTCTTTATTGTCAGTTTGTAAAGTGTCCAGTCTGACCCATTTCTCTCATTATTTTTTAGCTGTTGTGCTCCTTCTGAAGGTCCTTGAATGCATCCAGAGGAGGGTAACAAAGCTGGAAGGCACATCCTAGGAGGAATGGCTAAGGATGTTGGGCTTGTCTCCTTTGGAATCAACTTCCTGGGACACGGAAAGGGGGGTGCTGAGCTCTTCCCCCTGCTATCCAGGGATAGGACACATGGGAATGGTTCAAAGCTACACCAGGGGAGGTTTAGGAGGAAGTATTTCTCTACCAGGAGTGTAATTGTGTTGAGGAATTGTGTTCCCAATAATAAATGATAAATAAATGGTGTCTGCTGCTTTTTCTCCTTTCCAAAGTGATTGCAACTACACATGTGGGGGATGGTAGATGGGATTTTTGGCTAATGGCTGCTTATGCAGTTTAAGACAGGTTTGGGCTCTTGTACAGGGATGCTCTTGGGTCTCCATGTGCAGTAGGAGCAAATTTTACTCTTAAGGCAGCCCTGGTGCTTCTTGAGCCATAATGAAGAAAGCCTGTGGGGTTTTTATTGCAGAACTCATAGCTGAAAGCCTGGATTCCTTGCTGCTTATCCTTCATTTGGAGTCCAAGGCTTTCCTGTTTTCATGAGGGATGAGGCTCTGTATTATCAACACAGTTTTCAGCACAATCCAAAACACAGCTCCATACTAACTCCTACGAAGAAAATTAACTCTACCTCAGCCAAAGCCAGCACAGAATCCTAATAAAAAATCCTACAAGAACTAACCTTCATCCCATCCTACTCCAGCTGCAAAGCAGAGGCCTTTGGTCTGCCTTCTTTGACATAAACACTGAGCAGTGTCTATCAAGACAGCTTTCCAAAACAAAACCCCATCGAAACAGAAGGAATTGTGTGTGATATTTCCAAGGGCAAAAATGAGACTCACTGCTTAGGAAGAGTCATTTCAGTATTCAAGATATGCAAACCTGTGGGACATGTACTTATAATTACTTGATATTTCCCAGTTATTTTTAACTGATGTATCATCTGATGTAAATCTCTTTTTTATAAAATGCAGGGTAGCTCAAAGAATAGAGCACCTCAAATCTTGATTCAGGCAGCTTTTTATCAACCTTTGAAATTCAGCAATAAACTAAGAAGAAATTAAGGATCTGTGTCAGATAAATTGGAGATGTAAACAGCTGCTGGGCTGCCTTTTGCATCCTGTAGGGAGTTTGACTGCTTTTTATAGCAGCTCTTGTCACCTAACACAGAAGGATTTTGAGCCATAGCTTGGGATCCCTCAGCACTGTTGCACAGCAGCCAGTTCATAGAAGACATTGTTCCCTGTAATGTAATGCTATAATTGTTTCAACTGTTTTGTTCAAGTTCTTTAATCTCTCCTCGTGATCATGCCCTTCTGCATTTTTAATTATCAATGCTTTACATGAAGAAATGCTGAAGTGTGAAAGATTAGATAAGGAAACATCCAGCAGCCCTTCACTCAGAGGGGCTGTGATCAGGACTGTTGCACTGATTTGTTAAACCACAGCCTGTGTTTTATCAGCAACACACATATCAAATGCACTGAACACAACAAATAAATACAGCTTCCAACAGGAAAGAGACCCCTTTCAGCATGGTGCTTCTGCTTGCTGGCTCATGTGAGAGAACAACATTTTTTGTAGATGAGGGATGATGGAATAGGTCTGTGAGAACAGGACCAGGCTCATTTCAGGTCTGGGGGTGGCTGGTTTGCTCCTGATTCAGAGGGACCCCTTGTAGATGAGGAATGATGGAATAGGTCTGTAAAAACAAGATCAAGCTCATTTCAGGTCTGGGGGTGCCTGGTTTGCTCCTGACTCAGAGTGACCCTGAGCTGTCACACACATGGCCTCAGGCAGCACCCAAGGGAGAGGGCAGTGCTCAGGGGACCCTGCTCTAAGGGGGAGCTGGCTCTCATCCAGCTGGGACACCCTTAGGATCTTCTCCTGTGCCCTCAGGCTGGGGATTCCACCCATGCCCTGTAGAAACCATGTTCACATTCCAATAGAACTGGTGAGACTGGCTCTGCCCATAGCCTGCTGTTTTCCTGCCCAGAGCTGCTGTGCAGAAATGCACCTGTTTCTGAGAGATTTGGCTTCATTTTATCATAGAACAATTCCTAAATAACTTAAGCCAGGCTTTCCAATGGCCAAAATGAAGTCTCACTACCCTTCTGTGCAGGTTCACCTGAGGTTAATGTTCAGACTTTGCTCAGGGGCAAGTTCTGCTGCTCCTGATGTGTTGAATAATGTTGGGCAACATCTACCAGCATCTCCAGCTGCCTGGGAGGTCTGTTCTACCTTAGAGGGGGACTTCTTCAAAAAATTGAAGAGGAAAGACATTTTAGCAGGGCCTGTTGTGACAGGACAAGGAGTAGTGGTTTTAAATTAAAAGAGGAATGATTTAGACTCGATGTAAGGAAGAAATCTTTTTATCATGTGGGTGGTAAAACACTGGCACAGGTTGCCCAGAGAGGTGGTGGATGTCCCATGACTGGAAGTGACCAAGGCCAGGTAGGACAGGGCTTGGAGCAACTTGGGATGGTGGAAGGTGTCCCTGTTCATTGCAGGAGGGTTAGAAGTAGATGGTCTCTAGGTTCAACCTAAACTATTTCATGGTTCTCTGATAGCCATGGCCCCATTTAAAATCTGCCTGTCCTGCAGAAGCAGGGGAGGAAAGGGCACACATGGAACTATTAGAAATATGTTGAAGAAACAAGATAGAGTGTGCACAACATCTTTAAACAAATTGGAGCTGAGTATTGCTCCAGGAGCCCAACACAAACATTCCTCTTGCTGGTGGGAGATGGAGCAGCCCCCTGCCCTGTGCCCTGCCCTCTGTTTGTCCATGCAGGACACTCTCCAGCTACTCCTGCTCTCCTCAGGCCAGGGGGACCTGCAGCTATTTCACAGGCAGCACCATCCCCTGGGTTTTCTTAAACAGTCTGCAGGGCCTGGCCTGACCAAGCTCAGTCAGGCAGGTATGTTCTTCCCACATTAAAGCCAATTAACTCTGGATGGGGATGAGTGAGAGCAACATTTAGTCCAGTTTTGCCTTCTCTGTGGATAGATTCACATTGGCTGAGGCTGTCTCAGATCTTTCCTGGAGGCAGAGCCTCCTGTGCGAGTGAAGGCCGGAGCCATTAGAGCAGGGCAGGCCTTTGATCTCAAAATTGCACCGCTTGAAACTGCAGATGAAAAAACCTGAGTTAATAAAGCAGCAGGCAAGACTGCAAGTGAATCACTCCAGCTTCTCCAAAAGGATCAGCCCTTGTGCCTCTGAATTAGGGGGCAGGAGCCATGCACCACCCCAGAGGCACCGCAATGCTCCTGATGGCCTCGGCGCAGAAAGAGCAGGGACATACCAGCTCTGGCAGGACAAGATGCCAGCAGAGGCAGGGAAAAGCAGGACAGGGGTGGGTGGGGGTGTGCCACAGCTCCTGGGGAGCAGTGGAGGAGCAGGAGGCAGCGGAGGAGCAGCTCTGTGCAGCCTCCTGCCCTGGCCCCGAGCTGTGGAGCCGCTGCGGTCGGCACTGTGCCCGGGCAAATGGGGCTGGCTCTGCAGCCCAGTGCCACCCAGCAGCTCCAAACCAGACCTGACTTGCTCCCTGCCAGCTCCAGAGCAGCCTGAGCGGGGTGGATAGACGTGCCCCAAGGACATGTCTGCATTGCAGCGCAGAGGTGAGGCCTGGGCTGGCTGAGACAGAGCTGGGCTGGTCCCTGGGAGCCGTGGGGCTGCGGAGCACCCAGGACACGGGAGGTGTGTGTTCCTGGCTCTGGGCTGTGCAGGAGGAGGAGGAGGAAGGTTTTTGCCTCAAAGAGCCTCATGATGTTTTTGGGAACTGAGTCTGGGTGGTGGAAGGACTTTATGTGTCGTGCTCATCAGTGGGGTGCCATGCTGTAGAGATCACATGGGAAAAATCATGAGATTGTGGACTCATTTAGGTTGGAAAAACCTTTTGAGGTCATTGAGCCCAGGACTGCCAAGGTCACCACCAAATCATGTCCTCAAGTGCCACATCCACACATCTTTTAAATCCTTCCAGGGATGGTGACCCCATCACTGCCTCAGGTTCTCTATTCCAAAACCTGATCTTTGGTGAAGATATTTTTTCTAATATCCAATGTAAACCTCCCAACCAGCAGCACTGGGAAATGGACAAATTGGTGATGCTGAAATTGGGAAAAATACACTGCCCTCTTCCTTAGTGCCTGGATCTTTGGGTTTGACTGAGGACCCTCAGCCCCTGCAACCTGGCAAAGGGACAAACCCCAGCCTTTCAGCTGGGTGGTTCATCTCCAGGAAACCAAAACCATCCAAACAGATTTTGGATGACTCCAGAAAATATTTCCTTTTAAAGGTGTCCCATCTCCTGGGTCTGTGCTGCAATGTGGTTGCTTATTCCTGAAATCCTTCTGTACTAGACAGAGAAAAAAAAAAAAAAAAAAAAAAGGTAGATAAAGAAGTGATCAGAAGAAATTTTATCAATCCAAATCACAGGTGATTTTCAGTGGGGTCTTGGGAAATAAAATTTGGCACGAGTCAGCAGCCCCTGGAAGAGGAGTGGAGATGATTTGCCTCCTGGCAGCTCCAGGCATCTTGGGAATTACCTCTGCTCTCAGCACTCAGCACTAGATGGCATCCAAGGTGGGAATTTGGGCTCCCAAATGCAGTCCTGGGCTCTGGAATTGTAATGGTAGCTGGATTTAAAAATGAGGATCCCATCTGGAAGAGGGGAAAAATCAAAGGGCAGAGGAGGTGGAGTTCTCCCATCTCCTGCTGCCATCTCACCGTGGATCAGCCCCCTCCAAGGTCTGTTCCACCACCTCAGTGAGTGCTGGGCCACCAGGATGGGAAAATAATGTGACAGAGAGAAGAGCAAAGGCACCATCCACAAGTTAAGGTGCATTGAAGCCTGCAGGGATGCATTCACCCATCCCCTTCTTCCTGGGAATGCTGCCAGCCTCGTGGGTGCTGGGGGACACACCGCACACACTGCACACATTGCTCTGTGGGTCCCTCGGTGTCACCCAAGCTCTGCAGCCTGGGGTGACTGGAAATGCAGCTGCTCTGAGCTGGAAAATATTTCCCAACGAGGGAATTACCTTTGCATCATCCACTGTGTTTACTAAATAGGCCAAATTGTCCCCAGGCCATTGATGGGATTTGGGAGAGAGCAGAAGCACCATGAGAGACCACAGACAGCCCTTGCCTGGGAGATTTTTCCTTGTCTTCACCTTGCAGGTGTCTGTGGGATGAGGAGGGGGAGTGCCCAGTATCTCTCCCTGTCACCCATCTGTGTTCTCCTGGGTGGAAGGTGGGATTAGCCCCCCCAGACTCCAGTTTGGGGAGCAAATTATTTGCTTTTATCCCCTCTCAGCTATGCCATGGCCATGAACAGGTTCCTCAGGACAGGCAGCAGCCAGCAAGGGGCTCAAAAGCACACAAAGGTGTGAGGAGCAGCCAGGTAATGGTTACATGGCCCTGGGGAGCCCCAGGAGAGCCACGAGGCTCCCTCCCTGCCCCGTCTGCACTCTGCAGGTGACCTTAACAACCTAATGAGCACTGTGGGATTGCCAGCTCCATCTCCTGTGCCCTGGCCCTGCTGAGGAGGGTGCTGAGGTCCAGGTCCTTTACAGCCACCTCTCCTGATGGTTTTTACTCTGTCTGGAGCCCAGTAAAGGGTTCTCAGGTCTGAATATCTCACCACTGCACAGAAACAGTTCTCCCTCTGAAACACCCTTTGTGCTCATGCTTTTTGTTTTTCTTTTCCTTGTGTTTTCCTGGTGTGAACCCAGCATCAGGCAGGGACGCAGGAGAGCTTTATTGAGGTTCTGCTGGAGGTTGAAATACTTCTCTTCCCAAAAGTATATGTACCTACAAGGAATAGCTTCAACCCAAGCCCTGAGTAGGCAGAGGCACTACAGACTGCTGTTTGTGTGTCCATTCCCTGTGCCTGCAATTATGGGGAAATTGCCATCGTGTAAGCAGCAGCTGTATGAATAACTCTATTATTTGTTATTATTAGTCCTAGATGTGTGTTTTTCTTGAGATCATATCTGCACAAGAAGGCACATTAATAATAGCCTTTTGAACTGGCCAAGTTTAATTTCTATGGATCGTGAAACTTTTGAAGCAAGGTGCTGTTTATTGCTTTCTTCTGAAATCAAAGCTCTTGAGCAGCAGCAGAGAGAGCCCTGTTGTGTTGTCCAGGCTGAGTTCTTGTGAGGGCAGGCGGTCATGTTGAGCTCACCCTCCTCATCTGGCATCAGCAAAAGGGTCTCGTGTTACAGCCTGGTGCCAGCCTATTTTAGGAAGCAAGATTCCCCTTTTATGCAATTATTTTTCCTGTGAGTTTAAGTTCTCTTTGCTCTTTTTCTGTTTCGGTCTGTTCTCTCTCTTGCCTTCGGGTGGGGTGTGTGATACAGAGAACAGCAGCTTCTCAGCCACCAAGGTGCTGTCTGAGTCTGGAAAATAGGAACAAGAATGGGTCAAGAAATAGGAAAAACCACGGGGAGTGTTCATAAAAGGACATGGAGCTGCTGGAGTGAGTCCAGCCACAAGGATCATCTGAGGGCTGCAGAACCCTGGGGCAGCTGTGGGTGTTCAGCCCAGAGATGGTTCCAAACAGGCCTTAAAGTGCCTAAAGGGGATCCAAGAGAGCTGGAGAGGGACTTGGGACAAGGACATGGAGAGGACAAGAGGCAATGGCTTCACACTGACAGAGGACAGGGGTAGATAAGACACCAGGAAGAAATTCTTCCCTGTGAGGGTGGTGAGGCCCTGGCTCAGGTTGTCCAGAGAAACTGTGCCTGTCCCATCCCTAGAAGTGTCCCAGGCCAGGCTGGAGAGGGCTTGGAGCAGCCTGGGATGGTGGAAGGTGTCCCTGTCCATGGCAGGGGGTGGAACTGGGTGAACTTAAAGTTCCCTTCCAACTCAAACCATTCTGTGATTCATGTTTTCTCTTTGAGGGCCATTATTAGGAGCTCTTCATCCAAATACAGTAGAAAAGAGTAAAATCAGGTTCATAATGCCCATCATGACCTAGCAGTATTTTTTGGGCTGCTTGTGAGGTGCCCACAGAAGCACAGGCAGTCACAGAGCCACCCAGGCTGGCAGAGAAAACAAACCCAAATGCAAACAGTAAAACAATGCCTTATCTGACTTGTGTGATTTGTACCTTTGCACTTGGGTTTGTCACCCCAAAAGCATTTTGCCCTACTTTCCCAGAAGCTGGTAGCATGAGGATTTGCTGAAGGCAGGAGGGTGGAAAGGTGGGAGTGTGCCTGGGAAAAGGTGGGCAGGTGAGGACAGGTAAAATGAGAACCCAAAATGCATCATTTTGAGGAGGGGAAGGTGTCTTTTTCTTTCATTTTTGAATCCCAGTGTTTCAAAATAGTCCCGTGGTTTGGAAACAGGAGGATTTTGACACTCAGTGTTTGATGTTGGCAATTCTGATAAAGGAGATAAAGGGTCCGTGGTGGAGCACAGGAGTTATTTGTGGGCTGTTGGGCAATGACTGTCAGTGAACCTGTGTCTTTGTGTGTTTAAAGTGTAGTCCCTGACATTTACTGCCAATTTTAAAGGGATTTACTCTTTGCTATTTCATAATCCCCGATTCAGTGCAAATTTGCAGATTTTGAAGATCAGAAGAGACCATTAATGCCCTAGTCTGAGTTTCTGGATAGCTGAAGCCACCTAATTTCATCTCCTCCTGTACTACTGAGCCAGATACTTTGTGTTCAGCTGCACCACCAAGCAAGACATGAAGGTAGAAAGATCAACCACTAACCCAATATTTAAAAATGTGTTCCAAGGTTTGGTTGTTGTCACTGTTTAAAATAAAGTGGGCAATGTGCTTCTCATTTTCCTTTGTCCACTTTCAGGTAGAAGAATAATTTTTGCCCAAAAAGTCATGTAAAAGCAAGTATTTCTTCATCCTGTTCAAAAGAAAGGAAAAGAAAACCTGGATATATATCCCAGGGAATCTGCTTGGCTTCACAGGGAAAATAGCCTCCTTCTAGTGGTTTGATGCTGTGGTCTGTAAGGCAACTTTGTGTGCATTTGTAAAATCATTTTAGCTCAATATCATAACTTGAACAGAACTTTTTTCTTCTTTACAGACATTTCTTCAGCCTTTGGAAATCCAGTGTCCCAGGCAAAATTAAACTGGCAGAGAAAACTGAAGCAAGAAGAGAAGTTTGTGCACTTAGAAAATGAAAAAGTTTAACTGGAATTGTCTGTGACAAGTGTGACAAGGCTTGACTATTAAAAGGCTGTGTTGCAAGATAATTTTTGGGGGAAAGAATTGCAGCTAGAAAGGGGGTATGAAACAACTGGTGCATGCTGAGTCAGTAATTTGAGTGCCGTAGTTTTGTAATTCACTACTAACCCAAACCGTGGATCCTACCACTCCTGGGTTTTTGGGCCTGGCTCTTATCACAGAAGCAAACAGCCCCTGTGAAAGGATTCAGAATACAAATGGGGGAGCAAATCCTTTTCAGAGCTATAAAACCCTCTTGTGTCTTAAGGAGCCTGAGCGTTTCTGGCAAGGCTTTCAAAGCAAACAGTGTCGAGGTCCTCTCGATGAATAGCAACATTAATATATTAGGTGTGTATTATGTAAATCCATGCTTCAGTGGAGCACTAGATAAGATAAATGGGAGCAAAGGGCAGGCTTTGAAGGCTGCTGGTGAGATTTTGTGGATGTGCTGTGCCACTTGAAGGCTTGGTGCAGAACTCAGAGCCCACAGAAGTCCTGCCCTCCCCTCCTGCTGAAGCGGCTGCTGCTGTGGAACCATTAAATTTTGTCACCACGTGGCACAACCTTGCTCAGCCACAGCACTGCAGGGCTGTGCATGAAAAACCTCTTTTCTCCCTGTTTTGGTGCAGAGGCAGGGATGTTCCTGCATGGCAGAACTGGGCTGTACATCTCCCTTACATCCCCCTGGCACTGCATGGCACAGAGGGATGAGCAGGTTACAGCAAACCCAGTCTGTGTGCTGGAGCAAATATTTGGGGAGGCTCCAGCCTGGCCCTGGCAAACACATTGAAATCCTTGAGGCTGGTGGACAATGACTTATCAAGATAGAGAGGCTTGGGAGCAGATAAGCCCAGAGACTCATGCATTGTATACAAATACCTGGCCTGGCCCTCGCTGCTCACATGAGGAGTGATGCTGGAGCTCTGTCCCGGTGAAACTCCGTTTTTTGTTCTATAATTGTGCAAACAGGATGGACAGAGGGTCCCCACATGTGGGGCCATGTGCTTCACTTTCTTCTTGTGCTGCTTCATCTCTTGATGAGCCCCAATTTTGCTCCACTTGTTTCTTTTTGCTTGTGATGTCTTTCAAAAGCCTCTCCCAGTTACACACCCAGATCCCTCCAGTATCATCCCATCAAGGCAGAGTCTTAATTCACTTTGGGAAGGCACAACCTCGTGTTCAGCATCCCTTTTCCTGCTGCCCCATGGTGGCCACCACACACCTGCCCCACCAGCACCCGTGTTCATCATCAGGGCTTCACGCTTTGAAGGCGATGCCAAAAGCTGTGGGGTGGCCCATAAAAATGGCTTGGTCTAGACGTGGAAAAAGATATTAATTTTTCTTTCACTTTTCACTTGCACGCGGAGCATTTTCAACCAGGTCATTGAGACAGTTTGCGACCAGAAATAAATCCAAGCCGAAAAAATGTCGGCGGACCTGTTTACTTTATAAACCACAAATGTTTGTATCCTGCAACAAATACCTGGGAAGTGCCTGGACCAGACATTACAAACGTGTTAACTACCCCGAGTTAAGCAGTAATCAGTTCGGGGAGAAAAACCCGAGCTGGACCTCTCCTCTGAGGCTGCTCCTCATAACGGGGCTTTCATTTAGGCCCCGGCCTAGCAACGCAATTAAACCATGGCACATTCTTGACTTTCAAACAAACTCCTGGGAGCTGGCCAGCCTCGAGCACAGACCCGGATTTCACCAGGCTGGAAACCAGGGTGATGTTCCACGTCTTTCACGAGCTGTTGTTGACGGTGGAAACGCCTGCCCGTGGTAGAAATTGGGAATTCCACAGCCAGCCCTTCAAGGCTTCAAAACTGCGCTTTGGGGAAATAAAAAATGCAAATGTTTTTGCAATGCCACCAGTTTTGGGGGGAAGGTTTGGGAAATTTTTAATAATTAGAAAATGCTGATCTGTTATTTGAAATTTGCTGTTTTTCTGTCAATGCCACCAGTTTTGGGGGAGCTGGAGTTTGGCATTCCAAAATAAAGACTGAAATTTTTAATAATTAGCATGCATCAATAGTAATTTAGGCAGCTGATTTTTGATTTTTGCTCATTTCTCTGTCAATACCGGGCCATGACCTGCAGAGGTGCTTTGATGGAGCTGGAGTTTGGCATTCCCCAGCGAATGCTGAGGAATGGCAGTAGATGGTGCTGTTATTCTCTTTTTTGAGGACAGGGATGGCAGACGCAGCTCTGACTGCACAAAAGGTGTTACCAGTCCCCGGTGTCCCCAAATTATAAATCAGGCTCCTTCAAATCATGGGATTTGGTCTTTAGAAAATCTTAAACGTCCTTTATTACAACTTCTGTGTTTTGACCTTTCAGATGAGATTTCAAGCTCACATTTTCAAGCTGTTTGCTGTGATCGTGTAATTTGAAATTTATTTCCTTTTTTTTTTTTCATTTCTGTAATAACGTGAATTGAAATCCTCCAATCGTGTCAAGAGCCAGCAAGATTTAGGGGAACTAAATTAAATTAGGGAGAAACATCAGGGTTGTGAAACTTGGCAGGAATACAGATGCTGGTTTCAAAACAGACTGGACTTTAAGTTGTTGGCAAATTGAATGTTGCTGACCCTGAGTGATTTGTGATGCCAGGAACGGGTCCCTGACCACAGAATGTCCCATCCCTCGGGTCACTGAGGCACGTGCCTGAGGGCTGACCCTCCTGGCCTGAACCAGCCTGGATCCCCAACTTCCTGGACAGCACCAAAGGCTGCATCAGGATGACATTTATCAGCTAATTCTTTCTAATGACCTGCAGGTTTATGAGGCTTGATCCTTCCCAGCTGCACTGGGGAGGGCCGAACTGGGCCCCCTTTGGATTTCACTTTTATTTGCCTTTCTCTGCAATGACAGGCCTAACTCCAGCCTTCGTAAAAATTTAACAGGGCAATGTTGACTGCGCAGGTTGGACAACCTGGCGCCGGGGACGATGTCCAGCATGGGGACAGGGGCAGGGGACACAGCAGGTGTCCTGCCCTCAACCTCCTCCTGCCACGGGTTGGGCAGGGCAATGGCCCCACTCCCAGCCCCTCTGAGGGTGTTTTCTCCAGCAGTAGCAGCTGGTGATGCTAAAAATACCCCTGAACAGGGTAGTGGTGGTTGAGCTTTGGACTTTTGAGAAGTTTACTGGTATTTTGGCCTCGTGAACTCCAGGCCAGGCCACCTGATGTGCAGCACGTAACCCGTGCTCCGATTTCCCCCCTCGGTGGGGAACAATCTCAGATAGCGGATAACAATCAGCTCACTTTCTTATTTTAGGATTGCTGTAGCCATGGTCATTAGCAGCTCCAAGAAATACAATAGGCAGGGCCTGGTCCTCCCACACTGCGTGTCCCCTCTCCAGAAGAGCTGCTGCCAAAATCCTTCCTGCGACAGAAAAGCAGAGTGGGTTCCCAAGGAAGAGCTGGCTGTTGATCTGAGGGGAAAGGGGTGGCATGGCAGTGGGCAGTGCATCAAAATGAGCATCCCAAAGGGCACACTGCAGGCACCAAACTGCTCTGCAACAGCATCTGTGTTTGCAGCACATCAGGAAGAGCAAAGAGTTGCAACCTGGAGAAGAGAAGGCTCCAGGGAGACCTTGGAACCACTTCCAGTACCTAAAGGGGATCTGAGAGAACTGGAGAGGGACTTTGGACAAGGACATGGAGTCATAAAGGGGGAATGGCTTTGAAGTGACAGAGGGCACGGTTACATTAGGTATGAGGAAGAAATTGTTCCCTGTGAGGTTGGGGAGGCCCTGGCACAGGTTGCCCAGAGAAGCTGTGGCTGCACCATCCCTGGAAATGCTCAAGGCCAGCTTGGACAGGGTTTGGAGCAACCTGGGATAGTGGAACATGTCCCTGTCCATGGGGAATGAGATGATCTTTACTGTTCCCTCCAACCCAAACCATTCCAGGACTCTGGGACACTCTATACTTTTAAGTGGAGTATCCAGGAGCACCAGGGCCACGTCCTGCCCAGCCAAGGAGCAGCCCCAGGAGCAGAGGGACAGTGCTGGCCAAGGGCAGTGCTGCTGCCCAGCTGCCTCTGCACCCCAGAGCTAGTGCTGAATGCTGGAACATCCACATCCACTGATGGAACACATTGTAGGGATACCTTAAAGCTGTGCTGGGCCAAGGGAGCGGGATGGGATAAGCAGGAGCACAAGGACAGGCTACAGGTTCACTCCCTGCTCCAACAAATAGTTCTTTTACATTAAATAATGTGCGGGATAAACTACTTCCATGAGTCTCAGAGCAGAATCTGGAGCCTTCTCCCTTCCTTCCTCTCTCCCTGGTGGAAACACAAGCTCTCACAACTTCTCAAGAAAGAGGTTTGGGCTCCTCTTGCCCCAAACCAGACCTTACTGTACCACTTGAGCACCCTCTTCTATGTAGGAAAAAAAAATAAAAAAGGAAATACAAGAACATTTTTACTGCTGTTTTTTTCTTTGGTTTGGGGTGGATTTTTTGGCAGATACCCTTTCACCAGGATCATGTAGAATGAGTAAGGTACAAACCTCCTCTCAGTTTTTAAGTTCTTGACACGTCATGAACAGATTTCCACACAGTCCTGTTCCACTGATACAAAGGTAAAAGGGGCAGCAACAAGTTCATGCCCCTTCACCCATTCCAGGAATAGCCCTAAAGAGATGATTCTCTTAAAATGACGAGACTGAATGAATAAAACTCAATTCCTCTTTTCAAATTGTTGGGTTATGAAATAAATCTGGGAAAGAACCAGTGGTACAACAATTTTTGATCTTCCCAGAAATTATATCAGTGTATTCTTTGTTTACCAGAAGTTTGGTCCAGCTGGGGTGGGAAGGTGGTGAAAATCAGTCCTTCTTCAAAAAATGCAGAGAAAAATTCACTGATACAATACAAACTCAGTTCAAATTATTTATATAAAGCAAAACCTCAGTCCACAATGAGGATTTCAAGTTGGACTGAAAGGAAAAGCTGAGGTCTTGAGGGATACTCTTGCATGGCGTATTTGATAATTCCATTTATGAATAAACAATTATTACCAATGAATCTCTTGCATATTATTGACAAAGGCACAGAAGCTGCTTTTTGGCACTGATGATTTGCCCATTGTCAAATGTGAACTGGGCAATTGTGGTGGCTGCTGCTCCCTTAAGAAATTGTCCAAGATTCAGATTGGTGTGTCCTGGCTTGCATCAATTAACAGCACAATCTTTTTGTTATGAAAATGCAAACATAAGTAGCCTGAGGGGTCTTGTAAATGCAAATATAAAACTATAATTTCAATTTCCCTGAAAGTACAAGAAAGCTTTTTTTAAAAATTTTTTTATTTACTGTTACAATGATAAGTCTCGATTTTTGTTTGTTTATTTTCTTTTCTCCTTGCTTTGAATGCAAAATGGAATTTAACCCAGGGAATCAGCAGATTTGGGGGTGTGGGGAGGATGGAGGCAGCTGCTGGAATCTGTGGGCTCCTCTAGGCAGGGCCAGGCTATGAAGGGTGAGGAGAAGGTGGATGCTTGGCCCCACAGTGGACATGAGCTGGGCTGGGCAGCGTGCCCACAGCTGGGGGAGAATTCCCACGTGAAGATTCTTTCCACTCGCTCCAGGCATCCAAGGAGCCTAAATTAGGCATCCACACCTCTGCCACGGCTCAGGGGAAAGACACAGAGACCTTGAGATGTGTCCTTCACTGCCAGCTTGGTGGGTGATTGGCACCATTCTGGGCCAAAAGCGATGCTTTTGTATTCAGTGCCATGGGGTCATAATGGGCAGAAGAGTCCCCTCGACAGCAAGGTGGGAGGTGGCACCTGATTTCACATCAACGAGGCATTACTGAGGCCTAATGAAAGAATTGGGGGAACGTCCACGGTCTGTTTTCCCTTTTCTTTTTACACCACACATATAAAAGTAAAATTTGAAAACAGCCACTTCACTTTCTTCCTCCCTGCCAGGCTGGCCTCAGTATGCCCGTGCATGTGTCTAAACAGATTCCTGGAAAACCTGCCCTTGCCCAGGCTTGGGCTGCAGTCTGCAGCTCCAGGAGGAGCAGCAGGGAAGGGTGGCCTTGCTGGGGGCTCTCCCTGCCCGGGAAACACCAGGGATGCAGCAGGATATGTGCCAGCACACAGGTGAGAGGCTGAGGGCAAATGCAGGACCCAAAATGAAGAGGAGAAGTGGTTAAGCACCATCCTGAGCAGCTCCTGGGGTAGCAGCTCTCTCCCCACCTCCTGCACCCCTGCTCAGAGCACAGCATTGCCCTCCTGCCAGCTCGGGCTCCTGGGAAAACCTTCCTTTACTTCCTTGATGATTTTTAATTAGACCAAACGAGCGATTAACCAGCACAACAATCCCTCACCCAACTCTCTCGTTTCGCCCGCTTGATGAAGGTGGTGGTGTGCTGCGGGAGGGCAACGCTGCCACGGTCCGGCGGTGGCACCTGGCAGGGTGGCACAGCCAAAATTCAGCCCAGGGTCACCCCGCTGGGGTCTGCCAGGGTCTGTGGGTACCACACACATGGTGTCCCCTCCCCTGCTTCAGCACACGGAACAGAGCTGGAGGGCAGGGAGGAAAAAAAAAAGGGAAAAATGTTTATAAAGTTATTAGTTGTTAGTTTTCTGCCCCTTGCACCGTTCCCAGCTTTCGGGAGTCCTCCAGCCTTGGATCGGCTGGTTGTTTTCCTTTCCCCCCTGCACTCCCGCACGAACGAACGCTAGAGGCACCCTTCTTCTGGTCTGCGAGAGAAAACTTAGCTCCTAACTTTTTTTTTTTTTTTAACTTCCCTCAGGAAAAAAATGTGGACTCAATTATCTTTGTAAAATGTCAGATGCAGGAAAGGGGCTGTGCTTACTTGGATATCCCATCCGAGGCAGTGACTGATTTTTTTTTTCCCCCTTCTTCTTCTTTTTTTTTTTTTTTTTTTTTTTTTTTTCCTGAGGGCTGGAAAGCGCCTCTCGAAATAAAAGTGCAGAACCGAGCCGGTGGCTCCCAGAGCGGCCGGGGCGGGCGCGGCGGGAGCCCCCAGCGCAGCGCAGCGCAGCGGAGCCCAGCGCGGAGCCCACCTGCCCCCGGGGCAGCATCGCCCCGCACCTTCTCCCGGACTGAGACCTTCATACATACACAGAAACACACACATATATATATAAAAATATATATATACACGCTTTTTTTTTTTAAATCCTTCCCCCCGGCTTTTCCTCCAGGACTTTTCCACCGCTTTTGGGACAACCCGCAAACTTCTCACTCGCTGCCCCTTCGCTGCTTTCCCGGTGATTGGGGTTTTTTTTTTTTTTTTTTGGGCTTGTTTTGGTTTTTGTTTTGCTACTTTGATTTTTTTTTTTTTTTGTTTTCCCCTCCTCTCTCCTCGGGAAGACCCGCCTGCCTCTCTCGCCTCCCGTGCCCCACCGGAGAGGCCGGGAGCGGCTCCGGCGGCGCGGGCAGCACCTCCCCGGCGCACGGCGTGCGAGCCCGGCGGCGGCGGCGCGGCTCGGCTCGGCTCGGCTCCCGAGCGGCTCCGAGCGGCTCCCTGCGGCCCGGCACGGCACGGCCCGGCTCGGCTCGGCACGGCTCGTCCCGGGCGCTCGCCCCCGATAATGCAGAGCTACAAGTACGACAAGGCGATCCCGCCGGAGAGCAAGAATGGGGGCAGCCCGGCGCTCAACAACAACCCGGCCAAGAGCAGCAGCAAGAAAGCCCTGCTCATCTGCCTCGACTGCCTCTGCCTCGTCATGGGTGAGCACCGCGGGCTCCGCGCCCCCTCTCCGCGCTCCCGCACCCCTCCGCTGCTCGGGAAAAACTTTTGGGAAAGTTCGGCGCCGGGCGGGCAGAGCTCGGCCGTGCCCCGGCCGCGCCGCCGCTTCCCAAACAAAAGCGCGGAGCGGGGCCGCCGGGAGAGCCGGGCCGGGCGGCGAGCGGGGGAGCCGGGGAGCGGCCGCGCCGGGCCGGGGAGCGCGGGGGGCGGCCGGGGGTGCCCGCGGGGAGAGCCGGGCACGGCAGCCCCGCAGCCCGGCGCGCTGGTTGCGGGCGATTCGCTGCTGTTGGTGGCCGGCTGCCCCCGCGGCCCCGGCGCGGCCCGGGCGGTGCGCAGGGGGCACTGTGGGCTCGGGGATGCGCCCCGAGGCTGCCCCCGGCGCGGGCCCCGCTCCCGGCGCTGCTGCCTCGGCGGCGCCGGGGCCAGCTCCAGGTGGAGGCAGCGCTCTACGCTCAGCCCGGCTCGTGTTTTGGTTAATAATGGAAAACAGCAACTCTTGCCGCTCCGGCTGCCGTGTCGCTCTGCTGGCGGCTTTACCAGCGCTCCTCTCTTTCTCCCGTCTCGCTCAACTCATTCCGGAGCGCTCTCGCAGCCCCTGGCAGAGGTTGGGGTTTGCCTGCCTGCTCGGTTTTTTTGGGGATGCGATGGCTTTTTGGAGATGCTGTGGCATGGAAGGGAACTGTCAACAGCGCGTCTCAAAAAAAAAAAAACTTTGCATTCCAAAACATCAACCCTTCCATTGTGGCTGCGATGCTGAATGTTTAATTGACAGACACGGGCAGGGGAAATCAACCGGCTTCCAACAAAGAGATTAATAACACAACAGCACGTGAGTTTAATACTCCAGACACCACAGTCTTTAAAACAATTGTTTCTGCTTAGAGCCCATTTTTTAAAGACTGTCAGTTTGATTTAATTTTTATGCAGTTTATTGATCATCTGGTGTATATTAGGGGGCACTAATACATTAGGAGGGGAGGCATGGTTTTCTCTTTATATTCCCACAAGAATAGGGGCCAGTGCAGAAAGCTTCATCTTCTCGGATCTGGAAAAAATAAAAATACTTGGTATCCCATATATGAAACTAATATAAGTAGGAACATAACTAGCTGGACTTACCTCACTTATTTAAGCAGAAAATCGAATTCCTAGTAAAACAGCTCCTAGGAGTCAGAACTTTCAAACTTTTATTTACCCAAGTTTTCTTAACTTGAGGCGTTCCTGGAATGAGTAGGTGCTATGAGAATGGGGAAAGGGTTTTGCTTCTCCTTCTCTGGGCTAAGGGTCCTAAATGAAAAAGCAGTTGGTTGACATGTGTTATTCTACTTGTGCTAGTTTGGGTAAACAGGACTTATCAAGCATCACTGGAAAGTATTGTTGGCAGGGAATAATGTGATACAGCAAAACTGTGATTGTTGCTTTGTTTCAGGTTGCTACAGGTGGAAATCAGGAAGTAAACACCAGAGTTGGCTTGTTTTGGGGTTTTTGTTGGGGTTCTTCGTTGTTGTTTTGTTGTTGGGTGTTTTTTTAGGGTGAGGAGCATTTAAATGCAAGAGCATGAATGCAGCAGAAAGTTTAGATCTGACTGATCACTGGCCGGTGAAGGGCATGGGTGGGACATGGTGAGGGAGATGATTATGGGATGGAGAGCCCATGGTGTGTGTTTGAGGATGGAGAGCCCATGGTGTGTGTTAGGGGATGGAGAGCCCATGATGTGTGTTTGGGATGGAGATCCCATGGTGTGTGTTTGGGGATGGAGAGCCCATGGTGTGTGTTAGGAGATGGAGAGCCCATGATGTGTGTTAGGGGATGGAGAGCCCATGGTGTGTGTTAGGGGATGGAGAGCCCATGGTGTGTGTTTGGGGATGGAGAGCCCATGGTGTGTGTTAGGGGATGGAGAGCCCATGGTGTGTGTTAGGGGATGCAAGAGCCCATGATGTGTGTTTGGGGATGGAGAGCCCATGATGTGTGTTTGGGGATGGAGAGCCCATGGTGTGTTTGGGGATGGAGAGCCCATGGTGTGTGTTTGGGGATGGAGAGCCCATGGTGTGTGTTAGGGGATGGAGAGCCCATGGTGTGTGTTAGGGGATGGAGAGCCATGATGTGTGTTAGGGGATGGAGAGCCCATGATGTGTGTTTGGGATGGAGATCCCATGGTGTGTGTTTGGGGATGGAGAGCCCATGGTGTGTGTTAGGAGATGGAGAGCCATGATGTGTGTTAGGGGATGGAGAGCCCATGGTGTGTGTTAGGGGATGGAGAGCCCATGGTGTGTGTTAGGGGATGGAGAGCCCATGATGTGTGTTTGGGATGGAGATCCCATGGTGTGTGTTTGGGGATGGAGAGCCCATGGTGTGTGTTAGGAGATGGAGAGCCCATGATGTGTGTTTGGGGATGGAGAGCCCATGGTGTGTGTTTGGGGATGGAGAGCCCATGGTGTGTGTTTGGGGATGGACTCTGCAAATACACCCGGACCAGGACCAGGAGTATCGGACCTGCCAGTGGATGACTGGGCATGAGTTGCTGTCAAAGCTGCCCCACTCATGGGAGGCTTGGCTTGCTCTTCTCTCTGCCTTTTGCTAGTGAAGTTTATAGTTTCCAAGTACTTGATTCCCATTTTCTTGTTAAAAAAATCCCCCAAAAACCGCTTGGAAAGTGGAAAAAAGGTGTCCTAGCTGAATCCTTCCTGTAAGAGAAAGGTGGGCAGGTACAAGTTGATGGATATTTACATATACAGTGGGGAATAAAAAGAAAAAAAGTTCTTTATAAGATAACAAGGGGCAGAATTGGGTCAAATGACTTCTTCTGAGGTGGAGGGACCAGCAGAGATGTAATGCTGGTGCATGTGGGCACATGGCCAGTGGCCTCCAGTGCAGTCAAACTGAGTTACGCCTCTTGAGCAGCTGCCCAAAGACATTCAGAGAAGCAGGGAAACAGAAGGCTTTTTCTCATTTGAGGACCACTTTAGGAAATATTAAAACTGGCCATTTGATTTGCAGAGGCCTGTGACGCTGCACTGGCTCCTGCTGCAGGTAATGCCATAATTCAGCCCAGAATTGGTTTTCTCTGAGGGGAAAATGAAAAGAAGGAACTATGGCTGGAATGTTTTTCAGAAATGACACACTCTGTGTGAGGCTGTAGATGTGTACAAACCCTTTGTTTACACACAAATTTAAACAAATTACCCAGAAGACAATTACCATAACCATCTAAGAAAGTCTGAATTAGTAAAGCTGAGCTATCAGGAGCTTCCTTGAGCTTTAATTTGGTGAGAGCAGTTAGAAAGATCCACTTTTGTCTTTCATCCTTAAGCAGTACAATGGTTATCTTGATAGCAGATGCATAAAAGGAAGATTTGTATCTTTTTTTTCTTGGGGAGCAGGGTTATGGAGCTAATGGCTGGCGGAGTGGGTTGGATGAAGATCACTGCACCAAACCCTCCATTTTTCCAGCGTTTCCAACTTGAGTTGAGTTGGCAGGGAGCTGGATGTTCTTGAATGACCAGCCCACTCCTCTAATGAGTGCACTTGGCACTCATAAATCCCTGGGCTCTTGCATGAACAAGAGGTTTGATCGCCGACACTGCGAACTTCCCAGAAATTCCGTGCCCGTGCTTAACTCAGTAAAAAAAGGCAGAAAAGAACTGAGTGTGCATTTATTAAAGCAGGTCATGAAAGGGGGGAAAATAACTTTCTCCATCTGCTTCCTCCTCTTGGGAGGGCTCTGTTTAGAGCATTGGAAGATGCTTCCTGAAATTGTTAGGGCCACAGGCGAGCATGGTGGTGTGGAAGAGTCCCCGCTGCCCTGTCCCTGTCTACTGATCACTGCAGAACATCTGAAAATGTGATTGAGAGGCTCTGGGCAGGTCTGAAGTTCCCCCTGCTGAGCTGGTTGGTGTCTTTACTTTGTAGGGCAGTGGGGAACTCTCCGAGCAGCAAAACAAGAGGCGTGACGGGTGGACCTCACTCCACCTTCATCTGATCATCCACTGCCCATCCCTCTGCCAGGAGTTTCCTGCCCCTCCTACCTCCAGCTTGGAGTTCTAATCTGGGGAAACTGGTGTGACCCTGGCTGGGGCAGATCTCAGGGGGCAACTTTCCCTGGTGCCATGGGGTTTTGCTATCCTGCAATATCCCCCAAACCTCCTCCTGATGCAGGAGACGTGGCCAGGTGGGGAAAAGCCTCCTGCCCTGGCCCTTGAGGTGGGATGTTTTGGAGCCTGGCCCCACAGATGTAGCATCTAGGGTTAAATTTACTCCTCTCAGACCTGCTGTTTTCCCTTGGCAGGGGCTCCTGGTGTTCAGCAAGCTCTGAGCAGCCACCTGTGCTCTGCTGACGGGTGCTAAGTCAAGCGTTTAATCTCGGAAGAGGGGAAGGCTGTGTCAGCAAGGGTGATAGGGCAGATGAGGGTCCTCAGTAGCTTGTATTTGTGCAGCTTGGGCAGGTAAAACAGCTTCCAAAAAGTCCTGCTTGTGCCATAAAATAGAAGGATTTCATCTGGCATACCTGCTTCTGAGGCTTGTGGAAATTGGCTTTATGGGAGCATATGTTTCAGGCTGGTGGGATGTAAACTGCACATAATTTACTGCCCTTCTTCTTTTCTGCCTCTAATTTAATTTTCTCTCTTCTGTCAATCCCAGTTAATCTGTGCAGCACACGTTTTACTGCCTTGGGAAGGTTTTTTGAAGCAACAGATGGATAGACCTCTTACAACCTTAATATCTCTGCAGCTTTCTCACAAATTTGGCATCTCCTGTAGCGAGCTTGATGCTAAAATGAACTTTGAAAGTAAATATTTATGTTAGCTGGACCTTGACATGTTTATGTAAGTGGGTATATAATCTTATAATTTGGGCTAACAGTTTAGATTGCTCTTGACTTCCCTCTTCTGTGTAGAAAATTGTGTCGTTCTCCAGCTCTCAGAAGCAAAAAGGATTTGAGCTCTGCCAGGGGCCCTGTCGCTTCATCACAAAAATTGGTGCAAACAGGCCTGGGATTGTCATTTAAGTGTAAGGAGTGGGAGGAATTGGAGATGAGGGGTGAGGTTAGAGTTATTTGGATGGTGTAAGGCTGGATGTGTTGAGCTAAGCAACTTTGCTTTGTTTGGGTTGGGGCTGTTTTTATTTTTAGGACTGCCCCGCTGCGCAGCCCTCACTTGTCACATGGGTGACATCTTTCTGTGCACCTGAAGAAGACACCGAGCCAACCATTTCTCGTTTCCAGCAAGGGACAGCAAGGGCTGGCCGTACCAAACCAGCTGGACAGTCCCAACCCCTCGGTGATGCCTTCTCCAGGCTGTGTCTCCCGTGTTGAGCCCACACCACACGGGAGAAGCTGTGTGGGTGGAGAGTCGTCATCGTGTTTTGAGCATCCCTAGGTGGGGTTTGGTCGTTAGTGTTTATTTGTCTCTCCACAACCTGTAGGATCTCCTGGTGGCAGCGAGCTCCTGGCCAGGGATGGCTGCTCTGGAGGTGCTCTGGCACAGGCAGGTTGGCAGGAGTGGCACCTTGGCATGAGGTTGTGCAGTTGGATTCTGCCAGAACTTGAGAGTTAAAGGAGCTTTTTTTTTTCTTTTTTGATTCTGGAAAAGCTTCTTATTGAACCAGCAGTCAGCACCTAAAGTGTGATACCCATCTGTTGTGCCTCCCTTGAAAGACCAAAGAAGCCAAAGATGACTGGAAGTAAAGGCGAGAGAAATATTTTGGAGGTGTTTGAAATCCACTTTTTCTGCATTTGCTCTGTGAAAACAAACAAACAAACAAACAAAAAAGAGAACTGACCTATCAAAAAGAGATTATTAGTGACAATTATACTTGAGGTGTTAATTGCAGAACAAGGAAATGCTGTACCTATGGCAGACCAAGTCCTCAGGGGTTTAAATCTGTTGGCTTTCCTGAGTTGGTGGAACTTGGCCAGCCTGAAGATGTGTCTCCAGGAAAAGCAGAATTACGTGCAACTGCTTCATGGCCAGGAGTGCTTTGAATCCTGTGTACCTGCTGCTGAGACAGGCAGGAGATGGGAATCACAATTACAGCAGATGACATTTTTTTAATTGTCTGTTTGTAGTGAGCACGGAAAATAATATAAACATCACTCCCAGATCAAACGGATTATTTTTATACCCTTTAAATCTCCATTTAATATGCATGCCTTTCCTAGGCTGCTTTGGTCTGACTCTGTTTGTCTGGATACAGGCTGGTGGTGTCTTCTCCAGATGCGTGTGCTCTGTGTACCACCCAAAAATGGTTTGCATACCACAGCTGGGGAACCTCTGGCAAACCAGGGCCCCTCTTCAGCATCTGAGATAGGCAGGGTGTTTGTGTGGCCCCATCTCTGCCTGAAACGCCTTCAAAGAGGGGGAGGCAAAGGCTCAGCTCTGCTCTGGCGGAGCAGGCTCCATCCTCCCCGTTCCCTTCATACAATGCTCCCACTTCATCCATAGTAATCCAGAAGGGACCCTTGTGGTCTCCCGGCCTGCCTGTGCCTGGAACAAGGGCCTGCCTGTTGAAGGCAGCGTGGGGAAAATGCAGCAGCCTTCAAACCCTCCTCTCCCAGCATTCACACAGCCAGAGCTGGGAACAGCAGCTTCCCTGGCATCCCAAGAGGCTGTGTCCCAGCGGGGGAAGGAAGCAGGGAAACCCCCTCCCAGGATGTGGCTTTCTCCCCTGCCAGCTGGGGTTTTGTATGAGTGCTATCATATATACACATATATATATATATAATTTTTTTTTTTTTTTTTTACATTTTCTTCCTTTTTGTTTTGTCTTAGGGCCTTGTTCGGCTCTTCCGGTAGGTCAGGTTTCATCTTTTAAACAAACAAACAAAGAGGCTCAGAAATGAGAATGATAAAGCCTCAATGAAAGAGGTGAATTAAAGTAATCCAGCGCTTATCCTGTAATTATACAAGTCTGAAGTCGGTTTTCTGAACGCTCTTCTGTGTTTCCCCCCTTGCCGGTGTGTCTGGAGGCCCAGCCTGTGGCCAGCCTTCCATCTGCCTTCCCAGATACCTCAGCTGGGTGGGTTTTGCCAAAAGCTGGTAGGAGGGTGCCCTGTGTGTCACATCTCCAATGGATCAGTGGCCTCCTTTCCCAGAAGGGCATTTGCATCTCTTTCAAATCCACCCCATCTTCGTTTCACTCCCTCCCATGACATCCTCCTTGGAGGGGCACTACCTGCTCCACAATTTTAGAGCAGGTGGAAAGTTCCTTCGTGTAGATCAGGTGTCTGTGGCCAGGGGTGTGTTGGAGCAGCTGTTGGGAAATTGGAGAATCCCTTCTTTCCTCTTAGCTGCACGCAAGGGCTCAGTTGCAGCAGTGGGATCGTGATCAGCCAAAGCTGCTCCTCCAGTTCAACCTGAGGAAGCAGAATGCCACGAAAACCAGGGAATTTAAAGTGCCTTTGTTTGGATTTTGATGCAAACAGCTTGAAAGCAAGCCTTCAGCATAAGTTTGTTACCAAGAGAATGCATGAATGAGTTTGAAAATCAGCTTTGTCGTGGCAGGTTTGGAAGTACCAGAAATTCCTATGGAACTCCATCCCTTGGAGTCAGTCACGTAAGTGGGCTTGTTTTTCACATGTGCTGGATGTTTTGGAGACAGAGGGTTGGAAACAGACTCTGCATCAAGTCAAGTTGTACGCAGAACATGTAATTTAACTCCGGAGCTTGTGATGCTCTGCACATGCCTGTGCTCTTTGTGCTGGGTGTTGCTGTTCCAGCCCTGGAACAGAACTGCATCCATGCACGACCTTGTGTTCTCTGAGCACATGTGCCCTCCTTCAGGGCCAGGCTGGGGCTGCCAGCCAGAGCCCAGATGGAGCTGCAGCTGGTCTGACACTGGTGGTGACACTGACTCTGTGGAGAGTGCTCATTATCCTCTACTGCTTTCCCAGTTCTGCATCCCTTGCCCAGAAAGATGTGAAAGAGTGTTGGTCATAGCGCTGAGGAGCTTGGGAGGTGCCTCCAGGTTTTCTGGCCAAACACACCAGTGGGCATAGCCTGTGATGCTTAAGAAACACAGCAAAATGAGGCTGGAGCATTGCTGGGTTCACCCACAGCTTGCCCTGAACACCAAAGGTGGCTGTGGGACTGAGCTGTCCTTCATCCCTTCATCCCAAACTGTCCTTCACTGCACCTCTTGGAGCCTCATCATCCTTTCTGGCTGCTGGAGCTGAGAACAGTATGGTTCTTCTTCCATGGCTTAAAGAGAAGAAGTGAAAGCTACTGGTGAGATGTTTTGGGCAGCCATCCCTCCTGAAAGAAATTATACTCCTTCAGGGAGCTTCTGTCTCCCAGCAGTGTCAGTCTGGTGCTGCACAGAAGAAGAAATTAGCTACTTTCACCTGTAAAATCATAAAAAATTACTGCCATTTTTGACCACCCTGTGTCTCACCATGCAGGTACCACACACAGATATTAATTACATTTCTGCTCATTCAGCATTAATATGAAGCTGAGACCTCATCACATCCTCCCAGTGCCCAGCCACTGAATTTGAAAGCCAGTGTGCCAAATGGGGTCTGGGCTTCCTGTCCCCTTGACACCCAGCAGGTTATTTATGACTTTTTTTGGGGGGGGATGTTGTGATGGGTTTTCCTTTAAGCCTGGAGGGAGCAGCCAGCCCAGTCCTGGTTATCATTCCCAGCCAGCTGACAGCGAGGTCTTTGCTCTTGTCTTTGGAGCAGCACAGAGCCGTGGCAACCAGTCCCACATCCCAAACATTTTGAGGGCTTCCAAGGCTTTCCTGCAAGGCCCACCACCCTTTAAAGTGCTGTTTTCCAAAGGGAAAGTCGCACACAGCGTGGTGAAATGCTGATAAGCAGGTCTGGTCAGTAACCACTGGGTGCATTTGTGTTCTGAGTGATGCTCAGGGAGTAATTTTGGATGGCTGGTGAGCTGATGGCAGGCAGCAGAGCTCCTTTGAAGTCGATAGCTGTGAATCAGTTTGGTGTTAGCAGGTTTCTGGAGCAGCTCTTTGATCACTGATCAGATGGCCCTTGCTTTTTGGGGAGCTGCTTCTGCCTGAATTCAAGTGCTGGGCCGAGGATCCCTGTGCCAGGCTGTGCTGCCCTTGGTCCTGCCTGGGCACGTCACGGGAGGTTTGTGCCTCTGGGAGTTTCTAATCTGGGGAGCAGAAGGAGCAGCATCACCCTGGCGCGTGGGCAGGCGCTGGAGCCTGGGGAGGGCACACTTTGAACGCAGTGTTTCCAGTACAGAGGTGCCCAGTGGGGCTTGCAGAGCTGCTCAGGCACCTCTGATTCCTTCCTGAACTTCAGTGCTTCTGCCAGGCCTCCCAAAGCATCTGGAAATCAGATCCTTGGCGACTGTGGGGGAGTCTGTGACTGCCAGGGCTTGGGCTGAAGTGTGTCCCCTAGGACATGTGTGCGCCTGTCCTGGGGCTTCCCACCCGAATTCCTGTGAAAACTTACCCAGGTGCCTGTGTTCTGGTGCTTCCATGCTCTGCAGAAAAGGGAAACAACCTTGGATTGTCACCCACTGCAGCAGGGGCTGGCTTGTCCTTTCCCAGAATAAGAGCTGGAGTTTTTCAGGTTAAGGATGTGGAGGAAAAGATGCACTAAAGCATCTGCCAGTTGATAAGACATTACAAAAATGGATGATTCTCAAAGGGAAGGGCTTGGAGGGGCTTTTATCCACTCACACTTGCCAGGCTGAGAGACAGTTCCCTTTGCTGCCTGACCACAAGAGGCTGTGCTTTTTGTAGAGGACTCAGGGATTTTTATTTTTTTTTCTTATTAACTTCCATAAAAATTTGCAGCATCAGTTACTATCCTCTCAGATAATTCCATTTTTTTCCCCACATAATCTGGGCCAGATATTTTAACATCCAGCCCTCCTGGTTTCTTGACCATCCCTGCAGCTTTAGCATGCAGCTGTCATTCTGCTGCAGCTCCCACAAAGCGGCTGAAAACCAAGGTAACAGCAACATTTTGAGTGAAGGGGATGAAATGTGGGATAGGTTCAGCGTATTTCTTTGTCATTGTTGGAGTCCTATTCAGTCTGGAACTGAATAGGAGGCTGATTAGCATGTGGAAGCATTTCTAAAGCATTGGGCTGTGAGGGTTGGGTGGTTTGGGGTTTTTTTTTCCTTAAAAGGAGAAGTTTTGTGGCATTTCTTTTTCTGACTGAGCTGGTATGAATCTTTGTCAAACGTAAAACCCTTGGAAAAGCTGGATAGTATTTTGGAGAAAGCCTGTTTTGATAAATCACCATGGGCACAAAGAAGTTTTCCAGTGTATAAAACTCTCCGAGCCACTGCAGAATCTAGGCATGCAGCGTGTTTGAAATTGCCAGACAAGTGGGATAGTGTTTGGGATACACCAGGATTGTGGATATAACAACAGGTACTTTGCTTTTGCTCTTGCTGAAGTTTTCTGCCACAAGTGGCTATTGGGTCCACAGCCTGAAAATCCACCTGCTTAAATCTCAGGGTTTTGCTTTCACAAGGAAAGATGTAACGTTGAGATAAATTAAAGTTGCCTGCAAGTGAAAAACATCTTCTTTCCCCATGAAATTGCTTTAAGTCCTGGGCCTCAGGCTGGTTTTGGAGAAGAGGGTTTTTTCCCTTTAGTGTCAGGGTGAGGTGTGGGGCTGATACTCGCATTAACACTCCCTTGCTGCAAGATCTGCTGTGTTTTCTCTGAAGGGTGAAATTACCACCTTGGTGCTGTTTGTGGGTCTCAGCTGGGTCAGTGCTGGAGCAGAGATCCTGCCCTGGGAGCACCATATCCCTGCCTTTTGTGGGAATGTGGGATTTTGGGGGCTTGCCAGTCCCAAGGGACATAGGGGACCCCTGTTGCCTGTCTGTGTGGGTGTGGCAGAGTTGTGCCCTGAGCTTGCAGTGGAAGAAAATGCATTTTATTTCTGTGTACAGTGAGTATTTTATTTCTGTGTACAGTGAGTGATGGACATGAGGTCTGTCTTGAAGGGCTTAGTGAGGGGATGGCCTTGGGGTTGTATGAAAAGCTCACAGCAGTACTTGGAGTCAGACCCTCTTGGTGGTGTGTGCATGGCCTGGATCTCATGCCTGGGTTTCTTTGAGGGTTTCCTTTCAGTTACGCCAGTTTAAGAAAGGCAAAATGGTCAGCTCACTGGTGTGCCTTAATGTCACACAATGGAATGGTTTGGGTTGGAAGGGACCTCAAAACTCAAAACTCCCCTTCAAAAAGTAAATTATCTTGTTCCAACCCCCTGCCATGGCAGGGACACCTTCCACTATCCCAGGTTGCTCCAAGCCCTGTCCAACCTGGCCTTGAACACTTCCAGGGCTGGAGCAGCCACATCTTCCCTGGGCACCCTGTGCCAGGCCCTCACCACCCTCTGAGTAACGCCAGCTATTGAAGGCTGATTAAAGCTATTGTTTAATTAAGGAGAACTCAGCTCCTCTGTTCACAATCCATGATTAAAGGATCTTTTGAAGTAATTCTGCAGCACTTTCTCGTTGCCTGCCTTTCTCTCCTTCACCTAGGAGAGAGTTCTGGTGCTGAGGGTGCCGGCCTGGGCGGGCCGAGCGCTGTTACCACAAACCTGCTGGCAGAGCTGCCTGCTGCCAAAGGCATCCCAGCGTTCAAAAACCCTGCAGAGGGGTGGAAGGGAGTTCAATCTCAGGATACGCTGATTTGGAAAGGGAATCCAAACAAAGAGGCTTTTCAGCAGAGCCTGAGGCTTGGCTTCTCTCAAGGGCAGTTTGGGCTTGGGGAAGCATCCGGGAGGCGGCGAGCGGAGCAGGAGTACATGAGCTGGATGCCGCGTGGTGTAAGGTTTCCCAGCACAGCCTGGTTTTGTGTTACAGGCTGGGGAACTGGCTCTAAGCTCTCCTCTCCTTTCTTTTCCTTTTTTTTTTTTTTTTTTTTTTTACCCCCCCTTTCTTTTATTTCTGTTGGAAACAAAGGGAGAGGTTTAGGTTCTTTTGTTGTTGTTGTTGTTTTTTAATAAAGGTTCCCATCCCCTGCAGGTTTGGCGGTGCCTCTCGCTGTTGATGCTGGAGGGGGACCCGTTGGTGACTGTGACCTGGAGAAACCCTTTGCAGGGTCCCACGCAGGCCTCACAGGGATGTTTTATTTTGCTCGGAAAGCTCAGCCCTCTCAGGGGCTCACTGAGGCCACTCTGGCAGGAGCTGGCGTTCCTGAGGGGACAGGCACCTCGTAAAGGAGTTCTGGCTCAGATAAGAAGTGAAATGAGGTGGATGCTGGGGCACCTTCTTTGCAGCAGGAGGGATGCAAAGTGGAGGGGGTGTCTGCCATTCCCCTGTTCCCATGGCAGCCCTGTCCCTCACTGTGACACCTCTGGTGCCACCACGTCCCCGTGAGGTGCCAGGAAGAGCCGGGCAGGGAGGAGGTGCTACCAACCATCCCAACCAACCAGTTGGGGTTTTTTATAGGCACCAGATGGTTTTAATAGAGGAAAGCTGAACTTCTTATGACCCTTCCCTACAGACGTTGTTTGTTGTTTTGTAATTGTGGCCAGGACAAAACCCTGTTCCAGAACCTGCAGTGAATCGAGAGCTTGGTGCCTTCTTCTCCATCCCACCATAAACCCCCCACTGTCCCCAAGTTCCTCTGCCTGCCCTGACTCCAAATGATCCAGGGGAAGCTGCTGGGCATGGAAAACTTGAAGCTTTCCACTGATCCCTGGCTAAAGAGATTAGCAAGAGAAGAAACCGAAACATCTAAAAGCAAAGCACAAGGAAGCAATAAAATGTCAGGCCATGTTTTCCCTGCTGGTTGATTAAAAATTCTCCTGATAAGCAGGAAAGCTTTCATGGCTGAACAAGACCTGTATCGTGTCAAATGCAGTGAAAGTTTTATTGGAGAAGGATAAAGCGGTGCGAGCGTTGGGTTGTACTTGCAGCCCTCCTGGAATTGTTATCCCCCAGGGCTGAGGAGCAGTGCTTTTTGGAAAAGAGAAAGTCAAGCAGAAGGAGATGAGGCCTGGGTCTTCATTCTCCCCATGGGAAAACCATCAGCAGTGGCAATCGGAGACCTGTGCCCAGACAGTGCCAAGATGCTCCACTGGGCCCACGGTTTCCCTCTAGCCTGAGAAATCTTGGGATCAAACACAAGACAGGAATGACAAAACAGGAAAACAAAAGGCTCACTTCCATGCTGTTGTGTTTGACTTCCCAAGGTTTTAATTGCCAAGGGCTGCATGGGGAGCCAGCTGGCTGCAAAGGGATGCAGATCTCCAGTAAGAGAGGCAAAGGGATGCAGATTTCAAGGAAGAGAAGAAAAGCTCCTTTTTGTTGTGGGTTTTTTTTTAATCTTTTGTCAGAGAAACTAACAACTGTTATGTTTTCCTACAGGAGATGCAGTTTTGTGTACATTTCCCCTTCAAAAAGTAAATTATCACTTTTAGTTACCTGCTTCCTCAGCTCCCCCAGCTGCTCTTGAAGCTTCTGCTGTTATTGTTTTGCTACCTGTAGGAGTAAGAGGGTGCAAGCAGCAGGAAAGCCAAGTATAGAGTGCAAAGGGTGCCTCAATTTCACAATTTTTCTCCTTGGAGCAGAAAACCTCTGCTTTTTACAAAGGGAAAACACAGTAGGTGGTTTAACTTGCAGGCCCTTGGCCCCTGCTCCAAGAGGTGTGCATTTCCCTGCAGATGTGGTTCACAGTGTCAGCAGGATCAGGCCCACCAGTGTGGGGCCCTGGGAACAGGCTGGACAATCCCAATTTTACTGCCAAAACCTTGTTTTTATATGATAACTTGGAAAGAGGGGAAAAAGGCCAGCTTCAAGTAATAATCATAATAATATTAATAATAAAAAAGCATGGGCTATTTGGCACGCCGGGTGTATAAATCTCGACATTAGCTACCTGTGAATTATCCAGCAGCACGTTAATTGGTACCCCTCAGTAGATGAGGATTTGGCACCGGGTCTGCATGCAATTACAAGCCACACACAGAAGGACACAGGCAGCTAATGAACTCCTGCCAAACTCCAGCTCCGCTCCTGCGGCTTTTGAAGCCCGCTGGTCTTTCAGCGTTTTGTATGGTAAGCACTGAAAGGCATCAAATCACTCCTTTGACAGTGTTTAGAAAGGGTTGGTTTGTTGAATAACCCAGTCCCTCCAAAGTTCCCAAATCTGAGAACTGGAGCATCTATAGGCTCCTTTCTCAGCAGAGCAGTAAATAGGCTGGAAATAGAGGACACCCCTGAGGAGCTCCTGCCTTGCTGACAGGAGCCAGAGGGCTCTGGTTGCCACGATGGGCTGCAAGAAAAGAAACTATTTCCACTTAAAAAATACTTCAAAACAATCCCACCAATGGGATGCTTTTTGTTCCCAAGCCCTGTTGTTTAGAACTGAGGCTGTGCACAGCGTCTCTCATGGGTTTGCAGTTGCTCTGGTGTTCTGAGTGAGGTGGTAAAAAGCGTTTTTGGGGGGCTTCTGCCCTGTTGGGAGGGCAGGTTTTCGTGGGGCTGGGTTTGGAAGGTCGTGGTGCTTTTTCATGGATGTTTTGTTGCTGGGATGGGATTTGAGCCTGAGATCTTCTCCTCCTCTTTTCATGTCTGAGGTGACAAAGGGAGTAGTTGTTGAGATGAAAACAATTTCCCTGAAAACCTGCGATTTTTCAGGCAAACATACCAGGCGGGTTTCATGGCAGTACCATGGTGAAGAGGAATAATGCAGCTTGGCACGAAGCCCTTCCAAATAAAAAAAAAAGGGGGAGGAGAGGAAACAGAAGAGCCTTTGTCAAAATTAACTGCAATAAAGAAAAAGGGACTCCTATTCCCTTGGGCTTCTTTAACCTTCTTTCCTCAATTTATTCACACGTTCCTTGACAGCAGGGCACAGCATTGTTGCAGGAGGCTGGAAATGGAAATTGGGAGTTGTCCATTTTTGGTTTTAAAAGGCATGGTACATGTTGTGTCCCTCCAGTTAGTGTGAATAGAGCCTTGGCTGTCGCCTGTGCCATTTAGATGTGGCCCAGTTCATCCTGTCCCTTAAAGAAACAGGGTTGTGGGATGTCACCTGGCTGCAGAATGCAGCTGTTGTGGGCAGGTGCATGGGAAAGGGGCTGGGGTGACAAGGTGGTTGTGCCCACCCTGCCTGGCCCTGTGCTTGCAGAGCACTGTGGTGAAGTTTTCAGTGTTACACCGGATTTGCAGAATTTTTGGTCTCTTAGAGGGATAAAAGCACCCAGAAGTCTGAGATGGTGTGTGGCACCGAGCCACGCTGTCCCAAAAAATTCTGTTTGGCTTTCAGGGGCACAAATAATTCACAGGGGCAGATGGGCAGGGTAGGTAAGTCCTTGTGTGCAGCACGGGGTGGACACCTCTGTCACTGCAGGGGATGTCTTGCCTTCAGAATACCCCACTCCCAGCTGCTTTCCATCAAAACTTCTGTGGGCTGGGAGGGGTCAGCATGGCCAAGGCAGCAGTTGTCATTCCTTCTCCTTCCCCTGCGAAGTCTCCTTTCCCTGTAATACAAAGCTATTTTAATTAGGACCATGGTTTTTATTTATTTTTTTAACATTACCAGCACAGTCTCAGATATATCATGTATTGCTATACATTAGGATGCCACTCTGTGCAGTCAAAATACAGAGGAGCAAGAAGAATGGTAATATTACACTTTTTTAACCCATTGATAAATAGGCAAAGCCTTTCAGAGCTCTGCTCTGGGGACCACCAAGATCAACCCCCATCACTTTAAGGGCCTTTGGATCACTTCCACCCACGTCTCTCTGCCTTTCAGCACTCTGGGCCGTGCTTTATGTCCTGGAAACTCTACCAAATCGCGACTACCGAGGGGGAAAAGCTTCATTTCCAGTTAATCAAGGGAGTTGTGTAATACCATTTTCTCCTGGGGAACTTCCAGAAAAAAGAAAGGAGGAGAGGAAGGGGGGGGAGAAAGGGGAGCATTACATAAAGCAAGTATATTAAGAGGAAATAAATTATGAATTAAAAGTGATTAGTGAACTTTTAAGGAAGAGGTCAGAAGTGCTTTTTGGAATACAAACTTTTTAAGCTTCCAGTGCTTGTATTGGGTTACAGAGTTATAACCCAGCCTTATTTGTGCAGGTGGCTGCTGCTTCAAATCCGAAGAAGGATTTTGCATTTACAATAGGTACATTGACAGAACTGGGTCAAAAAGCTACTGGTGGTAGGCTCAGGGCTATGGCCAGGGGCTCTGCTGCCTCCTGCACAGGGGCAGCTGCTCCCAAAAACATGCTAAATTACAGTGGCACTGCCTGGCCATGGTGCTGAGGAAGATGTGTAGGAAGTTCAGTGATGAAGTTTGATGAATTTTTGTTTAAGAGACCTAATGTTGACTTAGTTAACTGACTTTATTTTTGCTTCATATGCTTTGTGTCTTTACTGAGTTAAAAATAATAGAATTTTGTTGGCTGCGTTACACTGGCTATGGTTTTATATTTCAACCTGTTCTTGTTATGGTTTGGGGTGTCTGTACAAAGAGGAGGAGCCAGGGCCTTATGTCAGGGTGTTTGGGGGCAAGAAGCTGAGATAAGGAATTTTTGCTTGCTATTTTATGTAATAAAACAGCACCTACATCTCACAAAATTTTCCTTTTGAGTAAAAGTTGATGAATTGGTTGGATGGGGCCCTGAGCAACCTGATCTAGTGAGTGACATCCCTGTGCGTGAGTTGCAGCTAGGTGATTTCTAAGGTTCTTTTAAACCCAATCTTTTCTATCATTCTGTGATTCTATATGAGCAAAACAGAGTTGTGATTACATAGGGAAGTGTTCACCCAGCCATTGAGTGGGATGACAGGGACAAAGGGGAGCAATTGCTTTGCTCAGCCTCTGGTTTGGCAGAAATTTCTTAGATTCCCCCCAAAAGAAAGGGGGTGTTGAGTGTTGCTGGGGCTGGGCAGTGGCCTGAGCCCTTCCTCGAAGGCAGAGCCCAGAGGGGTGGTGGTGAGAGGCTCGTTCCAAACCCTGCTGACCAGCAGAGCAAGCCCTGCTCTCCCCATTTGTAATTGGAAACATCACAGTCACCACAGTGAGTTTTTCACATGAGCTGTTGGCCTTCACCATGGCAGAGTTCACAGGCACAGCTTTATTTTTTTTTAATTTTTCCCCTCTCTTCAGGCTGGGTCATCCTAGGTCAGGCTTGTCATATCTGTGAGACTTCCAAAGCACATGGATGTGCAGAGGTGCCTCAAAAGGTGTTGACACTTGGGGGTTTTCATGGGTGTTGTGTTTTATCCCTTGCTGTAGACAATGGGAAATGATGGCATTGTTTCCATCAAGTTTGGCTGGAGCTGGCTCTGGATTCCTCTTGGTAATGTCTTTTATATTCACCCAATCCAAATTTGCTCTTTCTATCACGTTGAGCTGGAGCTGGCTCTGGATTTCTGTTGTTAATGTCTTTTATATTCACACAGTTCAAATTTGCTGGTTGGCCAGTCTGGTTTAAATCTGTTTTACCCCACAAATGTAGAATTTTTAAGGACCTACATATTGTGGCTTGGATAGGACCTTTTGTTCTTATTAATGCATTCTGAGGTTATTGAAAATAAATGTGCACTTTAATATAAAGGTTTTTTAATGCATCAACTCACGCCAAACTCCCATGAAGAACAGCTTTAACACTCTTTGTAGAATTCCCTTGTTTTTCTTCCTCTGTATGTGGTCCTTATCTTTGAAAATAGGTGACAGCTACTCACTAAAAGCACTTTTTCTCCCAGAAAAAACCAATGGCAGCATTCCTGTTGATATGGAGCTCTTGGAGCGTGAGGCTGGCACGTTGTGCTCCAGCCACATGAGGAAGTATTTCTACTCTCGGTTTCAAATCCAGAGGAATTTGCAGTGCAAGAGGATAATTTGGCATTTGGCTTAAAGCATTTGTGTGACCAAGAACCTTTTTATAATTATATTCTCCCAGGATGGCTGGGTTTATAAATATGCTCCAGGTTGCACAAGGGAGGTATTAACCACAAAGGATGTGTATCATGGAATCTTGGAATGATTTGGGTTGGAAGGGATCTTAAAGCTTGTCTTTTCATGGACAGGGACACTTTCCGCTATACCAGGTTGCTCAAGGTCCCATCCAGCCTGGCCTTGAACATTTCCAAGGATGTGTTTGGGCAGCAGGCTGGGACTCCTGTCGCTTTGGACACCACCTTTGGTTCCTTTTAAAGGCGCTTTTTAAATACCTCTGCAGCTTTGGGTCATCAGTGCTATGCAGCTGTCCAAATAGAAAATAAATATTTTTTGCTTCCTTCTTGTTTGCTATTGCACTAAGAGCCGTGAGAAGATGTTTTGCCCAGTGCTCCTGATTATCCATCTCACTAAAAACAAAGAAACAAACCCCAAAAAAGTAAGAACCCAGAAAATACCATCTCAGTCAAAATGAACCTGTGTCTGCCACTAGGAAGTCTTTTGGAATCTGTAGCATCTGGTGGACCTTAAATGGTGTGGTTTGCTTTGAAGCTCCTACAATTTAGCTGAAAAATAAAAATAATAAAATGGACAACAGAAATGCCACTCTCTGCATAGGAAGGATGCCAGACAAATTAATATAGATGGGGCAGATGTTCATGGGAGTTACATGAACAAACCTACAGCAAGTAGAAAATTAACTGATTTTTAATTGGGTTTTGGGGTTTTTTTGGTGGAAACCAACCCATTGTGCCCAAGAACTTTCCCAAACAGGTCAAATCAGAGAAATGCAATATATACTGATTCTTGTTTATAGGTTCTTTGGTACTCTAAAGCAGGTACCTGTTTTACCATAAAGTCTAGGGTTTGTTTGTGTGGAGAATTTTCTCTCCTCATGTGTCAGCTGAGAGTAGTGGAACTGTAATCGAGCTGAATGGGAATCTGTTTTGCAAACAGATATATTAGACGTGTTTCCAAAATACAGGCAGATGCACAGATCAGTCTGCTGGACTGCTGAAATCAAGGTGAACAACAATTAAGACTGTGCAGGTAGTAAAATAGCAGAGCTGATGGTTAGCCCAGTTGTCTCCTTGTCCTAGTGCATATGTGGTCCTCAAATATCCAGATTCAGTCAAAAACATTGGGATGGAGACACATCACTGATGCTTTCAAGACCTTTAAAAATCTGAATTTAATAGCTTGATCCAGTCTGCAGTAGGATCTTTTTTTGGCTGATACTGGGCTGCAGATCTGGTCCCTTGAAATTATTTTTTCAGCTGACCACACTCCTCCCATTCCTTCAGATACACCCAGTGCTGGTGTAGAAGAGCTGGCCTCTGTTTTGATTGACAGCACATGCCTGATATGGCAGAAATGTGGAAATACTTCGATTCACTGGGTTATTAACTTTTATTTATGTATTTATATATATATTTATACATGTACAGTGTAAGTTGGCTCCAAGAGTTGCTGGCTCTCGCTGCAGTTGCCAAGGCTGGTCTTGCAGCGCTGCAGTTCTTCTCTCAAAGTTTTGGGAAGCCAACTTTTAAAACCCCAATAAAAGCCTACCGTAGCCTAATCTAGTTTATATGCATTTTTAAATATGTACAAATATTGTAAACCAAATAAGGTCTGTATGTACCCAGGATCAGCCGCTAAGTACTTCAAATAGAGAGCCTGTGTCTTGTAGGTACCCAAATATTTACAGTGTGACTTGAGTAAGGAATTAGATACCCCACTCAGCCCTGCCAAATTAATTAATGGTCTTTTTCACTTATTTAGGTAGATGTCTGATCTAGTGAAACCCTAAGAACACCCAGGGTCTGGACAGTGGCAGGCAAAAGCATCATGGAATACTTGTTATAAATCACCGTTGCTTTGTTGAGGTAGCCAGCAACATCCCACTGACCTGCAGGGTTAAAGAACAAAGATGTAATGGGGAAAAACCCCTAAACCCCATCAAAACCAGACATTTAAAAAGGAGAAGGTGGTGATGGTGCTTAATTTGGTGCAAAGGTGAAGGCTGGGCTGGGAAGATGAGAGTGGCCTGGGTGGGTTACTGCCCAAATGCCTCTTGCCTTCCTCTCCTTCCACTTTTTGATGAGCGGCCAGTGAAAGCTTATCCCCTTTTTAAATTTTTTTTTCCTCCTATTAAATCTGCACAAGTGCTAACTTTTCAAAGACTCTGAGATTCAAAGTGCTGTACCCAACACAGAGCCCTTTTTTCTCCTGCCTTTGATTTTTATGCACATTTCAAGCTGGTCAGAGAGTACACGGGGGTTTTGTTTAGGCTTGGTGCTGGGGTTTTAGCTTTCAAGCTGCCAGCCTTCTCAGGATTATTGCTTATTAACTGCCTCTTCATAAAGGTGCTGAGCAAAGAAAGGAATATTTTTCCTTGGTGCTAGCCTTCCAAACTCTACTTGGCTTTATTAAATGGAAAGACAAATAAATTTAAACCCTGCTCTGAAATACCTTAGCACAGGACACCAGCAGTTAGAGGTCACCAAGTCACTTGGACTTCCTCCCAACAAAAGCAACATCATTTTTCAATGTCCAGCCCCACAGCATCCCGCAGTGCCTCACACAATTCCTCAGTGTCCACACCTGCTCCGTGCCATTCGGAGCAGGGCTGAGCCTGTTTGGATGGGGCAAGATCAGTCCCCGAGAGAATTCTGTTATGGTTTGGAGCCATGTTTGATCTCTTACAGCAGAGCTGGATAAAAGCTTGTGCTTGGGATTTCCTTGTTCTGTTATTAAAGCAAAAAATCCCCATTGTACAAGAAAAAACTTCTTCACCTTGTGAAGGATGTTACAGGTCAGAAGGTAATTTCGGCACTGTTTACCTTTATTGCATTGGAAGAAGCAAATCCCTTTGTTTTATGCTTCAGTTTCCCATGAGATGAGTATAGCTGCCCTTCTCTGGTTGCACAGCTCCCTTTGGATGTGCCAGTGTTGTGTCCAGGCTTTAGGACAAGGTCCACAGGCTTCTGTGTCATTTCTCAGCATGGAAATACTGGTATTAAGGAGGGTGTGAGGCCCTTCTGCAGCATTTCTAAAGATTTTGCAGTTGGTCTGCACATGACAGAATGACCAGACAGTACCATTTTTGGAGAAAAGTGAACATCCCCAAAATCAGTGTCATTTTTCTGCCTGCCCTGTACATCTGTCATTCACTTCAGTGCAAGTCACTGTTTCCTGAAGTGAACCTCTTGTATCCTCAATAGTTTAGTACCATGTGTAGGGATGGGAAGTGGTGGAGGTTGAAGATTTAATGCCTTTGTGGGGTTCAGCTGTTGAATCTGTAGGTCTGCAGCCAGGGATGCACACTCTGAATTCCCTGTTAAAATGCTGACTCAGAGAGGCAGACTGGGGCAGGAGAGGTGATGAGGACAGATGTTCCATCCTCACAGGGCAGCCCTACTCTGATTGCCTTCCATTTCCAAGGTGTGTGGGCTGTAAGCCCCACTTCTGGATCCCTTTGCCTCGGGCAGATCTCCTAGTGTGAATAATGTCTCTGTGGTGTTTTGTTTGAGGGATCCCAAAGGCATCTCTCCCTGTGTTTTAATTTTCTGTCTCCTTCCAGACTTCCCTCTGTAGTGTTTTTTTCTGCAGAGCCCATGTTCTGCCAGCCTTTTGGCACCACTACAGGTTTCTCCATGCTGGAACCCCCTTGCAAAAAAAAATGTGGATGGTGACCTAGTCCCTCCGACAGCCTGACCTCCAAGAAATAACCTCGTGGAAGATGAGCCATCTTGAGCACAATGTATTGTTTGCCATGGGCTGGGGTCCTCCATTCCTTGGGTGAAAGAGCAGCCTCTCACCCAGCCCTCAAAATCAAAGGCATGTTATGTCTTCTAAGTAATATTCACTCAGTTATAGGGAGTGTGTTTATGTTTCTCATGTTAGAAAAAGGGGAGGGGAAGGGGAAAAAAAAAAGGAATCTGAGGTTAGTGTTTTGCTGGAAAAATATCAAGAGTTGATTGGCAATATCCCACTAAACCACAAGTTTGTAGGAGAGAAAACAAACCCATTGGATTTTCCAAACTGTGCCTATGTGCTTTATGAAAATGTGTCCCATATAGGTCACTTATACTCTTATTATAGCTGTGGCAAGTGTACATATAATTGAAACACGGAAATACTACCCCAAGCTGCTCAATGAATGAAGGAGAAACAAATCTTTTATTATTCCCGGGTTCACAGAATATATAGGAACACTATTGTCTCATTTTTTTTATTTTATTCTATTTTTTTAAATTATTTTTTTTCTAGGGCTGGTTTTAGCTTTCAGATGTGTTTTATTGTCTGTGGGAACATGTGTTTTACAGACCTGTCATGTGAAAGCCATTAGCAAGAGGAACTGGAGGAGTAACAATGAGCCACGTAACCGTGGTGCGTCTGCTGCCCGAGTTCAGCCGGATCGCGCCCGGCGATGTTAGCGCTTCTCCCCTGCCATTCCTCACCAGGAAACCTAAGGATTTTTTAAGTGGCCCATTAAAAAGGGATTGCTGGCATCACGGGCAGGCTTCTGGGGCCAAGCTGGCTGGGCATCAAAATGGTTAAATCACGGAATGAAGATCAGCTGGATTCACACGAGATGTCCGGTTTTATTTACCAAATCTGAGCGGGGCGGGCAGTTCTGGAGCTGTTCCTCGCTGGTTCACACATGTGGTGGAAACTGTCCCGCCTTGCCAAGCTGCTCAGGGCCCAGAACTTGCAATTAACCCATTTCCAGAGTTTTTGAGAGGATCTGAAAGGGGCCCTGAGCAGTGGCCTAGACCACTATGGAGTACCTGAAAATTTAACTTCAGTATGTGTTGTCCCTGCTCACAGGTGATGGAGTTTTTTCTTAAGACTAACAAAACCCTGTAGTAATCATGACTTAGGCAAACCCATTATCATACAGGAAAAGCAGCCAAAGTGGATTGCGCAAAGTGAAATCCAGAGAGTGGTTCATGTGGAGAACATGGGGAACATTATTTTGGTGACACTTCTGAACAATATGCATGGTGCCCTGGCTAATCACATCTAGCAGATGGTGTTCACTACAAATGTGCTGTGGACAGCTTTGGGTTGGACCCAACAGCGCTTCATTTTTTATTTATTATTTTTATTCATTTTAGAAGGAAAAACCCTCTGATGTCTTTGACTGCTAGCTGTGTAAACAAACCCACAGATACTTAAGCAAGTTAGTGGTCGACAAGTATTCCCTAATGCCTTCTGCAGGATCTGGGTGTGAGACCTGTTGTCTTGGCCCAAGGACAGCTGGAACCACTGTGCATTTGTTTTTCCCCTTACCTGGGTTTCGCTCTGCAGGTGGGAGGAGGGTTTCCTGTACCTTGTGGCTTGTGATTTACTCTGAACATGGGTTTCAGGGAATTTGGGGCTTGGTTTTGTGGGGATGTAGTGCTCCTCTCGATGATGGGCTTAACAGCAAAAATGGATGGGGAAACTGAGGCAAAGGGAAGGAAACTGAGGCAAAGGTGCCCTGCCCAAGGTGACATTGTGGCTGGGAAACACCCTTCTAGGTTTGAGGCAGTGCTGTGTTTGTCTGAAAAACTTAAAAAAATAGGGAGTTACGGACGTGCCGCAATTTCCAGGTGTGCCCCCCATACTGTGTGTCCTGACCCCATGGTCTTGGGCAGATCTGCTCCCTGCCTGGTGCAAAGATCCAACAAAGCTGTGCAGACACAGGAATCCTACACAGAGGGTTCCCAGATAGTACTTAAACCCCTGATTTCACATAGCTTTGCTGTGATTGAAGGTGAACAGGCTCGGATGGGAGTTCCTCAGCTTTTGTGGATGCTCTGGTCCTTGCATGGATGTGTGTCCCACAGCTGCCCAAAGCACATGGTTGGGACATTTGTAGGTACAAACAGGAAACTGTCAATACAGCCTGTAAATACAAAGGAGTGAGCCAAGGAAGGCTTCAAAGGCAGGGAAGTGATGGGGATGGAGAATGGCTGGCCAGGGAGGAGAGAAGCCCTGCAGATACTCGATCCTGCCGTGTTTGTTTGCACAGCTCTGGGCTGCTCTGCCCGGCGCACTTGGAGGAGCAGCGGGCCCTCCCCGGAGGACAGTGCCAGATTGGCTTTCATGGCCTTTTTGCAGAGGGATTGCTCCAGGGGTCTGTTCCTGTAAGTTAATATTTGCAGTGCACAGGGCTTAACTGGAACCAGGCTGTGCAGACATCTGATAACCATAACAGAGGAGATGCTTTCTCCCTGCAAGAGCAGCTTGGAAAAACAAATCCCAGTGCTGTTCCCTTTGGAAAGATAACAATATGGAAAGAAAAGCACCAGGAATGGTGATGCGTGGATTGCAAGGGGTTTTCTAGCTGAATCTTGGGGGTTTTTTTGTGAACTGCTTGTTTTTGCCTGTATTGCTGATGGGTTTGCTTATCTCCCTTTCTTTGTAGCCGGGTTGCCTTTCCTCATCATCGAGACAAGCACAATCCAGCCCTACCAGAGGGGCTTCTACTGCGACGACGACAGCATCAGGTACCCGCAGAAGAACGTGGAAACCATCAACGACGCGGTGCTGTGTGCTGCAGGCATCCTCATCGCCATCCTCGCGGTGAGTCTCACCTCCAGAACCTCCTCCTCTGTCCCAGCAGGGGCTTTTTGGCACCTCTTTGTCCTGCTAAAGCTGCCACGGTACACCGGAGCACATCTCCTCTGCGGATTGTTTGACTTTTGTAAGCGTGGAGTTGCAAATATTTACAAATGAAAGCTTGTAATGAGAGGAATGAGATTACTCTTGAAGCCTGTAAACAGGCCCAAAGCTGTTTGGGCAAGTCTGTGAGCTTCACAAGAACTTTTCCACCCTCCAGAAGGAGTTCAGAGTAGAGGCAAAAACACTTGAGTGTCAGTAAGGACTTGGCATAGTTTGTCACTATTCAAATAACTCGTGGTATTTGCCTATTTTATAAGGTTTAAAAAACAAAGAAAGGATACATATTTTCAGCTAACCAGTGCCTGGAAAATTTAACAGGTTAGTGTTAGGTTTTTAAGAGATTGCATATTACAGCCATTTTTAAAAGACAATTAAAACCTTCCATGGGAAGCATGTTCCCAGGGTCCTCAATGTAAAATGTAGTTCATGTCCCACCTTCCCAATGCCTCTTCATTTTCCTTCTGCCAGTTCTTCTAGAGCTGTGCTAGGAAATGATTGCATGGCAAGAGCTTTATTTGCCAGCCAAAAAGCTGAACTCAGCCCAAAAAAAAAAAGTGGAGCCTCCTGATGCCCACATATGCCTGGTCTGGGGCAGAAGACAAGAGCTGTCTCCATGTTGTTGCTTAAACACTTCCAGCTAAGATGAAATTCCCCTATGAAAAGTACCTACATTTTTTCCTTCTCACCTGCTGCCAGAACAGCTCAGGTGCTTTCCCAGAAGTGCCACCTTCCTCTTGCTCCTTCAGCCAGGAGAGATGGAGATGGAGAGGTCAGAAGTATTTGTTCTCCTTTCACCTTTCCTTTCATGGGCAATAGATATTTTAGGATGGCACAATGCCTGCTTTGGTAATACTCCATCGTCAGCCTTGTGTGATGTGAATAACTCCCTAATTTCCTCATCTCTCCATCATTTCCTCATCTCTCCATCATTCCCTGACCACATACACACACTGCAGCAAAGCAGATCCCCAAAATTGCCCTGTTCCTCTGCCCCCTTCCTTCCCAAAACAAGCCCAAAAGGTGCCAGGCCCCCAATTCTATAAACACAGCAGAATTTCCCCCTGCAGGTGAATGACCCCTGAGTGTGGAAAAGCCATAAAAATGAAATGAAAAAGCCTCTCATTTTCGCATTACTGCCGGAGCTATCGGCACGCCAGCTCCATGCAGAGTGTGCTTCTGATCCCTAATGAGGCAGTGGCAAATACAGGAGTTGGAACAGAAACTGGAAACATAATCAGCTGCCTGTGTGATCCATCAACTCTCTACCACGAAATAGCAGGTCAATTAAAAGAGAATGAAAATCCCCAGAGAATTGGATGTTTCTGCCCTGGTTTCACTGTGCCCACAACAAATGTAACTTAATAAGGTAAATTCAAAAGCTCAGTTATTTGCTGTTGAGTGACACAAATGGCTAACGAGGAACTGAAGCAACAGATTTCTTTGCTATGGCAGCCTGCATGGAAAATTCAAGTCAGCCTGACCTCCTTTTTCAGATGTAACCCAGATACCAGAATTACTGTAGCATAATAGGAATTCCTTCCAAATCCACAGAGCACTGAGTGCGCTCCTTTGGAAGACAGGGCAGTGGCCATGAGCACTTCCAGAGAACCGGCTTTTGGGATGGAGCAGCCAAAATTCCACACCCTCGCTTCACGTGGCGTCACAGGCAGTCTAGCCTGGGGTAAAAAGGTCCAGGTCATGTTTTAAGTGGCTTGAGGACACCCAGAGAGTTTGTTAAGTAAACGGCAGAGGAGAGACCTTTGCTTCCTTCAGGATGGGAGGGGACGTGCATTTGGTTTTAATATCGGTGTATTTACTGACTTCAGGCAAATTTCCATGCAGATGGCACTGGAGAGGCTCGTGCCCCTGGGCTGTGCACTCTCACCTCTCCCTGACTGCTCTTCAGGCTGAAGGTGGTTGATGGGATGTTGGTGGTCCCTTGGATGGTGGGAAGGGGAAGGTGACACTCCTGAGTTTTGTAGGGGCACCCCTGCTGTGGTACCACATCCCCACACTTGATCGGTCTTGAAGGGCTATGAAAAATTCCTAATTAAATTAATTTGTTAGGTGATCTGAGTGACACACCTGGATTAGCTGGCTGCTTTACAGTTGAAGGTGATATGCTGCAATGTGATTAGCACAGAGAATGTTACACCAGAAGCAAGTGGCTAGAAAAGCTCTAAAAGTAATTACAGGCTAATTGGATTGCTGGTGATAGCTTATAATAACAATAAAATGGATTTGACAACTGAAAGTCTGCAAAAAGCATTCACAGACAGAAAAATTTGATACTGGCTTCTCTCTAGTGACCAACTTTTTAAAATATGTGTGCCAGGGAATTGTGCCCATCACCTGGGAATGGCACATGTCCCATGTGGATGGCTTGCCAGGAGTGCAAGGCATGAGAAGAGTTTGATATCTTTAAAACTTGTTTCCTTCTCAGGATGTCCTTCCAGTCTGTGCACATCTGTGCTGCATTAGTTTTTCACCCTCCTGCTTTATCTGGGACAGCACTGCCAAAAAACCAAGTTTACCCAATTTTTAGCTTCTCATTAAGTTGATCCATGGCTTTCACTAACTGGGGAGGGTTCCTGGGTACCCAGCAGCATTTTAGTGAGGGAGTGAAGGCTCCAATTTACAATCTGCTACATGCATGCAATTACCCAGACCACCAACAGTGAAAGAAAAATATTAATCCCCAGACTTTTGTTGGTCCCTGTTTAAAATGGTCACATGCCTTTCCCCAGGCCAAGAGCCTCAGGTTTGAGTGGATCTGTTTGTGAGTTTGCAGTAATGGCACATCTCCTAGTGTCAGATATCATCTTTAATTTGTCTGGTCTTCCCTCTGTGAAAGCCACGAGTTTTGAGCCTCAGAGCTCTCCTTCTTGTGAATTTAGGCTTTTGGGAGTGCAGGAGCCTCTGTGTCCATCCAGGAGTACCTCCTTCTGCAGGCCTCACGCCAGTAGATTTCCTGTGGTGGAACAGAGTTCAAAATGGAGATAAACCATGGTCTTTGGAGACTGTGAGGATTAAAATGATGCAGCTCCCTTGCTGCATCCTTGGTCACTACCAGATTTCCAAGAGGAAATCTCAGCTGTGACGTGTAAACCCCAAACGGTGGTGCAGCCACTCAGAGAATTTCTGTGCAAGGTAGCAGAGCCTGCTCTAGCTTGGCACTTATTTTCTGTTATTACAGTTGTATCTCTCTTTGATAAAGCCTGCTTAGCTGCAATTTCAGCTGCCTTAGGTCAACCTTTGTTTTTCCAAGCCCTGGTACGAGTGAGTTCAAACAATGATACAGCTTCAACTCTTCTTAGTCTAATTGCCATACTTTTCCAGTTTATTAGTTTCCAAAGGTTGTGCCAAGCTTTTAAAAAAGGTAGGCAGGGGAGCCTCGTCTCCTGCTTATGGCTGGCAGGCTGCCACACTGGGAGGAATATTGCTGGCTGCTCCAGAAAGGGATTAGCATGAAGGCATTTTTCTTGACAGTTAATTTTACATATCACAGTCCCCGTGACTACAGAGAGGCAGGGACAAGGGGGCATCCAAAAAAAAAAACCAAAACAAACTCCACAAAACCTCTGCCTCAATTTATTACTCAGGTATAAAAACATTTAGAGTAATGAATGAAATCCTAAAGCTGTAAATCTGGAGCTTAAAATTTAGGTGCGTAGCGTGACGGAGAACAATTTAAGTCTTTGGCTCTTTGGGAGAGGTGAGACATTTGGACTTCATTTCACAGCCTGATTTTCATTAACCTGCCTCTTAAGAGTCATGAGTGTGAGAAGTTGGATCCTCTGCTCCCTGACAGTGATTTATGGCGATACTGTCAGACCTCAGCACCCCTGACACAAGAAAAACATAATCTGCTGCCAGGTGATGGCAAGACACCTTGAAATGCCCCAAAAAAGCTGGACTTTTTGGAGGCCTTGAGAGGTCTGAATTGGGTCTGCTGGCAGCAAGTTTTGGGCCAGAATCTGAAAAATTTGGGGCTTTCTGTTTCTTCCCTTGTTGTGTTAATGATTTTAACAGAGGAAGATAAGCAGGATGCGGGTTTATTTTCCTCCAAAATCAGTTTGATAAGAGGGTAGTGGGTCTGGCCTCTCCTTCCCAACACACACTAATTCTTTATCTGGTTTATGTCAATTTTCTTTTCCCACTATGCAGGGGTGTTATTTCACTTCTGTAAAGATATGCCAGTGTGTTAACCCAAAATTTACTCTTTTGTTTTGTTTATTGGATTTTTCCATAAACAACATGCTGAGCCCTGGGAGGGACAAGGGGGAGGATGGAGAGACACTGGGCGATGGCTTCTCCTTTCTCACTCCAGAAGCAGATTCCTGGTTTGAGATCCCAGAGCTGTCTCAGCCCTGCATTCACACCCAGCCCTACTTTTGCCTGTTGGAGCCCTGGGTGCTGAGAATTTTAAACTTTCTGTGCTGAAAGGCACAGACCCCCAAGAGAATACTGTATTTGACCTGAGGCTGGGGAGAAGGCTTCTAAAGTTGAATGATAGAACTGGCATTGTGGGTGTGGAGTTTGAATAGGACTGTGTAATATCACAGGGTGGAAAACTTAGAGTTCAAGGTTTTAGAATATAGCAATATATATGGGGCCAGATGGACCATCTCCAGAGCTTCAATCCCAACCTTGACAGAGGCAGAAAGGAAGTTAGAGAATTGACATTTGCCCAGTGTTTTTCCTGCTCTCTGACCTCTCTGTTGTGCTTCCTTCACAGATTATAACGGGAGAGCTCTACCGCATCCACTACCTGAAGGAGAAATCCCGCTCCTTCATCCAGAACCCCTACGTGGCAGCTCTCTACAAGCAAGTGGGCTGCTTTGTTTTTGGCTGTGCCATCAGCCAGTCCTTCACAGACATTGCCAAAGTGTCCGTCGGGCGCTTGCGGCCGCATTTCCTGGCGGTTTGTGACTTGGATTTCTCCACCATCAACTGCGCCAAGGGAGTTTACATCCAGAACTACACCTGCAGGGGGAGCGACAGCAGGGTGCAGGAAGCCAGGTGAGAGCCCCTGGCACCAGAGCCAAGGGTTGCTGACACTAAATGTGGCTTGGGTTTCTCTGTCTGCAATAGAGGATTTGAATCTGAAATTGAGAGTGGGATTAGTTTGGATGTTACGATGAAATTCTTCCCTGTGAGGGTGGTGAGGCACTGGGTGGATTGCCCAGAGAGGCTGTGGATGGATGCCCCATTCCTAGAAGGTCATCTTAGATGGGGATCTAAACAGCCTGGTCTAGTGGAAGCTGTCCCTGCCCATAGCAGGGGGCTGGAACAAGTTGGTCTTTGATGTCCCTTGCAGCACGAGCCATTCTAGGATTCTGTGAAATGCTGCTTTTTCTGTGAAGGCCATAAATCCGTTTTCCAGTGGGCAGCAGTTTCCCTTGGGAAGTGTGGCACTCAGCTGAACAATGTTTCTTTTCCTTTCTCTTTACTCCTACACTATTGTTTCCCTGAGCTGCTGCTCTCTGTGGGAATTCACCCCCGGAGCTGAGCTCATGGTGAGCAGCCCGAGCTGTCCCTGTGTGTGACAGCAGAGCTTCTCCTCGGGAAAGGCTCCACCACACAGGCAGGGCCGCCAGTGCCTCCCCTTGGAGCTCTATCACATCCATCACATGCCCAATTTTGACTTGGCCAGGAGCACATTCCTCATGCTGCAATCAGACTTCTGGAGAAGTTGCTCTATTCTCATTTCTTCAGGGTTTCCCGGTTATTTGAGGCGAGATGATGAGTTATTGGGTTATCCTGGAAATAACTGCTGTCCCCTGAGTAGGCCAGGAAGGGACAAACAATGCAAGCATCCTGTCCATCCGTTTGCTTTCTGCCTCACCAGCAGGCAGGGCGGATAACAGAGGTTTTATAACCAAAAGGATTGGGGGTTGTGAGTCCCTCTGCTCTGGCACCCTCAGATGCCAAATCACCACATTATAGGGAGAATTGTGATATTGAGGATTGTGCTGGCTGGTTCTGAGCACCTGCTTTGTTTTGCAGGAAATCCTTCTTCTCCGGGCACGCGTCCTTCTCCCTGTACACCATGCTGTACTTGGTGGTAAGTGAACTAATTGATCCCTCTGTCCCCTATCCCACATTCCATAGCAGCAATGGCAGAATGAGCGTTGGACGTGGGAAGTTGGTTGATAAAGAAGAGTCTGAGCTGTTGGTGGGAGGATCCACCCTCAGCTGCTGTGGTGTTTTTTAGGATAGAGACTCCTGGGATGATAGCTGAGCTGTGTGTGCAGCTTTGGGATGTGGCCAAGGTGACAATTAAATCCAAATCCTGCTACATTTGTGGATGGCCTGTTTGCGCACTGAGGAGAGTTTGGGGGGAGCCAGAATGTTTCATGGATGGAGGGGCAGGATGTGCTGCGTGGCCATGTCAGGAGGTGATGCCTGGTTCCGAAATGTGCCAGCAGAGCAGGTGGAGCGTCCTCTGCCCGCCTGGTTCCGGAGGGGAGGGCTGGGACGTGTTTTCCTTTGTCAGTGAGAAATGGCTCTGCCCTTCCTGCGCCTGGGCTGGGGCCGGGGTGGCTGCCAAGGTGCTTCCTGCCAGGACTGCAGGAGGCAGCGCTGCCCACACGGGCTGGACACACACACACACCCTTCTGAGGGATTTGTGCCTGGTTTTCCTCTTTTGTAACTTACTTATTTCATAAAAAATCAAGGTTTTTTGTTGCTTTTAAGATTTGTGCTCCTCCTCCATCCCTGGTAATCTTGGATTTGCAAGCAGAGGAACAGCACTGCGCTGATAAAAACATGAAACATGAGCTTTTATCTATCAGCAGTGCTCCCCCCATCCCTTACCCTCTGGAAAGATAAGTGGCCACTGCTCTCCTGCCTTTTCAGCCTTGGATGTCCTTCCCTGTGAGCAACTCCTGTAACTGAATCACTGGGCTTTCCAGGCAGTTGTGGGCAGCGTATTAAATTCTTTCTTTGTTTTCCCTCTTATTTTGTTCTTGGAAAACTTCTGAATTTCTCCAGCAAACATTTTGTCCGTTTCCTCCCAGCTATTACAATGAAGAGCTGCCTTGGTGATGCTTCACAGGAGGCTCAGCCCATCCTAAAGCTTTCTGAGCTGAGTTTGGAAGCCGTTGCTCACAAGGGCAGTCATTTATTTCTGGGGAGGTCTCTGGGCAGTCAGATAAGTCAGCCCTGAGGTATTTTCAAGCCCAGCATCTGGGAACAGCAAGGACTGCCAGTCCCTGTTAAGGTGGGGATGGCTTCTCTACCAGGGCTTGACGCATTTGTTGCAGGTTGCTGGACAAACTTTCTTTTTTCGTGTGTTTTCTGAACTTGCAGCACTTTTGGAGCAGGTGATAAACAAATGGGAATACAGAGCTTGGGGGACAGAGACCCCAAAACTGCAGAGTGCGTTCCAAGTTCCCACAGGATGCACAGAAAACCTGCAGGGCTCATTTCCCATGGCTGCTTTGCACCAATGCCTGCTGCCTGATGTTGTTTTTAACTTTGCAACAGGCTTTAGAAGTGGTGTTTAGCTCCTGTGTGATGCCTCAGAGCACAGAGATGCCTCTGGTCTCTCTTTGCTGCCCTTCCCTGTCCCCATATGGGAGCACTTGAGCTGTCAGCACTCACCAGACTTTGCCCCACACTCCCACACCCCCCAGGACAACAGGCTGTTCCACTTATCCCTCTCTATGGAGGGGGCAATCCCTTTTAAATTATTTTATTTTTCATTTTCACCTTGTCCCAAAACTGTGATATGGCTGGTAGCAGACTCTGCCTGACCAGCTGTCCTTTTGCCTTGTGTGTTAAGAAGTCAGGAAAAATTACATCAAGTGTTTGGTGATAAATTGAAGGGAGAAAAAGGCAACTTGAGACAAGACAGGTGAGGCAACAATCTTAAGGCTCTCTTCCACCTAAATGATTCTGTGATTCCAGCTTGTCTAGCAGCACCATGCATCACTCCAGCGCTCTGGTCACTGCCAGAGCCTGACAGAGAAATCTCACAGAAAAAGAGAGGCAGAAAATCTGGCACATTGGAGAGGCTGATAATATCAAAAAATAATTACAAGAAAAAGGAGATTATAGTAAGCCAGAGGGATTTTATTTGATGCAAGATAAACCCTGCTGTCTTGCCCACCTCAATGAATGAGTTGGGGTTTTGAAAGCCTGTTTAGAAACGTGGCATCCATCATGCCAGTGCCTGCAGGAGGTGTGTTTGATGGGTTTAATGAGGGAACCATCTCAATCAAGACAAAACGGGTGCTCCCCTGTTGCTGGGAAGTGAGGGCTGTGCTGCAGCAGGTTGCTGCCTACACTTTGGATAGCAGGAGTGTGCCAGGAGCTGCTGCAGAGCTGGGGGATCTGTGGGGCTGAGCGTGTCCTGCAGAGGCCTGGCAGGTCAGCCGTGTCCCCAGCGTGTTCCTGGTTGAACAATACCTCATATTTCAAGGATAAGTCACTTCCCGCCTTTCCTGGCATTCCCTGGCTTCACTCTCGGAGCCCATTCTGAATTAAAATGTTTTCAAGTTTGCTTCACCTGGTGGAGACGGGTGCCAGAAAATTCCAGTCAGGCTGTGAGAAGATCCATGGATTCCCACGCACCCCCAGGGCTTTGCCTGCAGCGTGGGGCTGGATTTGTCCAGAGGTTTGGTGAGCAGTGGCTGAGTGACCACAGCTTCCCCATTTCCTGGCACAGCAGCAGAGCCCTGTGCTATCCGTGGGCTCCTAGCAGGAAAACACTCATAGATGCCAAGCCCTGGAGGGCTTTGAGGGAAAAGACCCAGGGAAAGGCACTTGCAACACACTGAAATCCCCTGGGATTTGGTTCTGAATGCTGACACCTCAGGGCTCAGTTTCTCGCAGCCTTCTTGTCACCAGGAATACTCAATTAACATCAGGCCTTTGTATAAAAAATTTAAAAGGGAAATAACTCTTGGGTAATCCTCTTTGTCCTAATTTTCCTTGCTTTGTTACCCCTTGGCTGAGCGAGCTGTAATACATATTTATAGCAGGCTGAGGAAAGAGGAGGTATGGAACAGCTTATTCCATGCAGCCCTCTGGAGCTGACCCACACCTCTTTGTCTTGTTTCTGTGGATGTGGGGGAGTCTTTGCAGGGAGCAGTGGATGCTTTTCACTCCCCTGGAGCATGTGAGACCATAATGCTGGTTTATTTGCAGCATGAAGTTGCCTGAAATCACACGAAAGGTGCAGGAAAGCTAAGTTTAAATATCAGGCAAGTTGAATTAATATCCCTCAGCAACATTGGCTGATTCTGGATAAAATGCAAGCAAACCTTGTGTATTTAATATGTGTCAATGGGTGAGGCAGAAGGCTTCAGAATGGGTTGTGGTGAGTTCTGCTGGTGTAAATGGAAAATGAGAGATGGTGCTGGGTTTATGTTTTGGGGGAGTTGCTACAGGGTGGAGAAGGTGTCCTGGTACAGCTGAGCAGTGATGTGCCCCTGTGAAGGAACCTCTGTGGTGGTTGTGGACTGGGAGTTGAGTTTAGTGGTGACCTAAGAAGAGAATAAAATGGAATTACATCAGAGGCCAAGGCTGAGCTGTGAACTGAGCTGCTGGGGATAATTCTGATGGGGTGAGAGGGTGCTGTGCAAAGGCAAACAGCACAGACTGAGAGGTCTTTGCCCATCTCCTGTCCTTCCCTTCTGGCCAGCTTGGTGCTAAAAGCCAAATTGTGCATTCCCAGCCTCCAGCTGGCTTTGTCCAGCCAGGGCAGTGCATTACACTGGGATGAGTTTGAGCTGGAGAGATTTCAGCCCTGTAGCACTTTGAGTACCACTCTGCTTGCAGATGGGGCTGGAGAAGGAATGGTGAAGGAGTGGAGAAGGAGGTCGCTTGGGGTCAGACAGCCAGGAACAAGCCCAGCTGTTTCCCAGAAGGAAACTCCAGGTGTGCCTGAGGGGGTGATGGAGTCCAGCCCTGCAGCAGGAGAGCATGATGGGATTTTGGAGAGCAGAAAGCCCCAGGAGGCTGGAGGTGATGCTCTGAGCCTGTGTTCCCTGCCAGCTCCTCCTGGCTTTGCTCAGAGGCTGTGTGTGGCTGTGGGCACTCCCCAGCAGCCCTGTGGAAGTCCCCTGGCACAGGGAGAGTGATGTGACATCCCTCAAGCCATCTGCTTTGTGGTAACCCAGCCTCTGCCAGGAGACAGCAGATGGGAACTCCAAATAACTCCCACTCTGTGTGATCCCACTTCTCCCACCCTTGCTCCTGTTGGTGCTCCTGGTTTTTGCTGCCCTGTGATGATCTGTGGTGGAAATAACCCTGGTTGTGGTCTTGCTCTTCCACCCCCTCCTGGGAAGGGCTCCATTCCAGCTCCACATTCCCATCCAAATCTGTCAGTCTGTAGCAGGCTGCATTTCAGATTTGCTCCCAGGAGGAAAAAAAAAAACAACAAACCAACCAAACAAAAAAAACCCCCACCAAAACAGCAAAAGCACCTTCAATAAGCAGATTTGCAGATAAATTTCCAGGAACTTCCCATTTCTTGGTAATAACACTAATCATTGCATTAGGGAAATTCTGATCCTTTCAGCCCCTAAATTCTACTTTCACTTCTTGACCTTGTCCTATTAACTGGGTTTTTCTTTCATACTGAGGGCAGAGGCAAAGTTTGGAGCACCTTGAAAGTATTTAGGGGATCCTGGTGTTTGAGAGCAGCTTTTATGAGCATAAAATGCCTGTGGAATAGGAGGAGTGCTGTTATGCTCTTTTTTTTGTCCTTAGGAATGGGGAATAAAGAGCAATTTTTCCATGGCCTTTATTGTGGCAGTAAAAGGAACTCAGTTGAGCTTCTCACACTGGTGTTGCAGTGTCTGAGGGGCACAGGACTAAAAACCTGTGGGTTTTAGTTCTCCAACATACACAGGTGTGGGAGTGTGACTTGGGTGCTGGGGACTTGGGGGACACCCAGCACACCCCCTATAGTGCCACACTACTTTTTGCTCCTTTTCCAGGGCTGAAGATTGCACATGAGGAACACAGTTCAGCCCCAGAAGTGCCTGCTTTATTGTGTCTTCAAACTTGCTGTTTGCTTTTTATTGCTAATTTTTAATTGATTCTTTGCACCCTCACCTCTAGATGACTTTTTTAGTCCAGGCTTGTGGGGCAGAAAGATTTGAGATGTGCAAAAGTGGCAAATGTCAGATTATACAGCAGCAAATTTCCTTCTTAAGGGATTTGATGGGACAAAGACAGAAGATTAAAATAAGACATCAGGTTTCAAGTCTTCTTGGTGGAACTGAGAGTGATGGTTTATAATATATAATACTTGGAGCTATTTTTGCTCTGCAGCAGCAGCAGCAGCAGCACACTGGAACCTGAGTTTTGCACTGTCACCTGGGCTGAGTTGAGGCTCTTGAACATGAAAACAGAATCATGGAATGGTTTGGGGTGGAAGGGACCGTGGTGTGGGGTGTGGGATGTGTTCCATGGGGCCGTGGCTCTGTTCCCAGGCTCGGGCTGGTTTGCAGATACATTCCCCAGAATCACCATGTGCATTAGCCAGCACTGAGCTGCTCTGGTGCTGCTCCCTTCCATGTTAATTGGCTAACAATCTGGATAATTTGGAGCATCTGCTCCATTCAGACAATGTGATGTTTCATTTCTTCTGAAGAGCCCAGTGTGTGTTCTTTCCAAAAAGGGGCAGATACAGTGTTTATGCAACAGCCAAACATACTGAATTGGCCAAAATGATGCTTCCCCCTTATCAGCTTCCCAGTCAGCTCTGCTTTTACAGGTCATTTTATGCTTTTATGTTGTCATTAAGTTATTTGTGGTTCATCCCCTTTCAATCAAGGAAAACTGCCCAGTGAGAAAGGATCATCAAATCCCCTTTCATATCAAGGCCCCTTGCAAACTGGGTCTCCAGTGGTACAAAAGGGAAATCAGAAATGGGCCTTCTGATGTAAACCCCCTTTGCAGCCCTCTGATGTAGCAAAGCCCCTTTGCAGCCCACGGGGTCTGACTCCAGTGCTGCATTTAGGAACAGAAATGGGAAGAAAACCCCTTTGCAGCCCACAGGGTCTGACTCCAGTGCTGCATTTAGGAGCAGAAATGAGGGAGTAAAGCCCTTTGCAGCCCTCTGATGTAGCAGAGCCCCTTGAAGGACAGGGGTTTGCTGCATTCAGGAGGACGGGGTCTGACTCAGGCCATTCAGGGGAGCAGAGGGCCTGGGCTGCAGAGGCCGAGCAGCATTTGCTCTCAGAGGCTCCTTCACACCCTTTGAGCCTGGCTGCTCCCCGAGCCTGGAGGCTCCTGGGCGTCCCTCCCTCCCTTCCCACAGCCTTCCTCCCTGCCTCATCCCCGGCAGGAGCTGCCGTTTTCCTGCCCTCTCTTCCCGCCCAGCCTCCCCGTTCCCACAGGAACCGGCCGTTCCCCGTGCCGCGGCGGAAGCGGGCCCGAGATAGTCACGGCAGGGCCACAATGTCTGCCTGACATCACCCCAGAGCCCTCCTCTCGGCTGGGCCAGGGCTTTGCTTGGCATTCCCACCCAGGGAGGGAATTCCCAGGCCGTGCAGGGGGGCAGCTGCTCTGTGTTTCCCTCAAACCCTGGGGCTGGGGCTGGGAAGCGCAATGGGAGTGTTGGAGGGTGGCATTGTGCACATTGTTGGTGGTTGTGGCCATGTCTGGCTGTTCTCAGGATGGCTCTGAAGGTTTAGCATGCTGCATTGACTCTTCTTTTCCCTCTGAGTCCTAAATACTCCAAATTTGGGAGCTTGGTTTTGTTATGTTTAATAATGCTGGGGAGGAATTTCATTACTGGGATGCTGTGCTGTGTGGAAGCTGAAGCAGAGCTGGGGTGCAGGGGGTCCCAATCCCCTGTTTCTGGCTCACTGAGGAAGGGCTGTGCCCATCCACCTCTGTCCTCATCCCCTCCATGGGTTAAAAAATCCTTCCAGAGGCCACACAGGTGCAAGGAGCATCCTTCCATTTTGTCAACTCCCCCTCCTTGAGCCACCGGGCCGTGGCTGCCCCACAGCCACCCCCACAGCACAGTGCTGCATTTTGGGCAAATTTGTGCCAATTAACTCAACCTTTTTTTTGTTTGTTTGTTTCCCTCTCTTGCCACAGTTCTATCTGCAGGCCAGATTCACGTGGAAGGGAGCCCGGCTGCTCCGTCCCCTGCTGCAGTTCACCCTGATCATGATGGCCTTTTACACCGGGCTGTCCCGCGTCTCCGACCACAAGCACCACCCCACCGACGTGCTGGCAGGCTTTGCACAGGGAGCCCTGGTGGCTTACTGCGTGGTGAGTGGGGAAATGGGCAGGAGCAGTGCTGGGAAGGTCCTGGGGTCTCAGGTTGTTGGTTGTTCATTGCTGCCCCGAGATGTGCAGGATGTCTCTGTTTCGGCCCGCACGGCTGAAGAACGAGTCAAAGCTCTTCAGTTTTCATTCTTGAAGTTGTTTATTAATTCTCATCTATAAAATTTTCTTTCTGCCCAGCCAAGGTCTGCTCAGCCAGGCAGCCACAGGCACTCTGACTGCCCCTGAGGCGGTGTTGTCCTTTTATACTACAAACTATGTATAACATATTTACACTTAATTCCCAATCCCTATCACCTGTGTTAGGCAGTGCACTTCTATTCTAAACCAATCCCAAAGTGCCAACATCACAGCAGAAAATGGAGAACAAGAAGAAGAAGAAGAAAGGCTAGACATGCCCAAATTCCTCCATCTTGTCCCCATAACCCCCATACCAAAAATCCTAAAATCTACATTTTCACCCTGTGATCATTTTATTATTATACTGTTCAAACCTCTGTGACTTTCAGGTCCTCATACAAAGCAGGGAACTTGCTCCAGGGGTCATAATCAAACCTGCAGGTGCTCTGGGCTGCATGCCAGGGTCTCTGAGCCCCCTGGCAGGGTCCTCAGCAACTCTGGACACCCAGAGGGATGCACTGAGCTCCGACACTGGGGGAACAGCAGGACCTTTGCAACCCCACCAGTTCAGCTCAGGTGGTTCCCTGTTACAGCTGGGATGTGGTGGAGGCTCCAAAGGCTTGGTCCAGGCAGCTGGGGGCACTGAAAGATGTTCAGCCAAGGGAGGGTGTTTCCCTGTCCACCAGAAGCTTTGGCTGCTCTCAGTGGCACTCAGCTGAACAATATTTCTTTTCCTTTCTCTTTACTGCTGCACTGTTGTTTCCCTGAGCTGCTGCTCACTGTGGGAATTCACCCCCAGAGTGAGTGCCCTCAGTTAGGCTCACTAGCAGGGTTTTCCACCAGGAGCTGAGCAGAGTACTCTGGGGTGCTTGGCATTATGGCTCTTCCACACATAGTCCTTCCAAAAACTGGTGTCAGCCTGACCAGGGGAGGCTGGCTGGTGGCTGATGGATTTTCAGGGGGCAAAAGGGCTCTTGAAAAAGTGGCCAACAAAAGCTGTGCCCACTTCTCTTCGGCTGCTGAGCTGGTTCTTGTGCCACTGGCTCTCCAAAGGGTGACCTGATTGCGCAGCCCTGTAACTCAAAGTGACACGTGAAGATGCTCTAAGTTGGCAGGATGGGGGGGAACCAGGTCAGGCAGCTGCCTCAGACAGACACAAAGGAGCTGGGGGCTTTGGTGGTTTCTGTGTCTGTGTGAACTCCCCAAAAGCAAGATTTTAACAGCTCACCAGTTTTTGTGGGGGTTTTTGTTGTGTTTTTTTTTTTTTTTTTTGTTTGTTTGTTTGTTTTGTTTTGTTTTTTTTAACTGCTCTGAAAGTAAATCAGCCTTGGGAACAAGGAGTTAAGTTCCACAATATTACATTTTGCAGGGAGAGAAAATAGGTTATTTATGTACTTCCCACTCATTGATAATATTCCAAAGCCAAAACAAAAATGTCACTGTTGGGACATTTTCATGGAGTATTATTAACTCTGTGAGCAGTATCTGTTGGGTTTTGCCTTTGCCTGGTGCCCACATCCCATGCAGGGCTGGCAGACCCCGAGGGGGAGGTGGGAGAAGTGTGTGTCTTTGTGGTGGGAAGTGGGCTATCAGCCACAGTGTGGAAGGGGAGTGGGGACCAGGCAGTCCATCCTGGGTCCCAGCAGTGGTTCCAGAAGGACAATAGGTCTCCGGATGGCGCTTGGGATGGTGTCCGGATGCTTCCTGGCTGGGACAGAGAGCAGCAGGCCTGGCTGTCCCCTCCCAGCCCTCCGGCAGCTGGGAGCTGTGCTGGGAAGGGGAGGCTGCGGCAGGGCTGGGATAGTTTTCCTGTGTCATAGGAAGCAGCTGCCTGGAGTTTCTCAGGCAGGCTCGGCTTTGCCTGCGAGCCTGGGGCAGCCTGAGCTGCTCTCTCAGCCCACTGGTAAAAGGGGCAGTTGTGTCCAAATGCTTTGCAGGAATGGATCAGTAACCTGGAACATCTCAGGGCAGAGTTTGAGCCCAGCCCTTGTCCCATTCCATCAGCCTGCAGAGAACCAGCAGTGTACTGTTCTCCACAACCTGGCTTTGCTGGTGGGAGTCTTTGCCTAGTAGGGCCTGGCAGACTTTCCCCCATTTTGGGAGGTGGCAGCAAGGGACAAGAGGAAGAGTCATCCCAAAACACCCTAGAGTTTGCACTGAAGGAGCAGTTTAGGAGCTTTTTGCTGAAATTCCTGGTATGTCCTGGGGGTTCTTGCCCAGCTCTCCTGCACAGGCTGCTCTGAAACAGAGGGAGGGACCTGGAGACACATCACCTCCCACCCTGGGTGCTCCCAGCCACCCCTTCCCCTAGCAAAGCCTTCAGGGTCCACCCTGGTGATAGCCAAGAGCTGTAAAAACACCACAGTTATCAGGCCATAATTTTCAGTAGAAACCAATTGTGGATTTCATCTCCAAAGTCTGCCCGAGCTTAGACCCAGGCCGTGCTGCTGCAGACACGTTTGTCTTTCAGTGCCTGAAATAACAAGCAGAAGACATTAATGTCAAGCACTTCCAGCTGATGAAACATTCAGACATGGAGCCAGGGTGAAATACAACGAGGATTTCTCAAATAGAAATAGTTTCTCTGCGCCTTGCAGGCAGCTTGCTGTGTATTGTGTGGTTTATGTCTCATCTGAGGGAGAGGGAGAAGGGGAGATGTCAGGAGGACATGCTCCCAGTGTTGCTCTGGTTAGCTCAGAGGAGTTGTTTTAACCTCTCTGTATATGATTAAAAATTGCTTCAATAGGATGAAAAGTAATAGGAATTGTTAAGTGGGAATGTGAGATATTGGCTTAAAATGCTCTCAGTCTTCTCCCATCAAGTTTTCTTTATGGGTGGAGAGCACCTTCTACAGGAAATGGAGCTAATCCAAGTGAAAAAACTTAGCACATTTATTAGTCCTTTTTTGTGTTAAACAGTTCAAGCATTAGGAGGATTTAACACACTTTTAACCCCCAAAGATCACGTTTCATGATTCCTATAAATGTTTATATAACCTCCAGCCATGTTAAAGTGAAATACAGTTTAAAGAGAAATGAAACCCCTTCACCAGCCTTTCAATGAAACCTGAAAAGCAGCACAGTAAAAGCAAAAATACCCAGGATGACACTCCACCATAACTCATTCCTGTTGAAAATAAGGACCAGACTCAAAGCAATCCCCAGATGCTTCTTGCACTCAGCAATCCCCTCCCATAAATTGATTTGTCATGGCTATCTTGGTGCAGAAGTTGGACACCTTTTTGATTGAATCCAGCTCTCAGAGGTGGCACCAGAAATGCACCAAACCAGACAAATGAGGGGTTTGCAGTTATCAACAGCCCAAAAGAAAACCAGTGCCAGAGCAGTTCAATGTAGTTTTACACCGGGATGCTGCAGCAAAGGGCCAGACTCCAGCTTGTGATCCTTGGGAGCATCAGCTGGATTCTCTTATTTACCCAAACATACAAAGGCTGCCACTTGAATGCCCTGCAAACAACTTTATCAGCTCTGTTACACAGCCAAACAGCCAGCAACCAGCATATATATCGAGAAAAGAACTGTTTTGTACATCAGCTCCTTCTCTGCTTTTCCACAAAGCAGCACCAGCTCAGCCTCCTTCATCCCTGGTTAGAGGTGTAGGAGTAAATTGCTGTGTGCAGCAGCTTTGGTGTCTGTCCAGCTTGAGCCTTATCTGCTATGCTGATAGGGGCTTGCAAAAGTTATTTGCAAGGACAACTTGACCTGCTGCACAAGGCTGTGGGTGGTTAGAAAATGTGGAGATGCAGGTCGACCAAACCTTTGCTTTCTCCCTGTCTTGCCCAGCCTGGAAGTCATAATCTAATACTATTTCTTTAAACACCTTGGAATTATTTTTCCTGATGATTTATCTGGGTGATTAAATGTTGCATTTGAGTGGTGTGAGAGAAAAAAACAAATGTACTCCTGATTGCTGCAGCCATGTGCTGCTCATCCTGGGATTTCAGCTCAGCAGACCCATGGCTTCTGTTGGGATTATCGGAGTTCAAGGCTTTCTGAGGTGAGGTGTCAAACTTGGGCTGGCAGGGACAGTTGGTGGCAGGACGGAAGTTCGGGGCTGTGGCGCCAGGTGACAAAATGATGAATCCTTGCCACTTCTAGCTCCATCCAGAGGATCTGTGCTGTCTGACTCTTTTCCCTTCTGGCACAGCGCTGAGGTTTGGCAAGGGTGAAAGTGCCCCGCTCCTGGAGGACTGATAAGCTTCGTGCTGCTGCCAAAGGAGGATGTGGAAGTTTCCTCCCAGCACTTTGTTTCTTATTGTGTTGCTGCCTTCCGAAATTGCCAGGCATTGGCTTTTTCACATCCGGGAGAGGGGTTACATCACGGGATATTTAGGAAGAAGGAGTCAGGAATAGATTCTCCTCTCCTTAGCCTTTGGCTTCCACCAGACCCCAGCTCTGTACTGGTGCCTTGGTGGGGCATGAGGAGCATGGCTCACCATTGACTCACTGCTGATAGCTTTTAACACAGTTTTGACTTGAAAGCTTTTAATTGCCTACCTGATGTCTGTCTGAATGGATTGTTTCACTGACTCCATCCCTGAAACCACTCAGGATGAGTCAGGCCAGCCCTTTGGAGACCTTTGTTATTTTATTGGAGTGCAGGCCGTGGATCTGTTTCCTGGCTTTTCAACCCGTTCGGCAGAGGTCTGGGTGTTGCACTCGCTGATGACGCAGTGAGAAATCAAGTTGTCCTCTCATGTTTTTGCAGTTTTGTGAGGTCTGAGCCTTTTTCTCTGCTGTACAGAAAGGTGGTAGCAGGCACTTGGGATTTCACAGCTGTTACAGGCAGGCATTCAAAAAGTGCTATTTTTGCAGCTTAAAGATGTGTATATATTCTGTAAATCAACTTTTTGAACAAGCCATCACCCACCATGGCTAAGTTTGCCTTTTCCATTTACTCCTGCAGGTGTTTTACGTCTCAGATCTCTTCAAGCCCAAGACAAAGACTTGCCTGCCTCCACCTCCCATCCGGAAGGAGATCCTTTCACCTGTGGACATCATTGAGAGGAATAATCATCACAACATGGTGTAGAACTTCAAGGAATCAGATGGGTGTTGTATTTTAAACTTTTTTTTTTTTTTTTGCAAAAAAAAAGTGACTGCTGACAGCAACTACCTGCTGCTCTCAAATCTCATCAGACAGTAGAATGTAGGGAGAGACTTTCTTGCCCGACCAGTAAAGTCTTACTCTGTGGTCTTTTCAACTTGCGACATTTGGATGAAAGGGGTGGTGGTGGTCAACTAAGGCAAAGGCGACAATGAAAAAGGAGAAAAACAAAACCCACACTACACAAAAAGCCGAACAAAGAGAGGTGCCGGAGTTCTGGATGTGCAATTGGTTTGAGTGTTCATGTTGTAGTGAACACCAAATTGTTCCCAGCCCAGTGAACACTAAGGGATTTTTGGAAAGCTGGCCATCCTAGGTTTTTTTCTGACTACGAAGATTTCCAACAACTGCAAGAAAAAAAAAAACAACTCACTACTAAATTGTATAGCACTACGTATGAGCAACAGCACTGAGTCAAGACCTGGGATTGGTTTGTAAGAGTTGCTTTTTTCTCTTCTTCATCCTAGTTTATTTTTGCCTCCTCTCTTCCATACTGTGACTTAATTTAGAAGAAGCTTGCCCAGTCCAAGGTCTCCGAAGGGTCTCTGCTCTCTCTGCTCACACTACACGCCTTTAACGAGCGGCCCGAGACACGCAGTGAGGCCGGAGAGCTCCTTCCTCTGCACAGAGAAGCCACATTTCCTCCTCCCCGCTCGCTCCCTGCCGAGAGCTCATCCCACCTGAGCCCCCCTAAATGAAAAGAGCATCCTCCACTTCCTGGCCATCCCCTTTCCCCCAGAGAAAAATCCCAGCAGGTTCCGTGCGCACCCGCCCGCGGGAGCCAGCCGTTCGCGCCGGGGGAGCGGGGCTCTGCCGAAGACTCGTTCAGTTCGCACTACGACCCCGGGGCTGAGTCCTGGGGAAACTTTTATTCTGCAGTTTTGGGATGGGCTGCTGGGCGGCACGTCCCGGCCTGGGTGTCAGTCGGTTTGTGCATCCCCTCCTCTCCTCGTCATCCTCCTCCTCCCCCTCCCTGGCCACCCCAGGGTGCGCCATGGCAGTACCAGGTCCTGTGCTCCGCTGGGTCACTCCGGTGGGAAATCAGCTGTGCCTCTCTCGGGTGTGATGATGGCATTTTTTTTTTTGCCCAGAAGCCACAGGTGCTTGGTTTGCAGCCCTTCCACGAAGCGCATTTGCAAAGGGATCCCGCAGAACACGCAGAACGGCCATTTGCACATCCTTCTCACAGAATCCGTCCTATCATTTCAACTTATAGCAAGCTATGATTTTTTTTTATTATAAATATTATATAAATAATGTATAAAACCTTAAAAATTAACTATGTAAAATATTATTTCTGAAACAATTTTAGATATATCCACTATGACTATAAACTGTGTCCTGACCTGTGTTATTTACATTTTGCTGCTTAAAAAAGCATTGAATTAATTTTTTTATAGTCGACTAAAATATTGTAGTTCTGTGGTAGTAATATTTTAATGAAAATAACTACAATTAGAGACATTTGTATAAAAAAAAACATATTAAATTGTCTGTATTTTTGTAATGTTCCATTTTGTAAAGAGAAGAATATTCAAAGACTTTTGTAGAATACAAAATTGAAGTTTGTATCTGCGAAATTATTGCTGTATAAATGTGCTTTTTAAATAAAAGCTCATAACACAACTAAACATCCTGGTGCAAGCTGCATTCTGTCTTTGGGTTGCCCTTTCCTTGACAGGAAAAGAGGGTCCTTGCCCAGTGGGACAGTTGGAAGTGTGATGTGGATGCTGGGTGGCATTTGGGGATGTGATGGTACAGGAGGGCAGCTGGATAAAAAGGACCAGATGCCATTTTTGGCAGGAGTGATGAGAAGGTCCCACCAGCTCCTGGTTGGGGGCACTTGTGGGTTTGCATGGATCTTCTCTTTTCTATGTCCAGTCTTAAAGCAAATCCCATTTTACTGAAGGCATCCCTTTTACTTTAACAATCTTATGAGATACAAAGAAATATTATGGAAGTAAAATAAGGTCTGAAGAGCCACAGCCCAGCTTCTGGTTGTCCTGGACAGCCCCTGCCTAGGAGGGCTCCCAGCTATGCTCTGCTCAAACACCTTTCCCATGAAAAGCAGGCACCTGGCAGCTGAACCAAACTCTTGCAGCTTGCTGGGTTGCAAACGTAGGTGGGAGGGGAAAGAAGCAAAAAGAAATCTCACAACAACATGTGCTCAGAGAGGCACATGTGCTCAGCACACAGTTATGAGGCAGCCTGGATTTTTTTATTATTGTTTTTAAATTTTATTATTGTTTTTGGTTTTTATTATTGTTATTTTCCTCCTCCTACAGAGGCAAATGAACTTGTTGGTGGTGACACACGGTCAGAGCCGCGTTTCGACCACTCCTTGAGTGAACCACATCAGCGAGATAACACGGCACAGAAATAATATGCAAGAATGCATGACAGGAAGCAAATACCACATCAAACTGCAGAGAAAGAGCAGGTGGAAATTAAGCCAGCAGAACTGAGCTAGCACTTGCTATTATTATCCTAATTAGGAGTAAAATTTTATTACGCGTGGAAAAACTTCGTAAACCCGCACCTGTCCCAAATGCAAAGGGCGTTTTCATGGTGCCACGTGTGATCTGAGCCTGAGTGTTTGGAGGTTGAGTGTGTGGCAGCGGTGAGACTTCAGCTTTGGGGCAATGGCTGTGAGGACAGGCTCTGAATCCCCAGTTTATCTCCCAGCTGCATTGCCTGGGTGTAAGTAGCCCCCACGGGAGGAGGAAACACTGCCCCGTCTGCTGGTGGAGCCCTCCATGTGCAGAGCCAGCCCCAGTGCAGCAAGCACTGGGCTGAGAAAAGGGTTTGCTTGCATCCTAACCCCAGCTACTTGCAAAAAGGCAGGAATACAGATGTCTGGGGGAAAGAGGAGGGCTTGGAGGAGGGTCAGAGGGGAAGCGGAACAGGAGGTGATAAGAGCTCGGGCAGGGCAGCGGGGCTGGCGAGTCACGGGATCCCACTCAGGATGTGTGGGTCAGCCTGGAGAGAGGGAGAAAAGGCCATGGATAAACCAACAGGGTTGAACTCTATAATGTGGGGCTGAGCATCAGCAGTGCCAAGTCCTGTTTGTGGATGGTTGAGCGATAGTTGTTTCCTCCTCTGCTTCCTGCCCGCCTCTTCCGTGCTGTCCCATTCCATCCCATCCTGGGGAGGGTAAGGGCAGCTTTGCACAACTGGGTGGAACTTTGCTGGGGCTCTCCCCTACTCACTGCCTGGGGATTAAGAGAAGTGATCATTTCTGGCAGCATGGGTGGAAAAGGCAAGGTCCACGGAGATCTCTGGGCTAGCCAAGCACAGAGGAACATTCCAGTGCTACAGGAGGAAAAGCACTGGTTTTAAATGAGCATTTCAGTGACACCCCACAGAGAAGTGAAAGCCAAAGAAACAGAGTTGTAGGTACCGCAAACCATGAGTGTGGTGACAGGATGTATCTTACTGCCACAGCTTCCTGAGGGGCAGGAAGGAAGAGAAAATAAATAGGTGAAATGGAAAGAAACCCAAACCCAAATCCACATGAGCACTGGCATCCTGAGGCCACCACTCTCTGCAGTGTCTGCAGGTGCAGCTGGAGCTTGCACTGCTGCGCTGCTTGGTCCTTCCTGCTGGGATGCTGAGCAGCCAGGACACTTTGGGGTTTGCACGCTGCCTCTCTGCAGCTCTCCCAAGGAGACAGACGGGTGCACAAACCCAGATGCACTCATGCAAACAAGACGTGGTGCTGGAGCCCGGGGCTGGGCGCTGGTTGTGGCCTTTAGTGCTGCAAACACCGGGCTCTGCTCATGCTGATGCTAATCAGGGGCTGCGGAGCACCCAGCTGTCTGCCTTTGATGCTGGGGCCTGGCTGGCAGAGCCTCTCTGCACAAGGGGACGTTCTGGTCAAACCTGTCTTTTTTTGCACTGGGACCGGTTGAACCCGTTTTCAAAGGCAGGGATTCGTGTGTGCACCTGACTGCCATGGGAGCAGGTCTTTTGTTCCAGGGGAGGGAGGTTTACGCAAGCCCCAGGTCCGGCCGTGTCTGGGTGCACCTAAACAGCTTCACTCAGCAAGAATGCCTTGGCAGCCTGCAGAGGCTGGAGCTGCTGTACTTCTGCTCAATGATTTTCGGATATGAAGCTCTCAATCAAGGGAGGGGGAGGGAGGAGATTCGCCCCACAAGCAGAGACGTGTTTTTCTCATGCTCCAAGCCTGCCTTGTTTTGGGTGTCCGAGGGTTTCACCCAGCTCTTCGTAAAGCCGAAACCAGCGCTCATCTGTGGAGCCATAGGATGTGCTGGGCTGAGGTCCTGCTGCACAGGAGGGCTGGTGTCCAGCCCACATCCATGGCTGGGGTGCAGCACCTCTGTCTCTGAAGCCAGCACCCCACTTCAGCTGCATTTCCTCCCCCTTCCCCAATCTTTGTCTTAACACACCCTGTGCCTTCATGCACCATTCTCCTCTCAAAAGGCAAGCGATTCCTCCCATGTGTTTACCTTTTCCTCTGGACACCAGATCAGAGGTTCAGATTTTTAGGAATGAAGTGAATCACTTGCCTCCTGGCTTCTGTAAACATGGTCCATACACCTGCCCTCAGATAGGAGCTACTGCCCATCTCCTCCAGACGTTCCTACCCTTGCTCCCTTGGTGCCAGGTGATGCTCTGGGCACAGCCCTGACTGCTTGGATTGCCCAGCAAAACCGAACACAAGCTGTCACCTTCACTGGAGGAAGCACAAGGTAGAAAACAACCTCCTGTTGACTCAGAGTGGGGGGAAAAGACACACAAACAAACCCCAAAACCCAACAACTTTCAATTATCACCTTTGCACGCCACCCCCACTGGCACCAGCCGGCGCAGGAGTGCCTGCGTTAGCTTGTCTCGAGTTACAATTTCCTCGGGGCACAGACTACACCTCTGTGTGTGTTTGGGTAATAATGATCCGACTGGTTGTGATGAATCCACGCCCCATCCTATCTGTAGCTAGAAGGGAGCGAAGTCACTGGGATCATCTCCCAGTTTCCTTAGAAAGTCTCGTTCTGCGAGTTCCTGCCACCGTGACGGCACCTCGCAGGCAGCTCTGCTTTTAATATATAGTGCTGTGGCCTGGTGGAGCATTTAATTCTTGTCTTGAACCCAGAAAATAACCGTCTTGGATTCTTTATTTATTTATTTTTCTCCCCAGTTCCGCATCAGATGACTTTCAGAGCTGAGTTTTGGTGAAGTACCTGGTCATTCAGGGCTGGTGGCAAAAGGCTGTGGTGTCTGAAGGCACGAACTCTGCAGGGTTTGATCTGACTTTGTGCAGAGGGTTCATAACCAGCAGGAACAATGGGCTGCTATTGAAGAAAAACACCTTTTAGTGTTTCCACGTGTCAGCAGAAAGGTGAGAAGCAGAACCACCAAAACACCAAACTGTGTACACACGCATCCACGGATGGGATGAATGGGAATTGTGGCAAATTCAGCTCACTCCTGAGGTCTTTGAAATTATTCAAAATATACCAAAGCTTGAAATAAAATGTGACTTCTCTTTCCCTGAAAAATGAATAAATTGAAACAAAGTCATCTGTGCATTTGTACAGGAACTGGTGTGAAAAGCTGGGCTTTCCCACCATGCTTTGACATCTCCATTTCCAGGTGTGTGGTGTGGGTGCATGTGAGCTGAGGTCAGCCTGAGATATAAATTAAATAAAGGAGCATTTAATTCTTGCTAGGCTGATCTTTCCCCTGGAGAAACACCATGAATGGAACAGAAAGAATGGTGCTGTTTCAATAAGGAACTCAGAAAGAAAATAAAATGTTAAAAAGAGAATAAAAACTCTTTTTATCCAAAGAAGAAAGGGAGCCAGATCTCCTGTGAGCACCATCCTTTCAAAGGGATCTGCCTTCTGCACAAGTGCGTAATTTGCTTATTTTCAAAGAAATTTTAGTGATGTTGAAGGCAAATTAATAACACTGCTCCAGCCTCCCAGGGCTTGTCTCAACAAGAAAAGTTGCTAATGTTTAACATGAGGTAAAATTTTAATCCGTTTCATTAAACTGAGTAGATATTCTTAGTCCATTTTTAAGCAGGATTAACCGTGTTTACCTCAAGTCAAGTAAGCACAAGTATAATGTCAACTGATACAAACCTTGCTTAAATTAAAGGAAGAATACTACCAAGGCTTAGGGGAGAGAAAAGCCTAGTGAAGTTTTTATTTAAAACAAAGAAATGGGGATTTTTTTTTTTTCTTTACAAGGTATTTCTTTCCATGGGAAAACAATAAAACCCAGAAAAAGTCTATGAAAGTTTTGCTTGTAAATGATGAGACGATTGCAGCTGAAAAAACACGGCTTAATTCAGGAGAGGTAATTCTTTTCAGCAGGGCCAGCCTAAACCCAGTGGATGTGGGGGAGTCTGGGCCTGTTTGGCTTAACAGTTCAAGTTACCCATCCAAGGGTCCCCAACAGTGCCCAACAACAAAGTGATGATGCTCCAGCCCTCTCAGGAATCATCCAGCAGCTCTCAGATTTAGCTTTGTAGCCTATGGCCAAGGTACTGCAAGTCCTCTAGGAAGAAATCCAGGCTCACTGTGGAGGTGACAGATTAAAAGGATTTACCACATCCCTTGGCCAGCTGTCCCACCAGCTTGTTGGCCTCACTGTTAAAAATATGTTAGTACTTCCCTTGGTTTTCATTAATAACTGCTTTTGTGTTCCCATGCCCCATATCCCTTCCAAAGAAGAAAGGGAGCCAGATCTCCTGTGAGCACCATCCTTTCAAAGGGCTCTGCCTTCTGCACAAGTGCGTAATTTGCTTATTTTCAAAGAAATTTTAGTGATGTTGAAGGCAAATTAATAACACTGCTCCAGCCTCCCAGGGCTTGTCTGAACAAGAAAAGTTGTTAATGTTTAACATGAGGTAAAATTTTAATCCATTTCATTAAACTGAGTAGATATTCTTAGTCCATTTTTAAGCAGGATTAACCGTGTTTACCTCAAGTCAAGTAAGCACAAGTATAATGTCAACTGATACAAACCTTGCTTAAATTAAAGAAGAGTACTACCAAGGCTTAGGGGAGAGAAAAGCCTAGTGAAGTTTTTATTTAAAACAAAGAAATGGGGATATTTTTTTTTCTTTACAAGGTATTTCTTTCCATGGGAAAACAATAAAACCCAGAAAAAGTCTATGAAAGTTTTGCTTGTAAATGATGAGACGATTGCAGCTGAAAAAACACGGCTTAATTCAGGAGAGGTAATTCTTTTCAGCAGGGCCAGCCTAAACCCAGTGGATGTGGGGGGAGTCTGGGCCTGTTTGGGCTTAGCAGTTCCAACTTACCCATCCAAGGGTCCCCAACAGTGCCCAACAACAAAGTGATGATGCTCCAGCCCTCTCTCAGGAATCATCCAGCAGCTCTCAGATTTAGCTTTGTAGCCTATGGCCAAGGTACTGCAAGTCCTCTAGGAAGAAATCCAGGCTCACTGTGGAGGTGACAGATTAAAAGGGATTTACCACATCCCTTGGCCAGCTGTCCCACCAGCTTGTTGGCCTCACTGTTAAAAATATGTTAGTACTTCCCTTGGTTTTCATTAATAACTGCTTTTGTGTTCCCATGCCCCATATCCCTTTCCTTTTATTTATCAAAAAAAAAAAAAAAAGCTTTTTATTACTAAGTTGTGCTATTTTCCCACAGCTGAATGCCCTGGTTTACTTTTCAGGGGGTTTCCTCACAAATAACTCTTCTCGCTTTAAAACTTGCTCAGGTTTTTTGCTTCCCTTACAAGAACATAAGAAATGCTGCAAATTACCACAAAGTCACTGGGGGAGGGACCAGCTGGGGACCAATTTTTCTTTGTACAAACAATTTAGTGGGAGCACCTTCTGCTTGTAGGTCAGATTTAATCTGATGCTCTTCTAGAGGACATTCCTTATGGGGTCTTACCTCCTCCACCTTCCAGGCCCTGGGAGAATAAAGGCTTGAATGAACAATTCCCCTTCCTTCAGTCTTCTTCATTCAGGCCCCTTATCTGGCAGACCGGAGCTCAGGGTACCCCTGAACAGCAAATAACCCTCCCCATTTTTTGTTTTCTGTAGCTGCAGAAAAAGCCCCCTTTTAAAAGTGAGCATTAAGGACATCCAATGTGTAAGATGAATTTCACCAAGCAGTATGGAGGGTGGGCAGAGTTTCCAAGCTAGTGTGGGGTGGGATAAATCACTTTGTACTTGGCATAAATGAGCTAGGACACTGTTAGGCAGGTAAACTGAGCCACTGTGAGTGAGGGTAGGCTGCATTTAGCATAAATCTTTGAGGCTTGCAGGTGACTCCTTGGGGTGATGTGAAGCTGCAGGGTTAAGTCACGGAAAGGAGGTTCTGTGTGGACTGACAGGCACCTTGAAACTCACACAGCACAGCTGTCTCTAAAGCACCTCAGCTTTCCAAAGGAGCTACAAAGGAACTGGGAGTTACCTCTGTGCTAAATTCTTGCACTGCAGCTGATGTTCCTGCAGAGAGAAAATGCAGATGTGACCTCGCAGCGAGCGCAGAGCAGCACCCTGGGCTGAGGGTGAATAAACTGCACAGGCACCAGTGAATACCAGCTGAACACAAGGCTGCAGGATGTTTTCCACCCACCCCGTGCTGCCAGGCTGGAGGGGTGAGGGAAGGGATGCTAAACACAGGGTTACATCTTCACTTTCATTTCTCATGGACAAAACATTCAAATAACTGTGTGCCTGCTCCCTGCCTGAACTGGCACGTAAAATGGCATGTGTATGGCATGAAAATAGGAAGACAATTGCCCGGCTGAGCTCTTGGAGGAAGATTTGAATAAAGAAGGCAAGTTTACTGCAGGCACTACGCCATGCATGTCTTATCTTGCTGCGAAGCTCTGGGTTAGGCACCCAGCAGGTGGATTAACTGTTCAGGGGAAAGACATGGAAAGCAGCTTTCTTGCAGGGCAGGTCTCCATCCAAATGAGTCGGAGGCAGCGTGGATTAGTGCTCAGAGTGATGGAGGAGCCGGCAGAGCGCCCTGGGAGGGGAGGTTAGCGCATAGCGGGACAGCCCTCGCCAGGCTGGCACCTCCGCTCGCAGCCAGGGGCTCGGGGAGGGAGCAGCCTGCCCAAAAACACACCTTGTGCTTTAATGGGTGCCTAGCACAAACACTGCCAGCGCAGCACCTGTAATGAGCTTCCAGTTTGCCTCGGGACGTTTTCTCCCAATTTGGTTGTATTTATGAGCAGCTATTTTTGCCTAAGTGGAGAAACGGGGGGGAGAAATGGCATGGGCAGAGCTCTGCTTACCCCGGCACCCACAGTGGTTGAGGGATGACCTTTTTGGGTGGTTCATGTCCTCTCAGCATCCATTGCACTTTATTTTTTGTTTTCAGGAGGTGAAATATGTACATTTTCACAGATGAAAGCCAGGCAATCAGGGGGTTTATTGAACAGAAAACGAGCTTAAGAATAAAGAGAGGCAAAATGAAGCTGCCAAGGTGAGCAGGAGTGGGTTGAGGCTGGGGCAGGGAGGTGGGTTTGGCTGTGAAGCAGTCATCCTCATCCTGCCCCACCCATGGAAAACTCTGGTGGGTGGCTTTGAGCTCTCCAGGAAACAGGAGCGGGTGGCAGGAGTCAGTGGCATTTCCCCCCATCTGCATTATCAGCCAAGGTGGGTAACCCTGTGAGGGGGAAGGCAATCTGCTGGTATTTCTACTGCCCAAAACTGCTTGGGGTTTCCCCTCACCATTCCTCACATTGTTAGGGCATTTCTGAGTTTGGGCTTTTCCCTTGAGAAATTCCAGTATTTCACTGTGTGCTTTCCTTCTGAATTGAGTCAGAAAATCAAAATACTAACCTTTTTTCTTTTTTTTTTTTTTTCCATGGAGTGAGAAATTCCAAACAATCCCCATTAGGAAATGTTAAACATTTTTTGTGCAAATATATTTGCCCATTTAGTGCAGCCCCACATAGCTCCAGACACTTATCACATGAGAAGTGCCCTTGACTCCAACATCACTTACAACCTCAAAGCAGTCAAGGAACACATTTTTTCTTTCCTTCAGTGCTTCAAGACGTGGCAGGAAAATAAGATTAATTATTTTAAAGCGTGGTGAGCTCGTGTTCACCGACAGCAGCTGTGCAAGTGCATTTGCTTACCGCCACCCTGTGAGACATTGCCTGGAGTGTCACTCCTGAGCTCAGGAAAAGCTTGGTCCTCCTGGCACTGCCTCTGGGTGCCTCAGCAGGGATTACCTGTCTCCTTCTCCCCTGGAGCTGTGCTTATCCGTGCTGGGGTTCAGGGGATGCTCAGCAATGGTGAGGCCATCCCCTGCTAAAGCCTCTGGGGAAGGTGCTTTTGTTGGAACGACGCATTTCCTCTCCCTAGAGCAACGCAGGGAGGTAAAGTGGGAACAAATATTCCGACAATAATGAAGTGGTGGGGTTAAAATGACTCCTCCAGTAACACAAGTCGCCCAGTTCTGGTTTCACGTTTGCTTTGCTGTGTAGCATCTGCCAAGCACCTAAAGCTGAATCCCCGTGGTGTTTTGTGAGGTTACTCAGGCACTCTGCTCTTCAAGATTTTAAGAGGAGCTGGTGCTAACTGGGCAAAAGAGGTCTAAACAACCTTTTCTGTAGAGACCCCAAGTGCTGAGCATGAGCCCTGCACGCTGCACCCACACTCTGCTGCCATAAACAGCATGAATCATCATCGGACGCTTGGTCTGCACAGCCCATCACAATCTGATAAAAGTCAAGCAAAACATCCTTCACCTCCTGCAAATAGCTCAGAACAGAGCCAAAATAAGTGCCAGCAGAAAGAGTGTGTTCCTGCAGCAATGGGATTTCCAGGAATGCTGCTCTCCTTCCCCAAACCCCTGAGCTGTCCGAGGGCTCCGGGTGTTGGAGGGAGCGGGACTGAGCTGAAGTGAGAACTCGCTGCCCGGCCCAGCAGCACATGTTCCACATTAAGGAGCTGTTTGTGGGGCCTGTGTGGCTTAGTGGATAAATTGTCAGGTTTGTCCCCTTGCAGCTCACGTGTCCAGAATAGCCTGTGGTCCGAAAGGAGGAGAAAACCCTCAACATGAGCTCAGCAGGTTCCCATCACCGAGGTTCTGCTCCGGTGTGAAACAGCCGTCGGGGCAGAGGCCAAATCTGCAAGGTGGACCCATGGGAAACCCCAGCCCCACCTCGTGTGGGACCTTGGGAAAAGTTTTAGGATGTGGCAGTGCCAGTCCTGCCATCCACAGCTTCTCTGGGGGTGCCCTCCTCCATCCACAACCTCGGGAGCGAGCGGAAACATGGGAAAAGCGATGAAAACTCATTGGAACACAAGCCCAAGGATCCAGCACATAAATAGCAAAGGAAGGAGAGATAAATACTAGGATAGTCTTTAAATATCTGCAAAGGAAACCAGCCAGGAGCCAGTTTGGCTACAGGGGGAAGGCTGGAAGCTAACATGGATGATCCCGATCTTACCCAGTGGCTAAGTGGATTTCTAACCACTGTTTCACAAAAAAAAAAAAAAAAAAGAAAAAAAAAAAAAAAAAAATTAAAACAAAAGCTGAATGATCTGGTTCATTTTCCTGGGTGGGGGAAAGAACTGCTAAAAGCCTTTAATAGCTCCTGTTCAGGCAATCGTGATGATGAGCAGCTGGGAGGAAGTCGGGCCTGAAGTATGAGATGCCAGACTTGAAGGTGGTAAACAGGGGCAGGGGAATATTTGTTTTGACAGCACTCTGCTCAGTACACAGGAAACATCCAGCAATGAGAGGGACGACTCTGCACAGGAGTTCCCAGTCCTATATTTAAGAGCAAATCAAACTAAGGGAGGACCCTGCAAATTACAGACATCTACAAATAACCCCAGACCTTTTGTCTCAGCTGTGGGAAGATCCTGAGGACACTGATAACAGACACAGCATTGCACAACCTTGGGAAAGAGGGGGCCTGGTGCTGTGTCCACTCTGCCCAGGATCTTGGCTCTTGACTCTGGTTACAGGCTGCAGGGGAAGGTGGAGAAAGCCCAGGAGAGGATAATTATGGAACAACCTGTTGATGGAGGAAGTGGCTTCCCAACCTCCCTTTACTTAGGGCCTGAGTTCTGCTCCAAAGCAGGAAGATTTATAGCCCTCCTCATGGCTGTGTTGTGTTCTCCTTCTGGCCAGATTAGTTTAATGAATGAGAGGTAGGGAAAAAAAGCTGCTGAAAAGCAAATCCCCTACAGCCATGCTGTGTCACATCATTAAATAAGGACACTTTTTACTTAAGAGGAGTTGTTTGACCCATAATTACAGCTAAACTCCCATTTGGCTTTTGGTCCATGAGGGCTTCTCCTGTAATTTTAACTGGATGCAGCCTATGAATCCCCACCTCCATTTTCCAGGGCAGTAAAAAATGATTATATAATATTAAACAGCAGCTGTTTTTCAGGCTGGAAGGGGCTCTTTACTGCTGTTATCCACAGCATCTCTCTGAAATCAAACACTCTGTAAATGTCAAATAGCACTGGTCTCTCATTCCTGAGGTCTGCACACAAATCGTTGTGGCAAACACAGGCTGAAAGCTGACCTGGCTTGTGTGACACAATGAGTATCAACTGGGAATTTCCAAATCCCAGCATCACTGGGGAATGTGGAGCTCAGATGATTGTGAAGGTGTTGCAGTGTCCTGAAGCATGGGTTAACAGCAGTATTTACTGTCCCCTGAGACTGGATTGGGCATAGCAAGAATGCAGTGGCGTGTTTAGCCTTGTTGCCTCATCACCATTCTGATCTACACCAATTATGAATCTATAAATCAGCTCTGAGGTCAGCAGGCAGCTTCTTTGGTGATAATAATAATTACATTCCCTGCATTTGCACTGTATTTTTCACTAGCAGATCACAGGAGACTTCATCAAAGCAGGCAGCAGTCATTGCTTCCCTTTATTAGCGGCAGGGAAAATGAGGTGCAGGGAAGGTAAACACCACGTTGGTCCCAAACTCGGGGTCAGGTGAGGGGGGTGGCAGCACTTAGGAGCTCTGTGGGACCATATTCAAAGGAGAAACCATGCCTGCTGACCCACCCTTTCAAGAGGATTAGCATGGTCTGCTCAAACTCTAATGGTGAGAAGACAAATGGGAAGTCCTGGATTAACTACTCCGGCTTTGTCCTTTATTTGTTCTTGTTTTCTTCCAAAAGAAACATTTCATGACAACCAGCTCTTTCTAACTCACCTCCCCTGAAGAAAGGTTTCTTGGCACCACGAGCTGCTTTGTGGTCCAAAAAATGTGTGTATTTGGCCACTAAGTCCTTTGATGGAGATGTGGGAACCCCAGACCTGTGTCAGAATTTGTGGCCAAATCTCCCCATCCTTGAAGAAACTTCTGGTCATGGTCTCACCAGATTGCAGCTGGTCTGGGCTGCTCACAAAAGTCTGGTTTATCCAGCCAGAATAACTTGTTCATTATTGCTTTAGCTATTGCTAAAAATAAAGGGTTTTTAAAATTATTTGATCCCCCAGTGTTTGGATTGTGACCAGTTGTGGGACAAGACACGAGCCGTCTTCCTTTCTGGAAGCTTTGAAAGGTGTTGGTCTCACATCCACTTCCCGGAGAGCAGGGCTACGTTCTGATGCCTCAGCAAATTTTTCTGCCTGTCCTCATGTGGGAAATTTCCTGTCCATATTTAAGCCTTGCACAGCCTCTTTCTGCTGTCACTCCCTCTAACAATAGAGTTGCAAAAAAGGGAGTAAAACCCAAAAAGACAAGCCTGTTAAAATGTCCCCTGCATTACACCCTTAAGAAAAACATTAATAGTGCATTATCCAATTGAACATTTTCCTTTCACATCACTTTTAATCAGAACTCCAGTCTCATTTCAAATTTGAGGTCTGGGAAAAATAGCAATTTTTTAAAATAAGAAAATGTTGTGTTCTTGGGGAAAAAAAAGCCCTCCCAACCACCAAAAAAATTCCTCTTGATTCTTTCTGAGCAATTCTTCAGTACTTGATCTGGAGGGGTTTAGAATGCATAAAGGCATTTATATTTTGCATGCAGCCATCTTTGGGCTTTTGCTGTAATTGAACAAAGTTCTGACAAAAATATCCCCAGCAAGAGTTATTTCAGTTTTTGATTCACATTTTGGTGTCAGCAAGGGACTGAGATCTCAAAGATGGAAAGAAGTAATTTCTCATAATTTTGCAAGGCTACATGTCATTTATTTGCCAGCATCAACTCTATGAAAGCTTTATTGCTATTATTGTGGTGGCCTCCTTCACTGGAACAGGGTTTTCCCTAAGAAATGAGGAGACAAAGAGGAAAATTAGGGACAAGAGAAAGCCTGGCATCCCAACTTTTTTTATACACAAAGGTGCAATTTGCAACTTTAATTCCTCCAGGTTGGTTTCTATTCCTTCAGTTTTGCATTTGAGGAGACGCAGGTTCACAAAGAAAACCAAATGATCTCCTTAGAGCTCTGTGCTTTGCATTGGTTTGATTTTTTCTTTCCCCCCCAAAAATAGCTAACCCACTGCAAAGCAAACAGTTTCAGGCTCACAAACTCCAAGCAAACCCTGGCCTGGAGGCTGAACCCCTGGTGTCCTGCAGAAGCAGCAGAGCGTTTTACGGCGAGGCGGAGCAGCGATTTTTGGGGCGCCGGGGCTGCTCTCGCTGGCAGCTCCCAGGACAGATTTGTGTCTCCACCGAGTTTTGTGCAACCCTCGCCAAGTTTCGTGTCCCCAGTGGACCTGAAGTGTGCTTTGTTTTCTGCCTTCCTCGGGCAGGGAGAGGAATCAAGCCCATCCTGAGCAGGGTTTCCCCAACTGGAGGAGGATCTGGCATGGAAGCGCTAATGTGCTGAATAAAACCACCATGGGGCAAAGCCCCTTTGTCGATGGATGAAGCCAGTTCTCCATGACAGCCCATGCTTAGGCTGTATAAATGAGCAGAGAGAAGGATCTCTGCATTGATTTCACTTCCCTAAAGAAAATTCCTCGTATTCCATCTCAGGAGCTGCCCAGGGAGCCAGTGCCAGAACTGGAGGACAGCACAGTGTCATGCAAAGCAACCACCAACTCCTCTAGAATCTGATACGGAGGCAGAAGAGAGAAGAGGATCCAGATTTTTGTGGGAGATAGGACTGGCAGACCAGGGATGGGAGGGAAAATCTTTAATCTCCCTGACCTGGCAGGTGATTGCCATCCCCAGAGGAGGCTGCAAAGAGAAGCCCCCGACAGCCAAGCACCTCCTGCCCTCCTCCGCTTCCAAGGAGATAAAACCAGCCTGTGGACAGTGTAAGTTTAAGCTGATACAGACACAGCTGGTGTGCTGGGAGCTGAAGGTAATTTATTTCTCTTGGCTGATGACCCGCTCCCTTCGAGGGCTGCGTTTTCCAAGCGCTCTCCGCTTGGCCGCAACGTTTGTACCTCTGGCAGTTATTGTTATTTTAATATTAGGCTGAGAGCTAATGTATTAGGCTAATATATTAAGCTGGTAAACTCTTTAGCCAGCCTGTCCTGGTGACACATGAAGGAGATTTTATAGATAGGCTTTTCAAGCCCAGCTCAGCCCTGGTCTGGCATTTAACCGTGTCCTGCAGAATATAATGGCTGAATGCATTGCGCCCGTGCCCACAATAACTCTCTTTGAGAAGAATTTCCAATAAATATGTCATTCAAATGCGGATGTATTTCGGTAAAAATTAGTGAAACTGATGCTATGAATAACCTGCAGTGCAGTTTCTGTTGCTCTCCCATCAGCCAGGACAGAGATGATTAACACCAGACCAGCCACGATATTTATATTGCTCGGATCATGGTGTGTCGTGAGCAAATGTGAAATTGGGTACTCTATCAGAACAGCAGGGACGGGAAGAGCCACGTAATGAGCTGGTTTTACAGGGAGAAACAAATGGGATTGTAACACAACCCTGGAAACAAGGGAGGGCTTCCAGGAGGGGTGGGGGAGCAGGGCTGAGGATGACTTTGGGGTTAAATCAAGTCATTTACACAAACAGAGGTGTTGGGTGTTTTCTTTTCTTGCCATGACATAGCACGCATTTGAATAAATGCTGTGAACACCATATTCCCAAACCTGACCACCTTGGGAGAGCATTTTATTAAGTCAATTATTTTTTTGTTTACTTCTGCTAAAATAATCCCCTGCCTTTTTTTTTTTTTTTTTTCCCTATTATCCTCTCTCCATCCCTTCTACTCTACCCATTATGGGGTTCCTGTGAATCTGCCCCTGCAAGCAGCGAGTCCCTCCCCCACCTGTGGCCCCTTTCCACCGAGTGCTATTTTGTAAGATCTCTTGTCACCAGGACTCTGCGAAGACTTAGGCATGTAATGGGAAACATGTGTCTTTCCCTGGCTCTTGCAATCTTACCCCGAGGAGCTCCAGCGAGGGCTGAAATGGGAGTGCTCTCTGTGGAGTCAGGGAGCTGACAGGGGGGAAAATGTTTGGAGCCAGAGTCTGCAGCTTGGGTGTTTTTTGTTGTTTGCTCCCAGAAGTGAAGGATTTCACACCAAAACGATAGTGGCAAACGGTGGTTTCTGCTCAGGAGGTGGTGGGGGGATTGTTGGGCAACAGCGTTTGTGACAGGCAGCCCAGACAAAAGGGAGCAAGGGAGACATAAATGGCTTTTTGGAAGATGGCAAAAGCAAAATGATGGGAAAACAACCCCCAGATTGGAGCCTCAGCCTGCCACAGTTTTGCACATTTTCCTGAGCAAGAGAAAAACACAGGAAGGAGCTGAAGAAGATACAGAGAGGTTGGGAAATCGCTGGGGTTGTAAAATTATGTTTTTGTGAATCATCACCATTAAAAAGAAAAAGAAAAAGTGGTCATCATGATACTGCACGAATGGTATATGACATATATCATATACATAATATATGGGATAGCTGGCCTCAGTCCTCATTGTTATTCCTTCTGGGTGACTTAATCTGTGCTCTTCTGGACAAAGCTGATCCTGCAGAGAAAGTGGTGCGTGCACAAGGATGTCAGGCTCAAAGTAGATGAGGTTTACTCCAATGATTAAACCTACTCATCACCTCGGCCTCCTCCTTCTATTTTTCTGGGGTGCCAGCCAGAAATACGGTCCAGAGCAATCAGGACCCAGACCCAATTGTCATATCTAAAATCTGAGTGTGACTTGGCCTCATCTGGGATCAAACACCGGAATAACAGAGCACGCAGGATCTGGCTGGTGTCTGACAGCCAGTGCTTCTGGGCTTCCAACAGCCAAATTCATTCTGAGGAAAAAAAAATACCAAAAAAAAAAAAAAAAATCAGGCTAAGGCTGAGGCACGTTGTTGTTTCCTTATGAGTTCACTTGCAAAGGTCACCGCTCCTCTCCCCCTCCCCAGTCTCTCTCTCTCTTTCTCTGCAACTCTTTTGTTTGTGCAAGACTTCAGGAATTAAAACCTCATTTCAAGGGTTATGAGTAGACCACAGCAGCGATACATTGCCCTGATTATCAGCAGCAGGCGAGCAGTTCCCCAGCAGCCCTTTTGCTGCGCAAGTTCTCTGTGGCTTACACTGATTTTTCCTGCCTGTAAATTTTTCTTTGGAGTTAACAGGGACTCCATTGCACGGACTTACAGTGATAAATTACACGGGATTATATTGTTACAGGGAATTGCCATCACCTCAGCAGTAATAGAAAGGAAAGGTTAAAAAAAAAAAAAAAAAGATAAGTAGATAAAGAACAGCAAGATGGCTGGGAGTACAGTGAGAAGAGAAATGGCCCTGGTGGGGAAGCTGATAGATGTCTTCCTCAGGTGAAAAGATTCATTTATGGACAGAGCACTCTGGGAAATCTTTGGATGGAAGAGCCAAACTATAGGAAAGTCATTGTCTTTATAAAAAAAATGTGGAGATTTAAGGGTTCCTAGGGGCTTAAGTTTTCTAGATCTGGAGTTCATATTCTGGTGCAATGATGGGAACACCATTTTCAAAAGTAAACAGAAATTTTCAGTGGCCTTATATCTGGGCAGATAGAGGGAGAGACCTTGGAAGATGCTGGATTTCCCAAAAGAAGCTGTTCCCTCCTTTGGGAAGTTCAGACTTCCTGCATCAGGACCCCTGAAAACCGAGGGAGCCCCAAATCATTCAGTGCTTTTGCAATGGGCACATCATTGATTAAAGGCCTGGCAGAAATGTTATCTTCCCTGGCCTCTTGCATAAGACTGGATAGATAATTAAATTGTATAATCTTTGCATCAAGCCTGTAATTCCCTGATTGCATTAGAGTATGTCCTGGAGAAAAAGCCCCAGCCTAAATGTCCCCAGAAGCATTTTGCTTCCCTGAGCAGTCTTTACATTAGAAGGGGATCAGACTTTGCCATTTCCACCTCCCATTTGCACTGATTTTATCTGGGCTCAGCTTCCAGCCCTGGCACCAATTCTGATTCTCAGAGACAGGCTGATTTGCCACCAGCAGCCCTTTCCCTTCCCTTCCATGAGCACCATCCAGCTGTGATGGAGACGCCTCTTGCCCTCCTTGGGGCACTCAGTGGGTTTGAGATCCTCACCCCAGCCAGGTTTTCAAACATCTTTTTCCAGGCATGCTTTCCTAACCCCTCAGGAATCCCCTGATGTCCTCTCCAAAGCCCAGCTGAGCCAGGCACATTCCCAGCAGCTCCAACAGGAGCATCGACGCTCACACGCTCCAACCTCTGCCTCTCTTTTATTTCTCTATATCATTATGGTGATGTAATAAATATGCAGAGGAGCTCCAGGCACTGGCTGTCTCCTTTGCTGGAAATGCTGCCCCACGTTCTCCCAACCGGGTATTATCCTCTGATTATACACACGCCAGAGCAATGGCTCCTGATGTCCGTGCAGCTTTTGCACCGTGTCCCTGCCTCCCTGTCCTTCCCTTTGCACTTCCCATCCCACATTCACACGCTCCCATTACATGCCAAGCCTATATTTTACTCCCTCTGTTCTTGCTGAAGCCCTTCTTGGTAAGGGAAGTCTTGATTATACGTTTGGCCAAGTGACTTAAATCACAGAAGAAAAAAACCAAAAAGAACATGCAGAAGCGTTGCCTTGAGGTCGAAATCCAACAGGATTTAACCTCCATCCCAGGAAACTCCAAGCCAGCCCGGGGTGAACTGGGTGGAGAGCGAAATCTTCCTCATGGGCTGCAAACTTGAGGCACTGGGAAGATTCCTGCCTATTTCCAGCAGTGGGAAAATGTCCGAGCGGGGAAGTCGTATTTACATAAGTGAAGGAAAACACTGTTTCCTTCTTGGGCAGGAAACAGAAGTTATTCTCAGAGCTTCAGCAAGAGAACAAGAAATTAAATAAAGTGCTGGCAGCCTCAACTTGTTTTATTCCTGTGGTTTTACAATCTCTGAGTAAAAATAAACACATTTTCAATCTCAGGAGAATTATTAGGGTAATAATAGCGGAGGGGGGGGGAGTTATTTACAGGCTCCGATTGAATCGTTCAGTGAATCATGAGAACTGTGACAGCAGATCCAGGGCAAGAAAATTCACATTTATGCAAGTGTCTGGTCTGAATCTTCTGTACTGGGTGCTCTGATGCAGCAGTACAAGATTGGGCAAACCTTTGGGTGCTCCCAGCAGGAGTTTTGCCTGGGAGAAGGGTAATGATCAACACTACGGCACCCAATTTCTGTCATTTGGGAGTTTTGATGGATTTTAATGGTCTTGTACCCCCTTAAGCCTGGGATGGGCTCCCTTTGGTGGGTACCAGAGCAAAGTTCCTGGGTGAGGGGTCCCATCCCAGGCATAATATGGTGCTAATTTATATTGCCTTGTGATATCCAAAGATTAGGTGCAAATGAGGAATTTGAACGCTCACACCTTGTACTTAACATCTCAGCTATTAAAAATAACCCAGTTTGGCACTGTTTATCCTCAGGACAAGAGGCCAATAGTCCACATATTCCTTCATCTTCTCTTCTGCCTGGAACAGTTGTGTTTGCCCAGGATATGACAAGGACATCCCTATGGGCAGCACTTTCCCATCTCCTCCAATCTGTGCTTTTCCCATGAAATTCTATGGCATTGCAAAGACAGTTCTTTTTGGGGTTGAATTTCTGCCTGTCACTGTGTATTTTCTAAGTGCCCAAAACACTCATTTTGAATGAATGGAAGAGTTAGATGTTGAATTTATATATAAGTATGTAACATACATAGATGTATTTACACTGCATGGTTTAGGCATTTAGACATAAATATATTTATCATAGGCTTCATATAATCTGTCTACAGCCAGCAAGAGCTGCAGGTACAAGGACAACCCAAAACAATTACAAAAAATAGCTACAAGAGGTAGTTACAAGAGAAAATACAAGAGGTACAAGTGCAAGGGTAAGTACAGAAGGAGATTCAGGGCTCTCAGCCCCGGGAGGATAAAGGGCACAGGAACAGGAGCCTGGTTTTGGATGCTGGGATGGGAATGATGCAATCAGAATCCTGCAGCTCTTTGCCAAGCTCTCACCTTTCTCTGGGATCGCAGAGATAAAAGCAGATGGCAGCTAAGTGAGAAAATCTTCAATTGCTCACCCCTCTCGAGCCCTGGGGAGCAGCTCGCCCTGCACAAAGCAGCTCCTAAGCTTAGGATGCAGTTCAAAGGGTCGGGGTTAAACTCGGATGCAAGCCTGTAATTTTTATAAACAAGGCTCATGTTTCCCTTCTGGCAAAACATGTATGGAAGCCCACGTACGCATGGAGCCCCAGACATGCACGGGAGGACCACTGAAGCCTCGTTATCTCTGCTTTTGTTCTGCTTTCCCGGTGCTTTTTAAATCCCGGCACTGCCTTGGGATCGACTCCCTTTTCCAGGACTCCCTTTTCCAAGGCTGAAGGGCTCTTTGTTCTCCTTGGCTGCCCCTCGGTGCTGTTTGTTGTGCAGTCCCTGGGGTGTGCTTGGCTCTTCCAGAGGCCCAGGAGTGGAGAGGAAGAGGCAGAGGATGTGAACTCCCATGTTGGAACACAAAGAGAGAGAAAGGAGGACCTGTTTATTCTTCTGCTAAATGTGAGATTTCCTCGTGTTCACAGAATTCACAGAATTCACAGAATGGCTGAATTGGAAGAGACCTTAAAGATCATAGTCCAACCCATCCCCAACACCACAACTAAACCATGGCACCCAGTGCCACATCCAAATCCAATATTTTTTTAAACACATCCAGGGATGGTGACTCCACCACCTCCCCGGACAGCCATTCCAGAACTTTACCACCCTTTCTTTAAAAAACTTTTTCCTAATATCCAACCTATATTTGCCTTGCTGCAGCTTGAGACAGTGTCCTCGCATTCTGTCAGCTGCTGTTCAAGAGTAAAACACTAAAAAAAGGGGCAAGGGATAGGATGTTGTGGGTTGTTGGGGTGCTGTGGTGCTGGATTCCTCCCCATGGGTTGGTTTGCAGCCCTTGCTGGCTCTGTCATCATCTCAGACTTGTGTGGGAGTCACCTGTGGGACTTCCAGGTGCAAAACCTGCCGGTTCCAGCAGAGCTGCTCCACACACCATGGCAGGGAAGGTAAATGCCTCCGTGCTGATGGCTCGGGAGGGAGCCACGGCCATTGCCAGGCAGGCAGGGCTGGCAGGGACCACCTGCGTCACGGGGCTCCGTCACCAGTCCCTCACAAACACCTTCCTCAAGCTGGTCAAGCCCCGACTCCTCGGTGATTTCCTGGTTAGCCCTGCAGCTGCTCCCCCTCTCTTATTAAAAGCTTGGCATAAAAATTGGAGTTCTTCAGTTTGCCTCACTGTTCTTTTTAAATGAAGTCCACAGAGCCTTTTTTTTTTTTTTTGAGGAGCACCCTCAGTCCACCATCCATGTGCCATCACCTTTTTTTTTTTTTTTTCCTAAGAAAACTAGAAAAATACAGCTAGGATGCATGCTCACTTGTTGCACTGTTTTACTGGTTGGTTGTTTTCTTTCCCTGCGCTCCAGAGAACTAATACCTGGCGAGGATTTTGTGTTTGGTTGTCCACCATAGGGAGGAAGGTCGTCAATCATTTCACAGCCCTGACAGCAGATCCAGGGCAAGAAAATTCACATTTATGCAAGTGTCTGGTCTGAATCTTCTGTACTGGGTGCTCTGATGCAGCAATACAAGATTGGGCAAACCTTTGGGTGCTCGCAGCAGGAGTTTTGCCTGGGAGAAGGGTAATGATCAACACTACGGCACCCAATTTCTGTCATTTGGGAGTTTTGATGGATTTTAATGGTCTTGTACCCCCTTAAGCCTGGGATGGGCTCCATTTGGTGGGTACCAGAGCAAAGTTCCTGGGTGAGGTGTCCCATCCCAGACATAATATGGTGCTAATTTATATTGCCTTGTGATATCCAAAGATTAGGTGCAAATGAGGAATTTGAACGCTCACACCTTGTACTTAACATCTCAGCTATTAAAAGTAACCCAGTTTGGCACTGTTTATCCTCAGGACAAGAGGCCAATAGTCCACATAGTCCTTCATCTTCTCTTCTGCCTGGAACCGTTGTGTTTGCCCAGGATATGACAAGGACATCCCTATGGGCAGCACTTTCCCATCTCCTCCAATCTGTGCTTTTTCCATGAAATTCTATGGCATTGCAAAGATAGTTCTTTTTGGGGTTGAATTTCTGCCTGTCACTGTGTATTTTCTACGTGCCCAAAACACTCATTTTGAATGAATGGAAGAGTTAGATGTTGAATTTATATATAAGTATGTAACATACATAGATGTATTTACACTGCATGGTTTAGGCATTTAGACATAAATATATTTATCATAGGCTTCATATAATCTGTCTACAGCCAGCAAGAGCTGCAGGTACAAGGACAACCCAAAACAATTACAAAAAATAGCTACAAGAGGTAGTTACAAGAGAAAATACAAGAGGTACAAGTGCAAGGGTAAGTACAGAAGGACATTCAGAGCTCTCAGCCCCGGGAGGATGAAGGGCACAGGAACAGGAGCCTGGTTTTGGATGCTGGGATGGGAATGATGCAATCAGAATCCTGCAGCTCTTTGCCAAGCTCTCACCTTTCTCTGGGATCGCAGAGATAAAAGCAGATGGCAGCTAAGTGAGAAAATCTTCAATTGCTCACCCCTCTCGAGCCCTGGGGAGCAGCTCGCCCTGCACAAAGCAGCTCCTAAGCTTAGGCTGCAGTTCAAAGGGTCGGGGTTAAACTCGGATGCAAGCCTGTAATTTTTATAAACAAGGCTCATGTTTCCCTTCTGGCAAAAACATGTATGGAAGCCCACGTACGCATGGAGCCCCAGACATGCACGGAGGACCACTGAAGCCTCGTTATCTCTGCTTTTGTTCTGCTTTCCCCGGTGCTTTTAAATCCTGGCACTGCCTTGGGATCGACTCCTTTTCCAGGACTCCCTTTTCCAAGGCTGAAGGGCTCTTTGTTCTCCTTGGCTGCCCCCCTGTGCTGTTTGTTGTGCAGTCCCTGGGGTGTGCTTGGCTCTTCCAGAGGCCCAGGAGTGGAGAGGAAGAGGCAGAGGATGTGAACTCCCATGTTGGAACACAAAGGGAGAGAAAGGAGGACCTGTTTATTCTTCTGCTAAATGTGAGATTTCCTCGTGTTCACAGAATTCACAGAATGGCTGAATTGGAAGAGACCTTAAAGATCATAGAGTCCAACCCATCCCCAACACCACAACTAAACCATGGCACCCAGTGCCACATCCACATCCAATCTTTTTTTAAACACATCCAGGGATGGCGACTCCACCACCTCCCTGGGCAGCCATTCCAGAACTTTACCACTCTTTCTTTAAAAAACTTTTTCCTAATATCCAACCTATATTTGCCTTGCTGCAGCTTGAGACAGTGTCCTCGCATTCTGTCAGCTGATGTTCAAGAGTAAAACACTAAAAAAAGGGGCAAGGGATAGGATGTTGTGGGTTGTTGGGGTGCTGTGGTGCTGGATTCCTCCCCATGGGTTGGTTTGCAGCCCTTGCTGGCTCTGTCATCATCTCAGACTTGTGTGGGAGTCACCTGTGGGACTTCCAGGTGCAAAACCTGCTGGTTCCAGCAGAGCTGCTCCACACACCACGGCAGGGAAGGTAAATGCCTCCGTGCTGATGGCTCGGGAGGGAGCCACGGCCATTGCCAGGCAGGCAGGGCTGGCAGGGACCACCTGCGTCACGGGGCTCCGTCACCAGTCCCTCACAAACACCTTCCTCAAGCTGGTCAAGCCCCGACTCCTCGGTGATGTCCTGGTTAGCCCTGCAGCTGCTCCCCCTCACTTATTAAAAGCTTGGCATAAAAATTGGAGTTCTTCAGTTTGCCTCACTGTTCTTTTTAAATGAAGTCCACAGAGCCTTTTTTTTTTTTTTTGAGGAGCACCCTGAGTCCACCATCCATGTGCCATCACCTTTTTTTTTTTTTTTCCCTAAGAAAACTAGAAAAATACAGCTAGGATGCATGCTCACTTGTTGCACTGTTTTACTGGTTGGTTGTTTTCTTTCCCTGCGCTCCAGAGAACTAATACCTGGCGAGGATTTTGTGTTTGGTTGTCCACCATAGGGAGGAAGGTCGTCAATCATTTCACAGCCCTCCTCTCCACGTCCTACGGCCCTGGTGGTCCACAGCTGAAGCCTGAGGACTGTGGGGTGGGTGGTTAGAGCCAGCCAAGTGCTCCCCCCAGCAGGTTGTCGTGACTGATTGAATCATTAAAGTGAGTAATTTGTTGTAACACAAGAACAGCTGAAACACCTTCTGCATCTTCACAATGGTGCTGCTCCACCATCCCCCTCGCCCAAACTGCACAGCCAAGGTGTGAGTCAGATCTTGGAGGTGATCTGGGCTATAAACAATATTTTAGAGGGAGAAAGAATTAATTTCAGTGGGGGCAATTTCTCCACAGCTCGACGTGCAGTTGGGAGAACTAGCAGGAAAGGGCAGGAAGGAGTTTCTTACTTTGGCTCTATTTGCAGGCAGGGCAACCATGAAACCATCATCAAAAATGGGTATTTCAGGGGAAACAGATATATATCTTTGCAGGATTGAGCTGGAGGTGCTGTCCAGTGTGGCAGCCCTGCACAGATGTCATCCCAGGGTAACAGTGATGGCACTTGGGGGTTCTCATCCAATGAAACTGGAGTTCCCTGGCATTTATTGTGGATGAAGGCGAGGACAGGGACAGTTGGTCCATTACAAATCGGTGCTGTCCCTGCCTGGTGGGAACCTGCTGGAGAGCCCATACCCATGGAAGGAGCGGACAGTGGTTATCTCAAGGTCAGGCATGCAGGAAGCAACCAGGAGCACGTGAACCTTGTGTAGGTGGGAGCTGCTGGTGGGGCTATCAGAGCTTCCCAGGTCAGGCAGGGCACACAGGGAGCCACCCTGTCCCAGAACAGAGCAGGAAGGAGGGAAGATGGCGCCAGAAAGCCCGCAGAGAAGGTTCAAAGTCTGGTCAGAGCAATTTCAGCTCTTGTCAACAGAGAGAGACACGAGCAGAGCAATGCCCATCAGGAGCTCACCCTCTCAGGGTGCCCCTGTCCTGCAGAACCTGCCCTGCTGAGGCTGGAATTACAGAATCTTTCTAGATTTTGTATTCTGAACACCTTCTGACACATCAGAAGATGTCTCCTTGCTTGATTTTTTTTTTTCCCTTCATCTGAGAGTATCATGGACCACGGAGGAGCTCACAAGCAAATAACAACAGGAGTGGTGATAAATCCACCAGCAGCATCTGGATCTCCTCCAGGGTGAAAACCAACCATGATGTGGCTGCACAGCCATAAAATCAACAGCAGCTCCCAAAACAAAAAGCCTGAGGGCAAGGACTTTGCTGGAGCACCACACATCAGGGACGCCTTTAAGGGTTAAGGTAGAAAGCTGACAAAACCCTTAATGTTTTTACAGCACACACAGACATGTAACATACAATACAGGACAATTCGTTCTATTGATGTCTAAAAATTCCTAATGGAGAAACAGGCTGTTAAAATACAGGATACTTTATAGGTTAGCTCTTCTCCATACTTCATCCTCAGGTATTTGCCAAGTTAGCAGAGGATCAGACTTCAAGTCACATTTAGGCTCCTCTAGAGCAGTTTTTCCACTAAAAGCTTAGCTCAAAGGCATACATATTAATGAAAAAAAAGAGCCATTCATTCTTGTCACACATTTTGTCCTCAGAACAGTTGAAAATCCTACATATCATTTTTTTTTCTAATCAAAGGGAAATAAAACATCTTTTATATAGTTAGACAATTGTCCACAGTCTTTCCCTAGAATGGAAAAATGCCCTAAAAATGGAAAGCAGGTGGGGTTTCTCAACAGCAACTTTCTTCTTCTGCTCCAGAATGAGAAGGCTGCATCCCTGTTTACTGTTTAAAAATTTCCACAATCAATGTGGCTACTAAAAGAGTCCTGTGAGCTGGGGATCTCTTGGAAATGCTTTTTGGTGCCTGTATTTGCTATATTTGTCTACAGTTCCTTTAACCAGATGGAGAAAACTTTCCTGCTCTCCTACTGTACCACAGCAACCTTGGCATCCCACCTTTCCTTTCCACTGCTGCTAACTTGGGAAGCTCTGCAGATTTCTTTGATGTTGCTGTTGGCTTGGCAGTGTCACAGCTGAAGGAAAAACAGGGGACACCTTCAGAGATTGTTGGTGGCGTTGGGGGAGAAGAAGCGGTTTGGATTTTACCTCAAGACACCAGAAAAATGCAGAATATAAGGGGCGGGGGGGGAATGCTGAACAAAATAATCCCCACTGCAGGACTTGGGGTCTGAAACTCACTGGTATTTCACTGAGGATTTGCTTCATTACACCCTCAAGAACTCAGAAGTCTCCTCAGCAGGAACAGAGATGGCAAAATTTCACCCCTCTGGCAAATGCTTTTTTCCACACCCACGTGGGTCCCAATGAGGCACAGAGTCACACCGTTATTTCAGACATGGGTTATCAGCAACACACACAAAAACACAGGGTTAGAGGAGCAACTTCCAGAATAAAAGCTGCTGATAAACCTGGAAATACTCTCAGACCTCCTGTAGCACAGGAACAGCCAGGAATAGTTAATTGAGTGCCAAAGCAAAACCCTTGACCTGAACAACTGCATATTTCAGAGACATTTAAAACACAATCTCGGGCTGAACTCAGAGGCATGAGAACAGGATAGAAAATTGAGGTGATATTAATGAGGCACAAAACAGGTCAGAGTTTAGTTTGGGGTCAAATTTTGGGGCCTTCCTGGCTTTTCTGGATTTTTTTTTTTTTTTTTTTTTGTTTGAGTGCTCTAACTCAAAGTGGGAAGCGCTCAGTGAACACCTCCAGCTTGTTTTCCATTCAGCAGCACAGCATCCCTTGGAGATAAACCCATCTGAACCACCCTTGCTTGCTGTGACAGCTAATGGAGGGATAAAGGCAAGATGAGAGGGTTCCATTTTGTTATTTTCCTTCCCACCTTTCTTCTTCACTGCCCGTCACCGATCCCCTTTCCTCCCCCCCTCTAAAACAAAACATCTGCCTCAGTTTCAAGACACTTTGGGCCTTTTCAGGCTGCTACCAGCAAGGACAGGGCTTGGCAGGGAGGGAAGCTGAGCGAGAGCCTCAGCAGGTGAAGGGTTTCACTTCAGTCAGCTGCCACGACCACGGGAGGCGGCAGTAATGATTTCCAAACCCCAAAGAGAGCCCTGGCAGGCTGGGCTGGGGCTTGGCCCCATCCCTCAGAGCTCTGCAGAGCTCAGCTGGTGGCTAGTCGCTGCGTCACTCCTTTCTGATTAAATTCCCCTTCGGTCTGAAATAATAACACATCCTTAGTGGAATAAGAAACTCTGGGAGAAGAAAGAAACCAGCCTTGGTGGGGGTTTTTTTGGCCAGCCCTGAAGAATCATATGGGAAAAATGGCTCTCTGACCATGCTTTTCTGCTGTTAAGGCACAGGGCTTATCCTTGCATTTTCTGTGACCACAGAATCCAGATCCACCGGTGAACTAAGACCCTTTAGACGATTACGACAGGGAAAAAATGCTGGACAAGGCACATAAATTATGATGTGTGAACTATGAGGTACAGAAGCGCCCAAGTCTTTCAGCAGACAATTTCTCAGAGGGGCTGATCAGAACAACCTGCACATTTCTGTCCAAGACGTTTTGGTCTGACATTCTGTTCTCCCAGCTCCCTGACCCTTTTTTTCATTATCTGTCTGCTTGCCGTCCTGTGGAGGAGCCAAGCAGATGGAGTGGAGGGGTCACCAGCCCTTCTGGCATGCCCAGTCACATTCCCTGAAGGAAAATAGGTCCATGCCACTGGATCCCAGGTCAGGGAGGTCCCACCACATTTACCACCAGGTTTTGTCTACGTAAAATGTTATTACAGCTGCACTATTGATAATTATAATAATAATTAATCACCTTGTCTTATGTTTCTTCCGCTATAGTTCTTACAGTCCTGCTGGGGAGGGATTATTGGTTTGTGTCTAGCCCAATGATAATACCTTACTTGTTTTAGGGCTGAAATGGAAGAAGCAATCCTAGAAACTTTCATTAGTGGGTTCAAAATGAAATTTTGGCCAGACGTGAGATAAAACTTCTGACTTCATTTGGGGGCCGTATAATCTTTTTGGATAACCTTCTCCTTTAGTTCAAGTTAATTTTTGAAACTGAAGCATGATGAAAAGCAGATCTGAAACAGGTGAACACTCAGAAAAAAAAACAACAAAATGAAACACTGCAGCATTTCCATGGCCAACCTTTGCATTTAAGAAACACTGATAGAAAAGTAGAGATGCTTTCCATGGCTCTTTCTTTTCACAGGAGCTAATCACCAGATTTGAATCCATTCACTGATTTTTTTCTCTTCCCAAAGCCTCGTTTGGAGGCATAAACTTGTGGTAGAACTTCTCCAGGAGCAGATGTGGCTGTGGAATTTTGGGTCAGCCCTGCCTCCCCATCGTGGACCAACATCCCACACAGACCCCCTGAATTTTGCATGGTGAGTAACCACGTGCATCATATTCCCAGAGGAAAGAGGAGGAGCTGCTGAAATTGTGGGAGCCTTGAGAATAGCAACACCACGCTCAGCTAATTACACCAGTCTACCTGTTGCTCGGGTCCAAGGTGTGTAAAACAGGTGGAGGAAGTGTAAGACACTGGCAAATACTCATTTTTGTTTGTGGCTGCTCACATGAGTTCCCTGCTCACATCAAAGTCAGGTTACATGGGAAAGGGTTTTACAAAAAGCAAAAGAATAAGCTGTAAATCATCTGGAGATCAGGTGGGATTCCTCAGGATCATGGTGTTGTGGCCAAAGGCAGGAATGCAGCATTCAATGGCCCCACCCCTCAGTGCTGTATCCCAGAGTTCCCCATGGTGTGCAGTGACAGGAACACCAGCCTGAGGGACAACACAATGAAAGAGGGCCCCTGCTCCAGGCAGCGCAGCCAGGTCGCACCAAGGCACCACAGCCGCATCCCTGCTGCCCAAAACCACGTCCCTGCTCATCTGCTGCTCCCACCCTGCATCTCCTCCGGACACTGACGGCTCCTGGGATGATTTGGCTCAGGTTATTAAGGAATTACAAAGCATAAGAGGGCTCCTCAAAGTCCTGGGGAACTCTACCTGGCATGCACAGAGGGGCTGGTAACGCCAGCCTCTGCACAGGCAGTCAGGGGGGAGAAGGAGCAGAACTATTAATCTTCTGTAATCTAGCTGGAATTAAGTGACAGTGATGGAGTGCTTTGTAATGGACTTCCTGAATCCTCATACAAATGGAGGAAGTGACCACCCTTGACCAGGTTTCTGCTCATGTTGCCTGTTTCCCTGCCTGCCCTGCACATTTTCCCTTTTGCAATCAGCTGCGACCCCGCTCGAGCAAGGCCAAGGAGTTAATGCTCAGCCAGCCAAGGGAATGGCTTCTGGAAGGGCCCTGGGGAGTGGTTTCTGCAGGGTGCCATGGAGCTGAAAGCCTCAGAAAGGTCTGCTATGGACCAGGAGCCAGCTCTGGGATAGCCAGACTCAAGCCCCCACTGCCTGAGGAAATCTGGCCAGTCCTGAACGCTTCTGGGCACCCCAGGAAACACTGTCCTTGGGCTGTCCCTGTGACATGGAGAATGTCAGGCATTCCTGGTGCCTCTGGCTCCTCCTCAGCAGCACAGACATGTCCAGCAGAGCCAGCAGCACAGGAGCTGCTGGAGCCTTTCAAGCCTTGCTGGGGGAGAGGATGGCTTTATTTTTGGAAAGCATCATTTCGGCTCTATTGTCCCACGTCACAAATCCATGTTGGGGACACCTCCCTGCCTCATGCTGGGCTTGCACAACCCTCCTTGGTGCTGACAAGGGACCATGACCTTCCCTTTGAGGAGCAGTGCTGTCCTGCCAGCTGGGAGCTCTGGCAGGCAGGGAATCCTGGCAGGATTGTGAATTCCCTGCTCCCACCCAATGAGCCAGCCATGGACAGACCCCGAAGGCTCCTGTAGAGGAGTCAGTGAGGAACAAAAAAGAGACCACAGCCCAGGGCCCATGGGGACTGCCAGCCACGCCAAAGGAAGAGCCAGGGGATGCTGCAGCCATAGAAGGGCATATCTGGAGTCTGTTCCCAGCATCCCAACCTTGGGCTCGACACAGTCTGGCAGTCTGTGTGGGCTCTGCCTCTGGCATCAGGGCTGGCAGGAGGAGGGAGAAACGGAGCTCAGAGAAATAAATCCCTTTTCCAGCCTGGGCCTGGGAATCTCACAAGCACAGGGGCAAAGGCAGGGATGCAGAGAGGAAGAAGAAGTAACCTCATGAGGACAAGAAGCAGCACAGTGAGATGTCTCACCAGGCAGCCCAGCCCTCATTAATATCACCTCCAGAACAACAGCAGGGCCACCACAACTCAGCTCAGGTGTGGGCTTTGAGTTTTACATCTCTTCCCACATGAAACTTCCAGGCACACCAAGCAGGAGGGAATTAGAGAGGGGAACACCCTGTGACACCAGCTCTGGATTTGGCGCCTTGGCCCTGATGTGTTCCAAAACAAAAATGATGTTATCTGTGGTGTTTTGCCCCTCTCCTGCAGCCCATCACTCAGCACAGAGCCACCTCTGATCTCCACAAATGTGGATTCACTCCTGCTGCAGGGGAGGGTCAGAATCAGGCACTCAGCTGGTGCTGCCCTACAGTCCTTTGTTCTCTTTCTTCCTTTCTCATCTTCTTTTGGTCTTCCCTCAGCTGGTTAAACCCCCACTTACTTGCTGCCTGAATCAGGAAGGTCTAAAGATTTAGTAAAGAGTTTAGGCTACAGTCCAGTGGTTTTTGTCACTTACTTGTCTAAATAATGCAGGAAAAGCTCCTGCTTTGCAAGCCAGGCCCTCCATGAAAGGTGCAGAACAGCAGAGGTGCAAATGGAAACCTTGGTGGCATTAGGTGTTGTTTTTCTAAACATTCCCCATCAGTAAGCACACAGTCTCTCAGCGCTGCAAGGTCCCACCGAGGTCTTTAAATTGTATTTCTAGGATTTCTCTAAAGCGGGGGCCTCAAGCTTTTAAATACAAAGGGAGCTGGGGAATGGTTTCTTTAGCAAGAGATTTGAGCAAATCAGTGCTTTTTGTCTCTCTCTTTTTTTTTTTTTTTTTAATGGACATCTGCTGGGGTTTGTATTTTTTGAGTCATGGGGGTGAAGGAGGTTGAGGGCAGAAGAGAGGTTTGCAGACGGGGTGAGCACAACATATACTGGAAAAAATCCCGGATGCTATAAATGGGAGCCCCCTAACAGTGCAGCTCATCTGAAGCAAAATGAAAATATCAGGCATCCAAGAAACATATGTGCAGATGGCTTGGAGCCCAGTCTCCTTTCTAGGGCTCTGCATTAAATAAAATGCACCAGGTCATGTTGCTATAGATATAAGAGATTACTGGGTGCAATGTGCACTTCGCTGTGAAGCTGCAGGTTTTTAAACAATTGCAAATACAGACCTTGTTTGTGGATCAAGCAAATGGCTTCAGTCAAGCAGGGCAGCACTTATCTGAGTTTTTTGTGGGGTTTTTTTTGCCGGGGTTGGGGTCAGGAGGCTCCTGCTCTGTGAGATTGTGCTGCAGCCTCTGCTCAGGAGGAGCAGCCTCACCACTCACGTGAGAAGCAGCGTCCAAGAGGGCTCTTGACTATGACCTGTATTTTTGAAGGATGATATGAATCAACCCAGAGCCTTGGCAAGACCTCGCTGCTGGGGCTTTTGCTTTCAGCCAATGTCAATTATGTCATTACTGAGCCTGCAGAAGCTATTACTAATGTTACTTTTACAGTTCACTGCCGACCAGAGAAAAGAGTTTTTCACACTGTTGTCGTTTTGTTGGAGCAAGACTATACGAATCACAGATGGCTTCCCTGCCAGATGTAGCCTCGCAGGACGGCAGTTTGGGGTTTACAAGAGGTTTAATGAAAACTTGGCACTTTACCAACTTTTGGCAAATACTCCTGGGCTGTCAACTCACACACACAAGCAAATCAAGATCCTAAAAATAAAAAAAAACGCCTAATGACTTGTTCTCACCGAACGAGGAGGTGAAAAGTTTTACCTGAGAAACAAAACCCAAATGAGCAAACCAATACTCTATCACACTGGGCCTGAGTTCGCGATCAGTGAGGGTACTGAAAGCTCTCACTGCACCCTGGATCTGTTCCCGAGTCCTTGCTGTTGCACTTGAGGGCTCCAACATATTTCTGCCGACACGGAACACGGATGGGGAGCTGGGGGTGGGGGGGAGTGACATCCAGGTGTGTGGAAAATCACCTCATCCTTGCTTTGATGTCTGCTGCTCCTTTTTTATTGAGTTATGACTTCGCTGCTCTGCCCTGGCTGGGAGTTCCTTGGCTGGCCTTTTCTCTTGGTTGCTTTCTTGCTTGATGACATGAGCAGCTCATTAAAATTCTGCTAAAAGAAATTCTCAGGTGTGTGCCTTCGGATGTAGGACTTGTCCCCTACTAAACATGCTGACATTGTGCAGAAATAACCAACATCTCCGGATGCAAGCTGGAAACTGCATTTTTTTGAGTTTTGAGGCTCAAAAAATGAAACTCAAGCTTCACATTGCTTCCTTTTCTCCTTTAATGAAAGTGTGTGCTAAGTGAGACTTGCCATAGCACAGTGTCACTGTAGGCACAGCTTTTCTTGGTTTATGAGTCTCCACATTTATCCACTCTCATCATCCTGGAGCAAATGCCATCCTGATCCCAATGGCCAAATGGAGCCAGCTGCAGTGATTTGGCTGTGAAGCTTCTTCAGTTATGGTTTGGATGAGAAATTAGTTCTTAAATCCCAGTAGCCCCAAAGTGCTGCCTAATGGGTGCAGCTTGTGCACCACTGGGATTGAGCATAAAGGTGCCTGGACATATAAAAAATGCATTTGAGCCATTCAAAAAATCAAACCATGAAGCATTATCCTCACCACAGCTCCAAGTCCCATCTGTGGGCCTTTAGCAGTCTCCCAGAACCAAGTGCCTTTGCCTCAGCCTGTCTGCCTGCCTTTAAATATCTTCATCCTGAGCCTTACTTGAATGGTAGATTTTTTATCACCACTGGTGCAGAAACCAGATGACTGAATTCTCTGGAGGAGGGAGGAAGTAGCAGTTTACATCCAGGTGGCAAAGGAATTAATAAAAGGGCTGGAGAAACATAATCACAGAGATGTCATCCTTTTTCCACTGGCTGAGGTTTGGATGCAAACCTGATACCTGACTCTCCTTAGAGTTCCTGAGGGTTCATCTCCTTCAGAGTCTCTCTTAAAAAGAGTTATTCTGACTTTTTCTGTGCTGGGTGCTCTGAAAGTTTACAGAAATGAAGTTGATTTGTAAGATGCAGATCAAATCAGCATCCCTGAGACACAGATCACCAAGCACTATGGGTCTCCCTCATGTTTCTTTGATGTTGTAGATCACAGAGCTCTGGAATGGAAGAGCCCTTAAAGACCATCCAGTCCCAACCCCATCCAGCCTGGCCTTGAACACTTCCAGTGATGGGATGTTAGGGAAGCTATAATGGAATGTAAAACTCCTTCCTTCTCTCCCCCAAAAAGAAAAACTGTAAGTGTCAGGCTTCATTAAATGAGATTTTTAATAACCTTCAGTTTTATAGAAGGACTTTGGACAGGATCAGAAGAAACCTAGTGGTTTGTGATAACTAGCCTTTAAAAAGTGCCATGTGTCTTTTAATAAAACATTGGCTTGCTGGCCTGGGAGAGATATTGCTAATGAAAGACTGCAAAACTGCATCATATTCCCTACTTTATGCAGCAGAAAAGACTCGGTACAGCAGTAGCCATGATAATAATCAACGCTGAAATATGCTGTGCTTGAAGTTATCTTTTCTTGGAAAGCCCTTTGTCTGCCCAGGGAAATGCTGAGTGCCACTGTTCCCAACCTCTGCTCTGCAGGTGGCCCAGGGAACTGCTCTTTGCTGAGCTCTGGAACTCTGAGGCACTGGCCATGGAGCCCAGAGGTGTGGGAGAGGATGGTTTCATTCCTTTTCATCCCAAAAACTGCTGGTGTGGGCCCTCAGCTGAGGCAGCTGGGGCAGATTTCATCCCTCTGTGGTCCAAGTACATCTGTACTCAGTGAGAAGAGCAAGAGGGACTACTTACAGGAGCTTGTGGTGATAGGATAAGGGGGGATGGCTTCAAACTTGAAGAGGGCAGGGTTAGATTAGATACTAGGAAAATTTCTTTATTATGAGGGTGGTGAGGCACAGGCACAGGCTGCCCTGAGAAGCTGTGGATGTGCTGAAGGTGTTAAAGGTCAGGTGGGATGGAGCTCTGAGCAGCCTGCTCTGGTGAAAGGTGCCCCTGACCATGGCAGAGGGTGGAACAAGATGATCTTTAAGGTCCCTTCCAACCCAAACCATTCTGCAACTCTGTGATGATTCTAAATCTCCAGAAAATCTAAAATCTGCACCATGGAGGTGCCAGTGTCTCTCCATTGCTAATACAGCTCATATCCCTATGAAAAATCCTTCCTTCCTTCCTTCCTTCCTTCCTTCCTTCCTTCCTTCCTTCCTTCCTTCCTTCCTTCCTTCCTTCCTTCCTTCCTTCCTTCCTTCCTTCCTTCCTTCCTTCCTTCCTTCCTTCCTTCCTTCCTTCCTTCCTTCCTTCCTTCCTTCCTTCCTTCCTTCCTTCCTTCCTTCCTTCCTTCCTTCCTTCCTTCCTTCCTTCCTTCCTTCCTTCCTTCCTTCCTTCCTTCCTTCCTTCCTTCCTTCCTTCCTTCCTTCCTTCCTTCCTTCCTTCCTTCCTTCCTTCCTTCCTTCCTTCCTTCCTTCCTTCCTTCCTTCCTTCCTTCCTTCCTTCCTTCCTTCCTTCCTTCCTTCCTTCCTTCCAAGGTGGTCATGGTAAATGCCAACACCCAAGAGTGTGTGATTGCTAATGTTTAACATCCCCCAGTAAAATCACAGCATTATTAATTTTCCTGCCTTATACACCTCTGGAATGGCAAAAGCAAGAGGAGAAACCTGGGTCCAGTGATCCATCATGCAAGGCTTTGAACCAGAGCCAACTCCAGTGAAATTTGAGCGAGCCCCCAGAAACACAAGGAGGGCTGGAGCAACAAGTGCATTCAGTGAGCTGTGATATCACCCTCTGCTCCTTTCTGCAGGGGAAACTCTTTATCTGATGTGTAGGAGAAAAGAAAGAAGAAGAAAAGCACACACATATATTTAAATATTAAAAGCTGCCCCAGGAAAGAACTTAAAATATGAGGTCATTTCCTCGATGAGCTTAAAACGTTATTTGTCATCCACTCTGAAACAGGAGAGGAAGGGAAATAAAAGAAGGACAGGAAAAGCACCCTGGGCATTTGTGGTTTGCAGGGAAGGTGCTGGGTTACACTGAGAGCTGAGACAGCCTCGAGGGTGCCCCTTGGGTCTGCTCCTGGCTGGCTCTCAGCACCACGGTGGCAGAATTCCTGGAGGGGAGCAGATGAGCCTTGGCAAAGCCCTGGTAGCACCTGGGACTGGTTTACATTTCCTTACCATCCAGGCATTTGTCAGAGCCTCCAGCCAAATGGCCTCAGAGGAATGAACTTTCCTGTGGCTGGTCTGGGATGTGGATAGCAAATCCCACCAAGCCCCTGGACACTGCCTAAGCAGCTTTAGGTGTGTATTAAGGTGTTTCTTCTTGTGTTCTGGGCTGGGGTTAATAGATTCCTCTGCATATCAGAGCAAATTGGGTGTAATAAGGTGCCATTACATAAATGAAAGTTTAAAAGTGCCATTTAGGGGGTTGCTGTGACCCAAGTACAGGATCCAGCTCTTGGCCTTGTTTTGAAAATGTAAAATCTAAAATCTGACACCAGCCACACTCTCCATGATCTGTGCTTTCTTCTGTTCCTGCTCAACTCCCTGCAGAAGCTCTGGGCAGCCCCTGTGGTGGCAGAGCAGCAGGATGTGAGCAATGTAAAAGTGGTCTGTAAAACAGACTGACACAGGCATCTGTGGGATGCTTGCCTCTGGCCCTGTGTCCTTTATTGGCATGGGTGCAGCTGAGATGTTCTGGGGAGGATCAAGAAGTCATGAAATCACAGCATGGTTTGGGTTGGAAGGGAATTTAAGGCTTATCTCATTCCACCCCTGTTATGGGCAGGGACACCTTCCACTATCCCAGGTTGCTCCAAGCCCTGTCCAACTGGCATTGGACACTTCCAGGGATGGAGCAGCCACAGCTTCTCTGGGCAGCCTGTGCCAGGGCCTCCCCACCCTCACAGGGAAGAATGAAGCCATGGAGAAGGCATCTGGAAAGGGGCCTGGAAACTTTCTGCCTCCATTTGCTCTGCCCCTGGACAGCACAACAAGCCCTGCTCCACAAGGAGCCTGTGGTCTGCCCAGCAGCACTGAGCTGCCCTTTGGAACCAGCGATTTCTCTGGAGCTGGGAAATCCAGCTGCTGTTTGGCCTCTGGATCGCGCAGCTCCAAAGAAATCGCCGGTTCCCCATTATCAAGGGCTCTGACTCAGAGCTCAGGGAAACATTGCCATTCCAACCTCTGGGAGCTGGAGCATTTTCCCCTTGGCAAATTTGGCTTGAGCCACACCAGTTTTGTGAAAAATTAGAATGTCTAAGAAAAGAGGAGACTGTTAATTTTTTGCATATTTGCCTGTTATAAAAGCTGCACTTCCAGCATCTTGTGACTCAGTCGAGGGAAACTTCAGCATTTCTTTTTACACCAAAAAAAGGAAATTAAAATGATGATAATAACTGTCCTGCCAGGGAAGCCCTCAGGCCTCTGAGTGCTGCACAAATCACAGAATTAAATGCAGGGTGCCCATGCTCAAATGCAGCAAAGGGGGGTTCAGGTGGCTCTGCAGCCCCTCAGCACCAGGGAAATGTCACTGAGCCAGCAGGTCCTTGCTGGCAATCAGGGAATGAACAATTCCTGTGTGTCTGTGTGCAGCAGATGGGAAAACTGCAGGGAAGCAGTGGCCAGCAAGGCAGCAAGGGGTCCATAGCAAGTCAGCACCTGGAGCTCCACACACATTGCTCTGAAGCAATAAATGCTGCCAATTTAATACTGCACAGCCCCATGGGGATGTGAATGCTCCCTGGGTACTCCCCGAGTTCATTTCAGCTCATTTCAGCTTCTTCTAATTCAAAAAAATAATATTTTTAAAGGGCTATTAATCCGTTTTTGGGCAGAAGGAGCCTGCAGTGCAGCCACCTGCTCTACATGGATCACATGGATCATCCAGCTTCAGTCAGCAGCATCAGCATCACAGTCATAACTTCTGGTAGAGCAAGGGTCATTTTCACCAAATGTGGAAAGAATTGGCTTATTCCATTCTCTACACAGTTATCTCTATTAATTTTTTATTATTAGTTTAATTTTTTTTCTTTTGTATTTGAATTTAAAAATAACGAAGTGGAATTGCTCAGCAGGATGAACTTCAGCCCTAACCACAAACACAGACCTGGCTGCAGGAAGCGGTGAGCTTGGAGGCATTACCACATTCTTAGTGTTAAAAGAAATAAATGGTGAGGAAAATCTGTTCCCTGCTCCTTCCAAGTGTGCAGATCTCTGGTCAGCCCTCCCAGGCAGGGAGTGTGAAAATCATCAATGCCCAGCCAGCCATTTAGGCATGAAGAGGGAAGGGTGAAGATCCGCACATCATTAGGAATGATGGCATTGCCACAGTGAAAACCTGCTGAGCCATCTTCCCATGCCCAGAGCCAAATGAAGGCTGGTTGAGGCACCTTTGGTGGGGTTGAGAAGCCGAATTTTCATGACTTGTGACAACAGACCAGGGTATGTTTGTGCACCTGAACTCTGGGCTTTCCTTGCACGCTCCCTGCTGTCCCCTCAGAACCCCAGGAAGGTGTCAGAGTCACTCAGATTTCAAGGAATCCTGCCTTACATCCCCTGCCACTTTTACAGGACAAAAGGACACAGTTCACCTGGCACTTGGCAAGTGCTTTGCTGCAGGAGCATCCATGGGGAAGCAATTCTCCAAAGAAAACCCACTCAGCATCTTCCAGATTTCCTTTTGTTACAGACACCATGTTGTTATTGATTTTTTTTTTCTTTGTTTCTGCAAAAGGTCACCAGACTAAATCAGCCATCTCTCGCTCCAGCAGCCTCTCACTCACAGAAAATGACAATTCCCTGCAAAATGTCTCAGTCTCCAGCCCTGGAGCTGAGTGGGTTTGTCAGCCCAGAGGAAGCAATTTTATCTGCCGCCTTACATTGGGGCCTGCAGGCCTGGGAGATGGGAGGTGAGAGCTGAGTGACTTTCTGCATCACCCTGAGCAAACAGCACCTCTGAGAGTCCCGTGTCTGCCTCCTCCTTCTCCCTTTCGCCCTTATCTCCCTTTCTCACCACACATTGCACCCTGACACCATGCAGACACGTGCTTTTTGTGATCCCTGCAGACCTTTAGCAAGGCAATGATTTGCAGGCAATTTCCGCCCCCGGCCCCACCGTTTCTGAAACCTGGGTAAAAACTAATTTTTTTTAAATGAATTTTCAGTTTTGTTCTTGATTCTTGTTTTGAGAAGGACAGGTTCCCTGACCATCCTTCACTGCAGCCAGCCTGTGGCCACCAGAGCTCCTCAGGACCCTCCGAGGCCATGCCTGTCCTCCCCTCACTCTTGTGCCCTCCTGAGACCCCCCCCATGCAACGCTGCCCGTGCTGTGCTTTGACTTTTCTGTCAATAACCTTGCTGGCATGGGCCTGGGGTTTGTCAGGAGAAGGATGTTTTCCTCACACACAGCTCAATACTCAGTTTGGACCATTTGTGATCCATCTCTGCCTGACACTTTCTGCACTCTGAGAAACCCACCCGGCCTCGGGTGGAATTAGATAACCCTTTAATGGTGCTGTGGGCAGCAATGCAGCGGGGTCGGGGTGAAAAATGTCAAAAGTCAAATGAAACAATAAAAAAACCAGTCACTTTGAACCAAAGCAGGGCTTGTTTATGTCATAACACAAGGTTCATCCAGGTTAGGTGTGCTGGAGAATGGAGCACTGCACTCCTCCTCAGCTTATCAGCAGAGAAGATTTTATTCATTCCTCAGACAAGCCCTTGGACCCAGCCAGAGCTCCCAAAAGGAGAAATTCCCCAGACTATGTCAGATTTCAGAAAAATACGACAACAACAGCCTTGCCTCGCAGATACTGTTATTTCAGAGAGAAAAGTGCATTTTTTTCAAGGCAGAAGGCAGCAGCCTGGAGTTCAGTTACATTGTCTGGGTGATTAATGTGTTGTTTAGGGAGCAGACAGAAGCAAGGAGCCTGAGAGAGACCTCCTCCCCTCTGTGCCTGCCTTCAAGCACTGAAAAAACCCCACAGACAAGGAAAAAAAACAAAATTAACTCATGTGGACACTGCTTTCTGACTATCTAAGGAGCATTTGAGGTACACTGTGGGCATGACAGGAATGACCCTAACTTGTGCCTGCTGAAGACAAGTCCTCATTTTTAATTCCTTCACAGACACAGCTTATCAGAGCACCCAGGCTAACAACAAGCAAAAGCAACATTGCCAACAAAAATCCCAAAGGAAACGAGCTGTGTCTGCTTTATCCTTTTAGACATGTGAGAAGCAGGATCCAAACTCATGTGGGTTTCATAGCAGAGGCACCAAATCTCCTTCCCCATCTCCTGCCCTTTGCATGACAGGGGTGGCTGAAAGGAGAAGGAATTTTATCCCAAATATGAGGATCCTTTAATGGCAGAGATTCAGTAGAACTGGTCAGCTTTAGGGTGGCAGGGAAGAGAATTTGCAGTCCATCTGGGGGTGTCCTGAGTGATGGAGGTGGGTGCAGGACAGAGTGTGGCATTGTCTTAGGTTAGAAATGGGGATGTGCATTCTATCACCATCTGTCAGAGGTGGGGCAGTTCTCTGCTGCTGATTGGGCAGTTTTCTTTATTTCTTCCCCAACCAATCCTCTCTCCAGGAGATCTCTTCTCTTAATAGGCCATTAATTATTAATTATCTTCTGTTCATGGCCAGTGAGTGTCCCTACATGGCTGATAAAATTCCATCATCCTACTGGGAGATGCTCCGCCCAGGGGAGGAGCCAAGTGTTCCTACCTGGATACAATCTGAGGTTTGGAGCACCCCAGCAGCCTTTGCCCCCTGCATTGCCAGAGGAGCAGCTTTCTGCTGCCCTGCATTGCCAGAGGGAGCCCAGGCCCATCTGCAACAGCCCTGGAGCTGCAGAGGAAAACTCCCCCCTTGTGCAGGATCCCTGCTGCAGCAGAGCCACAGCTGGCACTGCAGGAGGGCTGGGCCCCCATGGGATGGGACTGTGCCACCACCCTGACACACAGGGGGCAGCTCCTGTTCTGACTCTGGCAGTGGTTTGTTTCATTTTTGTCCTCTTGCATTTGTATTTTTTTTTAATTTTCCTAGTAAAGAACTGTTATTCCCACATCTTTGCCTAAGAGCCCCTTAATTTCAAAATCATAATAATTTGGAGGAGAGGGTTTGCATTTTCCATTTCAAGGGAGGCTCCTTCCCTTCCTTAGCAGACACCTGTCTTTTCAAACCAAGACAGGCATTTAGCATCCACATCCAGGGATGGATGCAAGGAGTAACGACTAAAGGTCTCATTTTCCTCCTGGGTACCAGAAATAATCAATACTCTCCACACCAGCTCAGAACTGTCAGGCTCTGATTCCTAAGTGGGAAGTAGAGATCTCTGGGCATCCTCTGGGAGATTTTCTCCCTGGAATTCTGTGTCCATGTCTCAGATGTGCAGCCCTAGCCTGTGTGTTTTGCAGGGTATATTTTTCATCACATGGTTTGCCCTCTCTCCTCCCAGCCTCCTCTCCTCCCCTCCTGGGGAATCCGGCACAGTGCATGCATTCGGCACATGCTGAAAAGTATAAATAAACCAACATTTTGCTGGGTCAGCCCTCTGTTGGCAACCTCCTTGTACTTTGTCACTGCAGGCCACAACTCCACTCACAGTGACCATCTCGTCTTGGCAGGACTCGTTGCTTATTCACTCCCTCCTCAGCCCTGCTGCTTGGTGCCAAAGCACACCAAGAGCCCCTCAATTGCCCTTGGCTTCCCCTCTGCAAAGGAATGCTGAGCTGTGGGGACAGTCCACACCAAAAGGATAAGGGATAAAATGTTGGTTGCCAGCGTCCAAGGAAAGGGAGGAGTTCTGTGCTGTCAGATCCTACTCAAATGTGGTCCATGGGGAAAACTGAAGGAAGTGTTTATGGCTCCTACCATTGGCCTCCATGTGGGGTTTCAGATACCTTCACACAATAATAAGGATAAATATCCCTTGGCCCTGATGAAGAGACACGTTTTATGGAACACAGAATCATTAAAGTTGGAAAAGACCCCTAAGATCACCTATTCTGTTCATTCATTCCCCCAGCACTGCCATGTCCACCACTAAACCTGTCTCTGCATATCACATCCACATGCCTCTCGAACACTTCCAGGGGTGGCAACTCCCCGCTTTCCTGGGCAGCCTGTTCCAATGCCTGACCACCCTTTCAGTGAAGAAATTTTTCCTAATATCCAATCTAATCCTCCCCTGGCACAACTTGAACCACAACTGCTCACAAAATTTCCCAGATGAGTATTGTCCCTCTCTTTTTGTCCAGAAACAGAACCATTTCATCCCTTTCCCTGTATTTAAAATTAGAATTGATTTTCCCATCCTACCTCTTCCACGGGTGTGATCTTTTTCAGTGCTTCATTGTTTCCAAAGTGCAAAGTGTCTGGAAACGGAAAAGAAAGAAGGCACAGGTACGTGGCTGCCTGTCAGACAAGAAAAGTGGGCTGCCCCATCACTGGTAGGGTTCTGCTGTGAGCACAGCATCCCTAAACATGAGGTGTTTAAAGAGGGAGGTTGAAAATTGCAGAACAGGCTGTCAGTCCCAGAAGTACAACCTCAAAGTAGCCTCATTCTTCAAGGAGGGCACTCTCAAAAAATCACCCAATGTCCCAAGCTGGACATTGCTCTGGAAAACATCAAAAATCCTGCGTGGCATTTCAGAGCCACGTCCAAAACATTTGTGTTTTGTAAACAGGAAGTCACTTTGTCTGGAGAGGATATTTTCCCCCCTTCAATAGCTGCATGCAGCCTTTTTACATAACCCCTTTTTGCAGTATTTTGGGACTGAAAAGCTCATTTCCCTCTCATAAGCACAGAGGAGAATGCAGCTGCCACCCAGACATCCCTTAAATGGGACCACATGTAAGCCACTTAGTCTCCAAAAATGAAAGCAAAACACAGAGCTGTCATCACTGCACGGCACCGTCAATCAGAGCTGCTCATAATGTGCTGCACCATGTACATCTCACACCACGTCCATTATGAGCCTAGCCTGATGGGGAATAGTGCAGCAGAACATTAGAAACCCCAGAAATTCTGCATTAGTGAGAGAGGGATAAGCAGGAACAAAAAAGTTCTGATCCAGCCTTTTTTTTTTTTCCTGGCCATGAGCATTGGTGAATACAAATTCAATACAAATTCCTCTGATGTTTTTTCCCAGCTTCACCCTGACCAGGTTGGGTGCAACCTCCTAAAGAAGGGCATTTTTTGTTTGTGTAGCTCCACTGAACAATCCCAACCCAAGAATTTTGCTGGCAAGTCCAGCCAAATGATCATGGCAGGGTCAGTCCCCCGTGGTGGGGATGGAGACACCAGGGTGGGTCATGCCCGGCTGGTTTCTTCTGCTCCCTTGTCCTGTTGGTCCCATCACAGGATGCAGAAAAGCCACAATGGGATGTGCTGTGAGGGCAGATGGTGCCTGTGACCCCAAGGACCAGGAGAACAGAGGATGTCTACAGACAGCCCTGGGGCTTTGGGCTGCTGCTGGGATTGCCAGGAAAAACTGCCTGGAAAACACATCCTGTGCAATGGAATGGTTGGTCCAGGTCAAATGCCTGCATTTCAAAACTGCTGAGAGCTGGGGAGGCAATGTTGCCTATATAGTACATTGAAAAAACCTGACATCAAGGCTCTTGCCTTGTTTGGAGGCATGAAAGGCTGAGATGGAAAAGGATGTGTGCTTCCATGGGTGGAAAGAATGCATAAAGGCTGACAAAAGTAAAAGCTATTGATAATTGGACCTTTCCTGTAGCTGCACACCTCCTAAGAATTCTTAATTTCCAAGTAGAATAGGTGATTATTTTTTTCCTGCTTAGCATCATTGCTGGGATCCTGGGCTTGGCATTGAAGAAGAAATGTCTGGGGGGCAACAGATGACAGGAGGGTTCTGTACTGAGACAGAAAACAGGAGGAATAGGATAAGGTCCAGTTGAATCAATGTGTAGTGGAAAAAATGTTCAAGGAAGGAGCAAAACCACTGAGAAAAAATGGTTCAGTTCATAGATATATTGGAAGTATTGTTTAAAAAACACAAGGAAATTATTAAAATATATTTGGTAATTTGTGTAAAGCTCTTCAAGTACCTTAACATCATCTGTAAAGTGCCTGAAAGAGTGAGGAGAGTCCATTAGGAATGAGGGTAGGGAAAGAGGAGCCAAGGCTCTCCGGTGGGGACTGGTGGGTGGGTTGGTTTCATCGTGGGAAGGCGTTTCCCCTCCTTTCAACATGCCCTGGCTGCAGAAGCAGTTACAGTCTTAAACAAACCAGCTGGCACAGGCTTAAAATTGTGTTGTTATTCATATGCATCCAAGTATAAAACAAGGACTGTATGAGCTGAATAAATAAACAGACTCACTGGCCTCTGGTGAGGAGGTCTGTGTCGTTTTATTCACACTTTTTGCCATGTTCTCTGGGGTCATTTGCCAGACTGGGAGTAAATGGCATCTGGTTCTCTAGCCCAGGCTTGATCGGCTCTCTCTCGTATAAAGACTTTTCTTTACTGGTTTCTGGGATGCAAAAACCAGGTGAAATGGAAGGAAAATCCAGCCAGAAAGTGTCTAAAATATATCAGAAACTTTTGGGCCTGATTCTGGCTGTGTTTGTTCCATTTTCCTGCCATTATAACAGGGCAGAGACTTACAGCACCCTTGGTTTCACTTGAATTCAGCAAGAAAGTAGTGAGATATTTGTTATAAACTTGCTAAATCTCAATAGAACTAATTTAACTAAATCAGCTGCTTTCAAAAACTCAATACATCCACAATCAAACACCAAGTATGTTTCAGTGGGAGGTTGTAACAAAAGTGATTTCAGAAAAGGAAAAAAATGCCATTTGCAGGCAGGAGAAAACCACACATTTCAAGTCATTTTTTTTTTTTAACAGTCCCACAGAATTCACACCAATTCACCCCAATTTGACTTTGCTCAAGCTGCTCTGTGTCAGTGCCTCTGAGAAAGGCAAGTTGGCCCTAACGAGCTGCCTTCGTGGAGATTGTTGGACTTCATTCTTTCAACAAACCCATTTTATTGCTTCATGATGGGGCTGGAAACGAAAGACAATTCAGATCTGGCTGCAGCTGTGCAGACACCCCCCTCCATGTCCTCCTGTGGAAGACCAGACGTAGGAAAATTAATGGTTTTGCTCAATAAACCAAATTCTACAGATATTAGTATATTTTGAAAATAATGATGGAGAGGAGAGGAGAGGAGAGGAGAGGAGAGGGAGAGGAGAGAGGAGAGGGAGAGGAGAGGAGAGGAGAGGAGAGGAGAGGAGAGGGAGGAGAGGAGAGGAGAGGAGAGGAGAGGAGAGGAGAGGAGAGGAGAGGAGAGGAGAGGAGAGGAGGAGAGGAGAGAGGAGAGGAGAGGAGGAGGAGAGGAGAGGAGAGAGAGAGGAGAGGAGAGGAGAGGGAGGAGGAGAGGAGAGGAGAGAGAGGAGAGGAGAGGAGAGGAGAGGAGAGGAGAGGAGAGGAGAGGAGAGGAGAGGAGAGGAGAGGAGAGGAGAGGAGAGGAGAGGCCAGGGCAGAACATGGGATGAGAGCAGCCCAGGAGCAGAAGTCATGAACCCACCACTAAATAATCTCTGCTGCTGGGGATTGGTTTTTGCACAAATCACCCCCTAATTAATGCAGCTGGGCCCTGCTCTGATCCCGGGCCTGCATCTCAGGCCAGGCCTAACCCTGCTCCCTCAGACATCACTGCCATTCATTCCAGCAGCAGCACCGGACCACAAACACCCACCTTCAACACGTGGGAGAGTTAAAGCTGCTCTGCCTCTGGTTTTGCTCTTCCTTCCCCTGCCAGGAGGCCAAAAAAATCTCACCTGAAATGCCAGCAAGAGCCACTGCACGTGCCAGGCATGGCCCTCAGCATGAAAACACAGGAAGGGTATTTTAAGGGAGGTTTAATGAGAGTATAATGAGGGGTTTCCACCATTAATGACACGGGGAAGGTTTTGGATGGAACCAGCAGCGTGCTGCATTTTCCAGCAACGTGCTCCACGGAAAACCAGCCCCAGCCCAAACTTTGCCACCCCGGCTTTGATGTGGGTGATCAGTGTGCCCACAATTTCTCCTACCAGCAGCAGCACTCACAGATGTCCCCTTTACTTCTCCCTGTTCCGTGTTTTAAGGAATCTCTCTGGTTTCAGGTGGCAGCAAGGGAATGTTTGGCACGAGGGATGGTGGTCAAAGCTCTGACCGTGGTCATCAGGCCCCCAAGTCTCAATCCAAACCACCCTGCAGTGTCAGTTTACACCCTTCCCTTCCCTTCCCTTCCCTTCCCTTCCCTTCCCTTCCCTTCCCTTCCCTTCCCTTCCTTCCCTTCCCTTCCTTCCCTTCCCTTCCCTTCCTTCCCTCCCTTCCCTTCCCTTCCCTTCCCTTCCCTTCCCTTCCCTTCCCTTCCCTTCCCTTCCCTTCCCTTCCCTCTCCCTCTCCCCTCCATCATTATTTTCAAAATACACAATATTTGTAGAATTTGGTTTATTGAGAAAACCATTAATTTTCCTACTTCTGGTCTTCCACAGGAGGACATGGAGGGGGGTTCTGCCCTGGCCTCCCAAAAATGCTTTTGTCCTGTGTGAGAACACGGCACGCAGACACAATCCTGACAAGAGCCTCGTGGCTGCCCTGACACGGATTTTTCAGGGGTGGTGACAGGGGGAGAAAGGCTCGTGCACACCACAGATGTATCTTTGAAGACAGAACGTGGGTCATGTCTTGGAATTTAGGGGCTGTCATATGGGCTTTTAGGGTTTCTTTGTGTTTCATAGCAAGAGGGATCCTCACCTGCTACCCTTCACGCATGTTATACCACAGGGAAACCTCTTTTTGCCTTGATCTTGGCTCTTTGCCTGGCATTTTCCTCTCACCTGATATAGTTGCAGGTGTAATCTTTGTCCTCATGCACGCCTCCATGTGTTCATCAGCCTTTCCCATCATCCTAAAAGCATCTTGCCTTGGTGAAACCCAAAATTCAGATTCATTTTCCAGGCGTTTCCTGGTGCTGAGGCAGCTGAGGAGCCAGCAGTTGTGCACTGGAGTGCCTCAGCAGGGTTTTCCCTCCCATATCCATGTTTCCAGGACTCAGAATCTCCTTTCTGACATGCCTCAGCAGCATTTCTGGTGTCTAAGGCACAGTGAGCATCCAGGAGAAGCCCCAGCCCAGAAGGCTGTGCCCACAGCAGGTTTTACTGAGCAGCACATCAATCAGCTGCTGAGATGAATGTCCTTCCAGATATGCACATGGAATTAATTAATTCAATTAACTATTTTTGTTGTTACTGTTTCCTGGAAGCAAACGTGGCTTTATTGCACAAAGGGATAAAAAAACCAAAATCAAGGGGATGATTTTTGTTTGTGTGTGGTAAAGAGTGAAGCTTTTAAAGTGGATTTAGTGTTATTGTTGGGTGGTGGGAAACATGAGACTCATCCAAGTGCAGCTTGGAGTTCAGCGTGATTTGCAAACCAGGCAAACCTGGGTTATGGCTGTACATCAAAACCATGGTAAGGCTTGCTAGGCTCTGGCTGGTGCCTGTGGCCATGCCAGCAGGAGAGTTTGGCTGGAACATGCTCCAGTTTGGGTCAATAACACACGTGACAGATGCTGAGACACTGTGGCCACTCAGTGCTGTGCACACAGAGGACCCAGCTCTGAGGAGCTCCAGGGGCAGACTAGGTTCTTTTGCTTTGGAAAAGTTCATCCCAAATGCAATATTGTGCAATATTTACTCCTCTGTGTATTTACCCCCACAGCGCAGCAGTGATTCACAAGAGCAGTATTGCATTATTTACTTTTTTCTCAGTTTTTTTCTCTTGCCAGACGCTGCTTCTGCTGGGTCACCGGGCTGAAATGCCCACTGTCTGCTGGCACAGGACCCCTTTCACAAACAGACCTGATTTTATTTTAAAAGCAGGTTTTCAGAAATGATTCTCCTCGCCGTGAGGCTCCCTCTCAGAGTCTCTGTGGTCGAGATGACCCCGAGGTGTTGGAAAGTCTCTTTTTCCCAGTCCCGAAATTGAAGAAGGAGTCAGGATTCTTTGGCTGTGGTTTTCAAGGTTGTTTATTCTCTGTTATCTATAACATTCTTTTTCTGACCTGCTGAGGTCTGTCTAGCAGGTCAGTCTGTGGCACACTGACGATCCTGAGGAGGTGTTATCTTTTTATACTAAAAACTACGTGTACATTATTTACAATAATTTTCCAATACCTATCACCTATGTTAGACAGCGTGTTCCTGCCTTAAACCAATCCAAAAGTGCCACCATCACACAGAAGATGGAGGCTAAGAAGAAGAAAGAAGAAGGACAAGGACAAATCCCTCCATCCTGGCCTCTGAACCCCCATTCTAAAAACCCCAAAGTTTTACTTTTTCACCCTGTGACAAACTAACTGTCATTCTACTTAAAGTCTCATGGCTTGTAAATCTTCACATAAAGTTGGGAATTTTCTCCATGGGTTAAAATCAGAGGCACAGGTGTCTTTGGTTTCATGCCAAGGTCTCTGAGCCCCCTGGGCAGGGGCTCGAGCCCTCCAGGGCATGTCCTGGGTTCTGAGAGTTCCCCTCAACCTCAGGGCCATTGTGGTTGCAGAAGAGCTCAAGGGAATTTATTCAGAGCCCCAGATGGTTTGGGAGTGTGCACAAGGTGTCTGATCAGGGTTTGGAAGCTCTCAGGGGGCTGGGTGATTTGTGTTGATACCCAAGGACCATTGTCTGTCTGTCTGTCTGTCTGGGCACACATGGGACTCATTTTGAAGCAGCCTCCGTCACCCTCGCGCTCATCCAGGGAGGCTGCAACAGCCCCAGCTCCTCAGGGTGATCCCAGGCTTGAAATAAAAGCACGTTTTCCTATCATCAGGACTTACCATTCAGGGAATGATCAGAGGAAGCCAAAGCCTGGCGGTGCTGGGTAAGTTTTGGGAAAATCTCCCCATGTCACCATCGACATTGAACACTGGAGGAGGTTTGGAAAGCCAGAAGGGGATTATTTGGGTTTTCTCTTTGCTGGTTTATTAATGAAATCCAACAATAACAACAAAACAAAATAAATCTCCCTCGTACCAAGAGTAATTTCAAACAACAACCCTTAAGTGGTGACAAGGCAAGAGGTGCTGTAAAACCTTTCTGTGGACAAAATTAGAGCCACAACCTGAACAAAGTGGGGCTCCATCCCAAATAAAAAGAATTGGAATTTTTTGTGGAAAAAGATAGACCCTGCACTTCTCTAGGACAGCTGAGGAGAGTGGGAAAGAAACTGGGAATCTGCAGGAGCAGAGAATGATGAGAGGCCTAGAAAATGTGATTTCTGCAGGAAGATGACAAGAACCAAGCTCATGCTGTCCTGAGCAGGGAGGCTGGAGGGTGAAGGCACGATATTGCAACTCAAATATTTAGATAGAGAGGAAATTCATAAACTGGTTTTGTGTCCACTGAGCAATGAGGAAAGAAATCATAGCTTAATCATAGGCAGCCAAAGGGTCTTAGGCTAAAATCTGTAAAAGAGACTTAGGGGTGCCCTGGCAGGGATTTTGCAGGCAGACTGTGCATTTGCCACTGCTGCAAACCCACACAGGGCACCTCCACCTCCCAGGCATGGCTCAGAGAGCTTTTGGCACCTATGTAAACTCACAAACTTCCTTCCAGCTCCATTTTCTCTGATTTTGAAATAACAGCAAAATTACAGCCTGGCAGCATAAGAGCTGGGATTATTTGTTTTAGGATTAACATAATTAGGCTAAGCATGAATCAGATGTTTTAGCAATTTGCAATTAAAGCACACAGGAGAGATGCGAGTCTGTCTCTCTGTCGCTGATCTACAGGCAGGAAGGAGATGTTGACAGACACCTTCCTCTCACCTCCACACATGCCAGGTAGGGCTACGGGAAGGATTAGGCATCACCTTTTAATCCTGTACAGTGCCAGGCTGAGCCCTGCTTGTACAACCATAGCCTTGCTGCAGTCAGACTTCCAGTGTCCTAATTAACATCAATAAATGTTAGCGCTGGCTGGGTTTGCTGGAAAGGTTTGAACTCCAGCTTAGCTCGGTGCTGACATATCAGCACTTGAACTCAGAGATCAGACCCCTCCTAGAGCTGCCTGTTTTAAGATCACAAGGGGTTGCTCTTGGCTGCCTGCACCTCCTGCAGTGTGGAGCCCACGTGCAGGAGCAGAGCGATGCCCTGGGACTGACACCCCATCCTGGCTGGAAACCTTTGATGAGAGTCAGCCACATCCCCGGGACAGCCCCAGTGGATAATTACAGCTCAAAACGTGCCTGGTTTATGGCTGGAAGAGCTTTAACTCCGTCTGCTGGATACACCTGGGCTTCTCTTGATCTGATAAGTGACTTTATCAGTGAACAGATCAGGAAGAAGATGCTTATCCCCCCCCCGCCATGGGTGAACACAGCAAGCAGTGATCAAGGAAATTTCAGAGGGTGATTATAATAATATTCTCTGTTATAATAATAATAATCTAGAGATTATTTCAGCCTCTTTATGATGGGCAAACCATGAAGGCTTTTCCAGTTTTCCCCACTTTTCCTCCTGGTTAGCAAGCTGCTTGCTCATTACTCCTTGCCACTAGCAATGAGTTTGGTTCAGGGAAACTCCATCCTTGCTCTGCATGGTCCTGGCATCAACAAGGGAATAACATTTTGTTCTGAATGCTGTTGAGGGACTTATTTTATTTTGGTGACTGTTTGAATACAATGTGAACTGGCAGTGCACCACCAAGTGCAGGGAGAGGGGCTGGTGCTCTTCGAACACATGGAAAACTCCCAGAAAATGTCCCTGTTGTCGTTTTGCCCCTGTTTTGAAATCAGCATCACCTTTCACATCTGTGGCAGTCGATAAACAAGGTTATTCAGCAATATAGACTCAGGAGAGTGGAAGCCCAACTGGTGTATTTTACACCCAAGGGCGTATTTTAGAGGCAGCTGGACCTATCCATCCCTCCAAGCTATGTGCACACGAGTCATTCTGCTCCTGAATCTTGGCAATAAAAGTCCAGAGGGCCCGATTTTATCCCATCCATCTCACTTCTGGCACAATTTCCTCTCAGGAGAGGACACTGTGCTGCAGACTCTTCCAGTAGCAAACACCAAAGAAGGTTTTTGGAGATCTATATGTAAAATATTTAAATGCACCAGCCCACAGCTCACCAACACCACTGGTTTACTGGGAATCTCTCTCACACTTTGATCAGCATCTGCTATAAAAAAAGATGCAGAGACATGGGCATTTCTCTGACAAATGCTTCATTTTTTTAAGGAAGAAGTGTCTACAGAAGGCTTGAAATCAGGCTGGAAATCCTAAAGTAAAAAAAAAAAAAAAAAAAAAAAAAGTGGCCAGGCTTGGCTCCCAACATCAAACTCCTCTGAAAATCCTGGCTGGAGACAGGGACATGCAATCCCAAGGTCCAGGCTGCTGTTTGCAGACCAATTTAGCAGCATGCCTGCTCGACCCCTGGCTACAGTGGTACCATCTGTGGTCTATTACTGGGGATTTTGTACCAGCTGGGCAGCAGGAGCTTGTCTGAAACCCACTGCAGCTCAGGAGCTGATGAGCTATTTAGCTACTGCTTATATTTGTCTTATAAAAGTAATAATGCCATGTTCTGTTGCCATTAAGGCCTGACATTAAATGCATTAATTTCCTAATAGATCTGAAGTAAGAGCTAGGGCAGCCTTTTATTTTAATGAACTGGGGACTGCTGTGATCCCATTCATCCACCCATGAAATCCACTGACTGACAAGGTCCCATTTCTGGGCAGCGGGGTTAAATGTGCTTCAGACAAAAGCCAGATTTTCCTTTCTTCTGCATGCCATGGGCAGGATCAAAGGAGTGGGGAAATGGACATTAAAGCACTTGTAATCAGGGACACAGACTCCATCCCAGCATGGGCCAGCCCCCTCCCAGGCTGATGGGAATGCTGCTGTGTGTTATTGCATGGGAAGCCTGGGAGCTCTGGGGAGAAAACCGGGCAGGTAAATGAGGCTGGGGGCAGGAGCTGCATGGACCAGGCTCAGATGTCATCACCAGGAGCTTCTCCACGTGGGAGTGAATATCCCTTCCAGCTCTGGGGCTTCCCCCTGTTCAAGGCTTTCTTAAGGAGCTTGTAGTAACACTGGGACTCGGCAGATGGTGCTGCTATGGATAACCCTGGAACAGGATGGATGGATGGATGGATGGATGGATGGATGGATGGATGGATGGATGGATGGATGGATGGGTCAGCAGGTCTGGGGGCGGGGAGAAAGGAAAGCAGTAATACCAGTTTGATTACATTTCTCTTTAAAAGCTGTGCTAATACACCAGAAAAGCTGTTCTCATGAATCACACCTCCCTGCAACTGTAGGAAGTCCATAATGCGGGATGGAGACCTGGATGGGTGGCAGGGCCGTTCCCTTTGGCTTGCTGGGCAAACCACAGGGCCTTAGAGGTGAGGATGAGGATCACCTTCAGGGAGTCACCCCTGCTCTTTCCTTTCCCTTTGGCCTTTTAAGACACCTTTTTTCAAGCAACCCTCTCAAATAGTCTTGAAAAGATCAGGGCAGAAAGGCTGCTGATGTCTCCCAAAAGACAGCAAACTGGGAATGGTTTGTTTTCCAAGCACATATGAGTTCATTTTCCTCTCAAAATTTGCATTTATTTTTAACTGGATTAACATCCAGCTAATGTGGATGTCAACCAGTTGGAATGCAATTTTGGGAATTATGGAGGAATTTAGCACTGTTGATACAAACCATGTGATGGAGTTGGAAAGCATATGATGTTTATCTGCATGGGCTTGGTGTCATTAGTATGCCCCGTGTTTCTCCTAGGTTAACTCTTAGGTGACCCAAAGGGGGAGAAATATTTCCACCACAGCTCCCATATGGCTAAAATGAGAGAGTGCATTACTCAGCTTGGGGTTTAAAAGAAATAACAGGGATTTTATTACCCAGATCTTCCTCCTAACAGGAATAGATAATAGCACTATATATATAAAAAGTGATTTTTTACTTGTTAGGCTGGGGTTTTTTTCCATTTGTCGATGTTTGAATTATTGCAGTGCATGATGACTTGTAAGCACATATGTATGAGCATAAGCAGGCAGCTCTCCTCATGCTGCATCTATTTCAGGCATGTTCAGAGGAGTTATTATGGCATGTGCTGAAACTTGAAGCTGATAAGTCAGGAGAGGACTTAAACATCTTTAAGTCTGTACCATGAAAGGGGAGCCACCTTTCCTTTAAGCAGATGAGGCCCAGTGACCTTCTCAGTGCTGAAATCCTGCCCCCAGGAATCACAGACCAGGAAGCATCAAAGCAGACAGGACGAGTTGTTCCTTAATGAAAATATTGTGGAACTGTGGTTCTGCCAGTGCTCTGCTGCTCAGGGTTTGTAGATACATAGGATGGTTGGGGAGCTTCAAAGAAAGATGTCAACCAAATGTTCTCCCGAGTCACATGCAGGGCAGAAGGAAATGTGCTTCCTCAAGGTCCTACCAGCAGATGGATATCTTTCTGCAGTCATTAAAGTTGTAAAGTCATCCCCCCAGCCCCCTCTACACACACATGAAAGATGAGGGGATTTGCATCCCAGACAAAGCCAGATTTGGGATCTGGACGTTTCCCTTCAGCACATGGATCTTGCAGCGAGTGTGGTGGGGAAAAGCACAGCAGGGACCTGGTCATGTTGGGCAGTTTTTTGGGTCTGCTGTTGTGCCACTGGCATCTCTGTGCAGGGACCCCACCCCAGAGACAGGCCAGCCCTGGGACACAGGGACACTCCTGGCCTCTGCCTCACTGCCTCTTCCCACACAAGTGGTGGAAAATCTATGGAAAGGGGGTTTGGTTGGAGCTGTCTCCAAAAACCTGCATTTTCTGTGTAGAAGAACATTTCCTGACCTGTCCCTGCTCCACAGAGGGCTCATTACAGCACAGAATTCCCTGTAAATCACACCACAGTGGCTTTTCTTCAGGGTGCTCCAGAATACCTGCTCCATGCTGACAAAGGTGGGAGGATTTTCCCGTGCTAGCATTGCTCCCTCCTTCTCCCTGGGCATGGCCTCTCCCACAGGACATGGTCCTGGACAGCTGCCTTCTTCACTGCTCCATCATCCATCTACATCCCTCATGAGGAAAAACTCATTTGGGGATGGTGAGGCTGACAGAGGCTTCTCACACCTCTATTTCCACAGAGTTGTGTTCACCCAGCTGTACTTTCTCACCCCAAAAAAATGCCCAGCAAATGGCAACTCCTTTCAAAAGAGGACAGGAACATGAAGGATGAGTCTGGAACCCTGAGCCGTGAGTAAAGGGGTGATAAAAGGATAGTGGTGATCTTTGGGCTCAAACCTCTCTCATGTAGGGTCTGTAGTGTCAACGGCAGCTGCTTTGATGAATGTGGATTGGAGTAGAGCTCCCAGTTTCTCGAACTTTAGGCCAAATTTTCATTCTACTTAATGGTCCCTGGGAATGCAGAAGGCTGATTTATAAATTGGGAAAATTACTTTAATTTATCCTCCTCTTCTTCCTGATAACTCCTTCCCTCCCTGAATTTGCGGAGAGCCTGAGTCATCATGGCATTGTGACATCTTCAGTGTAAGGTGGGATCCAAGGTCACTCTTATTTTATTATTTATTTTATTATATTTATGTATTATACTTGTTTTATTTGTGCCTAATTCCTTGGAACTGGAGGCCTTTGTAGAGATATTACTTCTGCAACACAGAGCAGCTGAGCTGTGGTGGGGGCGCTCCTCAAGATCTTACACGGACTCTTCACTCTTGCAATTATCTTGCAATTAACAGAACCATTCCCTATCAAGTCTCACGAATGGCTAGAGGGCATTAAAAAGCCTCTTATCACCAACTAATTCCATGATTTTTGGAAACAGAACCCCCATGTGTTTTTTCAATAAGCTCTTCTCCTGACAGCGCCGCATCTTTCACAAACGCAGCAAGAGTAACCTCAGGACTTTGCCTGCAGCAGTGAAGTATGAAATTTTGAATTCCATGGGTCACTGTTTTCGCTGCAGCCAGATGTGGATAAAAGGCAAAGGGTGTTTTATTGTTGTTTTTTCAAGAAACAGAGAAAGGTTTGTACTAAGGTACACCCTCTACCCTAAAAACAAGTGGCTGACATGTGGCTTGAATATCACCAACTGGCATTTCAAAAGATGAAACTTTTAAAAAAAAATGTTTTGAATTTAAATATTCTGTCTGCAGCTAATAAAGTACATTATGACTTTAAATTGGATTTAGGAAAACATACAGGAGAGCTACAGCCTTGATGCCAGGCTGTGCATTGGTTGGTGGCTTCTTTGGCATCACAGTTACCAATGGGTTGTGATGGATATAAAAGGGAGATACTCTATGGCTCAGACCTTCCTTTAGTTCTGAACAGATTGGGTTATCCATTGGAAATAAATTACCAGATGTATCCAATCCCTGTGTGCAGTGATGGATGAGTCTATGAAAGCCTTCTTTATTGGTATGCATTTTATGCAAACTCTTCTGGCGACTGAGGCGTGTTAAAAAACTGCTTAGTTTAATTTCTCTGAAGCCCCAGTGTGCCACTGATGATTTAAACCCTCTGTTTCCTGCTTGGGGAGCTGAATATTGAGCAACCAGGAATGAATATCTCAATTCTGGAATTTTATGAGGAAAGCTATCTTTGTGGTAAAATTTCGGTGGACCTCTTGGAAACACTTCCAGAGAATATTTGAAGCTATCAAACCCATAAATAACAAACTGAGAAGTTCACTGTTTGTTTGTGAGGGGGAGAAAAAATTTATATTTCTCTTTATTATTTGATCCAGCCCTCCCAGTCTGACAATATTTGGGTTCCCAGCCACGGTCTGTGCAGCCCAGCAGAGTGACATGATTTTGCCTTCCAGCAGTTTCCCCACTGTCTCCTGAAATGCTCTGTTATGAAACGAAAAGATAAAAACGGTGAATCACGATGAAACACAAACCAGAAATATTTGGTCATCCTCCAGCTTTGGTTGCTGCTGCTTTTAGCCTGGTGCTTGACAGCACACTTGCCAGATGCACAAGTAGCAAGGTTGTGACAACCCTGAGATTTTACTGCCGCACTACACTTTCAGGATGATGTTCTCTAAATGTTAACAGTTGTAAGTCATGGTTTTCTGTGGAAAGTTGGATTTTTCTTTGTCTTGCTGCCCAAGTTCCTCTTGTCAGAGGGATGGAGCACCCCTTCCACAGAGATGGGCTGAGAGAGCTGGGGTTTTTCAGCCTGGAGAAGTGAAGGCTCCAGGTCAATGTTTTTACAGCCTTTCAGTACTTAAAGGGAAAAAATATTTTAGAGGGCAAATTTTTCAGCAGGACCTGTTGTGACCAGGACAAAGAGTGATGGTTTTAAACCAAAAGAGGGTCGATTGGGACTGGACATAAAGAAAGTTTTTACAATGAGGGTGGTCAAACACTGGCACAGGTTGCCCAGAGCTGGTGGCTGCCCCAGCCCTGGAGACATTCAAGGCCAGTTTGGATGGAGCCAGTTTGGACTGAGAAACCTGATCTAGTTGAAGATGTCCCTGTTACTGCAAGGGGTTTGGACTAGATGACCCTTAAAGATCCCTCACAACCCAAATTTCTCAGTGATACTCTGACAATGGGAAGAAAAATATTTAGCTATTTGTGCCTGTTGAGAGCATTAGTGTCTTCTCCAAATTATGTGATTTCTTTGCTTGTGCCTTTACAAGATTTCCCACCTCTGTGTGTTGCACACAGAGCTTCAGCAGCCAGACCACATTCAGCAGGAAATATGTGGCCTCACCTTGGATGAAAATTGTACAGCCATAGAGTGGTTTGGATTGGAAGGGGCTTTAAAGATCACCTAGCGCAACCCTGTCACCATGAGCAGGGACACCTTCAACCAGAGCACGCTGCCCAGGCCCCATCCAGCCCAGTCTGACCACAAAAATTGCTGGTGAAGGAGCAGATGAAAGCAGAGTTGGAAAAATGAGGGCTGTTCCAGATGGAAGCATGGAATAGGGGAGGAAGGAAAGGGATTTGGAGACTGAAGCCTTCCCCTTTTGGTGGCAGGAGGAGAGAGGACCACCACAGCTATCGTGAGGGCACACAGCTGGCATCATGCATGCCCCTGCTCCCTGTGTGGAAGAGGCAGGTGAAGGAGAATCCTCTTTCCCTCCCTCCTCCTGGACGGTGGGGGCAGAATCACCCTTTCAGATTTGCCACCACAGGCTGGTCCTGCTCCAAGCAAAGCCTTTGGAACAGCAACTGCACCACACAGGATCACAGGAACTCGGCTCACCCCTGCTAGTCTAATGTTCTCAATTACTGAACCCCTTTGAGGAGCAGGTATTTTCATCCCTTTCTAATTTGCAGTTGGGACCTAGGGCAATTTTTGTTCCTGAAACTTTGGAGTTACTTCAACATCATGAAGCCAGGGAATAACTGCTCATGTTCTCGCTCTGGCATTTGAAGTCTCCCCATGAAACAGATGGGCTCTGATGTGCGAGATACCTGCTTCCCACTATTTGGCTTCCAGCAGCAAGAGGATGACTTATGGCCATGAACTATCCCTTAATTTAACACATCAAAACCGAGCAAAAACAAACAAAGCAGAGTGAAGAACACATGTAGACCATGAACTCACATTCTGCACCTTGCACTTTTGCCCAGAGCACATGTTTTTGCAGCTTATCTCCCTAGGTATCTGTGATGGTGCCTTCTCCTGTGTTTGTTTTCTTTGTGTGGGGATTCTTGGCAAGAAACTGTTTCTCTGGGAGAAAAAGCAGTTTTTGCTTCTCTCTGGCCATGGACCAAACAAAGACCTTAACTGGACACTTAACCACGAGCTTAAAAACCTGTCCTGATACGTGAAATGTCTTGCACTGATTCCAGAGAGTCTTGAGGAACACTGTGTCCCAACTACTTTGTCCTTTTGAGCTGCATTATCCTTCACTTACATCAGTTCCCTGTAAGCTCTCTCTGTGATCTCATAAAGCCCTTCAGCAGCCCCAAAATGCAATGCAATGTCACAGCAGCAGCTTAGTTTGAGTCTTGCCTCGGTGTGAAATGGGGCAAAGATCCACCCAGGGGTGCAGCTGGGATTTATCCCACAGTGTGACAGGCAGTGATCACCGCCTCTTACTCCTAATAGACTGTAAAAAACTAATAGGATGCTTCCAACCAAAAATCGACCCATTAATTCTTATTTTTATTTCCACTGACTGCTTTTTCCTCTACTCCTTTTAAGTGAAACGCTCCTGAGGTGTCTCATTCATGGGTAATATCGATGCATCTCTATTGGAAAAAATATTGTGTTGCTTGCAAAGACAGAGCTCAGATATGCTTTAGACCAGAGATTCCCACTGTGGGCTCCAAGTCCTGCAGCTGATTTTTCAGCTGGAAAACAGACCTGGTGAAGCTCAGCTTCAAGTTGACTGAAAGGGCCTATAACACTTCCTGAAAACACTTTTAACTCGTTTCTAAATTTGTACTCCTCTTTGTACTGGAATAAGTGTCAGTTTAAAAAGATAGTGAGGAAAAGAGTCCCAGTCTCTTCTGGCCAGCAGAAAGGCAGAGTTCTTCCTGTTTGTGTTACAGCTGGCAGATGTTGTCCCTCACCAAACACAAGAACTCAGGTCTTCAGCTGCTCTTGCAGGGCCCCAAAACTTGCTCAGAAACTGCTTCATTATCAGCAGGGATCTGCATGGATTCGTGGATACAAAACCACATAGGAACAGCCAAGGAGGTGCCACATCCAGCCCGTTCCCACTGCTGATAAGGAGTGAAAATACAGCCTCTCCTGTCTTCCTCGTGATGAATGCAGAACGAAAGGGTCAAATCCAACAGCTAATGGCTGGTCAGAGATTCAGCTGGGTGAGGGTTAAGATCAAGTCTTGTGGAGTCAGGAAAGAGAAAGGCCCCAAGTGTCCTCAAAATTTCCATATGACATTTAGGTATCAATAAGGGCATTGTTCGGGAGCAAGAGCTCGTTTTCTGAGGAAGGCAGCTTGCTCCTTGCAGACCACTCTGCCTGTGGCTGGGGATGCCAGGCTGCTGCTTGGCAAGGAGCTTGTTGGTTCATTTAAAAGATGCCCAAGTTAAACGAGGTATAAATCAACACTGTTTCACTCACATTAAGACACACCAACTTAATCCTGCCGAGGACACTGACCTGAAAATGTTTAACAAAGCCAACACTTCTAGGGAAAAGTTTTCCTGTGCAGAATTTCCAAGGGCTTTTGGTGTTTTTGGTAGTTTATTTTTCATCTAAAAATCCATTGGCCGTATTTAATTTTTTTTTAAGGATTATCTCTTAATCTTACCCTGTTACAAAATGTATTCATAATCCTCATGGCAGTTACTTAGCAAGTCTTAAACCTGTCATTAAAATACCTCCTCTTGTTACTACAATCAACAGTCTTAATCCACTGCAAGTCTCTCCTTTTTTCTTTTTTTTTCTTTTCTCACTTTGTTCCCAAATGGCTTAAACCAAGGTATGACAGGTAGCAAACAATCCCCCTCTAATTACTTGGAAGAAACAAATAAAGGGAAGGAATACGTTTGTGAGGCAAATTCCTGAGAGTTTGGAAACTAGAGGCTGTAGGAATGTGCCCTGGGAAATTTTAAACCCACTCCAAAGCTGTGGGTTTGAACAGTGGTGGATTTAGTCCCTGGAAGGCATGGAAGGGGAGAGGTACTGCCAAAAGAGGGGGTGGCTGTGACCATTCCCAGTCCTGGGGTGAAAATGAGGAATTAAGGTCCTGTGCAGGAAGATGCGCAATGTCTGGATGCAGGGAAATTTACCTTGAGCTTTACCTGGAAGTGCTCAGCAGCCTGGTGTGGCTCAGCAGTGCCTGAATCCCCTGGGAAAGCCCAGGCTTGGGAGATCCAGGAATGGCTGGATGCCGGTGAGTAGGAGGGCAAGCAGTGGGGAAGCAAAGGGACCACATTGCTGGAGGAGTGGGTGTGAGTGCCAGGGAAGGGAAGGCTGGGAGCAGGATGTCAGATTCATAGGGGGAAAAAAAGCTCCTGAATTGGAGAGGAGCAGAGGAAATGCTGCAACATCTCTGGAAGGGGGAGAATTGGGGTGTCGCTGGGGCAGTGCTTCAGCAGGATGTGAAACTCTAAGCACAGGTTGAGTGCATCAGGCAGCTCCCACCTGTTGGGAACTCAGAGCTTGTTCAACACCCAGCCCCATCCCAAACCTGCCCCTCTGCAGGGGTGGTGTCCAAAATTGCTCCCAGGTTGTGCTTTCTGTGAGGGTTCTTAGGGGAAGCTGAGGTTCACACAAACTGAGGTTCAGAGTCCCCGGAGACCCCGCGCTGTCCTGGGAGCTGCTGGGCAAACGCTGGTTTGAAATCAGATATGGCCTGCACAGAACTCTTCACGAGATAATTAGGCTCAACTGGGATTTTTTAAAAGGCATTAACTCCATGAACTTTTCAATCTAAAACAATGCCACAATGACCACGTTGGGAATAAGGCATCCTGGCCCTTCTTGGGGATCCTGTGTTGCAGTTGTCTTGTTAGAAGGGGGCGTTAATGCAATAAAGGAGAGCATTGTGGCCTGGAACAGCTGGGCTTTTCTAACTGCTTGCCTAAATGTGGATGATTAATGACCAAAATGCATCCTTGCTGAATGGCATTGAGAGGCTGGAGGTATTTCATGGCATTTTCCTTTTTCCATTTTTGTAAAAGATTTCTTGCAAACAAAGCTCCATTGATGTGGGTCCATTACAGATATGCAAAGTGAATTCCAAATTATTGCCTATCTGATGGGTGACAATGCTGTTACATTGTTGTTGCATGTTTCAGGCTGCAGGATCTGAAGATGCTCAAAAAGCCACTTGGTGCTTTTGGAGACCGGAGCTACTCAAACATTTTAATGAGATTTGTTGTCATTGTAGTCGGAAAACGCTGCTTCATCCAAACCAGAACATCTTGCAGTGAAATAGCCCCATTAATAACATTTCCATGGGAAAGTGTTCAGCTTTTCTGGGGTCAATTTATAAGCAGAGAAGAATGTAAATGAGAACCCCGATCTTCTCGGTCTGAAACCAGATGTTTCAATGGCAACAACGACAACAACAAAAAACAGTTTGGGGAAGCGTTTGTAAAGTTTGGTTCTTTTTCCACACCGGAATGAAAACACATTTCCAGACCTCAAAGACCTCTGTGGAAGTGCACTGCAGATCCCTGGCTGCCTCAACCAGAAACTTCTTGGCCCACCAGGAAAGGGGCTGGCACGTAAATCCTTTGTTAATCCAGCCATGCCATGGCCACCCACCCCACCCTTGGACTTGGGTGGGGATGTCCCCCATCTGCTGCTGCCTGTGCTTCTCCCCATCTGCCCTGAAGGCTCTGGAAATGCAGAAGAGCTGCCTTGCTTTTCCTCACCTGTGGAAATGTAAAATGCGATTCATAAAAAGCAGGAAGAGCTCTTTGGATGTGTGAGCAGCCACCTGGGGGAGAGGCGGTGTTGTGGTATCACGAGATGCAAAACACTGCCACCAAATAAAAGCACAGAGTAGGTTTGTACCACAGCTGTCAGGAGTGCATGTGAAAGGCAGAGCTAAAGGCTGGGCAAGCCTGCAAGGGACGTCCCAATTTCCCAGTGTTGCTACCCAGCGCCATCCCACAGCTGCCAGCGTGCAGGTTTGGGTGCCACCCATCAGTGCTGCACCAGCACTGCCTTGGGGACTCTGGCTGCTAGGAGGCACCCAGCTAAGATAGGTGGGCCTATCCATGTGTCTCCTTAGGGTGGGACAGGCAATTTTCAACTTGTTGCCAACACTGAGGGCACAACTGCAGGCTGGTGGGGAAGAAAGGATTGCATTTTGATACCAGTTCTGCTGGCTGACCCTTCTGTGCCCGCAAGCCACACGTGTGAATGACAATTTCCTTCACCTAAAGGAACTGCTGCAGCCACACAAGGTATATCATGCATTTATCCATGGCACTTAGAGGCAATTTTATTTTTTTTTTTCCTCAGCCAGCGTGTTGGCTTTTATCATTCAACAGGCCACGGAATTGTTTTCACTAACATCCCCTTAAGAAGGATGTATTTTTCAAAATACTGCCATTCCCTTCTCTAAAACAGGTTTTGATGTGGCTACTTCAAATCAAAACCATGAGCTTTCCTCTCCTCACGCCCACCAACTTAAAACCTGCCCCCAGTGCCAGTGGTTCAGAACTATCCAAATAAAGCAGTTGCTTTAAGGAGTGTTTGCTTTTCCTCTCAGGCTCCTTCTCCTGACGCTATATTGTTTGTGGAAAAAGAGTTCTCTGGGTGGGTCACTGAGCTGTCGTGGTTAAGAAGCTGTATTTGAAGTCTGGTTCAGTGTAGAAGAAAAACATGTCAAAACAGCCTTGGAAGTACAGCTCCCTTTTTTCCCTCCTCCGTGTCAGGATGTTACCTTTTCCCCTTCCATGTAGCAGCTCTCTCCCATGAAAAACAGCTTCTTGAGGACATTTGCTGGGTGGCTCCAAAATGCAGGGAAAATAGCACTCTTTTCATACCAGGAAAACAAATTGCTTCTGGAATGAAGCCGTGCCTATACAGCTCTGCATTTTAACTCTGCTTGCATACTCACTCCTGGATATCTTTATATCAGGGAAACATGCTTAATTATTCCTGAGTAATTTTGCCTGCTGGACTGCAATTCCTCAAATAAATGCTACATGGGATTTTCCTGATGATGTTGTTCTTTTCGTTTGAAAGGATGCCAAGGAGCAGGTCTCCCTCTTCCATCTTCCCCCTCTACCTTTTGACTTTAAAGCAGATTCTTGGTGCTCCTTAAGTAAACACTCCTCTGAGATAATTTTTCATGGAGTGGCATGAATGCCACGAAGCCCAAAATGGCATTAATGCATTTTTCTTCTGTGGCTTTGGAATGACGTGCATCTAATGTGGATGTGTGTTGCCTCAGAGAATGCTCTGTTTTCTATTCCTCTGTTTGATTCTCTGCAGCTGGGCAGCCACGTTTCACAGGTGGTTGGGAAGCTTATTAGATTATTCATAACTGGGTTTATTTCTTTTTTTTTTTCCCCCATCCCCCCCCCCCAAGCAATTAAAAACATGTGTCAAAGGAGGCCTGAGATGATTAAAAGCACTCTTGACATCTCTTTCCCATTTACCTTTTGCTGTTTTCACTTGGGTTACACAAAGCCTGGTACCCACAGACAAGGCCCTAAAGGAGAGAGAAGTGAGTGTTTTTCCTGTTAGAAATAGTTAAAATAAAAAAGATTTGCTGCTGGTTTATCAGGGACTCCTGTGTGAGAAAACTCCGTTGTTTTCCTGGGAATGAGCAGCAATCCCAGTCATAATTATCATAACGATGATGAATGTTTTCAGGCATTTTTTCTGCTGGTGACCACAGTGACAGACTCTGGGCAAGCACTGTTCATCTGAAGATGAATTCCCAATCCATGGCAGTCTTCAAAGAGGCACACACACCAGGAAGGGGAAAAGTACTGAGAGAGTCACTGACGGGAAGAATTCTCCGAGCCAGAAGAGAAGTTGTTACTGCATGAATCCCCAGCTGAAATTCAGTGAGGATTTGCAAGCACCAGGATGGTCCAGACCATGTGTGAGCCAGACTCCAGCTTGGCATCCCCTCCAGGAGGAGGACTCTGGTAGCTCTCATGTGGCCTGTTCAGCTCCTGGCTCCCGGGGGAGCCCAGGCTGACTCCTCAGAGGTGTTGAGCTTTGACTGGCTCGGGCTCAGGCTGTGCTTGTGAATAGTCAGACCCCGAAAAGCCGAGCTGATTTTCAGGGAAGAGCTTCAAGCAAAGGAAATTAACTCAGTGTTGTACATCGTACAGGCTAAAAAAAAAAAAAAAAAAAAAAAAAAGTAGGATTCACATTTGGTTGAAATTGCTGGATTCTTAAAGGATACATACGTGAAATGGAAGGAGAAGGGGTAAAAAGGTCAATATCAGAAGTAGCAATGTTATAAACAGATCATAAAATCATGGAATCGTACAATGGTTTGGGCGGGAAGGGACCTTAAAGCTCATCCAGTTCCACCCCCTGCCATGGGCAGGGACACCTTCCACTGTCCCAGGTTGTCCAAAACTCCATCCATCCTGGCCTTGGGCACTCCCAGGGATGGGGTGTCCTGCCTGGGGAGATGGGAGAGGTGCCCAGCATACCTGTGGGCTGTGGTGATGGGACAGAAACATCTCCTCACACGTCTCAAGTTAAGCTACTCACCAGTTATTCAGCCTTCCTTAGGGCATCTCCCAATCCTGGAGTGGTTCCCACCAAAACCTGTCAGGCAGAAAGTCTTTGTCTTCCTCTTCCTCACTATGTGTCAGTGACAGCTACATCTCCACAGTGCAGCTGCCTGTTTCTACCATCAGCCAGCAGCTCCCTCCTCTTCTCCAACTCTTCTGCTGCTAAATAATTCAGATACTGAAAAGTTTCCTTTTAAAATGCTCCTGGCTTATATGTACCCGTCATGCATCATGATTTTCTGCATTATCTCCTCCTCTGCCTTTGGGTCATTTATACACAGGAAACAAGAACAGGATGGCAAAGTTTGCATGAAATATCCATCCTTGTGTGGGAGAAAACGCAGACAGCTGAGTCAGGCCATGCTCACAAACAGCCCAAACACTGCAAAATATCCAGCCCCACCACTCCTCCAGCTGCAGGTTTTCCCAGTCCAACCATCCACCACCACCACCCATTTCTACAATCAGCCTCTTTGGAACTCACCCACCTCAAGGAGCTGCTCTTTGGAAATACCAGGGTGAAAACTACATTAAAAACAGCTTGGGCAGCAGTGGGTGTCTGAGGCTGAGCCTGGATTTACACCTAACCTCACCCTAACTGGAGCTGGAGCTGTGGAATGTGCTGCCTGCACAGAAAATGTCCCTGGCAGCAGCAGGCTGCTGTCATGTTCAGTGGCACATCCACGCTGCCATCAGCTGTGCTCCTCGGTGACCTCTCCTTCACAGACGGAAATGAGCTTCTCCTTCTCCTCATCCTGACATCTGCCAGCAATCTGAGGCCTCTCCATCCTGCACAGCTTGGTTCCCTATTCACCCTTTTGGTGAGGAAAGGTCGCGTGGGATGGGCATAATAATGTTTTCTAGTTAACCCGTGGGTCTCACCTCTGGTTCTAATCACCTCCTGGTATGGAAACCAACAGCATGTCTATGGTGTCTGATCAGAGGAAAAGCCAGATCCACTCAGCTTTTTTTTTTTTTTTCTCCCTCAAAGACAACTCAAACTTGTCTAAATTCCTCCTTTTCAAGAAAGGAGTTAGTGGGAAAGCTTTATTCAGTAGTCGTGGGAACACACAAAAAAGACGCAACCTAAAGCTGACTTACATGGAAGTAACAGAACAAACCTCATGTCCACCAGAGGAATCTGGAGCCATTCTGGAATTTTATCGTGCAAAATACCAGTTCTCCTTATCCCAGGGATCACCCACTTTCCTGTCCAGAGGTCTGCTCCTCTCAGGCACTTTTCAGCTTTTCCACTTGCAGGTTCTGTCCCCTGAGACATTTCCCAGAGGGTGAGGAGAGCTGCAGTGCTGCTCTCAGGTCTGATGTCCTGTGTAGCCTGTGAAGGTCACCAGCAATGTCACTCCTGAGAACTTGCTTTTCCAGCTGAATCCAGGCCAGATTCCTCTGGAGGGCTGTGATTCAGGAGACAACACTTCCACTCGCATCCGCTCAGGGAGCGCTGCCTGATGCTGCACAGCCCTGGCTGGGATTGCCCCCAGTAATGATGTTCCTCCAATCAACCTCGCTGAGATCAGACCTTGTTCAGCTCACAGTGGTTCTGAAAATCCCATTTCCCTCATCTTCTTGGTCCGTGGGTTCCCCCAGGATGATGTCACCTCCTCTGCCTGCACCAGAGGTGGAAATGTCTTGCTGCTTGCTCATGTTCCTGTAGGGTCTCTCAGCAGCGCCAGGAGGCACAAATAAATAACAGTGTACAGCACCAGCTGAAGTTTATTGGAGCTGAGACTGGGGGGTAATTGCCTGAAGCAAAGAGAGATAGGTGGGGATTTTGGGGTGGCTGGATTCCAGAGTGAAGCAAGAAACCCCCATCCTACCAACAGCTGTGCCAGGGCTTATCTACTTTCCTCACTTCTGGTTAATTAACATTATGTCCTGAAGAGCTGAGCTGCCAGCCATGCCTGTGCTTCCCTGCTCAGATTGCTTTCACAAATGGTGTGACCTCTTCTCTCTCTGCTTACTCTGCAAATATCATTTTATACCAGGATGTTTTCCAGCCTGCCCAGCTGCACCAAAGTGACGACTTCTGGAGGAAGGAGTCAGCCCAAGGTGTTGATGCAGCCTGACTGCAGCTACAGGGAGCTCTCAGACTACACATTTTCTTACATTTCTCTCCTAGATCACTCTTTTTCTGCAGCTTGAACTCTGTTTTTCTCGTGTGGAACCTACCTGTGCATGTCCTAGGGCTCAGCAAAGCCCCCTCCATTCAGAGCTGGGAAAGATGCCGCTCTTCCCTTAAACCTAAAAAGAGTAGCTGGTGGCAGAAACTGCAGAAAAACAGCTTTTTCTTCCCCCTGCTCCTCCTCCCATCCTCCCCATGGGTTCTGCTGCTCACTCGGATTTTCCCAAGCACTTTATTTTCATGGAGTTAAGGAAGCAACTGGTTCTTTGGGATTTACATACCTTTGAGGTAAAGGCGGAGGGATTTTACCCAAACTTTGCAAACTTTACCCAAACTTTTTTACATTGCTCTCTGAGCTGACACCTTTCCTTTGAAACAGGGAACATGACAAACACTTTTTGCTCAATGTCTTGAATCTTAATCCAATTTTTGCAAGGGATTAAGGAATTTTGTGGGCAGGAGCTTTTTTTTTAAAATTCCTCCCTTCATCCACTTTGCTGCTGTGCTCGGACAAGTAATTTCTGCAGGGTAAGAAGTGCAGCCAAAGCAAGTAGTTTACTGCCTTTTCTCAGTGAAACAATAATAAAAATTATCAGCCTCGGATTTATTTTGACACGAAATTAAAACTTTGTTCAGACACAATGGAAAAAATATCACAAATAAAAACTGCACCAAGAGCCCGGCTCCAAAGTGGTTGGTTCCTTCCTGAGTTGCCTATGCAGTAAAATCGTGATTTCAGTGGGAATATAAAGGCAAAGCTGGTGTTAAATCTGGAACTGGTTTGCACCCAAGCTTTGCCTGGTGGCCTCATCAATCTCGTTTGATCGATTCGTCCCATGTTGTCCTGCTGGGGCTGAATGCAAAAAGGAGCAACAGAAGGGTTTTGGTTTGATACCATATCAGGTTATTCCTGAGGGAGCCCTACAAGGGCAGAGGAGGGATGTTATTCCCTGCTAATCCAGGCTGTTTACAGGGTGCAGGCTGGAATATCTCAGGATATTGGAGTTTGAAGGTCTCTGCAGTGAGTGTGGCTCTCTCACAGCCAGAGGCTCACATCAGTCAGCTCCTGAGGCACCAAGATTTCTCTTTTGCATTGAAATTCTGAGAAGTGCAGCTCAGAGCCTCCCCAGGAGACCTGGGTGGGTTTGGCGACTCATAGGAGGAGTGATGGGATTCCTTTTGGTGGCTCCTCCTGAGGCCAAACAACAGAGCGTGTTCTTAAAAGGACTCTGCAGCAAAAAAATGACCAAGATTTGGCCAAATCTGAGCTGGCATGAAATATGGAGGCATCCAGTGTCCTCTTTTTTATCCAGCCCTCTGGTTTTTTTGGGTTTTCTTTTCCCATTTGGTCAGTAGGTGATGGCATTACAAGGAGAGATTGGGATTTTCCCTCACCAGACACCAGATCCCTCAGGGCAGATACCTGATCCCATCTGCACACACTGCCAGCACGCCAAAGAAGCCCATCTCTAGATCTTAAAAAGCCTGAAATTATGTCTTTGCTGGCATCAGATAATCTTGTAAAGCTTTATCCACACCCCCAAGGACAGACAATAAAATAAACAGAGAAATTCAGAAAAACTGGCGGCAAAACATCACCTCAAACTCACGTCTGGTTAATGTAAATACAGATGACATTTTTTCCTGTCATTACATTTCAGTTGGGTCCCTGTGCTGTCCCACCTTGCCTGCATGGCATTAAGGACCACTGCAGGGATTTTTTAGTACCTTAAAGCAATCTGGTAAGGTAATTTCATTTCTTCCCAGTAACACTTGTGATTAAAACACTCCCTTCCATTGTGGAAAATGTACTGTGAAACATGTACTCATCTTCCCCAATAAAAGCCTTTATGGGGTTGAAGGGGGAAAGTAATGTTTTCCAGTACTCACCAAAGCTAGAATTTCATATGAAATTTTAATTCATGGTGTATTTTTAACCCTGGAAACCTGATCTGGGTAGGATGGTGTTTGTATATCGTGTATCTCACACACACACATAAGTCTCTTGCCAAGGATTATTTTGTACTTGGCAATGTGTTCCATCCACATATTAATACACTTATTTATGGGATTAATAGGATGAACCCCTGCCAAGAGCAGAATGCTCTGCATGGTGGATCAGCACGTTCTGCTGCAGTCCCTCCACCTGGAATTGCTACAGGAAGAATTCCACACAGATTCTGGTGTCCCAGTCCTCCCCATAAAGCACCAGTGTTGGGCTGAGTGGCTGCACTGGGGTCTCCTTTGGGGTTTACATCCCCTCTCTTGAGTGCAGCACATTTTTGGCTCCTTGAGGATTAGGGTTTTGTGGTTCCCTGTGTGAAAATGACGCATGGCCAGCTCAGCCCAGGCAGGTGCGCTGCTTGGTGGCCCTGAGCTCAAAGCCAGCTTCTCTTCTCTTCTCTTCTCTTCTCTTCTCTTCTCTTCTCTTCTCTTCTCTTCTCTTCTCTTCTCTTCTCTTCTCTTCTCTTCTCTTCTCTTCTCTTCTCTTCTCTTCTCTTCTCTTCTCTTCTCTTCTCTTCTCTTCTCTTCTCTTCTCTTCTCTTCTCTTCTCTTCTCTTCTCTTCTCTTCTCTTCTCTTCTCTTCTCTTCTCTTCTCTTCTCTTCTCTTCTCTTCTCTTCTCTTCTCTTCTCTTCTCTTCTCTTCCTTCCCTTCCCTTCCCTTCCCTTCCCTTCCCTTCCCTTCCCTTCCCTTCCCTTCCCTTCCCTTCCCTTCCCTTCCCTTCCTTCCCTTCCCTTCCCTTCCCTTCCCTTCCCTTCCCCTTCCCTTCCCTTCCCTTCCCTTCCCTTCCCTTCCCTTCCCTTCCCTTCCCTTCCCTTCCCTTCCCTTTCCCTGACTGCTTGCTCACCGCTCCATCACCACAGATTTATTTCCATGCTCGATTTGTAGGAATAAAAGAGCCAGATAAGAAATATGTTTTTAATAGCAATGTCACCAGTGAATGCAGAGCATCTCGATATCAGCCATTAAGTAAAAGCAGGGGAGGAATGAGCATCATTTGTCTGTTGCCAGCTTCTCTCAACTGGCTTTCATTTAGAGGAGAAAAAATCCCCAATCATTTCTATCCAGGTAATAGTGAAATATATTCTTTGTCAGCAACAGGTCAAAATGCAGAGATATGTTATTCACAGCAAGCTGACTTCACATTTTCTAACCTAAATGCTGGATTGCTCTCCTCAATTATTCACATATGTTTTCTGGTTTAATAATAACCCACATGCTGTCCCCTAAAGAAAACTACAGACTTCATGATGTTCAGCTAGAATACATAGATCTGCTCAACCACTTCTTGTTCCAGAAGCTGAACCAGCCAGTCCCAGAGATGAAATTAAGAGAGGTGCCAGTGTAAAGCTCATCCTGTTAAAATATAAAAAATATGCAATTTACCCACCAAAGAATTGCAAGTAAGGAAAGTTTTAATAATACAGAGACTTAAACAACAGGCAAAACAAGCCTGATGGTCGCACTGTAATTGCCAAGCCATGTGTTCTCTGCTCCAGGCCTTCCGCAAAGCAAATTTATTTTCTGCCCACATAGATCTGGACACTTTTCTATCAGCTCAGCTGCTGCAGTTTCTTACCCCTGAAATTCTGCAGGGCTGCAAGGGTTCATTCACCTTGGACCTGCAAAGGCAGAGTTAAAGCAGCAAGTGTGAGCTGGCTTTGTGCAATGCCTGCTTGCACACTGCTTTGGAGCTACATGTGAGTTACAGTCAGAGCTGGTGCTTCATAAAGAAATTGTGGTCTGTTACCCTGTAAGGATACTGAGGTAGAGTCCATCTAGAAAAAAGTGGCAAAGAGCATGGTCAGAGCTTGATAAGAAGTAATTTGTGCAGCCAGGGATGTGCCAGGCAAGAAATGAGATGTGGAAACAGTCACAGTCACAAAGTCTCACTCCTGAAATCTGCTGATATCATCACTCATAGAATCAGAGAATTATTTGGGTTGCAAGGGACCTTTAGGATCATCCAGTTCCAAGCAGGGACACTTTCCACTAGACCTGGCTGCTCAAAGTTCCATCCAACCTGGCCTTGGACACTTCCAGGGATGGGGCTGCCACAGCTTCTCTGGCAACCTGTGCTAGGGCATCCCCACCCTCACAGGGAACAATTTCTTCTTATTATCCATCCTCAACCCTCTGTTCCAGTCTAAAGCCATTCCCCTTTATCCCAGCACTACATTCCAGCCTCATTTTCAGCACTGTGGCAGCAGGGAGGTGCCAGCTCAGGAAAACATCCCCAGGTTTGGGTGATGCTGTGCTCATCACTGTTCCAAATCCCCTTGCCAGGTGTTGGATGGGAGCACTGGGCTGCTCACCAGTGGGGGTTTCAGTTTCCAGTAGAAAAAACCAAATGTCCTGAGAACACAGATGGTGTTGACGTAACCAAACCCCATGTTCTCCCTGGAAAAAAGTTTAGTGGGAGAGTTTTGACCAGCACCAAAGACACTCTCAACCCAGAGAGCTTAGTGATCCCCCCAAAGATGAAGGATTGAGGAGTTTCAGATTCCCTTCCTGCCCTGCATCAGCTCTGGGTGATGCCTCAGCAGTCTGGCATTGAACAATGCCCCGCGACTCGCGAGCCCCGCGTTCCTAAAGAGATCACTTCCAAGTGTAGTGCACTAAAACCTCATATGATTTCCATATGTCCTGCTGCCTGAATACTTTTCAACTGGTTCACGATGAAAAAAAAACTTATAAACACATTACCTTGACAGGAACAATTCCTGGAGTAACAGGAGATCCGATAGCACAGACTTTGAAAGGCGATCGTTATTATCCAGTAGCGTTTTTCTCTGTAGTCTATGAAATTTATGTCAGTGAGTCACATCCTTTCAAAGCAAAGAATGAAAAGTGCCCTGTAGGACAGGTGAGCTCCTCCCCAAGCCTCTCCATGACTATTTAGCTCCAGAGCTGCTCGCAGCACTGCCAGCAAAGCTATTAGTGAACAAGCCACAGAGCCGGATGCCTTGGCTGGGAGAGAAAATGATCCAAGCTTCCACATCTGGGGCTTGCTGCAGCTGTAGCCACAAGTGCTGACTCCTTTGCTGGAGGACACAGAGGGCCCAGATGGAGAGAAAAGCAGCCCTGCCACTGCTGCCTCCAAACGTGGATGGTTTGAGCAGAGAGGGGTGGAACAGCCCTTGTGCTTCTGACAGCACAAAGCCACCCTTAAAAACGTGGGTCAGGAGGGGACGTGGCTCTTGTGAGCACTGAGTGCTGTGCACAGCATGCAAAAGCCCCAAGGTCTGCCAGTCTGGACCTCCCCAGCATCCCCTGTGAGGCTGGAAGTTGTTTTTTTTCAGCCTTGGGCATCTCAATCCTCTGCGCTGATTTTGGACTATTGGACCTGTCTGCCTCCTAATGCTTTACAGGTTCATTTAACCCCTCCCCAACTCCTTCCTTACTTTATTTTCGCACAAAAAAAAAAAAAAAAAAAAAAAAAAATGTTCCTCTCTGTGCCAGACTTCACATATAAGAGCTGTTCAATGTCTCCAGAGCAAGATTTTTCAAATGTTACTTCTGCAGAGCCCAACCTGAAATTATCCACAAATGGGGGTCCTAGTGTTGGGAATGATTGCAATGACAGATTGACAGAGCTAGCCTGGAAACCTCATACTCCCACCCTAGCAGGGTGGCATCTGGATGATCCAAACACTGATGTAGATGGAGGACTTCAAAATTCAAAGCAGAAGGGTGATAACAAACCTCTGACCCCAGCCACTGACCCAGGGAATTTTTCCTGGTCCCCAGTGGAAACAGCTCTCGTACATGGACATCCCATGACCTGCCTTGTGGGGTTTAGTATTGCCCTGGGACAGCTCAGCTGGCCCCTGCAGGTCTTTTGGGATTCCCACACAGGAATTTTGGGCTAAATTAGTGAATCCATGAGAAGAGCTCTCCCTTATCTGTCCTTCCTGTGAAGTGCATCCCTGCTTTTAAGTGGGAACTGGAAGGATAGCTAATGCTAGTGGGGGAATGTTGTGTGTTAACTGCTCAAAGCCCTTGGGAGAAGCCAGTCAGATGAACCTGTTTTCAGCGTGAAGGCTGGTTCAGCTCTTTGTGAATTTGTAGTAAATCAGCACTTCATAATAAGAACAAATGTTTCATTCTCACTTAAAAATTACCACGGTCAGAGCCTTGTAATGTGCAGTTTTCATGCAGGGCTTACATGACGGGAACTTAAATCTGTCCCATTTTCATCTGTAATTTAAAACGTGTTATTTTGATCGATGAATTAGTAAAGGAACCCGGGATAATTTTGAAACTACCAGCTTAGTAAAGTTGCCTGACCTTGCAAATAACCTTTCCAGTTTAGAAGATTTTAATAGCTTAACTATTAGCTAATCCCCTGGGAAACGTTTTTCCTGGGCAAAACTAGTATGGAAATACAACACCAGTAATAAGGTTTCCATCTTTCTTCTATCTTGATCTTTTTAATTAATTGCCACGCAGTAAAAACATAAGATTGGGAGGCAGGGGGTAGAAATCCTTGCAGGGGGAGGGCAGGAGTTAACTGTAGGCTGTTTCTAGGCTTTACCTGCCTTTTTTGCATGGATTCATTAGGTGCTGAAATATATTAGCAATTGTTAAGGCATAACTGCTGCTTGATTGCTTGACACTCCGGGCTGAAAGCTGTGAAATAGATCACTTTGTAATGGAAAAAAGCTGCTCCGGCTTATAATGAATAAACATTAAAACCTAGAATGGCTCGCAGGGCACCTCAACAAGTCCCCGAGAGCTTTTGTGTCGATGTAGTTGATCCTTGGGGTTTGTGGGTTATTTCTTTCTGAGGAGGGGCAGTGGTTTTGTCGAGGGCGACAAAGGACTGTAAATATGGGATTTGTTACAGGAAAAAACAGAACCGTGTGTAAGTGAAGGGGATAGGATGGAAATTCATGGCTCAGGTGGAATGTAGACCAAAATATTGTATAGAACATCGGCATCCTGGCTGGTTGATTTTCCCCAGGTTCCCAGTGCCCTTTTAACTCTCTAACACCAGCACCGTGCTGGATTGAGGAGAGGCTCTCCCTGTGGAGTTACCTGGCTGATAAAGGGGTTCTGGTTTTATTTCACCCGTGTTTTCACAGAATCACAGAATGATGATGTTGGAAGAGACCTCTAAGATCATCGAGTCCAACCTGTGCCCTAACACCTCAACCAGACCATAGCACCAAGTGCCATGTCCAGTCTTCTTTTGAACACATCCAGAGATGGTGACTCTGCCACCTCCATGGGAAGAGCATTCCAGTACTTTATTATTCGTTTTGCACTGTGTTTTTCAATGCTGTCAGGGGAAAAGGAAAAAATTAAAGGAAATTCTGCTTTCTAGGCAAGGAGCGTGTGGCTTTTTCACTTTTGTAGCTCTCCAGCAGCACAGCTCCAGGTACAGCTGAGGGCAGCCCCAGTAAGGATAAGGGCAAGGGCACATCACCCAATGGGTGTTTGCTGTGCTTCAGGTGCTGTTTCACCTTCCAAACCCATTAACTATTACTGTTCCAGGAACAGGAAACCAGGGGCAAGCAACTGAAATTAAAGGTCCTTTCAAAGCACAAAATTAATGCTTCCGTTTTAAAGACAGGCCTTTTTTTTTTTTTTTTTTTACTTTTTATGAGTTGGTGAAAAGCTCGTTGAGATTTACATTTGTCTGCAAACATTCTGCATCTTTAGCTAGACAAAGATCACCCACCTGTGCAGGTGAAGGCACAGTTTAGGGAAGGAACAAAACAGCTCCTGCATGAAGACAGTGTTTTGGTGCAAGGGAATGGACCATGGGGGTTTCCCTCAGGCCAGGTTTATTTTGCAGGTCTTCAATGCAAACTTTTCTGCTACGTGAGTGAAGATAAATCCCCTTCTCACCAGCACCACCAATTCCAGGCTGTTGATCTCCAAACCTTCACTGCCACAGGACGTGAGGGACTGAGTGCAGGGTCCTGCCCCGAGGGCTCTGCTTGCAGTGAAAATGAGCTTGGTCCTTGCTCGGCTGCGAGGTGACCTCTGAAGCAGCACTTCAGCCCCTGGAGCACAGAAATGAGCCTGCAGCCTGGAAGGCCCTGGCTGATGATGACCTGTTGTTTTATCTTGAGCAGGAGGAGCATTGGCACATGGCTTTTAGAGCTAATCACTCAGGCTCTTTGAGGAGAGCAGGAATTTCCCTCCCTCCCCCTCCAGCAACCTGGGGCTTTATTGTGTGTCTGGATCATTTCAGGCTGATCCTTCCTTAACATTTTCCATTTATTTCCCCCAGGTTCAAACTTCTGGACCTCTCTGGCATGTGTGATGGAGGCTCTGTGCTTGAGCCCATTGGACCCAACCCTTCCCTGCTGCAGTCCCTGTTATCCCCCTCCATGAACCACCGACTGTGCTTTCCACCCTTCTGGGATCTCCCTGCTGAGCCCTGTGTCTCTCATAGCAAAAATCCAGGGGTTTTGCCTCTTTCACTATCGACATTGATGATGCACAGGTGGCAATCCAAAGGAGAGGTGAGAAGCAGCAGCACTCTCTTGTTTCCCTTCTATCCTATCAAGCCTATGGGGAAAGCCTGAGGCTATAAGCAAAATAGAGAAGGGAAACTCCTATTTAATTTTTTTTCATGCCCTGAGGCTCCCAAATATTTGTTGTTTGCTCAGTCCAGTTTTACCCTAGTGAACAAGGGCTCCCTGCAGGGACTGGAGTGCAGGCTAGCAACAAACAGGAGAAAATGGCAAAGGTCAGAGAGGCTGACATTCAAACCGAGAGCCCTCGGTATTAAATTGTGGGCAGTCATTGGCAATGTGCCCAAAATGCCTCCAAAACTTGCATGGGAGCAGTGGTGAGCAGGGCTGCTCACCCCACGGCTGCTGCAGCCTCCCTCCTGTCCCATCAGGTGCCCGGGGGCTGTGGGGTCTCTGCAGGGCTGCTGGGCACCCCCTGCACCCATCAGGGGCCCAGGCTGGGGGGACAGACCCTGAACTGGTTCTTCCCAGCAGGTGCTGGTGGCAGGCTCATCCCAGCCCAGGGAGGGCAGGCTCACAGGGCAGGAGGAAACCCTTGTGAGACAAGCGCTGGTTTGACCTCCTCGGTTGGCTGGCTGGGAGACCAGATGTGGCTGTTATTCCAAATACATCCAGAGGTGCTCAGGGTGGCAGAAGACATAAGAAATGAACCTGCTGTGCCTGTCCAGAGTCTCACAGTTGTGCATCTCCAGCATGGTGGCTTTCAGAAAGGGTGATCCTGCACCTGTCCATGGGTTATCCCCAAACCATTCACATTCCAAGGCACTGGCTGCACACACAGAGCTCAGGGTGGCAGAAGACATAAGAAATGAACCTGCTGTGCCTGTCCAGAGTCCCACAGTTGTGCATCTCCAGCGTGGTGGCTGTCACCTCCTTCTCCTCTGACCACCTTCAGGGTGATCCTGCACTTCTGTCCAGCGGTTATCCCCAAACCATTCACATTCCAAGGCACTGGCTGCACACACAGAGCTCAGGGTGGCAGAAAACAGAATAAATGAACCTGCTGGGCCTGTCCAGAGTCCCACAGTTGTGCATCTCCAGTGTGGTGGCTGTCACCTCCTTCTCACCTTCTCACCCTGACCACCTTTAGGGTGATCCTGCACTTCTATCCAGCGGTTATCCCCAAACCATTCACATTCCAAAACCACTGGATGCATGCACAGAGTTTTCCTGGAGGTCCCTGGAGCTGATGTGACTGTACCTGTCCCCAGAGCAAGCTGCCCTGTAAGCCACAGAAAAGCCATTTAATGCCAGTGCTGGACTGTAAAGCTCCTGTCTGCTCTGGGACATTGCAACTGCAGAACAGGATTCGTGGCCTCTCGCAGAGGACCGTGCTCAATGTAAATAATATTATTTTAGAAAACAAAATTCATTTTCCAGCCCGAGACCAACTGCAACAGGATACGAAGCAGGGGGAAAAGAAGTAAAAATGCCTTGCCCCCGGGCCTATTTATTATTTATACACCACTGTGCCTAGATAAACTCCTCCTTGAAAGAGTAGGACGAAAATAATTCTGCAATGTGGAAACAAACTACCTATTTAAAGTGATTTTATGCCTGAATGGCCTCATTATAAAAACAGCCTGCATGCAATAACTTTTTACCTTTTTCTACAATATCCAATGAACTGCTTTTTGTCACTCTCACCAGTCTCAGTGCTTTCATGCAACCACCTTGGTGGAAAGCCTTCATGGTTTCCTTAGAAACGTCTTCCTTCCTGGATGTTGACCCATGGTGGTTGAGGCAGCTAAAAACCCTGGAGAGGTCCTGTTCAAACAGGAAAGAGCAGACAGTTTAATGGCCAGCTTTGCAGCTCTGCTCCTCCACCGTTTACAGTAGTTGGGAGCTATAAAAGAAAAACATCACAACGAAGGTTTCTTTATTTTAGGGTCAGCTCTGTGTGGGCGTTTTTCGACAAAAGCTGAATCTGCAGCTCACAGGCTGCTGGTGGGCAGTGGTGGGATGGAGATGGTTCAGTTGCAAAGTGCTGGTGCTCAGGAGATGGCTCCTCATGGGTAAATAGGCTTTTTTCTTCGGGAAAAAATACATCCTGTGTCCTTCTAGGTGCGTTCATAACTCACTGGCACAAGGGGCAGCCTGACAGGCCATAAATAACGTCACCTTTCAAGTGTTTTGCAGAGAGTGCTCTGCAATGTCTGAGCAGGAGCAAGAGGCCAGAGTCCTGCAGCCCTTGAGAGAGGTGGGAAAAACCCTTGTCAGGCTGTGGGGTTATTAAACCAGGCTTATCTCCAGCTCTGCTCGTGGCCAGGCAGTCATTGCCAGGGACAGGGACCCACCTCACGTGCTGCTCACTGCCACTGCCATCACTGGAGACTCCAGGGTGCTCCTCAGGTGAAGGCACCTGGTGGGACCTTTCTGACCTGCACCTCCCATCGGCAAGGGCGAGAGCATGGGTAGGTCATGCTGGTGTTTTAGATTTGCTGCTTCCTCTCATTTTTATTCATTTGCAGGGGAACTGGAAATTTGAAAATTTTCAAATACGCTAAAACCTACACAATTGTTTGTTTAGGTTTCATTGAGTTTTGGGGATTTTTTTTGGTTTGTGCTGCCTAAATAGTGATTCTCCAAGAAAGTTGGAGAGAAACTGTTTACAAGGACAGGTTTAGATTAGGGATTAGGAAGAAATGGTTCCCTGTGAGGGAGGGGAGGCCCTGGCACAGGTTCCCAGGGAAGTTGTGGCTGCACCATCCCTGGAAGTGCCCAAGTCCAGGTTGGGCAGGGCTTGGAGACACCTGGGACAGTGGAAGGTGTCCCTGCCATGGCAGGGGGTGCAATGAGATGGTTTTTAAGGTGCCTTCAAGCCAGCCCTTCTCTGATTCTATGATGACATCTTCCAAGTGCTGCTTGCTCTCCAGGCTTTGCTGCCTTTACATAAAGAATGGAAAAACCAGTGACAGTTCCATTACCAGCTCTAAGCCATGTGACTCTCCAATCTTGTTTCAAATCTCGCTCCATGTAGCAGCCACAGGCTTGGGAAATCCATGGTGTAAAGCAGAGCAAAATATCCCCAGGCTATTATTCACAGTCCATGGTGCCCAGGAGCTCTGTGGGAGCATGGCACTCGTGCTGTCCCCATGCAAAGGAGCAGAAATAAATAAATAAATAGCTGTAACTGCAGTGCAGCGCTGTGCCAGCGCTGTTGCACCAGGTCAGAGAGGAAAAACCTGGAGAACTGTAATTAACAACAACAAAAATAAATTACGCAAGAGCACTTCTCTTAAAGTTTTTAATAGCAAACGTTAGAGAGAGCAGGTTTTTCAAGCCAAACAGGAAGGAAAACAAATAAACAACTGCAGTCAGTGCTTTTAGAAGTCAGGTTATCAACCACGGACCCACAGACAGGAACTGATGAAGCAGAAATCTTCAGGGAAACAGATGAAGTTTTCAAAGAACACAAACACATAAAACCCTGAGATGTGTGTTTATAAATAAACCATGGAAGAGCTGGGCACACAATTCCCAGGCTGAGGGCTATGGGTTGGATGAACAGTCTGAAGATTTGGCCTACACAGGTAAAACCTGTAAATGGCTGAGGAGGATTTTGGGTATATACAAATCTGGAGAAGTCAGACAGCATAGTGAAAGTCACTGCTGCTGGTGTGGGTGCAACATCAGAAGGGAAGGACAAAGAAAAGCTGGAGGAAAACTAGAAGCAGCTCCATCCTCTCCAAAGGGCAGTGACAGCCGTGGAAAAGCTCTGCACAGGATTGCACACACTCCTCAGGACTGAAACCCTGCCATGGATCACATCAGGAAACACAAGGAAACACAAGGCTCCAAACTCTCCGTAGGGTGACCTGCTGTGGGCTGAGCTGCTCTTACTGCAAACCTCTCTCAACCTCCAGGCAGTTAATATTGCCAGTGGCACAGGAGTGGAGAGGGTTAACACCTACAGGAAAAGGTTCAGTGGTCTCTTGGTGATGTGTAAATTAGCAAGTGGACAGTTGCCCCAGAGAGAAATGGCAAACAAATATTTATTGGTTGTTTCAAAGAACCACAGCCATAAAACTTTGCCATCTGACTGCAGAAGTGTTTGTGTTTTTGCTGAAACCAGTGCTAAAGGTGATGGCTTTATTTCTAACCGAGGTAACCTCTGTAACCCTGTGATTTACTGCCTTCAGGTAACAGAAAAAGCCACCTAGCATGTGCTTCAATGTACATGGCTTTTGCAGCATGACAGGAAGATGCCAGGAATGAATTTGAATACCATTTTTATCTTATAAATACCTGATGGGGCAGCCTGAAGGAGGTTGAGCCAGGCTCTGCTCAGTCAGACTCAGTGGCAAAGCCACAGGCAACACAGAAAATTCCATTTATATGTAAAAAAAAAAAGCTTTTTATAGAGTGAGAGTGGTTGAACACTGGACCAGATTGCCCTGAGAAGTTTTGGGGGGGACCCTTCTCTATGTATTTTCCAGACTATCTCACTGACTATTTAAACTCAAAAAATATATGATTAGACTCACACTTACATAGCAGGATATTTAGAAATATTTATCTTCAGTAGAAACCCCATGTAAAGTGAAGCACTGTCCAACAGAAGTGGAGTTGTCAAAATCTAAGGATAAATATAAATTATTGTATAGGTGCATTAAACATATATATGTGGAGATATATATATATATAAATATGGAGATATAAACATAAATGAATATACTATTTGTATTTATATTTATATTTATATTTAGATTTAGATTTATACATGGAGATGTAGATGGGGATAGATATAGAAATAGATATAGACGGATATAGATAAAACAGAGAGACCTATTTCCTAAATTACAGTAACTTCTAATAGGGTTCATGCTTAATAATGAGCAGTTTGGCATTCAATTCATTCAATTCAATTCAATTCAATTCATTTCTATTCAATTCAATTCATTTCTATTCAAGTTCAATTAATTTCTATTCAGTTCAATTGGATGTTAATTTTTTTTCCTTGAATTTTTAAGATGTCATCAAAATGCACTGGCCTTTGGTCAAGGTTAGTTTATTTTAAACAATTGATTTTAAAGAAAAAGCTCAGTTTCTAAACCCGCATATAGGTTTCTAGGTTGGAGCTTGGACAGAAAGGCACGGTGAAGGATAAGGAAATGATGAAGGCACCTGGGTGTGTGTGAAATCTCTGAGTTTGCCTCGGTGCTTCATCATCAATAAGTGCTTGAATGGATGAATGGCCTGGGCAAATGCTCAGTGTCAGAGTGTGCATAAATTTGATCTGAAAAGCAAAAGTTATGGGGAGGCCAGAAACCCATTCCTGTCACAGTGTGCCATTTGCTCATTAGCCCCCAGAGACCACCGTAACCACCCCTGATGTGGGGGCTGAGGTTTAATTTGGATTTATAGAAGATCATGGCACGCACTCTTTGGTGCAGCCTTTGAAACAACTTGTGTTTCAGTGACCCCAGCATCCTGAGTCAGCTTGGTTAAGGAAATACGCGCTGAGAGGTCATGGAAGAGGCCAGGCCCTCTGCGGAGGCTCCTCAGTGCCTGTGCGGAGCCATCCCAGGGCTCTGCCTTCCTGCCCTTCCCCTCCTGCCTCATGGACAGCGCAGTCACCCTGCCACTGGGTACCACTCTTTAAAACTGATGGTTTCTGAACGTTTGGCCTGAAGGCCGCAACAAAAATCAGAGAGAATATTCTGATCGTCTCCAAACGCAAAAGGAAGTTCGGTGAGAATTGTTGCCTGTGAGAATTTCCCTGTTTTGCAGAGAAATTCTTTTTTTTGTTGTCTGCAGAAAGAAAAGATGTGGCAACTAATGTGTTAACAGTGGGGAAAATACATTATTTTCAGTATATGTGAGTGAATTGTGGCTGAAGTATTTCGCTGCTCATTCTTGCTAATTCACCTTTGAGGGGTCTCTATGACAAACAAAAGCCATCCTCAGAGGAAGACCTCATTTCCATGGGAAGAGAGGAATTAACATCAATTAAAATTCTATTTGCCTAATTCACTTGGAATTCTAATTGAAACGCTTTTGCAATCTGAATTACACCACTTCTTCCCCACTTATTGCACAAGTTAAGAAGGAAAAGCTGCTGTATGACTTTCCTAAGGGACACCTAAGCCTGGCTGAGCTGTTCCTGGGAAGCTTTGAGTGTTTGTCATCAGGCAGCTGGTCCCAGCCTCCTGCGGCCATCCATCCACTCTTCCTCCTCAGGACATGGGAATATTAACTTGGAGAAACCCTCTATGCCCCACCAAAAGCCAAATCACCCAGGTGCCTTCCAGGAAGATTTCACAAAATGAGAGGCAAAAGGAGGGCAGGAAGAAAAATAACTCCAGGATGAATTTAGATGAGCTGTTCTTAATGATGAAAATTCCTTTAGTAATCCCACTCCAGCTTCACTGCTGCTGTGGCGGGAAGGGGAATGTTGTAAAGACAGTGAAAGGTGTTCCTGCCCATGGCAGTGGGATTTGGAAATGGATGATCTTTAAGATCCCTTCCAACCCAAACATTTCTATCTTTCTATAAGGAAAATACATTAAAAGTATCTATATATCTATTTCTATTTCTATCTTTCTATAAGGGAAATATATTAAAAGTATTTATATTTATATCTATATTTATTTATATAGTTATGGTTATAGTAATAGTAATAGTTGTAGTTATAGCTATAGTTATAATTATAGCTATAGTTATAGTTATAGTTATAGTTATAGTTATAGTTATAGTTATAGTTATAGTTATAGCTATAGTTATAGTTATAGCTATAGTTATAGCTATAGTTAGTTATAGTTATAATCATAGTTATAGTATTTTTATTGCGATTTTAATTTTTATTTTAATTTTTATTTTGTATTTAATTTTTTATTTTTATTTTTATTTTATAATTTTTATATTTATTTTATATTTTTTTTTTTTTTTTTTTTTTTTTTTTTTTTTTTTCTTTTTCTTTTTCTTTTTTTTTTTTTTTTTCTTTTTCTTTTTCTTTTTATTTTTATTTTTATTTTTATTTTTCTTTTTTCTTTTTCCTTTTTCTTTTTCTTTTTTATTATTTTAATCTTAATTTTTATTTTATTAATATTATATTTATATTTACAGTTTGTGCTGAAAGCTGTGACACATCAGAAAAATCTCCATGGGCTCTGCATGTTTGTGCTGCTTTTATATCAAATAACTGTCCTGTCACCCGCAGAGCACTCTGCTTTCCAGGAGTGCCAAATCCAGAGCTGAGTGATTCAGCCTGAAAGTCAGATCAGTTTTACAGGGTCTCTAATCCCCACAGATTACTCTGCCCCATGAAGACTACTGCTCCACTGGTGCAGGAGGTGGATTTTATAGCAGCACCAAAATCCCTTCTCATCTGTTATCTTTGCCTGGAGAATCAGGCTTTTGACATAAACCTGGAAGGTAGTTCAAAGCCTTGCTGCATAAACACACATCCATTTTTTGTACTTTAGGAATAGGTAATGTAAGAGTTGAAAGGTGAAGGTTATGGCAGTTCGTGTTTATTTCACCAAGAGCCAAGAGATGGGAAACATCTGGCACTTACACACCAAGCAAGTCTTAAAAACAAAGAGATCTAGACTTTAGTCCGGCTGAGCAAGCACTGGGATAAAAGCTAATGACAGGCTGCTTATTTAAAGGGATCATAATACAGAGCAGCCATGTAGGGAACCAGGGAGGATTCGGGAGGGGGAAAATGAGGGGAAGATTCAGCTTTGTGTTTCCAAGCTAAGGGTCAAAGCCTGACTTGAGTTACCCTGCAGTGTCAGTCCTGCGCTGCAGGCTCATAGAACCCTCCAGGTTTCACTTGGTCCTCATTTCCAGTGTTAACAAACACCCAAGGCAGTGCTCAGGAGTGCTCCTGGTGTGCTTCAGGTGTGACAATGGAGAAGCCCTCAGGACCATGGTTTTTGTGGAGGTTCAGAGGAGGGCTGAGCACAGAAGTGACTCGCAGGGCGGTGAGTTGGGTTAGTGTGAAACGCTTGTCAGCAATTCTTGGGAAGGATGGACGTGCTCAAGCACATTGCTGCAGCTTCCCTGGAGCAGATCTTCACCTGCTTTGCATCTTCCTGCTGAGGTTTGTCCTGGAAAAGGTGTTCTGTAGAGTGGGGCTGTATCCTTCTGAAAAATCCCAGGCTGAACTGGCTCATTTATTGTGGCAGCTCCTCTTTGGAACACATCACCTGCCATCTCCCATTTTCATTGCTCAGCCCCCAGAATAAATTGCTCCCTTCAGCAGGAGCCATTGTGCAAGCAGAGATTTGTGCAGAAAACAAAGAGTGAAGATTCTTTTGCCCCTTTTCCAGTTGGTATTGCACAGGCCAAGCTCCCACACCAGCTCAGCCAGCATGGACGGTGACATGGTGACATCCTTGACCTAATGTCCAGCCCATCCAAGCTGTTCTGAGAGCTTCATCTCTCATCACAAAAAAAAAAACCCAAAACCAAAAACAACTCCCAAAAAACAAAGAAAAAAAAACCCAAAATAACCCCAAAAACCAATTCCCCCCCAAAAAAAACAGCAGCAGCAACAACAACAACAAAAAACCCAAAAAACAACCAAACAAAAAACCCAAACAAACAAAAAAAAAACCCCCAAAAATTAAACCAAAAAAAGCGCAAACAAAATCATGTAAAAGGGAAAAATAGGATTATTTGTAGCCCCTTAACTGTTGTTCAATGACCTTGGAATGAAGGAGAGCTCCACTTTTTGCTTTTGGCAAGGTCAGTTTCCAATCCCAACCCCTCAAGCACAACAAGAATTAATGTTTAGCCTAACTCCAGAGTAATGGGGAAATGTGGACTCCTCCTCCTACAATTTTAAAGCTCACTATTGAAACCAGCATTGTCTGCATTGCAGCAAACATGTGTGAGAGTCCTCTGTAAACTGGTTTTTCAAGAGAAAAGGCCTGTCACAGGCATACAAGTGGCTATCATAAAAACCTCTTGCTCCCAATAAGAGGTGATAAGGAAACAATGGTTACTGCCCTGGAAAGAGATTTCCAGGGGCAGCAACGTGACAGGAGCTCAAGTGCTAATTCTTAAGGCTGTGGTTTGCAGCCAGCTGTAAGATTTGTGGTTATCTCACCACCAGCGCCATGTGCCAGATGAGCAACACACTGCTAGAGCATAAAAAACTCCAATCAATGGCTCACATTTGTCAAAACAACAACAACAACCAAAAAACCCCTTTATAACAGCAGGTTTTTGGTGTATGAGTATTTTTTAACTTTGTGTTGGACCAGCAATCTCCTGCCTTTCCCCAGCAGGAGTGCAGCTAGCACAGGAGGATAAAGCTGGTATAAATTCCATATCATGTCCCTTGGCTAATTTGACAAAACACAATCATGTGTCCATGCCTGATCCACATTAGATTTATAGTCCTGGGTGAGCTGGCAGTGCACAGATCTGGTATTAATAATCCTGGAACCACAGCCTAAATCTATTAGCTGGAAGCAGTTGTATGATTCTTAATCCTATTTTGTGTCAGAGCAGATGACTGCAACCAAGATGGAGCCGAAACTGGATGGTTTTGCATGGCTAAACTTGCCCTGAGCTGAGCTTTCAGACAGTTCAAACCAATCTTAAAACTGATGTTCTGTGGGTACTCCAAGGGAACTGAACCTGGAAATCCAAGAGCCCAAAGCGTGAAGCTTTGTCCTGTAAGAAATAAACTTCTTTTTATTTGAAAGATGTTTCAATCCCAAGCAAGAGATGTCATCTGTGCTTGAGAACCCAGTGCTGGAGCAGGATGAAAGCTTAACAGTTTAACATCATTTGGAAGCAGAGTAAAGATTTGGAACAGTATTCCTTGAAAATTTAATGAGACTCGTACAGCAAGACTCCACCATAAAAACACAGCTCCCTTGCTTAGAATGGTTTTCCCATTCTAAATAACTGAAAATCACAATCATACTGTTTCCTCAGCAATTAGACATTTTTTATATACTACGTTTCTTTAATAATACTAAAACTTTTTTTTTTTATTATTTAAAAAAGCTGTCCCCTGACAAGCACATTATTAAATTACAGTTTATAGCTCTTGCAGTGGGGTAAATTATAGTTGTTTTATTAAAGTATTTTAAAGATTGGAGTTTTACCAACATCTTACTCCTCTAGTTGGCCAAACCCATGTATGCTGTGAGGTGCAAGTTGCCTCTCACAGAGCCCTTCTGCATGCCAGGAGGGAATTTAGGTTTGATTTTCCAAATAATGGGACACCACAGGAAACAAGTCTCATCAGACTTCAAATCTCTGTTGTTATCCCCCACTATCTGTGTTGGGCTGTTGCATTTTGTCTCTCACAAGCACAAGACAGTGGTTAGATCCAAGGAGGAGCAGGCTGGGACCTGTTGGTGCCCTTATTATTTTATGAGTTTTTTCTTTTTGCATTGGTTTGTTTGCTTCTTCGCAGAGGACTCTGTTTCTCCACAGGTGCTCCTCAAATGGAAGAGCTCCACAAGTTTACCCACCTGAAAAGCAGAAATAAGAGATTGGCAATATGCAGGTGGCATAAATGCTCCATGAAAATGCAGACTCGTGCCACTAGTCCAAAGGATCCAGGATCCACTTTTCCTTTGGGTTACCCTCCCTGGAATTACACATCAACAGCACATCACTGGAAATTCATATTCCAGGTATTACATGGACCCCCTGAGCCTTGCTTGGAGCCAGCAGAGTTTTCCCTTCCACTGTGTCAGTCGTCGATCGCTGTGTGTTCGTGTCACTGTGTTTTCTGCAAGGGCTGATCCCCAGGGAAGGCTCCCTCGTCCCCCTCTCCCAGCAGCTCCTGCGTTTGGCACTGCAACAGGAAATTAAGGGCTGTAGGAAAGCAACCTTTGGCCTTTAATTCGCTTTTTAATAAAATCATTAAAAGAAACCTACTCGCTGCCAGACATTGTGGGAAATTGCTTTAATGATACTTTGGAGCAGAACACGTTCTCTCAGCTGCACGCGTGGCTTCCTCCGTAGCTTTGTGTGTTTGCAGCATGAAAATGGTTTCAATTACAAAGCCAGGCTAGAAAATTTTATATGAACCAGGCCGTGATAACAACCAGAGGCCAGGCTCTGTCCATTGCACATCTTACACACAGACAACAATTAGGAAGTTCTGCCAGAAAAGATCGACACGTTTGAGCCAAAGACAAAAACCAACAAAAGGACAAAGAAAGCAGAGGGGTTTGTGTGCTGTTCCAGTCTCTCCTGGGAACAAAATAGGTGCCATTACCTGCAAAATTGAATTTAGGTTTGGTAAATGGGCACTCAGCACAGCAGACCTGCATTTTGTGAGAGCACAAGCCCATCTAAAAGTATCAGGGTGTAGCACCTAATCATTCTGTTCTCTCATTGATTTTAGAGTTTGCCATTCCATTTTTTTACAGGGGTTCTTGTGAAGAAATTTTATGGCCTTACTGTCCTAGAGAAGGGAAAACCTTGCTTTATCATTCTAAATTCAAAACTTACCACTTGGACAAGTATAAATCTAGTTAGGAAATTTTATTAATTGAGTAAAGCCTGTGGATAGGTAGGTGGTTACTGAGGACATCTTAAGGAGAGACCTGTGCTAAAACAAATCCATTGTTTAGTTATAGCAGTGAAATTTTAAGAGACTGAATAACTTCTGTCTAATACAAAATTTGCCTTCATGTACTTTGATTCCTTCTGTCTTTCCCATTGTATAAAAAAATCTTAATCAACAAACCTGGTAGTCAGTTTTCTACAATCAATAAATTCTACGTCCAAGCCACAGTAGCTTTTATGTCTGTACGTTGTAAAAGTAAATTTACATCATATGTCAAACATTAGACACAAAGAGAAAAACAAGGCTGATTTCTAGTCCTAAAAGATATATGTGTATCCATAAAATCAGCAAGCTGCATCCTGAATACAGCTGGATGATCATACTCTGACCAAATGGCTTTTTGTCTCAGCCTGGAGATCTGTCAGGCTCAACTGTTTTCCAGAGCTGCATCTGTTTCAGGGAGCTCTGGGGAAGGGCAGGACAAGCCCCTGCTTTACTACCAGTCCTATGGGAACCGAATTTTCCTGCAGCCTGGGCTGTGGAGCAGCCTGGGCCCTGCCAGGTTCTCTCAGAGGCTCCAGGATGGCAAGAACTGGGCCCAAATTGGAGCTGTGCTTCCGCAGCAGAGAGCCAGGCAGCCTGGTGGAGTTTGGCCACCAGAAGGAAATGAAAAAGGAGGAAAAGACCCAGCTGTGTTAATTAATCACAGGGCGACTCCAGAGCACCGGCTTGTGTTGGGAAGGGCAGATCTGGTCCTGGGAAAGGGGACTGGGCAGGCATGAGGAGCAGGGAAGCCTTGGCAAGAGGCGTCGATAAGAGCCCAGCATTGCTGGGCACCTTCCAGGGAAAGGAAACCCCGGCCAGAAAAAGTGCAGGGAAAGGACAACCAGAAACACCAGGGAATATGTGACCTTCTTACAAAACGAAACTCAAAACCTGCGCTACCTCTAGCCTACTAAATGACCCCTAGGATGAACACAATACTTGTCTATAAATACATTGGAGGAGAGCGGGCGGAAAGGAGGAAAACGCTGCTTTAATTTAAAGACCAAATGTGGCACAAAAAGGATGGAATATGATCTCTGCCCATAATTACATAAACATTCAGGGAGTTCCACTGACTAAAAAGTGATTAGCCAGGTTTAACAGTCATGGTTTTACCCCAATGTGTTGGAGGGAGCAAAATCTTCTTGCAACGATTGTAATTATTTATTTTTTTTTTCTCCCCCCAAGAATTAAGACATATTTCTACTCATCATTCTAACTCCAGAAGCTCACGCCTTGGTAGCTGAAGGTCACAGCAGAAAGAGAAAAGGTGGAACCAGCAGAAAAGATTTGTTCATGGGCTCTTTGTCAGTGGGAACATCCTCTGTGAAAAATCTCTGCTGCTGGAGAACACGACATGAGTATTTCCAGAACATTTTCCACTCTTTTCCAACAGTGACACAACATTACTTTATTTGGGTGAGCTCCTTACTTTGGCTGGTTGTGTCCCTGTTTTTTGGCTGGAAATCTCCGTGGATGAGTAGGAAAGGAATGCTACCTACTCCCACAAGTAGTGTTTTGAGCTGCAGTCTCTAACAAACTATACCCTTCTCATGGAAGGAATTTATTAGAAAATCCCTTCTGAAAATTAATGTGTTTCTGAAATGAGCTCTTTATCTAATAGCTCACCAACTTCCTGGGAAGTGATGAGGTGGAGGCAGCTGGATTTCAGGGTGGATCTGGTTAATATAAACTGCCACCTGGTGAATGCTAAAGAGTATTTTTGCCTTCACTAGGCGTGGTCTGGTTTACACTTTGGAGGAGAACAGATCCTCAGATACTCCTAACGCTGTACCATTAGGAGTTACAACACAACTATGAAGTGAAATCACTGCATGACTTTCTTCCAGCCACAGGGGTTATTTTAGCACAGTGGTTCCTTCCAGAGTCCCCAGGCCAGAGCAAGCTGAATTCAGGCATTCACAGCTCCTGCTCATCATCCCAGCTGACTTTTTCACCCCAGACAAGAAGAAGCCACCCTGCTTAACCTGTGCTGCCTGTTGGTGACACAGAAATGACACTGCTTCCTTACAGAAGGGTGCGCAAAGTGTCCAGATCCTGTGGGGATGAGCTCACAGCCATGTCCAGAGCAGTTTGGGGATGCCAGGCTGCAGCAGCAGCTCCTTTCAGACAGCTCATGGCATCCCAGACCTGCTCCCAAGGCCTGTGGGCACTGCAGGACTCCCCCACTGGCTTTTATCAGCTTTGGCTCACATCCTTGGCATCTGGTTCATGCCTCTTTATTTATAAGGTCATGCATATCAGGAGCAGCCTCCCAGGGAAAACAGGCCAGCTCATCTCCTTGCTCAAAGAAGCAATTTAGCTGTGATTATAATCTGTGATTTCATTGCTAGCCGCTCTTTGCCTTCGCAGTTGGGCTCTCCAGGGAGGGAATTTTATTTCTTTGGCACAGCCTAAGCATTGTGCTGAGCAAATCTCTCTTTCTATTTATCTCATGCATACCTTTATAATAAGCATGGATGTGAAGAATATTAAGTACATAGGTGCTACGGGTCTCTTTTGTATTTCTTTGGCACTATTAATAGCCTTTAAAAGTGGGAATAACTCTCATTTGTGCCAGCTCTAAGCTGTCTTCATACAATCCAAGCATTGTAAGGGAGTTTTATTTTAAACAGAACATTTCTGAATAATTAATCACTCCGATATAAGACACACATAACAATTCCAAATAACCTCTGCATGTGTTCTTATTTGAAAGGGGCAAATGAAAGATGGGGGAAAAATACAGTCAAAACAAGGAGCTGAGATGCAGAATCCAGCCAGGAAAGCATGGATGAGGTTTTTTTCCCCCTCCTTACTCAAACAATTCAGAACATATTTTCCCCATAAAGTAAATGGGTAGAATGTCCAAGTGTAGCTCTGACAGTATCTCCGCTGCATGCGCAGCTGTGGGGTGGAAGGATGGGGTGCTGGACAGCATCATCTGCTCCAAACCACCGAGCAAGGTCCCAGAAAAGCGAGGGCCAAGCTCTGAGCGCTGCAAACGTAGAGGTACAACCTGTCAGATGTACAACCCTAACCCTAACCCTAACCCTAACCCTAACCCTAACCCTGCCCAGAGCCATCTGTGCGCACGAGCTGGTGCAGCCAGCCGCTTGTTTCGCTTCCCAAAACTCCAACAATCACGAACACAGGCGCTCTTCAGCTTCGGCAGCCGCAGCAGAACTCACCAGGGCGGGATGCTCAAGGAACTGGTGGGAGGCAGGAAGTTTGGTGGCGGCTCTTTTTCCCAGTGGATGTTTCTCTGCACTCCTGGATGTTTTCCAGTACCAGAGTGAGTTGGTGTGTGGCACATCCTGCCTCATAAGGCCCACGAGGACACATCCTACAGAAGAACTCGCTGATTTCTACTCACTGTCCAGCTCATGTCCCTCAAAGCCAGCCTTGCCCTGCCTCAATCTTCATTATCACGTGGAAACAACATTGTGGAAAGGGTTCTGTATGGCAGTGAAGACCCTGAGTCTTTAACCATATCAGGAGCCCATAGGATGTGTTATTTTTGCTGGATTCGTCTTAAGAATGAGAGCCAATTCCTGCTTTTTCCCAGTTATCTCATCTGTTTTCCCTCGTGCCCTCTCAAATCCAGCCAATCTCATCTTCAGTAAATAAATGTTGAAAGGACTTTGTTTTGCAGCCATATAACATAAAATTATGTGTAATGTATGAGGTAAAAACAAACAAACAAACAAAAATTTGAGTGGTTTGGGCGAACAACGCGTTTCTCCTCTGACTCATACAGAAAGGCTTTGTCAGAGCACTCCCAGCATCAGTATCCACAACTGGCCTCGGCCTTTGAAATCCTGCTACCTGAAACCTGCATGCCTTTGGTGCCATGAGATGTGGAGTGAAGCTATGGAGGAAATGTCTCTCTCACTCTAGGCAGGTGATGGTCTCACGGGGAGCAGAAGATCACAGTGATTTATTGCAATAAATAATGTATTTCATTTAATTTATTACAATAAACAATGTAAAAAATATTACAAAAAATCACCTGTCCATGGCCAGAACATCCCTTTCCTTGGAACTCCAGTCTGGGCCCCCAGCCAGCCATTGGAAAGCATGATTTGGATGAACCTGTTCATTTCTGCTCTCACTAAGCTGCAGAGAGACAGGAATAGCCCAACTATTGCTGAACCTGTCAGAGGAAACACACAAAGATCCCAAGACATTGGAGTTTAGACAGCACTCCCTCAGATTTTAGACCCAATTGTGGGGGTTTATATAATTTTTTTTCCTTAATGGTTTGGGTTGGAAGGGACCTTAAATATCATTTAGTTCCAACCCTCCTGCCATGGGCAGGGATGCCACCAACTAGCAAAGTTTGCTGATTTTCTGGTTTGTGTTTTTAAATAAAGAACTCTTTAATGGCAGAGGTAAATTAAGCGTCTGACTTTACAGCTTTCTTTTGGGATTTGGAAGGAATTTTTTTTTCCTACTAGGAATCAGGAGTTTTGCTACAAATCAGCACCAAACCCATGGTATCCCATGGGGATACCATGTCTGCACCATGATTTGTGCATCCTCAGGGCCCTCTAGACCTTGACACCCTGGTCCCTGGTGCTGGGCAAGTGGCAAGAAAAAACTTCTTTAATGCCACAACAGCAGGGCAGCTTCTTACCACACAGAAAATCGCCCGAGGTCTGGGTGGCAAGGCTATAAATCAGCCCCACTTACACAAGTGGACAGGTTCAAGTTGAAGTTATCGAGCGTGACGGCTCAAGTGGCATCCTGTACGTCAGACCCAGGGCTGGGTGACCCCTCTTTTCCTTTTGCCAAAGAGACAAATGGTGAGAACGTGTCAGGCTTTATCTCTGAGCCACATTTTTAGCTGGGGACATAGGAAATTTTAAGCTGAAAATAATGTCTTTCTCGGGGCGTGTTGCAACCTTTTCCTGACGAGCTCTTTATTTTTAAATGCGGGGCAGTAAACAGAACAACACCCAGATGATGACGAGATTGAGCTGCACGGATGGTCCTCAGCATTTGCCATCAAAGAGACACCGAGCTGCTCGTTCCCAGAGGGCTGCTCATGGGTGGCTTTCCTTGCAGCAGGACAGCACGGCACGCCTTGACCTGTGCCACCACCCTGGCTGAGATAAGCCCCTGCCAGATCTCTCATCCCTGTCCCACTGACAGAAGGTCCCTGGGGATGCCCTGCTGGAATATCAAAGCCCTGATGGCATGCTGCACTCCTCCTCCCACCATGAGCCTCCCCAGCACCACGATTGTGACATCTATTATAGAGTCCAGCATTTTCTGTGGCATCAGAATGGATCTGTGGCTGGGTTTCTTAACCAGCACTATGTGCTGGAGTGCTGTAAATAGGATGCAGCCTGGTGGAAGAGGGAAATCTTCAGTCCTCGTGCTTCCCTTGGCCAAGAAACCTCCCTCACTTAAAAAAAAAAACACCCTAAAAATAATGAAAACTCCCAGTTCTTTATTTCAGAGCAGTCAGATTATGCAATGTTAGTACACACATCTCAAGCAGAGACACATTGCCCTTTCCCTTTGCATTAGATAAACAACAGCTTTCCTTTTTCCTTTCTTTCTGATGGAAATCACAACTGTGGGCCCGGCTGTGTTATTGAGAGCCTGAGCTGCTAACAGCCCTCACAATCCTGTTCATTAGGAAGCAACCAAACAAACTTGACAGGACTGCCATGTACCCAGACACTTTTACTAAATTCTGTTTATGCTATTTTTAAAGTAGATTTGGCACTCACAAGGCTGCACCACTTGTTGAGAGGAAGGCAACAAAAGCTCTTGCTATTGACAGGAAAGGGACAGAAGAGGTCCTTCAAGCATCCTTGACAGCTCTCTGCTGCTCTTGTGGCTCTAGAGCCAAAAGTGCGCTCAGGTCTCACATGCAGCCATGTAAGTTCTCCAGAAATCACCAAAAACACCCCCAGAATATTGGCTAGTCCCAGGAAAGTGACTGGGAAGGTCAATCCCATTGACCCACTCCACAAAAATAGGTTGACAGCCTTGTAGTGGTGACTGCCATCACCCCCAACTTGTACTCAATTAATTTGAGCACTTCTTCTTCCAGCAGCAGGAATTTTACCAGTGGCTTTAGTGATCCAGCCTTTATGGGGAAGAAAAAAGACAGCCAGGAGCCTTACAGCCACCCAGCTTAAATCCTGCATCAGCAGCAAACACAGGGGGTTCTCTTTGGTTTCCTATCTGCAACTGGACCTACCACAGTGGCTCGTGACAGCCATGTGCCACATCTCATCTCCGGGTTATCCTCCACAAAGCCACTGGGATTTCATCCAGAGAAATTCTGCACAGTGTGGTGGTGAGTGGCAGCAGTAGCATTCTGTAAAATGTTTCATTTCACACAATTAACTTCTCAGTGATTATGTGAGAGAATTCCCATTTGTCTACTGTGCAGTAAAGCTAATTCATTGCCCTTGACAATATTGCATTTTCAAGCTGGAACTCTCCCTTTTTTAAAGAAAAGCTTTCTCATCAACCAGGCCCATGGTGAAGCAGCACTTATTGTTCCTTGGATAGGAGAAACTTTGTGCCACATGCAGATAAAAACATGATCATTAACCCTAGTTCCTCCACAGCTCACCAGACTTGCAAACGGCACTCCAATTGCAATAAGGAAGGAAAATATCGATGCAGAATTTATTGGTCACCAGGCAGCATATTGTGGCTGGAATTTTCCAGCGAGCTCAGTGTCTTTAGCAGTGGCCAAACATTTGAAAGAAGCTCTTCATAGTCCAAAACAAATGTCTACATTTTCAGAAAACAGGCAGTGATTAGGCACTGTCTGGGAAGAGATTCCATTTTTTTTTAATCACTTCCAAGTTTTATTTTTGCACATGGATTTTGTCCCTGGGTCTGGCTGATCTGGAAGAGGCGCGTGGTGCTGTGCGCCTCAGAAGGGTCAGCCAAGCATGGGCGCTGCTGTCAGCTGCATGCGCTGCTCAGTGGCACTGGAAATTTGGAAACTGCTGCCCCTGGGAGCAGCTTCAGAGTGGTCTGGCCATATCCTCCACCTCTGGGCCAGTCCAAGAGTGCTGCAGAGTTGGTGCAGCCTTAAATCAGGAAGACTCACCAGCTTTGCATTCTTGAGCATAAGAGAAGAGCCTGACAGACGGTCCCCCCAGAAAAGCACACACAGATCAGATCATGTTGCCTACTGCAGTGCAAGAGAAATGAGGAATCAAAGACCCTGGAGACTTTTATTGTTCTTTTTAAGCCCTCTCCCAGCAAACACGGTGCCCATATTTTACAGGGCTACAACACAATAATCTGCCACCACCGCTTTAACGACCAAGCAGTTGCAGAGTTGATCTATAAACTGATGTTGCCATTTAATGTGGTTTCCAGTGAACTGTAAAATTTATAGCTGTAACTAACACCCCCCCTGCCCCTCTCTCTTTTATGTTCTCCTCAAAAAAACAAGCTGCTCCACAGCTCCAAAAGGCAACATGCAGAAAATCAGTGTGCAACCTGAAGTGAGCTAATTAGGATCACATTCACATACCATGGATCTGCAGCCTTCTGGTCAATTAAGCAAAGATTAATGTCTGACACTGGGTGGATGACTACCACAAAAAGGCAGGCACAGAAATATTCAGATACACTGCTGTTGCACAACCTGAATAGTGGCAAAGCTGCTGTGCAGAGCAGAGACCCTCTGTGATGTTTCTTCCATGGTTTTCCCACTCTTTTCCATGCAAACTTCTCAGCCTCACCACTATTTCCATCCTATCACGGATTGCCACTGGCATCGCTTCTTTGGCAACGGTGTCCCTGCCCTAAACCCTGCTGATAAGAGCAGCTGTAAGGTGAATTCCACCCCTGCTCAGCTGTCTGGCCCTTCTCCCACCCTCTTTGTAGTGACTGATGGGATTTAAATGGGCTTCACATCAAGTCCACCACATGGGGAGAACCTGGTCCCAAACAAACGTAATGTTGGAAAATCTCCTTGGGCGCTCGCGAGCGCAGGGGCTGATTTAAGCTCACTGTTGTGAAGGCTTGGAATCAAAACTGAGGGCCTGATCCCAAAGCCCATTAGCCTTTGGAAAGGCTTCCTATGATGTCAGTGGATTTTGGAATACGCTTTTGATGCTTTCTGTAAGGGCTGATGGAAAAAAAATCTTCAAGCTTAATTGGGGTGGTGGTGGGGGGGGGGGGGAAACTGGTGAGGAAAATATTTTTAGATGAACACCTCTGTTGTGGGGGATGCAGGCCCTTGCTTGAGCTCCACTGATGCTTTCTGCTGCTGGCTGTTTGTTTATAAGGTGTAATTTCTTCAGTGGGGGGGATGTATTAACTTCCTGGCCTCATGTAAGATCACATTTCATAATTTAATCTCCTCAGCGACTTCCTGATGGGAAGAAGGATCTTTTATCTGGACGGTGCATCAAAACTTTGGCTTTCACATCATAGGTTGATGGCAGAAGTCAGGTGTCCTGAACCTCATGGTTGCAGGAGTTTTTTAATCACAAATTTCCTTTAAGGTGGCTTTATCTGGAGCTGGAGCATGAGAGGTAAAGCTGCTTTATGATGGTTTTGTTAAGCCCATGCTGGTGGTGCCATGTTTTTTACATTTAAGGACAGAGCAACACAAAAGCAGAGGGTCAGATTCTGATGTCATTTTTGCTAGGAAAACCAGGCATAAGCCAATGGGTAAGAAACCTGCTGCTGGGGAACCACAGCGTGGTGCCATGTAATTATGGTCAGGCCCATAAAAACTGGTGGAGGTGGGAATGGAAGAGAGCTTCTAGGGAAAAGAAATTAGGAACTCTAATAACAGAGGGGGAAAAGGAAGGATAAGGAACAAAGGTCCAAATCCCTGGTTAGGGATGATCAGAAGTGTTAGATTATTACTTTTTTCCCCTTTAATTTGATACCTGAGCTCACCAGTTGGGCTGTCTGCTGGAATTCTCCCTACTCAACACAGTGAAATTACACCAGGATATTCACAGAACCATAAAATATCCTGAGCTGGAAGGGACTCACAAGGAGGATCACCAACACACTGTTGTGCAAATGGGCAGAGACGCAAGGACCTGGTGTTTCCTCACAGGGATGAATGTAGAAACACTGAGAAACTTGCAAACAATTTTTCAGAGCTGTAGGGAACTGACGGAGCACTGCTCCAGTGTGCAAACAAAGAGCCCAAAAGCAGGAACAACAAAAGAAATAGCAAAAGGAATTATCTCTGAGAATTTGCTCCGAACACTTTACAGCAGGGAGAGCTCAACGTTAGTTTTACAAAACACCCTGGCAGCTGTGCTATTTATATGTTCACCACCAAGCTTTCATTAATTTTAACACGTGTTAATGGACACCCTGTATTATTTTGGGAGGCTAAACGTGAGATTTGTTTAATTTCCTTAAATATCAAATATGGGTCGAGTAAAATAAACCATGGATTGTATTTTTTCTTTTTTAAGGAAAAAAAAAGTGTCAGTGAAACAGAATTCAGACAGAGCAATGTCTGATCATATTTACAGCATTTATAGGTTTGGAAATCTCCAAAGAAATCTGAGGAAACCTAAAGGCTGCCTGAGTACATTGAGTGAAATTCTTCTTGGTAATGAATAAATACTCCACAGGTCTTTACAAGAACACCTTTTTAACTACCTGTAAATATTCCACAATCTTTTAGAAAATCTCCCATTTAAAGGTGATCCTTAAAACAGGTTCTTTTTATTTTAATAGCATTTTTTTTTTAAATGCCATTTGCAGATCCTGTAATTTCTCTCGGATTTCTTCCCTCTGCTAAAAACACCAATGTTTCCAAACAGGCACACAAAGACTTTGGAAACAGAGTCCTTGTGTTGTTCAAAAGAAGTTCTCAAATAAGAACTACATGGACCTAAATCAAATTGCAGCTACGAGCAAATTTATTTCTCACCTCATCTTGCTCCTTAGGATTTAATGGAAAACCGGTATAAAGCGTGGCAACAGAAAAAAAATACCTGCCACAAAAAATAAATCTGTCAGACTTGGGAAAATCCATTCATCAAAGGAGGGAAAAACACAATGAAATCACGAGAAGTTTATGGAAGAAATCTGTAACTGATTTGGTTATAATATTTAATCTCCTTCTGCTACCTTGTAGTGTGAGGTTGCGTTCACCCTGCATAGCTTCAACATGACAATGGGTTTTTAGTACCAAATTTATAACTTAATCTGGATATTGCCAGCGTGGTAGGACAAAGCCAGTGTTTTTTGAGTGTTTCTGATTCTGGCCAGAGGGACAGATGCTCGCAGAGGTGAACCAGACAGATTTTGACTGGTAATACATGACTTTGTAGAAGTGCCATTGATTTACACCACTGAGGAGCCTGCCTCTAATCTGCACTGGAAGGAGCACCTTCAAAGCAAAACCTGCCCCTGGCTCCAGTTAAACAAAACCCTGTTCTGTCCTGAGAGCCGGGCTCTGGGATCACAGGTTTGCAGCAAACAAGACAAAGCTCCAGGAGAAACCCCCTTTAGAACAGCAAACCCCCTTCCCTCACACCCCATGACGGCGATGCTGATCTCGCCGACAACCCATGCTTCAAAGGGAGCTGTGAAGGAGCTGACCTTGCACAGAGGGCTCTTGATTGGCACAAAAACAGTGCCCTCCTGCAGCCCAGCAGCCAGCTGGGTCAAACAGCCCCTGTTGGAGCCCAGAAACTGCGGGAAGCTGGAGAGCCCATGAGAGGGCTGCAGCGCCCATCCGCAGGTCGGACTTTGCCGAGTGACAGCTTGATGAACTCAGGCACGGGGAGTTGGCCCTTTGAAGAAGTAATTATGCTGCTGGTCAAGAAAAAACCAGCTCTGGGTTGTGCTGTGCGTGTTTACACAATGCCAAAGGGACAGGCAGGCGCTCCTTGGGACGGGTGCCACGAGAGAGAAGACGCATTTCAAAGAGTTATTTATTCGCCGGAGATCCTGAGAGGATGTTTGTTGGATCATGCTGGAGAGTGAGAGCTCCTGAAATCCAGGATGCCGAAAGTTCAAGCAGGAGCGGGCAGCAGATTTATCTCTCTGGGCTGCTGGGAGCTTGTCAAGTGCCGTAATTACCATTTGTTCTCATCCCACCCGTGACTCCTCCGTGGCAGTGACCTTTGGAACAGCGATTATTTATGTCACGGAAACAACATGTGCTGGGCAGAGTCATCCTTCCCCACTTCTTAATTCACCAGCTTCTCAATGAGTTTTGCAAAAGCCAAGGGAATGGGAAGGAAAATGACCAAGTGTTGAGCAAGCCAAGGGGTTTGTCTGTGTTCTGCTTGATGAGGAAGAATGAGAGTCTCTGTGTAGAGCCTGCACAGTAGGACCCACTGTGTTGCTGGGGAACCTAGCCTGGCCTTGTCCTGGACATTATTCCTGGCTCCCACTGTTCCTCAGGACATTATTCAGCACAAAACCAGTAAAAAAGTGCATGTGTGGCTATTTTCAGAGCAAAGCATCCACCTTCTGCTTTCCTGTGCTTGGCCTGAGGTGGATGCCTCCCGTTGGCCAGCCCTCTGCCTGCAGCTCCATCCTCCATCCCCCTTGTTTTGTCTGCTCCCTGATACAGGCCTGCACTAGTGCACTGCGTTGTTTTAATTCCAGCCACCAGACAGATAAGGCTATCAGCATATCACAACTTTTGCTGGGGATAATCTGCTGGGGCTCTTGTGAGAGGAATGCTCTGCCATGCCAGGGGAACAGGGCTGGGCGTACCTAAGGGATGCTCATCCTCCATGGCCTTGCTGCACAACCTGAAGCAAATCTCTGTTTTTCCATTTGACACCATCTGTCTGCATATTTTTGAGAGTAAGACTGACTTTTAATCCAGATTGACAGACACTAAGCATGGGCTGGACTGTGACTGAATCTCTGCTGGCTACTGTAATCTAAATCACATTGTAATGGACAACATGTTGTCTTATATCCAACTTGTAGGAAAATATTTGTGTGTAGATAAACTGACATTTTGTTTAGTACATGCACTCTAATTTCCAATAAAACCTCCAATAAAGAATTACAAAGTGAATTTATTGCTTTGCTTCAAAGCAAGGACATGGTGCCACTTTGAAAGGGTATTTGAAGTGTTAAATCCATTTCTATGATGCTTTAATACATTTTCTGTAAATTTCTTTTCATTTAAGTTATTTTAATATTATTGTGCCACTCTGTTAAAAGGCCATAAAACATTTTAAACAGCAATAAAAGTAAACACAAATGCTAGAAAGCCCATTCTTCTCTCTCCAGCCCACTGAGAGAGGAAGAGACAGAGGATTTAGGCATAACAAAATTCATGGCAGCTGTGTAAATAAAATAAAAGAGCACACTGTTTTTCTGTTGATGATGATTCTTAACATCTTGCTATCAAGCAGGAGCCCAGGGCAAGCCACGGGAAGAAGGAGAGCTTGTGAGGGAGAGCAGGCTTTGCATCCTTCCTGCAAATGGGAGCTGAAATAAAGGAACAACAGGGGAAGCTTTCCAAGGCAAAGCCTTCATGCAGCAGACTTCACCTGCTGCAGGCATGGACCAGCTGAAGGATGTTATTACGAGCAGAGTTAATAAGGATGTGCTCCTTGCCAAGCCAGAGTAGGCTTTGGTAGGACTGACCCCCCTGGGACAGCCTCCCTCCTCCAGCCTTTTGGCTTTCATTTGCTCTCTGCAAAGTTCAGCTCTGTGTGAGGTACCTGCTTATGGCTCACTGAAGTTTTAGAAAAGAGGGTTTGAGGAAGATGTAACTCAATAAACTATATGGTCCTTCTCAGCCCACCCATGAATTTCGCTTGGTGTGGGAAGAGGGAAGCCTGGTCTAGCTGCAAAATTGAAGCTAAATAAGGATGAAAATGGTCAAAGTCTTTCAAAAATCTGAATAATGACTGTTGATGCTAAGAATAGAGAGACAAAAACCCCTGCCAAAATGGGCTTATCTCAGGGAAATTGGATTCTCAATGTCCATGGTCTCTGCAGAAATTTACAACAGTTCTCATAAAAGAAAATAATAGATTTTCAGCCAAAATCTCTCCTTCCTGTGAAACATTCCTGACAAAAGTGGCTCTTTTATTTCCCAGCCTGGGCCAGTGCTGGGAGCCCAGCAGCTTCCCAGGCTGCCCTCTGACAGCAAGGGGTGACAGCTCCTGCCAGCTCCCTGGGTCACAGAACCACGGAATCACAGAACCCTTTAGGCTGGGCAAGACCTCCAAGATCATTGAGTCCAACCCTTGGCTGATCTGCAGCTTGTCAACCTCACCAGAGCACTGAGTGCCATGTCCAGGGGTTCCTTGAGCACCTCCAGGGGTGGGAATCCACCACCAACCTGGGCAGCCCCTTCCAATGCCTGAGTGCCTTTTCAGTGCAGAAATTCTTCCTGGTGTTCAACCTGAGCCTCCCCTGGTGCAATCTGAGGCTGTTTCCTCTTGCTCTGTCCCTTGTTCCCTGGGAGCAGAGCCTGACCCGCACCTGGCTCCATCCTCCTGCCAGAGAGTTTTGGAGAGTGAAAAGATCTCCCTGAGCCTCCTTTTCTCCAGGCTAAACAGCCCCACAGGCACCAAGGAGCTGACGGAGCCATGGCCAGATCTCAATCCTCCTGCTTTTAAAAAAAAAATAATAGATCTGCATGGGTTATTCTATTTGGAGCATCTTAAAATCTAAATTTGTAGCTGGTTCTCCAGGTACAACCTCAGGCCCTGGTTTACCTCTCAGGATGAGCCCAAAGCCCCACAGTACAGCTTATGTTTAGCCCTCAGCAATAACTGCACAATAAAACCTCCCAATCTGACATACTGGAGTTTTTGGAGGCATCAAGAACATCCTGGAGAGCCTGCAAAAACCAGGGTATGAAAGGAGGGTAAAATAAATGTGGGAGAAGTAAGGATTGGGAAAGCTTAGTGGGAAAAAATTGTGACTAATGATCAAGTTGGTCCAACTTGATCAAGTTGGTAATGAGCACTTCCTTTGAGAGCCAGAGATCTCTTGGCTTCTGTTGGGAGGCTGGGGACATCTGAGAAGACACCATGCAGGGACTGTGCCACCCCATTGAACCCTGGGCAGGGCACCAGGCTCCCCAATCCCTGAGGAGCCTGCTGAGGGCTCCAATCACAGCACAGACCCACGTGCTCCATCAGCACAGCGCTCCACAATGTTTTTCTGGAAGTGACTTCATTTGGTCTGAGACCTTCAAGCAGGATTTGGGGGTATTTATTTATTTTTCCCCGTCTTTTCTCATCCCAGACAACACACAGCTGCAAAGTGCTGATGACTCCCCTCGCTGAGTTCCTCCCGAGATCCTCCTCTCCGTGGTCTCCACCGTAAGGATCTGGATTTTGCATTTCCGCTGTCCTGCTGACGAATGGAGCTCCTGGAGTCACGGCAATGAGCCTGGGGTGGGAATCACAGCCAAACCCACCGGCCCAGCTTGCTGGACACTGATTTATTTCCCTCCCTCGGTGACCTCCGTGCGGCTGCGGGCCAGGCGCGAGCCCACGTCCTGCTGGAATCCTGCTGGAATCCTGCTGGAATCCTGCTGGAATCCTGCTGGAATCCTGCACAGTCGTTTCAGGCCCTTTACTCCTGGTTTAGTGACGGTGCTCTCCCAGTCCCCGGTGGGGTTTCCAGGAGGGAAAGGCTTTGGTTGTGCTGGGATTTGGCCGCAGCTCTGCGGAAGGACGGGAATACCAAAAATCCCGACAGCCTCCAAGTCTCTCGCTCCGGTGTGTCTGCGTGCGGAAAATTATTCGTCATTTCCTTGCAGACACAATTTTCAAAGGAGAGATAGATCACTCTGGCAACGGTGCAGCACCGTGATTTAGGGGTTTATTTATCTCCCAGCCCAGCCCTGCTGCTTAAGAACACGGGTTTAGTCCTGTCCCTTCTTCCTCTCCTTTTTTGTTAGGCAGCAGCTCGTCCCTGGTCTAATAAGGCTTGTTCATGGAACAAGATCCACTGACCTGAGTGAACCCTGCTACCAAGGGAAATGAGGATTTGCAGTGCTCAGAGCTGCATCCAGAGGGATGCAGTCATTTGGAAACCTAGAGTGACTCCAAGAGCTGGAGGGATTTGGGGATGAGAAGTCATCAGAATGTTTCTCTAGTGAGACATAGTCACAGTGCTGGGGTGCAGAGGGGTTGGAGGGGAGCATTGCTGTGAGAGAAGCTTTCTGGGGTAAAGAAACAATGAAAATTATTCTCTTCTCCTATTAGGGGAATAAGTAGAGAAAAGGGATATGAATAGGGTAATTATAAAGTTTCAAATCAACCCTGGACCTCATCCTCCATCGTGATAATGGGCATCCCTTGACATGCCTTATACCCAGCCAGCCCAGTGTTTTCAACCTCTAAACTGTGGGCAAAAGCACACTTAAATTTCCATACAATTTCAGGATTTTCTGGGCACTAAGACCTTTCTCTCATTTTGCTCTTATTTTACTAAAGAGGCAGAACACTTCATTTTCTGTGCTTTATAAGCATCAAAATTACAAGGGGCCTGACCTTGTGAAGGCTTGGGGGCATTTGGCTTTGCTGGAGTTTGGCCCCAACATGTACATAGAGCCCAAAGTTTGCTTTGAATAGATGTTGAAGTGCCTGTAAGTTCTGGCTGCAGAAAAACCGAGGATGTAGTCAGACCCCTTGCAGGAGAAGTCAAATTACATCCTTGGAATGGGAACCAGACATTTTAGAGCTGAGACAGAAATTCATTAGAAGTAAAGACAGAAGACCATGAAGTCCAGGACTGTGACTGGAAGAAGTTAAATAACCTCCCAAAGCTTTGACAGGCCAGCAACCTCCTCCACCAAAACATTATAGATGTCTCTTCACAAAATCAAAAAAATTGTGCATTTGAGGGCTTGAGAGAGGTCTGCCTTCAGGAATCCCTTTGTCCATTTGCCCAAAAGTTTCAGTATCAGTTACAGCCTGTGAAACACTCAAAGCTTTCTGGGGTCTCTTGGCCAGCAGATTCCCTCTCTCTGCTTCCAAGGATTATTTTTTCCCCATTAGAATACAAATTTTGGACCATTTCCCTCTCATCATGCACAAACGTAACAGATGATCTCTCACTGAATTATTTTAGAAATGCATTTATGGAGTCTGTTGTCTGGGATATAGAAGCTCCATCTTTCCTACACTATATATTATCAAATACTATTAACATGGTCCAAGGAATGGAAGACTGACTTTGCAAAAGAGAAAAACCTTCCACCAGTCAACCCAGGCACTGTGAAGCATCTGCACTGGGCTTTGTGTGTCTCTCAAGGGCACGTGGAGGACAGAAAGCTGCTGCTGACACCAGCTGAGGGAGCTGCTCCCAGAGCTCAGGTGACAACAGCTCACACATTGTGGTGACAGAGACCCCATGTCTGCTTGGGATGTGTGGATCCCATGCACTGCTGTGATGCTGCCTGCTGGCCTGCTGACACCTTTGGAAAAGGGATGGCTTTCAGCAAAATGATGACATGGAAGAGAAGGGCTCTGGCTACGTGTGTGTGCTCTCTGGATGCTGTGTCCTGGCTCCTCGTTGGGAACTGACCTGAGCACGGGCTGTCTCCCCCATTTCCTTGGGAAAGAAGGGATCCCTGGGACATTTCATGAGGTCCCTTGGCACAGACAAGCTTCAAACACGGGCTGGGGACCTCACCATGCTGAATCACTGCTGTCGCCTGGGCCATCGGCGGTGCTGGAATCAGATACGGGAAAGTCATTACCAGGATTTATTTACAAAGAAAACAAAAAGAAATCACAACCCCAGTGCTGTACAATGGGTAGCATGGAAAAAACACTGCCCCGAGCCAACTGAATATTTGAGCTGATATTTAGTGTTCTCTTTGTTTTTAAAATTGTGCATGTTCAGGCGTCTGGCCCTGGCCACTGAACATCTTGGGCAATTCAGCCCCCAGCACTGCTCAGGACATTCTTTTGGGTTTACAAGAAATCTTTATTGAAGCAGTACACAATGATAAGCATTAATAGAAAGGGCATTCCTCTCCCATAGCTTTAAAGAGAAGCCATTAATTCCCTTTGCAGAAATGTGTGCAGTGTGAATTCCTGGAAGGGTGCGGCTGGAGGGAGAAAGGGCTGAGAGATGAAAACCTGGGGGAATGGTGTCAAAAATAAAATGCAGGCTGTACATTGGGCTATGCAGATTTAGAGAAATATTGTGCCTTGGGGGAAAAAAGAGCTGGTCAGCCACAAACAGTGTCCAGCCTGATCACCCCGTCCTCAGCTAATGCTCCATGTGCTGCTGCCATGCTCAGCCTGTTCTCTTCTCCTCTTCTTGTCCCCTGTGGTGTCCCAGCTCTGTGCCTGTGGGTCTCACTCCTGCCTTCTCCTCTTGGGTGGGTTGAGGCTGACCATAACCATGCTGGGCAGAGAGCACGTGGAGAGCAAGGAAATGCTGCTAAACTTGGTGTGGTGGGAATGGGAGCATTGTTCCTGCATCAATTTTCTGGTTTTGCAAGCAGAACCGCTTCTGCAGGCCGTGCTGTGCGTGCTGGTCCTGCAGGGCTGATGTGCTGCCACGCACAGGGTTAATCCCAGGCTGTGGATGTGCAGATGGGTGCTCCAGCACCCCTTGGCACCACCCTGTGACAGCCACTCCGTGGGGCAGGAAGGGAAGAGAGGGGCTGGAGATGGGAGCAATCAGAAAGGCAATTAAGCACTGCCCCAGATAAGGGTAAAGTATTCCATCTGCCTTTGTTTTAATGGCATTGATCTAAAGCAGAGACACAGCCGTTTCCAGTGCAGAAGTTTATGATCTGTGCTTGCTGGTGAGAATGGCTCTCTCGATGTCCTTGAGAGTGGGAGTGCTCCACGTTGGTGCAGTTTATCTTCTGGTGAGTTAAGGACTTCAAGGAGATTGCTTTAACGAGGGGTTAGCAAACTTCACAGTTGTCTGCGATGTTTTATGGGAGGCTGGGGAGCCTCTGCTCAAACATCTGTTCAGGAGGATAAACAAACAGCCCTGCCACGTCAGTTATAGCTGAGCCACAGGTTTTGGGGAAGGAGCTGATGGATGGGCTTCAGTTACAGCCCCAGCCTGGCTCCTGGGGTGCGTCTTACAAGGCAGCTGAGAGGATGAGGAGGGTGCAGAGCCTCCCTGAGATGGAGTCCCAGCCCTCTCCACTGCATTCATGCTTTGAAATCACATCCCAGAGGGCAGATGTGGTCTGTGGTGGTTGTTTTTCAGGATAAACATTCTTCATTGGGAGCAATGATTGATACAGCAGAGATCTGGGAAAATATACCTCTGTAAACAACAATGTTTTATAGCTGTGAAAGGAACTGTGTGTACCTCTGCCTGTATGTGAGTGTGGCCTCCTCACAGAAACAAATCAACAGGGAATTCCCTCACTTGGAGGAAAATATTCAGTAGACTTCATTTGGACAATAAATTTCACATAATCCATATTTCCCTAGGATGAAGAGACAGAATATGGATTGTGGTAGGAAATTAAATGCAATAGGAATCAAAGCAGGAGGCAGTGAGATTTCTAATGTGGACAACTTAATGAAATACATTAGGAAACCTTAACTTGGCTATCGGTCACAGAAGAGAGAGAGTTTAAAACATAGATCCTGCCTGTCACAAATTTCCAATGTGATGTTATTGTAAGAATGTTGGACAAATATTTCTATATCTGTCTATCTCTCTCTCTCTATATGTATGCATATATATCTGCACAGAAATACAGACATTTGACACTGAAAAAATGTGTGTCATACAAAAGAAACAGTGAAGCACGCAGGGTGCAAAGGCACTGGCGATGTTATCTCTCCTCCCAGTGCCAGCCCTGCCAGCAGCTGGGAACAGGAGCTCCGTGGGGGTTTGAGGTCAGCAGAAGGAGCCCATATGGGTAACCCAATAGCACAGTATGGGCAGGAATGATTTTCACTGTACAAAGGGCAATTTCATGGTCATCTCCCTCGGAGAGCTGGTGGGAGCTGGAAGCTGAACTGCTATTTGTGTGTTTGAAAACGTCTCCTGTAATGTTTAGGCAGAACGGTGACAGGCTTTTATAAAACCACCCCAAAACAGGTACCTGTATTTCTCTTTGCAAGGGTGACTTTGCCCTACAGAAACCAGGCATGCAAAGCCCTTTTTTATTGTAGTTATTCTCTCTTTCAATAGATTTCATAACAGGCAGGAATCTTATTTATTTACAGAATGAGAGAATATCCTGTGCTGGAAGGGACCCACAAGAATCATCAAGTCCAAGTCTGAAATGAATGGACCATAGAGGGTTCAAACACACAACTTTGTTGCTGTTATCACCATGCTCTTAACCAACTTATTCTAGGTGCGTTGTTTTGCAAATAAAACAAGGTTTTTTTCCTTTAAAAGGACTGTCTCTTTCAGACAAAAAAAAAAATGTTGGGTTTTTTCCCTAAGGAAAAACAAGGTTTGTGATGTGGCATCATTTCCTCCAGGAAATATTGTGGCTGATTCCTTCTTCTGGTTGCCTCTGTTGCCAGGGGTCTCCTGCAGCTGCCCATTGCATGAATTTCCACAGTGCTCAGAGACGGGAAGGTCTGTAAACCCAGGGAAGGAGGAGGAAGAGCAGGAGGAGGAAAAGGTGATAATCATCCTTGCTGGGTGAATGTCAGCCCCATGGTTTTAAATGACTGTCTCAAATATTTATAAAAATTTAACAATTGGCTTAATAACAGGAAGCTGGGAGCTGGCAAATTACCATTCTTACAATGAGAACAGGAGGTTGAGAGAAGGAGTTAGGTTTTGGCAGTGACAGCTAATTTCCACGTCTCATTAAAGCGATGTGGCTTAATCATTTGTGTTTAGGGCTGTTTTTCTTTGAAAGGATAATGGAGTAGATGGCTTCTTTTATTAGACATTAATCTATTTTGTCTGAGTCATTCGTATTGATGGAGGAAGGTGGGTAAACACAGCAGCAGACTTGTGTCCCTCTGATATGTCTGTTACTGGAAAAGACATGGAGCACGTCACTTCCATGGTGGGAGTCTGGGCTTAGCTCTGAATCACCACAGGGACTGTCCCAGGAGCAGTTTCATATCTCTGTTTTGGGCTTTTTTTAGTTTTTTCCCAGAAGAGGATCAATATTTTGGTGTGGATGGGACTGAAAAGGCACCAAAGGGATAAATATGGGGTCATGTTGTCAGGGTCCAGGCAGGTACCTGACCACTGCACCTGGTCCAGTCTCAAGCCCCCATCCCACTGTGCAGAGCAATGTTTTGTCACCAATAACATAAATAATAAAGTCAGTCACAGAATCACAGAATCCTGGAATGGGATTAAGGGGCCTTAAAGATCACCTTGTTCCACCCCTTGCCATGGTAGGGATACCTTCCACTGTCCCAGGGTGCTCCAAGTCCTGTCCAGCCTGGTCTGGGACAATTCCAGGAATGGAGCAGCCACAGCTTCTCTGGGCAACCCGTGCCAGGACCTCACCACCAGTCCAATCTTTTCCTGTATCTCAGGCAGTTTAAAGGTATTTCAGGTCTACAGAATCCACCCTGCTTTCCTTGATTAAACCCCTACCTATGAGGGCAAAAGAATCGGTCCTGTAGAAAGAAAACATATGATAAATCGGATTTCTTAGTGACATTTCCCAACAGCAATCCTCGCCTGTGGAGCTCTCTTCTTCCTACCTGGTGCCACCCTCCCGAGCAGGGGGCTGAGAGATGTGGTGGGCAGCAAAAGCTCTGCACATCTCCCGGGGTGCTCTGCAAACAGCCCAAAGGTCTGTGCAGAGACACAACAGCGACAAAACAGACACAAGGGTCACTGCCAGTCCGGGCTGCCAAAGGTGTGGGTCATAATGAGCCCACAGCAACATTTGCACACACTTCTGGAGCACAGCCTTTGAGGGGACAAGGCTGTATTTTGACTGAATTCTGGCTGAATTTTGACTGAAGGCTTCATGGTGCGTTTCTCTGCTGTGGCCCCAGAATCAATGGTTTGGCCAAAAACCTGTTGCTGCAAGACAGCAGGACTTAAAGCAGTGCAAACTGCACAGTAGAAAGCTCAAAAAACCCCAGAAAAATGGATGCAATGTTCATCCAAATAGAGGTTTTATCCTTTGAATTATATTTAAAGATAAGTAAAGACCAAACATGTGTCTTCATCACTTCTGTAATATGATCTGACGCAAAAAAGTTTGGGCTGAGTGATTTAGAAGCAAGGAGAAAATCCTGAAAAATCAGATTTCTCCAGTTTTATATATGAGCTAAAGAGCCTAGAACAGAAGGGAGCCTGGTCTCTGAGGTCCAGCACCTTTTGCTAGATGACAGATTGCCTGTCTGTACAATGCCGTAAAATATCCTGTCTACTTTATCTTGGGTGGAGCAATAAAGGAAGGAAAGTCACAATAGCTCTCCTCCCTTTATCAAAATAGTCTGTGCCTATCTAAGAATCAAGGATAAATTAATCACAGGGCTCCTCTGGGATTTGGCCTGCTGCTAGAAGCCAGCGGGTGACATGGTGAATGTGCATGTTTGAAAATCATCCAAGCATTTAACACCCTCCAATTTGGACAACGTGTCTGTGCAGCATCGCTCCAATCACTTCATGTGCAGCCCCATCAAATATGTAAACACTGCATTCCTTTTTTTTTTTTTTTTTAAAGCCTCTCCTTCCTCTCATATCCTTTTTTTGCAGCTCTCACCTCCTGCAGCACTCTTGTCCCGTGGAGGATCCAGCAGCTCCCAGCCCTGGTGCAGGCAGGGATTATTTGGGGTTGTTTGCAGCTGATACCATCTGACCCTGATTCACGATGAAGTTGTAACTTGTGTTGGGTCAAAGGTTAGGCTCGATGATCTTGGAGGTCTTTTCCAACCTCAACGATTCCGTGATTTTATGAACTTGCCCGTTGCCTTCTCCAGGACTCCAGGGAAAGGAGTGGAGGTGACAAGCCCTGCATTTAAACAGGGACAGGCCCACAACGGTGTTCAGCATCTCCAGAAGGAGAGAGGGGGAAAAAAACCTAAAAAAAACAAAACACATTTTCTCATGATTTATGAAACTGATACGAAATATTTGTTATACATTTCCTTTGGGATGTATTTTGGTTCCAAACCTGTGATACCAGCTGATAATGAGTTACACATTTATTTTGAAGCAGCACAGACCGACGCTAATTGGAAGCACGTTCTGTTTGACTAAGCAGGTACAAGAACTCTGAAATATTCACTGCCATTTCACAGGCTTCTGCAATGGTATTAATCAAAGCTCTTTTCCTAAGCTAAGAAAAAGTCAACACAAAAGTGATCAGGTATGACACAGGGTAAAGCAACAATCAACCAGGACCAGCCAGGCAGATCTTTCTTTTCTAGGACTGTTGTGTTTTCATAAAAAGAATCAAAAAGCTTTCAACTGGGAATAGTAAATTTTTCATCGCCAGATGAAAACTTCTGCTGATTTCAGGAAATGTCAGGTTCTTTCCTCCACAGAAAGCAGGTCTTATTTTCGGAAAAGAAAAAAATTAAAAAGACAGAAAAAATGATGATTTACATTACAAGCCTGGCTGGAAATTTGTGACTTTTTCTTATACTTCTTTCTGGGTTCTTTAGCAATCATGTTGCATCCACATTGGCCCTATGACAACTGAGATGCAGAAATGGAGACACAACAAAGTTCTGGCAGGTACTGCTATTAAGCCAGAGCAGCTGAAAGCCTGAAAACATCAACATCATCATCATCATCATCATCATCATCTTCATCTTCATCATCATCATCATCATCATCTTCATCATCATCATCATCATCATCATTTGCATGACATTATCCTGCACAATCACACAAACTGCAACATGTGAGGAGCTTATTCTATCTCTCGGGACAGGATTTCATATTATCTAAATTAAGTCTGCAGTGACAGACAATATGCAGAAAAATAATTAGCATTCATGGCCACTAAAGTGACACAAAAAACCAACCCTTGGGGTGGCACAGTAAGTGTAGAAAACTGTGACAGCAGCTTGCCAAAAGGATACTCAGCCCTTGAAGTTTTAAAGCCTTGAGAACCTGGATTTTTTTAAAGAAAGCAGAGGGATCTGCCTTTTATCACTCTGCTATTTATATAGATAAATGGACAAAAATTATATACACGAGCGTGGAGGATGTAGGAAGGCTTTTCCATGGTGAAAATGGATTTAGAGAACTACTTGATAAACATTGCTGCAGGCAGCAAGAGCTGCACTGAAAATCAGGTTGCTGTGATGAAGGAGAGGAAATGGGCAGAATAAAACTTCTGCTGGCAGATCTTACAATCACATTCCTGACACCCCAAGAGGTTCATGTCCATTGAAGTTACCCGTTCCCTGTCACAGAAATGTGGCTTTTGTGGTGGCATTCCATGTGGGGAATCATCTGCTCATTTCAAAGCTACAGCTGGGTTTTTCCAATTGCCACATCTTGTTGAATACTTGCGGAGAAAAAAAAAGCAAAAAGGATCTTCCCAAATGGATCTATCTTAATTTTTCAGGTGTTAGACAATGTTTAGTTCTCCAAAAATATGAAAAAAAACGTGGTGGTTTCTTTTCTTTGCTCTTGCAGGAAAAAATTTCAGCAAAGTTTCACTCCAGCAGGCAACTTTTCTACCTGTCTAAGTCACAAAAAGAGCTTTTCCCCTCTTCTATGAGGAGAATTTAATAACCCAGTGAAACTTTTAACCACACAGGTTGGAGGAAGAAGCCAACAAGGAGGGATTTAAGGGGGAACCAGGGCAGAATTTGCTGGCACAAACACACACATTAAGTAAACAGAGAAAAAACTATGCAGAGGCATAATTAGGTCCTGCATAGATCCATGGCCAGGGATCCACTGACTGTAAAATATCCAGGTTTCTTGGTACTGCTGGGCTGGCTCCAAGCCTTGGAGAAACACAGAGTGATCTCCAGCGAGGGAAATTTCCACGAAACAGCGTTGTGAGGACATCCTGCGCTGGCTCCACCGCGTTTTTTTCCAAGAACAGCAGCCAGCAGCCCAAACCAAGCACCAAACAACGTAGACCTCAGAAAGGTAAATAAAAACAAGCAGGAGAAAGAAGCCTTCGGAAATCTGGGGGAAGCAGGGAGAGGAGCAGCCCAGTGGAAGGCACCACAGGGCTTGAAGAAGTCCTGTTCTGCTGTTTGTCCCCTGCACCACAGTAAATGCAGTGAAGCTGTCCCTAGGAGGAAGATATTTGGCTGGCACAGCAAAGTTCCTGTTTGCCAGAACGGGAGGGTTCATGTGCACTTCATCACCAGCCAGCAGGAACTTCCCATTTGGAAGCAAACTGGGAGATTGACCATGGTGGTGGAAGTTCTTCCTGAAGAAGCTGGGAGGCACTGTGCACTCCCAGTCCCTTGGGTGGTGGATAAAGTGTCTATTTCCAGACACCACATGAAGACACCACAAACCAAGGGACCTCTTGATGTCACACACGTGGCAGTGAAGGCACAACTGGACCGTGCAGCTGACATCAGAGCAGAGCAGCCTCCAAGAAAAAAGCAGCCCAGGCTTGAGTACTGTGCCTTTAAATAATAATTTCTTCTCTACCAGATGATTTTAATAAGCCCAGGCACATGTGTTGTAACCCCTTGATGCAGTACAATATGAATAACCAAATAAAAGATCTCTCCAGATTTTAAGATTTACTGTTTGCAATGGGAAGAGGCCAACCAGATGACATCATTATATTTCAAATATGAAATACTGCCAAGTTTGGTAATTCAAAACTAGAGAAATTGATCCTCTATGTTTTTGCAGAAATACGATTTTTGGATTTGGGGGTGATTTTTCCTCTTGTTATTTATGTAACTATAACGTTCATGTTGAGAAAACTTGAATTTGACTTAAAACTAAAGCCAGAGTACCTTATCTTGCAGATTATTTATTTTCAGCTATCTGCTTAGCTGAAAATAATTGAGTTTGACAATTTATGGGTTAAAGAGTCAATGGATTGTGTTGGATAATTCACAAAGAGGCAATTTCTAGCTCAGGCAAAACCATACTTGGCTTAGGTGGGAGTCTGCCTGATGAGGATGTCAGGATCTTGGTCCCTGTCTGGAAGATGCTGCTTTGTTTGCCTCTAAGGAACTAAAATCCATGCACACGTAGCAAAACCACCCTTTTCATCTAAGACATCTGGATTTCTTGGGGGATAAAGCCATGATAATACTATACTACATTTACATGCCATCTTTCTTCAGGGACTCTGCATCTTCTCACGCCTCGTGGCTATTTCAGACACCCCCTTATTTGAGGTGCCCTGAATGCTGCTCAGCCGCTGCAGAGCTGCACACAGCGAGCCCCCACAAGGTTAAGCCACTTGCCCAACTCTGCAAAGTGATTCACAGGCAGAGCTGAAACAGAAAACCACAAAGCTCTTTTCCCACACCCCTGCACACCACTTCTCTTAGACTGTTTGTTGATGATGTGAATAATAACAGTTGCAAAGTTTTGTGCGGCAGACAACTCCAGTGGTTCTTCTTTTTTTCTTTTAAATCAAATGCTTAAAAATCTCCTCTTTTCCACTGCAGCGAGGGATTCTGAAATTTCGTGTCACAGCAATGCTTGCAGACAAATCCACACCCTGAGGGGCAGGAAAATATTCTGTTTTTACAGCACACACACAAGTGTATTTATTAAAGCAGCCGTATATACATGGAATTACGTTGGGTCTGTTTTCTTCAGAGAGGAAGCTCCAAGTGAAACTCACACGGTTCGCCCATCACAACAAAACAGGTCCTACTTAAATCTCAGTGCTGCAACTGCTTTTTTGCCTTATATGCCACGTCTGACCCTTAAATACCAATCCTCCATCCTGGCTGCCAATCCAGGAGGTGGGACACAGCAGGTCCTGATCATCCCGAAATCCAGCAGCGCTGTGCAGATGGTTTTCCTTGTTGACACCCATTGCCAAGGGGTAATGTGGTGGAAAATGGTTTCCTTGTGGTGGAAAATGGTTGCCTCAGCACGGAGGATGGGTTGGTCTGAGGTGACCTTCTCTGGCAGGACCCTGAGCTCCATCCCATCACGGACAGGGGGATAAGTTCCTGGTGGACGTGGCACTGGGAAGAGTGCCTGGAGCGTGCCCGCAGCTTGGAATCAGCAGCAGCAGCAGCAGCAGAGGACGAGGCCAGAATAAGCACAGGAACCGAGAAGCTCCAAAGGGAAGTTTCTGGGGCCAGGAGCTGGTTGGGAACGGCGCTTGGCTCTGGAAGCAGAGGAGCCTTTCCGGCTCTTTGATTCCCGGTGCGCGGAGGGAAGCGGGACTTCACAGCCGCTCCTGGAAGAAACGGCCCACACCAGCCCAGCTCCCATTCCAGGGAGGCATTCCTCTCCCCACCAGCCAAACAGGGAAAGAAAGCAGCAGAGCTTTCTTTCAGAAAACAAGAAGTGCTAAGCCCAGAATTTTGGCGAGCTGCTTCAGCCAAAAAAAAAAAAGAAAAAAAGTCAGAAAGGCTCTCTGGTTACAGCAAAAACCACTGCTGGAACCGTGGGCGAGTTCAAACCCGGGGAGGTTTTTGCAAGACCAGTTCTGAGGGGGTTTGGGGTGGTGCAGGTCACACACCTCAGGCACCAGTGCCTGGGAAGGAGCTGGTTCCAGTCACAGTTCTAGTTCTAGTCACGGTGGCTGCTATGGAGACATCCAGGGAATCTTGGGGGTTCTCCTTTATGCTCTTCGATCCTCTCCATCTTAGGATTCTTCTCTCAGTCTTAGAAATCTTCTGATTTGACAGCAGCACACAAGCAGGCCCAAAGATCTTGCTGTTGTCAAAACATTCTTAGGGGATGAAGTTCAGGAATGCCCGGCTCTTGGGCATGGAAAGAAATGCAAATGTTTGCTGTTATTTGAACAGGGATTTTTTTTTTGCCTACACACATGGATGTGCTCTTCAGATTTCGTAGTGGATGGAGATTAGGGATGGGAAAAGCAGAAAAATCTTTGTTGCTGCACTCCTTGAGCACTCCCAGGTCTTCTGCTAGTTAAACTGTTGGTAGACATGGGAATCTGGCAAGTTCACCCACTGCCACATGCTTTAACCAGAGAGTGTGGAGGCAATCAGGCACTTCACAGAACTCAGAATCCACTGCTGGCTTGTCAGGAAGGTCCCCAAGAGGCAAAAGAGAGAGGAATACAGAAAATCCTGAATTCATGCATCCAAATGAACAGGAACGCAACCCCAAAAAGTAGAAACTAAAGAATTGAAAAGCAATATTTAGTAAAAGTTCTTAAAAGAAAAAGGCATTAAGAGGCACCAGGGACACATTCTGCCCCACAGCTTTATTTTTAAGTGGATGTGTGAGGAAGGAGGCCAGGTTTGCTGACATGGAATACTACACTGGGAAATGCCATCCCACTGGGAAAGGCCCTCCCAGTGAGGGAAGATGAAGGAGCTACAGCAAAGCCCTCAGAGAAATCACTGCTCCTTTCCAACAGCAGGGCCTTTATTTGTCCTCCTCCTACCCAGACACGGATCCTGGTGCACTCCATGAAAACCAAAACGTTGCCTTCAAGTGCTGCCCAAACCAAAACACAGCAGGAAGGATGAAGGAAGGAAAGGCAGGACAGCCCTGCATCCCAAGCCAAAGTCCTCATGACCTAAATTCCGCCTGTGTCACAAAGGGAGAGTGAACCTTGGGATAAATGAGTCAGGGACCACTGTGGGAGGGCGTTCACAGCCAGGAGGATGCTCCCATTTACCGCTGCATTTTTGTTTATGACAGCTTTCAGGTTAATTTTATTTTGCAAATAATCATGGCTGCTTGCCTAGCTTTTAACTCGGGTCGGGTGGGGTTTTGCATTTCAGCAGGAGCCTTGCATCTCGTGGTGTCCAACTAAAACATGTAATGTGGTCAGAAATGTGTTTTCCCTCTTTTAAGAGGAGCAGCAGAAGGAAACTTGGAGGAGCTTCTGTTCCCTTTTCTTCCCTGCTCTATTGGATGGCTTAAAAAATGAAAGAGAATCAGTTTCTGTGTGAATTTATCCCTTTGGACTATTTTTGAAACACAATATTTAGAGTTGTGCAAAGAACAGGATTTTATTTTTTTTTTTTTTAAATTGGCTGACAAACCAGACAAATAAGGGGAAAAAAGTTCATTTCATATTGACTAATCTGCTTTGTATGACTGCAAACTAATGATTCTGTTTCATTTTCACAATTGGATTGTAATTTTCTTAGCCTCTGGAAAAGAGTTGGGGTGGTTTATTCAGGAGGAAAAAAAATATTCAAATAGAACAAGGGAAAAAAATCTACTTAAACAAAGCAAATGTAATATATGAACATTATTCCACTTCCTCCCTGATTTGCAGGTGAAAATATCTGGAAGTTGCCTGACTAATTTATCATCTCAAAAAAATATTTTAGCAAATTTTATTCTCAGACAGAGAAAACTCCAGTAAATTTCCAATAAAGAGAAGATGGATGTGGTGTTGTTTTGCAGATAAATGTCCCATTTTAGGATTAATAGGATAACACAAAACAATTTTTCACTGTTTCCTTAACTAGTGATGTCAAAATATTGAAACCACACATTCAGGGTTGGGTAGTGAACCTCCAGCAAAATCTCACCAGCTTGAAACAAAAACACAGCCAGAGTGCAAAACCTTTCTGCAATTCAATTTCCCTTTCGGGGCACTCACAAATCAGTCACAGATGCAGCCACGTCTCCTCATCTTTCAGGTGTGGAGCTGTGTGTGACTGTGGTGGACGTTCACAGCCCACCTTGACTGCACAGAACTCCAGCACTTGGGGCTCAGCAGGACCATCTGCTCCTCTGTTTGCCCTTTCTGCTCTAGTCCAAGCTGTGCACTTTGGAAAAATAAGGGGGAAATGGTACAGAACCTCACAGAAATGAAATAATGGTGTGCACTGAACTCCAGTTGGCCAAAGAAGGATTTCTTGGGGGTCCCTGACCCAATCCATGTCCCAGATGCCTTTTAGTTTTCCCTCAAGGCATCATCTGCTCCTGTTTGCCCTTCCTGCTCTAGTCCAAGCTGTGCACTTTGGAAAAATAAGGGGGAAATGGTTCAGAACCTCATGGAAATGAAATAATGATGTGCACTGACTCTAGATGGTCAAAGAAGGGAAATGAAATAATGATGTGCACTGAACTCCAGCTTGCCAAAGAAGTGTTTCTTGGAGGTCCCTGACCCAATCCATGTCCCAGATGCCTTTTACTTTTCCCTCAAGACATCACAGCCCAGGCTGGAATATTCTTTACCATCCCCATCAAGGTGCTTAGGAGGAAGAATGAGCCCTCTGGACATTTTTAAGCTGTTAGAATAAGATTTGGGGAAGCAGGGCAGGCTTTTATGAAGCCACCCCCATTAACAGGGGACCGCATTTGAGGGATGAAAACACCAGAAACACTTCTCCAAACTGCCTCCATCCCAGCACCCAGATCCCTGTGGAAGCACCAGTTCTCTGGAACATCCTCTGCTCTTGCGTGAGGCTCGAGTTAAATCCCTCCAGCACGTTCTTCCTGTCAGCAGCTGCACACAGCCAGCAAGGAACATCCAGAGAGTGCACCAGGAGAAGCTAACCACAATTGGTGTTAATTTGGAGGTGTTAGGTTTTAGGGTCCAGGAGATTAAGCTCCCCTAAATGGACCCCAGTCGTGGCCCCAAGTCAAAGGCAGCACTTTGAGCGAGGTGTGTGAACTCGAGGAATTTAACCGAGACTCACGAAGACACCAAGAAACACACAAAAACCCACATAAATGACTAAAATAATTTTAAAAATCCCTCCTCTTTTTCCACATTATTTCAGTGAGTATTTTAATGGAATTTTGGATTACGTTCAGCTAAAGCTTGGAAAGGTTTTGGATGTTTTACTGTCTTAACCATATGTCAGTACTTCAGTCCTTCTCTGTTAGATTCAGGTTGTCTACAAACCAGTAAAAAGTCCAATCAACTGTGTTCAGAAAGGGACAAACTCAGCAGTGTGTGACCCACACAGTCCCTTTTTAGCTCATTTTTTTATTTTAACTTCCTGGTGTGCTAATACAATTATTGTCCATGGACATGGAGTCTTTATTTTAGGGAAATCTTGGAATGGATTGAAAACACAGCCCTCATCTTCTCCCTGAGAAAACATTTATGCTTATTTTATGGTTGGGTAGTTGTTCAAATGCCCATGCAATGCACCCAAGGGGGGGATGGTGCGTGGGAAGAGCAAGCCCAGCTGCTGGAGGAAATTCTCCCTGTGCAAATCGTTATGGAGTGGGCAGGGAGGGGTGGCAGAAATGCACAGCCCTCACCTCCCCCAGAGGGGCTCTTCAGTTTGGGAAAGAAGAAGAGGCTCCCCTCGATTTTTATCTTTTGTCTTCCTGGAGGATCCTGGCACAGCTTTCTTTCCCTTTACCTCTCCTTTTCAATTTACAATAAATTAATACAGCTACCACTATTATTGAAATGACGTTTGAGCAGCCCAGGGAGGCTGTTTAAGAGGAGCTGGCGACATCCTGAGTCTCGCACAACCTTTTACCCTCACATCTGTGCAGTTTTCATCAGCCCAACCGGGAGTGAGTGGAAAGACTCACACAATTACAAGCTTTCATGTATGAAACGACCCACGTTAGTGAGCCCTGTGCCAATTAGCTGAGGCACAGCAGAGTGGTTCCAGCTCATCCACACAGCACACAGGCACTGCATCCTCTCAGCCCTTCCCCTCTAATCAGGGCTTGTGATTTGGCCGCAGGGTTTGGTCACAATTTGTAAACAGAACACGTGTCAATGTGAAAATCTGGCTGTGATCTTCCCCCGTGATTTTGGGGGCACAACATTTCTCTTTTTAGCAAGAGGTTGATGTGAAATTTTTCTGGCAGGTTGTGAGTATCTAAACAGCACAATGAGCCCAGCAGCACCGTGCTGGGACAGCCTGAGCCCATCTGCCTTGGGGTTGATGGCAAAGAATTCCAGAGTCAATGCACTGCACCCAAGTTTTAACCAAAACACATCCAGGCTGCTTTGCTACTCCCCACGGAGCAGCTGGCATCTGCTTTTCAAAGGGTCCCACTCAGCTCCCTTTCTCTCAGAAATGTGCGATTAAAAAATTACTAATTCCCTCACCAAAAAAAAAATAAATATTGATGGATCTCCTACACTTCCATAGGATCTCTATCCCTGAATTTTGTCCTCATTGCTACTGTTCATCTGACATTTGTGAAGCACCTTGGTTTGTCACTGCCTGTCCTCAGGCAGCCCATCTCTGAGGATGACACCATCAGGATGCTCCCCCTTGGCTGCTGGGAAGAGCTGGAAAGGGTTCAGCTGCTTCCTGCGCAGTGACCACTCCATCAGCAGAAAGTGTGATGTGAGACATATTCCAGAGCAACTGCTCTGCTCTGGGAGACAGCAGAACATCCTCCGAGCCTGCAGAGCTCCATGCAATCCATCTGCCCCCTCTGATATCCCTTTGCAAGACACATTCCCCAGCATCTCTGCACTTGCCAGACTCTCTGTGACTCATGTTCTTCCCAGGTACAGCAGAGCTGTGAATTCCCCTCAGACATTACAGTGGTTCTCCTGTTTTGATGGTCTCCTGCTTCAGTAGCCTTAGCAGGGTTTGACAAATGGAGTTCCTGGTCTGAGGAGGAAAACAGATGTTTTGCTTTGTTTTCCAGCAAACAATGATGTTATTTCTACAGAACGACCCCGACAAGAAAGCTAAATCCTTCCAAATCTCGGAGTACTAACCTGCAGCTCCAGCACTGTGTGGCTGCTTTCCCTTTAACCCACTTAGAGCCAGAAAAAATAAATATGTAAAGAAACACAGGTAAAACTGGCGGATGTGATGAATGAGATCTTTGTCAATGGATCCTCTTCCCTGCTCCTTAACAACACACAAGGAAGACTTACACGTGGTGAGAGCTTCATGGTGTCCCTCTTAAATCCAATGGGGAGAAACAGGTGAATTTAAGGAGTGGTGGCTACTGCAAAGGAAGTGGTTGAGGTCCTTTAGGTTCCTGTTTCCCTCTACTGACTCCAAGGGGTGTCAGCTCAGGTTTTGACACCAGCACACACTGGTGTGTGTCAGGTGAGACACACAGTTTAAGGTTGAGGGGCAGGCTGTGTTCTGGGGAGAGCTTTCTGCTTCATCACTAATTGATAAATAATAAATAATAAATTTTGATGGAAGAAATTGTTCCCTTCTTTTTTAAACCACAGAAAATGATATTGGGGCAGAGTGGCATCTCTTCCTGATGACTGAGGTGATAGCATAAAATATGGCAAAAAGAACAAAGTCTGAGATTTAATACAAATAAAATATAACAGAGCAGTAAATCCTGCTCCTTTTTGTGTGTAGCTTTGACTTGTGTGTGTGATTACACAGGTGACAGGAGATGTATTGGTCCCTGACTGCAAAACTGATGTAATGCATGAATCTGTTACAAAACTCTAAATTTATGACACCAAAGTAAGATGAAGCCTCTCATTGTCTCAGGTGTCATTTTATCCGCTGCAAGTTCCTTTGTACTACTCCTGCAGTTCTTCAATGCCTTTCACTCTAAATGGGTCTAAACCAGAGAAATTCAAGGTGGAATCATGGCCTTCTAATCCAGTTGCAAGGTTCTAGTTCATTGTTTCTTGTAGGCCCAACTGGTGATGATTTTCACAGAATCACAGGGTTGGAAGAGACCTGCAAGATCATCGAGTCCAACCCATTCCCTGACGCCCCAACCGAACCCTGGCAGCCACTGCCACATCCAGGCTTTGTTAAGCAAACCCAGGGATGGTGACTCCACCACCTCCCCGGGCAGCCATTCCAGAACTTTATTTCTTGATTCTAGCACCACTGTTTCAGCATGGAACAAATTTAAATTGCATCTCCTATCAGAACAGTTGCTGAAAGTGACTCGTGGACATCAGGTGATAACAAGAGGAGAGGAGGGACTTTTCCACCTTGGGAAGGTGAAGGGATACCATGGTCCAGCAGCTAATTTGTGAAACCTCCAATAAAATACCTGAGCTCTCTTTGCCCTGTTGACTTTCCTCTGCAAACAGGGAGGGAAAAGGCCTTTCTTTGCTATTTCTCTCGTGTTTCTTTCCCATCCAAGGAACAGATATGAAAATACAAGGCTTGCCACCAAGAATGGATGTACATTTAGGCTCTCTCAAATAATCACTCAGATTACTTGAAGAGTACAGATAGTTGAGGTTTGCTGTTTGAAAAGGGTCACATTTTCAAACAAAACTGCTTCCAATCCTCCTCTTAACCAGCTGCTGATTTCCGTGCTTACAAACACAGAGAAGGTTTCTCAGATAAACCAAGCAACTGAGTTATATTCCCAGGCAGGGAAGATGTTGTTATTGAATTATGTCTTGCCAAACAGTGTCCAGTCTTGCACTCTCTGGGCTAAATGAACCAGGATTTAATGGAAAATGACCTAGGCTCCTTCTCTCCCTGAGCCTACTGTAGAGCTGTCCATTGGAAGATGTACTGCTGGGAAAATACTACAAAAAAGGTTCCCAGGAATACTCATTTTAATGCCTTATTGAATGCACTGTGACTGGTCTTACGTTCTTTTAAAGTTTCTCTTTCCAGTAATGAACACATTTACTGACAAGAACAATTATAGAAGCAACAAATTAATGGAAAGATATTTTTATAACACGGGTATTTATATTGGAAACTTGGCACTAAGTGTTGCTTTGATCATGGAATGAAGTTGTATTACGTTCTCCTGCAAATCTAGTGGCTAATAAAAACAAAACTAAAACCTCAGCTGGTGTTTCCATATAGATAAGAAAAATTAGCAGGTGAACAGTTATTTGTGAAGAAAATTTTGTACTGATTATGAAGGGTGATGATGCCCTTTGATTGTTCCAGATAAGGAGAAAAAGAAAATAGGATTATTCAGTGGATTAATTATTTGATTGATGCTGTTTGTATCTGATGAAGAGACTTTTGGGGGCAGGAGCAGAGTGTGTTGCGCCTATCTGAAACACTACCGCAGTACTTATGGTGAATTCAAAGATGAACTTTCAACATCAGAAAACACAAAGAAATTTCAGCTTCTGCTGTATAAGGACTCTTACATTAGTCAGAGTGTCTCCAGTGATTCAGATGGAAATAGGGCTGTTTATGGTCATTATGACTAATCATGTGAATAGGGGAAAAAAAGATCCCACAAACTAACCAAAAAAAGCCCTTGGTTCAATCCAATTACCACCATCAGCATAAAGAATAAAAACTAAGACTTAACAGCTTGGAAAGGGCAACCCAGACAATTTTGTTAATATGGACACAGCGATGACTTTTCAAAACAAAACAAAACAAACCCCAAACTGTATAATTAAATTTGAACAGGGCAAAAGTATTTTAAAATCTGCCCCATCTGTGCAGCATAATTAAAAATTTGGCTGAAAAGCACTGTGACTGGTCTTACGTTCTTTTAAAGTTTCTCTTTCCAGTAATGAACACATTTACTGACAAGAACAATTATAGAAGCAACAAATTAATGGAAAGATATTTTTATAACACGGGTATTTATATTGGAAACTTGGCACTAAGTGTTGCTTTGATCATGGAATGAAGTTGTATTACGTTCTCCTGCAAATCTAGTGGCTAATAAAAACAAAACTAAAACCTCAGCTGGTGTTTCCATATTGATAAGAAAAATTAGCAGGTGAACAGTTATTTGTGAAGAAAATTTTGTACTGATTATGAAATGATGCCCTTGATTGTTCCAGATAAGGAGAAAAGAAAATAGGATTATTCAGTGGATTAATTATTTGATTGATGCTGTTTGTATCTGATGAAGAGACTTTTGGGGGCAGGAGCAGAGTGTGTTGTGCCTATCTGAAACACTGCCACAGTACTTATGGTGAATTCAAAGATGAACTTTCAACATCAGAAAACACAAAGAAATTTCAGCTTCTGCTGTATAAGGACTCCTACATTAGTCAGAGTGTCTCCAGTGATTCAGATGGAAATAGGGCTGTTTATGGTCATTATGACTAATCATGTGAATAGGGGAAAAAAAGATCCCACAAACTAACCAAAAAAAGCCCTTGGTTCAATCCAATTACCACCATCAGCATAAAGAATAAAAACTAAGACTTAACAGCTTGGAAAGGGCAACCCAGACAATTTTGTTAATATGGACACAGCGATGACTTTTCAAAACAAAACAAAACAAACCCCAAACTGTATAATTAAATTTGAACAGGGCAAAAGTATTTTAAAATCTGCCCCATCTGTGCAGCATAATTAAAAATTTGGCTGAAAAGCCACTTAAACCAGCTTGGTTGTTGTATCAGTAATTACTGAGCTCGACTGGTTAACCCCTAGTCCTGCAAGAGTAAAAAGAGAGGCACCTACTTGAATTGATAGGAAAAATCTCAATTAAAGTTTAAAATTAAAATTAAAATCTTAATTAAAGGTAAAAATCTCAAATAAAGTTTTTCTGATTTAAATTTTCTTTTGCAGAGCCAGTCAGATCTGTGCATTAAATCAATTCTAGGAAACGGGGAAAATAAAATAAAATAAAATAAAATAAAATAAAATAAAATAAAATAAAATAAAATAAAATAAAATAAAATAAAATAAAATAAATTAAAATAAAATAAAATAAAATAAAATAAAATAAAATAAAATAAAATAAAATAAAATAAAATAAAATAAAATAAAATAAAATAAAATAAAGTAAACCCCACAACAAAAAGCCAATACTTTCTGCTGTTAAGAATACCATAGCAACTTATCGGGGCAGAGGGGAATTATCCATAGGAAAAACTGTCAGGTCACCAGCGGCAAAACAAGAAATGTGGCAATGAGTAACAGGGGGATGGATGTTCCTGACTTGTTTTCAGATGGTGTTGAACTCTGTGGGCAGCACATCAGGCTGATCATCCACAGAGATGGTCCAGGCCTAAATTCCAAACCCCGCCTAAAACCCAGCCAGGCCTTGGCCCTGCTGCAGAGCTGGTGAGGGAGGGTAAGGAGCTACTCATGAGGGCAGCTGAAGCTTTCCCCCTTTTCCTATTTGAAAACTGCTTCTCCTCAGACACAATGAAAGTGGAGAGAGGCAAAAACTTCTAATTTCAGAGGGCACGTGGCCAGAAATTCCAGTGAGTGCCTAACACCACCTTGTCAGCCCCACTTCATACTTGCAGTCAACAATTTTTCATGAGACATGCTGGGACTTTTCAAGTGCTTCATTTTTCTGCTGTGGAGTGGAAAACAATCTTTCTGTGTAACGGGCTGGCTTCTCAAGCACTCGGTCCTGACCTGAAAACATGCCAGTGTTTTCTCTCTCAGCAGATAAGGAGATGCTTTTGTTCAGTCTTTATCTTCCATCTTACCCCTGCCTGACCCGGTGGCACATGAAGTGGGGTGTAGAAAAATGTGTGGCTAGAGGGAAATTAAAACCTATTTTGTGTCAGCCCAAAGGCATTATATGCCCACCTTTTATTTTCTGAGAGCGACAAGCGAAGGTGCAGCTGCTTTTCTGCTGTTGTCTGCTCAGAATCTCCTCCTCCCTGCATTCCTGAGCAATGCAAACCTCACAAAACTGGTTTTCCAGTCATTTTTTGTGATGCAAAGCTGGGGCTGCCAAGTGACTCCTATGGACTGTACACAAAGCCTTTAACCTTTTTTACCTCCTCCTGATGGTTTTTAAATTGCTTTAGAGAGGCCTTAAAATGTAAGAGGAAAAGGGCACAATCTTGAAGAAGACCTCATGCATGATTACAGTTTTCTCCAAAGGGAATTGACAGAGAAAATCTCTGCATCATAGATGCACTGCTTAATTTCCTCAGATTTCCCTGAGATTACCTGAGGCTGGAGCCATAAATCTTTCTCTTCCCCTTTTTTACTTCTCCCTCACTCAAGTATTTATTTCTCCAGACTTTGGGACTTGGTGGTTGTGGCATCTTCAGAAGTAGAGTCAGTTTCCCATGAAGAGCCCACCAACAACCAGGCTGATGTGGATGGCTACATTTCTTTCCAATATTTGGATAAACTCTCATTCAACTTACTTTTTTAGCATTTTTACAATGTAGTTATTTGGAAAACAGAATGTTGTATCTTACCAGGAACATCTGAAAATAGAGATTGGGCAATAAGTGCATTATAAAACTTGATTTCAAAAGAATGCATGCATCAATTATTCCAGGCTGCATTAAATTACAAAAATTGAGAAAAGCTGTGACCTAGATATTTCTTCTCTTCAAATATTTTGCGTTTCAAGACTCTACTTCTTTTCTTTTTTTTTCCCAGCCTCCATTTTGTAATGAAAGAAGTATTATTTTGTTGGTGAGGTTTTTATCTTTGCAAACCCATTATGCTGTATTAACAGGTTGCAGGGGATAGTTAAACACAACAGAGGCATATGTGGTCCCAGCAGAGCAGAGAAACAGATTTTGAAACAAAGATACCCTGTAAACCATTGGGAGTTATACAAAACAGACAGGGGAGCTATTTAAGTGAGGAAATCTGATCTGGATCCAGAGCTGGAATTGAAAGGCTGGAAAGCTCAAAGAGCAAAATTTGAGTATGAAATGTTATCTGTGCAGGAGGGGATTAGCTATGAGTTGAATTATATTAAAGCACAGTCTGTGCTAAGGAAAAGTTTTGATACACATCTTTTTTCATAGCAAAAGCAGACACTTCTCAGAGATTCAGAACTCTAAAAGCAATATCACACATTTCAAATAAAAGAATTGCTCCGTATATTCAGAAACAAATAGATTTTTGGGTGCAATTGAGTGCTTTAGAAAGGGAGAAATACTCAGACAAAATTTAATATTGTCTGTTTCACAATAGGGTGTAAAACTGAATGAAAAACACCAAACACAAGGACATTGTAACTGGAATAATTATTCTGGATCCGTACTGGCTGGGAAATTATGTGGTGAGTCAAATATCTTTTTAATCTGCTCCTAAACAGTGTTTAGCAACATAGGCCTAAATTCATCTGTAGATTAATCATTACAGGGCAATGACTACTGACTTAAAAAATTCAGTAAATTGCAATTTACTGAAGTTACTCATGTCTGCAACAGAGTCAAGTACTCACTGTCTGTACACAAACTGCTTTGCCTGAGCTGGTTTATCAGAAATCATTAATAATTCTCTTATAATTTCTCCAGCATCCTGTTGAAACAGTTTGGTTAATTGCAATGGTTAATTGCATCATCCCTGTTGAAGAGCAATTTTATCTGTGATTTTATTGCCTCTTGGAAGCATTGACTGGTGGAAACACTACCACACCTAGCAAGATCAATGTCCAGCAGAAATGTTGCTGTGTATTTGGGATTAAAACACTCAGATGGGGGCTCTGCACCCCCTTCCCACAGCCAGAAGTGTCCTTGGCTGCTCCCTCAGTGGCTCAGGGATGCCGAGCTGCAGCTCCTGTGCTCCATGGGCACAGCAGGAATGTATGGAGCCTCCTCACCTGGCTCAGCAGACAAGAGGAGGAGGTGGAAGAGCTAATCCCTGAAAATTTAATCCCTAAATTGGATGCACCAATTTCCTTCCAGCCCACCCCTGGCTAAGGAAGCACTTTATCAGTGACAGCAAGATAAACTGGTGGCAAAAAAAAAGCAGATTACTGCAAGAAATATTTGTGATTCCCACAGAAACCCAGCCATTAAAAAGAGATGTCTTTTCTGGAAGTCTTGGGTAAGAGGAGAAAGATGCCAAAGGACCAACAATGTTCCAGGAGGAAGCATCATCCTTGTGCCACCAGGATTACCCTAATGCTGAGCTACACGTGACTGTGACCTGCCTGTGGTAAGTGGGAATCCGTGGGGATTTGCAGTGGGAGGAAAGAAAAATCCTCCTACAGAGCTGATTTCTGGAGATCAGGAGATCCCAGCCCACAGCTCCCCCAGAGCTCAGCAGCTGCAGGTAGAAAAATATCCTCCTACCTCCTGAAAAATGGCTTTACCCACTCAAAACAGATTTTCAGTACAAGCATGTCCTACATGAACCAAAGGCACTTAGGCTTGAAAGAGCCATTCACGTCTATTAAGTCAGACAAATGATTGAAATTTAACATTAAAAGTGCAACTCCACACCTTGTACCATTTATCGACAGGAAATTAGGAACAATTAGATCTCTGTAAAACAAGGCAAAACCATGATTGCTGAAGGTCAGGCTTCAGGAAAACCCTGCAGAAAGCTCCACAGCAGAAATTCTTTGCAGGTATGTTCCTTTGCACTTATATTGTGCATATGGTTTCAGCGACAATCAGGTTAAAATGGACAAAACCAGATTCCCCCACCAGCTGCAATAAATTCAACCCTTTTTCTCCCCCAGCCTCCTGTTATAAACAAGCAGAAATGTTGCACAGAGCAGACACTCTTCTGCTCTTTTATGGGCGTTGCTGTGCTCTGGAATGGGAAGAGGACTGGCAAAGATTCCTTGCAAGTACCGAAATGAAAGCAAGAGAATTAATTTTATGCAGCTCGCCCTGTGTATTTCTGGAGTTTTAATGCTTTCCCATTCTGAGGGCTCACAATGAAACACCTTGTGTAAATATTGCAAGCTCCTACCTGGAATTCTCACAATGAGCTGTCAGCTGATAAACTTTCACCCGTAACTTTCTGTAAATGGATAGAGTTGAGAACACACACACAGAGTCAGATCTCTTGACTTCTTTTCTCTCAAATGCACTAAAATTCTGATTCCTAGTAAGCTTGTATATGCTAGGTTAGAAATGAGGAACTACTTTTCAAAATGTTATGTCCAACTCAGCCAAATTTTGAGTAAAGCTTCATTGGGGTTCTGAGGGTCTAAAATTTTTGGACACAGACATAAAATATGTTAGATAGATAGATAGATAGATAGATAGATAGATAGATAGATAGATAGATAGATAGATAGATAGATGATAGATAGATAGATAGATAGATAGATAGATAGATAGATAGATAGATAGATAGATAGATAGATAGATAGATAGATAATTTTTCTTGCAGTTCTGGCCAGCACTAGAGCCAACCATGCCAAAACACAGCAAAGAGGATTATTCTCCTGATACTCCCAGCTGCGGCCAGAAGAAATTATGCCTGAAATGGCGTGAGAAAATTTCAAGACAAATGAGCTTTGGCTGGTTCTGCTGCGAACATTTGGATGCTGATTTAAAGTCAAGCGACCCCAAACTGCAAAGCACTGGATGTTCACTCGTCACTAATTTCTAATTGTCACCCTGAGACCAGGTGGAAGGGCCAAGAATGGGCTTTGGGCTCCTTGCTGGCACGGAGGATTGGAGAGATGGAGGAAATGAAAAGCCTCTGGGGTTTGTAGGCCGTGTTGGCTGGAGGAATTGTTTTTCCTTGGTGTTCCGCAGGAGTTTTGATGTTTGAACAACACCAGAGGGATGGCAGACACCAGGGTGACATCGTGGCCTTGCAGACAAGCCAACATCTTTTGCTGTGGTCTGGTCCTTCGTCTCCTGCAGGAGAGACAGGACAATCCCACTCTCTTTCCTGTGCCACCCCCTTGTCCCCAAGATGCTTTTTCTGCTGCATTTTGGGCCACCTCCAGGCAGCCTTGAGCAAGAGAAAAATACTGTGTGACTCCCTTGGAAAATCTTGGGCCTGAAGTTAGGGACAATGACAGGCATAAGGAGAATGAGGAGGACTTGTATTTTGGGAAGTCAGGGAACCTTTTTTGTCACTGGTCCCTCAGATGAGTTCAGCTGAGATGAGTATGTGCTTTTACAAGCAATTATTTTAAAGTGTGCCCAGAGGACGCAATAGTCAGGCTTTATTGGATATGTAATACACACTGTGACAGTATATGGTGGCCAAAATTACAATTCTGGGACCTTGCAGCCTGCAGCTGTTCAGTAAAACAAAGGAAATTCCACCAAAAGAAAAGAGGGAGGGGGGTTAACTCGCTTTTAAGCCAAATCCAAAGCATAGATTATATGACTTCCCTCATTTCAGGGCTTTTCTGTGCCTCTGGGGGCAGCTGGAGGAAATATGAAAGAGCATCTTCCCTAGAGCTTTTCCTAATGAGGGGAAGGGGGCACAGGCCCACCCCATCTCTGCACATCTCATGCCTGGGAGGGGTCACAGCTGAAGGTGGCCCTTGCTGTGGGGATGCCAGGACTGTGATGTCCCCGTGGGCTCCGCAGAGCAGCTCTGCAGGACCAGCCATGCCAGGGTCCAGTCCCAGTGCTCATTCAGTGCCATTGCCCAAGGGGACAGAGGAGAGGAGCATCCAGCAGATCAAACACCTGCCCAGCTGGAAGCAAAGGAGATCATCCTTTGGGAGAGGCTGGAGCTGGTCCTGAGGCAGAGCAGAGCAGGACAGTGCCTTGGGAACACAGAGACAGCCCGGGACACAGACTGTGGGACTTCTGTCCCACCACAGCAACCACACGTCAGGCTTTCTCTTTCGTGGTGCTCTTTGTGACCCTAACCTGATTAGTGGGAGACCGATTGCTCTGCACTCTAAATCACTTCCCATGAATGAGTTTTGTTTGTTAGTTTGTTTGTTATTCTGGCTTGGGGAAACTTTGTCTCTTGGTTCCAGAAATCAGGCTGAAAGTTTGCCTTCCAGAACCGAGTGTGTGCAGGTGCTGGCAGGACAACCTCAGGACAAACTGGGATCTGATCAACCACTCCTGAAATCGGGACAATCCATACAATTGCAGCGGTACGAAGCAGATTATGTGATTCAGATCTCAGATAAGGCATGCAAGGCCTAAGAGGAGCAGTGGAGAATAGAAAGGGGCTGGCTAAGCATTTCTGAATGCTCTGGGCAGGGGCAGCAGGTTCTTTGTGATTTACATGATAAGCAGAGTGACCAGAGCCTCAAGAAGCCATCCCACAGCTCTAATGGCAGAAGCGTGGCACAGATCAGATGGAGCCTGTGCTTTATTTCATCACAGCAGTTTTGCTGGGAGTCTACTTCGAGACAGCAAGTGTTGCTCAGCTACTGGGCTTCAGCTGCTCCTTACATCAAGGCCCTTCATGGAAAGACAAATAAATGTGCAGGAGTTTCTGAGCCATTGCCCACACCAGTCCCACATCCCACACTCCAGAGGATCCACAGAAACTGAAGGTGATGGCACTTCTTTGGCTGCATGGATCCACAGCATTTATGGGAGGCAGCAGACATGGAAAGGGGACTTGGGGTCCAGGTGAGTTGGTCCGTCCCTGGGATCACACACCTGTGCACTGTGGCAGCATCCTGGAGGCATCAGGGGGACACATTAGCAACTGACAGAACCAGAGGACACAGTCTCAGGCTGCACCAAGGGAAATAGAGGTTGGATATTAGGAAAAAGTTTTTCACTAAATGAAGTGATAAAGTTCTGGAATGGCTGCCTGGGAAGGTGGGGTGGAGTCACCATCCCTGGGTGTGTTTAACAAAGCCTGGATATGGCACTGGGTGCTATGGTTTAGTTGAGATGTTGGGGCTGGGTTGCACTCAGTGATCTTGAAGGCTTCTTCCAACCCAGTGATTCTGTGAGTTCTGTGAATTCTGTGATACAGTTCTGAGGCCTCACCCAGAGATGGACTCAGCACCCTGCAGTCCAGAAAGACACCTAAGGACTGAGCAAAGCAAAGGCTTCTCTCAGATCTTGCATGCAGAATTAGGAAGTCTGAAGTAATATATTAAGTCAAAACCTCCACTAACTCAACCTGAACAAAAACATCCGCGCCACGCACTCCCCGAGTTTAACACAAAACCCCTCTGGCTCCCCGGTTTGGGCCATTTTATCAACACTTGATCTCCTGTGACAGCAGGGCTGGCTTCCGTGTGCAGATCCCTTCGTCCAGACTGGGTGTTTGCACGGGGCTTACCCAGATTGGCACCGCGTGCTTGGCAGCCCTCAGTGCGCGCGCGTTCGCTGCCGGCAGCTCCCACCGAGCCCTGGCCAAAAACAAACACGGGACTCAGCCTGAGCAGCACTCCCTGGGACACTGAAAGGGTTCTGTGCAGCTGGCCCACGAAGCAAAGGATGTGAACTGGTTTTCAGACATCTGCAAAGGGCCCTAATCAAGCCCGATCAATCTGCAAAGGGCCCTAATCAAGCCCGACCATCAGGCAAGAGCGATTGTTCAGGTGAGCTCGATTCCTGCTGGTTTTCACCGTTGGAGCAATTACCTGGACCTCGGTCGTGTTCAATATGTAAAGTGGCAGCAAAACCCAACCTCAAAAAATTTTCAAGACAGCTTTTTCTGTGTGTAAATGCATCAGCCTAAGGCCAGCAAGGGTCAGTGAAGAGCTGCAGAGTCCAGTGGATTTTTAATAAGAGGTGTAATGATGTTGGTAAAAGAGGCATTTCACAGCTCATGATGGCTGGAGGGAGTTATTCCATCCAGGAATCAGCAGTTTATGTTCAGCATCTTAAAATCCTCAGGAAAATGCTTTGTTTTAAATGAGAGGATACATGGAGTCATGGATCTGAAAGCCAGAAAAAGCTTTTAAAACCACCCAGCTGCCCTCCTGCAAAACCCTGTGATATTTCCAGAGGTAATACAGATGTGCATGGCTGAGTCACAGTGTCCTCCAGACAAACATCTGTCCCCTAGACCAACATCTGCCCTCCATTCAAAGTGCCTGAAGACTTCAGCTGAACTTCTTCTTCCATCATTACATTTTGTTTGTCCTTGGCAAGAAGAACAAAAGATTAATCATAACTATAAACCCAATATTTGGTCAACGTGACTGTCCAGGTCCTGCAAGGAGTAAACAACGTGAACATTTGGGGAAAGAGCAGAACTCAGCCAGGGAGCAGAGGAGTTTATGGGAAACAGCACTGTTTGCTTTCACCCCAAACCTCCCATTCTTTATATTGTGCTCTGTGTAGTTAATATTAATCACTCCAGTCAAGTTCATTATCAAGGTTTTGGGTAGTCCTTGCTTCTAAGTGTCCCTTCCCACTCATGTTCCCATGACACACTGGCCACAGCTTGGCTGTTCATATCTTGGAAAAGAGACTGCACAGGAGTACTGGGATGAAATTTGGCCAGTCAAAAAAAAAAAAAACAAAACAAAACCAAAAAAAACCCCAACCAGCCCAGAGAACAGAGGAACAGAGACAGCAGTTGCAAAATGCTTCAATTTACTTAATAAAGAATTTGTTCTCACCGGGGTTGAGCTTTCTGAAATTTGCATCAAATGCTTGAAAAGGTAGGGTTTGCAGCAGATCCCCATTTGGATTGCTCCTGGGCTGCTCTGTGGGGCTTTTATTGATTTTCTCAGACTCATTTGTCCCTCTGGCCATCAGATGTCCATGACCTCCGTGGCTGACGGCAGATGTGCAGCAAGGACAGCTGGAATGGCACACTTGAGGTATGCACAAATTCATGGCTGCAGGAAAAGCAGCTCCTGAGCCAACCTAATGAGAACACGAGGCAGCTGAGCTGATAGGGATGCCTGTGTGGATCTCAATTTCCAGCCAATAGTGAAGTGTCAGGACACAACTGTTTGGCAAGTCCTTTGCCCTTTATGTGTCCAGACAGCATCGATGCCTCTGTACAACAGAGGGCTCTGGATCTCACAGGGTGCATTCCTTCCTTCCTTGCTGCTTCTCATTCACTCAAAAAAAAAAAATAACCACCCCAACAACTGCCAAACCTTCCAAAATTAGAAGTGAATCACGGGTCATTTCTATTGCAAAATCTCAGCGATAAGGCCTGATAGCTGAAATCTTCCCTTTCACATTCAATGGCATCTTATGAGCTGTGGTGTGATGTTCCCCTCACGGAGATGGAGTAAGAAGAGATGACTCACACCTTTTCCCAGTTGTTGTGCAGACAGCCCTTCCTAAGTAACTAACACTGTGATATATATCTGATGGTGCTGATAAGAGGTTCAAGCATGTTTTAGCTCCTTGTGTAATTTCCAGCCTGTATCCTGGAAAATAAAACAACCAGAACATCTCAGCTTGTTCCATCAGTCTTAAAATGAAGCATATTGTGGGCATCAGTGGGAAAAGTGCAGGCCAAGTTTATTAGAAGTATGAACTTAGAAACCTATAAAGGAAATTTAATGTCAAAATTAATGTGCAGACTCTGGAGAAAACCTTGCTGGTGTCAAGATATGCAGAATAGCTGAATAAATTTGCTCAGATCCTCAGACAATCTTACCTCTAATTAGAGTTGCCTGAGGCAGAATCTGTCAGCACAGGGATGGAAATATCAGACTGGGGACAGGCCGCTGGCCCTCGCACTGCCTGGGAGCTCACAGACTGCTTTTCCATGGCTCTGCAGCATTTAATTCACAGGCATTAGGATCCAAAATAAGGCTGGAGAAGTTTTTCTGCAGAGTCAGGTTGGAGGCAGGTAGAGCTGAGGAGTGATTTTGCAATGGGGGTCTGACAACTGCTGTACAGGAACCCCCTCCTGTTCAGCTGATTCCAGGGAGCTTAGGAGAAATGAAACATGGATTTAAACTGAAAGACAGCAGATCTCAATGGGATAGTAGGAAAAAAAATTGTTCCCTGTGAGGGTGGTGAGGCCCTGGCACAGGCTGCCCAGGGGAGATGTGGCTGCCCCATCCCTGGAAGTGTCCAAGGGAGCAACCTTGGCTAGTGGGAGATGTCCCTGCCCATGAGGAATGTATGAGATGATCTTTAAGGCCCCTTCAAATCCAAACTGTTCCATGTTCTGTGATTCTATGACCGATTAAGCATTATTATTCCAGGAACAGTAATTCCCAAGTTATTTATTTCGGCTTCCCAGAAAGCCTCCAAGGAACCCTGACAGGGTTTCCTAGCCATGGAGAGCAGTCACCTTGCCTGCACATGAAGTCATTGTCTGTCATTCCCACCTTAGCACTGCAATGTGCTTTTCCAGGAACCTCCCACAGAGAGTTTTCAGGCAGATAAGGATTGGTTTTTCTTGAGCAGGAGCCATGGCGTTCATACAATAGCAGTCATCACCACCATCTCCTGTGCCAATGAAGGCCACAAGCTAACTATAGGATGCCTGAGGAGCTATTTCCTGCTATTCTTTCACTTTCCACCAGCTGTTGTTGCTATTATTTAACTTACTATTAGTTTCAAGTATGATGCAGCATCAAGCAGTTGTTCTTATTAAGGAAAAATAATTGGCTGTCTGGCCCACACTTGGATGAAAGCTCATTTCTCTCTGGGGAGTTTTCAGCATTAGTTCATCTCCAGCAACAAAAGCTGGGATTTTTAGCATCCTCCAAAACATGGGATTACAGTAAAAGTGGAAATGGAGTAGTGAAGGAAAGGTCTGAATTAAAGTTCTTCATTTGGACAGTCAGCAGGACGGTCACTTCTGTGTACAAAAAAATTCTAGTAAAATAAACACACCCTGCAAACTTCCTGGGCTCTAAATCATCCTGCTAAATTTGATTATCACTTAAGTGATTTAGAAAGCAAGATGTTCTCTGCGTTATGAGAGTTTATTCACAATGTCAGCTAAAACTGATAGACACTGCAGTAATTCAAACCAGAGGGTGGGGGGGAAAAAAAGGAGTTATGAAAACTTGGCATAGGCTGGAGACCAGAGAAGAAATTGAAGGAAGAGCAGCATTTTTGAGGGAAGGGCGAATTGAAGGAATGAAGTTTTGAAATTCCTGTCTTTCCTGCCTCCCCAGCAAGCAGGAGAATCCAATGTTCCCTGGCTTTATGGGGAAACAAAGCAGAGCTTGAAGCTTTCAGCTCCACTGGCTGTGGTTCCCTGGCTGCCCAGCCCCAGCCCTTGTGTACACACAAACCAGCCTGTGGCTTGCTCCAAGCTTGAACCTGGTGGAAGAAAGGTTCTCCAGAGCTCTGGACCGTGCTGGCACTCAGCACTGAACCCCCTGGATGTCAGGAATCCCAAGGATGGAGCGCTGAGCAGAGGAGGGTCTCCAGCCCTGCTCCTGGGAAAGGCAGAGATTGCTGCTGCTCCACCGCAGCTCCCACAGGCTCTGAGCTAAACCACCTGTGGGGCTCTGTCCCTCCTGCTGACCCTGACGCAATCCCGGCTCCAAAAGATGCACAGGCCTGAATGACGAACAAAAATGGATTTTCCAAGCTGGTGCTGACATCCTGCTGGAAAGGTGGCACAGCCTGGCAGCACAACCACAGTGGCATCTTCTCCTGCCACCTCTCCTGCACAGGAACTGCTCTGCACCAAACACCTCGGGAGACTTCCAGAAAGCCTCCAATAATTAACAGAGTGAAGTTAACCGTGTGTCAAACATTTCACGGCAGATATCCAAACTGTAAATGAGTATCTGTTAGAATTTTACTTGGAAAAGAAAAACAATAGAGGAAGATTTATTCTGTATTAATGCTCTAGCACATTTCCTTACCTATCTCCCTATCCAAGAATGTTTTTCAGTTCAGTATCCCATCTGGGCTCAGCATCATCCCTGCTATATCCCATTTGCCTCTCCTTAGCTTCCAGTTAATTTTGAAACAAATCAGCAAAAATGGAAGAGGCTCTCAGCATTTTATGTAGCTGGAATAAAAGTGGGAACAGAGGCATCTGTGTGATTTCCTTCCATCCTGGTGAAAAAATCAGAGCATGAGAGCAGGCTTAGAGACATGCAGGAGGCAGAGGAATGTTTGTGAGAGCCTGTGCCTTGCTGCCCTAAGATTCCCAACAGCAGCTCCAATCCACACCAACAAACTCAAGCCATAGCATGGAAATACTAAAAATATGACTATTAACTAAATTAATATTATCAATAATAATAATAATTATTAATAATATTAATTATTATTAATATTATTAATGCCATTTTAATAATATTGTTATTGATATTATATTGATACTATAATAATATGAATAATATTATTAATAATAATGGGAGAGAGAAAAGAATTCCAAGTGCAGTCCCAAGAAGGGTATGAACTGGGGACCTGGTGTATGTGTTATCTGGAGATCTTAAACCTTCAAGAAAGGAGATTTACACTGGTCCAGAATGAGATATGTGGACTCACCATGTCCAGCCTCAGAGATTTAAACACCTCAGATATAAACTCTCTGGGAGTTTGTGTCTTGGTCAAGAAAAAGGTCAAGAAAACACTACAAAAGCTCTTTTGTAGCATTTCTTCTAATGTTTCTATCTGAGACAAGGAAATGGGCACCCTGGTTAATCTGCCATCAGAAATGTCTTTTTTGGGATGCTCTGTAAGAGCCCGGCAGTGAGCTTGGGTGATAGCATGGAAAAACTAAAAAATCTGAATAATAACTAATAAACTTGGGAGAGAGGAAAGAATTCCAAGTGCAGTCCCAAGACGGGTATGAACTGGGGACCTTATGTATGGGTTATCTGAGGATTTACCAGTGTAAACCTCCAAGAAAGGAGATTTACACTGGTCCAGAACGAGATATGTGGACCCGCCATGTCCAGCCTCAGAGATTTAAACAGCTCGGATGTAAACTCAAGAAAAAAGTCAAGAAAACCCTACAAAAACTCTTTTGTAGCATTTCTTCCAAATTTTCTATCTGAGACCGGGAAATGGGCACCGTGATTAGTCTGCCATCAGCAATGTCTTCATTGGGATGCTCTGGAAGAGCCTGGCAGTGAGCAGGGGTGGGTGCACAGCTGCCAGCCCAGGGCATGCCCAGGTGCCAGGGGTTCCTGCCAGCCCTGGCACCAGCCCAGCCCTGACTGCTCCCCAGAACTGAGCTGCAGGAAGCAAAGGCTGGCACTGCCAAACTCAGCTTCGTGCCTTTTATTCTAAAGGTCTGACTCCTTTTTCCTGCAGTTCTTAAGTGTGGCCCTTTGAGCGTAATTGAATGAGACAGAAGCAAAAATTTAGAGGTTTCTGCTTTGGAAAGAGATGTGACGCTCATTTATTGTTAACCACAAAACATGGGCCCCTTTTCTTTCTTCTTTTTCCTTTTTCTTGGTGTCAACTTCACAGTTTCTGTTACTTCTAAATAACTTGGGGTTTAACAGAGCCTAAGACCCCAAAATGTCCCCATCAGCACGTTGGGATGCCCGTATTTCAGGGATTGGAGTCACCAAGCATGCTGAGAGTTTGGCTGCCACCAGAGCAGGACCAGACAGGCAGAACCTCATTTTTACCTGCACCAAGCACCTCATTAATTCCACTTTTTATAACCCCTTTCCACCTCCCACACTGCAGCTTTCCAGAGGCGGCGGCAGAATTTCCCTGTTTTCCAGAACATTCCTTTGCAGACGAAACTTTCTGTCACCTGGATGAGAACTGAGATTTGAAGCCCAAGTTGTCAATAATTACCCACTTCATGCAATGTTGTGATTGTAAGTTTGGGGTGGGCTGTAATGATGGCCTTTTGTCACCTCCTGCACAACCCAGGGTGACTCCAGTCCTGAATTTCTTCCCCACCCAGTGGTGCCTCTGAGTCATGCTGAGCACCCAGAAGAAAACAACCCAATTTTGGCTTCCTGTGATGGAGAATCCTTCATGTCCCATCCATAACTCAAACCTTCATGAGGTCTCTTATAGTTATCTACTTCCACCATTAAAATTTTTAACTGTGTTTCCAGCCCAGATGTGTCTGGGTGTTGTATCTTGTTTTATCTTCTTTTGATATGCAAAGGAGAATCCCATTCCTAAACGAATTTTCTTCAAATTTTAAGTTGATTGGCCAAACACTGTTTTTAAGTAAAAATTAAGAATATTGGGCAGCCTATGAAGACAACAGGGGCAAAAAATAGGACATTTCCATAGTGGTGCTGTGTCCTCTACAGTGTCCATTCCAAAGTCAAATAGTGATGCTGGAGCAGGATAAAAATCCTGCAAATGTGTGAGCCAGCATTCATCTACTCTTGTGATTTAAAGAGTCACCATTTCCTGAACTATGAAAGTACCATAAAATAGAACATTTCTTGGATGTTCTCTGACACGAAGCAAATCTTTCTCAAAGTCAGTGGGAGACTTTCCACTTCCATTAGTGGGCATTTTGTCAAGTTCTGACTTTTTCTTAAGTGAAGCTCCAAATCCTACAATAATTTGAACTTTATTGCCTGTGGAGGAGAAAAGCAGCCAAAAAAACCTCCCAAATAAATGTATGGAAAAGAAACAGCAAAACAAGGTTTCCCCAAACAGCATTCACTGGTAACAATACAGCTTTGTGACTGCTGTCATTTTTTTAATGTATTTCCAAGTCAAAAGTAAAGGAAATATATGATTTGTCCACATTTCTGCCAAGAAGGCAGTTCCCAGAGCATACATTTAATGACAGCATCACAGGAAGACAATTTTTCCCATATTTTCAAGCTCCCTGTCCACTGCAAAAAAAAAACCATCAGCAGGAAGAAATCCCACACAGAAGGGTTGGGGGTAAGGACGCGTCTGATGGAAGTGAAACAATTCCTTGGAGCTGAGCTGGTTTGAGAGGGCTCTGGTGAGCAGCTTGTCATCTCCTGGAGATTGCCCAAATCCAGGGTCTCGCTGGAGCTCATCAAAACTGGCTGTCCATGGATTCAGCTGGCAGGACAGGGCCAAATATCTGCCCCAGAGGAACTTCTCAGACCTGCTGAGATCATGAGGTTTTTTTCCCTTGGTTTGTTTGGTTTTGGCTGGTGGAATTGGTGGGGTTTTTTGTTTGTTTGTTTGTTCTTTGGAGGTTTTTTGGGTGGTTTTGTTTTGTTTTGGTTTGGTTTTTTGTTTTGGGGGTTTGGGGTTTGTTGCAGACATCTTTTATGAAAAATCCTCTCCTTAGGATTTTTCCTCCTGAGAAGCTGAGAGGCCTCAGGAACAAAATGTAAACAATGGTTATCTGCTGCTGTGGAATGCAACAGGTGCATCTGGGATTGGTCCATGTGGTTGTTTCTAATTAATGGCCAATCACAGCCCAGCTGGCTCGGACAGAGAGCCCAAGCCACAAGCCTGTGTTATCATTCTTTGCTATCCTATTCTTAGGCAGCCTTCTGATGAAATCCTTTCTTCTATTCTCTTAGTATAGTTTTAATGTAATATATATCATAAAATAATAAATAAAACCTTCTGAAACACGGAGTCAGATCCTCGTCTCTTTCCTCATCCAAGAACCCCTGTGAACACCGTCACAGGGTTGGGGTTTTGTTTTTTTTTGTTTGTTTTGGGATTTTTTGGGGGTTGGGGCAAGTGTTTTGGCTTTTCCTGCCCCCAAGTTGGAAATGGAGAATTTGATTTCTTCAGAAGGAGAATTTGCAGAAGGACAGGTTACCTGGGCCCTTGGCCATCAATCAAAGCCAGGCTCGAGCTGCTCCACAGCACTCAGTGGAAAGTGGCAGTGATTCCTGGGGGGAGATTAAAGGTGATTTGGAGCGAGGCAAGGACCACCCCTCATGCAGCATTTCCAGCGAAACTGAGGTAGAAATGTCTGCTATAAACAATGTAATATATTTAACCTCCCTCGTACTTAAAACCAGGCTTGAAAATAAGCACTGGTGGAAGAAGAAACACCAACAAATCAAAAGTGGCAGAGGATAAAAGATGGATTTTGGAGAGGCCTGAACAAGAGGGCTCCTGTGGAAGGGCAGACAGAGCACAGCCATCCATGAGCTCACAGGAACTTTCTCCCCAGCAAGGGAGGACTTAAAGAGCCAAATAAGTCCATGAAATTCACACAGGGCCTTCAGGGATGGAAAAAATATTACCTGAAGAGACAAATTCCCCAATCAAGACCACAAAAGCCCTTGAAATTATCACATGAGCTGGTTCAAACTCTCTGGCAGGACTTGTGCAGAGCAGCAGGATCTGATAAATCACAAACCACTGCTTTGCTGCTGATGCAGGGAAAAGAGATCCATCAGGGACCAGTCAGAATCTGTCCAGGACAGATTTGTGCTGAGACAGGACTGTCTGACAGAGACTGGACCTTGGCAATGACCTCTGCAGGGTGCTGGAGAGAGCCAGGAATTGTGCTCTTACAGATTTCCTGGGGGGAAAGTGGGAAAACCATTCCGCTAACCTGGTGGAGCCCAGTTGTTCCTGCATGGGCTTCCTCAGGAGCTGCTGTTTCTGCCCTGCTTTTGGTCAAGCACTGCAAAAGTGCTTCCTAACTCATGGCAAAGAGCTTTAAACTGACTCACTCACAGTAACACCGTGGTTTCCAATACCAGAAAGGATGTAGAGCTGGAGGACTCAGGGTTTGAGGGCTCTGTGACTGCTCTGATCAAGGGCGTTGGAATTTCTATTGAGAAACACAACAAAAAAATGCTGTCAAATCCACCACCCTGCAAAAGAGAAAGGTCTCCTCCCTGTCCCACATGGATATCTTGGTGTGGAAGAATCCAGGGAGTCTTATCAAGGGTGCAGAAGCAACAGAGGAGCTTCTTGGAGGCTGGGGGAGAGGAGAGGTAAAATAAGAACTGTCAAAATTAACCCAGATGGAATTTTCAATGAGGAAAACAGTCTCAGATGTTTTCCAGCCACAAACACAGAGAGGGAAAAAGTGTTGTGGTGCAGTGAAAATGGAGCAGAAATCAGAGAAGTGAGGGTTGCTCCAGGCCTGTCCCCCCCCCCGGGGCTCAGCAAAGCGCTGCTGCAGACATGGGGTGGAAATTGAGGAGAGGACCTGGGAAGGATGGAGCTGAGAGGGAGTGACAGCCACAGCATCCCACGGGGAAGCCTAGAGGGATGGGGGAATCTCCCTGCTGGGGTTTGAAAAGCGTTTGAGAAACTGCACGTCAGGAGTGCGGATTTGTAACCCCCGAAGGTGCAATAACTGCACTTAGGGAATGCAGCAAGGAGGAAAGGACAGCCAAGGCACTGCCAGGTCACTGCATCTGAACTGACAGCAAGGCAAGGCCTTCAAAATCACTTTTTCAAGAAATATTAAGGCACTGCGAATCAGGCTTTGCTTCCATTCCTGTTTATTCCAAGAAATGGGTCCCAGCTTTTTTTCTGGCAGGACATGAGTGATTGTGCCCACCCTCAGTGAAAGCCTGTCCTGTCTGGGTGGAAAGAAGAAAGCCCCTGGCACACAGAGCTTTCCTTCCTGGGCATCCTGTGGGTAACACACTTGGAGCCTGAGCTGCCATTCATTTCTGGCAAATGACTAATAATGACTTGCAAAATTCACTACTATGTTTTTCATCACAGCTGCTCTGGGAATACATTTTTGGCACTCAGAGCACTGCTACCATCATGACAAAACCGATTATGCTAGTTAAAAGAAAAAACAGGCCAAAAAGATATAAGGTTATTGTCAGGGTAAAGGCAGGGGAATTGTTGAGATGAGTTGTCTACAAAATAGCTTAAGAGAGTTGATTTCTTATTGTGACATCATGAGTTAGGCTGGCTCAATTATGATGAGTAATAATCATGACAAAAAGTGCTCTGGCTATGGCCTTGGGAGATGAAAATTGAGGGGAGGAATTAGCAGGGGGTTGAGGAAAAAAAAAAAGAAATAAAATTGTCATCTTCAGTATATATTAAGCCAATAGAAATTGGTTTAAATTACAGTGTGAGAGTGGAGTAGCATGAAAAGTAACTCCACAAAAGCAGGACAATTATTATCTTATGTGCATCTATATGAAGTCAGGCACCCTGAGGGAGGATTAGGGTTTAAAGGGGTCCTGGCAGTGCAAAGAACCCAGGAAAAGTGAATCTGCCTGGTCCCCAGGCAGAGGGACATTTCAGATTGGAACTGCATCCTCCAGTCTTACCCTCATCACACAGCATTTCCCAGAGATCCACCTATAAAACTGCAGCATTTTTATGCCTCCTTAAGTGCTCAGAATCACACAGTCCTGGTTGTCAGAAATCTGTCCCTTTTCCTCCTGGATTTCCTTATCGTAAAGCTACACCTGGACTTTAGGTGACCTCATGACACCGTCCTTAGGATGCTGCAGAACCGTAATGTCCCCACCACCTCCCTTTTGCTTGGATAACTAAGCCAGCATCCCCCAGCTCCTTCCCATCTCCTTTCCCTGGGGCCCAGCACAATCCAGGTGGGAAACCCGACCCCTGGAGGCTCCCTCTGCCCTGGAATCAGGGGGCAGCTGGGTGCTGGGAAGCCACCTCTGAGAGAAGGGCTGAAAAACAAACAAGGCCCTGCGAGAGCCAAGGAAAACTGGAAGTAACGAGATGATTTGTGTAAACTTTAAACGGAGCGAGTTTCGTGCAGGAGGCTCGGGTTAAGTTTTGCGGGCAGGGAGAGGCAAACTCCGGCACAGCAGCGGCGGCTTCAAGGAGAGGTTCTGTCCTCCCTGCCTCTGTGCCACCCTCCACACCACGGAAAAGGCAGGCAAACGGATCCTTGAAGGTTTGCTCTGTGCTAAAATGAACGGGGGGAAAGCGCCAGAATAATCCGAGTTTCGCCTGTCAATCCCGAGCTGCTGGAAACAAGCGGGTGTTTGTGACGGGCAGGCAAGGAGCAGCCTGCCCGCTCTGGGCAAAGCATCCAACCTGGGAGCTCCACTTTTACCTGGGGGTTGCACACGAAAGGAAAACACATTTCTGGGCCTTGCAGGCCCACCGAGCAGAGGTGCACAGCCCCCCTGCAGACCACCCACCGCCTCCTCACAGCCAGCGCTTGTTCTCCCGCTCGTGGCTTTGGGACACCCCGGCGTGGCCAGGGACCAAGAGCAATTTGGAAGCCAGGAGAACATAAACAGCTGCAGATTTAGAAAACAAGAGATAGAGATTTTTGTGATAGAGCTGTCGCTCCAAGGAGCGAGACATAACTATGAAGTCAAAATGGAAAACCTGTCTGGCTCGGGAGCATGGAAAATGCGCTGAGGGCAGGAGTTATGCAATGTGGCAAGATGTTTATCACTTCTGGGGGTTTTTTGCCTCTTTTTTTTTTTCTGAAATTGAAGATGAGAATTAGAACACAGGCTGCTGGGGGTGAGAAAAACAGGGACACTTCACTTCTTGGGCTGACATTTCAAAAGTGTGACACAGCAACAATGACACTGGGGAAAATTTTAATGGATCCTCTGGTTTGCTCTTCTCTGACTACTTTCAAGGAAGATTCAGATGACACAGTGATGAAAGAAAGGGGATAGACCCTCTCCCACCCAACAGCTCCTCAATATCAGCAGCTCCTTGATACCAACACCAACAGAGTCAGGGCTCAGCTCAGGAACAGAGTCTGTGCCACACTCGGCATCATCAGAAACCTCTCCTGTCTCCACACTCAGCAGCACCTCAGAAATGCCTTTCCTAGGAGTTCAAAACCAAACCCAAATGCTGCTGCCTGTCCAAATGCAGAGGAGATGACAGCTGAGGGGTTCGGGAAGGAAAGTCGGGAAAAGTTCACGAGAAACGCTCATGGGTGGTGGAGTGACGTAACCCTCTAGGTAGCATCCAGCATTTTGAGGCCAGCCATCCATTAACTTTCCATTAAAAACCTGGCAATCTACAGGTCTGAGCGTTGCAACATCCTATTTCTGTGTGCCAGAGAGGGTGTGCACCCACGGGCTGCCCCTGCTCCCCTGGGTGCCCAGGAGCTGCTCGGGATGTCCAGAGCCAGCAGCCACTCATTCCTGGGAGAAATGAGTCAACACTCAGACCAGAGACACATTCCAGGGTCCAGGAAAACAACTGGAACCTTGAGTGGTCTTGCAACATCCAGCCACTCAGCAGGGTGAAGCAATCACTCACATGAGCTGGTCCTCAGCTCGTTTCAGCCGCGCTGCAGAGCCCGGGAGCAGCCAGGACCAGAGTCGGCTCCTCCTGGTTTATGGGTGCTGAGCGACCACCAGCGACCTCTGCCAGCCCACCCGCCCAGTGGGGGCAGTGAGCTGTGTGCTGGGCACCCCTAAAATGCACAAAGAGCCCTCTCTGGCTGGAACAGAGTCTGTGCCACACTGGCATCATCAGAAACTTCTCCTGTCTCCACACTCAGCAGCACCTCAGAAATGCCTTTCCTAGGAGTTCAAAACCAAACCCAAATGCTGCTGCCTGTCCAAATGCAGAGGAGATGACAGCTGAGGGGTTCGGGAAGGAAAGTCGGGAAAAGTTCACGAGAAAACGCTCATGGGTGGTGGAGTGACGTAACCCTCTAGGTAGCATCCAGCATTTTGAGGCCAGCCATCCATTAACTTTCCATTAAAAACCTGGCAATCTACAGGTCTGAGCGTTGCAACATCCTATTTCTGTGTGCCAGAGAGGGTGTGCACCACGGGCTGCCCTTCCCCCTGGGTGCCCAGGAGCTGCTCGGGATGTCCAGAGCCAGCAGCCACTCATTCCTGGGAGAAATGAGTCAACACTCAGACCAGAGACACATTCCAGGGTCCAGGAAAACAACTGGAACCTTGAGTGGTCTTGCAACATCCAGCCACTCAGCAGAGTGAAGCAATCACTCACATGAGCTGGTCCTCAGCTCGTTTCTCAGTCGGCTCCTCCTGGTTTATGGGTGCTGAGCGACCACCAGCGACCTCTGCCAGCCCACCCGCCCAGTGGGGGCAGTGAGCTGTGTGCTGGGCACCCCTAAAATGCACAAAGAGCCCTCTCTGGCTGCTGTGTGGGCAGAGAGAGGCAGTGCAATCCTGCCTTTGCAGCGATGCCAAACTGCTGCCCTGGGAGGAGGAAGCACCTCCTCGTCCTCCATCCCATGTACACCAAAACAGCAGCAGCAGATTTGCATTTCTGACACTTCAACAGTTACATTAGACTTGGCTGGGTTTTTTTTCCTTTCTCTTGCAAGCCTGAAAAATGTTTAGAGTCTAAGGAAAATATAAAAAAAATAAAAAATCCGACAAAACCTAGCAGGAGTATAATTTTTCCATGCCAAGGAGGGGGGTTTTAAAACAATTTCAAGGCAAAGCTTCTGTAGTTACAGTGGTACATTTATATCGCAGAAAGAGTGGTGGAAAACAAACATTTCAGAGGTAAAAGCAGTTCAGCCCTAGCAGGTGTTTTATGATGTTAACAGTGCCAAGTGAGGAAAACATCTCTCCATTACAGATGCAATTATCTGTTTGAACTGAAAACACAGACTTTGGAGAAAAAACAGCAAAATGCTTGACTTCCAAAATATTTAACTTATTTTGAGCATCTGACCAGTAGGAGGGAGCAAAGCAGGGACAAAACCACTCGTGTGGTGCTTCCAAATGTACATATACTATTCACGCTTTTCATAGCTGAGTGGTTAACAACAAAGACAATCACATTCTTGCTACAGCTGATTAAACAGTTGATCCCACGGACCCCAGGCTTCTCAGACACGGTTGTTTGCTGTAAGCAGAACCAGCAAAACAAAAACAAGGCTGAAGAGGAGATGTTCATCTGCCGTGGCTCGAGTTCAGGACAGCAATCCCAGCCAGAGCCCTGCATAAATATGAAACACGTCCTGTTTACACTAAAATTAATGCAATTTAGCCAGAACTGTGCAGGGTTTGGAACGTGGAGGTGTGGTTAGATTTCGTAGCTGAGCTGGGATCTGAGTTGTGCCTCTCCCGCTATCATCAAAGAGCTGAAGTTGCCAAGTGCTGTGCACAGGACTCCTGGATCCCTGCTTTGTTTATGGGTTAATGTCCCAGTGTTCAATCCCTGTTTTCTTGGCTGTACATAGAGTGTCCCACCAGCCCAGCTGGGCAACTTTAGTGGATGCCTTAAGCACGCAAACAGCTCTCCATTTGGAAAGGCTTTGATTCCTGTTGAGCTTGTGAATAAACACATCACCCAAGAGTCCATTCTCCACCTACAGCTGCTCCCATGGGGCTTCCTGAATTATGATACATGGAATATCTGACTTGTGAAGAAATACATCCCGTTGAACTTAAATGATCTGTCCTTTCAGCAGGCATGCACTCATTCCTAGTTACATACCACAAATTCCTCTCAAAATTATTTTACATCCAGCTTTGTTTTGCGTTTTTGGAAGCACTGAGTGTTGTCTCCTTAATGTGCCTTTGTGAGAGACAATTGCATTTGTATTGGCAATCCTTTATTCTAAGATATTACTAAACCTCCAGTCCTCTCCCTGTGGAATGACAAGTTGGATAAATAAGAAAGCTGGCTTCTCACCACTTTTTTTGCAAAAGAGGAAAAAAATGTACTTTACTATGTGGCATAAGAGACAGTATTTCCACATAGCAGCAACCCTCTCTCTGGAAAAAAATAAAAATCCTGCAAGCCTTTCACATTTTAGCCCAAGCAGAGTATTTGCTCCAAAGAAAAAATGCTCAAAATGTTCTAGAACTGACTCCACTTTTGATATTCAATATTCGTTACTTGCTTTTGTCCCTGTATCATTTTTATTGCAGCAAATCTGAGAGCGGAACCCAGCTGACATTTTTTGTATCTCCCCAGTGGTGTAAGGACTATAAAAAAACCCCAATTTCCCACATGGATAAAGGAGCTGCAGTAAACTGAAAAGTTTACACAAAGAACAAAACAGGAGAAGCAGTGAGGGAGAGCTGTGACCACCACAGAGCTGGAAACTTGGAGCACAAGACCTGAAACAAGGTCCCCTTGCAGGAGGGATGAGGAATTTGGAGAAGACCACCACAAGCACAAGGCTAATATCCCTAATACATCTCATGTTTTATATATATATATATTTGACAGCAATGCAATAACCTTGGAAGAAATGCCATGTTCCATTTCTAGGTGTGCTTGGTGAGGGAACTTTAGCAAGGGTGAAGGGGTTTGTTCTTGACCCCATACTTGCTAAACCCAGATGGAGTTGGTCCTTCCAAGGCTTGGCCTTAACCCTGAGAGAGGAGACTGTTCTACAGGTCATATTCACCCACCACCCAGGGCCATGATCTGTAGGGCCTGGTGTCCCAGGGTTTGTGATTTCTGGAGTTTTTCCATAGTTAAATGCCTCTGAAGCTGCAACTCCATTTTAGGTTTGGTTAATGGAAACCAACTGGAAATATTCCCGTTGGCTCCCAAGGGCCATGCCTCAAAACATAATGTATTAATGGAATAAACCACCCTGTTAAATCACCAGAAGTCATGGACAGACTCACTCCTCACCCCTAAGCCCCTGTCCAGATGACACAACTCCTCTGCAAGGGAGGAGCAGGAGGAGTTAATCCAGGAACCAAAGTCGGGGCTGCTGAAATGCAAATTTCACACTCCCTCCAAACAAACACCTCTGGATGTGGGAAAAAGGAAAATCAGAGCATGGTCCCCAGGGTCAGACCAGAATGATCCTGTGACAGCCCTACAGCAGCCAAATCCTCCCCTGCCTATCCCGGAGCGCTCTGGCTACACAGGTATTGAGGAATGTGCAGGCAAGGAAAAGCTGCCACGGCTCATTAGAGGGCAAGGATGAGGAAAAAAAAAATAGAATCAGAGCATCATTTAGTTTGGAAAAGACCTTTGAGATCATCAAGACCAACTGTTAGCCCAGCACTGCCAAGTCCACCACTAACCCATGTCCCCAAGTGCCACATCCACACGTCTTTAAAATGAGCTTATTCTGGAAAAGTTGGATTTTGCTGCCTGGGATACATCTCCATACACTCAGCCCAGCTCGGAGCTAAGAGGGCCCTGAAGCTCTTGGAACCTTCTGCTGCAACTTTCCATCCAAAAGCTCCACGTGGACTCACTTGGAAATGGCAAGAGATTAGAGAACTTCCCGTCGTCATCACTTATTCACCAAAAGTTTGGAAAAATCTTGCTTTCCGCAGGAAAAAAAGAAAAAAAAAGGAAAGGGATCAGATCTTGAGGGAGGGGGAAAATAAAATGTTTATGGTGTGCATTACCTAAAAAAATAATTCATATGATGAATCTTTATCTTAAAAGCCCTGGACTAAAAACAAATAAATGAATCATTGAAATTATTGTGGAAACAGGCATGTTTCAAGTTATTTATGTGTTTAATGTTCCTTTTAGGGTTAGGTATTTTCCTTCCTATAAAGAAAGGCAGTTTTCTTAGCATTGCTGTGAATACCAATGTCAAATTCTATTTTAACGGTGCTCAGTGATGCATGAACATCCCAAAGGCAGAATTTTAAAAACACTAAAACCATTTGTTAAAGAGCAACTAGACAAATTGAGCAGCTCTCTTTCCCTGCAAGCTTTAGAAAGACAGGTCAAAATATGGTTCCACATGGAGAGTGCCTGAGGAATATTTTCATTGACTTTACCTGAACTCTGGATCAGACCCACAGAAGCATTTTTCTGTTGGCAATCTGTCTTTGTGAGCAAAATTATTGATAAGATTATAAGTAACCCAAGCACTTATTAAATGGCCAGGGGTTTTCCAACCAGAAAATGTGGCACATTCTCCAGAAGCCTTGAAGTTGCTGCTTGAGGTGGGAGATGCCTTTTGCAGCAACAGAGGAGCAGTGGTGGGACTCCAGGAGCTCCTAAACAAAGGCAGGAGGTCTCCTGCAGGTTGTTTTTTTTTTAAATGGAATATGGAATATAATTAGGAAATATATATGGAATATAATTAGGAAAGGAAGAAGTGGAAGGGAAGCCTGCTATGAAAAGGAACACCAGCCCAACCATGTCTTTTGAGAACATCACCAAGGCAGCATCTTTGCTGGTTCCTTCAAGGTTACCTGATCCAATTGTTCCAAGGATATCCCTCTTCTCTCTCCTGCTGTGATATTTCTGGCCTCATCCCTGTGTATTAGCTATCCAAACAGGAATTTTCTTCCTTGATATATATCTTCTCACCTCTTTATTTATTTCTTTTCCTTTTCACTCCATGTGACACACCAAGAGTACAATTTATATCCCTGCCCCACCTGACCTCCAGCCCAGTGAGGCCTAATTTTAAGCACAAAATTAAAGCAAATGTGATTTAATGGCTGCATTTCATGAGTTTAAAATTACATATCTTTTAGAGCAGTGCTGGTTCAGGGGGTATATTCCTGTACTTATGTTGTAGCTTCAAATTCTTCATAATTGCATTGCCCGTCCTTCTCTCTTTAGATATTTCCCTCTTTCGTCTCTGTCAGGAAAAGTATTTTTTTTTACCATTTGTTCACCACTTTATGATAACACAATCTCCGTGGAGTTTCCTTTGGCAGCAGGCCTTGGACTGAAATAATTGAAATTATTGAAATAATTTCCTGAAATAATTTAATTATTGAAATTAATAATTAATTATTGAAATTATTTAATGATCTGATCATTAATTGATTATGGTTTGTGGTTGTGTGCACTTGGTGTCCCATGGAATATGAAGTCAATCCTTTCCCAGGATAAGGAGTCCAAATTTCTAAGGATTCTAATTTCTTCTCCTTGAAGAAAACACTCCTCATTTCTCTCTGCTGCCATGATTCACCTGTGATTTTCCTCCAAGGAATACCTGCAGGGAGCCAGCAGGATTTTCCTTCAGCCAGTCACCACAGGCTACATATTTCCCACAGAATTATTAGAATTATTATTTTACTACTTCTTTTTGGTTATGGGTTTTTGGGGTTTTGGAGGGGGTTGTTTGTTTGTTTGTTTGTTTGGGGTTTTTTGTTGTTTTTTGTTTGTTTGTTCTTTTGGGGTTTTTTTAAGCAACAGCAGGTTTTCAAAAATACATTAATTTAATGTATTAAAACATACATTAATTTTAAAAAAAGGAAAAATCGTATATTGATTTAAATAAAGGAAAAATCACTGGTAAAAGTGTTTTAGGAAGTGGAGGTGATGGCTTACTGAATCTTTTCCATGTAGCAGGAAGACATGTGGTTCTAAAGAAAATCAAAATACAGATGAAATAAAAAAGCTTTAAGAAAATCGTAAAAAGAAAATAAATTAAGTAAAATTAAAATCCCAGTCTCCCCAACAAGGTAAATGAGGGAAATGAATGCCACCTGGACTGCAGCAGGTATTGGCTTGCTTAGATTTTCCACAAGAGGAAAAGAAATTCACTTTTCTCCCCTCCTGCGTCCCCACTTTCCATCCATCTTAATTTGGTCGCATTATTTTGTCAGCCATCTGCCCAGCTCCAAGTCAAATAACCTTCCTTCTTCTGCAGGACACAGCAGATCCAAGGCAGGGAACACGGAGCGTGGACCTGAGCCCTCCTGGCACCTGGCATGGATAAACCCGCGTTTAAGCCTGGCTCAGGTCAGGTTCATGGGTGCCCCCTTTAAAATCCTGCTGAAATGCTCTGAGCAGCTGAAATTAGCCTTGTAAATACCCTGCTGCCGTGCCCCAAAAAAGCCACGGAGCCTTGATTCCCTCTGAAATATTGAAGTATTTTGTTATTTTCTTAATGCTGCTGCCGCCTTTGGAGGAGCAGGTGGCCTTAGCAGAGATTTGTTAAACAAACACACGGAAAGGAAGAGTTATTCTGGCAGAGGGGGGGAATGGAAGCCAATATTTCTTCTTGCTGAGGTCCAAAGTGTGTGCCTGTGAACCCACAGGCAAAGTGTGCACAGGAATTTGTCACTGTGTGCTGTGTGACATGGTGACAGGGATTTACCAGCTGGAGGGGAAAGTAAAAACAAAACCCCATCCGGAGGCAAAGCCTGGCTAAAAAAGCAGAACAAATTCTGTCTTTCCCTTGGGAAGATTCTTGTGGAGACAGGAAAAAAATGAAAATAAAATAAAATAGTCAATAAAATAAAACAATAAAATAAAACAAAAATAAAATAAAATAAAATAAAATAAAATAAAATAAAATAAAATAAAATAAAATAAAATAAAATAAAATAAAATAAAATAAAATAAAATAAAATAAAACAAAAATAAAATAAATAATAAAACAAAAGAAAAATAAAATAAAATTTAAAAAAGCAAATAAAAATAAATAAAATAAAATAAAATAATAAAAATAAATAAAATAAATAAAAACCAAAATAAAAATAAATTTAAAAAATTAAAATAAAAATTAAAAAAGAAAATCAAAATAAATAAAATAAAATAAAAATAAAGAATAAAATAAAATAATAAAAATAAATAAAATAAAATAAATAAAAACCAAAATAAAAAATAAATTTTAAAAATTAAAATAAAAATTTAAAAAGAAAATTAAAATAAATAAAATAAAATAAAATAAAATATAAAACAAAATAAAAAATAAAATAAAAATATAATAAAATTTTTTAAATGAAATAAAATTTAAAAATAAAACAAAATAAAATAAATCACAGGCAAGCAACAACAACTGAAGACACAAAGTCACTGTCAGGTGGGAGGGAGATGCAAAATAAACTTTTTGATGAGAATAAATGTCACTTTTTGATGAGAATAAATGGAAGAAATAGCTATTTTTGCAAGGGTGAGGGGAGAATTAGTGCCCAAACATTCACACTGCCTAAAGTGTGATCAAGTGCTAAGGGCTAAGGATTTGAAGGGATTTCATGCTGTTTCTTGGGTCTTTTTGGGGGGGAAGGGGAGGGTGGGAATGGAAAGGAAACAGAGGGAAAAGGGAGAAATAGGTAGTAAAAACATCATGAGAAATATCACAGTAGCGAGGAGGGAAGGCAGCTGAAAAAGTCAAGGATAACTGAAGAAGCACATGAAGCATGACCCTGAAATGAGACTGATGAAGTGAGTTTTTTGGGTTGAGTGCTGGCTGGAAAAGGGGAGTTGGAGCACTGCCCAAGGAAACTGCCTCCTGCTATTTAATTCCTAATGAGTTCAGGGAACAAGGATTTTGCCCAGGCTTTGAAATAAACAGGATTGTGTTAAAGAAATACTTGAGACCATCATTAATATCTACTTCTAGTGGAAAAAAAAAAACCCTGAGACCCCACATCCTGGCCAATCATTTGGGTCAAAAAGGTAATATCAGATGAATTTCAGTGCTGTGCGTTATTTTGTAGGGCCAAATAATATTACGTGTTTGCTTCGTGGGTCTTCAGAAGAGAAGGGTCATTTCTAATAAATTATTATGTTAATTAATTATATTAATTATATACTTAATATATATTAATATTTTACATATTTTATGTATAAGTATATAATTAGTTCTTAATCAAATATAATCAATAATTAATAATTGAATATCACTAATAATTAATTACTTAATGAATAATTTTATTAAGTAATTAACTAATATAATGTTAATTAATTATATACATTAATTAATTAATGATATATTAATTAATGTTATATTAATTAATTACTCTAGGACTTCAGCATTGTACTTTCTTGTTTTCCTCCCTTCCTGTGCCAATTTTTTCCATCCCTGTAATCGTCCTTCCTGTTTATGCAGTTCCATATGCACAGTGGCTACTAAAAGTCAGCTGTTCCAACTGTTTACTGTAAATATTTACACGGTGGCTATTAGTGAAATCCGTATCTCTGAATGCATGATGGATGGCAGAGGGGGTCTAAGCCGAGAGACACTGTGGGATAAACAGGGGAAAGTCATGTGTGTAGTCTGGGAATGCTGCTTCCCACTGCCTGGAAGGCAGAAAGGAAAGTCATGTGCTGAGGAAAAAATGCTGAGGAGAACAAGGTTATTTGCTGATGTCTGTGATCCAGTTTGCATCCCCTTTTCTCCAGGGAATCCTGGGGTCTGTGCTGACAGTGAACACCCAGCAGCTCCTGGATGAGCCGTGGAATCCATCGCCTTCTGGAAAGGAGGGATCCCAAGTGTCCCCGTTCTTTGTGTCCTTTCAGAAGCAACTGGTGTGGCAAAGCAGATTTTCTCTTGAGAAAGAGACATTGAAGGAATAATAAAAATGCCCTCCAAATAGTTAATTGTTGTCAAAGAACAGAATTGAGATTAGTTGGGAAGAGCAGAAATAAGCAGGCATTCGATGTCAGTTAAATATTTGCTGGAGCAACAGTTTGGGCTTTGTTAAGAGGAGTTTTTCCACATGGTGCTGTCACATCAAACCTCAAAGAGGAATCACCTCCACAGCTCTTCCAGCCAACCTGACCTCCTAATGGCACAAAAGGAGAGAGTTGGAAAGGTGACATTTCCCAAAAAACCTCTGAATAGACAGGTCAATATATCTCAGCACAGAGACCAGCCTCGTCCCATGCTTCTAATCAGAGTTGCGGGAATTATTTATAAATCAGGATAGCACGTAATCCTAAAGCACGTGCTCGAGCTCCTTGTTTAAGCCCCAGCATGTGTTTAGATGCTGTTTTCAGGGCTGGGCTCTGCTGATGACCCAGCTGATGCACGTCACTGAGCATATCCTACAGGGAAATAACTTGGCAGTTTACTCTGGATTTGAGATGGGACTTGTGAGCACACTGCATGACTTGTGCCTGCACGACGTGAGGGTTTGGGAAAGGTTCCACGTGTTACTAAACCCATTCGAGATTCTGAACTCTGCCTCCTTTGCTTTCCTTTTAATTCCTAGAAAAATGTAAAATCCACAGGGAGGTGACCAGGCTAATGAGGCTGATGAGTACCTATTCTTGGGGATTCATCCTGGAGAACATCATTTACCCTGATCAACAGCAGGCTGGAGAATAAAGTCAGGTATGGGGCTCCCCTGAGAGCCAAGTGGAGGAGCCTGGAGAAGAGGAAAAAGAAAAAAAAAGAAAAGAAAGAAAGGGGGGGAAAAGGAAAAAATGACCTGTCCTGAAGGGAGGAGGAGGCACATTTTGGTGTTGTTCACATCCTGATGCACTGCAACGTTCCCCTTCCATGTACACAGCAGCACACCTGCAACTACAGCTACAAAAATCCCCCTTTTGGTGAAAACGCTCTTCTCTGCCAGCTGCAACTCAACAAACCTGTGCTTCCCTCCACCCATAAACCTCCATTTTCCTCCTTGCTGCCCAGGTACCCCTCTGATCAAAGGGAAAACAGCTCCTTTTTTCAGTGCTCCCTTTCATTTGGCAGAAGCACCTTCCTTCCCACACCAGAATTAATCTCTGCACAGGTATTTTTCCATTTGTAGCTCAACCTTCTTTGTGGGAAAGTTTATTTTGCTCAGCCCAATTAGCCACTGCTGCAAATGGTCTCTTAATGGCAGCCAGGGTGGGATTAGTCATTCCCAAGTGGAAGGTTTGCTCCATGCGGCACCTGCCTTCTGCTCCGCTTTACAGGAGAAGGATGGAGCTGATGGCACCACCTTTGATTTCTCCCTGCAAGGTATTTTATTTCTGCTGGCACTCCCAGAGCTCAGGCTTGGATGTATTTATGACACAGCTTGATGTTAATGTGAGTTTTCCACGCTCTACCACTGCGTTCTCACCTCTCCTTCCCCCATGTTATTCCGCTCTCATCCGCTACTTGCATTTATCTTTTTCCCACCTTTTGGCTTTCTTGCAGAAGGATCAGAGCAGAAAGCTCTCCTCTGTTTGGCAGAGAGTCCAAAAGTGGGCTCAGAGCACCACAGGCACACGAGGTTTTATCACCCAGGTCTTACCTGCCCTCCCCAGATGCTGCTGCTGGAGCATCACCGCTGACAAGGGGGAGCCCCCTTCTCCCTCTGCCCTAAAACAGCTGATTAAACAGAAAGCCATTAATTTCCAACTCGGCAGACCCACAGCCTGTGGGGGGAAGTGTTTTCAGGCCTGGCAGATCACCCTGACCCCGGTTCAGACGCAGGTGTGAAGGCAGGAGCTGCGGGGGCTTTCTCCAAGGCCACTGCTCACCCTGGAATGCGATGGGGAATCCAAGGGCAGCCCCCGAATTCCTTGTGTCTCAGTCCCCCCTCCTCAAACAAAAGCAGCAGCGCCTTACAATGAGTGCCATTGAAGAGATAACCACCTCCACCGCCCGTTATTGGCTTTGCAGTGGCATTTCCTCTATCAAGAACGAGCCCCACAACAAGGTATTTGTACCTGGCTGCAAGACAAACTTGCTTTTCACCGGTGCCTGCTGCACATACCGCACCGAGGTGTTGGGAGGATTAATTACTTAGCTCACGCAGAGGACTTTGAAGATAAAATGTGCCAAGCAATTTCTATGTGTTTTACTGATTTGGGCATGCACAGACATTTTTTTCATAATGGTTTGTTGATTTTGTTGACTGGCAGTCCAGGACAAAGCTGCATTTCTTGCGAGGTTTCTTATTTTAATATTATTTTTAATAGGATTTTTAAATTGCAGTATTTACTTTAGTCACCTATTAAATAGCTAATTACTTGTGATCCTGTTTAGGTTTGTGTTTAGCACAGACAACAATTACATCTTTTCTCCCACAGCCCATGGTTACTGCATTACATGATCTATTTTTTTCCCCTGTAAACATAGGACTTTCTAACTGCAATAACTTATTTTCATGCTTTTCTTCCATAAGGTGGAATGAATCTCCGTAAAGGCTCTCTGCTTTACCCACAACAAAGGAACCATGGCCAAAAGCTGTAGTATAAACAGGGGAGATTGATCCTTTGTGTCATCAAAAGGTGTAAATGGAACATGAGTATAAACAGGAGAAACAGCAGGGTAGGGAAGGGAAATGTATGCAAAGCTGGATGCTGGCTGATTGTGAAAAGGTGCCGGTGATGCCCTCTTGGGAGGTCATCAGGTTGTCCCTTCAGGAGAATGAGCAGGGAGAGACTGGTGGCTGTCACCCACCAGAGCTTCATGGAAAGCACTGATAGGAACAGCGGCAGGAAGGTGCCACAGAGGAACCTTCAACCAGCATGACCCAAAAATCTCTCTGAGAGCCTGCCTGGAGGAGAGGAGCCCCACCAGCAACCCCTGCGCCTTGTATTTAAACCACTACTACCACTTCCACAAAGCCCCCGTTAAAGAAAAAGGCTTTGCTGGACAGAGGCAGATCACATTTGCCAGATTATTTCTATTCTGCTTCCTCACCGCTTCAGGCCAGCACTAAGCTCCTCTGCAGCACCCAGGAAAAGGTCAAGCCTCGTCAGAAACAGCACCAACAACAACCAGACAGGAAAGGTCTCCTTTCTTGTCTGCCTCAACCTCCTTTTGCTGCTGCAGGGGGATTTCTAAACTCAGCATTTTAGAGCAGATTATTTTTCCTGCCTGTCCTTAGTGCCAGCCCCTGACAGGACACCCAGCCCTGCAGGCTGGACTGAGGACCTTCCCAGGAGCAGAAGGTGACCATCAGATCTCTTTTGGATGAGATAACCTGTCCTGTGTGTGTGTGTGTGCAGCCTCTGCCCAGCCCTTCTCTCCAGTGTGAGCAGGCAAACCTTCTGTCTGCCCCAGGAGATGCTTTTTTGCAGCTCATCTCCTTCGAGCTCTAATCCAAAATAGCGTTAGCAGATGGAAACTCTGGATTTGCCTCCCTGTGATGCCATCCAGAGGCCACACAGCTCCAAGGGGGGGGACCTGCCACAGGCACAAAGGGAGCTGCTGCCTTACAGCCTCTCCGCTGGGATCTGAGGGCTCATTCAGCCCTGCCTCTCTATTTACTTTTCACAGGTTTTGTGGCAGAGGCTGTGCATTGCAACAACCCTTTTTCCCCCCCCTTTTTTTCCAGGAATTCACAGCAGGTGCAGGATTGTGGAGGATACTTGCAGGAATAAGCCAGGCTCCAGAAAGAAAAAACCTCCAACCGTGCCCATCCTGCTGTCTCCAGCTGAGGTCAAGGCAATCCAGCTAATTATTGGATACACTAAATTTCTTTACAAGCACAGGAGCCCCTCCAGGAATCCTGCAGTCAGGTTTAGCAGTGCCACGCATCCCAAAGCTTCCAGGGCAGGCAAGCTTCAGGGATATCATGTTTTTCCAGGCCCAGTACTGAAAGTAATAGGAAAACAACTGTCTCATTGTTTAGAGCATCCCTAAATATTGCCAGTAAAGATCTGGTCAACTTTCCACAGTCTGCGGCTTTTGAGATTTTTCCACCGGGGTGATTTATTTCATCAAAACAGCTCTTGGGCCACCAGCTGTTAAAGCACTTGTGGAAAGGGCCAACTCCATTCTCATTCCTCACTGCAGGTTTCCCTTAATAGAATCAAACTGGATAATAAGTGCTAATACTGCGATACAGTTCTCTGTGCTTTGACCTGAATTCTCCTCCAGCTCCCGAGGGGGTGGGCAGAGGGAGAATGCTGCAGGATTTCCTCCAGTGCATGGACAGGCAGGATTAACCCATACAGACATTCCTCATCCCTGTGTTTTGGGAACATTTCGAGGTCTAGGCTCTGCTGTATCAAATTCTGTGCAAAATCCTATCCAGCATCTCTGATCCTGAACTGTTTGAGGTCTGTAAATATCCAAACAGTGCTTGGTCCCAGAGCCTGTTCTCCAGAATGACCTTTCATTGCTGCATGCAGCCAGATCACACAGTCACAGCTGTTGTTTTGGGGTTTTTTTTAATAAAAAGATAAGATATGGCACAGTTTTCTAAGTTTGGTAATTGCACTGCCAGCTTAAGCACCCAATAAGAAAGCAAACATCACTGTGATTAATTAATATCACTGAGGGAGAGGGGAGAGTTTTATTTTGTTGGTTTTTTTCCCCTGAGAGACTATCAAGAAAAATCAGATTGGTGTAAACATCACAAGTGTATTTTGGCCAGGTTCATTTGGCAGGTCGGGTTCCAGTGAAATTGTTCATTTAACTGCTCTCATTGCTGCATAACCCAAATTGTAGTTTGAGACACATGAGCCACATGTGACACTAGGATATGCACAGAGCTATGACAAAACCAGCTCACCCAAGATGTGTGGAGCAGAGCAAGGTAGCCCAGGAATGGGATCTGGGATGGAATGAGGTGACTGATCATCAAGAGATTATCAAGAAAGGTCAGACTGGTGTAAACATCACAAGTGTGTTTTGGCCAGGTTCATTTGGCAAGTTGGATTCCAGTGAAATTGTTCATTTAACTGCTCTCATTGCTACATAACCCAAACTGTAGTTTGAGACACATGAGCCACGTGCTTCTCTAGGACATGCACAGACCTGTGGCAAAACCAACTCACCCAAGGTGTGTGGAGAAGTGCAAAGAAGTCCAGAAATGGGATCTGGGATGGAATGAGGTGACTGGTTCCTCCTGGTCCTAATCCCAGCAAAAACACGTGTTGCTGCCCAAGAAATTGGTCCTAAATTGCTTCTCAAGTAGAAATGGGCATCCTTAGACTTCAGGGTTAAGGTTTTGGGATTAAGGCTCCAGGCTGAGGAGCAGGGTGAGGTTACAGCCATTGTAAGGCATTCCCACACTTCCTCCTCCCAGGTCAGGGACAGCAGCGCTGACCTCCCGCGCGGCTCAGCCTGCGCTTCCAGAGGAGCTCTGGCAGCCAAGGGGAGGAAGGAAGGAATGCAGCCTCTTCCAGTCACCAAGTTAATGGCTTTCAATGCATAATTAGTGTCATTCTTGAAAACCCACGTCTTGTCGCCACTCGAAATGTGTTTAGCTTCTGTTTCCTCATTATTTTAGGATCTCGTTTTTCCGCTAGATTAAGGAGATGCTTTTGTTTCACACACACTCCCCCCCCCAAAAAAAAACCCCTCTCCCATGTGGGTGTTCATAGATGATTAAGAGATGATTGGAAACCTCTTGGCCTGCTCTTTGCATTAAATACTTGCCTGAGGAAGGACAAATATCCACTATGCAGTTTGGAAGTTTGACAAAATCTGACGTATTGAGCAGAAACTAACAAATCCCTGATTTGTATCTCATCCTGGGTACCACAGTTCTTTGGAACTGCTTATGCACAGTGATCATGAAATGAATTAAAGACTTTAATTTAAAATTTTCCTATATTGCCGTAGAAATTTTGGGGGATTTCAGGCTGCCCTGAAAAGCCCAAGCACCCCAAGGGAGCTAGTTTAGATTAGTCAGGGAGAGCAGGGCTGCTCCCTAATGGAAAAGCCAGGAAAGCCAAGCAGCAGCCCAGCAACAGGGCAAAAGGCAGGCAATCCTGCAGCTCAGGCTGGGCTGAGCTCAAGTGGGGACCCCTTGCTGTCATTATTGGGGAAAACTTGTTGCCTTGAGATGTGAAGTCAACTTTGAGTAAATTGGTGGAGAGAACTTCCTCTCTTCACTTTCTCTGTCCCTATCAGAGAAAACCCATTTCAACTGATGTAGTGAGAAAAAATGACTTGACATCTCTGACTCTAATCAAAACACATTGTTGTTTTTTAACCCCACTGGCATGTCAGGGCACATGTCCTCCTGCAGCCACAATAGTTTCCAAACTCCCTGTGCCTGCAGCCACTTCCACCCCAGCCAGAATGTGCAGCAGCTCACGAGCCTTCAGGCACACCACAGCTGGGCAAGCTGAGCAAAAGGGTTCAAATCCACAAATACAGAGATCTAGAGTTACACACGACATGTTTCTTATCCTATTTTATTTTTTGATTTGATTTTTACTTGCAAGCCAGCACAAATGCAATGTTCTACGGAGGGACACACTCTCTTTCCCCTGCCTTGAGACAGACAGAAAGGCTTAGGAAATGCCACAGAAATAAACTCCACACAGAAAATGCAAGAACTGAGCAGTTCAGCTTTCAAGAGTCAGATAATGGCAAACAGAAGGTTGAACTTTTCCCCTCGTGTGCATATGCATCATGATTCATTGCATACTCCTCTTATGCTATTCCTCAGCTATTGCAGCATGCCATAATTTGTCTCCAGAGGCAAACAGTAGTTTGCAGAGCTGCATACTTGTCTCTGTGCGGCGGGGCAAGGCTGAGTTCACAGCACATGCCCAAGGCACTGCACACCACGGCAAGCGTGCTGCCGTCGGGGAGAAGCACAAGAGCAGGGCTGCTCCCTAAAGGAAAAGCCAGGAAAACCAAGCAGCAGCAGCAGCACAGGAGCAGGGCAAAGGGCAGGCCGGCCTGTGGTGCAGCTCAGGCTGGGCTGAGCTCAAGTGGGGACCATCAAAAGTCCAAGGTGAGGCAGGGCAGGGAATGGGTCAGGTTGGAAGGGACCACAGTGGGGTCATCTGGTCCAGCCTCCCTGCTCAAGCAGGGTCATCCCAGAGCAGATGGCGCAGGATTGTGTTGAGGGAGGCTCCACACCCTCTGTGGGCAATCTGTTCCAGTGCTCAGTCACTGCACAACAAAGAAGTTCCTCCTCATGTTCATGTGGAGCTTCCTTTGCATCCATTTCTGCCCATTGCTTCTTGTCCTATTGCTCAGCACCATGGGGGCAGAGCCTGCTCCATGCTCCTGGCACTCTCCCTCCAGATATTGATAGATATTGATAAGATCAAGGTCTGTTAGTGCCCTCAGGGCCCCCAGCTGGGCATGGGTGTCCCTGAGATGTGGCTGCCCTGAAACAATTCCCTCAGGTGCAAGGGAGGTTGCATTACAAGGTGGTTGAATTGCACTGGATCAAGTGGCCTGCCCATGGCTAAGCCAAAAGCTGCCCCACACACCCAAAAGTGCAGGATTTGGCCTTGTGAGGTGAGAAGTAGTGGCAGGTTTGAGTCACTTCTGGCAGCAAATCGAGTGGAGCTCCTCATCCCCAAAGCACAGCTCAGAAAAGGCTCTGCTACAAAAGCAGCCTCAAACCATGGCTTTGTGTCCATGTGTCCAAATCACTGCTTCACCCCAGCCAGTTTGGACCAGTGCAGTCTGGCAGGCTGGTATTGCAAATACCTCTGAAAACATCCCTGAGCTGTCTTCTGAAAGGAGTCCAAGCCCAGTGCTGGTGCTGCTGAAGTCAGCATAACCCCGAGCTCAGGCAGAGCGCTGCCTGTGGAGCCTGGACTGCACCGGACACGCTTCCCAGAGCTGCAGGCTGAGCAATCAGCTATTCCCATGCAGATGAGCCCTGGGAGATGAGCAGCAGCCAGCACTGGGACCTGGAGTTCTGGGAAGAGCAGACCTCTGCTTTCCCAAATGTCTCAAGGCGGGAGCGATGCCGCTCGAACCTTGCGAGCCGTAAAAAGTAATGGGAAGCAGATGCTGCTGTACCTTAGATTAGAATCTGTGTTTAGATTTCCAAGATAATTTTTATCTCTGATACTTTGGCTAACGCAAGGCTGATATGATAAATGGATTTTCTGCAGAGTCTGAGAACAGTGCGCCTGCTTCAGAGCGCAACCTGATCCAGAGTTGTCTCCGGCAGGGAGACAGAGAAAAGAAACAGAGCTGGCCTGGACGAGGGTCGGGGTGGAGGATGTGTCACATGCAGAGGGTCAAACAACCCTGGGCTGGTGCTGGAGAGGGAGGAGTCCCATCTCCCCTCCCACCTGCCCCGGGCAGGGCGGGAAGGACCATCCCACAGGGCACCTTGGAGGACCAGAGAGCCTCCTCTCCATCCCTCCCAGCAGCCGTGCATCCTCCCCAGCCCGTGTCTCAGAATCCTCAAACCCTAAAGGGGTGAGCTCAAACAGCCAGGAAACTGGCTTAAATCACCCACTGATGGAGAGAAGAGGGTGATTTACATTCCAACAATCCGTATTTCCACTGGCCCACAGTACCAGGATGGGTTATAGACCTCCCTGTGCATCCTCATCCTCCTTAGCTCAGCTGAATCCCGAAACTGATTTTTTTTCTGAATTTCTGAAACTGATTTTTCCATAAGTTGTCTTCCAATATCCCTTGTCCCCATCACCTCTCCTGAGGCCAGGCACAGTTTACTGTCATGCTGTGACTTCTTTTTCACTGTCCCCTTGAAGCAATGGCCACCAACAGTCCATACAGCCTTGTCTTGGTGTGCAGCCAATGGGGCCAATGGCAAATACACATGACCAAAAAAAAAATATGGGGGTAAAGAGTTAGAAAGATTTTTTTTTGAGATTATTTTTTTCATTATTATTTTTCAGCCTGAAAACTCTTGGCAGAGTAAAACTCATCAGTTCCTTCTAGCATTGTAAGCAGAGATTATGTAATATTTACAGTGATATTAATGCAATCAATCAGCGTCAGCAAGTGGAGATTTGGGAGTCAGTTATATACACGAGAGAAAAGTGGGGAAAAGGGAAGCACAAAGGGGTCCCTGTGATGGCCAGGGAAAGATGCCAAATAATTTCACTGCTTTCCAAACTAATATGTTACAAAATAACACAATCAGCTTTGGCCCAGTTCATTAAAAATAATTGACTTGACTGCTCGGTGACTTCCCGGCAGACTGGAGATGCCCATGAGCACCCAGGCGTTCCCATAAACACCTTTCCTCCTCCCATTTGAAGGGAAAGGCTTTGCCCTGCCCTGCTCCAGCTCCGTTCCGAGTGATGTCAAAGGAGCCCTTGTTGGACCTTGGGCTAGTGGGAATGGAGAAAGAGTCATGGATCAAGAGCCCACGCTGAACAGAAGGGCTTGGCCACCGCTCCCTCCGCTTCCAACAAAATGCCTGAAAGAGGCCGTTCTTCCCAAGGTGTGGGCCTTGCAGCATCAGACTTTGCAACGCTGAAAGCCCCACAGACAGCAGCTTCTGCTGCTTTGTTTTATTTTCCTTTTCTCCTTCAGGTGGAAATGCTAAGAGGGAATCGTCGCCAGAACTTGATTTCTGCATCGCCGTTGGAGAAATTTCTGGCAGCGGGGGAGAGGGGTTGTTTTGCTGTGCAAAAACGTGGGACCTGCAGAGGATTTGAGAAAGGCCTCAAACCCAACCCAGCCAGGTCCCAGGTAGGCTGCAAAGGGCTCAGCAGCTGGTATCCAAGGAGCTGGGAATGTGCTGAAGAACAGCAGCTGGGAATGTGCTCTGGTCCCTGTCTCCCAGGGTGGAAACACTGCAGGCATTTCTAAGCCATGTCTTGGAATAAGCCTTTCCTAAATAGTTGCTACTGATGTTTGGACCCCAGCCTACAGTTTGGCAGAGGCCAGTCTTGGGATTCAGGTCTTAATGTGGAGTGTCTCAAGTTCTGATGATGCTGGAGTGAGGGATCCCTGCTGCTCTGGCTGGTGGGCCACTCTCACTGGGGGGAATAGGCAAACAAGTTTAGAAAGTCAGGTCATATCCTTATAAACCCATGAATCCTGCCTTCAAAATAGGCAGGAAGGGATGAATGATCTAGTTTTCTTAATTTAAAAATGTTATGTAACTGTTGAGATACTGGGTCGGACGGTTTTCACATCCCAGTAGAAAATCTGATCTCTGACTTCTGCTGGACCATGGAAGAGTTTCATAGCCAAATATTACTAATTTGAGAAATTCAGGTCTGTTCTGAAGGGGTCACTGCCTGTTGATGTCTTTGCTGAACAGAAAAATTTCAGCTCACAGAATTTACCATGGCCTGATACCTAAAGGACAAAGCCTGCATTTCTTTAAAAATGTGTCACTTGAGAAACAGAGGCAAGGACCTTAATTAAATTAAGAAAAACTGAAGTGTTAGAAAGGCCTGAAACCTTACAGCCCTTTCCTCAGAGGACTTTTTTTGACCAAGAATTCAGTTTAACTTCTGGAGTAAGAAATTGAAGTTATGCTTCATTTGGAGAGGGACAGTCTTTATATTTTAAAACCCATCAAGCTCAGTAAAAGAACAGGAGAGACACCATTTTCCCCATGTTCCTGTTTGTGATGTATATAGAGGAATGCTCAGGCCAAAATCAAAACAAGCATACTCAGGAGTGCAGGTTTCTTTTTCTCTGTTTTCTCTGCCAGGACCCACCTGAGGAAATTCCAGAGAGATTTGCTGACACCCACCTTGGTTGAAAGGGAAGGGACAGCTGAGTGGCAGAGCACTGCTGAGCTCCTGACGCCACTGAGGATGGAGATGATGACCCCAGGAATGCTGGTTTTGAGGAGAGCAGTCGGCCTGGCTGTCAGTGAGTAATGCCTGCTCTCCAGAGGAGGATCAGCACGTGGGCAGCAGTGGATTTTTCAAGAGCAGCCCTCCCCTCCAGTTTGTTTGGCAGCAAGAGCCACTTGTCTCCGAACAGGCACGCAGCATGTGATCAGTCTGGGCTCCGTCCCATTTAGGAGCATGACCCTTGGGGAAAGCTTGACATCAGATGATGCCCTTCTCAGAGAGTACAAAACTCTGTTTCGGGCCAAGTTTTGTGCATTTCTGACTCCTGAGCCATGCTCTCACTTCTCCTCTGTCCCAGTGAGTCTATTTTGGGCTGAATTCCTAGTGACACGAGCAAAAATTCCTAGAAAAAGACCCTTGTGCGCAGATGGAAGAGCAAACTCTCTTAGCCACAACCACAAACCACTTCCATAAACTCCAACCTTTTGCTCCAGCTTTAGGTTTCCTTGCAGAGACTTGGAAGCTTTCTGGGCAAAGTTTAGTGCTCTTGGGGAGTAAGGGGCCCCTTTTTTATTGCTGCAGAAACCTGTTCCTTGCACCATGGGGGTGCTCACCAGATGCCCTAGAAACCTTTGTCACTGGAAGCAAAGGAAAAAGAACATTTGCCCCAGAGAACCTTAATCATGTAAGCAACTAAATTAGGTGGCTGATCTGCCTTTGATCTCTTTATAATCTCTGCAGAGATATTTCTTTAAGTGAGTATAGAGCAGGAATTAACCTCCTGTGCAGGGAAGAGCCTTGCAGAGTAACCTTTGTCTCTTCCCTGTGCAGAGGAGCTGTTGAGCAGTTTAACCAGGCAGATAAACTGACTTAGGGACTTAAAGACTTAGACAGCTTAAACAGACACCTGGAGGTGTCATCACCTTCTGGAGATGAATACTTTTCTGGTACTCTGTCCTCTGTGCCTCTATGGGGTGGGAAATGCTTCATTTGTGCTTCAAAATCCGGACAACACCTTTCCCAACACTAAACCGACCAAGAATTAATAGTGGATAGAAGAGTGACCTGAGATGTTTGTTCCAGGAGAGCAGCAGTTGCTTTCTTTGGTCTGTGGTGATATTCACAGCTTTCTCTGTCAGTCACACTGAGGCAAAAATTATGCAATGTCCCGACTGTACATTTATCCACACTTGTGGTGCTTTAGCAATCTGGCTTCTCAGCTAGAGGCTGGAGCCAAAGCATATTAAGAAATGAGCCTGTGTTTTGAACATATGCTATCAGCAAAGTCTCATTTTTTTGTTGCCACTTAGTATTTCTTAATGGGAGGAGAATGCACATGGGGCTGTCTTGAGGCAGGAACGAGGCAGGGCAAAGCCCTGGATGGGTTTACACCTTCAGGCCACCGGTCTGCAGTGCAGAGGTGTCCAATTCTGACCCACCCTAGTTAGGAATAATGGAAAGAATCATCAACAAACACACTGCAAGGGCCCAAGATGCTGCCAAACCACCCATCGCCTTGTTGCAGGCAAAAATGGCATAAAAATGACTGAGCTGCACATGACCTCAGGCTGAAAGATGGATTGGGGAAAGCTGTTCACCCCAGTTCTGGAGAGCCATGGGCTTGGCCAGCAGTCCCCGGCTAAATGAGGAGTCCATCCTGTTTGTTACAGACACAGAGCAGCCCTTGGCTGCTGCTCTCGTCTGTATTTCTATTTGTGCCGATAATACACATTTTTAAAGGAGATCTTAATTGCCCCACTAGATTTATTATCAGGGATGTTATCCATCCCTTCCTTCCACCCCTTCCCCACTCCAGCTCCATTCATCATTTTTACGAGAGGGCAAGCTGAGGACCACACCTCCTCTGCATCCCAGGGACAGCACCGTGGACATCAGCTTCACCATCTCCCAAAAATCACCCAGGATGAGCTCACACAAAGCTGGTAAATGACTGACTGTGAGCACAGGGAGGCCAGCTGCATTCTTTTCACCCTGAGGTGCCAGTACCATTGTGTCTGTTTTGCAGCAGGGTGATGAGAACAAAGAGCGTTTGGGGTAGAATCCAAATCACACCCTCCCATCAAACCCCGCCGAGCCAGGGTGCTGAAATGGCTGAGCCTGCAGCTCGGGGCTATATAAAGCTGCATGGTTAGCAGCCCTTGGCTGTGCCAGGCTCCAGGCTAAAGTGAGTTCTACAGGAGGGAGGTTACAGGCCTCCAATGGGATGTAAACTGAGTTTCTGGGCGCAGCAGAAAGCGTGTGGCTGGTGTCTGTGCAGATCCTGGCAATCTGAATCCTTCCATGTAAGCATTGGTGGTGCCAAGCAATTACAATGTTTATAGAAACTGATGGCCTACATCTGTTTAAAATACTTCCCAGTGTTTAAACTGACAGGACAGAAAACATTCTGCAAGGAGTAAGCAGAAATTGGATGGATTTTTATATATAGATATATGTTTTTTAGTTGGTTTTGGGGTTTTTTTAACTTGGAACTCACACTAAATTGATTAACTACTCAATTTCATTAGCACTGTAAGCAGAGTGAGCACAAGCCATAAACCTGCCTTCCTGCATCCTAGAGAATTAACAAAATGTAAGAAAACTCTTCCAGAAGGTGAAGCCTGCTTGGAACTGGACTGAAGCAAGAATGTGCTCTCACATCCCAGCAGCTTTATGGCCTTCCTGCTCGATCTTAAGCAAGACAAAGCTTTCTCTCCATTGAGAAATCAGCCAGGATGGCTGATCCCAGTCACCCCAGCAGAGATAACAACCTTTCTCACTGCAGTGTAGCTATTTAGAGATGGAGCAAAAGAGCAAGCTGAGCTGCCAGAGGATAACTGGATCTGCTGCACTGCACAGAGAAGCCTGACCAAAGCCCTTGGCCTTATCTCATCTGCCTGTGGTGGCTCCTTGTCTCCACCCCAGCACTGCCCTTTACTGCTTTGAGTCCTTCCAGGAGGATCTGCAGGGTCAGTGGTCCTTCCTCACACCAACACCTGCTGGACCCATGGGATGCTCCTCCTTTGATTCAGGCAGCTTTGGCCATGAGTAACATGTCCAGATGGTTTAGGGATGAAAGGAACTGAGATTGTGTAGGTTGTGACCGTGACAGCAACGAGAACAGAGCTGTGCAGTCCCACAGCGACACAAGGGCTCCTCAGAGACCTCAACAAGCCACGGCAAACTGGAGCCACATCCAGAAACCCAAGGATTGCTTCAGAAATGGCCAAACCCCAGGAGCCCATGGCCAAGCCCAAAGCACCTTCCCTCAGCTGCAGCAACTCTCTAAGCAGTGTACAACACATTAACATCTAAATTTTCATGCACACACCTGGGGGCTTGTTTGTACAGCCAGCCTTATCTTCTTTGAGCATGGGCTGCTGTGCTTTGCCACCTGACTGCTGAGAGAAGCCTTTCCTCATGGGCAGTTTGGAATCTTGCTATAAATCTCCCTGTAGGGCTCACTCCTAGGTGACAATGCCCCAGAACAAAGAGCCCCATTCACCAGTCGAGCCTTTGGAGTTCATTTTCCGTTTTTTAATGTCAGTCCTAGAGGCAGGGTGCAAGTTTTATGTGCAAAGCACACAGAGACCCCAAAAGGGACACCCTGTTCTGGAATTAGTTATAACCAAGTCCCCTCGGGCATGGCTGCTGTTCAGCAAGTGGGAAGGTCCCTCCTCTCTGGGTTCTACTGAAAACAAATGTATGGCAGAAAAAAAAAATTCATCTCTGGAGCTCCTCCCTTAGCTCACTGCCAGCATTATTATGGTGTTATTATGGTATCTAGCTTAGTAAAAAACAGTTTCCATTCTCATTTTCCTTCCACCCAATCCCTTGTATTTTTAAGGCCACTTATGTCACACACATGCAAAACTCCAGCATGGAAGGCAGCCACATCAAGCACAACATCACAAAAAAAGCAGCCACCATCTCTTCCAAGCCCTCCTTCCTTGTGCTCCCTAAATTAGTACACAAATTATGCAAATCAGAAGCACGTGCAGAGGGGAAGCTGCTCTCCCTGGCTCTGGCTGGGGAGGGACTGCATCTCCCGTCAGGAAGTTCTCTGTGGATGGGGTTAGGACTGTGCTTGGCACGGATGGTCCATCCTGCACACCAAAGGACGCACAGGGTTTGTCCTTGCTCCCCCTGGAGCATCCTGTCCCCTCAGCAATGACATCTCTGTGTGCTGCTGCAGCACTGCTGCCCTCCTTCAGTCCCTGTGTAAAACACACAGACGTTTTCATCACTGAACTTATGGCTGCCCTGAGGGCACGTGCATGAGTTTACCCAGTGCTCCTTAAATCACTCCCAGAACAACCTTTTCCAGCCACTGCCAAACAAAAGCTTTTCCAGCAGAACTCCATTTTCCTTTTCTCTGTAAGAAACCCTTTTTTTTTTTTTCAGGCCAGCTCAGCTGTTACACTTGGGCACTGGCTGGTGGAAACACACACAAATACCTGCAACCTCACTGAAATTAGTGGAAAAATAACCTGCCGTTAAATTCAAAGAGAGTGGAACAAAACTTCACAGTATTTTTTTTTTTTTTTTTTTCCAGCAAGGTAAAAAAAAAAAAAAGAAATCCAAAAAGGAAGGAAAAGATCTGTTGAAACCCAACTTTAGTCCACATTGAAGCAAATCTTGATGGGTCTCATATTCCATGAGCAGAAGTGAGCTGCTGCCCCACCAATGCATAAGAGCTGTAAGGATGCAATCTGCTCCAGGCTAAGGATGCTGTAAGGATGCAATCTGCTTTAGGATAAGGACGCTGTAAGGATGCGATCTGCTCCAGGCTAAGGATGCTGTAAGGATGCAATTTGCTCCAGGCTAAGGATGCTGTAAGGATGCAATTTGCTCCAGGACAAGGATGCTGTAAGGATGCAATCTGCTCCAGGATAAGGATGCTGTAAGGATGCAATCTGCTCTAGGATAGGGATGCTGTAAGGATGCAATTTGCTCCAGGATAAGGATGCTGTAAGGATGCAATTTGCTCCAGGACAAGGATGCTGTAAGGATGCAATCTGCTCTAGGATAAGGATGCTGTAAGGATGCAATTTGCTCCAGGACAAGGATGCTGTAAGGATGCAATCTGCTCTAGGATAGGGATGCTGTAAGGATGCAATCTGCTCTAGGCTAAGGATGTTGTAAGGATGCAATCTGCTCTAGGATAGGGATGCTGTAAGGATGCAATCTGCTCCAGGACAAGGATGCTGTAAGGATGCAATCTGCTCTAGGATAGGGATGCTGTAAGGATGTAATCTGCTCTAGGATAGGGATGCTGTAAGGATGCAATCTGCTCTAGTATAAGGATGCTGTAAGGATGCAATTTGCTCCAGGACAAGGATGCTGTAAGGATGCAATCTGCTCCAGGACAAGGATGCTGTAAGGATGCAATCTGCTCTAGGACAAGGATGCTGTAAGGATGCAATCTGCTCCAGGACAAGGATGTTGTAAGGATGCAATCTGCTCTAGGATAGGGATGCTGTAAGGATGCAATCTGCTCTAGGCTAAGGATGCTGTAAGGATGTAATCTGCTCCAGGATAAGGACGCTGTAAGGCTGCAATCTGCTGTAGGATAAGGCTCCCAAATTGTTCCTCCCATGCCCTAAGTGGCCTGTTATTCCTGCACTGCTGCTGCAGGGGTATGAACATGGTGCTGCTCACAGGCAGAGCCTGGTTTTGGTGCTAAAGCAAGCTCAGGATGGGTGGGTACAGCATCCACCATGCAAACTCTCAAGGGGTGGGGTGCTTTCAGACTTTTATTCTCCTACCAAAATAGTTCAGCCTCTGACGTCTCTGAGTGGGCTTTACAGGGTGAGGCTGTGCTCTGTTTCCATCTGCTGTGACATGGCAGGGAATGCAGTGCCCCACACCCAGTTTGAATCCATTATCAGCAGCCCAGAGGGCGGCCCAGGCTCCCAGGGAGTGACAGCTCTTGTGTTTCCCCTGTTGGAGACCAGCTTGCTCCATCCTGCCTCTCTGATCCTCTCACCCACAAGTGCAGCTTCACACCAGGCCAGTGACTCAGAAATGCCAATGCCACATGAGAAGGGGTGTCCCTGACAGGGAAATGAGTGCCACGAAGGGACAAACAACTTATGGCTGGTTTATGATGCTGACATCAGCCAGAGGTTGTTCTTTGCATGGGGGTGGATGGGGGAATTTTGGACAGCTCTGCTGACATCTCTCAGTGTGGCTGCACAACCACTCCCAGATATCTGACATGATCCCACATACTGCACCCTCCAAAATTCCCTTGGTATCACCTGGGACTGAGTAAATCTAAGGGTCATGAGGTTGTCCATCATGTGTCACAGACATCTTTTATGAAAAATAATTTTTAGGATTTTTCCTCCTGAGAAGCTGAGAGGCCTCAGGAACAAAATGTAAACAATGGTTATCTGCTGCTGTGGAATGCAACAGGTGCATCTGGGATTGGGCTCATGTGGTTGTTTCTTATTAATGGCCAATCAAAGTGAGCTGGCTTGGACAGAGAGTCCGAGCCACAAACCTTTGTTTTCATTCCTTCTTTGCTATTCTGTTCTTAGCTAGCCTTCTGATGAAATCCTTTCTTCTATTATTTTAGTATAGTTTTAATACATTATATATCATTTTAATATAATATATATCATAAAATAATAAATCAGCCTTCTGAAACATGGAGTCAGATCCTCGTCTCTTCCCTCATCCTCGGACCCCTGTGAACACGGTCACAATCGTGCACCAGAGCAAGGCCAAGCCTGTCCATTCCATAGGGACAATCCTGGGGACGCCTCTGGCCAGTGCTGAAGGACCTCAGCAGCTCCAAAGGCACCTCCATCTGAGGGGATACAGCAGGGCCAGGGCTCTGGGATGGGGGTCCCCACACCACAGCCAGATCTGCTACACGCTGATATTTCCGCACAGACGGACTCGGGAGCTGCGCACATCAGCACTCAGCTGGAGGAAATCCCAGCCACGAGCCCACCGGGATCAGGGCAATCAAAGTGCTGCTAATAAAGAGCCTTTTCTCACCCTCCCAAATCCACACTGCAAACAGTAGGATGCAAGAGGGAGGATTTCTCGTAAGCTGAAGGACTCCAGCAGGAAATGGCACATTTAGCACTTCTTTCGTGACTTTCTTTCCACCACATTTCCTCCGTGCCCCCTCCCAACCTCTGCCCACGGCAGCACACTATCTCTGGGAGCAGATCCCTTCATTTTTAAGAGCAGCACTGTGCACTCCTTGGTCCCTGGCCACAGCCATGTCTCCCCAATTCAGCCCTGCAAATCACAGTGGCACCAGATTAAGCCTTTAGCCGTGTTATTTCATGAGGTTTGCTCATCAGAAATGTTGACAGTAAGGATCAGCTTTAAGTAACAAACCAGAAAACCAATTCCCTTCCATATATTCAACAAAATCCTGTTGCTTCCTTCAGGAGAAAACATGCTGCAGTGCCTTATTGCACAGGCACAGGAGGAAATCACTCTCTGAATTTGGAAAGCCAATATTAATGGGCTCAGACTGCAGCAGAGGGCATGTTCATTTTGCAGTGGAGTTACTTTCCCTGATACTCCCTTGATTCTATTTTCCTGGCAAATTGTGATTGCTAATAAATTGCAATAACTTTGAGTTTACATTACGACTTGCAGGAGATTATTTTGGGCAGTAATGACATTCCCAAAGTGGAGGGTCTCTCCAGTGAAATATCTGGCATATGGAAGCAATTCAGTTTTTACAGATTCAGATGAAACCTACGTATTACTGATGAAGAAACCATGTTTTGATAAGATAATAGGCGGCAGTGTGAGCTGACAGGGAAGAAAATATGAAGATTCTAATGCCTACAAGGAAGCCAGGCTTCTCCCAGAGCTTATTGAAGCCGGTGGACTGAGTCCTCCAGGCTCCACTGGGGTTGGAGATCAAGTCTTCACCCTCCTCACAACAGGAACATGTTCTGGGTCAGCCCTGTCCCATCCCAGAACACTTTATCCTACAATAATATTCCAGCCTCCCTCTTATTAGATGCTCAAATCTGTTTATTTCCTCTAGTGTCCAAGTCTCTCTCAGTGTCTCCTTTTGAAACCCCCAGGGCAGCCGAAGCGGGAATTTTAATTTTATTGCGCTATTTGTCAAACATTTTTTCCTTTTTTTTTTTTTTTTTTGTAAACACTGTTTACACAGTGCAGCCTTCCTCCCTGATCCCCTCTGGTTTGTCTTTTGCTTCTCAGGCATTTCCTAGCTGCTGTGCTTGGGCTCCACCTTGTCATGTAAATCCAATTTAATTTGCACAGTTCTGCTTGACTGGGGCTGTTTTCTAATAAATTCAAGCTCCGTGAAAAATTCCAACCAGGTGATACACTCAAAGGCAGCAGCTCCCAACACAGTATGTGGGAAGGATCTTCAAAACACACCCTAAGAGGAGGCAGGTGGCTTTTGGGGCTGATTGCCCTTTTACTTCTGATATTAACTTTTAATTTCCAGCAGCCAAACCTTGTTTTCCTATATGATCCATTGCTGTCTCCAAATCCGTTCTGTCCTGGGGCTATTGACACAGTTGGAAAATTTGCTATGTTTACTCTTTTGGAGAAAACAGTTTGGTTTTTACGCATTAATTTCAAACCAAGACTGTGTCCGTGCTCATAGGGCAATCTCTAATTCTGCTCTTCTTCATCCTCTATCACAGATAGGGAGTTATCTTCAGAAACTTTTACTGCAGAGATGAAAACATGCATGAAACAAGGATGAAGAAGAAGTTTTATTTTGTGGGTTTATGGTTTTAATACTTCTGCTTATCAGTGAGTGAAATGTGGGAAAGACTCAACAGACTAAAGATCAAAAAAATGCTCTCTGCAAAAGGGGGATGGTGGAGTTTATAAGCCCCAGCACAACACCCTGAGAGACCAAAGCAGGGTCAGAGATGGGTGGTAAGAGAAATAATTGATCTCTGTGCCCTGCCCAGCCTAACACAGGCCAGGAAATCAGAGCCCAGAAATCCCCTTCTGCCACAAGCAGGGGCTGGGAGGCTTCTGAGCAGCGCCTACAAAGAGGAAAAAGCCCTTTTCCTCATGCCCCACATCGCAGCGCAGGCTGGTGCCTCCCCTCTAAGCTATTTCTGGCTGCAGGCTCAGCTCCAGCGCAGGTTGGGCGATGCACATGGCTTTGTCTGCCAAGCAACCACTGCCCCCCCTCACATCTGAGCTGGGCTTGATCCCCTGTGAAGCACCTCCAAAAACAGCAGCCTTACATACCTCAGGTACAAGAGGCCAGCTGGAGGTTTGGGTGGCATTTATCTACTCTCCTGAGCAAAGGAAACCCCCCCAAATTCCCAAAAAAACCCACGGAATTAAGTATCTCCGCTTTTGTTCCACTTGGTCAATAAAACCAAAAAGTGCTCCTGTAACAGCTTTGTAAATAAATACAGGGCACCACGACAGTGCAGGTGATTTATTGGCACTTAATATTATGGGGGTGACAGAAAACACTGCAGTGGTCAAGTGCCATGGCCATTATAAACATTTTGTTAAAGGGGTTTATTACAGAGCTGTAAAAGTCAGCTCCAGGCTAGAAGTTCTAGCATAGGAGTTCTCTCTAGCTTTGAAGTGTTTATTGACAGTAGAATTTTGGAAGGGAAAAAAAAAATCAATTTGGAAACTGGTTTCATCAGGCTTTGAATAGCAAGAGTAAAAGGGAAAGGAGATATAAAAGAGGGGGGAGAGGGAGCAGCGCTGTGAGGATGGATAATGTCCAGCAAATCTTTTGCCAGGGATATCTTTTGGGCTCACCTTTTTCCACCCATGAGTGACTCACAAAGCAGTGGTTTCTACAAGGTTTCTCCCCTCTTTCAAAATATTTGCCCAGCCATTTCCATGCAGTTATTGGTGTGTAATTTACAGCTTTTCACAGCAGGCAGTGCAAGTCGCCCTGGGGTAACAGATGCCTTTGAGAGCTGCTGCTCTCTGGCTCCCTGCGTTCACCAGAGCAGAGGAGCAGGAATTTGTATCCAAGAGGTTGAGCCCTGCCAGGTTACACATTGGCAAGAGCAAGGGGTAAATCCCACCTGGCCCGATTCTCCAGCCACTGCTGGAGCTTCAGAAGTCTGGTCCAGGCAGAGGGGCTGCTTTTCCATTCCTGCAAGCCCTTGCCAAATGCAGGTACCTCTCAGATTTCAAATCCAGAAGGGACCACTGTGAGCTTCTCACGCAGCAAAGGCAGGCCCATATTTTGGGTAAATGTCACCTCAGCACTGCTCCTTCACCAGTCACCTGCACAGCACCACCGTGCCACAAACTGAGCACACTGGAGCACCCCTGGGAAGCCCTGTGCTCAGGGGTACCTTTGAAGCTAATTTTAGGAAAAGGTTGCACAGAAAACACTTGAGAATGGGTTCATCACCCAGGAGGGACAGTAAGGGAACATTCACTCCTCCACTGGCACCATCCAGGGGTTCACTCTTAGTACAGTGCAGCTCAGCATCCCATTTTGATGCCTCGTGAGTGCCCACTTGCACTTGGTGTCCCACCAGGCTTGGATCAGAGAGACAAGAATTAATCCATGATTTGTTTGGCTCCTCCAGGAGAAACCCCACTGTGAGACCTACTGGGATGGGAGAAATGAGCTGGATAATCAGCTTGGAACATCTCAAAGCAAGCCAGTAAGGTTTGGTGGAGATGAACCACACCTTGAGCACGCAGGGCTGGAGAGCAGACACTGATTAACACCCACCAGCAGCCTGGCCTGACTCCCTGGGAAGATGATGCTATTTTTGTCTGCCTTTTTCAGAGCCACATTCACCACTGAAACCCTGCCACATGCTGAATTATGGGCTGGATGGATGATTCCAAGGTGGAGCAGATGTTTATCTCATTTGCGTCCACACTTTTTTAAACGCTTCACGTGTAGGAAAACGATAAAAGCAAGAAGATTAAAACAGGGATGCCCAAAGTCTAATTAACATCCCCCCGGTAAGCTGGGTGTGTTTTATCTTAAAAGCAGAGTGATTCCAGCTTCCTTTGTAACATGCATGAATCCCAGGGGGAGCAATCAGAAATAACACAATGATGTTGTTAAGAATCATTTATTACTGTTATTATTACTGTGAGCTTGGGTGAATCAACTCAGTAAGACCAACACAACCTCTGTGAATAAGTTAAACTCTATTTTAAGGTCTTGAATGAGACTTTGATGGGACTGAGAGTAAAAACCTACATATGGGTGAGATGCAATTATGGAATTTTGACAAGGGCATTTGACCAACCCCAAAAAATCCATGCATCAAACTGTCATCATCACCAAATGTGCATGCCTCAGATTTTCCAGTTCAGCAAGGTTATAGAACATTACACCTTTTTATGCATTTAAAAGTGAGAGTTAAAATATAATTATAATGTAAAAACATTATAAAATAAAAAGCTTACTTTTTATAAGCTCGCCACACTGGAAAATTTGAGGCACAATAATCTTCTCTCTAGCAGTCTCAATATTATGGTTCCAAGTTCCTCACACCTTGTAACATAATTAGGCATCCTCCGAACGCTTTGTCGCACTTTGATTTTTGGGGAACGTCGCCAGGAATGGTTGGTCAGGCTCCACTCCCTCCAACCATCCTGACACTTGCTGCCTTGGAAAGAGATTGCTGCAAGAGCAAGTGGGAGAAGTGAGCCCCAGGGGTAGCTTTGGCTCTATAAACTGACTGCACACAGGGAAAGAGAGCGGTCAGAAACATTTTCTTCCCAGATGCAAACGTGCAAGCAGGTGCCAAAGGGTTCTCACTACATGGCTTTATTTAGCCTGGTGACAAAATAAACCCTTGTGTAGGAAGATAAAGCAATAGGTGAGGAGTTTCTTTTCAAGCAGAGCCTAAATAATTTCTTTATCAGAGGGAACAGTGTTAATATATAAATATCCTTAGACAAAATATGTTAGCCCTGAGGTCATGTGTCTGAACTGTTTTATTTTTCCTATGTCCTTTCAGATGCCCATACCCTGCAGCTGTGAGCTTGGTCCATGATGCCAGCCCTGTGCCAAGGGGATATTAGCACCTCGTGGCCACTTGTTGGGAGTTGGTTACTCCTTGGCTCAAAGGCTCATGCATCTTGGAACATCTGGGCTGGAGAGGTTCGTGAAGTAAATCAAAACAAGCTACAGGAAATTCTAGACGTGGTAAAGGTTCCTTGGCTGAATGATTGATTCACAGTTTGCAAGAAGTGTTGTGCTGGTTTTGGCTGGGGTAGAGTTAATTTTATTCATGGTAGCTGGTGTGGGGCTGTGGTTTTGATTTGTGCTGAAGACAGAAAATTGAATATTTGGAGTGATTGTTGTTTGTCATCCCAAGTCACTGTTACACATAATGAAGCCCTTTTTCCCTGGGGATTCCTGAACACTTTCCTGCCCATAGGAATGAATTCCTTGGTTTGGTTTGCTTGCACACGTGACTTTTGCTTTACCTATTAAACCATCTTTATTTTAGCTCATGAGCTCTCCCCTTTCTGTTTCTCTTCCCCATCCCACCATGGGGAGTGGGTGAGGAGTTGTGTGGGGTTTAGATGCCAGCTGGGGTTAGACCATGGGGGTCTTGCATTTCAAAAATCTCTCCAGTTTTGAGCCTAGATCTTTACAAAAGAGGCATAGAAGATGTTTGGAGTATGGATTATCCATTCTGCACCATAAGGTCACCACATCCTGCCTATTTATATTCTCCTCTTTCTGGCTTTGTGGATGGGATTATGCAAGCAGAGCACAGTTACCTCTCAGGACTTGTGGCCTGCAGTTGTGATGAAATCACATCTTGAATTCTCAGGGGATTATGATGTTGACCTGGGAACCAAGAGGTGGAGTGGAGGAAAGAACAGAAAGGTTGTGCTGTCCTACCCAAATAGGGAGGAGATTGAAAGGGTCTGAATGTGAGGGCAGGCAACGTGACCCAGTCCTGTTCCCCAGATAAAAACCCTGAATGGCACTTCATGCAATTCCTCTACAGAGTTTGGGCTGTTTTTGTAAAGACGTTCAGAAGTGGTCACAGAACAGCTACAAGAGACACTATTATGCCCCAAATTCTGGATGATGTGATGTTCATTGGCTGTTTCCCTTTTGATTCAGGGCCAGCTGATCCTGAGACAGGAGAGGCTACAAGGGTGAGGACCATCCCTGGTACATCTCTTGGGACCTCTCACTGGGGGTGGACACAACACTGCAAAACTGGGTGTACAACAGCACTTGGGATGGATAAAAATAATCTGCAGCATGTCCAGAACTGACTCTTAGGTGTTAGGGAGGGCCACAAAGAATGACACTCAGATTTTGGAAGACTGAGTGGAACGTTCCAGCTCTTCCCAAAATATACAGTGGAAATATTTGGGCTCAGAGAGAACAGCCACAGCCAGGGCAGCAAGAGAAACAGTCCTGGCAGTGCTGGAGGAGCTGAGAGCTGACTCAGAAGGAGGATTGTCTTTCATGCTGCCCATCCCAACGTCCTCGCCTGGCCTTTGGGGCTGCAGCTCACCAGAAAGCCAAATCCCTGGGGATTCCAGCCAAGGGATAGCCTTGAACGTGGGGCAGCTGGCACCAGCAGAGTTTCTCCAGACACACACTGAGGGCCAGAGGTGAGCTGATCCCTGATTGTTATTGCAGAGGTGTGGTGAGCTTGGCAGCTGCTCTTTCCATCTGCCTGCCTGGGCTGGATGGGGGAAGCAGGGAGGTGAATCCATCCAGGCCACTCTCTGCAGCTGCCCATGGGCCTGTCGAGGATCGTTGCTTTCTGAACAAATAAACCTCCCAGTGGGACGATCTTACCTGGTTCTTTGTCCCTTTGCAGGAAAGGTCACCAGTTATTGATGGAGTGTTTCTCACAAGGAAATTGCAACACCACAAATCACAGGACAGAGCAGTTTCTTTTTTTGTTTGCTTATTCTGTTCTACCCAAACCAAGATACGGAGTTTCTTAGTATTTTTCTACCAAAATTTGGACCAAAGGCAGTGAACTACTTCCAGGCTGGCCTGCAGCTGACCATGCACCCCTACATGGCCTCTGTACATTGCAGGTGTCACCATAAAACAATTAGCCACTAAAAGCAACTTATTAGCAACTAATAATCAGTTAAACAAATAGATTACAGTTGGCATCCCATCAAGGTGCCACCAACTTCCTGGGCACGGAGACTGAGCACTTTCTCAGAAATGGACACATATGAGACCTGTAGCATGAGACTACAGAAGTTATTCCTTCAATCTCTGGGAATTTAATCCAGGCAGCAGCCAGAAGACAGCCTGGTCTTTTCTTTCTGGCCTTTGCCGTATCTAAATACGGGTTAGAAAGAAGAATTTCAGGCAACTTATAACAAAAGGGGTGCATCCCACCCATCTCATCAACTCAGGCAATCAACTGAAGAAGGACCAGAGCTGATTTTAGGGCCTTGAATCCTAATTATCTTCCCATGGCAACCAGTCAGAAAATGGAAAACAGAGTCAAACATCCAGGGCGGGCACCCATGTCCCACTGTGTGGGCATCACCTTGGGCTTACTCCAAAGAGATGTGGTGGTAATGCTATTTATGAAATTGATTTCTCCCCACCCTAACTGTTGCATTTTGCTATTTTTGATCCCTAGGCAGGAAAGGATAAATAAAATCCTCTTAATGGCATAGTCATTTTTCAGGCAGGAAGTGACACAGGTTGACACCCAACCATTAACTTGACATGGGGTAGTAAAATCATTTGATTCTGCTGGCAGAATTTCATAGGAATTAACCAACATGAAGATTTATTGCCAACATATTGCTTTCACCGTAAAGGCTGGTATGAAAAAAAACAAAATGGACCATTATCATTACTTATTGTAAAAGAGATTTTTTTGACTATGGAAACAGAGTAACTTAGGAAATCTCTGCTTCTATAAACATCCCTTCCCCAGTTTTGATTTTTTCCTGATTAAAAAAAAATCACAAAAGGATATTTTAGAAGAAGTAGTTATTGTAAAGAGACAGAGAAATAGATGGGGCTTACTGGGATGTGAATTTTTCTTCCCCCCAAAAAATCACCACATGTGCTACATCCAAGGGGATGGTGGCCATAGCTCATGTCTTCAAGGATTTGGGTTTTTCCACTTATCCAATGAAACCTTAGGAGGTCGGGGAGGCCTTTGGGCCTGATGAGCACCTTCAGCCAGGCCAGGGAGAAGGAAGACTGAAGAGGCCATAGTGTGCTTGCCATGCTGTAATCCCACAGCTCTCTTAGCAGAGCCACCAAGGCCAGGGGAAGGGCTCTCGTGCACCCAGACTCTGGATTTTATCCTCCTGGTCCTGTTCTGCAGAGCACACAGCTGAACAAACCCTTGACAAGCTCGAGGACACTCTCCCCAAGTAAATTTAGCAGCTCATGCTCGCAGCGTAGGCGTGTTGGGATAACAACCACGGCTGTGTGCAGGGCCAGGGGCGGCTCTGCCAGGCAGAAATCCAGCACTTTTTCCTTTGCAGCAGGATCCAGCCCAGGATGGCAGCAGAGCAGGGCTGTGCTGTCCCCCACCCTCCTGCTGGCCTTGGCCCTGAGGTTTTCCCTTCCAGAAGATGGGGGCAGGAGGAAGCATGATCCTGATCAGCACCACCAAGAGTGGGCCTGATGTGTTGTACCTTGTGGCAATGAGCCTTGGAACACAAGCCCTGTGAGGAACCACTGAGGGAGCTGGGGGTGCTCAGCCTGGAGAAAAGGAGACTCAGGGGTGACCTTTTCCCTCTCTGCAGCTCCTGAAAGGTGCCTGTGCTCAGCTGGGGCTGGGCTCTTTCTCCAGGCAGCACTGACAGAATGAGAGGACACAGTCTCAAGCTGCACCAAGGGAAATTCAGGTTGGATATTAGGAAAAAGTTTTTCACTGAAAGAGTGATAAAGTTCTGGAAATCTCTGCCTGGGGAGATGGTGCAGTCCCCATCCCTGGATGTGTTAAAAAAGACTGGATGTGGCACTTGCTGCCAGGGTTTAGTTGTGTTAGGGCATGGGTTGGACTCGATGATCTTGAAGGTCTCTTCCAACTTAGCCACTCTGTGAATTCTGTGAATTCTGTACCACCATCCTGAGATGAGCCCCCTGAGCCAAGCCAGCTCCCCGCAGAGTGTGACTGAGTGCAGGGAGCAGTCCGTACCCCACCACCCCACTCCTTCACTCACTCAACCCTAATGCTTTGTATTCTCAGCATTATTTGAAATCCTGCAGGGAGATCTTTCCAACACCTCCAGACAGGAATGAAACCTGGATGCTTGCACAGCCGGTCTGACCAAGAGGTGACTGAGGCACTAATGATCAGCAGATGAAGGATGATGTTGGAGTTCCTGGGAAGGGATGGGCTGCCAGAAAAGGAGGGCAGATCCCACAACAGCCATCCTTGTTCCTTGGGCTGTCACCTCCAGAGCAAGGAGCACCACAACCACCGCGTCCAAATCTGATTGCTGCAGCCCCTGCGCTAACAAGGTGAGAGCTGATGTCTATTATTTTGGGCACAGCTGAGCATTAAAAAGCTCTGGTGGCTCCTGGCTCACATCCCATCACCTTGGAGCAGGAGGGAGTCGGTCCCAGATCTCAGGGAGAGCCAAAAGCCAGCTGCTGCTCCAGGGTCTGCACTGCCTCTGCGACGCCCCACGGCCAAAATTCCTGCACGAACCGACCCACAGCGAGGAGAGGGGCTCTGAACCAAGGAGATTTATAAGCTCAGCAGCAGGAGATTTTGGGGGAGCAGATGTGGAGAGAGAGGGTCAAACAAGGTCACATTGCAAATACATGGCAGAAGCAAAAGCTTAGCCCAGTTGAAGTGAATTCTTGCTCAATGGCAAAACCATGAGACCATTCTTCCTCTTAAGAGTTTTTCCATGCCCTAACAAGCCTGGTGAGGAACTTAATGACATCTGTGTGTTCTTGCCTGAGCAAGGACCTCATGATTTGGCTGGATGCCATGAAAAAAAAGATGTCCAAAAGTTATGAAAATAAAGGTATTTATCTTCATTGTTAGGGGAAAAAAAAAAAAAAGCTGAGCCTTTTATTTCCCTCTCTTGGAGGATTAAGCTCACAGATTTACAAAGAACTGGTTGATTACCAAAATAAATACATCGCCATGCCAATTTATAGGACACAAACGTAGGAAACCCATCCAACCAAATCAGGCAAAGTGTAATTCATGTGAGAGCCCTCAGCATGTGCAAAGGGCACAGTGCATGTGGAACAAAGTACGTAGGGAAAGCATGCTAGAAACCTCTATCTGCAGGAACAATTCCCAGTGCAGCATACAATGGAGCTATAAAATAAATGGTTTGGCTCTCCACTGGAAGCAAAGCCCAACTGTTCTCAATGAGAAGGAGGATCATGTATCTTTATAATGAGAATTCAGTCATTTTTAAATGTTGGCTTTGCTCATATCACCACCAAATCTGTCTGCGGAGCTGACAGGCTGCAGACTTCATTTGGGTTCCTAGCTGTGATTAGACATGGCAGTGATGGATACCACAGGGTTTTCCAGGGCTTAGGGTTTGGGGCTGGCTTTTGTTTTTCAGTTGTTTGGGGCTGGGGACTGAGAGAGCTGGTGGGGGTATTTTTAGTGTCACTGTCCAATGAGGCTTAAAGGGCTCTTTCCTTATTTTAGTAGTTCTGATAATGCACAGAGATGAAAGCAGCCCCTGAACAAGTTCCTCTTTATATTGGCAGAGCTGCCCCTTCTGCGATGAAACCCAAGAGCAGTTTCTGCTTTCAGTGCTCAGTGAGATGGAGCAGAACATGTTTACTGAGCCTGAACATACCATTGCCCTCCGAGGTGTAAGCACCACCCTTTGCAGCAAAGGTGATCCTCAGAGCACTAAAACATCTGCTTGCTCAGTGGAAAAAACAACCCCACAATCATGTTAACATTCATGAGCGTGGCATATCCAGGAGTTAAGGGAACTTCCTTTCCTCTCTGTTGTTTCTTACAAGGCAGAATCACTTTCCTGTAGCTCCCAGCACACACAGGAGCGATGCATTTCCCAGCCAGAGCAGCTCCTTTCACAGTCCAACATGAAGAAACCTGAAATTGTCCATTAGAAATGAAGCAGCCTTCACATAAGGCTTAAAGCCCCATTTGGAAGCTCTTTATTCCCAGTCCAACCTCAAGACTGCAAGGCTAATACAAGCACAGCACTTGTATTACAGTGGATGCAAAGCATCTATAGCAGCTCAGAGCTGCCCAAGAATTGACAACAAACTGGCACAAGGAGGGTATTTCCAATTTTAAAACTCTGTTTCTCCCAATCTTTGCTCCTACTATTAAGACTAAAGGGAAGAAAATTGTCTGGTTACTTCTGGGGAAACAAAGTCAATGCTATGATCCGTAGGGATTGCAGCCTGGGCTAAAATGGGAAAGCCAAAGGGAATAATTTTGTCTTCTGCAAGGTGCTTCTCCACATAACCTGGGGAAAACACCCCTGAACTTGTGACACGAGGCATTTGGAAGCAGCAGCTTGAGTGTTTAGCCTGACTGGGGGCACTTTTAGGCACCTGACCTGATACTGGAGCAGTGGGGACACCGAGCTGACAACATGCATGGAGTTCACAGCATGTTCTTTGCAAGTGGACATGAAGCAGCTCATAAAAGTGGTTCAGATCAGTTGCCAAGTCCAAATGTTCTCAGCTGAGCTGATCTGGCACTCCACAGGGCTGGGTCTCATCAAAGAGAATCTCTCTGTAACTCCAGAGCATTGCGAGGTGGAAGGCATTCCAGCTCTGCACAGGAGCTGGACAGCACCTTGGGTTCCAGCCTGCTGGGGCCTTCAGAGCAGCAGTGCATGGCCAGGGAGTGTGAAAGCAGCTCAGGAACATCCAGATCACACCACAGTCCTTGTGGAACCATGAGATCATTAGGGCTGCGAAAGATCTCCAAGAGCATCGCGTCCAGCCATTGACCCTGATGCTGTTTGTTCTTCGTGCAAGCATTGAAATCTGGTTGCAAAGTTTCTGGGACTCCCATCCCTGCAGTGAAAATCATCCTGCCACTACACTGATGGAAAATTTAAAGGTGACAATCAAAAGTCCACCCTTGAAAGCAAACAAAAGCACAGTTAGCTGAGCAGCACACAGCTGTGCTGCTCCCTGTACCCCAGCAAAGTGCTGCTGTGCCACTGACCAGCTGCAGATTCAATAAAGGGCACAGCAAAGCCAAGCAGAGCTCCAGTTCTCCCCAGCAGCATGCCAACTGCTTCATCCCAGCACTTCTTCCCCAGCTTTAGCCTTCTGTCCACAGGCCTTGAGGCCAAAGTAAGAGGAGCCTTCCCAGTTGCAGCTTTTGGAGGAGGCCAAGCTCCCTGTATCTTGTGGGTTGTGAAATATATGAACTCCCAGCCTTCACATGAGCCCTGCTCTTCTGTGCAACATCACATGGCTTTTGGATTTTCCTGCCCTGTCCACCTCTCCCATGTGTTTCCAATAATTGCTTACATATGGAGGGGTTTCTTTTGTTTGCCCTGAGAAGGGACAAGCTGTTGTTCCCCTTTCCTAGATGAGGCTGCAGACATACACATCATTTTTATTGGTGTGTTTTATTGCCCCCACTTCTTTGCAGCACACGCCACAGGTCTCCCCAGCCTTCCCTTTCAGGCCACTGTTTACCCTCTCCCCTGTTAGGTCTCCTCATTCCCCATCCTCTCTCAGTCAAAGCAGGGGCCCCTAATTAAGAGAATGCCTTATAAATCTCTCTGCATCCAAATAAGATCCAGAGCCTGGCTGGGGAGACGGCCCTGGAGACAGCGGGTGGGTCTGGCATTCCTCATGCTGCACACAGGGCTCTCTTCAGCATCACTGCCTGGCATGTGAGCTTTGCTCCCAGCACTGACAGCCCCTGCCAGCACCCAGCTCTTGTGCCCTCCGTTTACAGCAAGCAGATACCAGGCTGGACACCACCCACTTGGAGCCACAAACCCTTGGTTACGCAGAGCAAAGTCCCAAACTGGGATGCTGACCCTGCAGGGGTTTGCAGGACCCTGTGGTGTGCACTGATAAAGGAGGTGGGGTAACCATCTCACCCCCAAATTGCTGGAGGATTCTGCTCTCCCAGAGTTGTGGGCAGCAGAACCTTGGGTCAGGAGGTGCATTCAGAGCTTGTTACTCCTCTGTTAGGGCACATATTACCCTCGACACCCCCAAAAACAACCCCAAAAGCAGGATGGAGGTTCCTGCCACCAAGCCCTGCCTGGATATGAGTTTGTGTCTGGTTTAACACTGACTGGTGCCAGGCAAGTCCCAGCTCAGCACATGCACCACCCAAGCCCCCAAGGAGGCCCCCAAGGCTGGGGCTCCTCGGGGGCTCTCCATTCTCTCCATCAATCCTGTTTGTGCAGGGAACACAGGTCTAAATGCAGGCAGGATGGCCCTGCTGAGACATCACCATTGCACTGCCCAAATGATGTGTGCTTAAAGAAGAAGGTGCAAGTACCACCCTCAAAACTCACGGCAACACCAGGAACCTTGCTGAAAACCTGCTCCTTGTGGGACAGGGGGGTTGGAGGCCTATAATTCAAAAAACACAAAGGATAAGAGCAGCCTGAGACAGAACAAACCCACCCCACTATGTCACCACGTTACTTTGTCCACGCTTGCTCACAGTCCTGACTTTTGATCAATACTGTGCCTGCCCAGGGACTTAATCTCAGCCTGCAGTGGTGTCTCTGCATCACACTCACACACAATAATTTCCTCAGTGTGCATCTCTGGAAATGCAGCCGGTGCCAGAATTCCTCGAAACCAAATCCCTGCTTGGGCTGGTGCCCAGTGCTCTGAAAGGGCCGTCAGCATCTGGAAGCAGTGACACTGCACATCTGCATCAGAACTGCAGGATGGAGAGAGATCTACCTACAGGATCAGTTCTGTTGGTAATTAAACCCCAAATAGAAGGTCATTAGATGTGCTCACCTTCCCCAACACCGTCATGCTTGAACTGATTCCTACACGATGCTGCTGCTGCAGCTGGAAACAGGAGGAGATGTAGATGGGCTTTTCTTGGTCTTGTAACAGAAGTGCAGCTGGGGAGGCTGAGCAGGTAGGATAAATCTAAAGAAAACATCTCTAATTATCAAGGGAGTGATTTTGACTCTCATTCACACGGAGAATAGCAGAGCAGATTGTTGCACTTGTTGTCAGCGTGACTCAGGGGATTAAAACAATGCTTTAAACAGAACCAGGACCTCTGGGACCAAACCAAGACCATAAAGAGCTTCTTCAGGCTTCCCACAAACCTGTGGAACACATTTTCCCCTCAGACTTCACAAGGCTTTTTTGCTATACCCAGCAAGATGCCTTCCTGCTTCCAACACACTGTTTTTCTGAATGCCTGATATGGAGGAACACAAAACATTGTTTGGCTGGAAACATTCCAAATTTAGAATTCTGGCATCATTTATACCCCAATATACAAGATACCTTTTTCCAAGCCATGTGGCACCATATTTGATGTTTATTTGGTTTGGGGATTTTTTTTCTTCTTGAAGTCATTTAAGTTTTTAATACTAATGAAGTCCCAATTTCCTGGCAGTGGGGTCAGATGTAGCAGAATGGAAGAGAGGGCAAGAGGGGGTGTGAACCCTCCCTGTGATTCCCCTCAGTGAGGCTGACCAGGCTCTGCAGTGTCTGGGATGGGTAACAGGAGTTTTATCAAGTCAACCAGGAGAATTTACAGAAGGATTGCTTTCAGCTGCTGTATTTGTGTACTGACACCTCCTGCTTGGCCCCAGGACTATGAAATTTCAAAGAGGCATTACTTAATTTATGTATATTTCTCTATTATTTTTACATTTTTCATAATGTGAAATGCCCCTTTGATAGCCAAGATCAGGGATCTCGAGCACCCCAGCTACCCTGGCAGCTCGGGAAATGTTTCCCCACTGCAATTCTGAGCAGAGAAGACATCCAGACCAGCAAACCCACTGCTGCCACAGGCTATGGAGCTGCAGGAGCCACCTGCACACCCTGCAGGAGCCAGGGCTCTGTACGCAACACAGACAGACAGAGATTTGCACAAAGAAAAACATTTGCAACCGTGATTAAACTCGAGGTAATGAGGCTTCCTGATGCTTATCTCTGATCTGAGAATTAGGCTCATTCCACTTGTGTTCTAAGGCATCACAGATAAGTGCTGCTCTGCATTCCCAGTGACCCCAATCCAAAGCTTTTCCAAAACCAGAAGCTCTCAGGGCAGCAGTGCAGTAGCCTTCAGGAATATGTTTTGGAGAGGGTGGGGCAGATTTATTTTTTGCTTTTTTTGCTGGTGAATAAACCCATTCTGGGGACACCCAGCACTGAAACGATGAGAGATCTGGGTTCAAAAATGGTTTTTGTTTCGCTGTAAATCCTATTTATGGCTTAGAGTGCAGCTGATATGCCGTTAGCTTTTATTTCATTGATAATTCTGTGATTGTAGTTGAAACCTTGCAACTTAATGAGCTGATGTTATTACTCATACTGTGTGGCCATCTGGAACCAGTTTGGCCAGAGAGCCCAAAGCACCACCAGCCACCTGTAATGCATTAAGCCTCAGCCCAGTACCAGCTCCGAGGATTGGAAAAGCCAGGCCTGCATAAATACTAACCTGTGAGAATGTAATTGGAGAAGTGATATTTAAGAACTTGGAGTTTGCCAGAAACGCTCATTCTCAGGGGAATGCAGGCAGAGGCTTAAGGTTTAAAGCCAAGTGGTTTTTAGTTTCAACATTGTGAATCAAGAAAAATCATTGCATATGGATGTCGGAGTGTCCAAACCACTGGGTCTGTCCAAACAGACCAGGCTGTGCCAAGGCTTTCCAAAACCAAGGCTCCCTCCTCACACCTGAGCCTCACACTGCACATGGTGCTCATTTACTGAGGTACCATCTCCAGACATTGCTCCAAAGGCACTGAAAAAAGGGGCCAGTGCTCCAGAGTGCCTTGCAGAACATGCTGTCACAATCATAAAATGAAATGAAAATTGCAAGAGATAACACCCAACAATTTGGAAAGGCACAAGAACAGCGTCTGAATACCCCAGGAAAATGTTCTGCTGAGTATTGTGAGCAGACACGAGCAGCCTCTGGGGCAGAAAAGAGGAGGAGCAACAGCCTGGCCTGGAATTCTGTGCTGTGTCCCAGGCAGAGCCAGCCTTGGTGGCCTCCTGGAAGAGCTGCTGAGCTGGAGCTACTGGTGACCAAAAAAGGTGGCTGTGTTGGCAGAGGCACAGCTCAGCGTGGTTAATTATCACAATTCATTGTCATGGTTGCTCTCTGCTCATTCTTGATTGGCACAACCTGGGCGTTTCAGTCACTACTCAGATTTCAGAGATTTGGGTACAGCACAATGCAAGTTAAATTTTTTTTTTTTCCCTTCTCATTTTTCCAAATATTTTTGGCACTTCAATGGTAAAGTATATATTTGGAATTTCTTTCCAGACTTTTCTGACACAAACACTGATGGCTGCAGCTCAGACGGGCTGTGACACTGACTAAGAGCAGTTTTCCTGGTGGTTTTCCAATGGCCCAAGGACAATGGTTTCTCCTGCTGAGGCTTGATGGAGTTGGGCTTGGGATCCTTATGGGTCCCATCTAACTTTTAATATTCTAAAACTCCTGGTTCAGTTAAAGACACACAAAACTCAGATGCTTCCAGGTAGGAATGCTAATCCAAAGAAATGGAGATGTGCAGCCCTTGAAAGGATTTCTATTTATTTTCTTCCCCTGTTTGTCCTGCACAAGGCAGCTTTGCAGCGCAGATAATCAGGATGTGCAGTAAATACAGGGCTATAAGAAGACTTGACTGGGTGCTTGAGTATTTTGTCTAAGAAAAGGAACTTTAATGTTTCATGAGCTCCATGTATATATACAAACATTGCATTTGTGTGAAAACCACATTTTATTCATCATCGTGTGTATTTCACACACTCAGGATACACCACAATGGCTCGGCGTGGCCAGCATCATCCAAAGTTCAACCACCACATCCATATGTCTTGCCTGGATCTAGTTTGTGTCTTACTTATTTATATTTTTAACGCACTTTGGTGACAGAAATTAATCCGTTTTAGATGAAGGCTGCAAGTACCTTTTTCTTTTACCCCTGCCTAATCCTGAACTGCTTTGAAATTCACACAGAGTCATAAAAGAGCAAAAAAGAATGGGCCAAGGAGAATTTTGTCTGCTCTGGTTTTGATATAAGTGATGCAGTGCAATATAAAAGTGTGTCTGCCCAAAGCCCACGATAAGGAAAAGGTGAAGAGGTTTCATTTTAAACCCCAGAGTGTGGAGGATATTCTGGCTGAGAGTTTGGGGCAGGTCATGCATTCCTCACAGAGAGAGGCTTTCCAATCCCATCCCTGCCAGGAAAACAGCCTGATCTTTCCCTGCCCATCCCCATGGCCAGGTGGGAGCTGCAGAGGAGGTGGCACATGCCAGGGGTCGTGTCCTTGGAGAAGACATTGTCCCCTGGCCCTGGTGACACCAGCCCCTGAGACCCACAGCAGAACATGGAAAACAAAAAAAAATCCAAAAAAAAGAGATGAATTTCCATGTGGATGTGCAGGAAATGGATCCAGTGACTTTTGAAATTTATTTTCTTTATTATGTGTCAGAATGTATTATGATACAAATCTTTTTGGCTTGCAGTCTTTTCTTCATGCTTTCATTTCTTCACTATCCTTCAGACTCTTTATTTTTTTTCCCCAAAAATTCAGCAGATTTTTCAATATTTTGTGGTGGGGTTTTGAGTAATTCCATGCGTAAAACTGTCCAAGGAATTTTTCTTTTTAATAGTTCTTTGTGGGTTGACATCCTGCAAACACACTTGAGTGGGAGTGCCATCAAAAATGTTGGTGTCTCTTTAGCTGGGTGAAGATTAGGATGGGAGGATAAAAACCCACAAAATTTTTGAACCTTTCACAAAAACATTTAGAAAATTTACTGAAAATTCCCCATATTTTCTGGGAAATTATTACTTAAAAAAAAAAAAACAACCAGCAATGTTCCTCTTTTTCCCTGAAATGTATTTGTGTCTTGGACTGTGATAAAAATCCCTCTTGCCAAATTTTTTCAGTCTGAGCATCCATAACTCTGCTTATATGGAGGCAAGAGGAAGAAATCCCATAAAACCTGACCTAGTGGAAGGTGTTGTCTGGGGCAGGGGGTTTGAACAAGGTGATCTTTAAGGTCCCTTCCAACACAAACCATTCTGTGATTCCATGATCATCCCCTGTATTTTCTTCTTGTTGTAAACGTGGGGATTCTACCCTAAATTTGCACCTCCAGGTAAGTCTGACTTCTTCCCTATTTTTTATTTCAAGTCCCTTATCCCAGGTGTGCATCCCACAGGTCTATTTGCCATTTTCCTGACCTTGTCACCATCCCCCCAACCCCCTCTCTTGCTATTCCACCCACGTTTCTTTGATATATAAGATCTCTGAGGTTGGGATGGAAAGATTTTTTTTATTCCAAATTTCTCTGACACCTAATCAGCCTCGGGGAAAAAAAAAAAAAAAGAAAAAAAAAAAAAAAAAAAAAAAAAAAAAAAAAAAGAAGGATTCTTGAGAAGCTCAGTTTGGAAAGCATCAGCCACAACACCCTGAAATCCTCCCTTTTGCTGATAAATATGAGAATGGACAGTGGATTTGCTCTAGGAATAACAAAAATGCTTTGCTACTCTGCAGTTTTTCCATTGCCAGCTCAGATTTCCCGGAGCTCAGAAGTGTGGGCACGGAGGAGCTGCTCACAGGCAGCCCAGCATTTGGCTGTCAGGATAAAATTCAACCTACACTCAATGCCTATGAGGAAAGAAAAATAAGGAAACCCATCTAGATTAACTGGCTCACCCCGGGTCCCACAAGTTTTCATTCACAGCTTTCCCTGCCAGCCTTGCACCGTCACAAAGTGAAATGTTCAAAGCTTTGCTCCTGCAGAGGCTTTTCCCTTCAGATAAAATCCAGGTTTATTGCAATGCATCCCTGTGGCCCTGTGCCAGCCAGGGTTGGACATTTGCACACACCACAGCAAGAATCCTGCTCAAAAAAGGGGGGGAAATGTTCCTCCATAGACTGCACTGTGCTAAGTAGAGGTGTATCTGTCCTGGATGCCTGCTCAGGGTCATCTCTGCACACACCACACCAAGAAACTTGCTTAAAAAGGGGGAAAACTGTTCTTTCATAGACTGCACTGCGTTAAGTGGAGGTGTTTCTGTCCTGGGTGCCTGCTCAGGGTCATCTCCAAGCCTCAGCAGTCTCTGGGCCATCTGACTTACTTAGCTCAAATTTGCCCTGTGGTTTCCCCCAGCTGTCCCAAATGCAAAAACATCCCCCACTACATACACAAGTGCCTTTTCCAGTGGCAAAACCAAATTTCTCTCTACAGAAAGACCAAATCTGGCTCAGTTTTTCCCTGCAGCTGCCTTCTCCTGTTGTATGACTTGCACCTTGCTGTCATCCCTGTGTGGTGCATAAAAACCTAGAAAACAAACCCAATGTGATTTATAAATAATGTTGGGGGGAAGAATAAACAGCAAACCAAAGCAGAGACCTTGATGACACATCCCATCCATGGTTTGGCTGATCATTTTCGCACCTCACACCTTCAGATGTCTCTGACCACAGGAAGGGGGCTTGGAACAAGATGACCAAAACCATTCTAGGATTTTATGATCTAGACTCTAAATCACCCCATGAGTAAATCACCCCACAAACAAAGCTTCCTGTGCAGCCCAGCACCCCAAACTGGGGATTCCCACCCTCCTTCCATCAGTTTACGAACCACTTGTTAAAAGTGATAGAAAAGCAATACAAAATTACATCCTTGTTGTGAGAAAAACCAATGCTGCAGCCCCATGACCATTCATCCCATTCCTGCTCTGGGTTTCCTGCTGCCACACACTGTGGTTCATCTCCCAGCAACATCCACTCCCACTCAAAGAGAGCAGCACAACAGCAAGGAAAAAAGCAGCATTCCCCATCCACAAACACATGTTTCTCTGTAAATATTTGGAGAACATGCAAATCCTCAAGAGAGCGGGGCAAAGCCGTGAGAGCGTCAGCGATGGTTCTCATTGCCTTCCAAACCCCAAACATGAGCAGTTATGGTCTTTCTCCACATCTTTCCTGCAAGGAGGGTTTATTATTGCTTTATTCTTGTGGTGTGGGGATGTTGGGCTTCGCCTTGACACTTTATGGGACATTTAAACATCAGGTGTGCAAGATGCAACCTCGGGTCAGCCAGTGGGGATGAGAGGCTCCGTCCAGACAAAGGGAACAAAACAGAGCAGTACAAAACAAAACAAAACAAAACAAAACTACTCATTTTCACTGCTTGCAACTGGTGGTGAAGGGGCTGGAGCCCTCCCAGAGCCCGGGGCTGCCAAGGTGTCCCACAGGTGGTGGCTGGGATGGGAGGGGAGCAGCTCTGCCCCCTCTGTCCCCACAGAAGTGCTTATCAAGTGGAAGGAAGTTATAACAAAATTTACAGCAGTCCCTCAAAGCACCACTGTTTGTGTGTCATGAACAGCTTGTGCTGTCCCTGCTGGAGGAGTGGCAGTGATTGATGTGCTATTTAGATAAGCTGAGCTCCGTGCCCGGGCTGTTGTGCCCTCCCTTCCACCTTCAAAGCCACCGCGGGCCTTATCAGGGCCACCGCCAAAGCAGCGGCTTCCAGAGGTACCCATAGCAGCAGCTTTTCCCATCACTGAGATCAAACACTCCCTCCCGCCTGCAAATAAAAACCTGGCTGGAAAACAAAGTGTCCATCCCCTGCCTCCTGTCCCGAGGGACATCCAGAGCAGTACAGGTCCCATCCTCTGGGACATTCCCACTGGGGCGTTCGTTTTGAAGGGATGGAATGGTTAATGGAAGATGTCTGTGTCCTATCAGAAAAAAAAAAAGAGCAACATGGTTTGACATGGTTTATGTTTTGGAAAAAAAACCCTTTTATTTTAGATTGTGACTGTGGTGAGCCTGGGGTGGGTTCTGTTGGGGCAGCAGCAGATGCTGGGGTCGCATGCGGCAGAGCAGCCACCGAGCAATGCAGGGGAGAGTGGCACTGAAGGGACCAGAGGAGGGACCCTGCTGCTCGCTGGCACTGAGACCCAGTGACCACATCGTCCCTGCTCTCCTCCCAGACATTCCTCCAGCCAAGCTTTGCCCACTCACCCTGCATCTGGGGGGCTCTGACTGCTGCTCTATGTCCTGCAGGATGAGATCTTGCTCTGTGGTTCATCTTTGGGTGCCCAAAAAGGACTCACAGAGTCAACTTTGTCCTCTCTGGGTTGGTTGGGGCTCACTCTTTCTTCAAAAACTTGTACAGTTTAGGTTTCTTTCCTTTTTCCTCCACTTGCCTTCTCCCTTTGGTAATTTCAGACAAGCAGCAAGGCCCAATTTCACATGTTCAGTCTCTAGTAAAACATTATTCTGCCCAGGAAAGCTCTCAAATCTCTCTTTGTATCCTGATTTTTTTTTCCCCTGTGATGTGGAAGTTTATGTATCCCTGAAAAATTCTTGTCCCTGTTTCTGAGAGAGCCTAGAGGGAGCAGTTCAGAGGATTGGGCAGCAGCATGGCTCGTCTCCATTGCAACAAAAGGGTTGTTTTTCTTCCCCCTAATCTCTTCTGTGTATTGCATTTCCTATCTGATTCATAAATGAGCAAATTTACTGTAGTCATTAGAGTTTTACCTCAGAATTAAAGGCAGGCTAATACAAAACGTGCGCATATTAACTTTGACTTTGCTTTTGTTAAGTCAGATGTTTCTTAATCAGAACCATATTTTATGCAAAGTCTGGTAATTTTAGGCACCTAAAAAAAAAAAGAAGAAGGAGTTAACCTTCCATTAAATATCAACCCCTCTTCATTGTAAACAACTCAGCTCAAGATCAGATGATGTGATATTTGCTTTCCCAAATGTAATTGTTTGTTTCTATCTTTTTATAAATGACAATGTCTCCGTGGTCTTTCCATTTTAGTTGATGCTGAGAAATGGAGTACAGAGGCACAGCCCAGACTGCTCTGGCTGCAGTGCTGGCTCTTCTGGAGAGGTTCAGAGTCCCCTCCTAAGGGTGGCTCCTAGGTTCAAGTAGAGCTCCATGGATCAGAGTGTTTGAAATCCAGAGAATTCCTCAGCAGTTCATTTGGAATGCTGATATTTTGGCTTCTGCATGGTTCCAGCTGGGGGTGCAGAAACGCTGCCATGTGCAGGCTTCAGCCAAGCCCCAGGCAAGCTGGGGACTCAGGACTGTGCATTCTGTGGGGCATCAGCCTGGGTGAGAGAAAACATGATTTCCAAGAAGCAGCAGAGGCTGGAGACAAATGCTGGAGAAAGGCCAGCCTGGCTTGCAGGTGCTGCACTTCGTAAGGGGCTGCTCCCTTTGCACAGTTCAGGTCTCCCTTCCTTCCCAAGTCCCACTCTTCAGTCCCATGAGGGTACCATCAGAGACTTTAGACAACATTAAATGCCTGCGTTCATCTGAAACAATCCCTTGTTTTCCCTGGGTTTGCAGCTTGCATCAGCCTCACCCTTAACAAGGTCCTCAGCTGCTTCTGCATCTTTTGGGGCCCTAAATGCCTTTCCAAAACAGGACTCCATCCAGAGGCAAGGGCAAATCCCCTCAGACCTCATGGAAGGACTTATCTTTAAGCCTGGAAACACCAAGAAAACCCTTCCCAAAGTTGTGGCCTCAGTGGCATGACTGCTATTCCACTCTCCTCCTCTGGAAGCACCCAGGTTCCCCAAACAGGACAATTACCCTTCCTGCTCAGTGTGAGGTCTGAGCACACACATTTCTTCTTAACAGCAAGTGCTGTGTTTGCTGGAGCTGCTTTTGTCCTGGTCAGGTCACAGGAAAGGGAAGACAAGCTCTGCAAGATGAAATGTATCCTCACATGGGTCAGCTCCAGGAGAAATAGGGTCAACAATAGGAAGATGCCAGCACTAAGGGAAAGGTTGCCTTCCCATTTCCCCCAAAACCTTCCCAGAAAGCCTCCCCAAAAGCTTCCAGTTGCATGCATTTTATGATTGTCACATTTAGGGTTTGAACCTGAGGCGGTTGATGCCAATCCCACTTTTCCCATTTTTCCCCACTATCCCATGCTGGAGCACTGAGCTGCTGCCTGGCACAGGTATTTAAACAGCCAGAGAAAGGATTTAGCAGCCCAGGAGACTTTATTCAGCCATTGCATCCCTGTCTCTGCTTCAGCCACAGGTTCCCACACTGGCCACAGGGCTAAAAATAAATCAGTGGTGTTTAAATCAGAAAGCAAGATGTGCTTGCAGGTTTGAGTAGTCACAGCAAAAACAACAGATTTGTTTTGTTTCTTTCCTCAGCTTATTTTAATCCTCATGTGGATAGTTATGGAATTGTGGTAGCACATTTATTGACTCAGAGTATTCTCTCAGAAGCTGCAGTCCACTGAAACCCACAATTTTACTCAAGAAACAATCCCTCTCCAAACAGCAGCCCCAGTTTCATGTTCATAAGTAATAACAGTAGAGAAAGAAGAAAAGTCTAAATAAGATGGGTAGAGGGTTCAATAGCAACCACAGCTCACTTTTCAAAACAGCCTTACAAAAATGCTGTTTGTACCACAGGTCTCAGCTGGACAATATGAGGAATGCCAAGAATCTGATTTCTAGAGACCAGTCTTTGGGGAAAAGGCAGGTTTTAGGACATACTTGATGATATGATCCTGAAAACAGTTCTATAAATCACAGCTGACTAGCAAACAGCTTCTTTGGAGCTCCAGAACCATGGCAAGGGATGTACATTTATCTGTTGCTTTGGATTTGTGTCTCTTGCATGAAAGTCCATTACAAAACCCAAGTGCTTGATGAATATCTTACTTCTTCCAACCAACAGGAGGAAGGGTTTGTGCTGACCTTTTATGTCCATGGGTTCATTTGGCTGGTGCACCAGAAACAAGAGAAAAATAACATTTTTGTGGTAACAACTCTAATTTATTTACACCAATGTGAAAAAATATTTACTTCCAGCACGAATGACCTGCTCATGGTGCTATGAGTGAATTGTGATTTGCCAAATCACAAATTTGAGTGTCCTCAGCAGCAGCAGTTTGATCCTGTGCTGAATTGGCATTTCTAAGATGCTTTATGGGTTTGAAAGACATTTCTGAAGGTGAGGAAAGTGGGAGGTTTGTCCCTGACCTGCACCCTGCTGAAGGAATTAGGAGCTCTCATCTGCTAAGCTGACGTGACCCAGTAATGATTTCTCCCCCGGCTTTCCTTCTTACTTTCATCTCCCCACTTAATTTTCCTCCTCAGCACACAAAATCTCTGCTTTTCCTCCCTGACTCATCACCACAGCCCCTTGGGGCAGCGTCCCTCCTTCACCAGCATCTCTGACAACCAGGGCAGTGCAGAAACTGCAGGAACTCAGCCCAGTTTTCCACATGGCACCTCCTAATCGGCAGCACTGAGAGGCAGAGGTGCAAAGGCACCTCCTTCCCGTGTGAACTCCACCAGCCCAGGGATCAGCTGTGTCAGCCAGCCATGAAAAGAGACCTCCAGAGGGAATCCAAGGCCTCCAGAGTGAATGCAAGGCCTCCAGAGAGAATCCAAGGCCTCCAGAGGGAATCCAAGGCCTCCAGAGTGAATCCGAGACCTCCAGAGTGAATCCAAGGTCTCCAGAGTGAATCCAAGGCCTCCAGAGAGAATGCAAGGCCTCCAGAGTGAATCCGAAACCTCCAGAGTGAATCCAAGGCCTCCAGAGGGAATCCAAGTCTTCCAGACTGAATACAAGACTTCCAGAGTGAATCCGAGACCTCCAGAGTGAATCCAAGGCCTCCAGAGTGAATGCAAGGCCTCCAGAGGGAATCCGAGACCTCCAGAGTGAATCCAAGACTTCCAGAGTGAATCCAACACCTCCAGAGTGAATCCAAGGCCTCCAGAGTGAATCCAAAACTGGTTGGATGTGAGTTCATTGTGTGCCTGTGGCCCAGAGCAGAGATGTGACACCGAAGCTCCCTGAGCATGGATGGAATAATGAACATGCTGACTGTCCCCTGTGAGGGGAGGTGACCCTGGGGGCTCCATCTCCTTCCTGGAGGAGGACATGTACTGGTCATGAAGCCAGGGGTTCTGCAGGCTGGACTGTTGGCCTTCCACCTTCTCCCAAGTGAGGAAGATAAAGCAGCACCAATAGAAACAACTGAATGAAGCTGAGTGTTGGGAGACATCCCCTTGATGTGTGTGGCCTGTGCAGGAGGGGCATCACACCACAACTCTGACACTTTGCCCCCACACCACCTGCACCACAGGAAAAGCCAGGAGGTTTTCCAGACACCTCTCATGGCACAGAGCTGTTCCCTTGCTCCCTAGTGGTACCCAAGATCATCCTCCCTGCACCAAAGCCCCAGGACATAGGGGTGTCTTCATGCTGCCCCATATCCTCAGTCACATCCTGCTGTCCCCAGTGGGTGAATTCCCCTAATCCAGTGCTGCCCTGAGTGATTAACCACCCCTACACCACCCTGCAGAGGGACCAGCAGGATGGGTGACTTGAAAGCAGCTTTGCTCCTGACACGCCTGGTGAGATCGAAGGGTGAAGCTAAAAACATAACTCACCAGAGAGCACATTTTTGCATTTCAAAGAAAAAACAATTTTACTTGCTAATAAATGATTTGTTTATTTACCCTTTCCTCCCAGAGAATGGTTTCATGGCTGTAAGTCCAGATAACTTATGCTTGTCTTTAACCCGCGCGTGACTTCGGGGTCACCCATTTGGGGAAGTGTAGTATTTCTTACCCTGGTAGGCAGCAAAAACAGGCTGGACTCTTGCCAGATGGGAGGCTTGCTGGAGACACCCAAGTGGCAGTCTGGCTGGTGGCCATGCAGAGCAGGGAGGTCAGGGGCCATCCATCAGGTTGGGTCCTTTCTGGGTGAGCAGGCTCGAGTAAATAAGTAGTTAAGCTGCCTGCTCCATCCCTGGAACTGGAAAAGCCATTGGGAGTGGTGCTTTCAGTACAGCACAAAGTGTCAGCCCAGTTTGTTTTGTTTGCTAATGTGGCCCAACAAGAGGCTGGAGGGTAAAAGCAGTCGGCTGGAGAACACACAGTTCCTGGACAGGTTTTGAGATGTGCCCAATAGTGACCCCATTTCCCTGGCCTGCCATGAGGGCTGGGGTTTTGGTTTGTTTGCTTCCCCTTTGCTTTGTTTCTAACTCAGAGCAGACCTCATTTATTGTAACAGGAAAACCAAGGGCTCTATTAAAGTCATGATTATGCAGCTGCCAAGTTTTCGGGGTGTTTGAGTTGGGATTTTTTTTCAAGGAGAAAAATCCCCCTGCTCCCCTTCACAGGTAAACCTATTAAACACTTTTCCAAGGTCAGTTTTTCCTCCCATCCCCCTTGTGCCAGAAACAATTGCTTCATATTTTGGTAATTTTGAGGTGAAAACAGTAACATCTCAGCAATTCAGAACTGAAGTGCCTCAGTTCAGGCTCTCAATGGAAAACAAAATTTCCCAGTGAGACATTTAAGTTTCTCCAGGAGCTCCAGCCACCACCCAAGGAAAAGGCTGCAGTGCTCTGGATGCCCTCTGATTAATCCTCCTTGCACCCTCGGTGTACAGAGGGTATTAACCTCAATTTACAGATCAGGAAAATGAGAGAGGAGGGAGATGAGTGACAGCTGTAATGAACACACTGCTTCACTCAGCCAAGGATTACAACCCATGGACCCCCAGCTCCCAATTCCCTAATTAGCAAATGGCATAGCTCCTCCAGTGGACCAGAAATGAGCCTTTTTGGAGTAAAACAAAATATTTCCCTTCAGATGCCTGGGTTCCTGCAAAATACCTTGCTGCTGACGGTGATTACAAGTCCTGCTCCTGCCACTGCTACCTCTCCTGGTTCTGTTGGTGACAAATCCATCTTCAGGGAGGAAATATCTGCTGTCACGCCACATCATAGGAGGAAGCATTACAGAAATGCAGCTATTCAGCACTCTTGGGGGATCTGGCTGTGCCCCCTCCCAGGCTGATTACAGCTCCCATGCTGGTTTATTTGCTGAGCGTTGAAGTCTTGGTGCCAATGGAAACCCAGTTTCATCAACCAGGTTTTTTTTCTGGCATGAGAGCATAAATTTGATTAAAAATTAATTCAAGTCACCTCAGTAGATTTGTGTAACTCTGACAAGTGCAAACCAGCACTTCTCTGTGGATGGGATGGTTTTGTGCACATGCTGCATGTAAAGTGTGTCTTGGCTCAGGCAGCAATCCCAGCCAGGAAAACCCCAGTGATCCCAAAGCATTGCCCATGACAGCTGATTTCACTGTTCCATCTTTTCTAGCAGTCCAGAAGAACAGCTCACAGTAAATTCAATATCTATTAAATATCAATGGACATCCATTAAATATTTCTTACCTATGCACTTTTAAACATCAGACTTCCATAGATGCTTTGGGTTTAGCAGAGTGGTTGGCACATTTTCCAAAATCAAAGTTGTTTGGTTGTTATTCTGCTGTTTTGGTGGGGTTTTCCCCCAGAAAAAGAATAATATTCTAGAAAAATCTACAAGCTTCACAAAACTTATATCAAAAAGAAGCTCCCCTTCACAAAATGCATTCTGATTTTCCTGCAGCAGAAGGGTAGACACAACACTGGCTGGCACCTTTCATCCTTCTCTTTCATTTGCAATACAATGATGTAATCTTAGAGAAGGAAAAAACACTTTTACTGGTGAAAAAAATCAGTTTATTTTTGGGGTTGAGATTTTCTTCCCCTCTGGAAAAATGTTTTCTTTCCTGTAATTTCAGAACGTGTTTTCTCTAATTTCAGATTTTTTCCATAAATAACAAGTCTGATTCCTGCCCTGCTCTCTTGCATCCTTTATGCAGGATCCTCCCAGGAATGGCATGCCTCAAGGATTAAAGAGATGTAATGTTTGGAGAGAGATAAAGATTAAGTTCACTCGTTTCCTAGACCTCATGCCGGCTCCAAGCACAAGACTGAATTTCACTTTGTATGAGTTATCACAACTGAAACTGCTCTTCGGTGGAAACCACTCTGCAACCATCCATTTGCAGTTGTAAAAGTCAATATATTTAAGCCTGTGGTGCATAACAATGACCCCTATGGATCCTCCAACGTTTTTCTTGGATCTGTGTAAGCCTGTTTTTAATATATTACTCATCTAAATTGTTCCTGGGACTTGATTATTTGCTGGAGTTAAATATCCAATCTTTAAAGATTGTTAAGCATGTGCACGCTGAATTCCCCACTGCAATAAGCTTCATTTAGCTCAACTAAAACTGCCTTGCCATAAAAAAAAATGCTTTAAAATATCCCAAACTAACTGCTCTCTTGGTTGGTGGGAGCTCCCCAGGCAGGATTCCTTAGTGATGATAATCTCTGGTTTTGGCTGGCTCTGTTTGGTCCCTGGAAGAATAAAAATCCAGTTTTCACTGAGCTGCGCATGGAGAGGGCACAGCCACCCCCTCTCCCCTGCAGCATCCTTCCCAGAGCGCACGGACACTGGATGTTCCCCCAGGAAAAAGAAAGTGTGGCGAGCCAAGCGATCTACAAAACAATATTGATTTATGCCGTGTCTCTGAAAAGGGGATGAAATCACCCTGGCTTGTCAGAGCCAGGGCTCGCTGCATTCCTCGCAGTCACCCCTGGCCCTGGAGAGCCCTGCTCGCTATTGGATTCTAAAGCCCATCAAAGGCTGCTCAGCCTTTGCCTGCTCTGCTTCCCAAGCCCCGGCTCCTTTTCATCGTGCTGGTGCAAATTAGGGAGCAGCCTATTGAAGGAGATGAAGCTGCAGCAGAAAAGAACTGGGCCAAAAAAATAAACCAAAATCAGAGTCAATGGCATGCCTCAAGGATTAAAGAGATGTAATGTTTGGAGAGAGATAAAGTTCACTCGTTTCCTAGACCTCATGCCGGCTCCAAGCACAAGACTGAATTTCACTTTGTATGAGTTATCACAACTGAAACTGCTCTTCGGTGGAAACCACTCTGCAACCATCCATTTGCAGTTGTAAAAGTCAATATATTTAAGCCTGTGGTGCATAACAATGACCCCTATGGATCCTCCAACGTTTTTCTTGGATCTGTGTAAGCCTGTTTTTAATATATTACTCATCTAAATTGTTCCTGGGACTTGATTATTTGCTGGAGTTAAATATCCAATCTTTAAAGATTGTTAAGCATGTGCACGCTGAATTCCCCACTGCAATAAGCTTCATTTAGCTCAACTAAAACTGCCTTGCCATAAAAAAAAATGCTTTAAAATATCCCAAACTAACTGCTCTCTTGGTTGGTGGGAGCTCCCCAGGCAGGATTCCTTAGTGATGATAATCTCTGGTTTTGGCTGGCTCTGTTTGGTCCCTGGAAGAATAAAAATCCAGTTTTCACTGAGCTGCGCATGGAGAGGGCACAGCCACCCCCTCTCCCCTGCAGCATCCTTCCCAGAGCGCACGGACACTGGATGTTCCCCCAGGAAAAAGAAAGTGTGGCGAGCCAAGCGATCTACAAAACAATATTGATTTATGCCGTGTCTCTGAAAAGGGGGTGAAATCACCCTGGCTTGTCAGAGCCAGGGCTCGCTGCATTCCTCGCAGTCACCCCGGCCCTGGAGAGCCCTGCTCGCTATTCAGAGGCAAATCCCTGCACACCCAGCCCAGCGCCGGGTCCCTCCCTTTGTCACCATCAGGATTCTAAAGCCCATCAAAGGCTGCTCAGCCTTTGCCTGCTCTGCTTCCCAAGCCCCGGCTCCTTTTCATCGTGCTGGTGCAAATTAGGGAGCAGCCTATTGAAGGAGATGAAGCTGCAGCAGAAAAGAACTGGGCCAAAAAAATAAACCAAAATCAGAGTTCAGCAGGCGACTGTTCTCTCTCTCTCTCTCTCTGTTTCTTCCGCAGAGAAGGAGAACTGGGTCATCCTGAAAATCACTGTACAAAGCCTGGCATTTCCCCCTCCTCTCCTATATGGGAAGGCAATTGGGCAGTCATGCGAAAAACTGCATAAAGTCCGGCAAAATGTGGGGGGTTTTTCTTCCCCTCCTCCTCCTTCTCTGAATAATCTCCCCTTTTGCTCCACGGCAATGAATAATAACAAGGTGATTTCGGCGTGTTTTCCGGTGGTGTTCAGAGCAAGTGCCAAACATTTATTTCCAAAACTTGAAGCTTTGCAAATTGTTTGCCTTTGTGGCTTTGAAGTCTGGGGGGAAAGCACCCTAATTTATGTGCCTTTGATTGATTTTTGTGGAAATGCAGAGTGTCTTTATCTCAACCATACAGTCGGGTTTCTGTGGTTTTGACCACAGAGCCTCCCTACAGTTTCAACAGCTTGATATCCAGAATTAATAAACCTGATGCGTACATGCTTTCACAACCCCCTTGTCTTATTTCCCCAGGGAAAAATATCATCTGTCCTATTGTTGACTGGTCAGATTTACCCCCCCAATATCTCTCCCATCAACATGTGATTAATCACCCTAATCCAGCAGGCACCTCTCAGGAACTCAAGATCTTTTACAAGCCCTAATTAAGCCTTGCAACATCCCCGTAAAATAGGTTGAAGCCAGGGTTAAATGATTTGCCTGAGGTGACAGAGTAAATCAGAAGCAGGGGTAGAAATGAGACAGAAAGCTGCTGTTCCTGAAGCACGTGCTCAGCTCCCAGGACCGATGCAAGATACCAAAATCTTTATATTTCTCTTTGAAGATAAGATGCTACAGCCACAAAAGCCTTGGCAGCCATGCCATGAGGCTTCCCCAGCTTTCAGGAATCAATCTGAGATTGATCCCTTCAGCCTCCATCCCTCCAGCCCGAACATCACCTGCGAGTCCAGCACCTCTGTCTGCCCATGGTCCATGTCTGTACTTCCCCATCCTCCTCCTCCTCCTCCTGGCTGCTGCCAGCTGAAAGCTGAGCCCTGCCCCAGACCCATCCCTCATGAGCCACCTCTCCCCATTTGACACCCAAATTGAAGTCAGAGCCTTGTCACTTGGCACATCATCAATTCTGGGGCTCCAAGGGGGAATCAGAGCCAGGTGTGAGGATGCTGGGGTCTGGGCTTCTCTCCCCCTTCCTTTGGAGGGGAAAATCGCATCAACAAAGGTGAATCCAGTGACACCTTCTGGGAGGCAAAGGCAGCAAAGAGGAGGGAAAATCCATCACTTTTTTTTCATGGCCTGGGAGGTCTGTTACCTTGCCAGGGGTCTTTAAGTGGTGGGATCACTTATTTTCTAGACTCAGAATTATTCTCATGCAGGTGGTGTGGAGGGCTGTCCATGTGCTCTTTTCTTCCTCTCCTCAGAGTTATGAAATACAGTGTGGGTTCCTGAGGCTGATTTTCTTTCCTCCCAAGAAAGACCTTTCCTTTGTATTTTTCTTAATTTGCCCCAGATTTTCACATCAGAGTCCAACACTAAACAAACAAACCAGCGAGATGAGCTCAGTTGGTTAGAGCATGGTGCTGATGGTGCTAATAACTCCAAGGGTGTGGGTTTGATCCCTGTTTGGGCCACTTCAATGATTCTTGTCATTGAGTCCCTTCCAAATCAGAATATTCTGTGATCCTGTGAACTCAAAATCAATGTTCCCTCAGCTGGTTTAGTGGCTCCCTCAATGTCCCGGCAGCAAAAACAGACTGGCAGGGGTAGGGAGATCTCCCAGTTGTATCCACCAAAGTGGGCTCCATTGGGAAGTTTAAATGCCCACAGCTCCAGGAAAGCATCCCTATCCTTCTCCCCTCTGCTCATGTATATGCTTCAATGTATTCCTAAAGGTCATCCAAGGAGATGTTGTTCCTAGAAAGTTCTTTCTCCCCCAGGGCTTTTCATCTCCCTCACATCTTTACACAGCTTGGCACAATATTGAATAAATAAAACATGACCAGTTTTACAAGGAAATGATGGTCTGAAGCCCTTGGCATGCCAGGTCAGCCAGGGACAGCAGGAAGGAGCCAGAGGATCATCCCTGTGTGGCATTACTGAAAACTTCAATGAGAGCAAGGAAAGCCAGCACATCCCCACTTCTGATGGCATCTGTCTCAGCTGTTTTCTTGGGGGCCAGCTCAGATCTTTGGCATTCTATTTTCTCAGTGGTCAGCTCACATCTTGGGCATATATTTAGGCTGGGGGGCATCCTAGAGACGTCTTGTGAAATACTTTAATTATTCATACATAAAACATTACCCCCTGGGCACAAAGCACCTTTCCAGCCTGGTCCACCCCCTGTCCCTGGAGACAGGGCAGCATGCCAGCTGATGTCCCCAGAAGGCTGCTGGAGCTGGTGGCCCCACACGGCATCCCTGGGGACAGCCTTGCATGCCTTTGCATGTCCCTACTCCCAGGAACAGCTTGTGTGCAGGTGTGCTCCACTCCCAGCACAGCACCAACATCTGGGTGAGTGGCACACGGCAGCACTCAGGCATCCCTGCCTCCAGAGATCCCCTGGGAGCTGCAGCAAAACTCCCCCTCTGCTCTGCAGTTGCAGCAGCCACCCTGTCTCACACAGGCTGTGCACCACCAGCACCAGAATTCCAGAGGCTCAGACCATCCCTGTCCCATGCTCCAGGTCTGGAAGCAGTTAATGCACAAGGTGCCAGGAAATGGGGCTAAAAATATGCTGCATGTTTTCTGTGGAGAGCATGCCATGCTTTCCACGCTGCTTTTTCAGTGGGATTCTTCAAATCAGCCCTTACAGAAAGTGGGATTTTATTTTTCCCCCCTGCATCTATTTCAACATCCCAAACAGAGCCACAGGCAACTGGGTGGGTTCTGCCCGATCCTCCTGCAGGGCCAGTGTTCCCAGCTCTCTCACTCCTTCTGGTGGGTTTTGCAACATTTGGCTATTTTGAAACCAAGATAAATTTCCAGACCCATGTTTACAGCAAAAGGCTTGAAAGCACACATCCTAAACCCCGGAAGGCCAATAGACACAACTCTAATTGCAGCATTACTCTAATTCCAGCTATTTTAATTAAGCACTTGGGTTGGCCATAGGATTGTGCTTTTTTCCCCCCTGCCTTTTGGAAACATTTCCAGAAATATGAATAGTCTCAACAGCTGGGCAGGAAAATCGGAAATCAAAAGTGTGCAGAAAATGCTAATTAAAATGGAACCAAACTGCGGAAAGCTCAGCATTTTCCGTGTCATGCTTTCCTGTCTGGCTTGGCTGTTCTAAATTCACCTCTCCATGCTGCAGCAGGAGCTGGGCTGGCAGCATCCTAGGGCTGAGACTTTGGGAAGAGAGACTATTCCCTTCCCTTTTCAAAGACACAGGTCAGAAAGTTCATCCTGCATGGATCTGGTGGCTGGGTACAGCCATTTCCCTGAGCCAGACTTGGAAGTGTTGCTGTTATAAAATACCACTTGTTCCACAAAAAGCAGTCAGGAAACAGTTAATCCCAATTAGCTCAAACCAGCAGATATCATTCTTTATATTTTGGCAGTTCTCGTTTTGAAGGAAAAAATATGTTTGTGTTCTTGGAGTCTGCCTGAACAATAAAATCAGATGCCAATTTTCTGGTCTAAATTAGGTGAAAGACCAGACTTTTTATCATATGTGTGTGTCTGCGTGTGCTGTTGGGCTACATGTTTATTTTACTCTTCTGTGTATTTGCCACGGAAATCACGGCCTGCCCTGCACATGGCTCAGCCTGGCAGCCTGGTTCATTCACTGGGGCTGGAAATTCAACCTGGCACAGGGAAAACCCCAGGCACTATCAATTGCAGAAGGAGATATTGCCAAAAGATAAACATAATAAAGTTAGTTATTGTCAGCGTATCAAGCTGAAGCCTTTCCAGGGTGGATGAATAAGGGGTTTAAACTTTTGCGCTGGTTGAAGCGTTTTCATGTCCCACTTCAGTGGGAGCTGAAAGACATCCAAACCCTGGGCTTCAAAGAGGCTAAAAATCAAAAGGATTAATGAGTGGTAAAATACCATGGGAAAAGAAGTGAAGCTGGCACATCTTCCATGGGACATTGTCCATTGTGAGCACACAGCCAAGGTGCAGGCAGCACTGCCCCCATCAAAGGGGAGGCAAAGGAAAATAAGCACGTTTTCAGCTCCATTCCACACACTGTTCCCATCTGCTGGGATCAGCCAAGGGAGCCTGACCAGGGGAGAACAATGCCATGTCACCACCTCCCTGTGGAGCAGCTCTTGGGCCCTGTGGACACCGCCAGGCACGCAATGAGAGGGGCACGACCCAACCTGTGTGACCCACAAGGAGCCCCAAACACCCCTATTTTTCCTCCCACATGCAAATGAGCATCCCAAATCTTGTTTTCATCATTCCCTCCCTTCAGATGTCACTAATTTCCAGGACAGGCAGGAGGATGCCAGACTCACAGCCAGCACAGACGCCGGCACGCAATGGAGCAGCCATCCCTGCAGCAGAGCAGGAGATCCAGCAGAACCCAGCCAAAATGGGCCTGATCTATCAGCCAAACCAGCCAGCAGCAGCTCTGCTCACAGAGTGAGTGGATGGCAGTGAGCGCTCCCCATCCAGAGCTGCTCCAAGCCCTCCCCTCTGGCCATCCACGGATCTCGCTGGCCTCCGTTTGCTGCTCCCTCAGCCAGGACAGCACCTTGGGCAGTGAATCACCAGCACCCCCTCTGAGTCCTTTTCCAAGTGTTTTCACAACACTAGAGGGAGACAGGATTCAAACCAGGATGTGCAGTCACAAATCTGTGTTCACCCACAGCAGAAACCATCCCGAAATCCTGGCAGAGCCCAGTGCACCCAGGAGAATGTAGGTGCCACCTCTGAGCTCAGGACATGGGCACAGCAGGCCCTTTGCAAAATATTATTTTGGGGATTTTGCTCATAAAACAGACAAAAATTCAGCACAGGTTTAAATTTAAGCACACACTCAAGAGCTTGCTGGCACAAGGGCTCAAGCTAGGATTAAGAGCCACACACCACATTACTTTTAATTGAGCTACTGTCTTCCCATATGGTTTTCCTTGGGGAGACCAGTGGCTGGCTTATGAGTTCAAGTAACAACATCAGTTAAAAGAGCATTCGAACAATTGTGGTTGGCAGCTCCCTGAATAATATGAATGTTATGGAGTGTCGGAAAATGTCGTATCATCAATTTTCTGGTTTCCTGCACTCATTGCTTTTGATCTCCACTAAAAGATTTATTGAATGGCTTTCATTTTTACATTAACCTTTTCCAAATCACACCGATTGAGAGCTAGGGAGATTTTTAATTTTTTTTTTTTAACATACAAATCTTTTTAAAGCTGAGGTTTTCCATTCCTCCCAGTTTTTATTGTTTGAAGCAAAGGGCTGTTTTGGCAGGTTTATGAGATGGAGTCTGTTTTGCTGACAGACATGCCTGATAGATTGCTTGTCCGTGTTTTATTTTTGGAGCCATTGCTGCGTTATCTGCGTTTGAAAAACAATTCCATTTGATTAAAATTTAAATCAAATATATGGTAATATCAGCCTTGCTTACAGCCAGATCTCACATCTCTCCTGTGAAGCCTCTTGCCCCCAGTGTGAGTGAAGTGTAATGCAGAAGAAAGTGATTCCTTCTCCTGCAGCAATGGCCACCTTCTGTCATTATTGCTCACAAATGAGAAATAATTCCTCCCCATGAACCATGTGATGTCTTGAAAGGTGAATAAAGACACTTCTTACGCTGCCTGGCTAACCTAGACATGCCACTGATGAGTGTGAAATTAAAACACTCCTCAAAAAATAAAGTTATAGCAGCCAGGACATTTGGCTTGGATGATTTCCTGCAGCAGTGAATTTTAGAGTGACCACAGCGTGCACAATTAATGATGGATTGGATGGATTGGACGTGAAGGACTATAAAGATTATTACCTTTAATTTGCCTCACATATTTCATCATTTGTAGCTTTAAAGCTCTGCCTTGGGATCACATCCCAGGAATTTGTTGTTGTTTAACAAGACCATTTTCACTAATCTGTACCACACCAGAACTTGGAGGTGACTTAAGACATAAAACTGAGAATGTTTAGTGCCAACACTTCTGTGCAAGAGAGCAAGCCAGTGAATCAGTGAATCACAGAGCATCCTGACTTGGAAGGAACCCCTAAGGATCATGGAATCCTACCCTGTGCCTAAGAGTGTTGTCCAGTGCTCTTCCTTCAGGATTAAATTATGCCTGTTACCATTCTGGGAGGTCTTACAAGCCCATTTTATTCTCTGTTAAAAGAAGAGGAAAACAGATCTTTCATTTAAGTTGTATAAAACAGAGGTGCCTCCCGCAACTCAAAACCTTCAGTGGCAGTTGTGGAAAAAGAAAAAATAGGAAAAAAAAGAATAAAAAAAAACATTTCCTTCCACTGTTCTTTGCTTTTAGACAGCCCAAACATGTTAATTTTGATTTGCCAAGTTTGTTTTTTTTGTTTTCTTGATGAGCCAAGTTCACCCCCTCAAAGTCCACGTGTGACAGCACTGATGAGCTTGGCCTTGCTGATGCTTCTTGAAATAGCCTCCAGCCCCAGAATAACCCTGCACACACACCAGCACCACTTCCTGACTGGGAATCGCAGGGATGGGGCAGGCAGGGAAATCTGGGCAGCTCAGGACTGAACAAGAATTGGGGATGGTCCAATTTTCTATAAACACAGCTAAACAAGGCAGAGTGCCCCTCCTCTCCCTCTCAGCATTCTTGTTTTCCCCTCTCCTATCTCAGCTGAATTTTCCTACCAGCTTCCTGAAGACACTTCCCGATTTCACACCCTAAACATCCTCCACTTTTATTTGGCCAACGTTTCCTACACTTCGAGCCCTTCTGCCTGGCTCCTCCAGAGCTGCTTCTGTGCTTCCCCTGCCCTTGATATCTCAGCAATAGATGGAAAACCACCTTTCCCGTGCCAGGTGCTGGAATGCTGCAGGCATTTTTATTCCTTCCCTGCTAAGTGGTGAGTGCAGGTCACTCCACACCAGGGTTACCCAGCAGCTGCTTCACAAGAGGCAGCAACAGAGGTAGAGGGACTCACTGCTCCAAAATCTAGGCTAGGAAGGGCATCACACTCAGAGGGAGCTGATGTGGTTCTGGGGGCTGCTCCTGTGCTGTGAGGGTCCTTCCAGCCCCACATTGTGGGGGACTGAGGAATGGGACTGTCCCCTGGTAGTAGGTGGCAGCCCCCGTGGTCTCCAAAAGGAGCACTCCTTCCCTGCCACATGCACTGTCCTTGGATCACCTCCGCTGGGAATTCCCAGAGCTCAAGCCACGGCCAGCTGGAGGAGAGGGATGTTTGTGTTCACCACACAAGGTTTCCCAGCAGGAGAGTTTCCTGGAGAGCCAGCACTGATGGACACGGGGATGCACTCCTTTGGGAGATGCTGCTGCCAGCCAGGTAAGGTGCAACCTTCATGCTGCTTCCTCCTACTCTGGACAGCTTTAGACACTGGTGGAGAGCACCCATGCCCTATCATATCATTGCCCTTTTTCAGTTTTTGATTTTGGCACTCGGGAACACAGGAGCTCCCCAGAACTCCAACTGCGTACAAGGCTTTGTGGAGACGTGAGTGAGCAAAAAAGAGAAAGGGCACATCCTCCACTGCAGGAAGCAGAGAATCACAGAATCACTTAGGCTGGAAAAGGCCACTGAGTCCAACCATTAACCCAGCACAAAACCATGTCCCCAAGTGCCACATCTACGTTTATTTTAAATCCCTCCAGGGATGGGGACCCCACCGTTGCCCTGGGCAGCAACCTGTTTGGTGAAGAAACTTCCTGACATCATATCCTTTTGCTCAGCTGGGGTCAGCTGTCCTGGCTGTGTCTCCTCCCAGCTTCTCGTTCCTCTCAGCCCCCTCACTCATGAACTGCCAGGACCCATTTTTGGTCTGGTGGGCACGGACTGGGGCTGGCAGAGCAGTGCTCACCCGTGCTGGGAGTCAGCCCAACACCAGGGCTGTGGTGGGACATCAAGGGCTGGGATGTGACTCAGCACTTGGGTGCTCTGGTGGCCTGGCAGGAGGACCTGCAGCAGGCAGAAAGGGCCTGATTTTTGGGAGCAGCATCACATGGAAGGCAGACACACTCCAAAGTGTTCGGCTCTGATTTAAGGAGAGACTGTGTAACCTCAGCTCCTGCGAAACTCTTTAGAGAGGCATTTGGCGCTTCAGCAGCAGCTTTGGGAAGGTCTTCTGACACATGAGAAAGCAAAAGATTTTGCCAGGAAAACTAGGTTGAGGAGCAGCAAGGCTTATTTATGGACAGCCTGCAAAGGGGCTGTCTTTGTTCCCCACAATGGTATCAGAGCCACCGATGGACAAATGCCCTGCTTCTGATGTAAAAATATGAAAGCCAGGGCTGCTTTGAGAACTTTATATTTTGTTTCAGCCACATTTTGTTAGCATCAGATGCAGCCAGGGATATAATAGCCTACCTCAGGGCAGCCAAAGATAACAGGCAAAGCTTTGCTAGAAAGGATGGCTATGAAAGATGAGCGAGTGACGAGGAGGATACCACATCCTGCATTTAACCAGCAGCAGACAGGCACAAAATCCCTGTCCCCTCACCTGTCACCCACTGTCCCTCCCCTCAGGAAGGTGTATTTTTACCACTCTGGTATTCATAAGTAACTCTCATGAATTTTTGTGCTTCATCCTTTTGCTTTTTTCTTAAAGGGGAAGGAGGGTGTTCTCTTCAGGCAGGACCTTAATCCACCTTGCACCACTACAAAAACCAGATTGGTGAAAAGGAAAAAGAATAGCAAAGGAGCTGGTTCTGTAATTCTAACATTTCTGCAGCACTAGAGCAAGATAAATAAAATCTAAGTTGTCCTTGTTTAATATTTAAGAGATAACAGTTGTGGAGATGGTTAGGAGCCAGGACAGCTGCCTGCCCATTGTCCCATCATGGAATCTATGTGTACATTGCTGGAGGCTTCCTGAGCTTCAAATGTGATGTATTAAAGAGAAGTCCTCACCTTCATCCATCTGTGGCTCTTCCAAGCAAAGGAACTGATGCAACACTTGACTCCATCCTAACCAGGGCCACCATGTCCCTCATGGCAGGGAAAAGCAAGACAACACATGGCATTTGTCAGCAAGCTCAGCCAGAAACTCAGAAACTGTCAGAAACTCAGAAACTGTCAGAAACTCAGAAACTGTCAGAAACTCAGAAATTGTCAGAAACACAGCCCAACCCAGCCGGACAGGGAGCTCCAGGTGAACAGGAGCACACACTGGATGAGCCTTGCTCAGCCCACATCGATTCTGACAATTCTGTGCCTCCATCACAGGAGAAAAGAGCTTCAAGGAGGGACTTGTAGAGGGACAGCATGGAATTTGTGCTCACTGAGGTGCCAAAAGAAGCTTGGAGGTCACTTGGAGACCCACACCCTGGCAGAGGAGAGGCTGCTCTGCCTCCCAACACCACACCAGGCATAACAGGGACGTGAGACTCGGCCTCAAAGAGCCTCACAAGAAAAAAAAAACAACTCTAAATTCTTTTTCCTCCAGTAAATCTTTCCTTGCAGTGAGAATCACTGGAGAGTTCCGTTCTTTTTTCCGATACGCAAAACGCAACTGCCCAGCCCAATGCCTGTGTAACATTTACAAGAAGAAAACAAATGAGGGATGAAATTAAAGCTGAGCAGCCCCAGGAATGGGCTGCAGGAATCATTGGGAACAACATGCTGCCACACAGGGCACACCAGGAGAATCCTGCTGATGAAAAAACAAGGAAAACCATCCATGACAAAATCCACCTCTTCAGCACCAGCGCAATGCTCAGCACACACCATGCCTCAAGGGCTGGTTAAAAACAAGTTAATGACACCCCAAAACAGGCAAGCACAACTATTTCAAGAAATCAGAGAGACTGGAACTAAAAAACTAAAAGACTCTGGGAAGAGTCAACAGGTTGTGGATTAAAAAACAAAACCAGTCTGTATTTTCCAGCTTATCCTTTTGGGCCAAAGCTTTCCAGGCACTGCATGAACCAACTAAATTTATGCCTTGAAAATGCTCAGAGGTTGTGTTTTATTTCCTCCAGGGATGGAAGATGCATCTTCAGATGATGCTGTCCATCAGAGCAGTAGTGGGTGGTGATGTCCCTCCTTCGTGGGTCCTGGGTCCCACCTGAGCTCTGCAGAGCAAGGGGGACCATGCTATGATCACAAGGCTGGTGAGCAAGGGGAATAGAAACACCAAGAGTCTCACATTGACAGCAAAGACACCTTTCTCCTCCTCATGCCACCTTCATTGACCTTTCCCAGATCATTCACGGCCCTCTTCACCTCGCAGTGAGTTACCAGCTCACACAGCAAGCCCCCAAAACATGGACACTGGGGGCTCATTAGCACCAGTGGGGGTGAGGATCCTCTGGCATCCTTTGGCACAGCAGATTTTGTTCCTCAGTGCAGGCAGCTCATCCCTGCCTGATCCATCATTGCCTTCATGTCCTCCCAAGCCCACCATACTGAGCATATTTGTCCCAGTCCAGCTTTTTGACTCCCAGCCACTTTGCTGTATTATTAAAATAACACCTTTTTGTCATCCAGGCCCTAAACGCCTCTCTGGAGCACTTGGGAAAGGACTGAACACCCAAGGGCTTCTTCAAGGGAAGAAGAACTCGCCCTTCTCACAGGAGCTGGGCTGAGGAGGCTGATAATCATCTTGTGATCACAAATTACTTTTCACAAGGTCCATTTATGAGGTAACAGTTGGCATGCGGAAAGCATTTCATTTCGCCAGCAGCTCGCTGAAAACGAACCATCGTGAACCCTAAAAAGAAAGGCTGAATCAAAGGCTGCATTCTTCTCTCCCACAGTGACCCCTTTGTTTGGATCTGCCCAAAAGTTTCATTACGAAAGTCTGATACAGGAGCCTTATTAAATTGTGATTAAATGACGTGTCCGTGTAGAAGCCTGCTCTCTCTGCCGTTGATGTGGGCTGGGTTTCTCAGACTTTTAAAGCATACAAGCTTATGAAATAGCTGTAATATCTTTTCCCATGATTTCTAGGGAAAGGAGGGTCTTTGCTCCTGCTCTAGCCATACCTGGCCTGGCTCCAGAGGATAACATTTTCATTAAAAGTGCATTAGGTGCACAGTTCACCATGCAGCTGTCCTGACAAAGAATTGACCTGGCTCAGAAACCTTAATGGGCTCTGGTGAACCTTGCTGGCTTCTGTAAATACAGAATCACCCATCACTGGGTTGACTTTGAGCTGTTTTTACCATCATTTGGATCCAGCTTGTTCACACTGCTTCCACCTAATTCTGCTTATGTTTGGGTATTCAAAAGAGGAAGCAGAAGCTGAATCCTGGCTCAGGCCAGATAATGGCTGACTGCTGGAGCATCAGGGCTGACACTGGGACATCCTACAAAGGGTTAAACAGCAGAAATTCCTACCCAAAACCTCCCCATCATTTCTGACCAAGTGTGAGCTCTGAGCCACCAGCAAACTCACAGCAGTGATGCATCCTTCCCTTCAGATGACTCACTGTAAATAGCGCCTGGTGATTTACGCACAGAAAAATCCATTTAGCACGGAAATGCACAAATTCGTGCGTTTTAAGGCCAGAGGAGCCGTCACAAATGTTCAGTCTGGCTCCCTGGAGAGTGCAGCCTCGCCCAGCAGCCCCTGCCCAAAACGCTCAGCTTCCGTTGGAGTGAAAGCATCCTCAGGGGAAGGCTTGAAACGCTTTCTCCTAATATTTGTCAGGAGGGATGTTGTAAAAACAGAATCAAAGAATCACAGAATGGTTTGGGTTGGAAGGGACCTTAAAGATCATCCTGTTCCACCCTCTCCCATGGGCAGGGACACCTTCCACTATCCCAGGTTGCTCCAAGCCCTGCCCAACCAGCCTTTCAGGGATGGTGGAGCCACAGCTTCTCTGGGCAACCTGGGCCAGGGCATCCCCACCCTCAGAGGGAACAATTTCTTCCCAATATCCCATATAACTTGAAGCCATCCCCCCTTATCCTCTCACTACAAGTCCTTGCAAGAGCAACTCTGTGCTCATTGAGTAGGCAGCAGATCCGGCTACGCAGAGAGATGGCAAAACTTTGATGGGGATGTGGGTGATTTCTGGGAGATGCTGGCAGCCTTCTGGCTGAATCGAGCGGGAATCCTCCATGGGACACATGTCCTGGGCTGGCTGCCTCACAACCCAGGGACCAAAGGGTTGGATCACAGAGGCACCGCCTCAATTGTCCAGCAAAGGCCGTTTAAATCATGCCTTACAAAGTACAAATGTGCGTAAATATTTGTGCAAGATAAGATCGGGCGAGTGGCAGAGCAATATTTCAAAGAGCCGAGCCAAGGGCAAACAACAATTTATATGTGCTGCGCCAGAGAAATAAAATTAGGAAATGCAGCAATGTGTTTATGTTAGGGTAAGGCTTGCTCTGGAGTGTGTTTCTGTCAGTGGATGTCCCACACATGGGGCAGGCAGTGGAAATACGAGGGCAGGGCATGAGAAGAGATTTATCTGAAGAGAAGTCATGGATCTCCTGAGGGACTCCTAATCAACCAGCCACAGGACATCAAAAGGCTTTCAGGAAAGGTTGGTGGATCTGTCAGATTGACATACACAGGCACAGGTTGCTAAGTTGTATTTTATTCAGAGCAAACACTCAGTGAGCGTGAGATAATCTGAGATAATCAATCTTTCTTTATTCAGAAGACAAAGTGTGTTATCTAAAGTAGCTGCAGTGCTCCTCTGGCAAGGATACATTTGAGATTTTTCTCCTTTTAAATTAATGTCTTTCATTAATACTTACAGCCCAGAGTCACAACCCTGAGGGCACCACCAGAAACCATCCTGAGCTGGAGGTTCAGAGGTGCTGTCCCACCCTGCCCCTCTCAGCAGGCAAATGCCATTCCTGCTGGCCTGGGATGCTGTGACACAAAAGCAGAATCTACTCGCAGAGGAAACAGAAGAAAATCTGCATAGTTTATAGGTTGGAAGAAGACACTACCAGTCTCTCAAATGGTTTAGCCCAGAGAAGGAACAGCATAAAACCCCCTGGGAGTGACCATACCACAGTATCAGGTGACAATGAAAATCAGTACACATTTTATCAAGACTTTTTGCACCTCCGTTGCATTTCATATCACAAACCAGATTCCCAGCATCCCTAAATTGCTTTAACACTTTAACTGCAGAAGACAACACAGCTGCTTCTGCCACAACCACCTACATCTTCACACAGGGAGCCAACCCCCCCGACCCTTCCCATCACCTGGAGTTCAAGCCATGCACAGACAGCAGGAGCTGGTGGGCAATCACATTGCAATGATTTGAGCTTTCAATTGTAGCCATCAGGTGTGAAAACATCAGGCTCCATGAGCTGGGCAAGGAATTAGAGTTGAGAGAGCCACTGTGCTCCAGCCACCATCAGCTGCCTCCTTCCCTCCTTCCCTCCCTGCTTTTTCCAGATGCTTTGCACTTCCCCCTTTCTTCTGCCAGGTGTTTTTAACACGTCAATGCTAAAAATTTCAGTGTGTCCGAGGATCCCAGCCTGCTTTTAACTAAACTGCCACAGACCTGTCTCCATGGAAGATGTTTCCTGCCAGAAATATTATCTAATTTGCAAGCATTTTATGAGTTTCTAAGAGTCATAAAAGGCAGTATTAGGGAACAAGCGGGCAAGGGAAAAGATCCCTTCTGGTAGCCAAAGTGACCATATAATTGATTTTTATGAACAGCATCTGAAGGAATGAGTCACAGCCCATATGGCTGTTTTGGAATCCAGATATACATCGTGTTTTAAGCCCCTCAGAAGACTTATCCAAGTTTTTCACATACAATCAATGGTCATTAGAGGAGGACATGAATCATTGCAGCTCCTCAGGCTGAGCACATGTTTGAAGGGTGAAGGTTTCACACATTCTCGCTCTATAAATACCCATCCAAGGCTGTGCAGAGATGGCAGAAAGGAAAAAGGTATCACAGAACAAACTGCAGACTCATTACAGAGCCGAGGCCTCCTCCCTGCAATGGGTGTAAATGTTATTAGCTCAGGACATGGTTCAAACTCCAGCTGAAGTCAGATGGAAAAACTTTACCTTCAAGTCAGGCTGTGTATATCCTCTTTCTCCATGGCTTTAACCATTTTCTCATAGCTTGGCCCCAGCCGGTGATGAGGTTGGGTTACAAGTTTGCTCACTCAGCTGTGATGCTACACAAGCAACACCCACACAGTTCACATGTGCACTTTTCCCACACGCATCTTGGCTGTCCAGAGGTGCAGGAACATCCCTCCTGTGGGCCCACATTTGCAGAACCGCACACACAGGACACCAGCCTCACTCCTGGGTGTCCCATGCAGCTCCTCCATCTCAGTCCGCACTCCCTTCTTCAGTGCCAGAAGATTCACATTCACCCAGGGGTGACACAGGAATGCATGCTGCACCTTCTGAAAGATGCTGAGAGCCCTCTTTGCAATGGCTCCAGACTTTTGCCTTCCCACTGAACCAGCAGCAGTGTGAGAATTTTATTTACAGTGACAGTGGATGCAACAGGTACAACTGGGCAACTCTGCAAACGTGATTGTTAAATTAAATCACTTAATCACTCCACATTCCAGCCCCAGGTGCTGGTCCACAGTACCCTTCCTCATGACAGGCAGCACTGGAACATTTATTTATCACACATTGTGCCAGTTTTCAAGGACTCCCAGAGACAAATGTGTCTCCCAGTACAAAACATCCCTCTTGTTCCCATGGAAATCTCAGCCAATAAATATTTTGCAAGTTCATTTGCTGCAGAAGAAATAAGTCAGGGCTTATGCACGATGCTCCAGGCACAGCACCTCCAGTGCATTCCTTCCATCCATCCATGCACCCATCACAGCTGCCCAGGAACACCTGAGATGTTTGGCCTAAATTGCACCTTTTTTACCTTTGACAGACTTTTAGGCTCAGGAGGGAATGCTGATGGTCCCATCCAGCTCCCTGTGAAACACAAACCAAACAGTCTCAGCTGATAATTTCTGCATCAAGCCCCATGGCTTCCACTTGAGCTGGCACCAGATGCATTCCTGACGTGCCACAGCTCCTGTGTCATCTTCCTCAGAGTTCCTGTGCCCCTCCAGGTACAGCCAAGGGGAGAAGGGACCTGCAGCCCCTCCTGCTGCCTTTTTGCCCTGATAAATGAGGAAACCAACAGATTTTTAAAGTCTGTCTGGTCCTGGAGGCGAGTGAAGCCTCTGCATTCCTTGGTAACCAACGATGGGGTGGTGGAGAACAGAGGGTCCATAATCTGTTACACAGGTTTCACTGCACAACACCAGCACACATTCAAATCCCACTCTGAAGGGAAGCTGGAGGATTAGCATTGGCTCCCAGACCCCTCCTGCTGTAACAAAACCCCTGCCTGCAGCTTGACAGAGGCACTAACGGGGTCTTTGATGATGACTGCCAAGGGAAGGCTCCAAGACAGACGAAAATTTTGAGGTTAGAATTTGAAAGGCAGTCAATCTTACCCTCATATTCGTGTTACAGCGCATGATAAACTATTCCAGAGGGAATTCTTACCAGGATGCTAAAAGAAGTTTTATGAAGAACTAGAGTCATTCATCCAAAATGAGGATGAAAGAGTGACATGTTACCTGGGAGGAAACAAAGAAAGGTAATAGTTTGCCCTCAATTTTATTGTGCTTTCTAAGGCAGTTCAGTCAGATAAAATTTGGAAAGACATCTGAAGATGAAAAGGCCTGTACAAAAAAACAGATCCAGAGGATCATAACTTAAGGAAATATTATGCCAGTTGTAGCAAAAGTAGAAGTTTTCATATTGAAGTTATTTCATATTATTATGAAAGATACCAAGACTAGCATTCTTCCACCAGGAGATTTCCCAGATTTCCCACCCACATAGAGTCTGAAATCTCTCTATAAGGAGTTGTTCCCTACTTCACAGATCAAAGCCACCGTCCCCATGCTGGCAGCCCAGCTAGAAATAGGGCTGACATGCACTTTTGCGTCTTTAGCCTTGACTTCAGTAGATATGCAAATTTTCTGAGCACAGGGAGGATGATTTCACGATGCACAGGGGGCATCTGTCTGGTTGGTTGCCCAGTTATCAGAGATGATTAAATCATCTCTCCAACACGGGTCAGTGCTGATGTGGGGCTGGGGGGATCTGTCCCCTCTGGTGGAACAGGAATCTCTGTGGTGCCAAGGACCCATGAGAACACAGCCAAACCCAGGCTCATGGCCTTGGGAACGCTCCTATGCCAAGAACAACAGTAAATAACCTGCTCTCCAGCAAGAAGCATGAGCATTTCCAAACTTAGCTGGGGCCTCTTCCCTTTTTTTTTTTTTTTTCCTTCTTTTTATGCCTGAGAAAAGTCAAAACACTCTGGGATGCCTTGAAAATACAGAACAGCAAGTGCTGCTGAAGGGGATCTTTGCAAGGAGCCCTGCCATGACCTCAGCTCTTAAATCATTTCAATCAGAAAGACTCAGAAGTCATGCCAATGCCAAATTATCCCCATGCAGCACAAGAAAGGAAGCTAATCCCCACTCCTTGATGATAATTGGCACAATGAGAAACACCTTTCTGACACGATTCAGCTCCGAGCCAGAACGCAGGCTGTCTCAGGAGAAAACCTCTTCCAAGGAGCAGATGATGACAAAGCCTTGAGTGGTGCCTTGCCCCACGCCAGAGGTGTTCAAAAACAAAACACCTGGCCCTGCTGGCTCATCCCTGCAGCTGGCCACCAGCCACGGCTCACCTCCCCATGGTTTTGGATACAGGCAGGAATTCCTGCTCCTTTCCAGTGGCCAGACACACTTGATTTTCCAGCTATTCCACAGAGGAAATAATCCCCCAGGTGATTATGTGCTACGAGGGTCTGCTCAGTGACTCAGCCCTTGTGGCTTTCAGTGGAGCCGACTGCACAGGAAGATTTTTAGGGAGGGAAAAGAATAATTCTTAATTAACGTCACAGGGAATAGATGTGGTGGTGAAACTCCAGGCAGACGCAGGTTTTACTCCCAGGTGACTTTCCATGCACCTACCCTCATGCCCAGGCCTGAACTGGCTCTTTTTAAGGGAAAAGAAATAACATTTCCCATATAATTCCGAGGGGCGGACTGAAGTTTTGTCACCGGCACCCACAAGATGACAGGTGGAGGTTTCAGCCTGAGTGCTGCCAAGGAACACTGGAGAGGGGATTACAACAAAACAGAACCACCTCAGCCTCCAAATCTCATTGCTGCTGTTTCTCAGGTGGTTTGAGTCTGGGAATCCAGAGCTCCTTCAGCACCAGCCCTTTCCAGCCGTGCCCCAAGGTAAGGGGCAGGGAAGGATGCATTTCCGTTCTGGTGACTTGATCACCTCTAACCCATTAAACTGGTAAAGAACAGCAGGATCAGAGGATTAAAAAGGTCCTGGCAAGATCTGGGAATGCTTTTTACATGTGCAAAAAGCCCCAGGTGTGCTGATGTAACCCACCACACACATCACCTGCCCCAAAGGCAGAGAAGGGGATGCATCTTTAGCCATGCTTTGCCAGCATAAGCAATGAGCAGGGGCCACTGGCACAGAAAACAAAAAAAAACATCCCAAACTTAACTGGTTTCTGTTCAGAACCAGTTCTCCTCTGGGAGGGATAAGACGAGAAAGAACAAATCACTTGTGACAGATGACAAGGTTGGTGGGGAACGCACTAATGGGAAGCACACACATCCCAGGAGGATGGAGGCAGTATAAAACCTTATTAAACAAACAACTGCATGTCTCATTGGGCTCCTCACTGTGGTTCCTTTTACAAAAGATATATTCATTTAAAGGCAAATCTTGATTTCTGCCATGAGCCCAGTATTACACCAGTGATGTGAATTGGCATTAAAGATACAGTAATCTGTGCACACCCACATGTAGATTGGACCCAGATTTATACAGCCTGGAGAAGAGAAGGCTCCAGGGACACCTTGGGGCCTTTTGCAGTGCCTAAAGGGGCTCCAGGAGAGCTGGACAGGGACTTGGACAAGGGCATGGAGTGGCAGGAAGGGAATGGCTTCACACTGACGTGGGGCAGGGTTAGATGGGATATTGGGGGAAATTTCTGCCCTGTGAGGGTGGGAGGCCCTGGCACAGGTGCCCAGAGAAGCTGTGGCTGCCCCATCCCTGGAAGTGCCCAAGGCCAGGTTGGATGGGGCTTGGAGCAGCCTGGGACAGTGAGAGGTGCCCCTGCCCATGGCAGGGGGGTAGAACTGGATGAGCTTTAAGGTTCCTTCCAACCCACCCCATTCTGTATCTATTGTTTGATTCCTGTGACATGAATACCCCCAGTACTGCTCCCAGGATGCGCAGGCATCCCAGCAGGCTGTGAGATCCAAAAATCTATCAAGGAATTCTGCATGGAGAAAATCGCATTCCAGTCCTTAGTGCTTTAAAGGGCTGATTTGATTCCTGAGATGCAGCCCACTGCTTTCTAACAGCACATGCTGCTTTTATGAGATGGTTCAGAGGAAAACATCCAGAGCACTTATCAGCTGAAACCACAGGTAGCACACAGGGAAGCAGGGTAAGGGAATAACATGTTTTCCACAGGCAGCCGTGCCCCATGCACACATGGAAAGCCCAGGGGACAGTTAACCCTGAGTGCAGCTGCTGGGTTTAGTACCACAGACCCACAGAAAGATTTATCTCTAACTCTCAAACAGGCAGGAGTTTGGTAGGGATTCAAGGAAAACAGCAGTGGATCCCCTTTCATTCAGCATCCTGAGTAGGTCTGGGCAGAGGACAAGTTTTAGCATGAAAATGCCACAGGTAGGAGCTGCTAATTTGTTGAATGAAGCTCAGAACATGGGAGGTCAGTAGCAAACCTTGCCTGTCACCCCCTCCATAACATGTGCAAACCAGCTCAGAGTGCTCAGGAATGCTGGGACACCAGAACCAAAGGGATTTTGTGTCATTGAACACAAAATCAGGAGGTGATTTTGTGTCAGGAAGTGGTGAAACCACCTTCCACTCTGGGAACTGGAGTTAAGAGGACATAAACAGCTTTTAACATGGGTCTTGACCAATTTATGAAAAAATATCCGAGATGTGGAAAAGATCCACAGGACAGGACACTGACCCACCACATCTGTCAATCCAAACATCCAAACATTTGTGCTACTCACAGCAAAACATCTTTGGGTTAGATATTTGCTGGACCAGCTGCAAACTGTCATCCTAAACAACTTTCTGCGATCCCAGCTATAGCATGTTGCTCATTTTCATTACATCCCGGTTTTCCATCTCTGGGTGTGCCTTACCACGGTGAAATCTGATTCTGCCACTTAATTAATACCATAACTGCAGAGTGTAGCTGCCTGCCCTGTGCTGAGCACCATCCCCACGCTCCAAGGTATTTGTTGCTGCGACAAGGGAATACAAAGCTTTACACGCAGGAGATGGAAAAGGTTAAAGTCAATATTTTGGCTGGTGGAAATATTTATGGAAAGAACCCATGAATTGTGAGCTGCATTCATTCCACTGACATTTCCTAACTGCATTAACCTTTTATATTTCTTGTGGTTGGCTCCTGTTTAATATGTTCTAATTATATGAGAACCAGGAAGCAAATGAACAGCTGAGATTAAAGTTAAACAACAGCCGTAAATACTGCAGGACAGATTCTCAGCACTGAGCCTGTAGGTTTAAGCTTCTGAATTCAATGCTGAGCAGATGAGACACATAAGGCCATCAGGCACATGTGCAGAGCTCAGAATTTCTTGCCCACTCACTCATTTGAGGGCAGAACTTGTCCCTTTGATGGCACCGAGCTGATGTTTCACTGCGCAGGGACTGAAGCTCGTCAGTTCGTTCGAAGAGGGTTCACAAAGGACAAATAACTTCTGCAAAAATCACCATTTCCTCTGGCCTTTCTACCGTGAGGAAGGCAGGAAAGGAAAAAAGGGATTTAAGATGCTGCAGTAATGATTCTTTCAGAGGCTTCAGCCAACCCTGAGCTCTGATCAGGTAAAACTGGAAGGGCTGAGTGCAGTGACAGCAGTTCCACCTCACACACGAGCAGGCAGTCCCTCAGCAGAGATCCACCAGCACAGCAATATCTGTGACAAAACACACAGGATCAGAGTAACTTTCCCCCAGCAGAACCTGAGATCACAGGCAAACACAGACGGTTCCAAATCTCAGCTGCACACGGGGAAGATGTGAACAATCTGTCCCGGTTCTGCCGATCGCGCAGAAATGCCAGATGGTCACTCTGCTGCTCGCCACCTCAGAAGGGCATGGAGGAGGTTCCTGTGTGCAAGTTGTCCCTTTTAACAGGATACAGCTGAAGCTGGTGACCAAGGGAGCACCAACAATTTGCTGACACAGCCACAAACTCACGCAGTTAAAGCTGGCCAGAGATGCTGACCTGCGGAGCAATTGCACCACCGATGGAGAATTATTCCAGAGGGAGACATTCGACATCACCTCTGCTTTGGGGGATTAGAATGGCACCACCAGCTCCACCAGCACTTGGCCAGGGTGCTCTGAGTCTGCAGTGCTGACCCCACTGCCATCCACACCCGTATGCCAGCTTCCTTTGACCAACATGGGACAGAATGGCTCTGATGGCATTAAATGCTCTACTTTTCATTGACCAGCCTCCTGCCTCCTCACAGACAAAGAAACAAGGAAAAAGGGCATAATCTTTCATTTCTTCAGCCTCTGTAATGTCCCTCCAGCTCCTTGCTCCCTTCTCTGTCCATGGTCCATAGGGTTGCTCAATATTCCTAATTGTTGTCTTGTATCACAGCTTCTGATATGATGCAGCACCAAAGGGACTCATGCATGTGGTTACAATTAAATCCATGCTTAAACACTTTGCTGAGCCCAGGCATTCATTGACCTGCAGTTGTTCCTGAGGTACAAACCATCTTTCCCCATAAGATGCCTCACACAGACAGTTTGACCCCAGTTGGCCTTACCTACCCCACTAAAATAAAAATAAATATCTGGGAATAATAATAATAAATGGTGTTACCCCGGTAAAAATTTATTGCTTTTGTGTTTCCAAGAATGGTACACAACCTTCAAGGAAGGATGTTGCTGTCTCCTACTATCAACAATGCCAAAAATAAACAGAAATTAAGTTAAAGAGTCACGTTTCAAGAGGTACAAATTCAACCACAGCAATTTTTTTGTGTGGATGCGGTATAGTTTAGACTCCAATGTGTTTCCTTATGGTCTATCTACTTCCTCTAAAAATATCAACTATAATCACTCCAGCTAAGCCTAACACAGAATAGCAATTCAACAAACATCTCCATTCCCCTGTTGCTTAGGGGGCAAAAGGAATCCCAGTAGGTCTGTAAGGGATTTTTGAGAGCAAATCTCTTGGCTGATCTGTTAAAAATCCCAGTGTTTGTCTTGCACAGCACTAGCAGAATCTGTTCACAGCCTAGACAGTCTCTGCTTTATTTTCAATAACTCTGATTCCCTCCACATGCACTTAAAAAAAAATTTAAAAAGTGATTTGATACAGTGATCCTCTATTTTTTGTACATCTGGGAAAGCCTCTGCCTCTCCTCACAGTTTGCCCGTGGTGTCACTAGAGACTTGAAAGGCTTAATGCTTTAACACACGTTGGGATAAATAGTGTTACATTAGCACAGGTGCAAACAGCTTTCTAATTTTTATTAATTTAATAATACAGTGCTGCTGGCACACGCTAATTAGATCCATGCTGTCCTATACAGGGAACAACACCAGGAATTTCCACAGCTGTCAGCTGCTGTCTTCTCCCAATTGCTATGGAGAGCAAACAAACCATGGAGGCAATTCATAATTATTACAAACACTCCCTAACCTAAACCACGTTGACATTTCTAAATCAGAGCTGCTTGCTTGCTCTTGTCTGTGGTGTCAGAAAGGGACCAGAGCCAGCTGAAGAAGGACAACCTGATATCAGATAATTTGAGGGCCAAGCAATTCATTTGGTTCTAAAAAGCTCTTTGGGCATGCAGGAATTGCTTCCCGCTTTGTTCTGACCAACCCATCCCACCTCTCCCTCCATCATGTGCATCCTAACATTTGACTTCCAGTGTTTTCTGGACTCTTCCTGCTAGGTTAGTGCTGCTCTGTTTGGAAAAGGCTTTGCTGTTGCTATCCATTGGGATTCCTTCCCCCCAGCTAAAATAAAGGAAGGAGAGCTGCAGTTTCCCCTGCCTGCTGCTGAGTCTCTCTGGGTTTTTCTCATAAATTCATTCCAAGAACACGGCTTAAGCTCTTAAGTGATATTCAAAGCCCTCAGCATGAGGTTTATGGCTTTCAACGTCTGCTGAGAATATAGTTATAACTGACATGTTCTGAGGCAGGTATTTGGATGCTTTTCCACAAACACATCCCTATAAAACAGATCTCAACTCTGACATTGACCAAGACTTAATTTAAAGTGGTTTAGTAGAAGCAGCTGACAGATGAAAAAAACCAAAAAAAAAAAAGAGTCTTCATGCAGAGAAAAGCCTACAGGGCTGAATCTGCAGCTGAATGCCTCTCTGGCAGAACCAGGACTCTCTGACTCTCCTTTGAACTCTGTATCACTCACTGATTTTGACTTTTTAAATTTAAATTGCCAGTTCTACCATAAAAGAGAGGAAATCCCTGTTTGCTATTTCTCTCCTATTATGGTTTCATTTAGATTTCATTACAATAATTTGGGTTTTGATTTGAGGCACTTCCTGAATGAATTCTTTGTCTTCAGTGAAAGCCCCCAGAGCGCAGTCAGGGCTGAGGAGCTCAGGGTGTGGGGATCAAGAGGCTTTCCCAGGGGACCCACATTCCCCTTCTTGATGCCTCCTGGATGGATAAACCTGGCTTGTGCAGGGGGAAGCAGAGAGAGGAGGCTGCCAGGGTCAACCTGTGGCAGTCTCAAAATTGGGGTGACCCCATTTGTCATCCAGAGCAATGTGTCTCAACAGAAATCAAAACAAAGACTGATATTTACTCTCACATTCCCAACCCTCCCTTCTCCCTGCAGAGAGAAAAATTATCTGCAAAATAAACCCAAGCTCACCCAGAACCCTTTTTGGCTAAAGTGTAATTCTAAACCCCAGGTAGTGCACCCTGATTTACAACAAGATATTCATAACCTTCAAGGCATTGTTGAATTTGGGGAACAGCAAGGGTCACAGAATGGTTTGGGTTGGATAGGACCTTAAAAATCATCTTGTTCCACCCTGCTGCCATGAGCAGAGATGCCTTCCACTAGATCAAGTCGCTCAGAGCTCCATCCAGCCTGGCTTTTTAGATGGAGTAAACCGTGTCAGTCAGACACACTTTGTACCGAGGTGCTCTGGGAAATGCCGAGAAGCACCAGAGCCCTTTGGCACGGGGAGCAATGGAGCCTCCCAGCCTTGAAGAGATGATGGTTTGATCAGCAGGGAATGCCAGCCTGGAAGTCATTGATGCAAACATTCACTGGAGTCAGGGCAAAAATTTATTGGCATTTTCCAGTCAGCACAGTACCCTTAGATCTCCTGCACACCACCAAGCGTGCACGCCGAAAAGCAAAATCAACTGCCTCGTTCAGAAACTTTCCTTTCCTTTATTTTGAAACGTCATGCTCAAGACCTCCCATGAGTGTGAGGTATGCTGAGAAAGACCATTTCTTCCCCACAGGCTGATTTGCACTTTGAACCAAAACCAAAATGTAGCACACTTTGCCTAGGAAATCGGATATGGACACTCTGCTCACACATTTAAAGGGTCTCCACGTGAGCACACAAGCTTGACTTTCCAGCCAAGACCAGGTGGGAAAGTCCTGCTCTTAAAACACTCACAGGAAGCTGAGGGGTCATTCAACATCCCTACCCTCAAATAAAAGCTCCTCTTCCACTGACATGTAGCTGAGGGCTCTTGCTTGTCTTCCCCAAACCACAGAACTGGCCTGGATGTTAATTGGAAGTGGAAAATGTACCCAAATGTGACGACAGTCTATTAAAAAATAAAATAACCTAATGTAGTAAACTCTCTCTGAGTACAAGAACCGCATGGTAGAAACAATGTGGGCAGTCATAAACCTTCAGTTGGTTTTAACAGCTTTTCTTCCAGCCTAGTTTACCCTCAGAAAAGGGTTTTTTTAGTTCATTGTGATCACAGTGGAACATCTTTCTTTAACATTTCCAAAAATAAAATTAAAAAAAAAAATATAGCATTCCTTCCAAAACTTTCCCTACCCAAGGTGATGTGGTGCCTTTGGGAGCACAAAAATCTTCCCCTCCAGCCTTTGCATGAGCCGGGGCTCATCTCCAACAATGTGCCAGATGCTGTCCTGCATCCTGGGAAATAAGGTGAGAAACAGCTGAAGGCATCACTCCCACAAGCCTGGAGGCAGCAGGAAGTGCCTCTAGAGCAAGTCTGGGGAGGAGAATGTGATATTCCTGAACAAAATTTGTATCAGACCTGTATGTCCTGCCTCAACGTTGATTTTTCTTTACCTGCCATAGGGTGGAGTCAAAATTTCGCACCACAAAGAAATGTTGCTGAGCTTTTCAACCCTGGTTTCAAAACTGGCGTCAAACAAATAAAGTTCAGCCCCAATTTGTTGGACTGAAGGATTTAGATCTCCTGTTTAATATGGGAATATTTATAACTGGAACATAACTGGTAGAGAAGAGCCCCTTCATTTCACTGTTTCACATCCCCTGCTTGTACTGGGCCAAACAATCCTTCTTAAATCAAAAGAAGTGGCAGGAGTAAAGGGAGAGAAATGATGCTGAGCAACATTCTCCTGTCAGGGACGGATCATTTTGGGGTAGGATAATTAATCAGGCCCTGTCTAAATGGCTTCTGTCTTAAAGGGCCTCCTTCTCCTCCTGGCATATTCTCAGTGGGTCAGAAATGCCAGTGCAATATTATCATTCTGCCTTTGCATTTGAAATGCCACGTTGATGAAACAGACCTTTATTGAACTTCAAAGGCCCATAATTATATATCCTCTCCTTGAGCTTTGATATTTTAATATTCAGCTGGTGAAATTATTATCTATTCCAGCCACAAAGCATTTATTTATTTTGCTAGCTTTATCTCTGTTATTTCTGTGGTGGCAAGAGGCTGAGGAAGAAGCCCCCCTGCTTATTGGCAGCAGCAGAAAGTGGGAATTGAATGTACCAGGACTTTTATCTCCAGCAGCTGAAGAACGAAGCGTTTGAACTCCTCCTCGAGCCCTCAGAAACCTCTCCCCACAGCCAGTTCCTCTCATTTATGCTTTTCAAGAGCCGGCCAAATTTCTTTCTATAGGTTTCCCTGTGCCATGAGGGAGCACAGGAGTGAAGGAGGCACCAGTCAGCGCTAACGATGGCATGAATTTTTCATCTGAAAAAGGCACTCTGTTTTTTTGGAAGCAGCAAAAAGAAATTTTTTTTTTTTTTTTGGCGTTTCCTCAGCTCCAGCCTCACCAAGGTGGAAGAACGTGCAGCAGGGGCAAAAAATATTTGATGCATACATAATATTTTATGTATACGTGCAGCCCAAACATAAATACACACAGGTAGAGCAGAGCTGCCTTGCTGGCTGACAAAACAAGGTGGTGTTTCATGGCTCTGCATCCCTCCCTCACCAGAGAAAGCCCCTGGGAATATTCTGTGCCCTTCTCTTTGGGTCTCTCAGCAACAGGACTGAGCGGCAAAGTTCAGAGCAAAACCTGGATTGTCCGAGCTCAGCTCCCAGACCTGGCCCAAACCTCCAGCAAAACTAAGTGAAAAGTGCTTTTACATCACCAAGAGATTTCAAAATTTGGTAACCCCCCTGACATTTTCAGAGATCTCTGCACCTCAGTGAGACAGAGCTGTAGCCAGGAGGTGCTGGGAATGACACCAGAATGATGTTATCGAGGCATTGCAGAGCCGTTTCTGAACTAAATCCCCTCAGATATGCCTGGATCTCTCTCCTGGCGAAAAAGGATGATGGTTGATCCTGTGCAGGCATCTCTCAGGAGTCCTCACAAGCCTTCCCTCTCTCCATTGGGTCATTTCCAGACAATCCTGAAATCAAACCTGTGTTAGATGAGCCCAGCACCAGCATATGGCTTTCATCAGGTGATTCCCATGCTCTTCAGGAACGTGACTTAATTGCCCTTCACAGTGGCCCCTGATGGGATGATGGGATTCAGCAGCTTTTGCTCTGCCTTGATGAGCTGGAAACTGAAAAAAATTATCTCTGTCACCTTTCCAAACTTTGCAATGTGAAACAGCAGAAGTGATAGAAATGCCATTGAGAGGCCTGAGCTCCTTGTCTCACACTTCCTGGGACAGGCTTCCCAAAATCCAGCTCCATTAAGAAAGTATTTCCCCACAAGGGAGACAGGAAAAGCTGGCCAGTTGGAGTAGGACATTAACATCAAGATGTTCCTTAAAATTGTAATGCTTCCTTTAAAAAAAAAGCATTAAAGAAATTAAATGATGGATGCTTACCATGGGTTTCCCAGCATTTAAGCTGAAGAAGCTCTTGCTGCAACATATGGGGTGGGTGTCCAGGCCAGAAACCCTTCTCCTTCAGCCCTGGGAGCCCAACCTGATGACAAGGGGGAGGTATTGAGGCTGGAAGGTTCTGGAAGAGGTGCAGGTTTCCCACATCCAGCCTCACGCTGGCTCTGCCTGTGGCTGTGTTTGCTGCCTCTGGACATCTCCTGAGGGGATTCAACCTGCACCAGGGCTTGCCAGGGAGCACTGGTGAACGAGGGCATGCCCCACATTCCTACAGAGCCGTGCCCACACAGGGAACCTTCCAGAAGCAGAGGGAAACGACCAGAAGCCACTCCCTGAGCAGCAGACAGGGCTCACGGTGCACAGCCCAGTGACAGGAGGCATCCAAGTCCACACTGTTTGATGCCCCAAACCTCACCCTTACACCTCCAAAGCCGCCTCAAGCATCTCATTTTTGTTTTACCATCATTTACCCAGCATTTCCCAGCCACTGGGGAGTATATTCCTGGTCAGCTGCAGGAGCCTGCTGTCTCTTTCCAGGATTAAGTTGTTTATTTTCTTACATGGGTCTTTGGGAAAGCTATGATCCTGTTTATGTGTTACTATAGTCCAGAAACTTTAATGCCTAGGAAAAAAAAATTTAAAAGGCACCATCTGGGAGAATGGGGACATTATTGAAGCTGAGAGGTGACCAGGAGCCAAAGCCCCTCTTCACTGAGCAATGGCTTGGCTTGGTTCTCCAGCTCACAGAGATGCTCAGCACAGGAAAGGCAAAAAGTCCTCTTAAAGCCAAACTAGGTAATTACATATTCACCAGGAATTTGGGGAGAAGGAACAGGCAGAACCTCGCAGGGCATATTCCTTTTTTGCCAGTGAAAGAACTCGGTTCCTAGCAGTACTACGAAATCTTGGGGGGTTTATTTGCAAATTTTCATACAAAAATGACTTTGTGTTCGGAAACGTTAACGCCTGAATTTCAGCCCCTGAAAAGATGCAAAGGAAATGGAAATCTAAACGAGTAGCATATGCCATCCCCTTGGCTCCACCAAGGAAAATATTTGGCTTCCACTTACAGCTACCCCAATCAAAAAGAAGTTTGGGTTGCAGGAATGCAAGTCAAAGTGAATGTTAAATTTACATTAGACATTTGTTAATTAGCTAGCGAATGAATCACCTCCGTGGACTGGCATGGTCCACACAATTTTAAAGCAAACACTGTTGTGTCAAGTTTAACTGTTGCCCTGGAGTTGACTAAGCAGAAACATTCCAAAATGGAATTATTAATAAGATTTTCTTGTATTATTAAAAACATCATGATTAAAACACCATGGCGGATATTTACAGGCAGGGGAATAGAAGGGAGACTCAGTAGGTGTTTATTAAATCCATTTCCACATATACCTCCAGCCTGAGTGTGCTCTCCCTTCCCCTGCAAGCAAAAACCCTCTTTTACCTGGCATTTATCCCTCTGGGTGCCTCTGGTTATTGCAGCCTGGTCAGCAGGATTTGTTGGCTTCATCAATATTCAGGTTAAACACTAATTTCTTTTAGCAGGCAGGAGCTCTGTCCCCCTTCTCAGTGTGTCATGTGAGCACCTTAGGGGACAAAAATATTTTCCTGGAGAGTTTAAGAAACATTTCTGAGGCTGTGCCTCGGTGGGGACTGGAATAATGCTTAGAGCTGCTGGGCTGGTAGCACACACAGGTCCAGGCCACTCAGTCTTCTGCTTCCTCTTCCTCCTGAAGCTGCTGACACCTCAGAAGTGGCTTTGGTAGGTGTAGGGCTAAGGAACCTCTGTGGCCTCAGTTCCTGATCCCACACGGCTCCTGAGCTGGGCTTTCCCCCAGTGAACAGCCAAACAACCCAAATAAAGCTATCAGGGATCTGGCTTTTCTATTGACACTGGGACCCTGGTAAACTTTCTTGTACACCAACATCTGAGACTCAAGTGCCCCAAGACCTTCAGAAAAGGATATCACTTTTTTTTCTTTATTTTTTTTCCTTCACTTCCTTTGAGCTTGGGCCAAAAGCCAAAGTCATAAATGGAAACAGTTATTCTGGGCTCAATATCACCTTTTGTGCAATGACAAAAATAATGTGTTGTTGAACTGTTTGGCACAGCTGCCCCAGCATGTGACAAGAAGCTAATTGCATTTGAAGCCAAATCCACTCGAGAAAACAAGAATCCAACTTATAGCAACTCATATTTTGCCAGTTTTTCTGCTCCGAACGCATATTCTCTTCCATTTTTCCTCTCTCTCGTGACATCCTTTCCTCCTTTTTTGTTAAGGCACTCGTGCAGAGTTTGCAGCTGAGCTTGCAGACGGCCTCTGCTGCCCCTCTCTCGGCCTGGCTCAGCCCGTGATAACCAAATCCGTCCCGCAGAGCTGAGCTCTTTTTCCACCATCACACACTACATTAATTCACTCAACACATTTGTTTGCAGCTGTCTTCCATCACCAGCCCCACACCCAGCTGGCTCCTCATAGCACGGGGAGAACTTAATTTTCCACTAATGAGGGGATAAAGCAGGTAGGTTTTTGTTGTGCTGTGGTCGCCCCCCTCTCCCAGAAAATTATGCTTTGTTTTACTGGGAAAACAAAAAGTGCAATAAAATGCTTGATTGAGCTGCTGGGTTTGGTCAGAAGGTGGGTGAGCAAGTCTGAGCCTCTTCAGGGAAGGAGCAGATTTCAGATTTTTGAGCAGGTTTAGCCAAATCAAACAGTGTCTTCATAACACAAGCTGGTCATTCCTGCAGCTGTGTGGTTCTTCCAGGGAAGGCACAGCTATGGATTTACCAGGAATTATCATGTGGTTTCTTCTATTGCTGCCCCCAAACCATCCCCTTGCTTGCTTTCACAAACAAATGCTAAAGAAAAACGACAACAACATCAACCACCACAAAACAAACCCAAACAAAACCCCAACAAATGAACAATCAACAAAATCTTGGACTCAGAGGTTTGCAAAAAGATTTGCTTTAAGTGATTTCTCCAAATCTGAGGCTCCAAACACAGGGTGGGGTTTTCTGTCCCATGAAATTTGCTTTGCACCTGATATTTGGGAGGCATTTTCCTTTTTTCTCCCTCACTCTTCGGCTCTTAGTTCTAATGTCAAACACAGGCAGTAGCTTTGAAGCTTTTTCCAAATGAAAATGCCAGAAAAGTCCTGGTTTTCCAGATGGCCTGCCAACTTCAGCAATCATTAATTTTATGTGCTAATTTTAAAGTTGATTAGTTTTGTGTCTCTGACTTCAAAGGCAAATCCAGTGTAGAACCTGAGATCTGCTTAAAAAGGTAGAAATAATTTTGTAAAAATGTCTTTCTTGCAAAAAATTCCATTATTTTTATTTCAAGGGATACAAGTTTCCTTCCTATAGCAGGCATGCATGCTACTGAAGATCTCCATACCAAATATTTGGTTAATTCCAAAGAAGTCTTGACAAAATTTCGAAGGGTTAAATAAATCAGGCTGGAAGTGTTTTCATTTGTTCCACTGGTGGCACGGTGGATGTTGTTAGTGAAGTATGCGTGTAACATATGTGCAGAGCAATTATGTTTTGCAGTTACAAAACACTATTCATTAGATTAAATAAAATGACAGAGATTTTGGTCTGGTTCTGCCCTCAGATATTACACAGTCACTTGACTGGAGTACAATTTTGACTATTTTCCCAGCTCATCAGCACATTAAAACCAGCTGTGGCTCTCAATAAATTGTTTCAGCAGAACCCACTGAAAATATCCGTATTTTCCTTCCTCCCAGCCCAACAAATGAAACTCAGGGGTCATTATGGTAATTTTAATTATGATTTGGTAGGGATGGCCTTCACTGAAATCTGCAGTTCCATAAACAACATGCTTCTTCTGTCATATTAGATTTCTTTATTTCAATTGTAAAGTCACAAAACCATGTGCTTCCTATTTTAGCTCCTGGACCCCCTGCTAAATGTATACAAATGAAGGAGTGGTAGCACAGGAGAGCAGCCAGGAGTGTCCAGGGCCTTAATGCTGCTTGCGAAAAGATGTTTATTCATTCTGCAAACAACAAAAAGAGGAAAGAAAATAATAAGAATGATAATAATAATAATAATAATAATAATAATAATAATAAAGATGATAAGATGATGATGATGATGATAATAATAATAATAATAATAATAATAATTTTAAAAATAGAAAAAAATAAGAAAACCAAAGCAGAACTCAACATGGTGGGAGCAGAGGCAGAGCCCCAGAGTGACAGAGGTTTGTAAATGTGTAACAACTGCCTGGGCCGCGAGCTCGTACACGGCTCCAAAGTGAAACCAGCTGCCAGCGCCTGGCTCGCGGCACCAGCTCTGGGACACGTCACAAAAACCTTCCCCAGCGCTGCAAACAATTACCCTGGGCTCTTATTTGTTCCATTTTATCAGAGGCTCTGGGCTGGGGGAGACAAAAGAGAGGAGAAATGTGAAGGGAAATGAGACCAAAATAGTTAAGAAGAGGCTTCGCTTGGGTTTGGTTTGGTCTCGCTGGGGTCCAAGCAGAGGTTCCCGATATCCCACTCCCACATCTCTCTGCTAGGGAAAATTCAAGTCCCTCCTAAATCTGCAGTAGCATTTAGGTTGTGTTTAACAGAGCCCTTAAGCAAGTGCCTAATTTTAAGCAGCTGATTTATTCTATTTACTGCAAGCTGAGTGTGCCAGTGGGTGATGCAGAATGTAGATAAACACAGATCTGACTTGACTCAATAATTCAAACAATTCAGTGCCCATAATATAAAGATGTCATTGTACCAGTTTGTTGTTTCTGCCGCGTGTTTCAGCATCCTGTACACAACCAAGCAGTTAAAGCGCTGCTGGGAGAGGCCTTTCCTACTAGGGGAACACTGGAAAAACATATTGACAAACAATTGTCTTGAACAAAGCCCAAGCATTCCCTTTGACAATGTGCATTGCATTTGCAAGACAAATTTTGGCTGGAAAAGGGGCATTTTGGCCAGGAATTAAGTATATATGTGGGAGAAAAGTTCCTCTGGAAACATGAGGAGCTGGGTTTGCACTGAGGAGCTCACACCATTGGCTCAACCTCATCCTGATTCCATATAATTCCACACAAACACTTTAATTCTCCCATCACAGACTGGAAGTCGTATAATGAGGGAGACATTTGTGTCTGCCCCACCATGAAGTGTCACTTGTGGTAATGAATTTCATGTTTGTCACAGGAAGAGTTTATGGGACCAAATTTGAGTTTGGGAAATATCTCAAAATGTCAAATTTCTCGGGGGGACAAACAAGTTTGTGAAAATCAAAACCAGGAATGAACCAAAGCAATGGAAATTTCAGTCAAAATTGTTAGACTGGTTCCCTGCCTTTTGTTGACAGTCAGATTTTGGAAAAGAACAATTAGTGTAATAGGTTCTGGGAGCTACTGAGCCAGAAACTTGGGGAAAAAATGGAAACCAAGAGAAACAGCTGAAATATCTTCTCATTCCCATTTAGATTGTGGTTGGAGCAACTGAATGGCTGTTTTTTCTGGTCCACTTGTGTAATACCAAAAACTGGGGAGGGGAGGAATTGTCCCAAGTCGACCTTATGGAACAAAGGGGGAAAACCGTGGGACAAAGAGAAAAAGAAACAGAAAAAAGGAAAGATTTTCTTTGGAGAACTAAGAAGCACGCAGCTTTTTCTGCTGAGATGAATCAATGGCTTTCCTCAGCCCAAAATTAGATTATGTATTTTCTTTACAGACTGTTTTTAGAGGGAGGCAGGAAAGATACTCTTGGATGTATTAGGAAAATTGAAGGATATTCCAGGAAAAGAAAACCAAAAAACAAAACCGAACAAAAAGTTTGGATTGAAAAGCAGATTTTTTTCAGAGGATTTTTTAAAGAGATGTTTCAAATAAAAAAAAAAAAGAAGCTTTCTGATTCAAACTTGTTGAAATTCAGCTGCTTTTTTTTTTTTTTACAATTCCGTTTTTCACAGGGTCAAATGAAGGTGTTTGATATAAATTTGCAGAACAACCAAATTAACCATAAATTAACCTTTTATGAAGGGAAGAAAGGAGAAAGCACCATATCATGCTTGGGGCACGGGGCCAAAGCCTCTGCCCAGATCTTTCCTGGAGCCAGGATCAGCTCCAAGGCTGGGACCCCCTTCCACCTGCAAATGTGGGATCCAAGGTCTGTGCCAGCAGGAGCTCAATGCCACCAGCCCAAGGCAGGAGAAAGTAAACATCCCTGGGAGCTGCAGGTGGTGAGAAATGTAGGAATTACAGGGAGGGGATGAGACCCGAGTGAGATCAGCCACTGGATCCCTCCAAAGAGCCAGGGGAGGAAAGGCAGACACACAAACCCATTCCAGCAAGCCAGGTGCTGGCACCACAAAGCCAAGCAATGACAACATCCACCTCTGAAAGCAAGGAGATTTGTTACCTGCTGAGTTGATGGATGCCTGCACTCCTATTTTGGGCACATTTCAACTATAAAGCCCTTCTGCGCCATCCTGGTTCCAAGGGAATTGCTCAAAATTGGTTTGGGATTGGGCTTTATCCTTCTAGCATTGGTTCTCTGTAGGATAAAATTGTCCTGTTGAGGGGTCAGGTATCCAAAAGAAATCAGAGTTTAATCTAGACTGGTTGTAATCAATGCTCTTGAGCGTAGAATCTGGTCAAGAAGGACTCACAGTCTGAGTTCTTGATGCTCTTGTCCCTTGGGAGCTCAGTTTAGCACCATCCCAAGTGTCCCTGTAGCCCCATGGAAAGACTGGGAGCACAGCAAAGGGTTCCCCATCCCCACAACATTTCATTCCAGAAGCCTTTTACAACATCCTCCAAAAAGATGCCTGCATGTCCTGGGTTCACACACGAGAACTTTGCTGTAGGGCTAAGACTCCCCTGTGACTTGAGGGACTTTCATACACAGACCCCATGGGAGCTGGCAGCTTGGTGTCAGGCAGGTAAAGAGCCTAAGAGCTTAATTCCAAGGAAAAATGGTGCCTACATTCTCTTTTTAAAAAAACTGAACCTAATTGAACAGGTTCCAAAAGTTCCACTGGGGCAAAATTGAACAAGCAGAAGGAGTAATTCACAACACTGATGTGGGCAGTGCTGGAAAAACCTTACAGGAGAGGGCAGAGTCCTCCCCTCTGCAGAAAATCCAGCTGGCTTCAAGGGCACTAAAAATATCTTTTGTGGCACGAGGAGAGGAATCCAGATCTAATCCTGTGCTCCTGACTAAAAGGCGTTACATTAAAACACGCTTTCAAATGGTGGTTCCCATGAGCTGCTAAAACTGTCCTGGACAGCAGCCCCAGTGAGGGCCCATAGGTGACACCAGGGACACAGCAGTGGGGCCACCCCTCCCTGCAGCTGCTGCTGTCCCTGATCCCAGCCTGGGGACACCTGTAACTTCAGCCCTCTTTGCTTCAAACAGGGGCTTTTCACAGTGGAGAGGAGCCAAGCCAGGACCTTCCCAGCGCTAACAAATGGAGAATTCAGCCCCTCTCTGGTTCTCACGGCGGGGTCAGACACAGCTGTGCTCAGCCCCGATCTTGGGCCAAGGGCTTTAAAGCTGCTTGGATACATTGGCCTTCCTGCATCTTTGAAAAGGTTGTCAAAGCATTCTGTGAAACAGCTGAAAAGATTCATTACATTCGGCAGAAAGCTCCAGAATTTCAAGCAGGGCTATTTCGTGTGTATTAACTGGTTCTGTCACTGATTTTCCCTGCACTCAGTCCCAGCTGATGGCACCAAGGTCTAACACGAGGAGATGCATTTACTGCCAGCTCTGAAATCTCCCATCAAATCATCCATTGCTGGTTCAGTTGCACATTAATTTCTCCTTCCATCCCTAAGACACAAACCACCCCCAACCCCTGATTGCCCTGCAGTGAGGTCATCCCTTAACAATTGTGGCATCACCACCTGGTGAGGCCCAAACAGAGGCCAAGTCACTCAGGAACGATTTTCCTCTTCCATGTGGAGGAGGGGGAGGCACAGAGCTGAGAAATCACAGGTGCCATCCAGCACTAAGCAGTGATGGTGGAGGAGGCAGGGAAGGGGTCGTGGGTTGAGGAGAGAGGGCTGAGGGCTGCTCCCACTCCCTGATCCAATGCCCTGCCAGGAGCAGCTGGTGCCGTGCCTGGGAACTTCCCCCTCTGAGCAGGTTCTCACCCCTTCTCCCCAGCTGTGCAGAGGGCCAGACACGCACCCCCAGCTGGTGCAGAGCTGGATGTGCCAAGCCAGGAAATGCCCCAAACGCTTGGCTACACGCTCCCCATTATATTTGCCCCACCTCAGTGCCGTGGGATCTCTGTCCTTTGGCAGGAAGCTGTGCTGAGGGCTGGGAGCCCTTCTCCAGCCACATGCACAGGAGATACCTCCTTGCTCTGGCCCTTACAAGACCAAAAATCCAACGAGGTCAGAGGCTGAAGGTGCAAAATACATACACAGAGCTCCCCCTGCCCCAACAGAAACTGAAGGCAAATTCCTCCAACTGCAAAACAAGGGAATCCAAGCTGCACGGATAGCTTGAGAGCCAGGGTTATAAAACAAAATTAAGCATTAAATATTCTTAACAAAGGCAATCTGGGCTCACTGTGTTCTGTTTTTGTTATGTTTTCCCCCTGTTTTATGCTGCTTTAACCTTCGGTTGTTGCTGTTGGAATCCTCTTTGCGCTGTTCCACTTGTCATTCTTCTTATTTTTATTAGAGACACTTTGGCAGAAGACTTATCAAAATGCGCTGAGCTTGTCAACAAACGTCATTAGCAACGAGTCGAGGCAGACAGTGTAAGCAGGGAAAGGGCATGGGAAAATATGCAATATAAAATAATTTTGTATCTCGAAGAAATGCAGCGGAATAATAATGTCAAAAGCCTCGCCGTAAATTATTTGTGCTGCTACAGGAGTAAATTCCCACTGTTAAGTGATTTCTAGCCAGGCTTCAGGGGATCAGATGCTCTTCTGGAAGAAAAAGGTGCAGCTTCCTCAAAGTGAAGGGTCTGGCCACTCTGTGCAGGTTGAGACATTCTACACCCCACACTGGATAACTTTAAAATCCCAAATGGCGGATTAAGGACTAGGTTTCGTCCTCTGGAAATCAAAATCAGCCCACTGGCAAAAGTGCAGCTGTACCAACCTATGCCAGAATCATGCTTTCTTCTGGGCTAATATTACACCCTGCTACGTCCAAGACACCCACACATCCAGCGCCGTGCTGGGGTTCAACCTCAGCATGCCAAGCTGTTCATTCCAGGGCTCAAAATCTGCCCTGCTCCCAATCCCCTGCTTTGAAGTTCCCTCAAAGACATTTGCTTACTTAAGCACATGCAAGAGAAGGTGAAGTCTGACCCCACCATCCACGGGTGGTGTCCACTTTCATAAGGGTATGAGAAGAAAAAATAAATCACCGCAAAATGAACGTAAGGGAAGCCGTGCGCTGTGCTTGCCCGAATTAGGCCTGGGCTTGTGCTGTAGGTTCTCTACAAGAAGGGCTGGAATTCAGTAGGCTTAGGTTAATCAAAATAAATCATGAGGTCAATGGTAAGGTGAAAGCTGAAAGGCATCCCACCCACCCACCACAGCACAGGGAAGGCGTGTGAGCCCCTGGGGTTCTTCATTCATCCTGATTAGTGCTGGTTGCACCTCTTGGGAGAGCAGCTTCTCCTCAGGGAAAAGATCAGGCTGCTCCTGGCCAGGGCTGATGGTCAGAGGGGTTTCTTCAACCTCATGGGCTCCATGGGACACCAGTGTGGGTGGAAATGTGCTCCCAAGGGTGGCTGAGCACAGGGACACAGGGGAAGCTCCTGGCCAGGGCTGATGGTCAGATGGGTTTCTTCAACCTCATGGGCTCCATGGGACACCAGTGTGGGTGGAAAGGAGTTCCCAAGGGTGGCTGAGCCACAGGGACACAGAGAAAGCTCCTGGCCAGGGCTGATGGTCATGGGGTTTTTCAACCTCATGGGCTCCATGGGACACCAGTGTGGGTGGAAATGTACTCCCAAGGATGGCTGAGCCACAGGGCCATGGGGAAAGCTCCTGGCCAGGGCTGATGGTTGGGGGGGTTTCTTCAACCTCATGGGCTCCATGGGACACCAGTGTGGGTGGAAAGGTGCTCTCAAGGGTGGCTGAGCCACAGGGACACAGGGAAAGCCCCAAGGAGCCCAAATGGCCACAAGGTTGATCCAGCACTGGCCCTGGAGGAAGGAGAGGGGGAGCACATGATGCCTCATAACACATCATAAACACTGCTGGAGGGAGGGGGCAGGGGGACAGAGTGAAGGAGGGGAAGCTTGGAAGAAAAAGCGGATTAAAATTTAAAACATTTTAATTGATCGCACCACTAATCTCTTCAATATGCCACTAAGTGTGATGTGCTCTGGCACGCCTCCTAAACCACACACAGGAACTCAAACATCTCAGATTTGGGACTGTGCCCTCCACAGGGCAGGGAACATCCATGTGCACAGCGCTGGAGTCATGTATGGAACAAGGACACAAAATGATTTTGCAAACCTGACTCAGTCTTTCTGGAAGCTAATGGGATTTCATTGGGCTGAACTGAGGCTGTGTGCCTTTTTGCCTCAGGGAGTAGTTTTATGGCCAAAATAATATGTGCCATATGGGAAAACCCCACAGAAATTAATAGGACTGCAACCAGTAGAATTGGAGAGAAATGAAATAATCTATGGAAATGGCTGTGTAATCTCTAGAATTTGATAGAGAATGATCCCCTCTTGCAAAGATTTTTTAAGACATTCTATAGAATTGCAATGATGTAATTCAGTTTTAAACCCTATTCAAAAACCTCCAAAGCCTAAGAATGGTTATTGTTTTCTTATTAAATTCTGCAAGACTTTTCCATAAGGAAAGAGCTGGTATTCTCATAACATCTCCACTATGCCAATATGAAGGAATATAAAACCACTGGGTTTAATTATATCAGGCACATAAATGTCTTCCAAACCATTACATGTATCTGTAGACATGAAAACACTCATCCATACAAATTAGGTGCCATTGGCATCCACAGAGTTGAACCCACTCCGCTGGGACCAGCTACTGAAACAACTCTGGGTGACTGACATGGCTTTTAAAGGCCACAGGAGGGAATGGGCTGGAAGGATCTTATGAAATGCTTCTGGAGGTGGAAAAATACCAATGCATTGAGATGGAAACCGTTTGGAGGAACGTGATGGGTTTGCTCCCCTCCTTTTTTGCAAAGAGGAGTTTTTGGTCGTGCACAGAAAGGGAGTTTGTGAGAGCATCCTGCAGCCTGGGGTGGGGAGGGTAGCTGGGATGTGACAGGCACAGCCTTTAGGGCTGGGAATGGAGCCTAGAGAGCTGGCAGCCCGAGCATTTCCCTCACCAGGGGACTGCAAGGTGTTTGTTCTCCTCCTTTCTCTCTCCCACTCATCCATTTCCAATGAGACCCGCTGGTTCTCAGTGAGATGGAGAAGGAGAAACAGCCCTGAAATCACAAAGTGGGATGGAAAAACTGGGCTTCACCCAGCTCTGGCCCCCAAAAATGAAGGGGAGAGGTGAGGGTGGCTGCCTGAAGGCTGCCCACAGGTCAGGAGGGGCTGGTGGAGCATGCCTGGGATTCCTCCACCAGTGCCAAACTGGGCCCTGGCCATCACAGCCAGCGGGAAGTTGCTAAATGTTGTGAAACACAGAAGGGGGGAAAAAAAAGTTATATTAAAGTAATAAATGAAAGCAAAAGTGCTCTCTGTCAGGGGTCTGGGAGCAGGGGAAATCTCAGTGTGCGGTAGGCCGGTGCAAAATGCATCTTGGCATGGTTTTCTGCACTGGAGGAAAAAAGGACATAAATAGATGCAAAAAAATCATATGGCTGGCTGGTGGAGTGTGCATGTACTTGTCATTAGGGAGCTCCAATCCCTGATTTAGTGAAGTACTTCAGTGGATGTTTAATTTTCAGCATGTTAGTGATGAACTGGGTCATAGAGCACTAATGAAAATGACGGGTGTTGATCTAAAAATTACAAAAAAATAAACAAGAAAGAAAGATATGTATTTCTTTTTAATATTTCTTGGGAATGTTATTGTTTGAAAACAAAAAGCCCTTAAATATGTTTTACACAAACTTTCAAATTTAGATTTCCTACTGAACTCAACTCCACTTCCCAAAGGAGCCCAGAAAAAAAATCCAGCAAATTAAGAGAATTTTCTTGGAAAATACATGGGTTTGCCATTTCTTTAAACACAAATGCATGGCTGTGGATCTCCTGACTGGGGTCAGTGTCACACCAACATGGGGCAGAAACAACCTCACCAAACACATGAAAAAGGTCAACGCAAGCCTTTCACATCTACCCCTGCCACGTGGTGAATTTGCCTCAATTTGGCTTTTATTATTCAGTTCAAACGATGGTCCCTGAGGTGGACCAAATTTCAAATAAGTGCTGGCTCTGCTTCAAGGGAGCACGAGCCACTTTATAGCTTCAGGTGCAAAGACTCCGTCATTTTGTTTTTCACATAAAATTTGACAAAGTCAGAATGTGACAATTTTAGTCACACTGCAAGAATCTTCCCAAATCCCTGCCTGCTCCAAGGCCACCTGTCAGGGAATCTCGCCCTGAACCTTTAGGCTGCTGTGATTTACATTCTGTTATTTTACTGGACATCAGCAAAGAACACAGGGATAAAAATGAAGAGTAGAACATCAAGGCAAAACTTTTCCTTTAGTAATCATGTTCAGCTGTCTTTTCAACAACAGCAGTACAGGGTGAGGCAGCAATTTTGCTTTATCAGCCTAAATCTTAATTAAAAAATTTATAATAAATGCTTCTTGTTTGGGAACAGAGAGGGCAGAAGAAAGCCAGAAGTTGTTTTTCTTTATCCGATAGCCATCAGGAGTGAAAAATCCCAGTTTATACTCTGGATTTCATCACTTGTGTGTAAAACCAACCTAACACCACTGAGTCTGGCATGCTGGGTGCTGCCAGAGACAGTCCCTGCAGGAAATAAATGCTCATCTGTGGAGGGCTCAGTGTCTCTGGTGACCCTCTCATGGGACAGGAGAGGGTCATTATTTTATGGGTAAGGCAAACAGATCTGCAGGCACTTTGAAACCTTGGAAACCAGGCTGCTCTGGGTTTTGGGAGGATGCTGAATGCTTTTTTTCTCCCAAACTTAGGCTGGGCTATGTTCAGGGCTGAACAGGCCTCCTCAGAGGTCTGCAAGTCCATCAGTCCCCAAGGCAGGGCGTGGGAGCAGCCAAAGGTATTTGTCAGCCTGGGGAGTCTGGTGTAAGTGCAAATGGATTTTGGCTTCCCCCTGCCAGGAATGACCTCCCAGCTGCCTGGGATCCGTCCTGCTGGCAGAGCCTGCCACAGGTGGCACCATCTGTGCCACCAGGTCCAACCCAAACAGCTCATTCCCAGCTGCAGGGAAGGGCTGGGAACGTGATAGTGACTCCCAGGCAGGGCAGGGGGTGGCTCACACACTGGCTGCCTTGTGGAGGAGGAACGGTCAATAATTAGCACCTGTAGGCAGCTCCCAGCCCTGGCAATAAACACAAATATGTCTCCTGGCATGGCCTTCTAGGAAAACATCAGCTGAAAAAGGCCCCTGTGCCAGAGACATTCCACGGCGTGTGTGCCACCGCCCCACGCCAGCTGCTCGCCGAGGGGACGTGAGCTGCAGACCCAGCAATCTGCTGGAAAGAGAATCTTTTCCCCTCTGCTGTTTTCACATCTCTGGTAGCATGTATGGACTTCAGAGAAACTTCTCTTTGTGTTTTTGTTTGTGACTGAAGGACGGGTGTGACTCCAGTTGGATTTGTGTTGTTATTTATGCACCTTAGGTTTAATTTGGTGCTGTTGCTCCAATAAAGGGGCTGACTGGAGGTCCAAGAGTGTCATGCACAGTTTTCCACCCCCCTCTCACCCCTCCTGCCACCTGAGAGCACCCACATTGCTGCAATGCAGCAGTTCTGGCAAAACTGATGGAAAGGCCTTGTCTGAGACATTGAAAGAAAACTCTCACAAGTGGTACCTGATGCCCAGAAAGAGTTTTTGGGATTTAGGAAAGATCTTGGCCATGAGAAGTGTCATCACAGTCAATAGTCCAGGCACAAAGGACAAGTCATCCCTTTGGTGGCGGCAGTGTGGGGAAAACCCAGCCAGGAGGACATTTCACAGGGCATGGCCACCAGCAGGCTCCAGGAGGACACTTCAGGCACAGGGACAAGATGCCTGTGACCTTCTGCCACCATCACTCCAAAACATGAAGTTCTGGGCAAGGGAAGATGCCCATCCCCACCGAGGGGTCTGTCAGAGGGGCTGGTGCTGCCACCAGCACAGCTGCAGGCACACCAGGCCCAAAGACAATAAACAAAAGGCCTTGGCTCCCAGAGCCGGGGCTGGGCACGGGGTTATGTGATTTTTGGAAGCCTTGCAAGGAGCTGTGTGTGTGACAGATGGAATTAAAAATCCCTTCACGTCGCAGGGCCGCCCTGGCAGCTCTTGCTAAGCTCTTTGCTAGGTGGATACCTGCTGTGCAGGAGATCTAATCAGCGCCGAGCATCTCCAAAGGAAACACCGCTGAACACTTCCATTGTTTAATTTTTTTTTTTTTGCTCTGGGCTCACAAAATCCTGGTGCTTGCTCTCTGGGGTATGGAAAGGGAATGCAAAGCAGGCTGGACTCAGCTGTGGCTTAGCAGGCAGCGTGAGCTGCTCATCAGTGATGGGCTTGCATGTAAACCACTTGGCAGAGCTTCCAGGACAAGTCAATTCCTGGAAGGAAAAGCAGCTAATGGGTATGAAACACACTCTGCTCGTACCAATAAGCTCTAGGGCCAAGTGTCTGCCTGTCAGATAAGCCAGAAAGTGCTGACTCTTGAAAAGCCTTTTGCTCCTGAGCAGTCACACCTGAACCCTGGCTCTGCTCAAATTCATCTCCTTGGTCAAAACACGCTCTGGGGCTCAGCAGCTGAGATGTCACATGGCACAGTGTCCATTAGCCACAGTTCAGCTGAAAATTCCTGCTTGCTTCCCTGCTGTGCCAATTTGGACCCCAGTTCTACCTGCAACTGCCCTGGGAAAGTGACTGACTCCTGCTATGTGTTTTCCCAAATAAAAAGAGCATTTGTATTCTTTCACCGGGTGTGACTTTTGGTTTAGATTCAGGGGAAAAAGCAAACTTTTCCTAACAGGGGCAAAGAGCGTGTCACCTCCATAACATGCTACATAAACAGAATTTTCCTTCTGGCAAGCAAGACCCACCTGAAATACAGAGGAGCAGTGCTGAGAAAACACATTTAAGAGGTGATGGAGCTACTGGGGGCTGATGAAGTTCTGGGCAAGGAAGATGCCCATCCCCACTGAGGGGTCTGTCAGAGGGGCTGGTGCTGCCACCAGCACAGCTGCAGGCACACCAGGCCCAAAGACAATAAACAAAAGGCCTTGGCTCCCAGAGCCGGGGCTGGGCACGGGGTTATGTGATTTTTGGAAGCCTTGCAAGGAGCTGTGTGTGTGACAGATGGAATTAAAAATCCTTCACGTCGCAGGGCCGCCCTGGCAGCTCTTGCTAAGCTCTTTGCTAGGTGGATACCTGCTGTGCAGGAGATCTAATCAGCGCCGAGCATCTCCAAAGGAAACACCGCTGAACACTTCCATTGTTTAATTTTTTTTTTTTTGCTCTGGGCTCACAAAATCCTGGTGCTTGCTCTCTGGGGTATGGAAAGGGAATGCAAAGCAGGCTGGACTCAGCTGTGGCTTAGCAGGCAGCGTGAGCTGCTCATCAGTGATGGGCTTGCATGTAAACCACTTGGCAGAGCTTCCAGGACAAGTCAATTCCTGGAAGGAAAAGCAGCTAATGGGTATGAAACACACTCTGCTCGTACCAATAAGCTCTAAGGCCAAGTGTCTGCCTGTCAGATAAGCCAGAAAGTGCTGACTCTTGAAAAGCCTTTTGCTCCTGAGCAGTCACACCTGAACCCTGGCTCTGCTCAAATTCATCTCCTTGGTCAAAACACGCTCTGGGGCTCGGCAGCTGAGATGTCACACGGCACAGTGTCCATTAGCCACAGTTCAGCTGAAAATTCCTGCTTGCTTCCCTGCTGTGCCAATTTGGACCCCGGTTCTACCTGCAACTGGCCTGGGAAAGTGACTGAGTCCTGCTATGTGTTTTCCCAAATAAAAAGAGCATTTGTATTCTTTCACCGGGTGTGACTTTTGGTTTAGATTCAGGGGAAAAAGCAAACTTTTCCTAACAGGGGCAAAGAGCGTGTCACCTCCATAACATGCTACATAAACAGAATTTTCCTTCTGGCAAGCAAGACCCACCTGAAATACAGAGGAGCAGTGCTGAGAAAACACATTTAAGAGGTGATGGAGCTACTGGGGGCTGCCCAGTAGGCAATGCCTGAACTCCAGTGGCTCCCACACCTGCTCTAACAACCAGAAAAGTCCATGTGCACTCACCCAGGTTGACACAAGCTGTGATCATGCATCTGCTCTAATTCCTGGACTTCCAGATGATGTTCCCCAGCACTACTTCTTTGCTGTAATACAGGCAACACAAGACAGTAGTAACAGATTAATTCTCCTCACTGTGGTTTTTTTTCCTCTCATTGCCCTTATTACCCAGGATGGAGTTAGTTCAATTTATGTTCAACAGCTTTATCAAGTATTGAGCTGGTGATTAAAATACCCTGCAGAATAAATATGTTTCAAAAGAAACTATAGGAAAACTCATGTCCTGCATCAGGGAAAAAACCAGGAGTGACTGTTTCAGCATGTTGAGTTTATTTAAGCTATTTGGTAATTTGGAATCAGATAAATTTGGCTGAGTATGAAACTGGCCTGAGGATTTGAGATGGTGAAATTCATAACTAAAGAATGGTGATCTTAAATGGTTTTAAAAAAAAAAAAACCCTCTCTATCACTCGTTGTGATTAATGTTGTGCCATTGCTACGTTCCAGATAATAACCACATCAAAAGGAATCCTTTGCTCCTGTACAGATAAAAGCGACCCATGAAGGTTCTGAGGAAATATCTCCAGGTCATGGTCGGTTTTCTCCCACACTTCCAGCACCAGCATCTTCCCCCTGCCAAGGAAGGATTGCTTTCCCAGGAAAAGGGTGACTGCCATGGCCCTGCAGCTGTTTCATGCCACAATCCATGGTTTATCCAAAATGATGCAAAGGCACAAAAAGGGCAACCAGCCCTGCTGTTTGCAGAGAGCTCAATGCTAATTCATGACTCCACCTGGGCTAAAGACTTAAATTTCATTATGTGCTTTATAAACTTCAGAGTTTTAGAAATAACATATAATATTACTGGCTCAGAATGAATTTCCATCTAAAGGAAAAGTTCTGAAAGGGATATATTAAATCCAAGGAAATTCGGCTTCAAAAGCTCCACACACTTCTGAACATAATATCCCAGAGTCATGCTCCAAAGTTAAAATTTGATAAAAACTGGAAATTACTTGGCATCTCAGCATAATTGGAGATACTGAGTAATAAAATGGATAAGACCTGTGCCAAGAATAAGATGAATTTTCCCCATTTGTTTAAATATTTAAACTTTACAGGATGAGAAAGGGCTGCTCAATATTTTAAATGTGGCAGGTTGTTAGTGGCATTAGTTTATATGTCTTTATCTCTCCATATTTTTTCTGAGTTTATTGTAGTTGACTGACATCTCACCTCTTGCTAAAATTAAGGTTTAGGTGTACAGCCTGAAACATTCATCTAGAAGACAATTTCAACTGTTTTCATGAGTCTGTCAACCATCAGGAGTCTTCTCCATGATGAAGTTCAGAAGAGATGTGTTATTTTTAAGACATTATTGGACTTCTGTGTCCACAAATCAACATGCAACTGCTTGTTTCACCAGTACAACCAACTCCTTTATGTCATTTCACTCCTCAGAACATCATTTCTCTAAGAATTGTATTTTGGCTTCTTCCTCTTTTTTTTTTTTTTTTTTTTGAGCTGCTGAGTTGGGTTTTTCATGTCCAGTCCTCTCTAGGGTGACAAATAGCCAACGCACCAGGCACAGATTATTGAAAACAGAACAAAATAAATACAAACAGGGAGAAAAATAACTTTGCTTGAGGTAGTTTTTGAGGGGGGTTTTGCAACTGGAAGAATGAACTCAATGTTGATTTTTTATGAAGGCTGCAAACAGCATTATCTGAAATAAAAAGTTTTGCCTGAAAAACAAAATGGAGTTTCTTTGGAAATGCCTGCTTAAAATTAAATGCTAAGGAGATGTCATTAGATGTGTTGGACAAGATCTTTTCCTAAGGCCACTTCAGCTAATAAAGACAATCTTGGATTTTAATTGCCACCCTGGGGAAAAGAAAAAAAACTATTTGGCTCATCAGCATGTAACAAGAGTAATTAGTGAGTTAGAAATAGGTGTGGCAGGGGAACAAAACCGTGGGCTGACAGAAGGATTTCTACATCAGGAATATAGAATAGCAGGAAATCTGGAGATTTACCAGTGATGCTGAAACAGAGAATGCAAAAAATGGTTGTGCTCCTAGTCTGCCAGTTAACCCAGAGGTGTTTTATGTGCACTCACAGCAGGGCAACCCTCTAATCCAATTTTCAGGAGCAGGTGGGATTGGCTTGAAGGGAAGAACATGATTCCCTGGTCAGAGGAGCAGTCTGGGGGTGTGAGCAGTGCTGGCAGAACCCAGGAATCTCTCCCTCCTTGGATCTTGGACATAGTTGGGTTATTTAGTTCCTTGCTAGCTCAGTTTGGTTCTCTCTGTAAAGAAAGTGAATTGTATTTAGGTGCCACCTCATTGGTTTAAAAAACACCTCTGAAGGATGGAGGTGAAGAATGGCTGCTAACAAAGAGCCTAAAATCCTAGAAGACAAAAAGAAGACAGTGCTCAGAGCCTTAATTAAGCTGCCAGCAGACTCAGATGACATCACCCATCACTGAGATTTCAGTCTTTGGTTTTTGACAGCACTACTCAATCAACTCATCCAATGCAATCTGTTTTCTCTGCTTAAGAAAATCCCCAAAACCAGTTTCACACAAATACCAAGTTGCTGTGGGCCAGCATCTCCTATTTTAACTCTTTCTCTTTTTTGCTATTTGCACTGACACTGAAGAGGCATTGACATAAAAATCCACCTCAAATTTAGTCCAGAAATGGAAACAGATGCATTTTATTAGGAGTTTGTACTGCTCTACAGAGATGAGAAAATATTTACAGATAGCTCAGCTGATCTTTTAAAGTGGCATGATTTGATTGCCATCGAATAATTATTATGAAAACATTTGGAAGGTTTTTGTTACCTACCTTCCCTTCTCTTTTAGAGATGTCTTTCTGGAAAAGATTTTTTTTAAAAATGGGGGGGGGGGGTAATGTAATACATGGCTATAACATAGATTGTTAATTTTTAGTGTAGCTGAATCACAGCATGCTTTGATTGAGAGGAGCCAACAAAAACATGCAAAATATGTGCCTCTTTGAACAGGATACACCACATCCTGCATTTGGTAGCCAAAGGTTCCAGTTTGCATCACAAATGCAGTCCAAGATCTCTCTCTCCTCGAGGTATGTACCTCGAAAAGTGCCAAATCTGCAAGACACACCGCCCTCTTTTTAATTTCTTTCTTTCATTCTTCCCCATTTAAAAAAAAAAAAATACAGTTTAATCATTTGCTTGTTTGGGTTTTAGTAGAGGCGCAGCAGGTGATTGAAAGAAAGGAGTTGTCAGGGGGGGACTTTGATTAATCAGATACTTGATAGTTTGATTAATCATCCCAGAAAGAGCTGACTGCAGCAGAAGTGCCCCAGCCAACGTGTAAACACATCGAAAGAACATTTTCAAAATACGTAAAGACAAATTGCAGTTCAAAGCTACTCTTACTGGCCTGTTGATTTGCCCGCTAGAAACAAAAGCCCTTCTGCCTGGCTGATAGAAACCAGACCTTCCACGGGAGGAAACGATCGACTTCAGGTCCTTTCAAATTCTGAGTAAAAAGAGCTTGACGTTTTCTTTTTTAATTGATTTTTTTTTTCGTCCTCTCATTCTTGTTTACAGTAATAAATTACAGCCCTTAGTCTTTTTATAAGGAAAGTTAAGTTTCTTCTCATTTTCAAGCAATTTATAACACATGTTTACAGCCTTCAGTTTCGCAGAACATCCCAGCAAAGCACAAATTATCACGGTGAGGTAGCAAACAGAACATCGTGCTATGCATCACCCAACCACCACCACGTTTTACCTGCCTCTTAATGGCACCCAGTAGGAAACCTTGAGTTGGAAAAACGCTCCAAAAGCCTGCCTGCTTGCCTAGCAATCCCAACATGTAGCAGGGGAGAAACGAAATGAGATTTGGCAATTCAGCTGGTTCCCAAGTGACAGGAGGTGATAAAACCCCTTTTTGCCATGGAAACACAGGGAGAGCTGGCTGTCCTGAGCTGCATGGTGCTCACAAGCCCTTGACAACATTTCTCCTCAAGTTCGGGCCAGCCCATGGACCTGCTGAAGGCCAGTCCTGTTCAAAAAGAACCAGAATTCGTATTTTGGGGAGGGCGGGAAACAATTTCCTTCCTGGAGCAAAAATAAAATTTTCCTATGGATTGTGCAAATCAGAGAATACAGGCAGAAAATCAAATGTTTCCAATGCTGAAGCCAGCAGAAATGTGTTTAGTCTCCTCGCCACACCGCCTGGGGACATCCCTGGATTTTGGGTGCTGTGCCCTCGCTGGGCAGGCTCTGGTGGGAAGCCTGGCAGCCACCAGCCCAATTCCCTCCTAATCCAATTACCGCAAAGGGCTTAATTAATCCTTCAATCACGGGCGTCATCCCAGGGTGAGCCAGTTGGTTTTTCTGTCAGCAGCAACAGAAGAAATAATCTGAAGTTTGGTTCAATTCAAACCAAAATGGAGATTTTGCTTTTGCCCAGCAATGAAGTCAACTGGAAGCATTTTACTGAGTCAACTGCAAGCACTTGACTGCCTCAAAAAGGTGTAGATTTACACTGAATGACATATGTTTTTCAGCCCAAAAGGAAACCTATAAAGAAAAGACAGTTATTTAGCACCTGTTTTAAAATAAATGTGAATTTCGAGACTAAACAAATCAACGAAAGTTAAAATAATTCCTATGCAAAGTTCTGAATAAATACTTTGACACTTCCCAAGTGTTTCATTTTTCAAAATTATGAAATATTGTATCTTGCCTTTAACATTCTTTCCAATGGCCACCATCCATCGTTTTGAGGTCCAAGACTTGATTTTGAAGTAGAATTTGTCTTTCTCAAGCTGTAATTTTTAATACATTTACTATTCCAGCTGCAAGTGTCACAGCTACTTGATCTCATTTCAGCATAGCAAGTGGGGTAAGAGTTGGGTGAATTGTCTTGACAGTGCAGCAGCACAGAGGGGAAATTTTGGTGAAAGCATTAAGGAAAATCTGTGCAACCAATTTGAAAAGAGTCCACCCACTGATAGTACAACTGCCTATTAATATTTGCTGAAATATGAACAGACAAAAAACCCTATTCCCAAATGTTTTGCTAAAAAACGGGATACATAGTGAATGCTTTTCTAACAATTCATTTGGAATATATATTTTTGCTTTAGTCCGCTTTATTTTGCTATGTCTTATCTTCACCATGTTTTATTTATCATTAATTAACCCAGCTTTTTCAAAGACCTTGAATCTCAACCCTGAATTCTAGCAAAGCACCACGGAGAGCTAAAATTACCATCCTCTCCTCCCCTCAGCTACAGAGCCAAGAGATGAAGATCTGCATTACCTCTTACAACTTCCTTAGTGGCAACAAGAATCCAGAGATATTCCTCCCTTTTTGTATATATCAATCCCAAGTCCTTTGTCTTCGTTCTCATTCCCTATCCAGTCGTATTTTAATTAATGAAATCAAAAGACCATCTAGTAAAATAAACCAGATTTAACGAGGGAAGAAAGTCAAAACAAACAGGCACTGTTTACTTCCCCTGCGCTGATTTGCCAAGAAATGAGCTCCACATCTCAGATTATCGATTCCTGTCAGCAATATTAACCTCTCTCAGCAGCATGAAAAGGAGCATCTGGATCAGAGGGATGAGAAGGGACAGGCGTGCAGGGAAATGAGAGCAAAGAGATTTTTCTGCACGCCTTGGAGGAGGACTTCACCCCCACAGGTGATGTTTGTGTCCTGCCCATCCATCCTGCAGCTGGAAGTGTGACATCCAAGGTCTCACCTTTGGCTGTGGCTCCTGCTCCCCATGGCCATGTGTTTGTTGTGTCCTCCAGAATCCCTGCTCCCTACCACATCTGGAGCCCCTGGCTGCTCACACGGAAAGATGTGGGACCTTATGAGCAGAAGCACCATGTTTCAGCTGTCATCTCCTGCTGACCACCTCCTTGGTGTGAAAGGGCTTGGGTTTGGTGGCCATCACAGGCTGAACGTGCCAGCCTTCCATGGGATTGGGTTTGTAAGGAAAAACAAGGTGTCACACTGTCCTCAGAGCAGGTGAAGTCTTGTGCAGAAGCATCTGTCTGATCTGAGAATCACCTTCACTAGTTACAGCACTGCACAAAGACACCTCCAGCCTTTTGGAATATTTTATGTGAAGGGTTTTGTTACTAGTTTCCCAAAACTAAATGATTCAGTCCAAAAACATATTTTCCAATCATTAGATATTTTCTTTCATAGAGAAGGATTTTAAACCAAAAACAAACTAGGGTTTACATAAGCTTTGGGTTTTGGAAAATTGAAATGTTACAAGCTTTTCCCTCATTTTCTTAATTGATGGCTGTCCCTCTTTCATCCCAGCCTCACCTTCCTTTCACCACTGAATGCACTGACAGGCTGTTTGTCTGTGGGGTTCTCTTTTTCCTTTTCCTTTGACATCTTCACAATATCTCTCTGACTTCTGCAATACTCAGGGCAGCTATGAGAACCCCTCCAGGACACACCTTCAGCCATGGCACCACCCTGGGAAACAGAAGCAACATGAAAGATCTGCAATTTTTCTTCATAAAACCCTATTTTCCTCCTTTTCAACTGGCTCTGCAGCTATTACACACAGATCTTGCCACACTGCAGGGTTTCAGCAGCGCCCTTTGTTATCCCCCCAGTTTGCCCACAAACAAAGAGGGAACTGGACGGTTTCTGCAAGCTGGAGTGGGACGTTGGCTCCCCACTCACTGCCTCAGATCTGAAGCCACTAACAATGAACAATGGTGACACACTGGCTCCCCGTGGCTTCTGTGCTCCATGTGGTGTGAGAATGGGGCCAAGGGCATGGACATGGCACTGGTACAGGGTATTTTGGTTTCCTGCCTTTTTTGTCCGGTGCAGAGCAGGAGCCAGAGCATCCACAGGGGTATTCCCTCAGTGCACTTGGTGGCATCTGCCCCTCAGGGGCTGTTTTGTCGCTGAGAATAGAGGAGCTTCAAGAGAGGCCAGGGAAGATGTGCAGATGTCCCATTAACGCCATCCCACATGGCCAACTCCCTTCTGCTGACAAACAGCAGCTCAGAGCCACTCCCTGCAGCATCTCAGCCTCTGCAACTCGTGCTTCGGGAGCCACAGCCCACCAGAGAATGGTCTGGGCCCCTGGGCATGGACTCAGTGACCTCAGGGTTGCTTCTGGCAGTAAATATCCTGTCAGCCAGAGCGCCGGCAGCTCCTCGGTGTCCCAGAGTGGCAGCAGGCTTAGAGGTGGCCTTGTCACTCGGGGCTGAGCCCTCTTGTCAGTGTGAACCTCTGCAGCCCTGTGGATAAACACAGAGCTGCCTGGAGCCAAGCATTGAATCCACGTGGGCTCACATGCAGAATAAATAAAGAATTAAACGTGGTGCATAAATAAATAAAACCAACGTTAAGCGGCGCAGAACCCGACACAGCCCCTCTGTGTCCTGCCTCTGGAGGGGCCTCAGGGCAGGAGCCCAGCCTGTCCCAGCCTGTGCCAGGCCACTGCCATCACAGCCCAAATGCCAACCTGCTCTTTAATCCTCTTTTTCTCAGATCTGGTCCCTAAACTGTCATTTTACAGGGGTCAGCACAAACAGTGCAGAGCCAGGTGTGATGTGTTTGAGCAGAAGCCAACCAGGACAGTCCTCCCACTTAATTAGTCCAATGTGTTGCTAAAATCATAAGGAAAAATGCCGACTCCCTCACCCTGACACCCCGATTTTTATTCCAGACTCTAAGACACACAGCGATTTCCCTGGGTTTCTTATTCTTTTTTATAGAGACATTTATTTCTTCACTCTTCTTTTTTCATGTTCTTTTCCATTTTTCTTCTCACTCCCTTGACACCAGCCAGGATGTCAGCTACAAATTAAAAAAAAAAAAAATATATATATATGTGTATATATATATATATATATAAAATATATAACATGTGTGTATATATATATATATAAAAAGATCAATATATATATATCTTTTCAGTGATGCCTTTCAAACCATACTGTCCTCCCAATCCAAAAAACTAAAGCAAGCAAGGAACTGGATTTTCCAGTCTTAAACTGGCACACAGAATGGGAATTCCAAGGGAGCTGGGTATGAAGTTGTTCTCTAGCCCTGTGCAATGTGTCCCTTACACTCTGTTCATGGGCCACTTGTTCCCCAAAGGGAAAAGGGCTGAGAGTAAACCTCAAAAAAAGCTGCAAATGCCCCGTGGCCAGGAGAGCCAGTGGTGCCTTTGGATGGTAGTGGAGGGTCTCTGCAGTGATGGGAAATCCATTCTGCCTCTGCTGCTTCCAGTCCAGCTCCTCCAAGCCCCCCACACTGCTCCAGTATCCCCAAACCCTCACCACACAAGTGGCACCACTTCAGTTTGCATGAAGGCATTTGTGGACTTCAGCTGAGGAATTCTGGTTTTCAGCCATTCATGGGATGATTTTTGCAGCAATTAGCTATCAGATCTGTCTCCATCCCCCTAATTGCCTCTGAATTTCTCAGTGAGCAGCACGAAAGCCATTAGCGGTCAGAGAGCCACAGCAGATTCAGAACCCATTTCCTAGTGAAAGAATTATTAACTAAGACCCCTTTGGGGTGATATCCAAGCTTCCCTAACTGCTTCCCAAGCACTCAGGAAGGGATTAGCTCTGTTTGGAAGCACTCAGATTTCAGGGGTGAAATACCTCACAGCTGAGGGGGGGTTAGGCCCTTCCACCAGTATCTTAAGCACTGACTTTAATAAAGTCATAAGATGAACTTCCTATTAATGGCAGAGCAGCTTACACAGACCCCAAATGCTCTCAGATCCCATGTCTCCACAGGAATAAGGAGCCTTCCCAAGGGTACCCATGGATGCTGTGTGATTCCCAGAGTGCCAGGCTATGATGTGCACTGCACACAGCAGATGGAGGGGCTGGAAAGGCCAAGCTTCCTCACTGCAGCAGGGTCCATTTAGTGATTTCATAACTCCAGCTGGACCTCTTTTGGCAGAGGAGAGGATTTTTATGAGGGAAAATGCTGTAAATCTGCTGTCACTGAAAGCCATCAGACACCATGTGGCATGCTCGTGATATCACCAGTGTGCACCAGTTTTAAAACAGGGGTCTTAACCATAAAGCTGCCAACCAGGAAAATCACACATGAGAGCAAAGCTGAACTTTTAACAGCGAAACATCCCTTTGAAAACCCTTCCTCTTCCTGCTTCTTCTCAACCCCAAATTGGAGAGATAGAGAAGGGGAAAATGAAGGGGAAAATGAAGGGGGTACGCTTCAAAGTGCTGTGATAAACATCCCAGGATTAAAACAAAGCCAAACTTTGTGTCCCGTTTCTGAGCAGAAACAGCTGTCACTCAGCAAAAGCATTTGCTTAATGATGAGGAAGCCAAAAAAAAACCCACCCAAAAAAAAAACCAAAGAACAACAAAAAAAAACAAACCAAAACCATAACAAACCCCCAGTCTTTTAATGAAAAGGAGTGTATCTGTTTCATAATGCTCATCTTGCCCTGCCCTAAGTTAAAAATCAGGATGAATTGGTGAAATGTGCCAGGTAGGAGTGAGAGATGGAAATCTAGCAGGGTGAATGTGAGCCACACAGCCATAAATTGCTTGCCTTAACTGTTTGTGACAATTGGTAGCAGACAAAAGTTTTATATCTCCAGCAAACGTTTCTGCAGGACACAGCTCTGGCGTTCTGCTCCAGTTACCCTGGCCTTTCTCACCCCCTCCTTGCAGAGCTTTTCCTTGTGTTTTAAGGAAATGCTGGAGGAGAGGGGAGCAGCCAGAGCCAGGCCACTGAAACCCTCTGACATGGACTATAACAAACGAAGGCAAAACATAAGGAGCCTCAGGGGACTCAGGGCTCCACGAGGCAGAGATTTTGTGCATTGATACCTGCAGACAAAATCCTGATTGTAGACACCAGTTCAGTGCCAGAACACTTTTCCGCTAGGAGACTTCAAATTTATGCTTCTAGTAGGGTTGAGAAGTTCACAGAAAGGTCATGTTCATCTGTTTCTTTGCACTGTAATGCAATACCTCTCCCAGTGATTTTAATTAGGACCCTCACAATTAATTTGTTTCCCCATCACATGTGTATTTCACTTCTTGTCACAAGCAGAAGAAAGGCTGCTGCAGTTGCTGCCTTCCCTAGCAAAGGAAAAATGAAAGCTCATTACTTCTCCCCACAGTGAGGGGTAATTCACCCTACTGCTTCTACACCCTGGGCTTTTCCATGCAGGTAGAAAATAACTGCTCCTTTCAGCGGGCTGCACAATGCCCAAGAATCTTTGATTTTGGAGGTTTTGCCTTGTTACCCCACAGACTGAGCAAACTTTGCACGTGCCAAGGGGGTGGGTGGGTGGGGGAGAGCAGGAGGGAGAGGGGACAGCAATTTTGCAATATTTATATCATTTACATGGTGTCACAGCTGAAAGGGATGAGCAGGGATATTCACATTTCCCACCGAAAGGGCTGCACAGCTCAGTTTTACTCAATGCTTTTGAATAAAACCTGGGGTATTTACAGTTTGGAAAATAAAGATACTGTGACTGGGAAAATCTCTCTTAGCAATGAAACACACAGAGGGAATATATTTCCTGTTTGTTGGATGCAGGATAAGAACATTCAGCTCCTAAAATGCATTCAGGTTTCTCTCTGCTACTACACAAACAGTGTCTTCTAATTTTTTGAGTTTTCTCAGTACGTGGGTTTGTACAATGAAAATGGTCGAGGATTGTTGCAGAACTTGGCTTTAGAATGGCAGAAAAGATTTAAAACAATTTTTTGATCCAGTCACAAACTTTGTTTTTTACAATGGCTCTGATGCAAAGGCTACTTGCCATGGTTTTCAAGGGGCTTTTAAATAAACCCCATGCTCCGCACAAATAGAGGAGCTTTTTGCTCTTGACACTTTGAATGGACAGGCCACCACTTTGGGATTCAGGTACATGCCCACAAATTTGTCTGGCAACATCCGGAGGCCTCCAGCTGACATTTAGGATCTGCCATGTAGGGGTGGTGGTCTGCCCAAGCCCTCTGTGAGTTCCCAAGGAGAGAAGGAACTTTGAATCATTTCAAATTAAGCTGATACAGCACTGCCACATTTCAGTTTTTCATCACTCTGTCCTGGCCTGTAAAAGCCTTGCTCAGGTTTCTTTCCTTCTCCCAGATGAGCAATGTTGAGCTACAGAGAATGCTTGGATAGCAGCTTGGGATGGGGAATGAGAAATCATCAAAATGATGTGAAGCATGATGCAAATCTCTGAAACGTGGGGGTAAAACAAATAAGCCCTTCTTTTGCATAAGCACCAGGTTCACTCATCTGTTGAGGATTCATAAAAGGCATTTATGAATCCATTTTTTATGGATTTCATTATTTAAGGCATCTACGATGGGGATAAGCCTGTGTGAAATCATACAGAAACTCCTCAGAGTTTTCCACGAGGTCACTTCAGAGCTGTCCTCACTGGATCAGGAGGAGGCATCCATTTTAACACTGCCTAATAATGCTAAAGTACCTAACCATGCTAAACATGGAACATCCTTAACCCTTTCTGTAAAGAGATGTTTCCACACGGGGCAGTGAAGCAAGGAATGACCATGTTTGAGTGCTGTCACCACAAGAAGGCCAGGCAGTTTTGTGTGGGACAATCCCTAAGGCTCTCAGGGGAAGAACAGCCCACCTAAGAAAACTAAGTCATGGTGAATGAGGTTTTTAACATCATATATTTCCATTTTTCAGGGATCTGAGGAAGGGAAAGCAGCTGAACTTCCTAATCAAGCTGCACAGCTTGCTGACTACCCCGTCAGCATTCAGAACTGTAGGATCATTTAGGTTAGAACAGAGCTCTGAGATCACTGACCATAGCTTGAGCACAGTTCTAAGCTGGGTGGTGGAGGGGAGCAGACTGCAGTCCCTGCCCAGCCCAGCTCCTGCAGGACAACCAACCCCAGCCTCAAACTGGAATTATGCAGCAGCAGAGGCGGCGAGTGCAGAGGTATCACTGGCCTTCAGGATGAAAGCTGATTCCTATTCCTTTGGACCAGCTCTGCCCATGGCTGCACCTGTGTGCTCTCCTAACGGTGTCTTCCGAGCCTTTCTCCGGCTTTGGCTCTTTTCCTTTGTCCTACTCCAGAGGCTCTTAAAAGGCATTGGCCCAGAGAGCTATGCAGTGTCAGAAATATAACAAATTAGCAGACAAAAACCTGAGGTGTCAAAGCAGAGAAGAAAAGAAAGAACCAAGGGGAACAAAAAAGAGCATTGTGACCAAAGTCGAGGCAGCCCTACCTCAAACCAGTGGATACAAAACAAGAGCACATGTGTTGATGTTTTTTACTCCTACTGATAAACATCAAAGGGCAAACACAAGCACCAAGTCCTGCAGAGTCTGGTTTGCGGCACAGCCCCCGTGCACTTTCGGGATTCATTCAGCCTTCCTTTATCAGAGGCAGCAAGGACTGAGGATTATCCAAGTGAATTAAAAATGCAAGTGATTCTTACTCATTCTGGATCATCCCACCGGCATCCCACAGAGGCAATCACCTCTCTGCAAGTCACAGTTCTGGTGGTTCCTGGAAGGTTTATTCCCTTTGGTGGAAGATTGCAAACTAGACAACTTGGAGGTGTTACCTCTGGAAGTAGTAGAATTGTAGGTGGGCAGCTCTGCTCCTGGGCTGGTAAGTTCTGTAGAAATAAAATCACTGTTTCAGTAAAACATTGTTTTTGTCTGTAGATAAACATATTTTGAAACACTTCTCTCAGTAAATATTCCTTAAAGAGGTCTGTGTTCAGTGCCTGCCTGTCGTGGCAATAAATGTAATTCCAGTGGATGTATTTGCTCAGGTTTGGCACCTCCTGATGGGGTCCCCATGATGGTTGTGCCACCTTCATGGCAGAAGGCCTGCACCAGGGGACAAAGTGGGTGTGAGGGGCTGGGCTGGCCCACAGCAGGAGCCTCAAGGGGTACATGACCACTGCAGGAGCAAAACAGGGTGCTCTGGCACAAAGTAAAGACAAAGAGATGGAAAGAATGTGATCCTGTAAAGAAAGAGCTGTTGGAGATCTACATTCCCAAAGTAGGAATTTGGAGGACCCAATGTCAACCATCAATCAAGACCATTTTCTTGTCTAGGGAAAACTCTGAACTTGTAACCTCCAGGCTCAGCTCATAAGCAAATGTTTGCACAAAAAGCACAATAACAATTGTTTAAAGGAAAGATGTAGCAATCTAGATGGAACTTTGAGTAGCAGATAAAATTTGTTCCTAAGTATTTGTGGTTCACAACACTTCAGATCTATTGTAGCCACTTTATGGCCATGAAAAATGACATGTTGTCACTACACCAAGCCCTGCAGTCAGATCCTAAAAGCACGATCCATCACTTGGAGTTGAAGAAAAATATCTTGTAAGGTTTGGCACTACAAGATTCATGTCGCATCCTGTCTTGGAGAAGATGGTGACAAACACACTCACCAGCCAGTCTACTGCAATATACCAAACAGTCTGGCAAAGTATTTTAAGTCTTGATGTTTTTCCAGTGTCCAAGCCTGAAGAGCCTCAGTTGAATGGTTCTTCTAAACTGTTTCCTCCCAAAGTAGTATTCAAGCAACAACAGCAATGTGGCACTGGGACAAATTATATCCTGATATTATAATTTACAACAGAATCACTCTGTGGGGCTGAAAGGTGACAATGGACAACAAACAAAGCACTTAGCTGTGGGTGGGGAAGTGTCCAGGCACAGTTTTACTGGTACAATGGGAATTAAATGGTCTGGTTTAGTGCCTTCAAAAGAGCACAATTTGAGTACAGGGAAAACATGCAAAATTGGAAAGCAAATTAGTCCCGATCCAAATCGAAAATTTTGGTGTTGGCCAAAGTCTCCCTCAAGCTCATTGCTGCTGATGGTGCACATTTCTTTTCTCAGTGTGTTCCAAATCATTTAACATGGTTTCAGTAGGAGACAGCTTTACAATTTCGTAATATCACTGCTTATCTTGCATTGCCAAACTTCTCTCCTCCCTCAACCTCCATTAAAAGAATTTCCAAAGACTTGCTTCTTTGAGCTCTCTCAATAGCTCTTTCCAACCAGCATGAAAATGCCAGGTTTGGAGAGCTGTTTTAAAGACCAGGTTGGGATGAGGTTTGAGGTTCAGCATTTGGCTGAAGCAAACACAGCAGCACCTCAGGAATTTATTGCTTGGATGGAGAGTTAGCTCCTCAGCAAACTCTCATTTGAACATATGCTGCAGAGCAGGAACTCTGGATATATGCCTGAACAGATAGTGATTTCTGTCTGGAGTGATTACCAGCACCAAAGGTCATCCAGTGAACTGGAAAATCTGCAATTCCTTGAAAGACAGCATAAAGGGGAAAAAATTCTCCTTTTGCCTTAAAACAGATCAAATCAAGCAGCAGCAACCTCACTAGAATGGCAGCTCAGTGCCAGCCATGCCTATCCCCGTCATGGCCCAGCACTACCTGCATTCAGCACAGCTTTTTTGGGAGAGGTGTGAGCTGATTTCTGGATTTGGCTCTCAAACCCCAGTGGCAGCACAGGATAGACCACCTTGCACAGCTCTGCAGTGGCCCCTGACTGCTCATGTCATTTTTTGTGGAATGCTTTGTGTTGGAGGAGGGCACCAGATGGAGCAAGGATGCTCCCATTCTGCAAGGGCTCAGCATGGAATGGCCAAGCTTCTTAGGCAGCAGCTGAAAAATAATAACAAGTCCTAAGATGTTGTTCACAAAGCTCTGCTCTAGCCTGCATCCTGCATTCAAATAAAGAAAGCCAAAGTTTAGCAGTAAAAGAAGGCCCAAACAATGGCAGAGCTCTCTAGTGAAATGCTTTTCTTTAAGTTGCATTACATGCATGAAAAGCTAAATCAGCTCTGAATTCCAGCTCCAACTGGATGCAAGGCAGGGGAGTAATTAAAACAGCACAGAACAGTAGGCCATGTCAAGAGCAATCAAAATTTACAAGCTCAGTAGATAAAGATTGTTTGTTGTTTTCCTAGAAGCCGAGAGTAAAACTATCAGAGCATTAGAGGATACCAACAAAAATCTCTGCATTCTCACTCCTTTTAGAGAAGACAGCAGCAGAACTATTCAGAACTACCAAATGCACAGAGCTCTGCCCGACCTTCTTGGCAGATGGCCCATTCACCCTGAAAAAAAAAAAAAACACAAAGGTCTCAGTGTGCAGAGCCCAGGCTGTGATGGTGTGGAGTGGGGAAGTGCTGGGGCTGAGCTGGACAGGGACCCGTGAGACCTGTGGGTCCTGACAGCAAGAAAACTGCTCAGGGGGACAAATCAGAGCCCCTGGGAATGAGGAGTCTCTGTCTCCATTTAAGATGTTTGTTCTGAGGCTGAGTTGTACAAACTGTCCCTCTGCTGCCTCCTTGGAGGTGCTGAAGTCAGCCCAGAGGAACCAAAGTTAGCAATGGGGCAAAGGGAACATTTGCTGCCTTTATTGCTGGTTTTTATTAAACAAATTAAGTCTTATGAAAGACAGCATCATGCTGAGGATTGAAGATATCAAATGAAGCCAGCCAAAGAAACATAGTTTTCCTAAGACTAGATTTTTCACTTTGGAGTTTTAAAAGAACAAGTTTTGTTTTGTCGCTTTAATTACAAATTTCATTTTATTAAGGATTCCTTTTCTTACAGGGAATAAAAAACCCAAAATATAAACCAGAAAGAAAGTGCAGTAGCAGAATACAGAGCAGATCTATCACATATATTTTTGTTCCCAGATCTAACACATGTATTTTTGTTCCCTATTTGATTCCTGGTTGTATGTATTTGAGGAGAACCTCTTCCATACTCCAAGGTGGATCCAAACAAGTGGGAAGGCACAAACAGGGTGCACATAGAGCACAATTAACCATGGAATTTGGATGGTATTCCTCTCCTGATATAAGGCTGAGAAGAAGCTTTTTTGGGAGTGATTCTTTTGCCAATGCACCATCAGCTGGTCTCCATACCAGGTTCACCACTGAAATCTGGTTTTTACTACACTGAGGATGTCACCCTAGAAGGTCCAAGCTTTCATTTTGGTCCTAAATTCTATGATTCTATCATCTGTGAATGAACCATTTGAGAGGAGTGAGATGTGAACTCCCAGTTTCAGTGCCTCTCTGGAGAAGCTGTGGGTGCGTCAAGTGTTCAATGCTGGACAGGGCTTGGAGCAACCAGATCCATTGGAAGGTGTCCCTGCCCAGAATGAGATGATCTTTGATGTCCCTTTCAATCAATGCTTCTTTCAGTGAAGCAATACTTCACGACTTACCTTTAGATTTAGGTCTCCCATCGACGGTTGGTGGCCAAAAGCACCATTCCCATGTGCAGTCAGTTCTCTCCCATATTTCACCCTGAGCTGCAGGAAGTGGAGTTTCTCCTCCAAGCCCTTTTCTCTGGGGTTCAGCTCCTGGGAGAGGTTGTTAGAGCACTTAATACTTCTCTGTCATTTCACCAGGCTCACCAGGCCATCCCCTGAGCAGCCCAGGATGGGCCATCACCCGTGGTACAGAAACATCCTGAGCTCCATGCTGAGCTCCCAGGGCCACTATTTTGGCTGGCTCCATTTAACCATCACTGCATCTGTGTTGCAGTAGCACCTAGTGGCCAGGGCTATGAAAACACACAGAAAAAGGAAGACTTCCTGCCAAAAAAACCCTAAATACTGCTGAGCTCAACCAAGAAACAACAGGTGGTCACGAATGACTGCTGCAGCCAGCACAAGGTAACTCAAGTTGACTCTAAAGGCCTAATTCTCATGTGAAAGTGAGAGTAAAAATAATTTACATCCTGTACTTGTTGGCTCAAGAGACCTCAATATAAATGAGAATCCAGTCCTATATCCTCAATGGGATCCAGGCTTCAAGAAGGATTTCAGCTCCAGAAGGGGTCTGGGTTCTGCTTTGCAGTGTGTGAACAGCTGAATGGGCAATTCATATTATTCTAAGAAATTTCCTGATGGGTTTGGTATGGTTTTGTTTTTTCCTTTAATAATTACACCCCACTTATTAGGCTGTAACCAGGGGACCTGTAAAGCCTGTTGAGCTAAGATCAGCACAAATCATCCCACCAGGAGCACACAGTGGAAAACTGAGAATGCAGGAGGACGAGGTGTTGCTGAAGCGTATGAATCATGCAAGAAGAGCTGCTTCTGGGAATCACACCTGTTGTATTCTTCCTAAAAAACAATTTTTTAAAAAAAAAAGAAGGTGGTTCTTTCTTACTGGCAGTACAGCTGTCTAATTCAGGAGTGCATACTGAGCTCAAAGAGCAACAAGACAGGAAAATATCTGATGGCTGAATTTTCCTTTGCCTTTTCACTGTTTAATCAGAACTTAGGGAAATAAATTGTCATGCTGAAATTCATGGAAGCAGGTCCTGAGGTTTTCCTTCCCTGAACTCCAAGTATGTCCTGTTGAACAGGATTGAAACATCAGGAAGTTTTCCAGGACAGTGCATGGTTCACTTGGCACCAGGAGCTCAGCCTGTGCTCTTGGGCCAGCTCAGGGCTGGAAACCACATTTGGGTCCAACACAGCCCAGTTGTCCACACTGCCACATTCTGCCTTCCTGTCTGGATGTTGTCTGGATTAACCAGCCTGCTCTTGGCTGGGGAATCCACATCACTTTCTCTGTCCCCATGGAAGAAAGGAACAGGAGCCACTGGCAAATCCAAGCTCAGAAACAGCTACCAAGAGGAGAAAGCTGCAGACAAGGATGAGAAAAGCCATCCATCCATGTCCTCTGCCTTGCATCAGCCTATAGCAGGAGGAACTATAGGAGTTATGTGAAATGGGCCAGCACTGAGATATTTGGAAAATATACTATTGAGATTATTGCAAGAATTTAGTCTCTTTTTACCTACTTCTCATAGAAAAGAAAATAGAGTGGGAAAAAAACTCCACATTTCTAGTAGGAGTTCTTTGTTTTAAGATTTTGGGTTTTTTATTAGGGATGAAAGAAATGATCAGAGGAAAAATGAGCTAGTTTCTGTCATCTGCTGCCACCATCTGCAAACCCAGCAGCAACATCTTTGAAATAGAGGATTAAATCCACCCACTTCTCTTGTTTCTGCCTTCCTTCCCAGTGTGGTGGGTGGTATGAGCCAGTAAGGGGGAAGCTGGCCTGGAAATAAGGACCCAAAAAGGGCCAGTACACACCCAAGCTCCTCTCCCATTGCTGTCATCAGGCTGCCCCACCAAATACATTCACTCTTCTGTCCTTTCTCCTTCTGTAGGTTGGTTAATTTAACTCTTCCTCTGTGCAGGGAAGTTGTGTTACTTTAGAAAGACTGGTGTCCCAAGAACTCTGGGGGATCAGAGCACAGGAGCAGAGCAGGAGCAGATCCCATTTTTCCCTCATGATCAATGCTTTCTGACACTTGAGCTGCTCTGCTGCTGAGTGCAGAGCTTGAGAAAGACAAGAGCAATCACGTAACGCCGTGAATATCCAGCCTAGGTTGAATCCTCCAGTAAAGGTTTCAAAACAAATAATAGTAATGCAGCGTATTTTTTTGTGCCCCAGTGCTTCCAAGCAGGCCTGGGACCAGATGTGCCAGTTTTCAACAAGAAAGGCTACTCATGCTATTCTTGGCAAGGCTTGAAGCAGAAAGCACCACAAATCCTACTTAACAGAGTGCCCAAGTGCCAGAGACCCATTTGTTCTCTGGGTTTTTCAGGCCCAGCTGGTTCCGCTATCCGTCTGACCTCCAGGGCCCAGCTCAGTCACAGCCCCAGCTCCCACCCCTCACCACTGCACCCATCACTAATGCTTTCCTGCTGGAAATGGGCTCCTTCCTATGGCTAAAGATTGCCTTGTAAATACAGAACAAAGCTTTGAACATTTGATGCAGGCCACAATTTAAATTGCATCACGTTTTTAGTAGTGAGATACAGATTTGGTAGGGGCTGGCACTCCAAATTAGCAAGATGGGCACGGGTGCTACTGACAGATGTTTAGAAAACTGTTCACATGGCTGGAGATAAGGGGCTTACTGCCCAAAATATCCATGAAAATAGGAACAGATACAAGCATATCAAAGTTGCATAGAGAATTCATCCTCTCTTGGATTCCCACTATATGAGACTGATCTGCTGGATGCCAGATATTGAGCAAAGCAAATCTCTGTCTCACACTGAGCTCTGGATGATTGCAACATCTTACCCTGCAGTTCCATTAATGAGTTCAAATGGAAAAATTGTCATTTGTGTGGCAAACAGTCTCCTGACAGCACCACTTTCAGTCTGAAAAAATCCAAAATACTAAATACCCTTTTTTCCCCTCCTCTGTCTTCACCAGTAAATCTTCCTCCTAGACCTCAGCACAAACCAGAATTGCTTGGGAAAGAAAGGAACAACCAAGAGTGAAGCAACAAGTTGGAGACAACACAGGATTTAAATCCATGGAGATGGATGGGTTTCACCTCAGGGTAATGAAGGAGCTGGGTGATGTTTAAAACCAGTGTTTAGTACCAAAAAAAAGGTCACAGTGATCAAGTCAAGTCCTTAATGACAGTAAAAAGCTAAAAAAAAAAAAAATCTATCCGAAAGATGGAAAAGGACTCTCAGGCCATCCCTGGAAGGACCACAGAACACATGTGCTGGAGTCCATTTCCACACAGGGGAATTCCTGGAAGATAAATAGGGAATAGCCAACACAGATCTACCTGGAGCAGATCAGCCTTGTGTGGTGAGATGGTTGGCTGTGGAGACAAGGTGAGGAGCAGAGCTGTGCTTTACTCTGCTTTTTTAGGAAGGCTTCTGACCCCATTTCTTCTGGCTGTGGGTTTGTAATCTGAGGAAGAGTGGAGTGGACAAATGGATCATTGTCTGGGTGGGAAAGGGGCTGGACAGCTGGACCCAGAGCGTGGCAATCAATGATGCAGCAGCTGGGGGGAAACACAGGGCACAGGAGCAGGGCCTGAACAGCCTGGTGGAGCGGAGGCAGGAGGGGAGGCCTACATGTCCAACAGCTGTGTGAAGGGAGGTTGCTGTGGTCATGCAGAAAAGCAGCCTGAGTAAGGAGAGAAAGTTAATGAAAAGTGCAACACAAATTGCAATAAGAGAAGTGTACAGGCAAAACTTTGTATGTAGCTGGGTAATTCAGCTCTGGAAGGCATTATCTAGAGGTGATCTTGCATCTGCTTCCGTGGCTGTTTCCAAGGCATGGCTCATCGGATCTAGTTTGGATAGTAGTCCTGATCTAGCTGGGAGATCTCCTGCAATCAGTTTATTTTATAACTGTGGGGTTCAGACAAGTACCGCCGCTGAGAAGGGAGGTGGGTTAGGCAGCAAGAAAGAAAAGCCTTGTCAGGACAGATCCTGGCTCTAATTCTGATCTATTCTCAGTCCCCCACGCAGAAACAGGACAGGCCACAGCTACTCCCGGCACCAGGGGAGGATGGGACATTATCCAGGGGGGACATGGACACCTGGCTGGCTCATGCTGATGAAGACACCGAGCTATTGAGTCTGTTCTGCCTCACTACTCCTCCCCTCGACCTCCTCCCCCCCCCCAAAACCTGGACCTGATCCTTTGCTGGAAAGAAACACGTGAGAGGAGCTGCACAGCTACTGCCGCGAGATGAATAACTTACAAAACAGAGAGCCAAGGCCAGACCAGCTTTCGTAGTAAATAAAACCAGTTCTTTGTTGTCAAAAGGAGAGCTGGATCCTTGGCAGGGTCTGGTGACAAAGCAAAGCTCCATATGTGGCTGTGAGAGGCTGGAAGCATCCGCTCAGATATGCCTGAGAAATAACCCAGGGCTCTCCTGGAGGAGAGCAGTGACCCCTCAGGACAGAGCAGCCCAAAGAGCACCTTGGTTTGCCCTGGGTGGAGGGGTCCCTGAGATGCAGAGCCTTGCACCCATGGGATTTCAATCCCACTTCTGGCACTCGTATTTTGTCCTCTGCTGACAGAGCAGTGGCTCAGGGAGCCTGGCTCTGCTTAGAGCCTCCCTTCCCACTCCCCCACCCCACGTTGTTACTGAGCAGGGCTTTTCTGTTTCGTCTCACTTTGCTTTTATTATGGCAAAGCCCTATAAAACTATCAAGTGGAACTGGCCGAAAAACGGTGTTTCCAGTGCCTTGAAAATGTATGGATTTAAATATATATATATATAAATATATAAAATTTGGGTTTTATCCAAATTGAACAGAAACCTTGCTCAGGTTTTTTGAAAGGAGAGCAGTTTCCAGGAAGCCAGAAGCTCAGAAGCTCCCCAGAGCCTGCTGCGGCCTCGCAGTGAAGCTCATGTCAGAGCTTGTCAGCCTCAGGGGCAGCTGCAGAGCTCCCAGGATCCCTGCCCTGGGGGCAAACCCACCAGCTGCATCCGCTGGGAGCCAGGGACTTGTGCACTCTGTGTTCCTGCTGTCCTGGAAGAGATCTGCCAGGAGTACAGGTGGGTTTCCTTCAGCTCTCTTCCTCAGGCATGGGGAAAGTCAACTGTGCTCAGCACGGTTCCAGAGAAATAAGCCAGGCTTAAGGAATGATGTTTCATGGGAACATTTCTGACCAGCTCAGTTCTCTGGGATAAACCATCAAAGAAGGAACTTGTTGGCTGAGGGAGCATTTTCTTTGCAGGGATATCTGATCCATCTGCAACCTGACTTCCCTCTCAGGAGCACCCAGTCCCAGGGATCCTCTCTTGTTGGAGCTGGCTGCCAACAAATACAACTCCATATGGAAATGACAAGGCCACGACCACCCCACCAGTGCTGATGGTTGCTGGGGTGAAGTCAGAGGATGACAATTCCAAACACCTAAACTGCTGCTTTTAGAAGCAGAAGATGCTGGTACCACTTTATGACCTGGCTGGGTGTATCTTCCCTCACGCACTCGGGCCCGGTGATGAGAACGTCCATAAATTCATAGTTTGGATTACTTTAAAACAGATTCCTCTGAGTCAGCCCAGATGGATGTGACGAGCTGGTGAAGCATACAGCATGCTACAGCCTGGCACTGTGCCTGCAGCTCCTTCCTATTAAATGGGCAGCTTTTAGAGCCATTTAATCACACTTAAACAAGGTTTTTATCTCATTTGTTCTGCGTCATAACTCTCCCTCCAAACACTATAAACTGCTGTGGCTATGCCATGAAGTCCAGGCCAGCCTCACATTTTAGAGTCATCTGCCTGGCTCTCAGAGTTTGTTTAAACCAGTGTTTCATGACAAAGATCTGGTTTATGCAGATTATTTTTTAAATGCAGCTCTTTTTCCACATACAGCCCTAAGTTCATTTTCTCATGGTGAAGTCATCACCCTCTTCAGCCACCACATCCTCAGGCTGCAGGTGCAATTCCAGTGCCTCCAGCTGCCTGGAAATGGTGCCTAAAGGAACATGTCAGGATTCCCACTGCCCAAGAGACCCCCAAACATGGCACAGATGGCTTTGTGTCACCTGCTGCTCTCCACAGATGGTATGGGTGAGATGTTTTGTTTCCTTTCTTTCCACATTCAGCCTCCTGTGCAGCCTGAATGTCTCAGCCCTTACATGAGGAAATTCCTGCTATTTGTTTGGGTGATATGCAAAAGCCCCACAGTTATGGGTGCAGAGTGGCAAATACACTTCACATGGATAAGCAAACCAAGCAAGCAAACCCATGAAGAGTGTCTGCCATGGGGGCTTCATTAAGGGACATGACCAAGCCACATAGGTATTTACAGGCCACCTTTTACACTTTATTTACACTAAAAAACATCCACAGTGGCAAAACTTCCCTTCCACATTTGTCACAATCTGTTTCACCTTGTGACAAATCCCAAGAGTAAATCAGGATTAATTGGATGCCCAACTTTGAAAGTGTCAGCTCCCTCTATCCAACAGAAGTTGCCTGTCACAGAACCTCAAGAGTTAAAATACCCTGATAAGCTTGAACCTCCTGAGTGAAAGACATCTGCTTTTTATATTCACAGCCCAGCATCTCTGTGCTCCAGTCCTGAAAATCTGCATTCCATATCAACAGAGAAGTCCTCATAACTTATGCAATGATGTACCAACATATTTAAAGGGTTATATTTTACTCTAATGAGAGAAATAAGATATATCATTTCCTTCACATGAAGGAGGAAAAGTTCTTGTAATAAACACCAAATGGGCACCTCTTAATTTCTTCAAGAGCAAGGATATTATGACATCAAAGACTGAGCTTCAGCTACCTACCAAACAAATATTTACCAAAACAGACGTGGACTCTGTAAGAACACCCTGGGAATGAAAGGATGCAAATTGATTTCAATAAGGCTAACCAGCTGAAAAGCAAGACTAAGAATTTGTTGTGTGTGTCCTTGCATCTTTGGGTATGCATATGAGGTTATGCCCAGTGAGGCTGAATTAACTTTATTTGCTTGTGCTGCCTTTTCTGTAGTCATCGTCGTTCCCATACTCTCAAAATAAAACATTTTCTCGGCAGAGGAAGGACCAAACTCTCTGAGAAGAAAGGCATAAAGGGTGTCCATTTATAGAAAGATTCAAAATTGCAAAAGATCTGTGTAAGTACAAATGGTAGAAGAGCCTACAGGTGAAGGAGAAAGATCAAAGAGCAGCAGTGGAAGTTCTGAGAGCAGGAGAGGAAGCTCTGTTCTTTGGATGGGTTCCCACTGGAGAATATAACTTTTAGACAGCAAAAATAAATTGAGATCTTCATTTCTGCTGCAGTGCTAAATGGCTTTTAGCTGCAGATGAGACACGCAGGGAATGAAAAGGGAAAGGCATGTTCGAGGAGAGGGAACAAAACAAATGAACTGGAAATCACCCCAAAAATACCCTGTTCATGCTGCAGATCCTGTCCAGCTGTAAAAGACATAACAGCCTTTCTGTGTAAGGCAGCATTTGTTCACATACTTGAGTATTTAAATAATTTACCTAAAGGATAATAATTTATTAATTTTAGAATTATTTGTACTGACCCACAAAACCAAACAAGTTAAACCATGAAAAGTCATCATACTAAAAGGAAAAATAATTTCAGAAATTGTTTAAAATACCCAAATAAGGCCATAAAGGCAAGATGGAATTCCAGTTCCACTCTGTGCCATTGTCTTAAAGATCATTACAAAGGTCCATTCAACCACAGATCACACTTGCACGGGAGGAAGTCCTCTTTATGCACTGTTAATTGCTTCAACAATCTATAAAATTAATGGCTAAATGAACTGCATTTATAGTGATTGTATTCCAGATATTATTTGCATTTAACAGAATGCCCTTTGTTAGTAATTCCCGGACTTATGAACTGTTTGGGACAAAGTGGGACATACACCAGGGAATGAGCCTCAATCCCACAACGGCACCACAGACAGGGACACACATCCTTCATTCAGAGGCTGCAGAGCTGCTCAGAGGCAGGGGTTTTCACCACCCTGTCATTCTTAAATCCTGCATTTTGTGCTCCTGAGGAGGGAGGGGAGGGCAGCCAAGCCTTCCCCCAGGGCTGGGGGAGCAGAGCTGCTCAGAGCAGCCCTTGCCCCTGCCTGCAGTGCACCCTCAGCTCTCCCAGCCCAACACAACTCACTGCTCCTTCCTGGCATGCCAGGAACATCCAAAACAAAGATAGGGACAACTCAGATTTGCTGACAAACATTCCTCTGTCAAACACCAGAGCCACATCTCCATATTCACCCTAGCAATAATTGACCACCCATTTCAGTTCAAGTTATCGAGTTTTAAAGGGGGAAAGAAATGTCTTCTTTTTGACTAGAATTTTTCAAGGTATTAAAACTTATTTTGCTATCTTTTCCAACATCTGTGATGTAGAAGTAAATCTCCCTTAAATCTTTCTCTCTCCCTTGACTCATCTCATACATTCCTTCACTTGAAATCCAGATTCTCATCCGTTCCAGGCCTCTTTCCACGCCAGATTCTGGGGGAAGAATTTTCTCTCCTTAGTAAAGAGCTGAATTTCTCTCTTTTTTCTCCTTGCTTACTTTCCCAGGTCAAATCCACATCTTCCTGTTGGATGTACTAATTACCATTCTGTTGCCACTCTCCATGCACGTTCCCATTTCCCTTCTGTTGCATTCAGGTTTCCACCTACCAGTTTCTCATTTCTGCTGAGTTTATTTTGGCTCTTTTTATTCTTTATCCATATTATCCCTCCTCCTCCCTTTTGGCTGGTATTTTTCAAATTGGACAAAGTACCCTGTTCTTTTATTGCAAGCATGGGCAAGCATTTTGCATGTTTTAGATAAAACTGTGGGCATCTGCCTGAGTTTGAATGAATATAGATGTAGACACAAACCAAAACTTGTGTTTCTAAGCAGGAGCAAAAGCGTGACAATAAATTACCCCTTTTCAGAAGCAACTCCATTTAAAGAACAATAATTTAGGGAGCCAATGCATAAACCAACTCCAGTTTCTTCTCATGATGAGCAAGTGGGGAAAGGGGACAAATAAAATCTGGGCAGAAAATGCCACAGAGAAACGTGACTTTCACCCCATTATTTGTCTGAGAACCACCAAGGGGAATGACAGCTCTTCTAAAGCCTTCTGTGGCCCAGGATCCCACTTGGAATGATGGGAGCTGCCCCTTAAACGTCCAGATGCCTCTGGAAACCTCTCCTCACCATGGCCAGGGTTCAGTAGGTAGACTGGTTACCTGGTCCCCAAAGGCTTGCAAGCCCCGCTCCAGAAAAGTGTCAGCTGCATCCTGGACACCAAGATTCCCTTTTGGTCAAAGATTATAAATAGCAGCAGGCAAATCAGTTGCCATTAATCATTTCTAATAGCACACAAGGCTTCAAAACAGCAGTCAAAGGAGAGTAATTAAAGACATAAGTATATATGGGAACTGGGATGGAGTACAACTTTGGGATTTGCCAGACAGATACTCATTTCCTCTGGCTTCTTTGCTAGAGATCTCCTAGAGGACATACAGTGAATCCAATTGATCTGGACTTCAGTAAAGTATGTCATACAGGACCACATGGAAAATGGCTCTTTACAGGAAAAAATAGGAATTTGTACAAGTTCTGACAAAAGTATATGAAGTGTTGATTTGTATGAAAGGAAATGCATTATGTGAAAAGGAAATTCTTTGACTAAAGGGAATTATCATGGAGCTCTTCAGTGCTGGGCATTGGGAATATTGCTGGGAATTCTCATTAGTTACTGGGGCATGTAATGTAAGAAATGTGCTAATGAAGACTGTTGATGACCCCAGGTTCAGAAATGCTCCAGAGAAGAGAACAAGAGCAACACTAAATGGATTATCTTGAGGCAAGAAGTCACAGAAAGTGGACAAAAGTTTGTGGTGCAAGCTGTGAGGCACCACAGCGCCGTGGATGTCACAGCAACCTCAGTGAGGCGCAAAGACTGGATTAAAACATTGGAAAGGGAGGGCTCTGAGATCAGCAGAAAAGGAAACCATTTTCCGGAGAAGAAACCAGAAGAGCATGGCATAATTTGTACCCCATATCAGATCTGGTTTAAATGAAACAAGGGGCTCAAAGCACATAGGCCAGAAAACCTTGAAGAGCCTCATGCCATGACTGGGAATAATAAGGCAAAAGCTCCAAGAGGCTGCTAAGCCTAGAGATACTTGTTTTTGCCATCAGCCATCAGTGAAGGACCAGAATCCTGACATCAGCTTTCACTGGTGGCATTTTCATGGCCACCTGGGCCCAGGTGTTCTCTGTGTGCCAGAAATGCCCCAGGCTCCAAAGGTGAGAGGCAGCTCTGGGGTGGGGCTTGCAGCGTGTGGAGAGGAGGCGCAGCCTGGGAAGTGTTGCAGACCTGGATTTTAGAAGGCCTTGCAAATGGTTTGTGAGATGTGACATCAGCAGGGAATGCTCTGGGGCTGTGTGCTGGGAACACCCAAACACCCAGGTGAGCGTTCACAAGGAAGGGATCCAGCAAGCACGAGGTGTCCCAAAAAGCCATGGAGCACTTCAGCACCAGCAGGATGTTCAAATCAAGTGAGCAGTGTCATAAAAGAGGTGGCAAGAAGACAAAACTGGGTGAGGTTTCTACAAAACGCCCATCTTCCTGTGATTTGACGTCTTGGAGAAAAACAGACTTTTTTTCTGCTTTTAAAGTAGAAACTGTTCCCTGCAGTAAACACAGTCTAAATATTCCAGCATCCTGTTGTTGTATCCAGTCCAGGAAGAGAAACCAAGGCCCTGGGTGTGTAATTGGGGCCACATGGGTGTCCCTGTGCTCGTGCTGGAATGTTCTGGCTCCACCAGCCCAGCCATGTGGCTCCAGGTGACAGCTGAGCCAAGGTACCCAAGTTGCTTTACCACGACCCAGGGAAAGTCAAGATGAGTTTTTAGCTCACCTGCTTAGAGCCCATCAGGGTAGGGAATGTGTTTTCTAGAAGAATACGCAAGATGACCCTGATTTTGCCTAAGGCAACAAGTGGTACAGTAATTAAAGATATCATAGAAATAGAGCCATATTAAATAAATTATTATAACGAAGAAGCAGTGGCTATTCTTCTGAAAAGTCCCAGAATTTAGGGTTTGCATGTTTTTTTGTTTTTGAAGCAGACTAATCACTTTCACATCATAAACAAATAATGGTTTTAATAGATTCCATACTCGTGGAACTTTTACAACTAACATGCAGCAAGCCTCTTGCCCTTCACAGGCTTGCTTTTTTTTTTTTCCCCTGAAATAGCAGAGAATATTCTGCAGTAAATTAAGTGTGATTCACGTGGCATTTTGTACGAGCGCGCTGTGGACGTGGCCTGTGAAACAAGCTTTGTTGGGATTCTGTAGCCCTTATGTTCCTTTTTTTTTTTTTTGTGCTTATAATCCTAAATATGTTTTTGCTGCAGTTTCATCCAGGGAACAACAGGGAAGCCTTTCTCTGTCCAGTATAACACCTATGAATTCCCAGGTGAGTTCCACTCCTGGCAAACCTCTAGGACTCGCAGATTAATGTCTGCTTTCCCAGATTACTCTGAATTTCTTTTTGCGCTCATACCCATTGTGTTTTCAGCAATAATCCTATGGGATGAAGCCTGGGGAGTTCCCATGGGTGAGGTGGCATCACCACCACAGAGATCCCTCATTACTTTTTTTGCTGTATTCAGTATCTCTGCCTCAGTTTGAAAAGCTCCGTTCTCTGGAGGAAGGCTCAGCTTAGTGTGACCCAGGCCAAAGAAAGGCTCTGTTGGGTGACCTCGCTTATCAAGCCCAGAAATTCCAGCTACAGAACCTCTGCTGGCATGAAAAAAAACCACAAAAACCGAAAAACCCAGCACTTATGTGCCTAACATAAAACATACTGGACTGAGAGGCCCAGAGAAAGGTGGTGGAGACAAGATTAATGGTTTTAACTGGGAGTGAAATCCAGTAATTAAGTAGTGACCCATGACACTTGAGAAGCAGTAACAGTTTGTTGACCACAAGAATGATTGCTCAGAGCACCTTCTTAATGTTGTAAATGTGAAAATGATTTACAGCATGACCAACAGGGGAAAAAAAAAGCAAGTTAGCAGGCAGACAGGATTGACAGTGGTAATTGTTCCTGACTGCATACATATGTGGAGGTAGGAAAGCAGAAATACTTTTGCTGTGTAGCATGGTAGCTATATATCAAAATTACCAACAGCAAGGGACTCAAACTCCTTGAGCTGAGGTGATTAAAAAGTGTGCAAACACTACTCACAACACCACAACAAAAAAGAAGCCTGAAAGGGGTGAAGGTTTCTCTCTGGATTTCAGCAGGGCTGGTTTGCCTTGGATCTGGAGTTGTGACAGTATCAGAGCCTTGGGGACAGAGCACAAAACCAAATTATTAATATCCAAAATGAGCCTCACTACACAAGTGGTTCTGCTTATGGAGAAGAAAAAGAAGGAAGACTCTCAGGGGATTTCAGCAGCATCTGAAAGCAAAAACTGATTCAGATTTAGCAACAGTGAGATTTAATTGGAAGCCAACAGAGAACTAGCCAAGCGTTAGGGAAGGACACAGCATTCGTCTGGCAGTGAACTTTGCTCACTGGCACTCTGAGGGTGGTGATGTCCAGCCTTGCAGTGGCACCTTTTGTGGTCCTGAGAGAAAATATGAATATCAGAATATCCCTGCTTCCTCTTTGCCTGTAAAATAGGAAGGCAATTGAGTCATCTGCCCCTTGGCCTCAGCTGCCCTCACTGGCCATTCACTGGTCTTCTGCAGCATAGCCTGAGGTCTGACTTTCTCATAAAGCAGGATGAGGTCTTTACGTTACTATCAGAAAAAATAAAGGTTTGTGCTGCCCAACTTGGAAAATGTTCTCTTTATTTAATGTCAGAGAAATGGCTCTGCAGCTTACAAGAGAGTTTTGTAAAATGGTCATGGAAAGAGCTGGAGAATAGTCTCCTTTCCAGACAGTTTTTCTCTTGTATCTCAACCTCACATTTGCTTTCCTTTTGTGAATGATGACAGCTTGTTGGGTCAAGGCAAAGAGTATTGCTGAACAGAGCAGGGCTACTCAGTGCACACCAGAGAGAGACCAAATATTCCACTCACACCAGGCACCTTCAGCCACCAGCTCTTGGAACGACCTGGACTGCCACTCAGCAATCAGAAGCTACTTTTCTCCCCTCTCCAAAATGAAAGGCAATGCAGGAGATGTAGAAGTGACAGGGGCAGGGTCACCATGAGGCTGAGCAGAAGAAAGAGCAGGGCCTTGTTTCAAATGTAATTATTTTTATGCCTGGCTTTTTCGGCATCTCTGAAGGCCTCTGTTCCACCATCTCCTGTTAAAAGCTGCTGGGTTTTGTTGTGATTTTTAATATGGCCATAACCCCATTTTATGTAGAAGGGGAAATGCTGGCTCCCTGTGGCTTTCATGGATTTTCATATTGGTGTAATTCAAACAATATGATGGCTCAACTTGACGTCGTTTCCTGGCTGCCCTGGAGCTCGTGGTAAGCCAGAGTTTAAACTTTACTGGGGCATGGGATGGAGCAGCAGCCAGCACTGCAGAGAGCCCTGGTGAAGGCAAACAGTGGCCAGGCTGGCCAGCTCAGCCCAGCAAGGACACCTCATAGCCCAGGTAGGTGCCCTCTGACCAGAAGAGCCACCCAAAATCTGCCACCTCCACCCGATGAGATGCAAATGTGCAAAGGGCCGCAAGCACGTGCACGGAGCCTGAAACCACCAACTCCACTCCCACTGCAACAGGCAAAGAGAAAAGCACAGGTACAAAATGTCTGTGCTACATTCCCAGCACCTGCAAGTTGGCTTTTTGTGAAGCATTTGCACTCTGGTTTTAATTATAATTGGGGGTGGAAGTAAAACCAAAAACCTGGAGAACTGAGAGTGAGAAGAAAGAGGTGAACAAAAAATGCTGTTGTGGCATTAGTGCCTGTCTCCAGTTGTAAGCATCTTTAACAAAAGCCTGCCTTTGTGTTGGGTGTTTGCACATCCCTGAACATGAACACTTCTAAGAGGCAGGGCTGGTAGCACAACCTCTTACTCAGCTTGCCAAACATTTCCAATTATAAAGCCCTGTTTTCAATTGCTAATAACTTTGTTAAACTTAAACCACTTGGGCTTCCATTTTCCATGCCAAGTGTCTGCCTTGGGCTGAATTTTTTGTTATCCCTTCCTTTTTTTTTTTTTTTTTTTTTAGCTGTCAGCCAATAAAAAGGTTCAGCTGTTTCAGAGAAGATGGCTAGGGAAAGTACAGGGGCTTGCAACACAGAAATATCCTAGGAAACTTGTCTTGCACAATTCTATGTCTGCCTGGTGTAGAGAAAGGACTGGAAATCTGAAGTATTGAAAAAGCTTATCTAATCTGAAACAGCAAAATTGCTCTGAAAACCCTTTTTATACCCAAGCAATACCTCTTACACCTCTGCAACTCCATCTTTCCCGGACACGTTTTAGCCTTTTGCCCTGCTGGCCATGGCAGGACAGTTTGACACTCCATCACAGCTCACCTGCACTCAGATTATGGCCAGAGAACCTGGTTTTCTTTCATCCCAACTCTCCTATTAACCACCAATCTTCCCTTCCCAAAGGCAGCCATCCTTGCTTTAACCTGCCACCTCTCCCTCTGCATTTTCCAGTTCCAGCAGGGAATGCAAAGCACAAAAATGTAGTCCCTCCTTATAAAACCCAAGTGATAGCCAAGATGTGCCATTTCCCCTTCTCCCCCCATGCAGCAGCACCTTCAGGATCCCTGGAGTTTGCCCACTCCTTAATATCCCCAAGGCTCACATCTGTTTCCGATCGGGTTATGTGGCTGGGATTTAATAACAAATATGTTCCCCATCAATCCTGGCCCTGGCCATGCCTACACTCCCTAACAGGCTTACGTATTTTCTGATCAGATCAGATGTTCTCTGTGGTTTGTTTGTCAGATTTGCTGTTTGGTGACTTTTTTCTGGCAAATCAGAAATATAAAACGTGTCAGGAGTAGCGTGGAGCCACCGGCACTGCTGGGTTGAGGGAAAGCACAGTAAGACAGGCATCCTGCAGCCCCACGTTTCCTGCATTTAGATTCCTGGCCTGATACACAGATATTCCAAATGGGAGGTTCACATTCCTCCTTGTGTCACACTCCTGGGAGATGTTGGACACGTGGCACATGGTACTTGTGCACCTCTGGGACCCGGAGGTGCCTCCCGTGGCATGGAAATGCAGCTGAAAAAGTCATTCATACAGGCAGGTGTGGGAGGATTTCAGCCTGACAGGACCATAAACAGAGGGTGCAGAGTTCTCAGCTGTCATGTTTCTTAAAACGTGGAGGAACCACTGAAATAATGCAGGTCTAACTCCCCTAACATCCACTTAAAAGATCTAGGAGAAATGCTGCAGTTCAGAGGATTGTGAAACTGGAGATGCTGTGAAAAGCACTGAAAAGGAGGAAAAGAAAACAGTTTAATGTGCTTTTCAGGTGGTCCTTCCCATGCACAGGTCTGGAAATGGAGCTGGATTATAATTCAGTGTGGTGGTTGCTGATAGCACTTGGGGGTTTGGAGCCTCAATATAGCTCAGGAATATTCAAGAGATGAAAGAGGCCAGAGATGGGAAAATCAGAAGCCCTGCAGTGGGGCTGTAAGGTGGGAGATAGGAAGTGGGAATGCAAACATAGGGGCTTCCAGAAAGGCTGACATGCTCTTAGCAATGAAGAATAGCACATTGGTGGGCCAAAAGACAGGTACAGAAACACAGGTGCTACCATCCTAGAATAAAGATAAAATGCCAATGTTTGTTCTGCTTTCTGGGGAAAATGCATCACTTAGTGATGTTCTGAAATTACAAGTCCTCCTGGTAAAGATTTTGAGACACCACCACATACCCCAACTGTCCCTTTCCTACAGAAAATTCCATCTATTTGTTGGGAAGATAAATTTTCTATTAGGGACAAAAAGCCAAAACCCATGTTTTCTGAAAAAAAATCACTAAATTTTGGGGGAAAAGTGGCTGCCCAAAGCTTATCATCCCAGCAAGGGACACACAGGCCCAGTACAGTAGCAGCAGAATTCAGACTGAGGCATAGCCATCAACTCCCACCTCATACATTCAAGAGGCCCAGAGGGAAACCCAGAGCAGTTTCAGACATTGAAATATTGTGTGAAAAAGATGGGGGTTTTCTTTTCTTCATGGTGAAAGCTGCTCTGCCTCCACACAAGGTGTGCTCAGAGTCAGCCAGCAGGATCCATGAGAGATAACAGCACCACTGACCCTGCAGAACACAGCCTGTGAACATTTCTTTTTCTGTTTTGCTTTCAAACAGCTCTTGCAGCACTGAGCAGAGATTACACGTGTGTTGGAGCTGCTCAGCCTGAGGGCAACCCAAGAGAAGGAACTGGACTATCTTGGAGATAGTCCTTGCTTTGTCTGCACAGGCAAGAGCAAATTGTGCCCTCTCACCTTTTGGGTTGAGCAAACACAAGCTGAATAATCTAAAACTCTCACAGCCATCATGCCTTGGACACTGCCCCAGCTGACCACCTCTGGCCAGACCTGGCTATGGACAGGTACCCATTCCCTGGCCAAAGCTGTGCTGATCCTCAATTTCAGAGTCCCAGTGAGAGTGCTGGAAATCTGGGGGAGCTGCTGTCCCCACTACAGCCTTTTCAGCTGGAAACCTTGCAGGGTGCAAGGCTGAGACCAGGAGAGGCTGAAATCATTACCCAGAGCAGATTATGGGCTCTGATGAGGAGCCAGCCCAGTGCTGGGCAGTGGGGTGTGCAGGGATGCTCCTGTTCAATCCATGTGCTCTGCAGCTCGGTCCCAGGGGAAGCACAGCCCACAGAGGCACAAAGACAGAAGAATGTGCATCGCCACGAGGGAGAATTTAACCCACCCTCATCCTTCAAGTGCCAGGTGGGAGGTTTGGCCTTGGGCAGCAGACTCAGGCACAGACACACAAGTGCACACAGCAGAAAAGGAAGATGAAGTGCTTTTGCAGGTGACCCCAAGCAAAGTGGCGATCCCCAGTCAGCCAGGGTATCCCAATACCCACTCTGGGTCTGTAAGCTGTCCCCTGGGTGGGATTTCCAGGCACACAGGGTCGTATCTTTCACACTTTTGGAGCAGGGCTATAAATTATGGCAGAGTAACTTTAGTCTGCTCCCTCCATGCTCCTGGCGCCTGCTGGGGGGTTGCTGTTGCTCCAGCTCCAAATGGGAACTGTGTGATGTAGGGCTGGGAAGGGACTTCCCTAACTGCTCCGTGAAGTGGTCACAAATAGGAAGAAACTGCAGTTTCCTACAATATTTAGCATTATATAGGCCCTCAGCAGTGCCACACTTTACTTCTTCATTTTTAGCATCCCCCTTTGAGAGTTCTACCCCACTTCATCATCATAAACATGTCAACAATCAGTCCCTGTGGAGGGCTCTGCTGTTTGTTCTTTGGCTCACATGGAGAAAGCATGTCCCTGCTCCAGCCCCCAGCACACATTTCTGTATCCTCAAAGGGGCTGGAGTTGGAACGGGGCCATCTTGTGGCTCCCGGACCTTGATAGTTAAGGAAGAAATAAAAAAAGAAATTTAAAAAAAAAAATTAAAAAAATAAAAAGCAAGGAACATGAACTTGATAAATACGATCAGCTGCCGGGAACGTGCCTGCAGCCTCCTGCTGCTGTTGTTGACATCAGAAAGCTGCAGAGCCTGGGAGAAGGGAGGAAGTTTTATTGTCTCTCTCCTAGCAGGAGCACGCGATGCTGCAGCAGCTGCCTGGTGCTGCCCCAGCCACCTCCTGTCACCGAGCAAAAAGGACATCACTTCTCACCTCCTGCACCCAGCAGCTTCCCCTGCCTCTCCCAGAACCTTTTCATTCAAAGCAGTGCTGGCACGACATTTTCCCAAACTGATTTTTTACTACACCTGAAGTTTCCTATCAGCCACCTGACGGCTCCCCAGCCTGCAGGGCTGCTAATTGGGGTAAATTGTGTGGCCAGACAAGGAGCAACTGAGCCCAGGGAGAGATGCCCCTCCAGGATGCAGCTGTGTGTTGGTGCTTTTTCCAGAGTGGCTTCAGCTGGTGGGGCTGGGCAGCCCCAGCTGGAAGTGGTTTCGTGTTTTAGGAAGAAAGATGGTCCAAAACTTTGAGTCCCCGTTCCCCATCAGAGCTTAGCGAGGAAATTCAGATTTCCTTAAACTTCACCAACACAGCAAGTTGGTCTCTCAAAAGACCAGGAGTGAATTTCATTAATAGAGATGGAGAAGAAAGAAAGCCCATACTAGTTAATACATATATTATCTAAATACTAATTCAAGCAACTGAGCTGAGAAGAGACAAAGACTCCTTGGGGAAAAGGGAATTTGAAGCAATGCAGTATTTTAGCAGGGGCATGGTGAAATAATTTTGCAGTGACAAGTCATGAGTATATGTGATGAAGACAGAAATACATGAGCAGATCCTACACAAATGCACTTTCAGAGCTTTTTCAGCCTTTTATTTTCTTCCAGGGTGCAATGCTCCCTCACTTTTTCAGGTCCATGGCAATTGGTATGGGACAGGAGGGAATTATTTTCCTTCATATGCAGAGTTTGGGCCCCCTGAAAGGAGCTGGCTGGACAGTTATGAAGATGTAAACACTCTGCATAGACCCAGAACAAACTTTCCCAGTGCTTTGCTAAAAAATATGGTGCAGTGCTTGGCTGGATGAAGCACGGTGAGAGCTCAGTTTTCATGGTTCATTTAGTCAGGGACTTTTCTTCAGGGACAGCCGGCAAGAGCACTGAGTTTTATCACTTTCTTTTGGTGCAGGCAAAATTATTCTGGGTTTTGGACTGAGCTTGGCTTAATGCACAGGTCTTTTAAGAGGCTTCAAAGTGGTCACCTGGAGAAGAATTTCCAAATCTGCCCCACTCCAAGACAGCCAAATCCTTTCTCACATGAACTTAAAGCACTAAAGTCTTTGAAAAAGAAAAGCTCTGTTCAGAAATGCTTTCCTAAAAAATTGCTTGTCATTCAGCTATGGCTGCATGGGAATGTCTCCTGGCCTCAGGTTTCTTCTGGCCTTTTGTAGAAAATGTTCAGATCTCCCTTCAAAGGAAAAGAAAATAGTTTTTTCTTTAAAAAAATAACCAAAAACATTGCATTTGGCAGAAATAGAGTTTCTCACGAACACTGGGTTCTTAATGGCCAAAGCCCTCTGGCAGCAGTGTCCAAATCCTGGTGTAGGATTGTCAGGGGCACTCAGGTATGAAGGTGCTGAGAGACCTCTAAGTATCTGGACCAAGAGATGGAAAGAAAACTCAAAATGCAACTTTCCTGAGTAGCTCAAGGGTTCTTCTTCCAAAATCACTAGAAAACCTTCGCTGCAAACTCCTCCTCCTCCCTGATTAACCCAGTGATCTCCTGAGACCCTCACACCTGAGCAGCACCTGCCCTTCTGCATTAGCCCCCATCACAACTTTATTACTGCTGACCCCTCTGTGCCCCAGAACCTGCTCCTAGAGCTCTTTTACCCTGAGACCCTGCACACACCCAGCCCAGGCAGGCAGCACCTGCCCTTCTGCATTACACCTGCTCCCTGAACTCTCTCCTAGCTCCTGAAACAGCCTTTCCTATCATTAGGCAGCTGAAAGAAAATAAACTTTCATATTTTTATTATTCCATTTAAAACTTTTAAAATGTTTGTTATTCCATTTAAAACTTGTTTACCACCTGTTCCATTTCTCTGTTAAAATGTGACATTAATTTAGGCCCAGGCTAACCCCTCCTTTGTCATCAAATCATTGCACTTAGATTAACCAAGAAAAACACATATATTTTTTCTTTCCTGTGTAAATCTACTTTCTTCTCCATGCTAGACATGACTCTTGGCAAAGATGCCGAAGAGAGGAGCTTGGAGGAAGTTAAAAATATTTTTGATTCTAGAGAAACAAATGTCAAAAGTCAATCCTGAAAAGATAATACAGCTTCTACTCACTCATATGTTTGTCAGGATGCTGTGACTCTGCAGAGCCCCAGCAAAAGGAAGAAGCTGTGATTTTAAGCTGCACAAACTGTTGATCTTCTGCATTGTTTAGACTTTTGCAATCAGATCTGTATTTCAGTCAATAAAAATAAGGCAGTTACTCAACATTTTTTATATTCAGGGCAGCGAGCAGAGCAGCTCTCAGAGACACCAGCCAAGTTCTTCCAGTTAAATGCAATCACATGCAGCCACTCTCCTCCCTCTGACAAGGCAGCATTCCTGCAAAAGGGGCTCTCCCTCACTAATCCTGTCATTAAACTTGGAAAACAGACCCTGTTATTTTAATATTAATTTAATTCATCTGGCAGTAGCTCGCCCCACTCTCATCGCACACCAGGACAAATTGATGTCACTTCATCCCAGATGAGAGGAACCCAAACCGTCACCAGAAACACAGGGCAAGTGCTCCCTCCATAGCCCTGTGACACGTTCTGTGTTATACCTGTGGCCTCCAGGCCTTCCCTGAGCACGCCTGCAGGATGCTGGAAGGGCTTAAGGTCTCCCTGGTAAAAGTTCTATTTTCCCCCTGGGAAGTCCCACACAGGGTATTATTTTAGTGGTCTGTCATCACAAAGCTTCAGCCTGACTGGGGTTGTGCCATCCCAGGCATATATTAATGAATCACTCCAGCAGAAGCATCTTAATGCAACCATCCTTTTAAAAAATCAATCAGAATTAAATGTAAACCGCAGAGCCAGTGAGTGGATGTATTGTTAAGAGGTTTTGATTAAAGCTTTTGAAATTAAAAGGATCAGACCGAGGATCACAGAAACATACCGCAAAATCATCAAAAGAAGATGAGGAGCAGATTTTGTAGCCCTTGCACTTGAGGGAGATAAATCAGTTCTTTATATTTCATGTAAGGAAAGAGTTGCAAAACTTGGCCTTTGATACAGGGAAAATCCTCTTAACTGATCCTGAGTCCTTGAAGCCTGTTCATCCTTTGTTGTCTCCCTCCCCTAAGAGGAGTCTCTGGTGGCAGGACAGCTGCCCCAAACAGAGGTTTCTCTCCTGTCACTTGGCTGGATGTGCCAGGGTGAACTTTGGGACACCACCAGCACGGTGACAAGCAGCAGATGCTGCAGCTCAGCCACCACTAATTGCTGGAAGCAGAGAAAGCTTTTATAAAGCAGAGATATCAGAGAGTGAGAGAGCTGCTTGTGTTGCCTGACAGGGACAGTTTAATGTTTTTATGTCATAAAGCTCCTTGCATTGAATTGCCTATGGAATAAGCACTGTGCCATATCCTTGTTTTTACAGGAAACCTTAAACATTGACATGAAGTTTTGCTTCCAATCACACTAAAAATGAGTGAAGAGAGCATTAGGCCAGTAGGCACTTTAACATGGTCAAGGCCTCATGCGCCCAAAATCCTTTCTGAAACTCCATTCTTATATTTACCTACTGAGCCTTCTCTTTCTATCCTAATTTCATCTAGAATTGACCCCTTGTTTGGATGTGCAGGTATAAAAATTGAGTGTTGGGTACAGCTCCTGGGTGTGAGTCTGAATGTGCACTATGTGAGCTGAAGGCAGAGAGATGGAACTGCCCTCCTGCAGTTACAGAGTCAGCAATTCCAACACAGCTTGTGCAGTGAATAGAGCCCTAAATCCAGATGCCAGTTCACAGACAGTCCTTCTGTTCAATTACACCCAACTTCTCATTTTTAGGCTACCCAAAAGCCACAGAAATTATTCCTCTTTGCAATATGTCTCTTCCAAACTAAAACCTGGTTAAATACATGCTTGAAGAAGCCACCTGATTTTTTTCTATATTTACCACACATTTAAAAGTCATATTTGTAAGTGACAGAGCCAAACAAAACCAAAACAAAAACAAAAATAGGTGCTCTGCTGAGAATTTACGTGGCAAGCTTTGCCCCAGAGTGTGTTTTTATGGGCTGGTTGTAAACCCCTGGAAACAGAAGGGTACATAATGAAAACATTGACAGATCCTTACCTAGGATATTGCAAATGAGCACACCATAAAAATGACTAATTACAGTTATTGTAAAACTCAGCTTAGCTCTCAGGCCCAGCTGCTGAGCTCGACAGGGAGATGCAGACAGTGATAACAGAGAGTTTGGCCTCTGCTCCTGCTGGATTTTCCAACACACAGACAGGCAGCTCCTTGTTTTAACCCTAATGAGGGGTCAAATAAATGGCCATGACCACAACAGGAAATACATTTAATAATCCTGTGAGTTTAATGGCAAGAAGAGTGCTTGCAGGTTATCTGGCCTGCAAAAATCCTGCCCTTTGTCACTGGCTGCAGCAAGTCCACCGACAGTCCCAAGCATGTTCCAGCTTAACAGACCTGACCTGGCTAATTCAGGTGGGCTTTGAGGGTGTGTTAGACCCTATACCAAACTTCCAGACTCTCTAAGTGGTTTTGTCTGGTTTGTGAGAGTGGAAGGAGGTCTCTCAGAGGCTCTGAAGAGTAGCAGAGGGATGAGGTGAGGAGGTGGGAGCTGCCTGGATGGAGCTGTCCTCATGAGAACACATGGGAATTAGGAAGTTGCTGCACTGGGTGGGGGGCTTCAGCAAAAAAATGGCCAAAAATGAGTGGAGATTAGATGAAAGGAGTGCCAATACATCAGAAGGGACAGTTAATTTTGTGCACACATATGGAGAAGTGTAGTTTTTGCAAACAAGAATTTCTGCGTGACAGCAGGGATGGTGCCCACTCTGGAATGGGAAACTGCTCAGACCAGGCTCCAGCACTGAGGGGTTGAGGAAAAGCCTTGCAGCCTTTCCATCCATGCTAGAAAAGCTAATGTCAGCTGGCAAAAGTAGCAGGAAGATGTCTCTGGGCCTGGGGAGGTTTTGGAGAAAGACAACTTGCAGCATTTCCATTTCTCCCTGTCCTTCCTCATCTCCCTCCGAGCCCAGGCACCTCACCTTCAGTTCTGTGTTGGGCTGGACAGAGATCCCCCCCAGTGCTTTCAGAAACCCCATCCCCAGGGTCAGAGCAGGCTGCTCTGCCTGGGGGACTGGCACTGTGTGCATCAGGAAACTGCAGTGGAGCCGGTCAGCTTTACAAGGGATGGAGGAACATTTCTCACTGCTGCAATAAAGGCCTCAGCAACAACCAGGGGACTGAGCCTGGCCCTGGACACCCCCAAGGCCTAAAGATAAAGGGTTGGATTACACAAAGCAGCCACTCATTATCCACTCCTTGATACTGGTTGGTAACAGTGTTTTTTAAGGAATCCCTTAATTAGGTTTTACAGTGCATAGGTTAGGCATTTTCCAGCAAGGGCTTTGTTGTAATGGGTTGCACATGTTCTCATACTGTACACCAAAATGAAACTTAGCTACAGGGCATTTCCTTCCGCTGCTCTTGCTGGGGAGCAGCTCCAACCTCCTTGCAGACACAAAGCCATATTTCACTGCTGAGAGGTCACAGCCACTCCCCTCTCCCATCACCTGGGTCAGCTCAGCCCTCAACTGTGCAGGGAGCTTGGGGAGCAACCCTGGGGAGGTGGGGGAGAGGTGAGGCAGAGATGGAAGAGACCCAGGAGGGTAAAACCCAGCAGAGCAAAACCCAGCAGAGCTTGACTGCCAGCAAAGGCCAGGAGTCTCCAAGGAGGAGCCCAGAGCTGGCAGCCACAGCACTGACCGGTGCCAGACTGGAGTCACCTGGGAGCCTCCTGCAGCCCCAGCATGTCTGGGGCACACCTCAGTACAGCACAGTCAGGACTGCTGGAGAAAAGGTGGGCAAAAGAAAAAAAAATTCTGTATTCATTAATGGGAATTAAGACAGAATCAATTGGTAAAAGAGAAAGGCCAGGTTGGAATGGCCAGATGTTTGGTTAGGATTTGCCCACAGTCATCAGCTGTGGTGAGATGTTCTCCTGAGCCTGGACTCTGAACATGCTTTACACAGAGCAACCAGAGCTGCTTTTTTGGCCTGTAGAGGTTTTTTTCTTCAGCTGGAGATTGCTGTGAGACTAAAGAGATGAAAATTGTACTGGGAGATGGGATATGACTGCTGGGTCACAGGAGAAACCTGTGGATTCCTCTGCTCTTCCCTAATGATGCAGCATAACCATCAGGAAAAATCTCCAGTTTTGGCTTTAGTGAGCAGAATTTACTCCAGATTTTGTGAACTAGCCAAAACTTGGAAACATCTGATCATCTTCCTGTTTGAAAACAGGGGTATTGAAGGGGGTTCCATATGGCAGATTCAGATCAGGCTAAAAAAGACATATTTGCACAGAACTTACAGGGAAGCAGTGGGACTCATTGCGATGGGATGTAATAAAAAAATATGTTTACATTCATTGAAAGGGCAAGTTGACAAATTCTTGGAAGAAAAAAAAAATCCTTCAAATCATCTTAAACACCTAAGGAACCACACTGTGTATGGTGTTCCTGCAAGGCCATGGCATCATTTAGACACCAGGGCTCCAGAAATAGTTTCTGTGGAAGGTCCTGTGGGAAGAGGCTGACAACCTGCACAGCTCAGTGCACCTCAGCCCTGCCTGACAGGTGTGGGCCCTGTTCTGCAGGTCTGCAAAGGCTCAGCCTGCAGCAGGGACCTGCTGATCCACCAACAGCCAAAATCCATGTTCCTCTTAGAGCTGCTGTGGAGGGATTGAACCTCAGTGCCACAGAGATGTGACAGCTCTGAGCATAGCAGGAGCCTGGCTGGAATGTCATCTGTGTGAGTGTTTCTGGGAACTGGAATTTGCAGCTGGGTTTTCCATGGCATCCACTCCTGTTTGCACTTGGACCTTTGAAAATCAGCCTATTAGCATGCTCACATTGAAGAAAGGAATTTATGTTGTCTTTATGCTTTAAGCCTGAATTTGTCCTGAGGGAACAGTAGCAGAAAAAACAGCCATTTATTTTTAATAGACACCAGCATCGTTACTTAGGTCTGGTGAGCTTAAAGGATTGAGAGGTGAATGATACCATGAAGGAAACAATTTCTTCCTTCACTTCTTTTTTTTTTTCCACTCATCTAAGAAAGGAAAATCCCTCACAGGAATACAAGGGCCAGGCTGCAGTGTGCAAAGGCTGCTTTTCAGCACCGCAGACCAAGTTTATCTTGTCTGCTGTCCCTTGTGAAGGCTGACCTAGAACAGAGACTGGACAGAGCTAAAGAACAAAGTAGGGATTTATTAAGAGGCCTCCACAGATCCACCTGGGGCAGCACAACTCAAAATGGTTACAAAATGGACAACAGGTCTCTCACTTTTATAAGTTTTGGTCCATTTGAATATTGGGGTTAATTGTCAATTATAGCTTTGGCCCATCCAGTCCCATCCTTCTTGTTTTTCTCTCTTCAGTCCACATTGTTTGTGCTCTTGGGCCTGAGATATGGATCAGCTGCCCCTGGATCCTCAGCTAGAGAAGGAATTGTTTTGGCTACATATTCTGCGAAGAGAGCTTACATCGCCTAATATGAAGGCCAGACTTACGCACTAAAGCGGCACAGAATCTGAAAAATACGACAGCTAAAACCTGAGGCATCCCCCCAAGGCACAAAGCTCTCTTCTTGTGCTGTCCCTTCATCAGGAGGTGAACCAGATGATGGCAGAGGCGCCTGCAAACCCCACACTCCTCCCTCCCCAAACGAGGGGGAGGCTGCTCCCAGCACAGGAGAAGTTGGGATTTATCTGTAGTGACAGCCCCCCACCCCTGGACACCTTGGGGTCACCACAGGCCAACCAGAGCACCTCGACTTGGCTGTGACCTTGCGGCAGCCCTGGCAAATCACATCTGGAACGCGTTTCAGCTTCCAGAGCAATAAATGAAAACACTGAGCACAACAGGGTTGGAGCGATGCTGTTTGAAAGAGAAGGTAATGCTTTGACCCTTAGTTGGCCCATGACATGTCTGGTTATTCCACCACAAGTTGTGGAAGTGTGGCTTGGGATGGGGAAAGGATAATAAGGTATTTTATCCTCAAATAATGCAATTCATTTCAAGCTTCAGTGGCACCCAAGAATGGGAAATGTAACTTCCCCACACTCCAAGCCACTCCTTTTCTTTTGTGCCACTCCTTTTCTTTTGTCTCCAGATACTCAACAAGCAAACAAGCAGTGGATTCACACAGAAACAATGAAGATCAGAAAAGCTCATGCCATTTTTCAAGCAGTTTGGCAAATCCTGATTTTAGAAAAATTAGAAAACGACAAGTTTAATTTGTAAACCATCAACAGATGGAAATCCAACTTACAGGCACAGCGTCATCATTAAAACAACACGTGACCTCTCTGTCATTTTTCCTTTATTTTTCACCACAGAACTGTAATTCCAGCACCCTGCTCCCTAAAATAAGATGTCCCTTTGAAGGGTGAGGCAGGGCTGGCTGCCTCACACCCCACACCTCCCTCTCAAGCAATGCCTGCTCCCCTTTCTCAGCATTCCTGGCCGTGGGGCCACCTCCAAGGGCTGTTATCTGGGGGCCACAAGGAAAAGCAAAGTGCTCACATCATTTCTGTGAGAAAATCCATAATCACAGGGTATTTTCTGTGGCAAAATCCAATTTTTCCTTGCATATGAAGTGAACAGCATCCTTCTAGATGAGGCGATGCTTGTTTATTTTCCAAAAACAAGTGGAGTAAAACCTTTTTCTTGAACCTAAAAAGTTCTGAGATTGCAGGTCGAGATTTGGAAGTTGGCCCTTGCCCAGCTGATGCCACTTATGTTTCCATTTATACTTCACTGACAGACAATCTCTTCTTTCAGGTCCATTAATTTATTGCTTGAATGGTTTTCCTTTGGAAAGGCAACAGCTCCAAACTGCAAGTTCTCATTTTAGAGCTCTCTGCCCTCTCATGCCCTCCCTGGATCCACCCTTGGGGTTTCTGACATTTCTCTTTGGGCTCCTTTGGAGGCCTCACCCACCTCAGATCAGTGAGCTGTGGGGAATTTGAGCCAGGAAATTCCATCAGAAGGGTTGGGGGGTTAACTTGGAATACATCGCTGCTGTGGACGAGAGTGCTGTGTCCCAGAGAGCAGAGACAGGGATGGGCACAGCTGGTGCTGGAGCCACCATACCATGGCACCCTCCAGCCGCAGGGGACAGTCCTTGTCCCTCCTCTTCACAGGCTGCTGTAGTAAGGTGCTGCCAAGAGGGATATTCCCCAGCATTTAAGTTTTTGGATCCATTTGTTGTGGACCCTGGGTGGCCACAGATTCCCATGGTAGCATTCCCACCATGTGGCCAGGTAGGTTCATAGCCATGTAGCCTTCCTCACTCTGTGTCTGCTGGAATTTCACCGTATCCATGCTGCAATGCTGTGTCTGGTTATTACTTTATAGAAGGATTTTACATCTTGCCCTTCCAGCCTGGTTTGTTACCACTTGTAGAGATGGGAGGGAGAAAACAAATGGCTTGACAAATGACTGCATAGAGTCTGCAGAGAGAACACAGCACACCACAGAAACCAGCTCCCCATTTTCATTGCAGCAGTTTCAGGTAGTACCTCACTGGCTTTTTCTGCCTGATTTTTAAATTAAAACAGCCCGACCACCCTCTTGCTGAATAACTGACTTACAGAAAGCTGTCGCTTTTTCTCTGAAAGCACTGAGAAACGGGGCCTTCAATAGCTTCTTTGTGCAGTTTTATTTTGCAGCTCCCAGCCCAAGACAGCATTTCCTGACCTGTGAGGATATGCTGCCCTCTTCCGTCCGGGAGGCTGCAGCTCAGCTGTGCCATGGAGACATATCTCCATGGATCTGCAGCATTAACCCAGAGAATCAGCAACCCTCCATTCCACAGTTTCTCTGAAAAGGGTTGGGCAGGATTTATTAGAGTGGAGGGGATAGGATGCTGTTCAAGCAGGCTCATCCTGACCTCACATCCCCATCTGTGCTCCCCCCTGCCCAGGCTGCAATGCTGAGCTCCTTCACCACCACACACTTTTCCCTGACACCTCTCCTCATCTTCCCCATCATCCAGGAAGGAGATCTCCTTCCACACATAACATATCCTATAAAAACCATGAAAATTTCCAACTCTCTTGTACTAAAATGTCGTCATCTGTGAGACTCCAGCAGGAGTTTGAGTGTTTTGAGGCAGACAACGTTGATGAGTGAGCAGGAGAGAGCACCAGGAGCCTGCTCACCCAGTGAGGAGCTGCAAGCCTTTACTTTCCCTTCGTGCAAGGGGGACAGATGAGGCCTTTCCACCCCCCAGGTTGTGACTCTGGGTTGTCACACCTGCTGCTCCCACAGGTGCCTGTGTGACAGGAGACCCCCTCCAGCAATTCCCCTGTGATTGCTTTTATCAGCTGCTGAAGATTGGAGGTGCCTTGGAATAGAAACTTCAAGGAAAAAAGGAATGGGGTAATTGCATTTCAAAGAAAGAGCTTGAAAGAAACCTTTGAAGGACCCTATTCAAAGGTTCATGACTTGATAGAACCGTTTCAAAAAGACGTAAATTCCTGTTTGGGTTTGGGATTGGCTCCCACCCCAGCAGGACAGAAAAGCTGCCTCCTTTGTAGGAACACAGTCCCAGCACAACACAGGAGATGAAATCCATGTGATAACATCTGAAATGGCTTTCAACTAAAAAATCCAAAGGTAATATATTAAGGTAGGGCCTGCTCTGAACTATGGATTAATAACTTCTGTAAGAAGAACTGAGTTTGTGCCCATGAGCTTTTAGGTAGCATAAAGAGACTTAAATGTTTGTTGTGCAGGCTGCATATCAGATATCCCAGTGCAAATCCACAGGCAGCATTTACACCCCTTGCTGCTGCAATGTTTCCACCTGATGAAAACATGGCAGCCACTTCCCAGCCAGCCCAGCAGCTGAATTCCATGGCCATCCTGAACTCCTGGCCAAACAGGGGCGAAACCTTGGGCACAGCTTAACTTTGTGCTGCTCTCTGAGGGCACCCAGTCCTCCCCTCTTGTCCCAGATATTTACCTTCCTGGCAGTAGCATCACCACACAGGAGTCACTAGGCCTGACAGCACCAAGATATATTCAAATGCAAAATGGCAAATTGCTATTAATGGCTCAAATCAGCTCACAAGCACAAAAATATTCTGTCTCTCTAATTTCCTGGTATAGTTTCCTGCTGGACTTTTTCCTTATGTTTGGGATTTTATTTTTCTTGGAAAAAAAATTATATTTCTAGATGTACTGAGGAAATAGATGATCTTATCTCCTCTATTATAGGTGAGTTCAAAAATAATACCTCTAATGATGCACAACCCTCCATTTATGCAAGGCTGTGTTCACCTAAGCCCTTAGCCCATGAGCAGCATCAAGAGTTTGTTCCACAGGATTCAACAGGATGTGTTTTTAAGGATATTCTCAACCAATTTGCCGACATGGGGTCAGAGCTCTTAGCAGCTCCACTCTCAGACTTGTTGTTCTGCTTTTCATCACGGCCTTGTTTTGCTGCTTTGCATCCAGTTTGGCCGCACCTGAACCTGCATGGGGAGACCCTCCTTGACCCTTTCTCCAGCAGCAGCTCCCCATCCAGGCTCTGAGCTCTGCCTGTTGCTGAAATTCCTGAAGTCAAACACAGGAGAGCCCCAAGGATGCTGGGCAGCCACCCCACAGGGAGGAGAAGGTCTGACTGTTGTGTCCAGCATGAAGAGTCTGAGGTGCCCGCTCCAGCCTTTGGAGACAGCAAAAAAAAGCATGCCCAGCGCCCCAATTCTGGTGGAGAATTCCTGTCCAGGTGCTGGGATACAGTGACAGCACCAAGGAAGGAGCGCAGCTGCCTCAGCAGGAGCCTGGCAGTGGCTGCTGTGACAAGGAGCAGGCAGAGACAGCTTCAGCCTCTCCCCTGCAGCACCAGCATCTCACAGAGCTGCACAAGCAGAGAACCAGGCAGAAAGCCAGGAAAGCTTGAGTTATATTCCTGATGCTGCCATTAATTTCTTATATGGCCTTGGGCAACTTGTATCACCTGCCACTTTGGGTTTTTCCTTAGATAAAGTAGGGAGAACAGTTAACATTGTGGATTTATGGAGCTTAAAGCTCTACAAAGAAGAGTCTGGTCTGGCTTCTCTATATCAAAAAACCCTTTAATTTCTCTCAGTTGTGCCTGAATCAAGGCCAATTGCCTGTGTTTGACCAATATATATCTCTCCATCTCTTACAGAAGAACAACTTATCTTCATCTGAAACATCAAGAGATGGATAAAAGCCAGCACTTCCCTTGGTATTTTTCCCCCTGTGATTAATTCCCATCCCTACTGAGCATTCAAGTTTCATTTCCCATTTGAATTTTTTGGGATTCTTCTTTCAGCCACCACTTCTAGCAATGCTTTTTTCTCCTAAATGAAAGTGTCTGCCTGATTCAGTATTTCTCCCCATGGCTTACCCACACTCGTTGGTGGGCCAAGGGCAATAATGGCAAAGATAATTAAAATCTGCCCTGTGCTTTGAAATATTAAGCTCATCTCTAAGTCCCATTATCCTGCTCAGTGTCAGAGGTACCACTGACAATTACTTGACTTCAGCCTTTCAGGGGGTGCATGCCTGCCAGAGAAAACCAAGAGTGGAAAAGTACTATCCCTTCAGAAAAAACAGATGTTGCAGCTCCAATTTGTCTTCTGCCAAGACAAAGGAGATGCACGAAATTGATCTTTTGTCAGGGATTTTGTTTTGCTTCCAAGATTAATATCACAACAAACTGGGAGGCACCGTTCCTCGGGGTGCAATGTTGTATTGCAAAACTGAGCCCAAATACCCACACTGAGCATAATTTAGTGAGTCTGAAACTCTGTCTGCATAGGGGGAGATGAACTTTTTCCATCCAGTAGCACGTTATCTAAATAACCCCCTGCCTCAGCATGCAGAGGCTGACCACTCAGGTTCAAAGCCAGGCAGGATCTTTTAGGCTCACCACAGAGTGCCTCTGGTGGTCCTCAGAGCCCTTCCTTGAGGCCCTTCAAGGGGCTTCTTGGACACACAAAAGGAAAGAAGGAATGAAGGGATGGGAAGGACAACCTGGGAGGTGGTTGGAGAGCTCTGGCTGGAAAGAACCACTTTTACCAGGCAGAAAAGCCCCTCTCAAGTCATGCAGTTGGATAAAGGACATGCAGCACAGGGTGTCCGTGGAGTGGAGAAGGTTCCAGGACATTCTCTTTATCCACACACCAGAACACTGCAGCTTACAAGCTGGCTTGTCCCTAAGTGTCATGTCTGCTTGTCCCTAAGTGTCATGTCTGCTTGTCCTCACTGATGGCATTCTCCTGTGGCACTTTCTGATACACAAAGTGACAACCCCATTTCCCAAACAAACCCATCCCAGACGTGGATACTCTTCTCTTGTGTGAAACATCACCCGTCTTCACCAACACTGCTGTGTTTTCAGCAAAAGGACTAAAAATCCCCACTTGTACAACTCCCTCAGGATGAAGGGCCGCATGTAATTTAAACACATTGATTCAACACTCCATAGAACAACAAATTGCTCCAGAATTTTTTTACATGGCATATCCAATTACCAGATGGAAACAAGCACAACCACCAGATTGTGATTTTTTTCCACACTTCTTCATCCACCTGAGTAACTGCAAGTAAATATCACCAATGCCTAAATCTCTGTGCTATGGCAATTTGTGAAAACACACACTCTCAAGGTATAATGGATCAACAAAAATAACTGGATAAACCAGAGATTTTAGGTTTGCTTTTTTTCTCTGTGCTGTGGAAAATCTTTTACAATGGTGGAAAACATAACAACTGCACTACCTCAAGACAGCAGCAATTTTCACTGCTGCATGGAAGTGCTCCTGAAGCAAGCTGACTCTTTTTCTGCTAGGGCTAGTCTGCACCAGGAAGTTTTGTAAGCTTAATTATGCCAGCTAGGAGTGTGAAAAAACAAATACATCATCCCTACAAGAGAGAAATCTGCGCCAACAAAAAGCCCCTGGTGTGGATGCAGCACTACAAAAGGAGGGGTTTATTTTTTTCTTCCTGGTATAGTCAATTTTGTTTGGGTAGATCTGATAAACTACACCAGCAAAAGAAACTTCTTGGCTTGAACAACTGTGTTTCCAGAGTAGACTGCCAGTCAGTGATACCTGTGTGTCAGCACATTCCTGCTGCTGGAGAGGAAAGACCTCACACCAAATTCCCTGAAGTCTTTACCTGGGCTAGAGGAAAGCTATGAGAAGGATCAGAATATTCAATATCTAAAAGGATGCCAAGACACTGTGTGGTGAGGAGAGAGCTCTGGCTGCTCTGAGCCCCTCCAGAAGCACATTCCTGCCTGACACACATCCTCTGGGCTGCAAAATTAATTTCTTGTCAGAGATGATCCCCAGCCAGACATGCAGCCATTTCTGGGATTCTGGCATGACCTGCTGCCCACATCCATGGCAGGTTCCTGCTTCATGTGGGGGTTTATAGTTGGATCTCAAGGGTTTTGGTCCTGCCTGCTGTGGGCCCAGCAGGCTGTGAGAAGAGTACCCAAAGATGTAGCTGCACCACACTCTGGGGATGTCATGGCAGAAAGTGTTTCTTGTAAACTAAAAAGCAGTCTCCCTGGATTTACCTGTGCAGGCAAGGTATATTTAGAAAGTTCACCTTTCCCTTCCAGTGCTACTGAGCCTATTGTTTGCCTCATGTGAGGCTGAAGTATTCACGTGGCCTGGCTGGGCTGCTGTCTTTGTGGGGCTGACTGCAACGGAGCAGAGCCAGATCTGTCTCACAGGGAAGGTTTTCCTGAACAATCCCACACCAAGTATGTGTCACCCCTCACTGCAAATGGACACCTGTGTGGCAAATTGCACTCCCCTGCCCTGCCCTGCCCTTTTCTGCAGGCTCGTGTCAGTAACTGTGGGTAAACTCAGGCAGGATGGTGTGAGAACCTCTCCATCCTTCCTCCTCTGATTCTCCACTGATCTCCTCTACAACACAGGCAGATTCAGAGCTCTGTGACAGGGCTTCCAGCCATTGATCTCCTCTACAACACAGGCAGATTCAGAGCTCTGTGACAGGGCCCAGCCATTGATCTCCTCTACATCCTCTGAGCTCTGCAGGGCAAGTCCCACCTTTTCCTTCTTCCCACCTTTTCCTTCTTGCAGAGCTGCATTGGCTCCTTGCCCTCCCTAATCCGGAGGGAGGTCGTTTGTTGGGCTTTTCTTCCTCAATCAATCCACAGAAACAGGGGCTTGCACGAGGCTTTGTGTTTCTGCAGAGCAAATTCCTCAAGCAAGGTGTAAAAGCGATTAAAGGCGCCAGGCCCCAGGGCTCTGCCACTGCCACCTGCACAATGGGAGCACAGCAAGGGGGCAATCTAAAATCCACCGCTTTCAGAAAACCACGGCGTTTCTCAGCCCAGCTCTCTGGGGGCCAACAGATAAACAGCGCTGCCCCGAGGAATTTCCTTCCTCCAAAGGTGGGAACTGCCCAGAGGAGCCACGGCCTCCCATCCTCTGATGACATCAGCTTCCTCGGGCCTGGGGTGAGGGGACTTCAAAGCAGGAGTTAGGGGAAAAAGCCCTCCTGGGAGAACGGAGAAGGTTTGATTCCTGGCCTGAAGGCCACAAGGCAGAGCCTCGTTGCCAGCGGTTCACCCCAGCACTCCCAGAGAGACCATAAAAAGGACAGGAAAGCTTCGGCACGGCAGAGGAAGCCACGCAACCGCGGCCAGCGAGGAGCTGCTGCTCCAGAAAAATGGTCCCAGCACAGCCCCATCTCCACCAACATCTCATCTAATCCATGGAGCTGCCTTGCCAGAAGGCCAACAGCTTCCTGGGACTCATTGTAGATTTTTGTATGTTAAACCTAGGTTATTCACACATCACTTCTTCACTCTACTGCTTCCTCTACCCTTAAATCTTGGAGAACTGAAATATCTTTTAAGCCCCCACCCCTGTCCTAAGTTTTGTTGAAATTTTTCCAAGAACTTCCTGGGGGAAGAGGAAAAATGTAGGGCCTGGCAGGCAGACATGGTGACACTATGTTCGCATAAGCTTCATTTCCTTAGGAAACCAGGCTAAAAATAATAGTCAAAAATCTTGGGCAATTGCCTTCAACTCAACATCTCTCTCTAGACAGGAAGAAAGGAAGGAATTAGCAGGCTGTAGGTTATATTTCAAGGTTTGTCTACATGATTTGAAGCATAGAAATTAGAAATGAAATTAAGAAGATATATTAGGTCGTCTTGGCCTTCCCTGGGGGAACAAACCCTACAGCTGTTTCCCTCAGCATATATTTTAGTCAAGTGTGCAGCCCAGTTTCAAATGATCCAAATGATGGAGCTTCCATCAGTTTTCAACAGGGACCTATTCCTTTCCTTATGTATCTTTCCTTTTTTTTCCTTTTTTTCTAAAAAACAATTTCAACCTTTTATCTATTGCCCATGTTTCATCTCATGACTTCCAGCACACCTCTTAATTGTTTTATAAGCTCACTGGAGTAGAAAGGTAAATAGTTCTATGCATGCCACCGACATACTTCAAATAGCATCACAGGGTTCATTTCATGCTTTTGGCTGACTTAGACATTCTTATTCACTACAGCTTCGTGTTTTTAACTGTGTTTTTCCTGGAAAGAAAAAAAAAAAAGGGGGGGGGTGCTTTGATTAATAAATTCCAGGGGTTTTTTTTCAAATCTGAGTTTTTCAGACTCCCCGACCTGGCCATGTTTCAGCTTGAATTTGAAAGGCCCAGCCCACGCAAAATATCCTCAAGAGGTTTTTCTCACTCCCCTTGACTTTTCAATTTCAGTTCTCTGTTATATAATTAAAAATTATCAAAAGGGAAGGGTTACTTTAATATGACATTATTCCCAAAAATCAGGTCTCCTTTCTTGGCCATAAAGCTTCTTCTGTTACACAAGAGACTGTTGCTTTTTGTCTGAGTGGGCCCTGTAGATCTGTGTGACATTTATGTCAAGTTGTCAAGGGGAGAGGGTTGAATCTGTGCTGACCATCAGAGTTTCCTGGAAAATCTAGGGCAAACCATATTTCCCAGTAAATTAACTTTTTCTCTCCAAGGTACATCCTTTGAGCAGCTCTGAATTTGAGAGCCACTGAACCAGCACAAAACTGAGAAGGTACCCAAGGATGAATTAGCCCTGTCATATAGGCATGACAGAGAAATATATTTCTTTTTGCAGCTTTGCAGCTATATAACATGAAAAACTGTTGTGAGATGTAAACAGCCTCAGTTTCTCCACCCCAAACACAAACACACAGAGGCTTTGACCAAAACCCCCATCTTAGACATGCCTATTCCACAGTCAGCAGCAGAAGATGTGAAGATGTGTGAGTAGATGTAGTTTTCTTGCCCAAACTGCATTTGTCAAGAGCCAGTTTCAGAGAATTTTATGAAAACAAGATTTCTCACAATCGCCTGACTCAGAAGAGGAGCTGATCACACCTCCCTGATGGAGAGCAGCACCTCCACAGCTGCCAGCAAACACAGTGAGGAAATGTGCACATATCTGGGATTCATCCCTCAGCAACCCCTGGCTTCCTCCTGCACCCCACAACCACAAGAAGCACCAGAACACCAGAATTTCTGTGCTTGATTCCCTGCTTACAAATGCCCCTTGTAACTGGGAACTGCTGGGGGGACAGAAAGCCTGGCTCTCTAGATGAGATGGAGAATACTGGGAATATTTTATGGATATTGAGACCTCCATAGCCCTGGAGAGCAGAAGTTTCACATCCCTTCTCCATTCACACATCTGTCCCAAGACAACTCTGCTGATGCCCTGAACCTCCAGCCTCACAGAGCCTGATGCCACCCACACTTCCCATAAAACCAAGAAACAGATTCGAGGCCATATTAGGCATACTTAGAGGTACTACAAGAAGGTTCCAAGAAGTCTGAGCCCTTTCCTGAGTGCTGACAGATGTGTCTGAGTCACCTTGCTCTCTGCTGAGTCACTTTATCCCGAAGCACCGGCAGCAAGGGGAGAGAAAGGGGAAGAGGGGAGCAGAGCCAGCAGAGGGTAAGCAACAGGAGCAGAGGGCACCAGGCTGGACCTCATCCCAGCTCCTCTGACGTCTGTTCCTGATGGGAAAAGTGCTCTGGGAACACAGCTTTCAGGAGGGTCAGGCAGTGACAGGAGAGGGAAGGATGTTGGTACCCAAACCCAAGCAGGGTACTTGGAAAGCAACAATTGTGTACCAAACTGAGACTGTGTTTCAGAGTTTTTTCTCTGAAATTTCTGGCCTCATGCCAGAATATTTATATGTGTATGTGTGTGTGTGTGAGCACATGTGCACATGTGTACCAGCACTGTGTGCACATACACACTCTCCACACAGTTTTGTTTGGACGAGCCATGTTTTGGCAAAGTCAACAACTAATTGCAAACAAACTGCACTTTTATTCAGCCCCCAAACCAGCTGCTTTCAAGGCTGTACCAGTGGGAAATAAAAGCATCACTGGCTGTTGCTACACGATCCAGTAACTTCAGATGCTGTACCTTCTGTTCCATCACAGTGCTTTCCATTTTCTGGCCAAAATGAACACTGAGGTGCTGAGAGTCCATTCATCTACTTATCCAGGGCTCAGCACCACTTTTCAGGAGCACTGTATAAATTCAGAAGTTGCCTGAAATAATAAATAACTGTGACAGGTACAGAAACAAAGCCTGTAGCTCTAAGGCTAGTGTTTCCTCCTCCAGAGAGGTTTCTGTTCCCCTGTGTCTGCAGGACAGAACATTCCAGCGATGTTTCAGCACTGATGGGCCCTCGAGCCTCAGCCAGGAGAAAAGTCAGCTTTCTGGCAGAAAACCCTGCATAGCTCCTGGAACTGAGGGGAGAAAAGGAGAAAAGATGAAATACTTTGTTTACCATATCATGACATCACCATCATCACTGGAGAAAAATGCAAGTTCATCTTTCTTCCCAGGGATGATCCGTACGACCCGAGTGATTATCCCTGCTGGATAGCACAGCATTGTCCTTCCCCTCCACACCAGCACGCACAGATTTGTTTGACCTCGTGGCCACCAGCTCCAGCAGGGTGCAGATGCAACCCACAAAGCTCCCAGAGCTGAATTCCCTTTGCAAGATGTGATGTTTTTCCTCTTGGCTGAGGCTGAAATTGCCCCCGGGGCTGCTGAGCTGTGCCATCCCCTGGGACAGCCCGTGGGCTCCGTGGAGCTGGGGAAGGATTTCTGCCCAGAAAGGCTTTGTGTTGCCCACTGCTTTAACCATCAGCATGTGCTGGCACTCAGAGCAGGGCAGAACATGCCCAGGCCTTTACAGAAAGCAAACCATCTCCTCCAGAGGAAACAGTCCCTTCAGCTGGCATCTGTCACTCAGGTGGTTCTCTGGAAAACACCTGGCTACAAGGAAATGTTTGGCTTAATTCAAACATGTCTAGGTTAGCAAAATCTTTTTCCTACAGGGTTTCTTCTCCCTCTGCCTTTCACTTCCCTTCTAGCCTTGTCCCCCCAAATTCCAGTTCTTTGCAAGGGTTCTGGTATTTACTATATATCTATTTCTGGTAACTAAGCAGTGTTTGAAGATCTCACAGGGCAGGTAAAGCCAGGATATCCCAGTACATCACATTTTACCTTTTTTTATTTCTCCCTGGTTCTGCTCCCAACAAATCTGGTCCATCAAAACCAGTTTTAGGCTTCGTTACAAAGGGAACAGGGTCCGTTTTCTACTGGAAAGAAGGGTTGCTGCTCCATTCTGGGGACAAAAAGTGCCTGAAAGTGTGCAGAACTGTGTGACTGTTCTGACAACCAGAAATGCATTTAAAACACAGTGGTAAATGGCACTGTAGCCAGCTGAGATGTCCCTGCAGTGAGAATTTCTCCCACCTAACTGGAACTCAGATTGAGTTGTCAGAAAGCCCCAATAAATCTTCCTACTCACTCAAGACCAGAGCCAGGGGAGTGCTTCACTGCCCTGAGATGGAAAGGAAAACCAGAGCTCCAAAACCCTTGCAAAGGGATCATCTCAGGAGGGGAAATGGTGTGGATCAGCTGAAATGTTCGTTCTGTTTTTAATGTTACAGGCAACAGCAAAGCAAGATAAAACTGTTAAAAAATAAATCCAGATCTCATGCTTTCCATATTTGAAACCACTTGGAAATGTTTTCGGGACTGGGAGATTTACTGAAGTGGCCCTTGTACATACAAACACAGGCAGGTTATCTGAGATTAACATTTTCTGATTACAAAAACCTAGTCAGAAAATTCCTTACCAAACATTTTACATAATTACATTGCAAGAAAGTGCCAAAAGCAAGCATAAATTAAAAAAAAAATCCTGGAAAATATTCCCACCTGAATAAAAAACAACATTTTGAAACAGTAGTTCATTAAGATAGTGTTCCTGTGGAAGTCAGAGATCTGGTAGGAGCCCAGGGAAAAATGTGTTCAGGGGTAACAGCACCCAGTGCGGAGTTACCTCATCCCCAAGCTGCATGTGCCAGATGGACTAAAGATCATTTGGTCTCAGCAACCTCTTTTTTCATTATTATCTGGGGAAAAAGCCCCTCTGCTCTGTGGAGCTTTGTCCTGGAAGTGAGCAGAGCACCCAGATCTGGAGGGGCTCAAGGGGTTTCATCAGGCACTGCTGCACACCCTCCCTGGACACAGCCCAAAATAACCTGGGTCTGTGCATGCAGAGAGGCTGAAAAATTCAGAAACACCAGCTGAAAAGGCCATTCCTTTGTGTGAATTCAAGGGGATTCAAGGGACAGTAATTCATTCAAATGTTGACTTGTTATTGGGCTGTCCTTCACAATTGCTTCAGGAGTCATTTTGGCCTCAACAGTTTCTTTAATTGAATCAGATTTAGATGGGAGTCCACCAGCACTTCATTTTTATTTGAATTTTATGATTCAATTTAGCATTTAGTTTCAGTTGCAATCTGATTTTATTGTACTTCTCCCTGGTGGAAAATGTATCCACCTATTACCAGCACCACATAAATTCAGGTGCTGTCTCAAGGAACATTCTCACACGTGTGAGAGCCTACATTTCATATATAATATACCTACTTGTTGATAAGGCTTGTTGCACAACTCAGTGCCGTGACCTTCCCAGAGGAAGCATTGTTTCAATGCATAATATGTCACAAAGGCAAGGGACTGTGACTTTTCCTGCTGCTGCAGCTTGTGGGATTTTTGGGGCTCATCCTCGGAGAGGTGGAGATGCTTCAACCACACACTGGGTGCTTGCTCCAGCACTAGTGTTGATTTGAGAATATATTCCTTCTCCAAAGAACTGATATTCACATGTCTCCAGGGCTTCTTTTTGTATGAACAAAGGGCTCTGTGTTCACAGATCTGTTTTCCCTTCCCAAGTGGGTTATAGATGCTGAAATGGCCCCGCAGTGGTTGCACTGCAATATCTGCTCCCTGAAGGCATTCAGAAGGGCTGCAATATTTCCAGAAGGACTGAGTATTCATGCTGCAGCACCACCACATCCACTGCACTTTCAAGAGGCAAACTGAAGCCAGGAAAGCTGGGACAGTACCGTGGGGGACACTTTCCAGGCAGTGGGGATAGGACAGGGTTGCCTCAGAGTTTCCATCACCAGCTGCTTTTGCTCCACATCTGAGAGAACAAGGGGAGGAGGCGACTCTTTAGGAGCCCTTTCTAGCCCTGTGATTTTACACTCACACCCAGAATTTGAGATTTGGGATCTGCCTGCAGACAGGGTGAGTTACCAGACACATCTGCCCTGCTGCACCTCCAGAGCAGCCCCTGCCTGAGCTGCCTGACCCAGTGCACAGCCTGGTTTTCTGTGCCACAGTGAGCTCCACACTGCTGCGTCAGGATCACTGCAATAGAAAACAAGTAGGTCATTCCAGATTCCAAGGCCTGCAGGCCAGATCACTTTTGAACACTAACAAATTAAGAAGAAATCCAGATTTAATTAATTCTCTTTCTTCGCCCCCGCCCCCCCAATATAATCCAAGAGCTTTTGTAACATCTGAAACTTTTATCAGAGTTGACAATGGTATAAATACCTCCCTGCCAGCTCCTAGAGTGCTAGCAAACAATCTTTCATCAAGCAAATGAACTCTTACAGACAGAGCAAGATATAAACACCCATATGTAAAGCACATTCTCTGGACTGGGTCCACCATGAGCAAAACCCTCCTGCTTCCCTGGAACCAGCAACACAAATTCCCTTTATACATCTTAAGTGTCCACAGTCCAAACAATAACACATTAGCATGCTCTTGACACTGCTGTCAAAATAAACAGCTATTTATTAACATTCTACAAGGCATTATTTTTAAAAGAAATCAATCGAGCAATAATGTCAGAAAATAATATATATCCCTCTGTTCCAGAAAACAGCATCTCCCTTTTACTTAAGACAACATCTGGTCCAGATAACAGCTGCCAAGGGTAGAGCTGAGAGTCCCTGTGATTGCTGTTGCTTGGTGGTTGCTGGAGTATTTTTGAGAGCAGCATTTTTCACTATGTGGTATCACTGCCAACTATTCCCTGGGATCCCAGGAGGACAATGCATTCCCCTTCTGCTCTCACTGGGTAAATGGAATAAAGGCTGAACATGGTGTTTGCTCTCACCCATCAAACCTGCAACTAAATATAAAAAGATATTAAAAGCTGCCTCCCCCTCTCTCTTTCTGAGGTGAAAACCTCCCCATCTTCACACAGGGAGGCTTTTGCTGCCTTTTGTTCCTGTTGGTCAAGCAAATTTAAAGATATCAAGGAACCTCTTGAGAAAACCAAGAGAGGAAACGTGAATGCAAAGTGAACTTACAAACAAAAAGCTATTTTTAGTGTTGGGGGGAAGCTCTTAGCATTGGACAAACAATACAAGGAAGTTTCAGACACTGACTGCTCAGGAGAGCTAATATCCCCTTGCCGCTGCCCCACCTAGTCTGGATACAGGAATGCTGCTGGATTCTCAGGCTTCCCACCACCCCCAAATGATCCACCTTCCCCTCAGCACAGTGCAAAAGTTCAGGGCTTGGGCTGGGAGCACCTGGCTGGCTCTCACACGCACAGAACCTCACCCTCCTGCTGGCACAGGTGACCCAAGGGCACGGTGTGTCCCCAGCATGGGCTCTGTAGCATTGCTGGGGGTGGCTGGTGGCACTTCCATTTCCAGCGCCACCAGATGTGGTGGCAGAGCACAGCTGGAAGCACCCAAAAGGCTGAGGCCAAAGAGCACAGCAAGTCTTGTGCACTCCAGGCACAGAATTAGGACAGAGCAGCTGGGCAGAAGCAGGAGGAATGGCATGGTTGGCCTTGGGACAACAAAAATGTCTTGCCTAAACACGGAGCAAGTGTTTTATCAATGGAGCCTCACTGGTGCTCAGCAGCTGTAGATTCAGGTGCCTCCAGGCACAGAATTAGGACGCGGAGCTGGGCAAAGCAGGAGGAATGGCATGGTTGGCCTTGGGACATAACAAGTGTTTATCAATGGAGCCTCACTGGTGCTCAGCAGCTGTAGATTCAGGACATAACAGAGTCACTTTGGGAGCCTGTACAGATTCCCCTTTTCCTTCCTAGAATTTCAGCTCTCCACCCCCACAGGCAACACAAATAATATATTTGTCAATCAGTTGTCAATGAGCAAGTCCTTTGGGATGGAAAGCTCGTACACAGGAGTTTGTCCAACCTGTTCATTCCTTGCTCCAGCTGTTTATTTATCCATTTGCAACCAGAGTGAGTAGTCAGTGGTCAAGAATAGCCAGATCATCCAAGATCAGTGAAATAAAACTACACATGAAGGACACTGTTTCCCTGGAGACTTCTCCCAGATCTTTGCATTTCCCAGAGACCTGAACCAGTGTTCAGGGAACAAAAGATCCTGGGACAGAAATTTCAAGGAGCAGACAAGATTTTACTTTTGCTACTGGTTTTGCTGAGAGCTCACAAACACTTAAATCCAGGCTTTGATAACAGGGTCGATCAGAGGCTGGATGCAACATGGAACTGCACAAAAAAATAGAAGCTATACAGGATTGCTCAAGTCCTTATGTGGCCCTGGTGCTTATAGAGACTCACAGGAGGTCAGTCAGGGACATTTTGCAGATCTGCCTGCCACAGGGAGAGAGGGATATTTATTGCATTGCAGCTAAACCTCACTCAGTGTGCCCTTCCAGGGACAAAATTCAGCTTTGTGCTGGGCCACAACAGAGAGAGTGTAAGCAGCAGGTTGAAGGAAGTGGTTGTGCCCCAGTGCTCAGCACTGGGGAGCCCAAGTGTGGATATTGCATCCAGCTTTGGAATTCCCAGGGCACAATCCTGAGGAAGGGGAGGGAGCCAGTGAGGCCAAAGCACATGGCATGGGGAACTGCAGCTTCCATGAGACCATGAGCTAACAGAAAAGATCAAACCTGCTCCCTCAAAAGTGCGCAGCTAAAGATGAATTGCAGCATGGGAGATTTAGATCAGCTACGAGGAAAAGACAATTTTACCCTAAGAATGGTAAAATACTTGGACAAGAACTCAGAAATCTTATATTCATGTATTCTTTCAGCAAATCTTTATCAGTTATGTAGGGAGGGTCCTCTACACTTATGAAGCACTCAACTCTCTTTGACCTGCCTAGGTGTGTCTGGCCTGCTCCAGGAAATCTGCTTTTTTCTTCTTTTTCAAATGGCACTTCTGTCACTGAATGAATCCCTTGGTCAGTTTTCAAAGAAAGTCATCTCTGACTTTGGATTCTGACCCTCTCCTAGAGGTTTTTAAATCACTTTGTCCCACGGATATTTTGTTCCTCTTAAATATCACCTGTGGGAGAGGAGGGGGTTGTTGGTTGCTTCTTCTTTCTAAAGGATTTTCACATGGTTTTTAGTGGTGTGGGGAAACAGATTACAAAAATTCTCCAAAGAAAAAAATATAAAGAATTTATTTCTGATCTGGCTCTTGGTTCCAGTGCAGGGTTGGTCTGTATCTGCAGAGGGTTAAGGATTAGCTAATGGAAAACATTTGAACAGCTCTGATAACAGAGTGGGGCAAACAGTGGGATCAAGCTCACAGCACTGCTGGTCACACATTGCAAATCACAGGCAGTACCAGCTTCACACCCTGCATTTTTCTGCTTCTGGGCTGCCCTGACTCCTGCAATAACTCACCTGCCACTGTGAAAATGCTTTGGGACCCCCCTTCCACCCAGCAGCTGACAGAGCAGGCACCAGTGTCCCCCCAAACCTGCCCACTGACACCACACAAAGAGGGAAAGCTGCTGTCTCAGGGCAGGCAATCCCAGCTCCAGCAGTGAGCAGGTTTGGTGGAAACTGTGCACTGACTCTGAAACTGCTTTGGCTGTGGATTTGTTCAGCTTTTTGAGAAGAGAGGTAGGGCAGCATGAGTGAGCTCTCTAAGTGTAGTAGGGAGTGGTGCTCAAGCACAAAGGCGCTGCAGCCTAAAAACTAAAATACACTGTCAAAGACAAGACACTCACAGAATCATACAATTCTGGAATTTTATCCTCAGATAAAAGGATTTTCTGTCTTTTATCGTCACTGTTTTCTGCCCAGTTCCATGGTCTGTAATGCAGCACTGCCTTGAGGCACAGCACTGTTCCCCACACACACCTGGGACTGCTCCCTGCAAAAGCATCTTTGCACCCAGGGGACTCCAGATGTTGGGCACAGCTGGCACCCACATTAGGAGAGGCTCTTGAAGTTGCTGTGGAATTTGACCACGGTTGAAGCCAAGAGTGGAGTGGAAAAACGCCTTCTGCTCTGTCTTATGCTTGAATTCCAAAGCTGCACCTCACTCCTCTCTGTTCCAAAAAGAAACAGCAGTGCCACAACCATAATTCAGTGCAGCTGCTGTTGAACGGTGCTGGGGAGATGTAAAAACTGGTGTTACTATGAGCACACACTTCACCTTTGGGATTAAGCTGCCTGCTTTCCTTCCACTCACATGCAAAACTCACTTCTTCCCATCTTCCTCCAGAGATGGTGCAGACACAAAGGAACCCAATGGCACTGATGTCAATGGAAAACCCTGACCCCCACAGCCCTTTGCAGATTCTCAGGGGCTCGCTGAGCTGTGCATCACCCCAAGAGCACCCAGAGCCCCTCTGACAGTGACATGACACCTGATCTCCCACTACACCATTTCTTCTTTATCCTCAGTGGTACTTCAGGTCCGTAGCTACAGAAAGTGATGAGGCAGCTGCTGCCACAGTCTCTGTGGGTAAGGAAGCAGGAATTGTGTGGATCGGGCCCACAGCCCTGTCTCAGGTGCTGACCAGCACCAGCTGGGTCAGAGGAACCCACGTGAGGCAGCTGTGATGCCTCGCTGCAGCCTGCCAGCCTGAGGAAAAGATGAGAACAAATGAGTTTATAACCTTTTGTCAGCCTGTCCCAAGGATGTAACTTCACAAATATTTAGGTCAAATGGGGCACACCCTGCGCTGCACAGAAAGAGAAGGGAAGAAAACCCAGGGCTTCAGCTCACAAATGCCACACTCTCTGTGCTAGATAAGATAAGCTGGTGACTGTCACTTGCTATTGCTGTGGCTGCTGCCCTGATGGCTCAGCCCAGGAGCTGAAGGTGGCTTAGGACAGAAGTGAGGTGAATTCTTGCCACTGCAAGCCATCATTTTCAATAAGACAGTCATAAAAAAACTGTAGTTAGTCAAAGACAAACAAGGATGAATGTAAGCTACAATAAGCACCTCTTTGCTGTTTTTAAACTCAGTACAGTTTATATGAGGGATTATCCTGCCTGGATTCATGGGAGTGCACCCACTTTAGCCATCAGTGCCCAAAAGGTCACAGCAATGTGCCCACAAGCATGTTGTAAAGGTGAAACCTAGGTACAGAGGCATGTGGCTCCTCTCTTATCCCAGGTCCCTTCCTTATCCCAGTCTGTTCCTGACTGGGACAGGAGTTGGTGAGCTCTGCCAGGGCCCAGCCAGAGCCAAGAACCACTGACAGCCACAGGCTGCTTCTTACTGAGTCATGGCAGCTTTCTCAGGTATCACAGGAAGTATCACTGAGGCTCCTAATTACCTTGGAACTCATTTTCCTCATGGAAAAGCCAGACTGGGATAAATCTGTCTCAGCAGAGCCTGGGGCTCTCCTCCTGCTTGTGGAAATGGGTGTCCACTTCCAGTCCAATGCATGATGGAGGGAGGAATAACCTGGCCACAGAGATTTGTCCAGAGCTGTCCTGAGGGCAGGGAATGGGGCTGCCTGCAGCTTCCCTGCACTGCTGGTCCCTTCCCTGCCCTGCCAATCCCGACCTGAGCACTGGGCAGGGCAGAAAGCTGCCCTCACCCCAAGGCCACGTGTCCTGTCAAGGGGGGAAAGGGGCAGAAGCAGATGAAGGCTCTGCTCTGCCCCAGTCTGAGCCAGGCAGCAATGACAGAACCAGAGGACACAGTCTCAAGATACAGCAGGGAAAGTATAGGTTGGCTATTAGGAAGAAATTTTTCACCAAAAGAATAACAAAGTACTGGAATGCTCTTCCCAGAGAGGTGGTAGAATCACCATCTCTGGATGTGTTTTAAAAAAGACTGGACATGGGACTTGGTGCTATAGCCTAGTTGAGGTGTTAGGGCACAGGTTGGACTCGATGATCTTAGAGGTCTCTTCCAATCTCATTATTCTGTGATTCTGTGATTCTGGGAAATCTCTACTGTGGTTTGGCACAGAGGTGTGTCCCGTGCCCTTGGTGTCCCCAGGGTGGCCCCACAGCTGGCACATGAGCACAGCAGAGACATCGCACAGCTCTGTGAAGGGGACAAGGGGCAGCTCAGAGGCAGCCCTGAGAGCTGGCAGCCCGGCCCACAGCTCTTTTCCTCCATCAGCTGTTCATCATTTGACCTGGACTGTGTTAATTCACACATTGCTCTCTCCCAGCTCCCATTGTTCCCGAGCAGGGCATTGTCATGGGGCCAGTTCTATATTTATGACAGGATGTCAGCCTACGCTTGCAGTTGCCTCCTTTGAACTGGATACTTTTACCTTCTATGTTGGCAAGGATGCAATTCAACAGAAAGGTAGAAAAATAAACATATGTTTATTTAAGACACGCTTGGCTGTATCGAAACACACAAGTGGCACCTCTTCCTATTGGCCCTTCCACCCTCCCAGCCAGGAGAGCACAGGTTCTTTCATGACATAAACAAAAGATTATTTCCTAAGAAGATTGAGGGTTTCCTTTAAAGGAAAACCAAAAGAAAAAAAAAGAAAAGAAAAAAAAAGAAAGGAGGAAGGAATCTGCAGAATAGCCCTTAGGAAGTTGCAGCTCTAGAGGCCCTTTAGTCCCTCACCAGCAAAAGATATTTAAATATAGCATGGCCTGCCCAGAGCCCAGCCTGAGAAATGCCATGTACCCAGCAAAGAAACCACTCTGCAGCCAGGGCCAGAGGGTGCCAGGCTTCAGACTCATGCCCCTTACCTGATGAGGGCCCAGGATCTGCAGCCAGGCCTGAGAGCTGCATCTTTGAGTTGGCTGCTTCTAAAGGTTTGAATATGATTTATTGCATTTTCATTTCCACACACACGCTGCCTAATTTTTTGTTTGTGCCTCAAAGCAGTCAAAGCAGGCATGCAAAAGCCTTTATCCACTGAAAGATGCTGCCAGCCAACTTCAAACCAGACTCAGGATATGAAGCACCCACCTCCTCTGCCCCTCACCCTAGGACCACCAGGATCTCTCTGCGCTCTTCAGGAAAGGAGATGATTCCAGGAGATTTGGAAAGCTCCAACCTCATACTCCTTGCAATGCTTTCTCAAGACTGCTGAAATTATTCAGCTGTGAATAATTTCTATTTGTTATTTCTTGGACAACCAGAGCTCTGTGAAGTTCTGTTTGTGTGAACCCCCCCTCCCCACCTTGCTGAGATCATGAACCTTCATGTTCAAATGCAGCAGGTTAGAAAGTGGGTCAGAAACTTCTTCTTCTCAAAATAGCTTTTTTTTTAAGCAAAACTAAAATGTTTCAAAGCCCAAGTGCCATTGATGCCTCATGGGTGCATCACATCCCTGTTTTTGCAAAGGGTGAGGAGTGAGCTACATTTCCTCTGACAGGTTGTGATCTCCCCAAGCAGGGAAAAGGCTGATGCACCAGTGACAGAAATGGCTGGGAATCCACCCAAGCAGCCTGGCCACTGATGGGAACAGGGACATGTGCAGTCAGGACTGGAAAAGCCAAGAATGGGAATTTCAAGACACAAGTGTTTCATCCTGGTCAAGATTACTGTCATAGTTTCCCATGGGATCAGCCCATTTCCTGGACTGAATTTACCTCTTTGCCCTTCTTCTCCCTGGAAAGGGGCTCACTGATGGTGGAATTAGCCAAACCTGGGCCTTTCAGGCAGAATGTGGGTAGCAGTGTTTTGTCCAAGGTTGGTTTGGAGCTGTCCCTGTCACCTCAGCCTCCATTCGAGGCTGTACCTGCTGTGGAGCCACGAGGGGACTTTGTGCTCCAGGGCACTCTGACCTGTCTCCAACACATTTTCAGAGCACACAGCAGTATTAACTGCATTCAGCTGCAATGAGAAGCTCTGAAATAACTCAAGCTCTCTGGCAAGAGGCTTCTGTTGTAACAACAGGCTTTGGCTGTGGATTTATCTGCCATGGATCCTGCATCCCACACAGCACAGGGCAACTACAGCAGGCTGAGCCCTAGAATGCCATAATATAAGCAGGAAGGGCTGAAATTTGAAGACTTTCCCACAACAAGTAAGTAAAACAATCTCCTCTTTCAGAAGGCAACATACTTCTTGCATAAGGGTCCTTTAAAACAATATACAGAGCAGCTGAACAGGAGTCATGGGGGACCCCTCTCAGATCCTCAGTTCATTCTCAGATTTAGCTGATAGTTTCTCTCTGACTGCCCTAATTCATACAGAGGAGCTCCGGGTTTTACTTGCAAATGCAGAAAAGGCTGCACATCCCACTGGCTGTTTCCTGAGCCATTTGCAAGGATAATGGTACTGACACAGAACTCTCTACAAATCCATTCCCCACAATAGGAGACTAGGAGGCCATGAAAAAAAAAGGTGAATAATGACACAATCCAGATATAAAGACACAGCAGTAAATGGCTATTAATGTATTTTGTAATTACATTGATAAGGCAGTATCTACCACCAAAGCCCCACTTCTAATGTCAGAAATAGGCTTTCAATGTGCAAGAAACCTTTGGGAACCTCTCACCCTGAGGAAATCACTACTGGTCTTCAGGGAGATGCATTACACAGAAAACCCTCTGTGGGTTACATGTCACAAGAGCTTTGGAAACCTCTGTCACAACTGCAGGGGGTTCTAGCACAGGGACAGTGACAAAAACCTGCCTTGTTTGATGCCTAAGTCCTAAATATTGTTAGTCTACTGCGATAGACTAACAATATTTAATATTTAATAACTGATAGATGCTGCAGGGTCATGACAGAAGCAGGAAGACCCAGGGCTTTGTGGATGGGATCACAGTGTCCAAGGAAAACCACACAGCCCATCCTGAGCATCCCTGTGCTAATTCTGGGCAGTGTGGCTCAGGAAAGGGATGTTTCTCAAGGGGAAAAGGGGCCTTTGAGCACTGGGTTAAAGATTATTTGACTGTCCACAGGTGAGCTAAATTAGAAGATTGTAGAAAAACATTTCTCACTCACTTATAGGATGGTTTGGGTTGGGGGAGACCTGCCCCATTCAGGTGGCTCCAAACCCCGTCCAACCTGGCCTTCAACACTTACCTTTAACAGGGACCAAAAATCATAACGCTTGGCAGAGCACGAGCAGCAAAAACAGAGTAGGAAATAACAAGGCCCAGCATTTCTAGAGGACTGTATTTCACTGCTGCCCATGAGTTTGGAGCAGTGGAAACAACACAAGCCGTGCAGCAGAAATCAGTCACCATGGGTGCTCCTACTTCAGCGAGTGCTTCAGACAAATTTATGGCTAATCAGGAACATGACATTATTGTGCCCAGCCAAGTGCAGATGGGGGCTTGCATAAAACTTTCCTTATCACTCCTGAAAGGGTTGTGCTGCAGTCTGTCACTGTTCAATAAACAATTCCACGGCCAAGATCTCAAGCGCTGCCGCTGTCCTGATGATCTGCACTTTCCTCACAGAGAGTCAGAGAAAGATGCAACAACAAACACATAACAAACACATGGCCACAGCCCTTTTGGGCTGATGGGTTTCCAAAAAGGGGCAAATGTTGATTACTCGTGTGTGTTATCTTGCCTACAGAGTTAGGAGTCATCCAAAGTCTAAAGAGGCCAGTGAAAAATCTCCTGCTGGATTTGCTGGGCTTTGCATCTGCCTTAAGGACATTAGACAAATTTAAACTACCACCCAAGCATAGGCTGTATTTTAGGGAAAGAGAGACAGCTAGAAAACATTCTAATTCAGCAGTCTTGTGATTTTGCTTTATATTTTTGTTAACAAATTTTCCCAGTTATTAAAAAAAACAACTGGTCCACTGAAGTTTCCTCTTCATTTTTCATAAAAAAAGAGTTGCTGGGGTACAGGTGGATTGCCTTTACAGCCATTTTTCCTGATTTCACATTTCTCCAAGCCTTTGTTTTCCCTGTCCCTCATGATTGGCTGGTCACCAGTCTGGCTTTCCTGGGATGCCTCACTGAACATTCCCCATTTAGACGCAGGGAAGGGCTGGAGAAGACATCTGGTGATTTTCATCCTGCAGATTTAACATGAAAAGGGAATTGGGAAAAGAAAAGGTAGCCTTTCTCAGGCCATATCCTGCAGCAGCCAGAGACCCACCTGGTCCCTGGAGGGCATTAGAAGATCCTCAATGTTTTGCAAATTAAATTTTAAAAAAAAGGCGAGCTGCCTCACAGAGCCCCTGAAGAGCTGCAGCACAGATAACTTCAGTTAGCTACTCCCTAACTCTCACAGCTCCAGTGGCCTGCTCCAAGAGCAAGCAGAGAAGCTGCCCAGGGCATCCATCAGCCCTGGGGCAGGGAACAGAACCAGATCTCCCTTCCCTGCACTGCTGGGGCTTGAACTGACAGGAGAGGAGGCAGCCTTGGAGGGCAGGGGCAGAAGGGCTTCTGTTGTGCTGACCCCATCTCACCAAACTCTATCCAACCCAAACAAAATATTTGCCTTTTGTTATGGAGGAACAAACTCAACTCTTCAGGGCTTAAATCTCTTTCTACGCTTTCCTTCTTAGAGAAGGGTCCAATGCCACATACATGGACTGGAAACCTTTTGTGGATGATTTCAGAGACTCAGTCTGGAGAAAGTTAGAGCTGTATTAGGAATATTTCTCTTGCCTGAAAGTTTATTCAGCTGTAACTCTGAAAGTTATGTAAGGGAACAGGACAAAATTAGAATATTGGATAAAAATAGCACTAAAAGAAATGTTCATCTTCCTCCAGCATTTTGAGGCCACTTTGGGGTCTTTTCTGGTTCTTCACCTAAAGCAGCCCTTGCTCTAAGCTGGCACCTGGCTGAATGCCATGGGCATTTGCAATGCCCAGGCAAAAAGCCATGTAGGATGGTAACAGCCTGGTTTCACATCCATTTGTGGCAATGTCCATGGCTGTGCTTCCCAGCCTTCAGAGCTTTACTACAGAGCTCAACCCCAGGTCCTGACAGTGAGTCAGCACCGAGCTGTCAAACCAGGCTGAAGCCTCCAGGAAGCAGAATGTTCTCTCTGCATTCTTTTTGTACCACTCAGTACATTACACAAACTCCCAACGGGGAGAGCCGTAGCAGGGCTTTGGAAGGATGTATTTATTCCAGCAGTAACTCTAGCATTTAAACTTTCTGACAGCTGCTGTGAACAAATATGCAATAAAAATCAAAGCCAATTCAAAGCTGGTATTCAGAGGTGGGAGACTGCATAAGCATTTGGGTTCTGGGCCATGCTGTGCTTTGTTTAGCATTCAGACAGTGTAGAGGACTGCAGCATCCCTTTTCCACACTCAAGTCAAGCCCAAGTCACTCTGGCTTCATTTTCCAAGCTTGGCTGTGTAAAGCTAGAGCTCTGTCTCCCATTATCTGAGCATTTGGCTGCCTTGGTCTAAAACATGACTGGCCCATGACAAGCAGCTTGTAGGAACAAGGAACTTGAGCATCCTCAGCTGCTCCAGTTCACACCTTCCCTGCTGCTGCAAGCACCAGATCCTCTGTCAGAGACACTGACCAAGAGCTCAGGCCAGGAAAAGCTCCAGTCACTGCCAGGGCCTGTCTGTCAGGGCCCTTGGGTATCCGCACAATGCTCCTATTCACGTTCAGTAGCAATAAAAGTAGCCTGTGCTGCAGAGGTCCTGAGCTCTCTGCCATTCCATCCCGGAATCACAGGGAAATGTAGGTCGGGAGAGACCCCTGGAGGTCAGCTAAACCAGTCTTCCACAAGGACAACCTGAGGCTTTTTTACATGAGATCATGAAGACAGACTGTTCCAAACCTGAGCCAGGTGACACAAGGCAGGAGAGAGACCCTACAGCCACCCCACAGGCTCCTGTGGAGAAGCCACAGCCCCCCTTACAAATTCCCCTAAGCAGAGATGGCAGCAGAACTTCCTCTCTCCGAGCTTTTGGGGGAAATCAGGGACATTTGCCGTGTGCCACCTGCACACATGAAGTGGTAAGAGGGACCCCACATGTCAAGGAGCCTTCCTGTCTTTGGGGAGTTAGATGTGACTGGCTCGCTTAGTGAGATTACATGGAATCCCTGCTGCTTACAGCACTCAGGAGGGAATTCCAGTGATTCCTCCCTCAAAAGAGCTGAAACTGTGCTGTGTGCACAGCCAGAAATGTGGTTCTTGAAGCAATCACCTCTCCACAGCTGTGCACTACACCCTCAGTAGGGTACCCTTTGGAGGGTCTGTGTTATCTGCATAACATAAGGGTTCATACACAGAGAGTCTGGATGTTTTCTTAAGTAAGATATTTTGTTAAGTAAGATATTTCATTAAGTAAGATATTTCGCTAAGTTGTTTTTGTTAAGTAAGATATTTTTTAAGGAGTTTTGTACCATACAGCCACCAAGATGGACAATCTGACCCCTTGCTTTTATTGAAGCCCTTCTTTCAGTGACAGCAAGCATCAAGGTTGTGATGCTGCTTATGCCAGTAGTCAAATTAATTGGTTTTCTAGAGAGATCTATAAAAACTGGTTTCAGGACCTGCCAGGACACATGCACTGCAGCTGGTCAGCTGTGGAAAGACTTTACTGTCTTTGACAGAAAATGCCATTTTTATCTGTAATCTTCTGTTACTCTTTGTCTCAACAACCTGTGAAAGAAGAAAGAATTTGTACAAGATCTCTTAGTGTTCTGAGCTGCCTTGCCAGCTTTCAGTACTTCTGCTGAGCTGGCTGAAAGAAAAATATACACAGCAGAAAAGGATCCGTCAGTAGAACAGGGAGGAAATTGCATCCTGGAGCAGAGAAGGCTTTGAGTGATGTTGTCTTCAGTCTCCTGTGAAGCCAGGAAATTCATGACCCTTTCCAAGCCCAAACTTTGCCCACCTAAGCTATCAGGCCACATTATAGTTTCCATCAGTTTTGCTCACTTCTTCCCTTGATCTGGTTCTTCCCATGACGTCTTGTCAGCTCTCCCTTGTCATTTCTGCCTCCTCTTGGATTTCCAGCATTTGAGACTGGGACTGTTTTATCTTTACAATACATATTAGCAGAATCAAATAACTACACAAAAAAAAAAAAAACACCACCCTGGAAACCCACAAAGGCAGCTGACTTATCGCCTGTGTCAGATTTCAAAATTCTTTGCAATTTGAGGAACAAAGGTCCTTGTTGAAATGTTCGCAGTGGTGTGTCCTCTGGGACTGACATTGCTGCAGAAGCTTCTGGACAAACTGGATTCATCTGTGGTTTGGGGCAAGATAAGCACAGCAGGTGTATTCCCTGTCTCCAGCACCTTGGATCCTCTCCAAGCTGATTTCCATCCTCCCCGTTCCAACAAAACAGAGCTCACAAGGGTCACTGATGACATTTTCTTGGCCAATCCTCTATTCTCTTCCACTTGGCCCTCTGTTTGTGTCACCTTTACATCTTGTCTCAGCTTTCATGAGCCCCTTCTCCCACATTTCTTTCCTGGGGATGTTTTGCATATGGAGCAGATGAAGGGACCTTCCCACTGGTAATTGGATTCAAATCAAAGAGGGGTGGGGGTGTGTTAGTTTGTGATTTTCTACTTTGAACCAAATTGTCATAGGAATTTCTAATGGTGTATTCTGGATTATCAGCCTGAAAACAGCAGAGTGATCCCAGACCCACATTCTACACGTGATTAAGCTGTGTCATTTTAATTACACAAAATTAAGATTGTGTCATTAAGGGGGAGGGACAGAAGAGAGCAGCACTGGAGGTGCAGTTCAGATCTCTGTACTTGCTGTCCTTGCTCCAGGAAGCCACCAGGTTGAGCCAGACTGTTGACCAGAGGGAAATTCCTTCCAAGACTGAGCTTGCACAGCCCGTTCTCAGCCAGGAATGAAGGTTTTCCACTCACTGCAGGTTCCAGAGCCACATCTCTGAGCAAATGGGACAGCTCAGAGGAAAGTCTGGCAGATAGCAGCCATGGGTAATCCTAAGGGACTCCCAAAAACCCCTAAAACTGCAAGGTAAGTTTTCAAGGAGACCAGCAAATAGAGGAATGATGTGCAAGCAGCACAGATTCACTCAGCAGGAGCTGAATGGCAGTGACACCCCAGCCACCAACATGTTGATGATCACAAAATCACAGAACAGGTTGGAAGAGACCCCAAAAGACCATCTGGTTCAGGCTTTGATGGGAAAGGGAGCCCAGACACGACTGTGTAGCACCTCAAACACCTCCCTGGGGAAGTTTGGCCGATTCTCCTCATGATTTTTCTTCTTACTCTGTAATGTTTCCTTCTTATATCAAGATGATGGGATCACCCTGCCAACAAGGCAGGCCTTTTCCACTCCCTAGGATTTATTACTGACAATCCAAACAATGTGAAGGATTGTCTCATTTTTCTGCTGCTTTTTCCTACTGTCCATTTCAATGCTGTGGAGCAAGATCCACCCAGGTGCAGATGTCAAAAGCAATATTAAGAAGGTCATCTCTGGTCACAGGCAGCTCCAATTGCCAGAGGTAGTGGGATGCAGCCTTTTCCTCAGTCTCAAGCACAGCACTTGAAATATCCTGTAGGATGAAAACAATGCCAGCTACAGCATTTCCCCCCTAATTTTTGGGAAGAGGGCCAGGCAATCACCACAATTAGTCATCCATTCCAAATGCTGTCCCCATTCTTACTTTCACCCTCATGCCTGTCCTTATGTTAAGGATGAGGCTACGATCTCCACCCCAAAGAGGGACTTTGCCTCAGTCACACACTATCAATCAGTCTGGCTCTCAGTAATGAGGAAAGATGCTTTCCTTCCTTCCACCTTCTATTTGGACCTTCACCTTCCCAGTGGGATCGTTTTACTGGGTAAAGGAAGACAGAAATAGACAGAGAGAAGCATGTCGATATGTGCATTGAAGAGGAATTAAAAACAAAACATAATGAAATACCTGAAAGCACAAGGGAATTTGCTGGAAACTAGAGGAGAGAGGAAAAGAAGCAGCTATCACGCCTTTTACTGCTGCACATGGAGTTAGTTTTGAAAAGTTTCTTCTCCTTGTCCTGCTTTCCTCCCCCTCCCTGCTTGCCCACTCCCCTGGGGAGGGGGAAGGTAGAGAAGGTATCATTACAATATTAATCACCTTGAAAAGGGTAGAAATTCAAGATTTTAAAACCACTGCAAGAGGGAGAAGCGTCTTTAGGGGAAAGTTCAAACAGCTTCTTTTGCTTGAAGACTGCTGGAAACAATATGGCAATCATTAGTTTCTCTCTCCCCAGTTCTGGGTCGTTCATTTAATTCACACATGATGAACAACAGACATGCACATAGGTCCAACAGCAATATTAAGGTTGCCTCTCTCGCCAAGAATCGTGCCACTAAAAAGCACATGTGTGAGCCCATGTGGGTCTGGAAAGGGTTAATGGGCTGCTGGGGGCTTCTCCTTGCACAGAGGTGAAGGAGGGACAGCAGTTCAGATGGAGAACATGGTTCAGTCTCACGGTGGGACTATCCATGGGCATGGCAGGATGAGCTGTCTGGAGGGTGGAGGACCCTGTCACCTTCAGCTGAGCCAACTGCACTCACTGCGGCTGTGGCAAAAGCCTCCTGGAATGCATTTGAAAGGACAGCATCTGACCTGGAGTGGAGGTACAAGAATCCTCAAGTCCAGCCTGGTTTTTGGGGTAAATCCTGAAGCCTCACAAGAATGTTCAGCTTAGGCTTCACTGCCCAGTCTTGAATAACTACAGGAAAACTGGGTTGCTTTTTACCCTTATGTGGGAGTATCTCTGGTGACAACCAGCCTTTGCTCCCCTCAGACAGGGTGGATTTCCAAAATTACAGCTCGCTTTCTACATGGACCAGCAAACACTTGGGGCAGTCTGCAGGGTTTTCAGGAGAGCCCTGAGTGCAGCAGCTGGCTCTGCACTCTGCAGCAGAGTTAAAATGAAACATGTCATCCAGCCAGAGAGTCTCCTGTCCTCTGACAGATCACTGCAACAACAGAAGCTGCTGTCTGACCTGAATTCTTTCTTACATCTTCCCAGAGCCATGTGCTTGTTCTGCGCACAAACAGTCCCTGCCACTGAATTCTTGGTGTCGTTCTGACCTAGTGCAGCGAGCCCTGTAGCATAAAAGTGATTTGATTTTAACCAGAAGCCTCTGCACACTGGAGGAGGATATTTCCCACTCTGGCTCTGGCATTGTCTGCTTGTGACCTTGAACAGGTAGTGTCATCTTTCTTCATGTCTTAGTCAAGCAGAGACTCTGGTGCTGGTGGCTCCTGTAAAGCACTTTGAGGGATAAAAAGCCAGGTGTTGACATTACTGTGCAGCGAGCATTCACTCTCATCTGCTTTAAATCTCTGCCTCCTTCATTTTCCTTGAATAACCCCTTTGTTCCTGTATTATGGAGCACTGTAAGTAGACTCACAAGTGCTCACAGGAGTGAAAAGTGGACACAGACTGATGGTGAGCCCCTCCTGCAGGGCAGGACTTCCAGGGGTGAAACCCCAGCCCTGCTGACCCCAGAGGGAATGCTGCCAAGGGGGGTGACTGCTTTATCGCTGATTCACAGCAAATGATAGCAAGAGAAGCATTTCATAGCAATTTCTAATCTGCTTCTTGAGGGTTTAGTCATCCCACAAGTCACTATGAATAAGGATTACTCTTCCCTTTCAACAAATTGATCTCTCATGCAAAACCCTGCCCAGTTAACGATTTCTTCACTGCATGGTGGGGGTTTTTGTTTTTCTGGTGAAGTTACCACCATCTGTGGCCAAACAACACACTCAAGCCCAGTAACCTTTCAGAAAGATGACAGATGATGTCTGCTGCTCATTTCATGTGGTTTTTGCCCAGTGCGGTCTCTGAGGAAAGGAAGAAGGTGCCAAAACTGAAATAAGAAAGATAACATTGGTAAATGTCAGAGCTCCCTGGTGAGCGCAGAGATCTCAAAGACTTGGGAATGCTGAACAGATGACTCACTGGGAAGGGTTGCCACACGTCCTGTTTTTGACAGATGGGACACTGCCTTATTGTATTTAGGATCCCAATGGCATTATAGTAGCATCTAGAGGCCTTGATAGTGGAGGTGATGACTTTTGGGGCTTTGTGGGGTAAAAATAATCATGCAGGATGAGGAAAATGGATTTAACATAAAACTTTGAGGCCAAATCCTTGCATGAATATTTTGGAGCTGCTTACATCCAGGGCCTGGTTTACAGGTGCTGAAGGGCACCTTCCTTGCTCAAAAGAGAGATTTTGTCATAGTTATACAAACATATCAGTTCTCTGTTGAAATGCTATATATATTTTTCCCAGTCCTTGCAGATCCTGCTATATCTTCCAGTCATTTGAATCCACACTTCACACCTGTCCTGAGCTTAACTGGACAATGCAGAGATTTTGCCTTAGTCCCATGGACAGATTTCAGAATTATTTCTGTTCAGGTCAGTCCAAAAGCATGTTGGTTTTGTTTTCTTTTATTTCTGGCATTGAAAAATTATGTCATGTTGAAAAATTAGATATCATTTCCAAGTGAATAGGCAATGTATCCTCTATGTGAAATGCTGAAATCACAGTCCAACTTTCCCATATTTCCCTCTGCATTTTCAGCCAAAACCACTGGCTGAACGCAAAAGTCCTAAATCCCACCCTATTTCTAATTGAGTTCACTATTCAACAAATAAATAAAGCCATGCAGCTCCAATGTAATGATGCTTGTGATGACATTTTCCACATTCTGCTCCAGATCTCTATGTCATTTATCCCACCATGAGCTGGTGTAATTTACCCTACAGCAGGGTGAAGAGTTTGGAGTCTGCTACTGTCTGTGAACTAAAACAGACCTGGAGTGAAATCCTGACCTCAGACAATAGCAGCTTTGCCACCAGCAGAAGTGGGACCAGTTTATCAGCCCAGGATTTCTAACTCAGGCATTAGAGGCTTGTATTTTTGACAGTTTTAATCCAGAAGACCCGAGCTTGCTACCATCATCTGTGGGTGTGATTACATGGGCAGACAGGACAAAGCTGGAGTGCTCAGAGTATTTCTGCTCCACTTCTGCCCCCAAATTTGAATCTGTCACTCAGCTGGTCCTGTCCAGCCAAATAATTGTTCATCTGGGGACAAAGTCCCATGGCGAATACACCCCAGAGCCCTCCCATTTAACATGGTGCTGAAGGAATACTCATTTGTCCACTTCCCCCTCCCCTTCTTATCCAGTTGAAATAATAAATATTTTTCTCATGATTTATTGGATTTCAGTTTGTTGAAAAGATCCTCCAAACAAATGAAGTTTTAATGGCAACAAACACCAGCCATAGCGCATTAGAAAATATAAACAGCAGCAGAGACCATTAAACAAAAACCACTTTGGATACAGCTGACACAGGGCTCAGCAATCTTCACCTCCCGAGGCCAGGGCCCCAGACAGAGGGTCACAGAGAGTCCCTCACTGGAAAAGAAATGTGGAAGGATCACAGATTTGGATGCTGAGGGCTGCAAGAGAGACTTCTGAAGTGACCAGTGCAGACTTTGGGCTACTCAGCACCATAGGCAAGACCTCAAACATTGAATCCCAGAATGGTTGAGGCTGGAAGGCACCTTAGGGACTATTTAGTTCCAACTCCCCCTGCCCTGGGCAGGGAGCTTTGCACAAGGATCAGGCTGCTCAGAGCCCCAGCCAGCCTGGCCCTGATGGAGGAGTCCACTCTAGAGAGGAAGGGCCAAGGCAACCCCACACTCTGTTCCCTTCCTGCTGCCATGCCCACTGCACACCACCTTCTGGGAGCCCAGTCCAGCCCTCCAGCTCCCTTTCTCTGTATTTGGCTCTCCTTCTAGCAAATGGGCTCAGGCTGGAGCTTTTTGTCCATCATTATTTTTTTGTCCATCACTGCGTGGACACCTGCACAGCACCTGTGCTGGGGCCAGCCAGCACTGCCTCACAGATGAGCAGGCTGTCCTGAATGACTCCCCCTGCAAGAAGGGCTGATGTGCACCTCTGCAGGGGAGGTAATTTGGGCCATTTTACCCTGCTGTGGAAGAGGGATGCACCACCTGTGCACAGGTGAGAGGAGTCAGCACACGCTCGGTGCCACAGAGCAATTGTCACCCCCTCCAGGGCACATGCACAGCCTGTCCTGTCTCCTTCTCACATCTGTCACATCTGTCTCTGCGTGGGTAGAAGCAAGTGAAGTGGTCACAAAGTGAGTTCTGTGTGCCTGAGTTTATTACCAATATACCCCTAATTACTCCCCTGCCCTCCCATCACACTGGCCAGCACAAATGGTTGTGCAATCACCCTTAGAACCAATGCTGTCAAAACAAACATCCTTCAACTGCTTCTAGCAGGGTAATTTTTTCTGACTCATTTTGACAGTATCAGAGTAGAGAGTGAGTACTGGCACGGCGACATCTGCACGTTGGAGCCTGGAGCAGGGAGAGATCAGGTGGACACACAAAACACTCTATTCCTTCAGAGTAATCACAGCAAAGTCCTACAGAAAGGGATTAAGAAGAGTTGTCCAACAACACAACATTTGTCAAGCCAAGTCTTAGGATGTTTCTGCACAAACCCTAAGGTCTCATCTATCCACAGCCTTTTCTTAGCTCATAGATGCTATTCAAAAACAGCCTTGATGAGCGCACAGCTGGGTTTGCCACCTTTTATTCAAACAGGGGAAGCATGGACCAGTAATGTGTTCCAGAGACTGGAAATCAGGATGTTTTGATTTGAGATAAAGTACAAAACATGTGTGAGTGACCAAAGACACCCTGCCTGAGCCTTTCAGGAAATAAGTGATTTAAGACATTTTGCCATAAGAGCAAGAGTTTACTGTCAATAAACCATTGTTTACTGTCTACACAAGAGCTGTGGCTACTACTTTATTCAAACATTCATATTTTGTCTACTTAGTCCATTCCAAGTCACTGCAAACAATTTCCCTTTCATCATCCAGGGATGCCTGGGAAAGGATCCTGTCTGTCTGTATGGAATCCAAGCTGCACCTTGACATTCCCAGCATGTCCAGGGCTCCAAGCTGCCCCTCCAGCCCTGCATGTGCCCTGACCTGAGCAGTCACCTCTTTCCTGCTCCCTTTCCCAGCTCCAAGGGCAACCAGCAGGATTCTCAAGGCACTTTTCTAAGGCCATGAAAGGAAGTCCACCTTCCAGGAGTGTGGCCCCTGCCCATGCAGATCATGCAAACTTCACACTTCAGCTCACCTCTGCAGCTCCCAGTCTAAACCTACCTTGTACCAGCATGGTTCAGATGCCAAGCAACGAAAAATAACGAGTTTCATTTAAATAAAAACAACCCTAAAGCCCACAACAATCCACAGCAAAATTCTGTTTCTACTCCAACCTGTGGGCTCACCATAGAAAGGCTGAGCCCACTGGGAAAAGTCATAATCCAGCTGATTGTAAACCACATACCAAATACAATCAGATTTATTTCATAGTTTAGAAAATCACTGAGTCATCACTATGAGCACCACGCTGAGCTGCTTACTGAAACACATCATAATTAAACTGCAGCAGATCAGAATTGTCCCAGGAATTAACAATGTCAGGAGCACAAAGTGGCCAACGTGGATTTGCCAGAGATCATGCAACAATGGTTGCAGGGCAAAAAACATTCATTTGTTTGAATTATGGGCACGTTAATTTCATTTTTAACTAAAGATCAGGACAGGATTCGGGTTAACAAGAAGACAGCAAGAAGGATGAGGCAGGTAAATGAAGTTAATAAAAATAATCACTTATAATAGCACAGGAGAAAAATAGAGAAATCAAAATACATTCACTGAGGAGGATGTAGCTATAACCAGAAACAGCCCAAGGTTCTGTGATGAACAATCCCGCACTGCTAACAAGCCTAATCAAAAGCCCATCAAAATCAAGGTCTTTCCACTGACTTTGCCCTTCGTGACTGCACGACAAGCAAAACCTTTCCCATTACAGACTGTCTGCTACAAAATCTTTTCTGTTTCTCTACACATTTTTCCACTGTTCTTAATAAAGTCATTTTCTTACATTATGTTAATATTTAAAAAAAAAAAAAGAAAAGAGAAACCCTTCATAAATACACAATCAAGCCTGAGGTAATTTTCCTAAAATAATTTTTTAAATAAACTGCTCTGTACAAACTTCAGTCACTTCAAAATGCGCTTTGAAACTGAAGACTGTGGAAAAGTTAAAGAAGTGATTGCTGATAAATAGTTCCATATGATTTATCGAATATAATATCCTTCCCCCCACAACAGAGTGATTTTTCAGATCGTAGGGCATGGGCTTGTTGCCTGCTAAGGGATGTGTGCTGAGGTTTAATAAGGTATTTATATGCTAAAGAGCTTCCTCCTGTTCCTGTATTGAGCATCAGCAGTATTCTCCTAAATAGAAATATCCCTTAGGATGAAATTGAGCTAAACTGGTGGAGTTGTATAGAAGTGACATCTAAAAAATACTTTAAATGTTCCTCTTTGTTGTTGGAGCAGGCAGAATGCCGTGCTTTAGTTACGTTGTGACAACATCCAAGAGTTTATCCTATTAGATGTAATAAAATGTGATAACATCACATTTAGATGTCCAGCTAAATTCCACAGAGATTTTCCTGGGGTCTGAGGGAGAATGGAAGTGATCACTGCCTGATAACATGATCAAACAGCAGATGGAGGCCTTTTGATGGCAAGATTATAGGGTACCATCTCTAGACAGCAGCCTGGAGAAGCCAGAACTCCCTTTCCTTTTTCAGGACAGGTAATATAATATATCATTATATTGCACTGGGCCTTAGGAATATGTGATCTGGAAAGATCCAGTGTGGAAAACAATCCCAAAACCAGGCACTTTTTCAGCTTCTCTATTGCAGCATTGCCTTACAAAGCCCTTGGAACACCTCCCTGGGTGAGCTGTTCAACTCTGCTTTAACACATGCATAGGTGCCTCACACTGTGTAAAAGATTAGTACTTTCTGCCAGAAATTACCCAGGTTTAAACAGATTCCTGTGCAAAATCCTCAGGTGTGACCATCCTCCCTCTCCAGCCAGAGCAGCACAGATCCATGCATGGGAAATGCACGAAAACAAATGGAGCAGGAACCCAAACTTTGTGCTTGGGTTGTTGCTAATCATGTGAGGAGCTGGAGTACAAGGACTCAAACTGGTTTTTCTTAGGACTTGTGTAAACCAACAGAGGCTTGGTGCCTGTTTCCATGAGGGGCAGCAGCTCCAGGCCACATTTCTTGGTAGGGTGAAATCATGCATTAATCCATGTTAACCCAGTTTTTCACAGCCTTGGATCTGGCCACGATCCCCAGCCCCTCTCAGGCAGAACGTGGGCAGGAACAGAGAGATCCATCTGTACCCATTAGTCAGATGTGAACTCAGAGGTCTTCAGAGTGCTTGGAAGGACATAAAGAGTGTTCCCTTCCAAAAGCCTTGGCAAGGAAATGGCTGGGCTGAGCTCTCTGAGCTCTAAACAGGAAACAGGTTCTTCACTCTCAAGTGGCTCAATGAAAAATATCATCCATAAGTGACACTAATGCCTCTGCTCACATGCAGCCAGTAATGCCAGAAATTCAGGTGAGAACACACGAGAGCCCCAGAGGCAGAATACTGACACTGAGCAGAGTGGGGCAACTGAGTTCAGGCTCCCCTGGATCAGCACAGCTGATTCCCAGCTGCTAGGATCTTCCAAAGGTACCAAATTCTGGGCATTTAGGAGAGTCTAGAAGGAAAAATGAGAGGGCAGCAAAAAATACTGCAAGTGTTCACCCTAAAACTTCCAGAACTACAGTGAAAATTTCCCAAACTACACCATGAAAACCCTTTCTATAAGAAGATTGGATAAAGGTGCATTTGGATGGGGAACATTGTCTGATTGTGCCACACATCTCTGCAAAGTCACATAAATGTCCCCAGGTGTCCCAGTAGACCCAGGACATGGCTACAAAATGCTCTTCCAGTGAAAAGGGTGGACCTGGAAAGAAATGGTCTTTAAGGTGCCTCCCAACCCAAACTATTCCGTGATTCTGTGGACATTAATGGCCACAGGGGTGAGGAAGAAGTCATCTCAGTATGAACATGTGGAACTCACTCACATGTTCAGTGTTCTTGTGTTTGTTATAGAAAAAAAAGGCTGATTGTGGGTGGGCTGAGAGTCCCCCCACTCCCACAATGTGGAAACAATAAATCACAGGGAGCCCTGGAGAGCCACCTGTGATTTTTAAGTGTGAAAACCTCTCTTTCTGCTGCCTCCACCATTCTGCCTTCCATCCTCTTCTCAACCCAGCACAGGTTTCTTGGGAAGGGTCCCACCGCCCACTGGTCTGAGCTAAGGGGGTGAACCCCTCAGCTCCTGTCTTGCTTGGCTTTAGTGCTGTGACTCTTGACCCCTCACAGACTTTGTCCCTTGGCTGTTACCCCGCCATGTCCCGCTTGTGCCACCCCAGATTCCCATGCCAGGAATGTCACATCTCTCAGCATCCCAGTCCTGCTTCACTGACTACAGCAGGCTTCCTTTGGGGCAGCTCCTGTCTCACCCTTCCTTGGCACTTCTTACCTGCCTCTGCCTTTCACATTTCTCTTTCCTCCTGAGATTTTTCCCATTTTCCTGAAAATCCTAAATGCCCAGCACAGAGCAGGGACTGTGGAGTTCACTGATCCCATCGTGGTCAGACTTCAGACAGCAATTTCTGTAATTCCCCTCTGGAAAAGGGGTCACTGTGTTGATTTATAAACTTAGGAACCAAATGCCTCTCTCAGGCCTGGTGGGTAAACAGGCCCAGCCTCCCCAGCAGCTCCATATGGCAAGCAGAGCTCCACAAAGGCTTTTGTCCACATTTCCCATCAGGCAGACCCTAGGAAGACAAACTGTGGCCAAGGTTACCTTATCAGTGACCCCCAGCCTCTGGCCCTGCCTCAGCAGTCCCCAGAGATCCCAGTGTCCACACACAGATGCTCTCCCCTGCCAGGCTTTCTGTCCTGGGAAACATTTTGTTCTTTTCCCTGGGAAATGGGGGCTGCAGAGCCTGGAATTAGCAGCATTAGCCTCAGGGGCGTACCCAGGGGGACGATATTAACTTGAAATTAGACATTTTTCACCTTTTCTTTAGACTGTAGACTTTTCCAAGACAGTTTGGACTCAGTGTCCAAGGAGGAGAACAGCATCCCATTGTCTCCATCACCAAGAGTGGTAGGAAATGTCCTACATGCACAGAGGAGCCAGTCTGGGACAGGGGACAGGGGACATCACCTGTGCACTTCTACCAGGAATAGCAACCTTTCCTTGGCTCTCCTCTCTGCCTGCCCCAGAAGAAGTCTGCTCTTGGTTACTGCTTCCAAAAGCCTCCTCTGCCATCCTTATAAATATGAAATATGTGCTGCTATGTTTGCAATTATGGATGTTTAAATGAAATCTTAATTGCAAGAAGAAAGTTTTTAGTCATATTTACAGTACCTAGAATGAACAATGACAGTCCATATTATGTCAGATGTCAGAGTGTTTGTTATTGTTGCTGTTGTTACTCTTTTGACCAGCTCATAAGCCATAATTGAAGCCATTTATATTTTTAAAAAATTGCACTGTAGTCTTCTTCTCATTTTTTGCAATAAAAATCAAGCTAAACTCTGCCTTAGCTAGAAAAGAGTTAATGTGAAGAATAAAGTGGGAACCACGCTCTTCTCAAAGGGATATTTATTTGGTTTTAAAGAACTCGTTCTTCATGCAAAGAAAATGAAGGTTGGATACAGAAGAGAAACATCTGCCTCCTCCAAAGTTATGAGAAACCTTGTTGCACATTCCTAACCTTTCTCCTGTCCTTTTGGCCAAAAATCAATTACTTTTCTTTTAAGGTAGCATATTCATATTGGGCAAGTGGGCAACCAGCACATAAGAATCACTCTTCAGAGACAGACAGAAATGTGTTCACTAAAAAGAAAGGGCAAGATATATTTTCCCTTCTGGGAATAAATTTTTCAGTTACCAGAGAGAGATCTTTCTGGATGAAAGATTTGATCTCTAAGACCTTGGTAAGGCACAGGATGGTTGCAGCAGGCACTTAACTGCTTCAGGTTTTGGTGCAAAAGTCAAGGAAATGTCTTTCAGACCCTTTTGACATAATTTGTCCACTCCTTTGGATGAAAGTATTTAGCAGAATGTTGATTTCTTTGAGATGGATGTTTATCTTAGCAAAAGATTTCAAATTTGTACCCATTTCTGCTAGGACTGGGAGTGGCCCTAGCAACACAGGTTTGAACCCTGCTCTGAGTCATTTGGGCTGCAGTGTCCACTTGGATATGGCAAGAAATGTGGAGGAAACTGGACACCAGCTCATGTTATTTACTAAATTCTATAGCCTTAGCCAGTTTGGCAGGGGAAGACTAGAATAAAAGACTGTTGAGAATTTCTAGCATACCCAAAATGTATTACCAAAATATTTTTATGCTTTCAACAAGTCAAACAGAATGGATATTTTCATTTAATCAAACTGCTTTTCCATCTTTTCAGCTGCCTTTCCTATCTATTTAGGGGCATTTTTCATGACTGGCTGAATACAACTGTAAAAACATCAGACTAAAGCACTTAAAGACACCAAATAATGTTTTTGAGAACAGGTAGCTTTACACAGTCCAGAAGGAAATAGCTGAAAGCTAAAATGTTTAGTTTATTCTGCAGAAGTGGGGCATAATGAAAACAGCTGGAAACAATTTCGATGGCAAGCTTCTTTTATACATCTCAACATCTCCCTAACCTCAGCATTCACCTTGAGTACAAATTGCCCCAGCAACTTGCAGTCCAGGATTAAGAAACTATTGCTTATTTAAATACAGATTTGCTGGGGATATCCACAGGAAATTTGAGGAGCTACTTGCTGAATGCAGACCATTGTTTGGGTTGCAGCAGCTCAGAGCAGACTCCAGCAAACCAAGCACAGTGTGCAGGGCACTGTACAAATTTTGGAGGTGCCCTCCTGAGCTCAAATTGCCATAATTTTCCACGATTACTACATCACCTAAGCACTCAGATCTTCATGTTGAGTTGAAAAGCTCCTTTTTCCCCAAAATATGTCCCAACCCCACGAAGCTAATACCCCAAAAAAAGGGCTGAAATCAGCTGTAGCAGGTGGGAGCTGTGGGCACAGAGGTGAAGGTGGCTGGTTCAAGGATACACAGGCAGGCTCTGGCAGGGCAAAGAGTAAATCCACATCTCTGGCACCAAAGCCTGTGCCACAACCAAACCCAGTGATTCTCTCTGATCTTGCTTCTCTCTTGCTCACATAAATATTTGCGTGGCCAGAATAAAACCACATTACATTTTTGTCCCCTTAGGAAAAACAACAAGCACTTAAAATATTTCTGCAGTTTCCCCCCTCAACCTTCTTAAGGAGTTGGTGGGGAGAATATATTTTTGTTTTTCTTGGCAAAGAAGAAAAGAAGGAGCAGCCCAGGTGGAGTCAGACTCCCTGAAAGCCCTTCATTCTTCAGCTCTGCCTGCCCTGGCATCACTGCAGGGCAGCACAAGCACAGCTTGAGACCCGGTTCAGGTGAAGGGAGCAGGTCAGCAGCAGCAGGAAGGTTTTTGTGAGTGAGTCACTTGAACGATTTCATGGCAAAGTTGTGCAATCCATGCTGGATTACTCGTGCCAACTACAGTTCACTTAAATTGACCCACATCTGATTTCAGTACAAGCATACACTAAACGTCCTAAGCAGGGCTGTCACGGAGGATGAACGTGATTAATCCATGCCTCTCTGTCCTTCCCAGGAGCAAGGAGAACAAATCACTCCCTTGAAAAACCATCCAGAGTCATCTCTGGCTCTGCCAGAGGAATTTCACCTGCCTGTGCCAGCAGTGTGCTCAGCTCTAGCACAAGTACCAGAACACGCTCACAGCCACACGGAACAGCACAAGGTGGAAAAACCCCACACTTTGCTCTGAGCCTGCCTGACCCCTCTCCTGTGAGGACAACTGGTTGGTTTTGCAGGAAAACCAAGCCCCCATTCCAACAAAGAGGCAGGAGAGGCGCTTCCCTCCTGCTTCCCTGCGAGGGGCAGAGCGGGAGAGGGAAGGCGTGGATGTCTTCAATAAGTTTGCCCATTTCAGGCCTTTATTCCTAACACATGTTTCTCCTTTTATGCAAAACATGTCTCCTCTGTTTTCTGTCTCGTTGATTTCATTTTAAAATGCAATATTTTTATGGCATGAAGAGATAAAGATATGAGGAAGGGGAGGAAAAGTGGTACAAAAAGTAATTAAGTGTGGTGGCTGGTTTTAGTAATACACTAAGGACAACCAAAACCATTGCCTTTGGAAAGGGGGTCATTTCTCCTGCTGATATGCACAGGATTTCACAGCTGCCATTAACACAACTGGAAACTATCCAGGTAGCACTCTTGTCTCAGTCAAAGATTAGACTATCATGTCTGAGATGAATGGAAGCCTTTCAGAGGAAGAAGCAGAATCACTGCTGGATCACTCCAGCCTTGTCAGCCATTTGTTTAATTTATATTTTTGCTCTGAAATTCTTGTATTAATACATGAAGGTTCATAACTGAAGCAATAATCTGCTTTAAGGAACTTTATTGAGTACATCTCTGCTGAACAGCTGAGCAGAGAGAAGTACAGGGAGGCCCTGGAAGTTCTGCTCTGGAGTAAATGGGTCACACGGTTTGGTTTTTTAAAAATGTGCTTTGGAGATTTCTGAGATTTCAGGATATTCACATCTGTCCATTGACCCAACCCCTGGGGCAAATACTATGGCACATCACTTCCAGGATGTTGCTGTCCTCTGCTGTCCAACACATCTGGTACTGCACAAGTTCCCACAGTTTGAATATTTTGTTGGAAATAGAAAAGTCCAGGTCCAAAAAATTTTTTTTTTTTTGTGAAGCATGGATTATACAAAAGAACCCAATCTGAAAACTGAGATCAGGCTTTCTCAGGGAAAGCACTGCAGGCTGGGAGGGTGTGATACCACCCTCCCTCCACAGGACAAATTCTTCCTGCCAAACTGAAGGCAGCTCCCCCTGGGAATGTGCACCTTATCCACGAGCATTTTTGACTCAGATTCAATCCAAGGCTTCCTACACTGGCCCAGACCTTGAGACACCTCAAAAAGTCTCTGAGCCACCCCGATTCCCTCTGTGCAGGAGTTTTTCAGCTGCTTCTGCTTCCGAAAGCAGCAGAACCAAGGGCTTCCTCAGCGGTTAGAAATAATCCTGAGCCACGAGGGTCCGCCAGACCCTTCTCTGTGTCATCTCCCCAGAACCTGACTGAGCTCAGCACTGAGTCCTGTCCATGCCAGGAAGGATTTGGGAGGCACAGCTCCCTGCACGCCCTGGGCCATGAGCACACTGCCAAGCACAGACAAGCACCTCGACCCTGGTGATGGAAGTTAACAAGAACTGCAACAAGCTGGGACTCCTTTCCATACTAATCTGCTCAGAACATTAAAACAAACGATTTCCGGACTGCAATTATTGCACCTCATAGAGAAATTGCACAACACTGGAATTAACAACTGCTCAAGTGCATTTAATTACTAACAGATACCTTTTAAACTTGTGGTTAGGAAACTGTTAGCCATTCCCAGAGCATGTGCCCCACCATCCAGTCCCGCTCTGAAGCATTTTCAGAATCTGCTGATCCATAAAACGTACCATTGCAGAAGGTTTGTTTTGGCAGGGGGCTCGGTTTTGTCCAGCAAACTAATGGTGTCCGTTAACACACCATTACATACCTCGTTAACATACTTGGCAACTGGGATTTCCCCTCAAGAATACAGAAATCGTGTGTAAATCATAATTATTGTCCGCCTGGCAGTATCAATCATCACACATAAGGCATTTGTTCTAATTCTCTACCCACAAAATTGTTCCCTGCAAATGCAACTGGGGCTGTCCTTGCCCACGGCACCTTACAAGGGAATCACTGGCCCAGCCCATGTGCTGGGAGTTTGTAACAGGCAGTTCCTGCCAGGATGCAGAGCCATGGATTAGGATGGGCTTGTTTCTTTGCTTAGGCCATGGGCTTTTTTGGGATGTTTTTGGGGAAACCTTACAGAAAACCTTTCCCCTTTATTAGAGGGGGCCATCACTCGATTTTTGAATGAGTCCAGCTCTATGCTGTGATACCCAAGTTGCAAGCTGGGCTTTCAGCAGAGCTCAGAGCTGGTTCTCCAAAGCTCTGCTGAGAGTCTGGCACCAAGAAAGGTGGATGAGAGGTGACAACACAAATCAATCCTTCTTTAGGTGTTCACACAGAGGGTTTGGTCCCCACTCTCAGAACTGAGATCCAGGACTGGCGGGTAAGATTTCATCCCTTGAGCTGATGCATCTAATCACCTGACAAAGGTTTCCTCACATCCAAAATAATTCTCAAACATGTGGGTTGGACATTTTAAAAACACAGCAGTGATAAAATAACAATGCCAACAATGGCAGCAGATGTGGCTGCCAAGGAACATTATCTACTCTATGGTTTGTGACATAAACTGTGATAGAAACCACTTGCAGCAAGAGAGATTGGCATTACACCCAAGGAAAAAATTCCTCTGAGCAGTTAGAGCAAATAGAGGGTTGGAATCCCAAGCACTGCAATTTGTTTGGAATGGGAAGGAGTAACAACTGTCACACACCTCTCAGCTCTGACATTGCCCTGGGGCAGAGATAGTGGGGACAGTCTTGTGGTCCTGCTCTAGGACTCTGTGAATTCCACTCTCCAACACAAAATCATGAATTGCACCTCTCTGCCCCACTCATCCTTTCCTGGACAGGAGGGATGGATGAGCATTCCCATCAGGCGATGGATCAGCATTCCCAGCACCTTCCTGAGAGCCCCTGTCCTTCAGGGGGGAAAGTGAAGAAGCCTGGACTCACCACCTCCATTGCTTGTGCATTCTCCAAAGAAAGAAAATCTCAACAGAATTCCTGCTTCCCCCACCACCCCTTGCCCTGCTGGTAATTTGGATGCAGTATTTAGTTACAAAAACAACAACAAAAAAAACCCAGGGAATTTGCACTAGAAAGATAAAACTTCTTTGACAGTTGCAACTTGGGAGTCTCACGACAATAAAGAATATATTTATTTTCTGTGTTTGCGTTTGCACTTCATCTCTGATTCCTTCCCAATACTCCCAGCCAGTATTGCTGGTAGAAAAAGAGATGTACTAGAGACCACAACAACAGACTGTAGTATTTTCAGGCCTTGATGGAAATCTGCAGTGTATTTTCCAGGCTCATAAATCTCAAGAGAAGTGTTTCATTACTCTGTTCAGGCAGTGCAGAATAGCTGAGCTACAGATCCTCTTGGATGTTTCCTTTCTAGGCCATTCCATAGACAGGCAACATTCATTTCAGAAGTGTCCTTAAATTCTTTCACCAGCCCATTCCTCTTAAAACAAGTTAGAACTGAAAATTCCTCTTTCAAGTCCCGTACGATAAATTGTAACCTCGACATTCCAACCTGAAAGGAGCATTTTTCCTCTTCAAGCACTTTGCCTTGTAGGTAGATGAGGACAAAAGCCATGACCTTCTTCAGAAATCCAGGACACCAGAAGCCAAAGTAAACAGCTTTTACAGTGTTTTCTTGTGCTTAGGAGTAACAGGCATAGTTTTCTTCTAGAAAAAGCAGGATTAATTCTGATACCCTCACTATGTGTTAATAAACACATTAATAGCAACAAATCCATGAAGTTCATATATGGATCCAAATTAGCCTTGTATTTGGTAATCCTCAGTTCAGAACCACCTCATCCAGGCACAAGAATCTGTGAGACCCTTTAATACTTTTATATAAGCGCAAAGGATATTAAATCAGTTTGTTATTGAGCCATCTGGAAAATGTAAGCTGCATTTTAGGAGTGACTGCATGGATTGTCCAAATGCAATGCATTTTTCCAAGCTATTCACACTGAGGAAACAAAGGAGACATAGAAATACCTCAGAGGTGGGGGAAAAGCCCTTTTTTCTGACCTAAAAATCACAAGGGTAGTAGTGGCTGTCATGAAAGAAGACCAAGAAGGTGGTGCAGAAACCAGTCTCCTCACCCAGTGCAATCCACACTCCCAGGAGCAGCTTTGCAAGGGTCCATGTTGGCACAACCATCTTCTTTCTTTTGCCAGTGTCACAGAAAGGCATTTCAACCTGTGAGCAAAGTGTTTCCACTCAGACCTTCTCTCGCCTTTTAAAGCACTGAGAAGAAAAGAGCCCAAAAGGTCAGCCTGAAGTGAGTGAATGGCCATAAAGCAATTTGCACGGTGCTCCAGCTCATTTTTAGACCTGTAAAGACACCAATTTCAACCATTCCTAGGGAACTGGGAGGCCAGAGGGGAGCAGGAGCCACCCTGCTCAGAGAGGAACACAAGTGAGACAGGAGCATCCTCTTTTATGTCCTCCCTGTAAAGTTTCTGTCAGGAGAAGGGAAGCAGGGGAAAGCAGGGTAAACAAATTAGGTCCAATCATCAAGCAATGGATGAAGATTTGCTACACCTTCCCCATCTGTCTTTTTAGAGAAGAGTAGGCCTATACTGAAAGATGAAGTCTTTGACCTTAAGTGATGAATGAAAACATAACTGATAATTCAAACCTGCCATGGGGGAAGTTTAAAGAAGGGTTGCCCCAAATGGCTTCAGTATGTTCAAAAGCTACTGCCAGCAACATGGAAATTTTTTTTCCCTGTGTTTGTTGGTTGCTCTGCATTTAAAACATCTCTGTATGTTTGTTTTTCTTCCGGTCTTTTGTGGTTGCTTTGTAAACATCTGGGTTGGGTTTTTAGTCCTTTGTACAAGAAGTGTGTGTGTGTGTGTGTTAGTTTAGCCCGTGGTTCTTATGTAACATTTGTGGGGATGAAGGAATTGGTTAAATCAGCTCCTTTGAAAAGCCATCCCAACACAAAACCATTCCAGGAGTATCTCATGAAATGTCCTCTTCCCCCTTCCATAATGTACCACCAATTTTTCCTAACTAGGTTAAAAACAGAGCCCTCTCTTTCAGCAGTGATTACTCAACATTTACTCCTTGCAATCCCATATTCCTGCTGAGTTTTGTGGTGGGTTTAAGCCACCAAAGGGCCCATATGCACTTTTAGTACAAGTGAACTGGCACAGGGGAGTGCATTTCCCAAAAATGTGGCCCTTGCATTTCTTGTATGGAACACCTTAATCCAGCATAAAAAATGTCAACCCCTCCCAGAAGTGCAGGAGTGAAATTTAGCAGCAGAAAATAAATTCTTCCATTGCATTTTCCTGCAGTAGACATGATGGGTTGTTTGGCAGCTAAGTGCCTAACTTTAAAACTCCTCTGAAAGCCTCTGCAGTTAACATTTTTATATTACCTCACACTAATTCTCCTCCAATAAATGAAGAGTTTTGTAGCTTTTAAGACCCAAGGAAACACTTTGTCAAACTCTACTTTCCTGTACAGTCCAGACCATAAATTTTTTTACCTAGCATTTCCTACTGTAAACTTTGGGATTTGGGTTGCTCTCTCCGAAGTTTCCAACCAACATTTGGTGCGACTAAGGCCTCTCTTGTTGGTGCAGAGGTCCAGCCCATCGTGCCCTGTACCCGGCTGCTGATCCCTTCCCACTGCCTGAGGTGACAGCTGCCTCTTTTCCAGCCTGAGGTGAGAGCCTACATCAGGAATTTTGGGGAGATCACAGGGAGCTGGATTTTAAAGCAGATCCTCATTTCCCTCATGCTCCAAATGGAGGAAAGGCAGGGGAGATGGGAGATAAAAACAGAGGAGAATCCATGAAAGGAAAGCTATAAACACTGAAGGAAAAAGCTCTGCAGGAGAAACAGGCTGACAGTAGAGAGGTCAATATTATGGTGCTACATGACTTGTACATTAAAATCTCTTAATGGGCTTTTTTCCTTAGGAAAGAAAAAATCTCTTTTCACAGGCTTTTGTGATTACAGGGTTCTCTCCTCCTCCATTCAAAAATGCCCCCACAAAGCTCAGCCTTCTTAATATGTTTGGTCACAAATGGGAACAAGCTGCACTTTCTAAATAAATATTTTATGGGGTTTTTTTTTCCCTTCTCTTCAACAGCAGAGTTCATGTAACAGATTATCTGAACCAAATGGGTTTACAGTTTCCTACTTCCCCAGTTCCTCACCAGTAAAACTACCACAGCAGAGGCAGACCACACTCCAATACCAGCAGTGTAGTTGAAAGAAAATGCGGGGTTTGCTCCTCTTTGAATTTGGGTCGGTTTACCCGGATTTTATTCACCACCAGACCACTAGCCAGTACCAGACACAGCTCTGCTCCTCAGGAGCAATCCATCCTTTCATTCTGCACCCATGTCCCACACATCAGCCAGGCAGGTAGAGTTTCAGGGAAAGGGATGGATTGCAGCAAATCCTGATCTTGGAGGACAAGTGTGGCCAAAGGGCTCTGAGACAAACCTGTGGCTGCCCAAGCACAGCCACCACTCCATGTTTCACATTTTCCTGGCTCCCTGGGGCCATGGCTGCAAGTTGTGTTTGTCCAGATACACAGGGGAATGAAGAAGTGAAAGCAAGAAAGGAGAAAATTGTGCTGTCACCAAGAAAACGTTATTCTGACTCTTACTAGAGTTGGACGTAGCAGATAAATCTGTAATGATGAGGAGGGACAATGATGAAGCACTACAGCCCTGGCCTAAAATTTCCTGAGTTCAAACAACATCTTAAGCTTTTTTCCAGGTCACCAGATGATGCAGGAGGTATCTATTCTGGTTTCTTTCATTATTTCCCCTTCTATGCCCCAATAGCTAACTAACTAACTAACTAAATAAATAAAATATCATTATTTGGAGTGAATATTGATAATGGAGTTCCATTGAACAGGAAGTTTGACCAGGGGACCCACTGTGGCTCCTTCCAATCTTACCCATTCTCTGATAAAAGGATTTTGAAATATTCCAGCCAACATCCAGGGGTTTCCCATAAAAGACTACATGACTTAATGTCACAGCTATGCTTGCCATGTGTGCATGAATCTAAGCCTCATGTCTTCTTTCTCCCTGTGCTAAAAGAATTCATTAAATAATTTCAGGATCATTGGAAGAAAGCAAAGGTAGGGGACCCAAAGCTTCTGTTCCTGTCTCGAGTTAACATTGTTTCTGTTCTTTTTTCACTTCATGCAGGTGAAAAGGCACTTTTAGGCAGCCAGAAATTTCTCTGAATGCAGAAGAAAGCCACACTGGCTGTGAAGAGGGAAATAAACACACATTGGCAAGGACCACACAAGGCTGAGACAGCAAATATTGCAAGAGGACAGTCCCCTCTGCCCCCTCCATGATGCCCTGTCTTGTTCATGCCACAGATGCCAGCGCACAGTGACAAACACGCCATTGTAACTCTCCCATGACGGAGGTTCTCAGTCTGCTTTGAAAAACCTTGGGTGATGAACACCATGGGTGACAAGCACCCCACCAGTGACCCCTGCAGAACTCCATCCCCAAGGTTAAAAAAACATCCTGTCATAATTATGGGGTGAGACTGATCTGGTAAACAGCCATCAGCCCCCTCAGCATCTCCCTCAGCAGAGCTTTACCTTCCACAGTGAAGGCACCTCAGGGATCCACATCCATGGGCTGCTTGGGTGATGGCTTGATCTGCTCACGTGCTGACCACAAAGTGATGTGACACTCACACGAGCAAAAAAGGAAAATGTTGGAAGGGATTCAGCACAGAGCAACCAAGAAAGACATTAAAATGAACAGGGTAATAAACTACAACAGGTAATAAACTACAACAGGTAATAAACTACAACAGATTTAATGGCTGCTAATACCAAATATCTGAAATTTGGACAGTGCTGGTCACAAATGCAAAGCAATGATCTTGCAAACCAGACACGGGGAGGTCACAACTCAACAATATGATGCAAAGGAATCATGAAGAGAAAGAACATAATGAAGTAATAATAGGAGCCATGGCAAAAAACCCCTGAACTCTCTGAGCCAAAATGGGAATTTTACCAGATATACATTCAAATTTCTAAACAAATATATAGAAGTAACTAAGCCATGCTAATAGCTTGAAGAATGAAGGCTTCTTAGGCAGGAAACATGTTGGACTCCTCTCCAAGGGAACATTTGAACCTCTCCATCTCAAACAAGGTCTTCATAGAAGTCCAACCTGTAGAGTCTCTGTTTCTGCTTACCTTACTATTAGATCCATTTCAAAAACATGCACAGGTTAAATGCAGAGCAGTACCCAATCACAAGAGTAAAATTCCAGTTCTGTCTGTGCATAAATCCAAACTTTGGCAAAATCTGGAGGAGCCATATACTTAAATTTTGTCCATCTCTGAAAGGACAAAATCTGCAGGATGGAAAAAACCCTGCATGTTCAGAGTCTGGAGCGTGTCCACAGCTCCAAAAATGAGCAGAAAACATCTCTGTGTCAAGAGCTGAGGGAATGGGATCTGAATGACTGTCAGTGGGAGAAAAAATATGAAATTCCAAAACAAGACGTTTTAAACTTCTTTTAGGCTGAAACATGAATATCAATGTTCTACTGCCACAACCAAATACAGGCTTGTTGTTTAAAGAAGAGCAACAAAACCATTTAAACAGAGCTTTTGCACATAAACTCTGTTCCCACAGAAGAGAACCAGTCTGTTGAAAGCCAAGCAAGTACCAAACCAAAAGTCTGGCTTATGACAAGAGGTCTCACTTAGTAACTTGCCAAAGCTGATCAGATTAGCACTGCTCTTCCACACAGTGCAGATAAGGCCTGAAATATTCACAAGAGTACCCAGCACCTGCAGATAACCAACACAGAGCCATTGACATGGACAAACTTCTTTTCTCCTGGTGGGGACTCCGGGTCCTGGACTTCCACTGTGGCTTTCTGAGCCACTCCTGGTGTACGTGGGGCATCTTTGGCCAATTGTTACAGGTGACGTGACTGCACAGGGGTAACAGCACGGGTCTGGCCAGAGGCAACGGGATAAAACATGACTTCAGACAGGGTCCCTCTTGGTTTTGCACTGTCAGGCAGCCAAGGCCACAGCTTGTAGCTGCATGAGGTGCACAGCCGAGATAAACAACCACTGGTGACATTTTAGGCCAGCTGAGGTAATAAATGAGCATTGACTTCCATCACTATCTCAGATGAGTGGAAAATATTGGTCAATTGGCAGCAAGTTTCCACGAGCTGACTTAGGATAACAGACCATGCCCTGCTTTTTCTGTGTTTTCGTTCCGAGTTTTGAATAGCTTTTTTTTTTTTTTTTTTTGTGCAGAAAACCTTTAAACCAGAGAGCACACACAGAGCTCCAAGGCATCAGAGCCAGAACTTGGGTCAGGAATGCTCTGACCTTGATACAGGACAGATATGGGGGCTGTGGATTGCCATTATTTTTTTTCCATGCCAAAAGGAGTTCTCTGTGCCGCGCTCGGAAGAGAGGAAGTCGTGATAAGCAATGTTTGCTTGTGGTGCAAATCTCTTTAACATGAGGGCACAGCCAGGGCCTGGCACCACTGTCTAACCCAGCACAAACCAGCTCCAGAGGCACTGCAGGGACCATTACAGGACAATTTTCCCTGAGGGATGTAATGCACTCTGATGGGGAATGCCTAAACCCCAAAAGCCAGCGCATCCTCCTGCAGAGCAGGGCTGACCAAAAACAAACACTGTTGATGTTCACCTGCTGCAGGTGTGCACGACAGCCCTGACAGTGGAAAGCAAAACCTGAGATGAAGCCAGAGGGAAAAACAGGCAGCATTTGTCAATAGGGCTGCAAAGAGTGGATCAGATACTGGAGTAGGAATTCTGGTACAAAGACATCCTTGAGGTGAAAGAACCAGGCTAAAGAAATCTGGTCCAAAAGGATCTTTCAAATCACCGTGTGGCCCTGCAGATATCAAACAGTGATGGAGTTTGTCTGCACGTTTATGGGTTAGACAAGATTTTCACAACATGGCCGTGCTCAATTCCCTCATACCCGGTCTGCATAAAACATTGCTGCTACAGTGGTGGGCCAAAGTGGATTCTGTGCCTGTCTGCTCTAAACTCCTTCAAAGAAGGGAACATTTCCTGCAGATCCAGGCTTTCTTTTCATTTTGGAGTCACAGAAACGTGAGTTTCTTTGGCAAAGTTTCCTGGTTTGCCCTGCTGGAGTTGGAGTAACCAAAGCAAATGAATCAGGAGCAAGATGAGTAAGTCCATATCTATCCAGTTGATAACCATCTTACAAAGCTGTTCAAGGGCAAAAAAAGTACATTCTCCTGTATTGAATCAGGACATCATAACTAAGAAGTGTTCCAAGTTAAACACATTCAAAAACTGTTTGACTCATGTTTCACATTTAATTCTAGATCTCTAAAAAAGTTTACAAAAGCAAAGCTTGCCTGGACTAAACAACAGAGCTGCATGAGGCACGTGGCATTAGCTCAGGCTTCTCTGGCCAGCTTTCTAAATGAAGTGTTTGGAAATAAGAGAAACACACAGATTTGGAAGTGGAATGGATAAGAGATTTAGTTTCTCCTTTTATAACAGAGTCCTGGGCAAATCTGAAGGAGCCTGCAAAGCTTCAACAAGACATGCCTTAAAAGCAGCAGCAGCTCTGTCCACATAGACTGGAATTATTAAAAGCAAGGCAAAAGAGAAGGATTCAACACAGCGCTGGAGGGCTGCCGAAAAGCCCACATTTGTGATGTAGTGTTTGGACTCAGATCCTGTGAGCAGGGCAAAATAAATCTGCAGAAAGCAAGAAAGTCTGAGCAGAGCGGACGTAGCCAAGGTCCAAAGCCGGTCACAAATTCAAGTGGTGGGTAGTTCAAAAGGGAACTATGTGAAACTCTAATTCTATATAGCAAAAAAATCCCTGGCTCTGCTGCCATGCTCGGGGTTTATTTTGAAGGTCACACATGTATTGGAGTACCAGGGGAGCAAAATGTGAGTGATCAACAGAATGGCAGAGCAAAGAGCGCTATAAAGACCTCATTTCCCTCACAGGTTCTACAATGGGCAGCTCAGTTACTGGCAGTGGGGATGTTATTTCTAATGTAAATATTTCGCTTTCAGCACAGCTGAACTGGGAGGGATTATAACAAGTAATGAATGAACTTCCAAATACCTCTCCAAGCCAAAAGCCCCAGTGATGGCATGCAGAGCTGAATCCTTTCAATCATCCAGAAAGAGACGGAGAGGATTTTGCATGGCTTTTAGTAATTACTACCTCCAAAACTGCCAGCGATGCCTTTTCCCACCCGTCTTGGTCAAGGCAATTATTCTTCCAGGTTCTCACTCTTGGCCCACACCTCCATTGTCAAGTCAATGGAAGAATGACAACATCCACCAGCTGCCTGGACAACATCCAGCCTGGATTATTACAATGAGCTTGCATGAGAAACAGGATTGGAAAAGCAGGGAAAGTCTACTGATAAAGCTGCCCCATTTGTTTTGATTCAAGATATTGGAGTTGTTCAGTAAATATCTGTGGTACGTGGGAGACTTCCCTGCACCCTGAGCAGCTCCATGGGATTTGATCAGCTTCTGCTTTATTGCAAAATCAGAGAGCTGGGGGGTGATAGCCAGGTCAGCCTCTTAAAGATTTTCTAGGTGTAGCTTTTTGTATCATTTTCTCCTCAAAACAGAAGAAACTATTCCTAGAAATGGCCTACGATGTGGTTGGGATGGAAAGTTCTTTGTGCAGGACATCCCTGTTTAATTTACAGCACACCATCATGTTCCCATGCCTCGTAATAACACAAGTGAGCATCCATACTCTTAAAATATGGTCCAACCAGATGGGTTTGCATATTTACAAGTCTAGCAGTGAAATATTCAATGCAGCAGTTACTTATATCACATCCATTTTGTTAAAAGACACTCTGGAGTATTATTCTGAAAACTAAAAGGACCACCCTGTGCTGAAATTGCAGGATATCACTGGACTGTGCAAACTGACTTGGGCTTGGAGAATTTATGAATGAAATTGCAGAGCGTGGCCGTCCATCCTGCAGTGTGCAGAGAAGGGGCCCAACAAGCAGGGAGGTCCCTCCCTGTCAGCATTGCACATTTACCTGCCCACTGAGTTCATCCAGAGTCACCTCCAAGGGCTCAGCCCATGCTGGGGACGTGACAAATGACATAGCAGCAGCCAGCCCAACCTAGCTGGCACATTATGAGCACCTCTCTGGCCTTGTGACAATCTCTTTGGCCTGATTTTAAAATCTTTGCGGTGTTGGAATCGCTGATGTCACACCTGGGCAGAACCTGAACTCAGGAGCTCCTCTTTGCTGTTCTGTTTTCTATTCTGTTTCTGTTCTGCTTCTCTCTCTCGTTTGCTTGCAGGCCCTCAGCAAAACAAATCCCAGGGAGCAAATTTGGTATGGATAGATGTGGAAAAAAAGACACAACGTAAGAGAACTTAATTTTGAAGAAAACCACAGTGCTTGGCTGACCAAGAACCCGCCCACAGGTCACAATACTCTGGTGCTGAGTATATGAGATATATGAGATAACAGAGTTAATGAGATAACAGAGATATCTGGGTATATGAGATAACAGAGATACTTTCTACTGTCTTTCAAAACGAGGTGTTTTCTGATCTCCAGGAGCCTGTGACTGATGTGGCTTTTGTTCCCATGCAAATAAAGCCTTTAATCCTCTGCTTTAGCCTTGTTTTTGGACATGAGGCAGGTAAAAAACCCAAAACAGTGATTACAAACTGTTCCTTGTTCTGGCCAGAGTAATGACTGCAGAAAACACAATCCCAAGTGCCAAGCAAAATGGTTAAGGTTAGCATTATTTGTCATTACAAGTGAAGAAAGAATACTAGCAGCCAGAAGCTCTGTGCAGGGATGTGAAATCCATATTTTTTGCACTTTTTTTTCTGTTTTGACAACTAGGAATAATATTTTTCAATTGCTAGATCAACCCAAAAGCTGTGGCAAGGCGGCCTTAAAAGGATTCGGAGCCTGCAGGAGCAGCAGAGAGGCAGGGATTTGTGAGCAGCTCCACACACCAGCTCTGACCATTCCTGTGGATCCTGGGCCAGCTCCTGACCTCATTCAGACCCAGATAAATCCGCAGCCCTTTCAGTGGGGCTGTGGGGATGTGAGATCAGCGTTTGGCTGCTCGTGTTGGCTGAGCTGTGGCAGGTGGGCACTTGCCAAAGAGCTCAGTAATGGGTCGTGTAAACACCAGGATTGCTCACAGCCATTATGTAACCTGCTGCTTTGGACGGGGATTTACAAAGGGCTCTGGTCTCCATGGCTCCCCTGCTCCACCCCTGTGCCATCACAGAGATCCTGTGTCAGGTCCGCCCTTGCTGAGCACAGGTGGTGTTGTTTCTGGAATTCCACATGGACACTCTGTCTCCTCGCAGAAAGGGCAGTGCAATATTTATGTAACCAAGCCCAGAATGAAGCAGGCCTGGGCTCAGCTCTGATTTTTCCAGCTCCTCACCTCATGCCTACTCATCCCTCCTGGCCAGCGTGGAGCTGCAGGGTTTGGGAACAACAATCAGCTGTGGTGTCTATGAGGAATGGCTGAGGGAGCTGGGGATGCTCAGCCTGGAGAAAAGGAGACTCAGGGGTGACCTCATCACTCTCTGCAGCCCCTGAAAGGTGGGATTGGGCTCTTTCTCTTTCTGTCCTGACAGAACGAGAGGACACAGTCTCCAGCTGCACCAAGGGAAATACAGGTTGGATATCAGGAAAAAGTTTTTCACAGAAAGGGTGATAAAGTTCTGGAATGGCTGCCCAGGGAGGTGGTGGAGTCCCCATCCCTGGGTGTGATTAACAAAGCCTGGATGTGGCACTGGGTGCCAGGGTTTGGTTGTGTTAGGGCATGGGTTGGACCTGACCAAAAATAGAGATCTTTAAGGCCTCTTCCAACCCAGAGATTGTGTGAATTCTGTGAATTATGTGAAGAGTCAGCTCAGCTCAGCCTGAGAGAGCAAGGGAGAAAAATCCTCATGGAAAATAGAGACAAAATAATTGTTTAGGCCACTGGGCACACAGGTCAGAAAGAAGTGAAAGGAATGAGAGTGGGGAGGGTAATGCTGGAGTATGGCCTCAACAGCCAACCTTGCTCATCCCCTACGTCAGCAAATTCCTAAATGTCTAATCCTTGCACACCTGCTCTCCCTCCCATCCAGACACATCCTCACCACCACACCAGGCCCTACTCCAGACTTCTTCCCTCCCAGTCCATGTCCCACTAAGTCACGGCTGGTGACAATAACTGTAAAAATAGCCCAAATTAAGAAAAACAATATTCTGTTCTGAAAGAAAACTGTCCACAATCCGCAGTTTAGTCTGATTCCTCGCTCTTTTACATACTTTAAGAGACATGACCATGTTGTAGCACACGAAAAGATTTATTTCTAATATGAAACACATATTTAGTATTGGTTTGGCAGTGGTAGGAAGGAAACCACAGGCAGCTGGCATGGATTAAGTGTTAGTTGCTTGATAAACCTGGAGTTGTCAGAACTTCCAGCTTCCCTACTGGATCTGCTGCCATCCAGAGCTAAATATTTGAGAAGGGTGCTTTTGGATGAGCAGGGCTTTGTTCTTAACATCTTAGCTGCAGGGTTACAAGCAGGAGATATATGTTTGCACACATAAAATTTGTATTAAAAACAAGAGCTGCCTGTAGCTTCTCTAACATTCTCTCTGTCGGCTCCCTGGGAACAGCATTAGCAGTACCCCTCTGGATCCTTCCAAATTATGAATATTACAAACACAGTAGCTCACTGTTTCCTGGAATAGCTTCACTATCTGAAATTTCCACTGTTTCAAGTTAGAGAATTCTGAGTCTTTTTTCCTCTGAATGCCAGACCCTGTTTATTGACTAAAATTCAGCTGTTCTCTAAGGGAAATGGAAAAAACTCAGGTTTATGATGCTGTCACCTGAATGACTGCAGCGCTTAGCACAGTGCAAAATCTGAATTAGATATTCCAAATTACTAAATTCACTTCCAGTGACTCACTGGAAGTATTGGAGCTTTAAAATCTTCATTTGGTAGTAAAACACTGGCACCCAAGTGTTTCCACAAAGCTGACATGGGAGGCTTTTGAACATAGGCCAAACAAATTAATTTTGGAATTTGAAATAACATCCATAAGGATTTTTTCCTATTTGTTCAGTTCTGGTCGCTGTTTCTTACTGACATACCTTCTGACTTGAAGTAGAAGTGAAGACTCTTTAAAATGTCTCACAATTATTCATTTATGAAGTGTGGGACACAGCACTGAAAATTGAGATTTTTGCCTTAAAAATGTCAGTGCAGGTGTCTTGACATTCTCCATTCTCTCCCATGTGTCCCAGGAGCAGGGGTTTGCTCTGCCTCCACTCCATGGAGGACTGCTCCCTCAGCCTTGGAAACTCCAAGCACTCAAGTGTCAGGACACTCAATCCTTCTGCAACTCCCAGAGAAATTATTCCGTGTACGGACCAACCAAAACCAATAACCACCATATTCCCAATACTTGCCTTTTGCTATATATGGCTCACATGGTTTTAAGCATTTTCCTGTAACTTGCAGTTTCACAAACTTTTAATTCCAAGTGCACCACAGGATCCCTTGATTCCAGGAGACTTTAAGGGAAAAATCTCCAGAAGCAGCAAGGAAATCCAAACCATTCCAAACAGCACTGGGGTGTGTCCTTTACATTTCACAGCATCATCAGGGGATTTATGTCCCTGTTTCCAATGAAGAGAAAAAGCACATTTACTTTGGGCAAAGTCACCTCTGACAGCCATTTGCCACAAAGCAAAGATGATTAAACAAAACCTTCTTAGGAGATGGTTCCTGACAGGGCACCCTGCTTGCTTGTCATGGGAGGAACATGCCAGAAAACACAGGTTTATGCTTAGCAAGTAATCTTGGATTTCACAGCTCTAAATGCAATTTTATGCCTGATTTTTGTCACCCAGCCTTCTATTAAAGCTCAGATATTAACAGTGTCAGATGCCAGGCGACCTCCCACGACCCCTTGGGAAGTGATTGCCACTAACCAAACAGTTTGATTTCCTTGGCAGCCTTACAAGTGATTCCCATGGGGATGGGGCTGCTTTGAGTTCCTCCACAGCAGCTCCAAACCACCAAAGGCCAGCGAGGAATCATCCATACAGCACTAATTTTGCACAGGAACCTATAAAAGCTCCATGAACTGAGCACAGCTTAGCTATAAAGCCTCTTGCAGCCTGGCTTTTGTGTGTGGGTCTCAGGCTGGGGGTGTGTATTCTATCTCCATCAGTTAGAGGTGGGGCAGATATCTGCTGTTGATTGGGCAGTTTTTTCTTTATCTCTTCCACAACCAATCCTCCCTCTGGGAAATACCTTCTGTTAATTGAGTGTCCCTGCATGGCTGATAAAATTCCGTCATCCCATTGGGAGATGCTCCGCCCAGGGGGAGGAGCCAAGCATTCCTACCCGGATACAATCTGAGGTCTGGAGCACCCCAGCAGCCTTTGCCCACTGCATTCCCAGAGGGAGACCAGGCCCATCTACATCCCTCCTGGACCTTCAGAGGAAAACTCCCCCCTTGTGCAGGATCCCTGCTCCAGCAGAACCACAGCTGGCACTGCAGGAGGGCTGAGCCCCCCTGGGATGGGACTGTGCCACCACCCTGACCCACAGCGTGTCATCTCCTAATTCTGACTCTGGCAGTGTTTTGTTTTTTGGGGTTTGTTTTGTTTGTTTGTTTGTACTATTGCATTTGTATTTTAAATTTTCCTAGTAAAGAACTGTTATTCCTACTCCCATATCTTTTGCCTGAGAGCCTTTTAATTTCAAAATCATAATAATTCAGAGGGAGGGATTTGCATTTTCCATTTCAAGGAAGGCTCCTGCCTTGAAATGTCCTGAAATGTCGTCCTTTCAAGGAAGACACCTGTCTTTTCAAACCAAGACACTGGAGAAGATTTCACCCCTCACCAGCTGCCAAGGCAGAGGTGGGCAGCCCAAAGGAGCTCGGTCTGTGGGCACCCCTCCTTTCTCCAGGTGTGTTTCCAACAATGACGTTCCCACACCAATCCTCCTGCAAATATTTTGGCCTTTGGCTCACTTTCCCCACACAGCCCCTTCAAGTGCCACTAAGTCAGAAGTGAAAAATAGGACTTGGAGAGCACATTTAACGTAAGTAAAGAGATTAAGGGGTTTATCTGTCAACACTGGATTCCAGATGTTTTTAAATTAAAAGAAAAAACAGGAGACTAAGAGAGATGTTAATTATAAGCTCTTTTCTTCCTTTTAAAATGTTTTAAAATATTGCTTAAAATACCTAACTTTTTCTGTAGGTTTTGGAGAAGGTTTTAAAAAAATATCAGCCTGCATTTCAGACTAAACTTCAGTGTCTGCACTGAAGCTTGAATATGTTTTTCCTGGTACATAAAATCAGAGTTTCTTTGCATAACCAACATTCAAAGAAGAGTTATTTCATAGAAATCCCTGTGTATGACTTTACCAGTGCCAAAACTCAGGCTCAGAAAAATATTGAATTCCACTGGTTTTCATCCTTGACTCTCAATTTCCTAGTCCACTAGGAAATCCCTAGTCCACTTCTAGGAGCAATGAAATCATGGACCTACAGCAAGCTCCTGTGACACAGTGAATAAGTTTTTAAAAATAATCTGGAAAGGGGATGGGACTAATTTAAAAACAAGCAAATCCTAATAGTGGTTAAATTCAGAATTAACCCCGTTATAAAAAGAGGAGCCCACCTCTTCTGTTTTACTCATCTTCCATGTGGAGGACATCTAATTTAATGTTCCTTGGGGCTGTACCAGTGGCTTCTGGGATTTACTTGATCAGTTTGTGCTGAATTCTTACTGCCAATTTCTCCAAGAGGAAATTGTTATTAATGTCCCATATCTAATACAGATTCTGCTCCTGTAGGCTTCATATCCTCTTCAAGGCAAAACAGAACTCAGGACTGAGAGATTACTTCACTGGGATTTCCTCGTGGAGATCCCTGTGTCAAGGACATCAGATGGCACTTTCCACCCTCCTCTTGGGCATGAGTGCCATCAATTATCCTGATTAAAAACGGTGGGGAAAGCTTGTGCCAGCTGAGCATTTCACAGTTGAAAGGATCTGATGCTGCAGCACTGGGACAGATGGCTTCGGATAAAAATAAAAGAACTCAAACCAGTGGGTTCTTCTAGCGCAGTGATTCCACTGAGACTGGGTGTTCTGGAAGAGCAGTCATTAATTCTGTGACAATACCAGGCAATTTTGAGCAGTTAATGGCCTGATACAAAAGAGCTGAGAAGTTAATGTGTTCGGGGGTTTTTATTGCAATAATTAATTTTAACAGGAAAGAGCCCATTTTATTTCCTAACTCTAGATTTGGCTGCTAATCCCCAAATTTGGGGTGTGTAAAGAGAGATAAAAGCTGATTCATTATAACATTCTGCAGAGATTGTATGGAAGACAAAGACATAATCCCTGATCTATGTTCCCTATGAACACATGCCTTGAAAAATTTGGGAGTTTCTCACAGGATTTTAGGATGTTTTCTAGATTTCTCCTGACACAAGTCAAGCCTGCTAGCCAGGCAAGAACACTGAGAAAGTTGAACATTTCCAAATGCTGGGCCATTGGAGTCTGATGATGGAGGGCCTGAATCCTGCCCCTGATGCACAGTTCATGGGGTCAGTGTTGCAGTGAGCTTTCCTAAACCAGGCCAGTTTTACTGACTGTAACCTCACAGATGGTTTATTTTATCCAAATTAGTGATGTTTATTGGAAAAGACCTCACCAATTCTCTTTCTATCAGAGAATTAACAACATTGCCTGAATTGGGGATATATTTCTTCATACATTTAATATAAACCCTGCTGGCTCTGCTACTCGTTCCAGAATCACAAATTCTTGGAAAACTTAACTGCATTCTGAGTCCTTTCCTCTTACCTTTGGATCTCCTTCTTGGTCCCACATTCTTTTCCACAAACCAAGTAACTCTACCCCTCTTCTTGGCCAGGAGCAGTTATTGAATCTCTCTGTGAGCAGCAGCACAGACAAAGGTTTGATCAGAAAATCTGACCAGCAGGAGTGATGAGAGGAGGCTGCAGAGAGCCCCCAGACCAGGTGCCACAACAACACCTGCCTTGGAAGGAGGGATGGCAGCACTGAGGGCACTTCCCTGGAAGTCCTAAGCAGTTCATAGATATTTCAGAACTCAGGATTCATTCCCTCATAGAAGAGCTCCATTTGTAGAAGACAACCAATGTCTCTTCTTACTGTTGATGGTATCCCAGAGCAAACCTGCAACATCCCTCATAGGTCCCATAATGGAGTACCTTCAATTGGGCCAAAATCCAATTATTTTTTTACACAAAGCCAGCTGACATCTTGAGTTCATATGAGGCACACTGTGTTTTCTCTGGCATATCCTTGAGCCTGACTTCATTACTTTATATTTATGTGACAGCAAAAAAAAAAAAAGCCTATGCCATATGGATGCATTGGGGCAGGAAAAAGCAACCAAACTCTGCTGAAATCAATGGAGTTAACTGGAAAAAAAGCACTGTGTATGAATCTGTGGAGAACTCTAGGAAGATGAACTCACAGTGAAGACTCAGAGCTGTGCAAACTAAACTGCTTTATGAGGAGCTTTGGATGGAGTACAAGCACCTCTCTGTGTGTTCTCATGCCTGATAAATCTGTAAGTGGATCTGCCTCTCACACATGTACAGCTGGAAGAACACTCAGTTTTTAAATCTTCACTTATTACAAAGCATGGTGATCCTTCTTGCGATCGCTAAACACGTCCATATGCTACAGCAATTTCAAACTGAACTGAAGGAAGATGTTTTTCTCCTCAAGAGCTCGAGCTAGAATGAGAAATGGGAGGATCTTTGTGTTGGAGAGTGATGCCTCAAGTTCAAGTCAAGTCATTGTGTTGGCTCCTGCCCTTTTCAGCCAGATGCACTAAAACAAAACCAACCCCAAAACTGGAGCCATGTCCCCTGGACAAAGAACATCCTGTGAGCTGGAGGCACAGCACATCTGGGGGCCTCATGTTGCTGCTGAGCAATGCATGACCTGGGGACACTGTCATCTTGTGCTTAACAAGTCTCCAGGGGGAAAGCTGACATTTGAAAGGGACCAAAAAGCTTCTTCATGTGATGCCAAGGCACCCTCTCCCGTTTCACTGGGAAGTGGGAGCATGTGAGCTGCACAGACATGAGCTCATGTAGCTGGGCTGATGCACAGCCTCCCAGCCCCAGTGCCAAAAGCCTGTGCCAAGACACATGGCATCTCACAGCACCTTTCATTTCTAGCTCTGTCCCACCCAGATTTCCATCAAGTTCTGGATTGAAATGGTAATCAAGGTGGAGGGACAATCAGAGATGCATCACAGTCACTGCTTGGGATTAGTTCATTAGTCTCACAAACTCATGGTGCAGTCAGATGAACTCATTAACTCATTTTTTAATTAGGAATTTCCCTATAAGCTGTTCTTTGCAATCTTCTCACCAAAGAGGTAGCAGGTGTTTCTTGAACACTTCCAGGGATGATGACTCCATCACTTCCAGGGAAGCCTGTTCCAGTGCCTCACCACCCTTTCAGTGAAGAAATTAAATTGCCTGAAGCTAAAACAGAGAAATCTGTCCCCTCAATACCTAAGGGAGGGCACACAGAGACTGTATGGGGATGATCCAATAACACCAGAATTCCTTCACATCTCCCTTTAAACTATCTTGTGTATCGTTGGGAATGTTCTAGATCACTGAAACCCTTCTTTCCAGCTCTGCACAGTGGAAGATGTCCGAGCATATGTTTAGACCTGGATTTTGTCAGAACTGCTCTCAGTTTGTGGCATCCACAGAGAGTGACTTAATTACTGCCAGACCCCTTCAAGAAGGCAGCCTTGGCTGCTTGCAGGCAGGACTGAAAACTTTCCAGAGCAAAGAAACCATCCCCAAGACCAGCTAAAGTTGTTTTCTGTCCCTGCCACTTCCAGATGAAGCACTGCTAAGAAGAGGTTTCACTTTTTAAAAGGAAGCATGTTCTCAACATGGTTTTTATAAATGAAACCACATCACTCCTTCAAAAGACGACAAAGGAACTTGCATGCATGATTGATGAAATATCCAAACACTCTTACAGGGGAAAATGTAACAAACACCCGGGCAGATCATAAGCAACACGTCCCAGAACAAGGCCTGACAAACAGCACACAGCAGTCATTCACATTTAGAGCCTGACACTGAATATTTACTTAATACATGTTTATTTTAACTGGAAATAAAGGAAAGTTGGTGATGAGTCTTTAGGTACTGGTACAAACATTTTCAAGTGTCACACAGGCCATGGCAGGCTCATTATTATTTGGTGTGAAGCATGAGAGATTCCTGGATGTGGCTGTGGAGGGGGAGAGCCATTGCTTTGGGTACAAAACTCATTTTGAGGAGACAATCAGGTTCCAGTAGTGCTGTGCAGACTCCCTGTGGCTCACTGGCCTGTGTGTCACAATCAAATCTGTGAGGTGGTTTGCTCCATGTGAGGGTGGGAGGCTGCCAACCTTAACAAAATAATTTTTGTTATTTGCAAACACAAAAAATTGCTTTAGGCTGGCTGGACATGCCAAAGCCTTGATCAAAATCATGTCCCTTTCATGGGGACAAAAACACATGTTCACATTATCCCAAAAAGAAACAAGGGGGCATGGGGGGAGAACGGGAGGAATCTTTTTATCTGGGTTTAGCATGAAAATACCATGCATGGCTGCCAGTTGTTTATCGGCTTTTTCAGATCAACAATGTGTTCTTCCTTAGGCATTTCATTGAGGAGCTTTCTGTCAGTCTAACTTGCATTAAATAACCAAAACCAAATGGGGAACAGTCTCGGGCTCTGCACTTGTCACATGACACTGCTGCTTAAAGAGCTTTTTTGGTCACCAACTCACAGCAAGAGTATTCTGGAGAATCTAATTCATAAATTCTCGCTGGTTTTGCTTTGAGATCCTTCCCATGTGATTCCCTTTTTCTTTTTTTCCTGTGCCAGAGGAAGGAGCACAGTTTTTGCTTGGGTCAGTCATCTCCACTTCTCCACTGGGTAGTTCTGCCGCTGGTCCGCTCTTTGGTCCCTTCTTTACATTGTGTGCCCAAAAAGGTGAATAAAAACCCCCCAAAAAATAAAGGGGGGAATTTCACATCATGCCAAGAAAATCTGATCTTGAGAGAAGAAGCACCAGGGAGAGAGAGAGAGGTCAGGGACTGGAGTCGGGGAAAACAGCCAAGCAAAGAAAAACAAGGTGTCCTTATCTTGTGAAAAACACACCTATCCTTCAACCTCAGAAGATCTTCTGTGAACAAATACCATGAAGGAAAAGGCAGTGATTTGCATAGGGAGAGGAGTGAATCAAAACAGGGTTTTACCACCTCTCTCCTGTGTTCCAGTGAAGGCAGAAAGCAGGAAATACAAACACCCAGGATGTGTGCCCCAGCCAGGGGCAGGGCAGGAAAGCACACAGGATCTCTGTCAGCTGCTGTGACTGTGATCACAGGGACTCTGTCAATCATTAAGGCAAAGCATCAGGTGTTCCTTCCTGCCCAGGTGAGTTCTCACACTGCACTGTGGCAGGTCTTGCCAGATGGATGAGCCCTAAATGGCCACGGGCACAGGAAGCCATGCATGCTGTTAGACTGACGCTGAGATGGAGCAGGATAAGGCTGGGAAGGGCTGGCGTTTGGAGTGACAACAGCAATCAGGACGCTAAAAAAGGAGAAAGCCATCAGTCATCTCTGTTCCCCTCATCTTCCAGGTGGTCCCAAGCTCTAGCCATCTTTATGATTTAAGGGTCACTGGAATGTGTTCTTTGACAGTCTCCATCCTTCTGGCAGGGGCTGCACCTGATAACAGGCACAGATAAGAGGGGCAGAGAGCCGCCAGTTCCTGCCAACACCTGCTCTGCACAGGGAGGTGCCACAGCTCCATGCAGGGCTGGTTCTGGGCACTGTCAGCACCTGCAGGGCTGAGCCCTGACTCTGCTGTCAGCTACAGAAGTTTTGTGTCCTGTGGCCACTTCCAGAGCGCTGAACTTTGCTGGATGGGGGCATTTATTCACCAAACTTACCCCAGCACATTCTGACCAGCCAGCAGTCCAGCAACATTGCACATCTTAAATTATTATATAGCATTTACGTGAGGTTTGAAACTGTCCATGGTACCCCTCAGGTATTTCGCCAAAATGGTTAATTGAGAAAAAAAATTATCTGCAATACCTCCTGACAAAAATGACTGGAAATTGACAGTGTTCAATGAATCTGAAAGAAACAAACCACACTGAATTACAAGCAAGTGAGGAAGTTAGTTCACATTTTGAGCTCCTTTTGTCTTTATTACCAGAGCTGTGGCTTTTTTGTCCTTACAGCTGTCTCTCAGCAGTGCTCCAACAGAGGGCTCTCCCTTGAATTTCAATTGAATATTCTCTTTCTTGAGAGAATTTGAAATACATTCATTAAAAATAAATAGCCAAAGAAATATTTAGAGCCAGTGCAATTGAAATGAGCTCACATAAATTAAGAATTATGGAGAAAGTTGTGTTTTAAAAAGGAAGATTTACCACCTGTCTTAGACAATAGGTGGAAGCCAAAGGACCTGCAGTTCTTACTGTGCATTTCACATTCCTCCTGCCTTCCCCACTGTTTCTATGCTCAAGTGCTTGTTAGCAGAGTGAAGAGCTTTTCTTTTTTGGGCCTTCTTCATCTTTGAACTTGGCTCTCAGTCTGCTGGTGAGAATATGAGCATCATAACTTCTACTTAGGACAGAAATTGTAGCAAGTGAAACTATGGGATACTTTAATATATATAAAGCCATCACACCCAGTTATTTCTCTATCATTTCATCAGGCACCAGCAAGGAGGGGAAGTGCAAACAACCTCCATAAGGAGCAGGATGGATGGACACCTCATAACTCTGATTTCCAGCTGAAGTCACAACAGAAAAGAGTTGGAGTTACTAACATGATGTTTTCCAGCAGAGCAATAATGCAACTCCTTTAGCATCAGGTATAGAGACAGTTTTCAGTTCTCATCGAGGGAACTGAGGGAAGGATAGAATAAATGGATATTTGCCCTCTGTCCCTGTACAAGGCTATAAAAAGAAGCATCAGAGAAGGATGAGCAATAAAGCTGTTGAACAGCATCAGCAAAGGATGCCCAGTTTAGCAACGTTTCTTACCCTAGAAGCAGCCTGAAATGCTCCAGAGAAATGATCTCCTCAGTTCATGGGGCATGGAGAGCATGAGGACAGGGATTGGAGGCCCTTCCACACCTCCTGTCCGTGGCCCCTCTCCTTTGCTCCCAGAGCACCTGAGTGCAGTGAGGTACCAGCTCCCCGCCTGCAGAGAGGGGTGCGAACAGCACAGGGGGACACTCCACACCCCCTCCCTCCCAGCCCGGCCCAGAGATGCTGTTTGCTCACTCCAGGCACTCACTGCTCTGGGGGACAGCTGATGGAGCCCCACAGAAACGCTGGATGGTGGCTGACATTCTGCCCCTCATTCCTGCAGTGCTTCTGGGCAGATCATCAGCCTTATCTTTGAGCTTCCTGCCTCAAGTCACAGCCCCACTGTTATTCAAACTCAGTTTTGTATTTAATTTAATTTCCTTGTTTTTGTTTAGCTTTGATAAAGGAAAGGAAATCTTTTCTAATCGGCTCAAAACAAGAGCACTGACTCAAGAGCAAGTTCAATGAGCTATCAGGGGCAACAGGATGCTAATGGCTAATGCAAAAGTCTGAGAAAGAGTCATGGGAACAAAAGCCACTGGAGGGAGAACAACTTGTCCTTTAAATCCATGAAGGGGAAGTGGGATGTGGAGAAAAGTTCTGAGTTGAAATGCCACTGCAGGAGGGGCTGGGACAGAGCTTGAGCAAGGAGCCAGGGTGAGCTGAGAGGGGAATCACAATGCAGTGAGCTTTGGGGAATCACAATGCAATGAGCTGAGCTTTTTGTGCAGGTATGAAAATGTTTGTATCTGTACATAATATATACACGTAAGTACATAAATACATGTGATAAGGGTTGTTTTTTGGGGTTTTTCTGCCAGGCAAGGGTACTGGAAAGGAAGACTTACCCACACAATCACAGCACATCAAGGAATTTAACCCAAAGTATTCCTGGAGTTGGGAAAGTTTCCATTATCTCCCCCAAGATGTAGTCACACATATTCTCAGGACACCAAACAATCCCTTGACGTTGGTTTGATTGCACACCAGTGTAGAATAAAAAGGTTTGAGAAACTGAAAATGTAGAGGGGTCAGTCCTGCCAATCTAGGTCAGCATCTAGAGTTTGAACGTGGCAGAGAATTGTGCGTACCTTCAGAGCTGACAAACAGCCACATGACAGAGCCTCATCCACAAGTGTTTCCAGGAGCTTCAGGGAACTTTGGCTCACATCCCAGAATCCCTGCAATTTTCAGGCTAGCTAAGGACAGAAGTGCTCCTACAATGAGCTGCATAAAGAGTAAGTCCAAGTCATAAAAATACTGTGCTAGCGGTTGAGAAGGTTGGAATACAAATGCAAGTGGAGAAACAGATTAAGGTCAAACAGTCATATCAGAATTACCCCAGTGTGGTGCATTTACAGCTCCTTATCTCCAGCTGAGACAATTTTTAATGTAAGAATTCACATGAAAACCAAAGCTGCAGCCATCAGAACCCTTCTGATAATCACCAACCCCACTTCCAGCCAGATTGCTTCCTTTCACAGTTCTTGGTTCAGCAGTTCTAACTCTCTTAGATCTTCCCAAGCAGATTTGCCCTCATTTTCTCACCTCCACTGATGTCTAATATTTAGGTCAGGTCTACCTTCTGACCTACTCCATGCAAAATTCCCATTGCATTTTAACTGCATTACATCTGCCATTACAGAAACCCTGCTATGACATCCAGCTTTTAATGCAGTGCTAGTTACTTATTTACTAGCTCTGCAGGCCCAAAAATTCCCTGGCTCTTCCCATGGTTTGCTAAGACTGTCAAGGGCATTTTTTTTTTTTTTTTTTCCATTAGGGCATTTTTTTTCTCCATTGTTACTAATTCACATTAAAGGCCCTTGGTCATGCTCAGTCATGCTGTCTCTTTGATCAGCACCCAGGTCAAATACCATGAGAACAGCCTTTCAAGAGATGTTTGGCTGTTCTGCCTTCCATCATCTCTGCCAGCACACAGGCCAGGGATTTCATTACCTTTACTGTAATGGGTTCTTTGCAGACTTCAAGCTCATCTTTATTAAATCTTCTCCACACATTTTCCCCTACATTCTCCAAAAACCCATCCCAGGGCTTTGTTTGAGTTACTCAGTGAGCATTCTTCCATCTAAGTACAGATCCAGCAAATTGAAGCTCTGCAGCTTGGTCTCTCTCACTCTTTTGGACCTAAATGTTACCTGCAGAAAAAATGACATCCTTATCACTCCTCACAAGCCTTGGTTTCCTCTGAGGTGTTCAAACCCTTTAGCATCAACATAACCTAGAGTATTTACTGACTCCCAGAAAAGCATTCCCAAGATGATCTTAAGCTAAAAACTGGGCTTTATTTCCTTCACATTTAAGCACTGTTTGGAGTCTGGTTTTTTATTTGCAGTACCTTCTGGTCTACAGCTCTCTTCTGAGCTGTATTTCTTCTCTCTTACAACAGTTAACTCACCACGGTCAAAAAGGAAATGTAAACCATTCAAATTCACACCATTCTGAGAATTTCACAATGAGGGTATTAATCCCACCCAGTCATATGAAAAGTTATAGAAATGATACTTAAGCATCTCTCTGACTTAACCTTTCACTGAGGTCAAACAGAGCAGAATGTGCAATGTTTGCCATTGCAATCAATTCATATTTGCACCTTGTTTTCCAAGCTCTGCCAGACCCTTTTTTCTGCTGGAAGTCAATTTGTGGCAAATACACAATATTTCTTATACCTCCCTAAAAGCTAGACAGCAAACATAAATGCAGATTTTTAAAAAAATTAAATATATATATATATTCTGATCACATTTCTGTCCTCTCCTGAGCTCTTAATGGATAAAGTCTCTCCTCTGCATGAACAAAAATAGGTTTTTTATAAAGCAGTTTAGACATATTAGGCTGTACAAAGAAGGGAAAATACTGCAACATTTCTTCCATTCTGGTTTCTCTCTTCTAGAGAATTGGGCATACTCACTTGGAAGTTATTCAAGCTTCCAAACCAAATCAGTTTCAAAAGCCTTTGAGTCTGTGTAGGCCCTCCTGTTTTCAATAATGCAGCAGGAACACTATCAGCCCCTGGTGCTTTATTGGTCCTGAGAATTGTAATTGTCTCTCAAAGCTCCTCAAAATGTAGTATTTCTACAAAACAGCTGAGCTCTCTGGATTACAGCCAGTGTCTCTTTTTTCCACCTCGCTGTTGAAGAGATCACAGTATTTTCTCCATTTCTTTAAAGTTACACTGTAATTTCCACTTTCATCCTCAGTCCTGCTCACTCATTTCTCCACACATGGATATTCTTGTAAAGTGCATTCACATTATTAATCCCTCTCTTCTCCCCTGTCATCTCTATTGTGTTTTATTATCTGATGTGTCATTTAACTCATCCTCCACTTGTAATTCTTAGCATAAGGTGCCTCATTCTGAGACAAACAATTGTCTCTGCAACAGCTCCCTCAGCCCCTTCACACAAAGTTTCAGCTGCAAGTTCCCCCTCTATGTTTCAAAAAAAAAATCTCTCATTCATTATCAACAGGTTTCTAAAACCTCAGACCTGATCTCAGGTAAGATCAGCAACATCTGGGGTTTCTGGATATGTCAATTATTTTGTCTTTTCTATGGGCTCATGGGTTTTGTTGTATTGTTTGCTTCTTTGAGGTCACACACTCAGCAACAGCCTCAAGCCTCTCTGGATATCACCTTGTCCTTTGAGCAAACAAAAGTTTCAGACTGACTGACATCAGCTCCATTTAATCTTACAAATGTTCTACTGCTCTTCACAACTGTTAGACATTGCAGGACTAACTCATCTCTACTATTTAACAGCATTAGAAGCACACCCAGAATTCTTTAAAATTCCACATGGGATGCAGTTTTAATTTCATCAGAAGGCAATTATTTCTAATGTAACTTCATACAAATCATTGTGAGCAAAACAAACTGTGTGTTACCCTTCTATTCTGGGGAAAAAAAAAGAGACATTCATTGATAACTTCAAACCCAAGAACTTCTAAATCCTCTCCCTCATAACAAAAACTTTACCCATTTAATGCCTTTGAGTCTTTGCAATTTGATATATTTCTGAAGAGAATTTTGTGCTCAGGCTTTTTGCAATGACAGGATGCTGTGAAGGTCCACAGTCCTCTGTCTTTACATTTTTTCCCTGTATTATAAAAATAAGTTGAAGATACTAATTTTTAAAACAATCGAGGCAATGTGGGAGACTTACTAATTTCATATAATTTGGAAGCTTTCTGGCCACATGAGTTCAAAAGTTTCATGCTTCCAAATCCCTGTTCCAAATCCCTGAGGTCCTCTATCCATAGAACTGACTTACTGGGGATTTGTTTGTTTGAAGGTTTATTCCAGTGTTTAACTGAGCTTTATTTGTCCTTTGTCCTACAAAATGTCTGACTGAAGAAACACTTCTAGCCCCATCTCTCCTACCAACATTGTTCTTGCAGTCCCAGAACATCCCAGATATGCAATGCATCTTTAAGGATTTTGATGCCCACTGTTTGTGAAAGCCAACCTGGGGCGCAAAGTGTTTGAGCCAAGGTTCACAGGATGTGTGAACGTGAAACAGTCTGGAGGAAGAAAGTGACAAACTTGATCCAAAGTTATTTTCACATCATTCTCCTTGGATGCCAGAAGTACACCAAGATTCCTTTATTCTGCCTTAGTGGAAAAGACAACAGGTCTGCATCATGGGTATCCCACATGGAAGAAAGGGGATGTTCCAGAACACTTTTTATACATTTATAAATTTTATACATTTCTATATTATATATAAATATATATATAAATAAATAAATAAATATATATATATATATATGGGTTTAGAAAAACCACTACAATGAATAACCAGTGCTCAGCTGAATGCAGACAGACCAGCTCATTTCAGTATCATAATAGATCCTTTAAAGTTCATTGCTGAAGTAGCTGTTTCTGTTTCACAGGACAAATTCCTACAGTTTCAGAGACAGGAGTTTAATCCTGGCATTGAGAAGTTCAAAACATTAGTTTTCAACCTGTCCATTTTCTTAGTATGATCAGGTTTTGATCAATGAAAAACATATGAAATCCTACAGTTTATTTCCTTTTCTTTATAGGATTATTATTTTTTTGCTGTCCTGGTGCTTCAAATGAAACAACTTCTGTGAACCTTGTTTGGAAAAAGACACCATGTGCTTACATATCCCAGGAGTCCAAATTGTTCTGATGCTTCACTTAATGTTCTTCATTAAAAACAGCTGAACACAAATGTAAAGGATTAACATCTTTGTTCCTTAATTATTTGATCAATATCTATGTATAGCTGAGATTATTTAAGTGGGGGAAAGTCAATAACTTTTTTTAATTATAAAAATGCTTTTAGGACTAAATCCATGCAAGCAGAAAGGCTCACAAACTAGTTTGAATCACTTGTGTTTATAGTTGGTGGCACCCCTTATTTCCTGGGTTTTGAGAAAGCAGCACTTACTGCAAGAGGACAGTGCTCTCAAAATGTTCAAAACATTTTAAAAATATAGCTCTCTGAGTTCTTTATGCTGAGGAAAAGCTCAAGAAGAGGGATTTTCAATTGTGCATTGAAAATGCTCAATTTTCACCTAAAAAAGACTGGGCAAGACCCCTTGAATACTTCCTCTCTTTTCATCAAGATATGAAGCAGGATTATTATCTGACCTATTTGTTACAAAAACAATAGAAAGGGAGCAATTAATTCCTTGCTCTCCTCCAGAAAGGCAGCCTGGGATCCCAGCAGAGCCAAGGGGTAACTCGGGGTGATCTCATCGGCTGGGCTGTGCTGACGCTTTCCCTGCCAAGAGCAATCCTCTGCAAAGGCACTTCCTGCACAGATAAGGGTAGAGAAGCCCTCTGAGGATGTTGTTATTCCAAAGGCTCGCTGGAGAAACTCACGGATGCTGTACAACTCCTGGAGACCAGCTCAAGAGCAGGAGGTGGCTGCAGAGGGAGCGCTTGGGATCGGCGCCTCGAGCCTTTGTCCTGAGCCCACGAAACAAATTCACATTTTCTCCCTTCTCAGAGAATTTTTTCCCCTCACAAACCCGTTTCTCTGGAACATGATGAGAGCTTCTATGAATAGTCTTGGGCAAGATAAGCCCTGAAATAATGATTCAATAATTATTGAGTTTATAGTGTTGGTACAATCTTTCCTATATATTTTTAAGGGTGACAGAGCAAGACTGTACAGTGAAAAGTTGACTTTCAAAAGTGTCATTCAACAGGTCTGTATTCACAGTTGTGATCAATGTTAAGCCCTTGACAAAGACAGAACTGAAATTCTGTGGATGCTTTGTGCCTACAACCAGTAGTTTTCTTTAGAAGTTGTTTTTGTTTAGAAGAATAGTCAGGAACAAAAGGGAGGCTGAGAAAAGTTGCAGTAATTGTGCAAATAGAGAAGTGGTTTTTCTTCTAGAAAGATCCTGAACAACATTTTCATAAAGAATTGTAGTGTCTATTAAAAGGACTTTAGACAGTAATTACAATGCCTATGCAATTACAATTCCTATACAATTTGCAATTACAAATGCCTATAAAGGATCACTATCTGCATAGATTTGAGGGATTCTGGACACCTCTTGCTCTTTTCAAGATTTCATCCCCAAGCTTGCTAAGGATGGCTTTGTCCTACCCAGAGCCCTTTCTCTGTTGAGCCATCCAGCCTCCATTTGCTTCTGCAAGCATCATTTTCCTATTAGAAATGATGTTTTTATTTCTCTCCTATCACACTGAGCAGTGGGGATATTCCTCCTCCAGCAGCTGGAGTGCAAGGCCTCTTGCCCTGTGGGGATTTGGCAAACCAGCTGCAAACTCAGTGGAGCAGGGAGTGAGATCTGCAGAGAGGATGTCTTGACTGTAATAGCACACAGATCGCTCCATTCCTGCAGAACTAAAACCAGGCCACTGTTTTGCTTTTTAAGAGACAATGGGTCTCTTTCTCCCCTCCTCCCAAACAGGCCAGGCACAATAGCTCCAAAATGAAAACCTTTTGTGAGCGCATATTATTTGGTTTCAAGATGCCTGGAGTATAATGATGATTTTTTTCAGCTCCTTGCAGCAGCTGCCAGCATTTCTGTGCAAGGAGAGGGGAGTACTGAATATCTTTGTGTTTGTTATTTGCTATTAGTTTTAATTTAATTTAAAAAAAAAAAAAAACTTTCAAAAGGCTGTTTAGGAAATTGCTGCCAGCCCTCCTGGTAACCCCAATCCATTTTCCTTATGGAAGGAAGTTCAGCAAGGAAAGCCACCACTTAGATTTAGAGAGCACTGACCTATTCTGTGCTACAACAGAAACTTGCAAAGCCTGGGGAGAACTCTGGAGAAATAATGAGAAGTGGGAAAAAAGCCTCTCAGAAACAATAGAAAGACTTTTCTCAGACTCATACAAGAAATATTGTTATTCAGAAAAGAGTAAAACTCACAATCGGTTTGTCTTCCTCTCATCCCTTTCCCCCATCTCAGTCCTTTTCTGGACTTTTCTGGAACTCACCTTTGATGCATTTCTTGGCTGGGGTTATAGCCAAGTGTGTGTAAGCACTAATGCAGCTCCAGGTATCTGGCTCTATAAGTGGTTCTGCAAGGTTTAAATTACTTTTTCTGGGATAAGAAGAACAGTGTCAGTCCTCTTTTGACATCTTCGGTAAGAAAAAAACCACAATTATTTTCTTTTGCTGTTGTTTATTTTTACTTAAGTTCTTTTTTCATTGTACCACATTTCTATAGAGATTCCTCTAGTAACTGAATCACTTCACTCCCAGACAGAACAGAGCAGAGCAGGGACTTCACCGGCTCATGTTTCTGCCATGCCAGGTGTGATTTTGGTTTCTAGTCAAAGAACAGACATCTGCCTTACAGGTTGCTGACCACTGAACCCAAGGGCTGCCGCAAACCATATTTGCAAAGGCTGAATAAAAATCCCTCAGTATTCAATACGTTTGAATAAATTTTCTCACTTGACTACCAAAAAAAACTTCACAGCAAAATGAATGCCATACTTAGAGCATGGAATAGAGATCAGAATTCTGCCTTGAGGTGGAGCTGACCCAGGCTGATGATGGAGTGCACCTCTAGAAAACACACAGCTGTGCTTTTTTGGCACTAATATTTATGGTTTGCCCTGCAAATATGGTTTATAAACATGTTGCCTCAATTTGGTGCATGAAAGTGAAGCAGAGCTGGTTCATTCTGGGGGAGGGAAGAAGACACTGGCAAAGGAGTTTCAGTTCTAGGTTTGCCCTGCTTGGAGAGGAAAAAGGAGAGAATGCAAACCCAGAGGGTTGCAATGCCCATCCTTCACAGCAAATATGGGATCTGAGTGTGTTCTTCACTCAAAACTCCTCAGGGCACTGCAGCCAAGCTCTCCCAGCCTGGTCAGGTCCCAGGCTGTGATGGATTTTAGCTCAAGCCTGTCCCCAGCAGCCATTCCCAGTGCTGGCAAGCGAGGGAGCGGAGCTGCCACCATTCACTGTCACAGCCTCAGCCAGGGCCCTCCTGCCTTGTGATTGCTGATTTCAGTTCATTTCTCTGATTTACAGTTTCCTGATTTGCAGGTTGTTAAAATACTTGTAAAAAACACCGGTCTGGAAAATGTTCTTAAGTAATTACGTTGATGACTAAAAATCAGGCTGAAATGGCTTTAATTCATAGCAGCTTATACAACAAGGGAGATTTAGGGAGAGCTTTTATTCTCTACTCATATTTTTAATCTTTCATTCATGTTCATATCCTGCACTACAGACCCCAAAGTGAGTTTATATGGCTAAACTCTCATTCTACAGTCAGGAATTATTTCATTCTCTGGAAAAGCTTTCTTAGGCAAGTAACTTTTTCTATCTGAAGGTTAGTGCTGTGTTTATGTCCTGGAGGGCTTGTAAGGAATTAGAGTATTTTCCCCTTTGGAAGGGGATTGTGGGAATTGAAAGGTTGGTGTCTAAATAGGGAATCCAAGCACCACTGAGAAACAGAGGGGAAATTTATGCAAATAAATGTCACCACTGAGGCTGTGCTCAGGGATTTGTGCAGTGCAGCCTGACACATCCTGGATCTGTAAATGTGCAAGACACAGCCAAGACTACTTTTTGAGTTTTACCTTTGGTGTTGAGAGGAGAGAGATCTGTTGCCATTAATGTTTGGGCCTGCAATGGTGTCATCTCAAGTTTCTTATTTAACCAATCCCAGCTGTGTGAAATTCTTCCTGCAGCAGAGCTGGAAGTTGGAATTAACCATAGAACCTCCCAAAATGTATGACTGATTGGCTCTATTGTAAGGTCTGGTTAGGACCATTCTGACATGTCTTCTGCTGGAAAATGTCTTTGTTAAAACCCTTCAGAAATGCATCTGTTACTTAATACCAAGACAACTCAGAATATCCTGAGTGAGGCCTGGCCAGGATGGAAGATGGGCTTTACCACATCCCAGGGGAATAAGTTCAGGCTATTGTGAGCTGGTTCTGGTTTTGTAATGACTCCCAGCAGGAGAAAAGCTTGAGATCCACAATTTTTTGCCAATAAGATAAACATTCTCTGCCTCAACTCTGTTTGCAAGGCTTACATTATTTAAAGGCCCCAAAGAAGTTGACACCAGAACAAGACTACATTCACACAAGCTTCTTAGGTGGGATGGAGCAGTTTCTGCATTTAGGGAATGTGGATTACAGGAGTTTGCCCATGAGGTGCAGTAACAAACATCTCCATGCAGCTTTGGTGGCCAGGCTGTTCCTGAGCTCTCATCAAGTGCACAAGGTGCCAGAGGCTCAGGTGTGAGTTCACTCATTTGGAGAGAAACAGAACTTCTGGAAGCCTTGCTGATACAGAATTCCTAAAATTTGGAACTTGTTTAGCAGCTTAATGTATTAACAGAAGCATTTAAAAAATGCCTTGGTTAGTTAGTGCAGATGCCTGGTGTGCCAAGAGGCAGCTCTGAGGGAGGTGAGCTGATTTCAGCTGAAAGCCATTACCTTGATGAGTGAAGCAAGAGCTGTGAAAACACCGTCTCCTGGAGTATTGGAAAGTTGGGTGTGCCCAGCATCTGCTTTTGTCAGGACACAGCTAAATGGCATGAGCTGCCATGACTTGCCAGACTCCTGTTTGTAGGATGGAGCATCCTCCTTGTCCTGCTCCCAGGAAACGCTTGTGAGGCAAAATTTGCTTTGTTCCATCCTTCTACATCTGTTGATCCTTCTTCGTCTCATCACACCTTCTTGTGCACAAAAAGGACCTGCTAGAACAGTGTGTTAGCCATCAGGAAAATGGCACATGGAAGGAATGTCCTTTAGCACTGTATTCCCTTACTAAGAAGAAACATTTCATCTATTAGAGATGAAAGAAGAAAGAAGAATCAACATCTTGATCAAAAGTTTTCATTGAATGTTAGAATGTAAGACAGTGAAATGGTGGAAGGTGACCTAGGTTTGAGAATGGAGAAAGGATGTTTTAGGAATTGGCATGTCATGGCCTCATGATTATTATGGCTGCAGAATGGAAGAGAAGAGCAACAGCTTACCATTAACTCAAGGTGAATTTTCAAACTAGCTGCATGTATTTCCAAGGGACAGGCCCATAGCATGTGATATCTGCAGTGCCAAATGATCTGATCTGCTCAAACACTCTGAGATCAGCAAATTCTGCTCTCTCCTTTAGCAACTTGCACAGCAGCAAGCAGTTTAACTTGCCATTATCTCCTTGTGTCAGTTTAATTTACAGTTACCTCCTTGTGTGAAAGGGTGAGAACATGGAACCAGTCAGTTTTAGGATGGAGGTGAGGGTCCTGCCAGTGGAGATTCCACTCCAGTCTACCACAATTTTTGCCACTTATATCCCTTAAGGGAGCCCTTAAGGAACTCCCAGGGATACAGCACAGATGGAGGTAGAGAGTTTTTAAAAGCCATTTCCACTTAGTTAATAACGTGTGTGAATATTGGATTTTATTATTTCCTCTTTGATTTTATGACTATTGCAGATTATTCAAAAAGCAAACTGAAAAAGCCATTTACTGCCTGGGATTGTTTTGTTTTTTAAACCTGTTACACTTTAAAGCATCATGAAGAGTTCCAGATCACACTCTTAACAACAAGAATGCTTTATGAATTAAAGGAACTCGACTGCAAGTCTGAACACCGCTATAAATGGAGGGCTGGGAGTCCATGTGGAGCTGTAAGGCTCAAGAACTCAGTGAAATTTTGCTGAAACTCCTGACTGAACCCTCAAGGGGCTGCCAGCTTTGCTGTGGCTGCCTGCCCTCTCCAAATGACCTTCCCTAACTGGACTGGTGATCTCCTGATAAAAAGATATCAGGGTAATATCTTCCTGATACTTTGGGTAGAAAACAGATGTTCTTGGAGTACCTGACAGTCTCACTTTGAACACTGGCAGGAAATAGATATTGGAGAACACAGAAACAAGAAACTTTATTTTTTTAATTGCACCTGATCCTTCTCAAGCCGTGATGCTGGGGACTAAGATTTGGGCAGGGATCCAAACTGCCTCTTCCTCATTAAATCCATTCTCCTGTTCCCACATGCACATTAAGGTGACCATTAAGTCTGATGTTTCAGTTTTAAATCTCAATTCCCTTGCTTAGGTTCTGGGCCAAACATTTCCTGGGGGAGAGACAGGCACAGAGGATGAGAATCTTTATTCCAGGGCACTTGTTTCCACAAAATGTGTGATGGAATTACAGATCACATTACTGAGTGGTTCTGGCTGTTTTGTCCAAGATGCCAGCTAATTAAGCTGCAATTAAGGTGTCCCCACCTTGACCAAGTACGTGGTTTTTGTACAGCAATCTTCACTAAAAGCTGCCAAAGAGCAGGTGGCACCATGGCCTAAAATTAATGCCTGCATCACCTGCATTTCAGACAGCCATTTCTTCAGGTCACAGACTAGGTCTAGTTAAGTCACCATTTTTCTTCCCTGGTGACTCTCCAGTTTAATTTAAGCCAAAGAGTTTAAGATCAAAAATTTACTGTAGATATTTAAGCACTTTTCCCCCTGCCATGCTCCTCCAAACAACCCTGTTGAGCTTTTCCACCCAGAGGCAACTGCATTTGGCTTTTTACATGGTGTTTGACAAGTTAAAATGAGCCTTTTGTGCTGATTTTCCAGTACAGCAGCTGCTAAGGCAGCTTTTTGTGACTTCAAGCATCATCTAATCAATGAAAGAAAAAAAAGACAGTTAAGTACACATATCATAGTAACTTCACTTAACTGAAATTTGGGTAAATGTGAAGCTGCCAGTGAAACAGATTACACCTGTTTAAGGTTAGCAAACATTCTTTTAAAAGGCTATTCTTAAAACATGATGCTTCTGGACCTGAAAGAAGTGTTAATCCATAGTCATTCACATCTCTGCCACTGACCACTTTAATATGAACTGAACACACAACCCAAACAAGGATTAGATTTGCCAGTCAGGTAGTGGCAGTAAAATTCTGAAGTAAAAGTTCTTCCAATGTGTCAGGCCACTCCTGCAATGGGAATTCTGCATAAATCATGGCAGTGCTCTGTGTCAAATAAAAGCCAAACTAAGTAGTAAGTGACTTAAATAAGGCTACTGGCTTGCTTCAAATTATTCCAAATTAAGTCATTTTTGAACTTAAAACCTTTGGCTTAAAATAAACCAGAGAGCCATCAAGGAAGACAAACCTGAGTGCCATGAAAAGTGAGCTCTGAGTTCATGGATATGATTCATTTTCTCCTTTTCCTTTCCATCCATTCAGGGCCCAGCCAAATGCATCTCTTACCTGGCCTCTCTTTATCCTGAAACTCAGAGTAATGGGAGGAACAGAGGAGATGATGTGGCAGGATGTTTGTAGAAGGTTCTGCTGTGAAAATATATACATATATATATAGAGATATAGATACACACATTATATATATTTATACAGGTATAGCGTAGTGATAGAAACCTGGGCTTAAACAAGATGTCTGGGTGGTATTAATATGGGATTTGCACAAAATCACATCTCTCCATTTCTTCTAAACTGGGCATGGAGAGATCCCTCACACACACATCCACATAACCCTCCCAGGGTATGGCACGAACATCTGAAGCCCCCGTGACTGCAATTCCTGTTGTTGATGCTCACTTTCATCACATCTAATATTTGCTCTGAGCTGACTGCTCCTGAGAACATCACTCTTCACAACGTGCCTGGATATTAATCTTCCAAAGAGGAATTTAAAGGGCAGAGTGAACCCTTCAGGCTAACGCAGGGGAGGTGATGCCCTGTCTGTTTTTAATTAGAGGCAGCTTGTTTAATGAGGTAATGTTCTGTTGGGCTGGGTTATCTCCTGGAAGACAGGGCAGCAGGCAGGCTGCTGGGGAGGGACACTTGAAAACCATCCCAGGCAGGCTGTTTAATGTTAGCACCATCATTCATCACCCGGGCTCTTTGGAGAGCCTGACAGGCAGAGCACGTCCTGGGGGGACTCCATCAGCCTCTGGCGTGCTGCTTAATGCAATTTAGCCAGATGTATCAAAGCAGCAGGCAGGACCCTGCTATTTGGACAGCATTTACAGCATCCTGGGCAAATAGTCAGGAAATGTTCAATAATGTGCCTTGCACAAGTGTGGCAAGAAGCAGATTCTTGGAGTGACGGGTTGCCAAGAGAAATCCTGGCAGTGCCTTGCTCCAGCTTTTAGTCACATGCTGGTTTTGTTGTTATTGTTTGAGGGCTTATTTTTGTAAGGGCTCTCTCAGTCTGAGGTTTCCGCAGGCTGGATTTAAGGTGTCTTGAACACACCCACCTGGTGGTTCCTGATCAAGAGGATGAATGTGAGCAGCAGGATCCCTGGAGTGCTCCTGGATCTGGGCACGGGGCCTGCTGGAGGCTGGGACACCCTCCCAGCACTCAGAGCAGGGCTCTGCAGCAGCCCAAACACTCTGCTCCCCATGCAAAAGGAAGATGGGGTGCTTGGGCAATCCCAGAGTCAATAGCAGTATGTCGCAGACATCTTTTCATGAAAATCCTTTCCTTAGGATTTTTTCTCCTGAGAAGCTGAGAGGTCCTCAGGGACAAAATGTAAACAATGGTTATCTGCTGCTGCAGAATGCCACAGGTGCATCTGTGCTTGGTCTCATGTTGGATGTTTCTGATTAATGGCCAATCACAGCCCAGCTGGCTCAGACTCTCTGTCCGAGCCACAAACCTTTGTTGTGCATTCCTTTCTATTCTTAGCTTAGCTAGCCTTCTGAGGAGAACCTTTCCTTCTATTCTTTTAGTATAGTTTTAATGTAATATATATCATAAAATAATAAATCAAGCCTTCTGAAACATGGAGTCAGGTCCTCGTCTCTTCCTTCAACACAAGACCCCTGTGACCACTGCCACACCAGTACAGACTGGGAATTTACCTCCAGGATAGAGAGTCCAGTCTGGTGTGCTGACAGCCTCTGTTTTGGAATCTAAGAGGGGTTCTGCAGGGTATAGTTCAAGCACACCTAACTGTTTAACACTGAAATAATAATAATTCACAAATTTTGCCATATGAGCCTCTTCCCAAAAACTTGAATATACCCACAGACCCATCTTTGGTTCTCAGTGTGGAATACTGTGTCTGTGAGATCTCTCCATCAGCTACACAACTGGAGGAACTGCTCCCTCGGGAGAGCAGAGCCTGCAATAGGGACAGCAGGGGAAAATGGGTTTCTGCTCTTTCTGCTCCATGTCCTGCTGCCCAGGCAGGTGGCCACTGCCACCAGCTGCCAGAGAAACCCTTGCCATGATTCCTGTGGGTGCTGAGAGCAGATGGGGTTTGTGGCACTGCTGGTTTGCTATTTAAGCCTACAGCATCTTTGCCAGCAAAGGAAGAAAAGAGCATGGTTAATGCGCTGCCCCACAGGCTGCTGGCAGAAGATGTTTAACTTCTAGAGGGGGAAAAGTTCCAGTGGGCCTGGAAAAGGAATAGTTGTGATGTGTATTTTCGGCCTTAAAGCCAAAGCCTCGTTAAATTCCCAATGTAGAAGCAAAGTTGTCCCTTGCACCCATTATTATTATTATTATTATTATTATTATTATTATTATTATTATTATTATTATTATTATTATTATTATTAAAGTTCTACCAAAATTGACTTTTCTGAGGAGACCTCCCCCACTTCTCCCAGGAGCCAGAACTGCAGCTGGGGTGAGGGACAGACACACAGCCCAGACACCTCCCCATGTGCTGTGGTGTCAGCTTCACCTGTGAATTCAGCTTTGGCTCAGGGCTGGTGCATAAAGATGCAAAATCCATCTGGGCCCTGCAGTCTTGGAAAGCTCTTTGATGGTGTTTCCAGCAACAGAAATGTAGCATGTGCAGAGCCTCGCATCCTGTTGCTAATAAGTCTGCTTTTGCACCACTCTGCTACACTTACTAACTTTCATTTACATATTTTTCCAAGAATCTTTTAAACAAGTGGCTAGATGACCATAAATCCTGGGGAGTGAGGAGGGCAGGGTGTGTTGGAAGAACAAGTGCTTGGGGCTCAGTGTAACCCTTCAGTCCCCACTAGAAAAGCCGGGGCCAGAGCAGCAGTGTCCTGCCGTGTGCCCAGCAGAGAAGGTTGGCAGGGAAGGGTAAAAGCTTCAAAAGGAACAGAATTTCTCCTCGTGCTATCCCCAAAAAAAATACAAAATCTGGTGCTGCTGCCAAGCCCCAAAATGCAAATTAATGCAGAATGGGAAATTTGAAATGTTTTGCTAGCAAGTACACGCCATGGTTCTGCATCAATGATGAAATCCCATTGTGGATTTAGCAACCAGGTTCTCTAAACCAAAAGGCCTTCCCTATTTGATGATATATGATGAGGCAGAGGAAATCTGGTGTGGCTTTTTAAGGCAGGAAAGAATAGGGATAGCTGGGTGGAGTGTGTCAAACAACAGCACTATCCAGAGCCACAGACTCCTATGACAAAATAGGGGATTATTGGCGTGGGAGGGTACCAGCCCTGAATTTCTAGGTTTGAGTTCTTCCCTCAACTACCCCTGGAATTCAGCCTCCTCACTGAGAGAATCAGTGACAGCTTGAAAGATTGTCCAATATATATTATTTTTTTTTATACATACATACACATAGTTGTTTCCAATTACCCAGGAATAACTGTTTCCTCTACTGAGCCAGCTGCAGAGATGGTTGAACAATCTGTCTGTTCAAACACACTTCAGTCAACTTTCTCTAGCTGATTTGGCAAGAATTTTTCTTCCTACGACTGGATCTCCTCCAGTAACAACTTAGACAGCCTTTTGACTTTGGGTCATGGCTGTAGGACACTGAATCCTTTCATTTGTCTCTCTGCAAGTAATGACGGGAAAGCCAAAGCACTGCCATGCCCCTGGCTGAGAAAGTGTAATTCTTTGTGCCTCACATCCAGGTGTCAGCTGATTGTACACCACAGAGCAGGAGGGATTGTCTCAAAAACAGGGATTTGGACTGGCACTCAGAGGTTCAAGCCCTGACACACGTCCTGGGTAATCACCCATTTTTGCATCTGCATGTATGGAAGTAACTTCTCCCCCTACAGGTTTCTGCAAGGGATGGTATCCTGTTATGACTGCAGGGATCAGTGTAAGGATGAGCATCAGGGGAAAGAAATCTCTTTCCAGGCAACCAAGGAAGATCTGGGAAAAGATCTGCCAGCAGCAGTGAGGGTGAGCAGGAAGGGACAGTGCTGTCATCAGACTGTTCCACCTTTCCCAGTCCCAGCTTTTTGTGACAGTGCTACTTAGGCTGTGGTTGTAGAGGCTATGAAAACTTCTAGGCAGGTTACAGCACATGCATTTTACTTTTGCAAATTTACCCTGCTCTCTCTAAAACCTCAGCTTGGAATGACAACCATTCATAAATATTTCACATGCCCCAACTGAGTTGCTAGAAGAAAATGTGGCCTTGATTAGCAACTGTTAATCAATTTCCCTTTCAATTAAATCTTGTTGTTCCAAATACAGAGCGAGACCTCTCAGTTTGTAGTGTTCCCAACCCTTATGTTGCTGCTTGGCATGAGGAAACCAAACCCCAGCCTCCAAGGCTGTCATCCTAGGAACTTCCATAACAGTGAAATGCTGTTTTGACAAAATCAGCACTTTTCTGCAGCCATTTCCCTGATGACTTAGAGCAATCTGCTGGGACTGAGGCTCATAAGGGCCCCTGATCTCAGTAATGCAGCTTAATCTCCAAGAGCTGGGTTTCAGCACTACCTAATCACATCGGGCTCCTTTGCCTTTGCCAATCCATTATGTTGCTGCAGGCTTCAAAGATTTTGGTGGCATAATGACATCTTCAGACCTACCTTTATGTGTTTCCAAAATTCCCATCCAATCCCCTGCGCCAAAGCATATCACATTATTTTAATTGCCAGCTCGCTACTTTAGGGGCACCTTCCTTCATAACTTCTGCTCTGCTTGTAATGATGAGATCTCTTGCAGGTGCAGTTAATCAAAAAGATTACAATCACTCCAGAAACACCTGCATTGGAAATAAGTCTGGCTTTTATTACCATGAATTCCTACTGCTGACAAGCTCTGGGAGGAGAGAATGGGGGAAAACCCAAGATCCCTCTGCACAGCTGGAATATAAATGTGAAATTTTCTTTCCATTTATTTTTCTTCTGTAAATGGTTTAGCTGCTATTGATCAAGATTACCACCAAATAAAAATCAGAATCTACTAGCTCGTGGTGTTTTGTGTAACACACTCATAAAACAAATTTATGCCTTCACCACTGGAACAGGCCCTACTTTTTGCTAAGATATGTACAGAACTAGAAATAGTGTTCATTGTCAGGGCTCAGCAAACAGACATTCAGGAGCAGGAAGGATCCTGTGCTGGGATTCCATATTGCATATGGAGGACAAAATATTTTAGTTGTCCCCAGAGCCTGAATCCTCTTTACCTTTGTGAAATTAAGGATAGATATAAAAGATCTCATTAATTGTAATGGGTAGGTAGAACAGGAAGCAGAGAATTCAGAACTATTAAGGGAGCAGAACAAAGATGTGTAACTCACTGCAGGGTAAAAAAGCATTCTTAAAACTGTTGCAAACTCTTCATTTAATATGCCTATTACTGTGAATCTCCTCTCTCTAACTGTTGGGTAGGTGGCAGGCCAGTTTTTCTGAGAAATATGAAGTTTTCAACCTTTACCCCAAAGCGGTAAAGGTGACACAGTATTTCAAAATTCCAAAGTTCAGATAATCAAAGGTGTTGGGATCCTGAAAACTGGCAAAGCAAGAAATAAAATGCCATTCCTTGCAGGAAGTGGAAGGACATCCATGTCCACCAAGGATAGAATGACAACAGTCTGAGAAACAGCTCAAGGCACATTTATTAATGAATGCTAATTTATTGAAGTCTGCAACAGTCCCAGGCTCTGGACACAGAACTTTTAAAAAATTAAATATTGCATTTAAAAGCCATAGAGGATGTTCACAATTTTTCTAGGTTTTTTTTTTTTAAGTAGCTGATAAATGCTGCTTCTACAGTGATCTACTAGCACAGGAAAAAGAAAAATCCAAGTGTCCCACTGAATCAGGACTGAATTCTCAATCCTCACTGCACACAGAGTCAGTATGAAATGGTTTGAATCCACAGCATCCTGCTTTCTCTCACTGGATAACAGCTCAAACCCAACATGTGCTCAAAGGAATGATTTAGTGGCGATAGTCTGTCCCACTGCTTCTGCAAGAGCTACAGGAAAGAATCTCTAACACAAAAGCAGAAAACGTGGCCTCTTTACTGGCTCTTAATAATATTTTTTTTTCACCTTCTATAGGTTCTTCTCTTAGCTGCCTTTTCAGATTCATAAACCATCAGAGGCTGTGCTGGCACAGTTACTGACTGTTTTTGAATGGATGCATTTGCCATGCATGTCCATGTAACTTCATTTAAATAACCTGGAATTGGTAGTAGACAACTAAGAAAAATAATGGCCCTATCAGAGAAGATGCTCCATTAATAGCAAGGTGACACTTCATATTTTGAGCAGAAGAAATATTTAGGGCCAGATCCAGCAAACCACTTAGCTACCTGCAGTTCAAACTGGATGTGTTACAGATATCAGAGTCCAAGAAGAAAGACACAAACTCGGTGTAACCCGACAGTTTCTGAAATTTGCATTAAAGACGCACAAAATAAAATATGCATAGAGTTTTAAGACCACTGGAAAACAAGGGAATGCTTTCTGTGACAGGAGTAATGTTCCTTCTGGTCCTGGCAGCTTCAGGAGAGCTGAAGAATCCCCTTCCCTCACCCTAAGTTGTCTTCCAGTATGGAATTGGAAGAGGTGGGTCAGAAGGGCTACAGGAGGATTAAAGAAGGTTTAACCCTGGGCAAAAGAAGGTTTAAAGTGTACCTCTCCCACCTCAGCAGGTTTTACCCTCGTGGTCTGCTCCAGAGGAGCTGTCCCTGCTGTGCCCCCCGGCTGCCTTTGGGAACAGCCTGGCCAAAGGAGCAGAGCAGCCCCAGGGCACTCCAGGGCATTTTGGGCTGGGTAAATCCAGCAAGCGGGGTAATTCCAGCCCGCAGGAACCCTCACGAGTCTGAAGCAGCAAGAAGGGAAATACTTCAGGCATCCTTTCCTCTCTGCCATTTCTCCTGGCAGCCCCTCAGAGCTGAGGTCGGTGCTGGGGCTGAGTGACCGACTCTTCTCTCAGCCATAACTCAGTGTCCCACACACATGGGGAATGGCAACGCAGGGGTGCTCACCACATTGATAAATGTTCAGCTGTCACTAATAACCACTCATCCACTGACAGCCAAGCTCCACTGCTTCTTTCCAGAGCGCTGTCAAGGTTGCATTGCTGGGGGGTGTCTAAAGACAGGCTGCAGGAGCAGAAGGGCTTTGCCTAACAGGACACAGGAGGCCACTGAAGTAACAGTCATTGCTGACTTCAGTGTACTTAAGTCAGACTTAGCCTGTGGTTAAATATACAAGTCCTTTGCCCTTTAAGGCTTTAAATAATTTTGCCTCAAACTACTGCATTGGCTTACATTACAAGATAAATTATGAAAAATAAGTTGGCCTCAAAGCATAGTTTTGCTTAGCTGCTCTGGGCATGAACAGTTTCACTTGGCCTCTGTTTTCCAGACCACCTATGTCCCTCACCAGGAGGATGAAGAGAAAATAATCAAGAGGGGCTGGAGCCTATTTAGACAACTGGTCAGCTCCTTGCAGAGGGCTCCTTCTCGGGTAGAAGACAGAAGATCCACCACAGAGGCAAAACAAAGCCTGCTAAAGGCTGGTCCTGGTGCTGATTGACTGCTCTGATGTTACTGGACAGAAAGGACCAGGTGCATGGGTGTGTCCAGGAGCACAGCATATGGTCAGGGTCTGCGCCTCCCTTTTCCCTCTCTCTTCCTCCTCTTCCTCTCTTCCCCTGGCTCTCACCTTGCCTTCTCCCTCATCTTTACTACTGCATTTCTGTAAGTGCTGAACACACACAGCGTCGTGCACACTACAACTCTCATCACACCAATCACTTGACAGTGATGATCCCAGCACCCTTTATGAGATCTGTAACCAATTACAGCTGAAATCAATATGAATCCATCAATATAAAGCTCTTAAGCTTTACAACCATGGAACAGTGACAGGCACAGCCTGCATCTTTTCTAATAACACGATCTAGCTGACTCAAAAGGGGAACTGTATTAAAATACAGTACTGCTACAGTATGTCACATATAAAATGTCATATATAACATGTCATATATAACAAGAGGGAACGAACAAACTACAAAGACACCTCTGTGAAGGCATTATTGCACTGCTATTGAACGGTGCCTTTCAACAGCAAATCCATCACCAGTTCCCTTAAACGTACTTAGCTGCGGAATTACCGCGTTTCTAATTTCTATTCCCAATGTTGGCCCAGGATGGTGCTGTCAGCTCTGCAAAGGTGACCCGCTCCTGCTGATCCCACCAGCAGACCTGCAGCCTTGCTGCTGCCTCCGTGGGTCGGTGCAGGCAGCGCTGGAGCAGCGGGCAGGGCCGGCTGCGCCTCGCTCGTCGTCCCGTGCGCGCCCTGCGCCGCGCTCATGCCTAGACTTGGACCGCGAAAAACAAAAAAAAAAGAAAAATTAAAAAAAGAATTTATGATCTCAGAGAACCTTCAGAGCAGAGGCCCTTGAGCGTCTTGTGAATGACAGCAGCGCTCCTAAGTCTGGATGCCAGCCCACGTTTTCCATCCAAGAGGACTGAGCGATGTTTGGAATTACATGGCGAGGAATCTAAACTAAACCAGGTGTCTTCCCAGTTTTGCCAAAAAAATAGTTTGACACATACTAGCTTATAAATAGATGGTTCTGCCAGATCAAACAATGATATATTACACTGACCACTCAAACAGCCCAACAATGAAGCAATTTTCATGAGGATGCGATACTTTTTTACTTTTTTAAATTGAAAATAATAAACAGATTGGTTTGTATTATCATGAAAAATGTGCTAAAGGGTAAGGTCTGTGAAGAAAAATCTGACAAGTCATAGGTCATAAAAGTTTCAGTTCAAGCTTGTTCATATTATAGTGAAATAAATTATTGCTGAAAACTTCTTTCAAAGAGTTCCTTTTTGATTGGGTCTTGGTTTTAAGATGAGCAAGCACTTTAAATGTGAGCTATTTCCATTGTTTGTGAGCAATAAATGTCAGGCTGAATAGAAAAGCAGAGACCAGAAGTTATTCCCACTGGTGTAAAAGAAAAGCTGCTCAGTGTTTCCTTCCAGCCACAGAACACCCTTTAGCTTTTATCTAACTATGATTATCTAACTGTGATTATCCAGATCACCTGTCCACACACAGGCACCTGGGCAGGGAGTTCTCAGCATCACACGAGGCTTTTCTTTCTCCTACAGGTACAGCCCATAAACCCAGCTGGGATTTGGGAAAATTCAATTCTGATGTGACTGACTCCAGCACAATCTGACTCCATTTCTAAGATGTAATTCCTTTTGCTGGAACTGTTTGCCATTTTATTCTCATTTTGCTCTTTCTGGAATGAGACTGTTCCAGTTGTGATGAGCAGTGTCTCCCTCAGGATAAAGGAGATTTTGAGGGCAGCTGTGGTGTAGAACAGTGGAGCTGCACAGGACCAAAGGGTGTCTTGCAGAGATGGTGTCTGCAGCAGAATTGCTCAGTGTAAATGATTCATGGAGAAACCTCTTTTTGCTGCTGGGCTCTGGAGGGATGCCTGGATACAGTGATAAGGAGCTGACAGAGAACCAGCCACGCTCAAATGCCTTTCAGTTCATCTAAAGCTGCAGAGAAAATCTCCTCCCACGTTTAAGTCTTTGGGACCCTTCCAGTCATGCCTTCCCTTCTGACAGTCTTCCAGCTCCCTGGGACTTTCTGGCCCTCCTCAGCATCCTCTTTTGTCTTCTTCTGCTCCCCCAAGGACAGTTCTGTTCTTTTTTCAGCTCATTCCACTTCCACACAGGAACTTCCTGGGGAAGAGGCCGCAGGTGGAGCAGCCAGTGCTGGGACAAGCTGCCATCAGTTGTCCCCTGTCCTCACCCAGGACCCTCTGGATCCTTTCAGAACAAGGTTTAGACCTTTCAGAACCAGGTTTAACCCAGCACAGCAGACTCAGCTCTCCCCAGTGTTAGTTCCTAGCAGGGTTTTGTGCTCCAGCACGTGAAAGTGCTCTAACACACATCACATATTTTTCCAGGCTCCACCGCAGCGTCAGGCTTAATGAAACACTTAATTATCAGACCTCAGAACTCGGGATTCCCCAGCCAGACAAATGCATCTGGGCCTGGCTGTGCAATCCTTCCTCTGCCCAGCACTTGCTCCTGGGGACAGGTGAAGCCAACAGGCTGAGAAACAAGGAGGCTGCATGGCTACAGAAAGGAATGAGCTCATGATCGTGGGGGTGACTTGTTCTGCCAGCCTAAGGAAAGCCTGGCTACAAGATCCAAATAGCTGCTTGGCACCTGAGAAGCAAGGAGCTAAATCAGAGGCCAGACACCTGAACATTAGCCCAAGACTTAGAATAGGAAATGCCAAAATCATTGCATTCCTTGTCTGAAGTGGTCTTGCCTAGAAAAGGCAGATCTAGCTGGAAGGAGAGAGTCTGGTGCAATGGGACACGAGCAAAGGATGGAGACAAGGAAACACCACTGAAATGACCCTGCTGAAACTCTGGGGTTTGTCCCTGTTTCCTCTTTCAGAGCAGCTCAGTGCAGTCCACCACCAGCTCTACCCTAGCCCTGAGACATGGCACCAACACTCTAAACTCTCAGGCACCACAAAAAATTTGCATATTTTGGGCCAAAGAACAAGCATTTCCAACTTCAGTGGCAGCATGAAGGTTTCACAGTGCCCACATCACAGAGAAGAACAGGGGCTTCTGCAGCACAAATCGTGTGTTTTGTATTGAGCACAACAACTCACCCAGGAGGAGTTTCTCCCTCCCAGCCTGCCAGGCACAAAATATTCACCAGCTTCCTTTTCCATTACAAATTTAAGATCTACCTTGACAGATATAAAAATCCTGCAGCATGACAAACACGCGGAGTAAGAGGAAGAGAGCTTTTGTCTGTAAATCTCTTTGGTAGCTGGGAGTTGTGAGGTGGCAGGTTTTCAGCACTGATCAGCTGTTATCTGACATGGGTTGTATGGCTCTCTGGGTTTTTTGTCAAATCTGTAAAGCCACTGAAACAATAGTTCTGGTTATAAGAACTCTTTCACGGTGGAATGAAAAACAAGAATCCATTGCTGGAGAGTGTCTGGTGTTGATCACAAAGAGAATAAGTACTATTTGCCCAGAGAAAACAAGACTTTTTTCCACTAACCTCTTATTTTGCTTTCTCAGCATTTTTTTTCTGTTTTCTCTAGTCTGCAGCCCTTCTCCAGCCAGTAAATTCAATATCTTGTGAGATCTAGAGAGAACAAAGTGAGCGCTAGGCAGACAAACAAGGAAGGGGTCAATTATTGTATTAAAATCCCCAAGTGCATTGTTCTAGCACAAATTTCACATTTGCTTGTGCATGCTTTTAACTGATTCCTTACTTTGTACCTTTTAAATGGGCACCAGATGCCAGAGGGAATGATCAAAATTGCAGTGAAACTCGAGATCAAATACGTTTTTCCCTAAACTAAACCTATTTTTAAAATACCCTATATGCTTTCCCCTCCAAAGATTTACCAAGAGAAAGAGCCTTTCCCCCAACCTGCCACCTCAAGAGCTGTGCACACAAGTTGCAAAAACCTCAAAGACTTTGTGTGACTCCCTCCCCATCACTCCCCTCTTGAGGCACTGGAAGGACTGGAACGATCCTCGTCTCGAACTCACGGATCAGCTTTTCCTTCCCCAAACACAAACATCCAGCAGCTGTAAAAATGGCACCCAATCAAGTGCTGACTCTGCCGGCTCTGCAGAGCTCCTGCTCACGTCCATCTGCCTCCCCCTGCCTCCACAGGGCGCTGAGGAGGCAGGGCAGAAGCTGACCTGCTGCCCATGTGTGTGCGGGCCAGTAGCCAAGGGATTGCACTTTACAAGCTCGCCACAGACCCACCTTTCATGTCGAAACATGGGGAGAATCAGGCAACTTTTTAAGTTAAATAATTCTCCAATCGATGTTGTTCTGTTGTTTGCTTTTTTTCCTTCTTGGAAACTCCTCTCTTTTTTTCAATTTTTTTAATTAGAAACACCTTATTTCTCTCCTTTTAAAACCCCCCCTGGATTGAGTTAGGTCAAAGAACAGCAAGTTCCGTACAAGTAAGATCATGTTAAGTTACTGAATCTTTCTGTGAACTATCTGGCTGCCTGAAGTGTGGCCAGAATATTTTTTTCCCAGCATATGAACACAAGAGAGACTGCAAGCCTTTCATCAGAGACTGCCTTTTAAGAAAAAAGTCCTTTTAGATATAACCTGTTGCCTCAGATTTACTTCATGCTCCTTCAAAGTGTATTCCTATCTATGTTTTTAAACATTTGGGATGTTAGAACCAATTTTCTGCTCTGAGGGAAGCAAGGTCTACACGGCTTTCAAAAATGTGTCACCTCTGTCTTGCTGCAAAGCAAAGAGCCACAGGTTTGTCCTCCCTAGAAAGTTGTGGGAGTTTCCTTTCCCACACCTTGAACCTTAAAAACTTTAAAATCCTCTGATTTTTCTCCCCAGTGTAATAGGAACTGAGCCCTTCTTTACAGCCCACTAATTATAAACTTTAAACCAAATGTGGCCGTTTCAGAGCCTGGATTCGTTTGGCTGACCATAAGGACATCTTCCAGCTGTGGCCCTCTTTGCAGGACAGGAGCATCCAGTGGTTGAGTGAGCATCCATCCAAGCCTTATGAACACGAGCAAAAGCTCCAAATTGCAGATTGTGCTGTTCCAAGCTGAGAGGACGTGCAGGGAAGCACCACCGTGGGTCTTGTTCCCTTTAGGAAAATGGGACACAGCTCACCTTCATCAGTCAGGAAAACAGGAAGAAGGAATGGTATATGGGCATCAAATTTACAATTTCAGTACTGGCCTATGACAGAAATCTCCCCTCCTTTCTGTAAGGGAAAAATTAATTGAAAGGAGGAAACAGGAGAATTCAAGAGAAGTTGGAGGAGATGGAAATTGCAGTATCTCAGGATTCTGACTCAGAAATCATGAGTGATTGCAACAAACTACCACAGAGCAGCTTCCCTCAGTCCACATGCACACTCAGGTCCCAGGGGAGCCTTTTTTTCAAATATGGGGTAGTTTTCTCACAAGTTACAGACTAAAACACTAAAACTAATTGTTTCCCATTTATTGTGGACTGTCACAGGGTCAGAATACACCAACAGCAATTATTACTGGGCAGCTGACAGATGCTTACTCCTGCGTCCAACCCTTCAGATCACAAGCTGAGCTGAGTCCTGCTCCTTTTTAAGCCAACAGAACTTCTCTGAGCTCTTCCACTATGTCCTACCTAACACTGCTCCTTATGGCAGCTGTGAAACACCAGGGACTGCCTAAATTAGACACCTGGCCCTATATGGATTTCAACTGGGATGCTTGATGCCTTTGGAAAGCCTGCTCCACATTCTTCCATATATTTTGATAGTGCAGAAGCATAGGGAGTAAATTTGGAAAGTCACTTGTGTGATCTCTCACTAAAACTCCAAAGTACTGTTCAATAATCCAGCCTTTTGGAAATTTTTGCATGCTGCTTACAGGACACTAATCATTCTTTTGACATAAATAGGAAAAGTTTTTTTGCATCAAAGCCTGATAGGTTGGAAATTTTCTTCTTTCTCCATATAATGCAGAATAACTTCCAGAGCTGGAGTTGCTGTGGGCCAAACCCTATCAGTGGGAGCTTTGCCATTTGCTTTATTAAAACCCCAGTGTGGCCCTACAGGAACAGTATATTCTTTATATGTGCAATTTGAATTCAGTGTTGTTGCATGAAATATTCTCTCTTCAACTGGCACCACCGGAGAGTTTTGCCCTCTGCTGCACCTCAATATTTGTGTTCTACATGAAAGTCCTTCGGGCCACACTGCCTTTGTCAGCCCACAACTGGGCTCAGCCCAATTTGCCAGCCCACAATTTTGCAGGTGAGAGTGACGAATTTACCACTCAGTCTTAACAAACATTTGAATTCCACCCCCTGCTGAAAGACCTCTTTATTCTCCTCCTTTAGGTTTTGGAGAGGTCCTTGCAGGATCAAACTCCTCCAGCACTTTGATGGCTGTTAATGGTGTGCACCATCGGAAGCTGAATTTAGCATGGAAAATGTCCCTGGATGACCCAGCAGCAAGAGGTCATCACTGTTTGGAGAGCACGAAATCCAACACTACACCTCCTGTATGCCTTGAACTTGGCATTTCACTTGGCCGTGTAAAATGCTCGGACTCCCTGGAATTCAGACCATTTCACTTCAAAGTTCAGGCTCTTTTGGCTGGTGATGGGTCTCACTGAGTCACCCGTGTTTACTCCTCAGCCGTCTGCTCCATATCCTCTTTCCTGGGATGTTTGTAAGCACCCTGGGATGCTGATTGTGTCTCCCCCGTTCAGACAGAACATCTTCAGTTCTGCCCTTCCCTGGGCTGACACACTGGGACCCAAGGGCTGGAGCACCTCTCCTGTGCAGACAGACTGAGTTGTTCAGCCAGGAGAAGAGAAGGCTCTAGGAGACCTTAGAGCCCTCTCCAGTGCCTGGAGGGACCCAAGAGAAGTGGAGAGGGACTTTGGACAAGGGCCTGGAATGACAAGACAAGGGGAAATGGGTTTGAAGTCACAGAGAACAGGTCTAAATTGGATATTAGTAAGAAATGCTTGGCTGTGAGGGTGGAGAGACACTGGCACTGCCCAGAGAAGATGTGGATGCCCCATCTCTGAAGTGTTCAAGGGCAGGATGGAGCCCTGAGCAAGCTGGGATAATGGAAGGGGTCCTTGTCCATGGCAGCAGGTTGGAATGAGATCATCTGGAATGTCCCTCTCAACCCAACCATGATTCCATGATTTGGAAGCTGGACAACATGTCATTACAGCTCTGTGGATGCACTTTAAACTCCCTGGTGGTCAAAATATTGTAGATTAATTGTCACTGACCATGTTTTTGGTGAGGATTTTACTGCATGCTTAACCCCCACAGTTCCACAGCTGGAGTGCTCCCAGCCCCCCAGATTTGTCCCTCTGAAGCTACTCCCAATACATCTGCAGCCGCAGCCCCACCATGACTGCTGCCACACCTTGCTGTGATTGGATCAGCCCAGACTGTAACCCTGATGCAAATCAGCTACTGCAAATAATTTCATTCTCCAGTTAGCCACAGCACCCCACTGGTGTTTATAACCAAGGCCAGTGGAGGCATTAGCAAGCAGGCAGGTTCCTATGGCAGCTCTCCTCTGAAGGGCAGCAGAATAATCTTTGCTCCCTGTGGCTTAATTTGTGGAGCCCTGGAAAGCCAGGCTGCTGGGGAAAGGGGAGGGATGAAGCCATTCTGCAACAGCATTTTGAATGGATTGAAAGGAGGGAGGGAAAACAGGGTCTGAAGAGCCAGAGGCAAGGAAGCTGCAGTGCTTGGATGAGTGAGTCCTGGACAAAGGTAACCACCAGGAACAGTTAATAATAATCCAGCACACACAAGGGCATGTCGGAGGCAAGCACTCCCACCCAAAATCCTGCTCACAGAAATGTGCAAATGAGCTGACACTAATGAAAACAAGGGGCTTGGAAGCTGCATGGTGGCGGGAGGAAAGGAGAGGCTGTTGTGTAACTTGCCCTTCCTGCCCAGACCTGCCAATGCAGCTGGATTCTGACTTGCAGCATCATCACTTTTCCTGCCTTGGCCTCCTGAACCTGCGAGCAGCCCCTCGCAGTGACCTGCCAAACCTCTGCTATCCAAACTTTTCTCCCTTTGAACAGCTTGATAAGGGGCCAACCTGTGCAGTAGCTTCACACTATGCCCCGAAGGGAGAACACAATGAGGCCCAAAAAGCCAATTGCACTTGTTACCCGAGGCAGTTTTTGAACTCTGCACGGAGAGGCTGGAATGCCCCCTTCCACTAAGCAGAACAAAGGGCAGCCAACCTGCAGGGGTTTAAATCTGAAAGTTAAACATGAATGTGATTAATGTGCGGCTTTGAATTTCATGTATTATTGAATTGTATACATTACTCCAGGCTCGGAGGTTTTTCCCCTTTTATTCTGCAACACAATTGTAAGTTCTGTTTGGGAGAGGTGCAGAGCAGAGAACACCAGGCAAAAGTATTTCCATATGTATATTCCACAAATTCTCTGCCTGAAGGACTTGAGCGAGCTGGGATTTATACTGTGTTCCACTGACCCCGAAAAAAACAGCTTGAAACAGATTTACAGAAGATGCACTGGAGCTCATTGCAATTGAAACACTGGATACTTATTTGACAGCCTCCAGGAATCCTTCCAGGTCCACCCTTTCCTGCGAATCTGCTAAAGCTCCGGAAGATTATCCGAGTTAGGCGAATGTGCGGGATGCCGGCTTTCGGGAGATGGGTTGCCTCTCTTAAGACCCATAAAAATGATCATCTCATGTAACCAGCGCTCCCACTCCTAAGTCTGAGTCCTTGATCCCATTTAAGTCATAATCTGCTGATAGGAGCCAGAAAGCTGGACCACACCACTCCTGCGTGATCCTGCTGGCTTTGGGGGAATGCTGCACGACCGGAGCAGCGCCCCAGCTCTCACTGCTGGGGAAACCTTCAGCACATTCCTAGAAACAGTTAATTAACCCCATTTGTTGCATACAAGGGGCAACTGTAAAGCACACCAGGACACTTTCAGTTTGGACTTTTTTGTTCTCTGTATGGCTCCTGGGCAAGTTTCCTCACTGCACCACAACAGAACGGAGGCTAACAAAGGTCCTGAGAAAACGTGGAAAGCTTTATTTTAGTGAACACAGTTCTTCTTTGATTGGAGGGTTTCCCTGGGGAGATCTTAAATAGAGTGTCAAACGGTCAGTATCTGACAGGCCCTACCTGCCTTTCTGTGGCAGTGGATCTCCTCCTGCAGGTCCTGTGCGTTTCCACTCACCCGTCCATTCCGTGCTGTGCTGGGAGCAGCTCTCATTGCGCTGGTGATTCCATGTGGAATCGATCAACACACCTGCATAAACAATGAACCTACACAATTCCTTGGCCTGGCACTGTCACTCAATTTGATAATTTTGATGTCCTGAGAAGCACCTTCAGCTTTGCCCCAAGGAGAAGGCACCGGTTTCTCTCCCAATGTCTAACTCAGCCAAACTCTGTTGAACTCATCCAGTGCAATCACAGGCCCCATCATGGTGAGTTTGTGGAGAATATTCTGCAGCATCCAGGCAGATCTTCAGAGGACTGTTTTCCCTTGGACAAGACCATTGAAAAGAGGGATTTTCTATTCTATCCCACACCACCACTCAGCACACCATGATTATTTCTACAAGGAGCACCATTAAAACACCCAGTGAGCCTGCCTTCCATGGCACGCCTCTCACACTGGGCTGGGCAGGGAGGATCTGGAAAAAATTAGAGATTATTTGAACAGTTCCCATTTTTAAAGCTCAGATCTAGATGGCTTCTCATCATTTTCCATGCCAATTTGCATCTGGAACTTCCTTTGCTTGTGGAATGGAGCATGACTACTGCAGCAGGAGAAGTTTCTCTCCAGGAGCAATTTCTGGATCAGAAGAATGACTGACCTTTGTTTTGGACAGGAAAATGAACTCTCTTGCTGTTGAATCCTTGTCTCCAATGCTTTAGCCATTACTTTAGCCTATTGCTAGCCAGGACATGGATATATTTTCTCCTAAGAGCACTAATAACTTCCCTGGCTTGCCAAGCTTGTTAGAGAGTAATGCTTCTTTAATTCTTTACTTCCCAACCAAAAGGTCCAGGCAGTGGATATGGGAATTGCAGCAGTGATTCTTAGACCTGATATATGTCCAGTCCTAAGTTTCCTAGAGTCTCTTTGAAGTACATATAGAAAAATTACTGACCACTGAGGATACTTTGGGAGAAGGGAAGCCCAGAATATTTACCATTATCCATGGCCAGAGACCAGCCCTGCACTTCATCCCTAGTCTGAAATCTGGAAATGCTGTGCACTTTCACTTGCATGGAGTTTACAGAATCCAACTGCAGCTCTGAGCTCTGAGCTGCAAATATTAAACCTGCTGCTTCTCCTGCTCATCTTGGTGCAGTGCAGAAACAAACCAGACAAAACACAACAACCACATTTCTGTCAAATGCATGAAAATTCAATTAATGCTTGGAACAGAAGAGCAAAGAAGTTTTGAGCAGGGGGGTGGACAGGAATGCTCTCACAGTTCTGTGATTGTCAAACTGGCCATAAAGCACATATCAATGTATCAATCAACAATAACAAAAATAGCAAATACATTTTGGGCCAGCTCCCAGAAACAAAATTTTAAAAATCTCTGTATCTCCTCTGCAAAATGGCATTTACAACCCTCACATCCTGCTCCCAGCCCAGAGAGCTGCAGGTTTGCTGGGCATACCTGCATCACTCCTGCTATTGTCTGGCAGCAAGGCCTGACCCACATCTGAACTCATTCAATATTTCAATAAATCTGCAGTTTCCCCTTAAGTCCAAAAGCCCTTGGTTAGGACACCCCTGTCCTGTGCAAAATAAAGCAGTTCTCCCCATTCTCTTTTGGCATGGCTGGTCCTCCTCCAGTCTCTTAATTAACACAAGAGTTAAAAACAGGGAGCGTGACAAGCCCCACCAGTGGCCTTTCCCTGTGTGCTCCTGTGTCCCCATCCTTGGGGCTGACCCAGGGCACAGCTCTGCTCTCCTACATGTATTTTCCAGTGCAAGCATTTCTTCTTTCCTGCCCTGGATTTATTCAGGCTCCAAACTCCAAATTCCTCAGAACTGTCACGGGCCATTTGCAGGATGGGAAGATATTGTGGGTCCAATCAGTGTGGGTGCCACAAACAATTATCCACTGTGGAATGATCCCAATTAGTAAACACCCTGCTAACAGGCCACCTCCCCAAGGACACTGATTGCCTGTGACAGTGTATTTTCAGGATGTCTGCTGGAAAACTGCGACTCAAGCCTTTGTGGCCTGGCTCCTGGCAAATTCCTTGTTAACCCTACAAAAGAATCTACACATGAATAATTAAAAATAGATTGGAGTGGAAATTTAAATTGCATTTAGCTTTGTCACCCAACCCCCCTTTATAACAAGACCTACTTCTCATCTGGAATAAAGCGGGAATTCTATTCCCTGTCTTGGCTTGTATGAGCCACTCTGTGTTTTGATGCTTTGCTCTAGGCTCTTGGATTTAAATAAAGATTTCAATATAAACACTCCCTTCCACTTTCTCCTTTCTTCTCTCCTTTTCCTTTGGTGCAAAATTCTCAAAGAGTTGCCTGAAGGACCAGCTCAGCGAGTGTTTGAAAAACAGCTGCTTACTCCTTGCTTAACAAATGCAGCCTTCAACAACCTGATAGTTGTTTTCAGGGAATGAAATCACAAAGACAGGAACAAAATAAAGATACAAAACTAAGTATTTTCAAAAGTAACCTTCTGACCACCCAATTATCTCCTGGAATGGACTGGCTGTGGTGCTAGGATGGGGTAGGAAGACAGATTTGGTCTCCCAGCCAGCCCTCTTGCTCCCAAGGAATGGGCTTTAGCTCCATACTCCACTTCCTTTCAAGTGTGCCAAGCCTTCCCACACTGCTCAGTGATGCTCTCACACCTCAGAGATTTTGGCAGGCTCCTGCACAGCCTCTCTCCTTCTCCTCTTGCCTGAAATAAGCAGGCACCAGTCTTTAATATGTGGGGGCAAGGAGATTTATTTAACTCGTCCCTCATGCTTTCAGCTCTGATTTCAAACCAGTTGATTGGTAATTTCTTGTCAGTAAATTCTACCCCAGCTGTATCTTCAGCAGGGATAAAGTGCCAAATCTCTGTAATTTGCATGGAGCTGTGCCACTTTTCCCAGTCCCAGTCCAGCCCAATAGCCTGGCTCCACTTATCTTGCTGTCAGTCTGTCACACACACCCAAGGGCTCGCTTTGCTGTCTCTCACACTGAAGCTTTAAGGGCTCCTCCTTCCTAAAGAATTTTGCTTTCAGATGTTTCTCTCTTATAGAAAAACTACTTTTCCTCCTCTAACATTCCATCACTTTCCCACCAAAATGACAAAACTTCCTGGTTTCTGCCATGCTTCACATGCAAGGTTCTCAGTAATGTTTGAAAAACATCGCACCTAAAACTGTCATTAAAATGCTCTTTACTGCTTTGCTAATGCACAGGAGGAGCCCTCAGTGAAATGGATGAATCAAAAACTTTCATCAGTCACATTGGTAGAAAATCTGCATGACCAGAGCCATGTATCATTTGTCATTTCTAGTAATCCCCAGGACTGAGTTCCTATTCAAAACAAGCCAAACAACCTCGGAGGGAGGGCAAGATCTTGTAAGACCCTGTCTCAAATGCTCTACCAGGCTCCAACTGCAATATATCTAAGGCAATCCCTTTGTCCAGTACTTTGCCTCGGCATGATTGAGGGTGAAATTGCACAACCATTCCCTCCCTGTCTCCCTCAGGCACAGCACCCTGTGGTTTGGAGCAATTTAAGTCTTAGTCCAAAAATTTGTCTCACTTTTCTCCCATCCTGGTGGTCCACACTAAATCCCAGCTCTTTCTCCTTTGCTTTCTTGCTCCTTTCTGCCTGACCCATTATGGTCCCAGCATCCAGAGCTTCACCATTCTTTCCCTTCACCTCCAAACTGCAAAGTCACGGGGCCAAAATGTGAGAGAAGATCTCTGGCATCACCAGCTCAGTTCACAAACACCTCAACGCTGGCACTATTGCTGTCCTATCCACCACCCTCTTTCCAAAAGAGGTTAAGAAATACTCCAAATTCCTGTCTGGGTTGAAGAGACCGTTCAGCCCCCTGTAAAACTGCAAGAGGTGTGGGCACTTGTGAATTTGGGAGAAAAAAGAAGGCTGGCTCCCTCCCAGGGGAAAGGCTTTACACATCAAGATGCAGACAGAGAATCTGGCCCTGCTTTAAAGAGGAGGGACACAGTTCTATTTCTAGCAGGGACATTGTGTGAGCAACTCCCTCTGAAGCCAAAGGATTTTTGCCCTCAGATATCCAAGGGCAGAAACCAGGAGCCAGAGTCAGCCCTGGTGCCAGCTGATGGAACAAGCACCCTCCAGCTGTAGAAAAATAGCTCCCAACACTAGGATAAAGCTGGAGCCACTGGAAGCGTCCTTGCAGACACAAACAGATTTATGACCCAAAAATTCAAGCAGAAATTATCATTGCAACCACTGCTAATGCCAGGAGACATCCATTGCCTGCCTATCCATCCTGCTTGGCTCACAGATCCCAGTGGTCCTCCCCAGGACAGCCACACAATCTGTGTGAAAGCACTTGGCTCCTCGGGATGCCATGAATCTTCTGTGTTCCCTACCCCACACACTCGCCAAGCAAGTCTTGATTTAGCTGCAGTAATCTCTGATGCCTGTTCCCACAAAGAGAACTGTTTATTTTATAGGATCTCAAATGGATGGGAATAAACTGCCTGCCTCTGCATCAGAACAAGGTCACTGACCCAATCTGCTGCCCAGCAGACGTGGATGAATTCAGCACGCCCCAGGGCTGCAGTGAGAGCCAAGCCTGCCCCATCACCCTGGGCTGTCTTGTGTTGGGCTGAGAAAGCCTGGCCTCTAAATGCAGCCTGGGAGAGGATGGAACATCAGGGAATGGCACCCTTGGAAGCACAGCAGGCCCTAAATGAGATTCAATATAAGCCACACAACCAAAATGGAAAGATCTCACAGCTTGGCCAGCAGCAGCTTCCAGAGCTTTGGAGGAGCCCCAGCACGTTGGCCTAAGAGAGAGGTACCCACACATGAGCTGGAGGGCCTTGAGGCACCTCTCCTTGACAGGAAAAGGGCACTGACTACGTGGTGCACTGCAGACCAGCTTGAGGAGCAGGAATGCTCTGGAGGAACCCACTTTCAGACCAGAGGACTCTGATGAGGGCCTGATTCTGATGAGGGCCTGGTCTTGAAGTGTTTTGCCACAAATGGCCACTTTGACACCACCACACAGGCTTAAACTGACAGGTTTTACAGGAGGGCTCATGGCCCCTCCAAACCAGCAGCACCCAAAGCCCCACATCCAGCCAGCCAACAACTGGGCATGTGGCCACTGTGCCTTCAGCAGCAGCTCCTGACCACACAATGCTGAGATCTTTGGGGCTCTGCTGTGGGACTGTGGTCTCATTTCTGCCCACTTAGCCAGAGCACAAACAAAACTTTTGACCGGTTTTATGAGCCTGCATCACAAAGGAGGCAGGTGACACCTGGCCCAGCATAAATCCCACCACTAACAAGGGAGCCTTCCAGGATGGTCTGAACCAGCAGAGAGAGCTGATACCAAACCAGCATGATCCCTCGTGTGGCTGCAGTGCTTTGGATCCACTACTAACACCCTAAAGAGAGTTTTATGGTATCACTGTGTGAGGACTCTGTTTGAACTCCTCTGGTTTAAGCCTTGATTTAGGCTAATGCATAATTCATAATGGGGATGATAACAGATGGCAACTTGTGAAGCCGCAGGAACTCAATCAGTTGTGATCACATGACAACACCCTAAATAATTTAAATCACATCTTACTGCCAGAGATGCTCTGCTGGGGCCCTGTCACAGAGATGCTGATGCCACACTGTGGGAATCATGCTGCAAGGCAGGATCTGTTACCAAATCTCCATGAAAGCAGGTCCCTGGTGTCCTCCTGCTCCTCTGCTCCAGATCCCAGCCATGAGGCTCTGGTCTCTCCTTCTCTGTACATTGCACATGTTTACAAAGATATTTGCAAAAGGTCAATTCAGAGAAAAAGCATTACTTTTAAAAACAGCCTGTCTTCCACAGCATGGTTTCTAACTCCAAGAAAACTCTCCAGAGAAGTTTATCCTCAGAGCAGACACTCTCACGTCAGAATATCTATTTCTTCTTTAACTACAGGAGGAAACTGCCTTTCCAACATGTGGCCTAAACCTCGGTGACATGGAGACCCTTCAGTGTCTCTGTGAGAGCCAGGAGGCCCTGCCAAACACCATGGCCACTTCAGGAAGCAAATTGGGATGCAGGGAAGCAGGGGGGCTTCTCTTAAGAGTTTCAGCACCTTCCTTTTCTTTCCATCAATTTCCAGGTGGCCACATGCACATGAGATGTGGGGCTTTGCAGGAAAGTTTCACTTCCAGTGACTTGAAACAGTTTTCTGAGTAAAAACACTGTTTAGGAAAGAAATGTTCTAGGAATAATCCAATGTGCTCTGGATTACAGAAATGCTTCTGCTGTCACAAGGGACAAAGCACTATAAAGAATATAAAACTTTAATGAATTGTTATCATCATCTCGGCATACTTTGAGAAGACACACTGAGTTTGAGCCTTCTCTGGAATTCCAATCAATCATGAGCAGCACAGTCAGTCCCAGCTGAAGCACTGGCTGCTCACCATAAGCATAATTAACAGAGATTGCTGCCTCACTCCTCCTGACATACTGCTGGGGAATAGGGAACACTGCCTACACCACATCCATCCTCAAACTTGACTGCCAGACCATTTTTACTCTTCATTTCTAAAATCACCTTCCTTTTCTTAAATTCTTCAATCATAAAAGCATTCATGAGCTGAAATTCTCCTACAACACGAGTTGAGGGTACTTTCTAAATAGAACATCTCCCAAACAGAAAGGAAACTGCCACCTAAAAGCACTTCCCAGAGGTGCTTGAAGCCCTGTTGGTCTAAGCACAAGGCATGGAGTTCTTCAGCATGCTGGTTCTCACCAAAGCACAGCTATGGACTTTCTCTCTGGTGCAACACTTGCACTTGGCAAAGGTGTTTGGAGAAACATCACTACATAAAGCAAAGCCCTGTGTGTACAAGATGGAGCAGATTCTCAGATGGACTAGAGTCTCAATTCAAGGCAACTATGCCAAGTGACATGAGCAGAGATACAGAATTATATTTCATCTAAACCTATGTATTAGCAGTGAAAGACAGAACAGTGGATGGTAACAACACTGTCCTGATTTTCAGGCAGTGATGCAAATCAGGAGATACCTCATTCCTTGGGGATCCTAGAAAAAAGGAATACCCTTTCTGAAATTATAATAATCCCAAAACTTCTTACAGACCAAGCAGTTTTACACTCAGAATGAGGCCCTGCAAAACATCTCTGTGTTGCCTGGAGCAGGGACAATGCTCCATCACTTTGCTAGGTGACTCCAAAGGCCAAAAGTGGCTGCAACCAGGGGCAGCCAGCACTGAGGCAGGTCCCAAGCAAAGTTCCAGCCATATGTTTAACTGAGACTCAAGAGTGGTCTTGTCCATTTGAGTTTGGACCTAAGGAAACCCTGCCTTTGTAAGGAGCAAAGTCCATTTTTGCCACCATGAGTGACCGGACAGGGCCCACATGCTCTCCTCCATTCCCTTCTCCCCAGGGCTGCCTGTATGAGAGCCAGCACAGACAAAATGCTCTCCTGGGATGCTGAGAGAAGCCTCTTCCCAGCAGCAATGGATGCTGCCCTCCCTAAGAGACCTGCCCTGGGAGGAGCCACTTAACACACAAATTACCCAACCTGCTTTTCTCAGAAGGAAGAGAACCTCAGCACCCACATACCCACCTGCTCAGGCTCCTTAAGCAATGGCTCTTTCCATCTGAAAAAGCAATCTGACACCTTTTTTTATTATTATTTATTTCAAGCAAGTAAGGACATGTCAGTCTTATTGCACAAACCATTAAGGCACGAACTTCAAAAGCAATGAACCTTACACTTCACGCTTATAGAATAGAATTACAGGAGTTTGGGGTTTTTTTAACAGGGAGAACTGGAGTGATCTGAACCCAGACTGAACTTAATCTCCTAAACAGGCCCATACCCAAATCTCTCCTCTGAGTGCTTCCAAGCTTCAGGGCAGGTTGTGTCTGGGTTATGTCTCTTGGTCCCGGGCTTGCCAAGCGCTGCAGCTCCAAGCAGCTCCTTGACACGCTCCCAGCAAATTGGTGACTTGGCTACCTGCCCCTGGGGACAGAGACAGAGCAGAGCACCACACAGAGCAACACGGTGACCTCGGGCGATAAAAGTGCCCGAGGAAAATGGATCGCGGGGGCTGCAGGGAACAGCTCCAGAGGGAGCAGAGCCAGGGCGAGGAGTGCCAAGGACAGACAGAGGGAGAGAGGCAGCCTGGCCTGGGAGGGCGGGATGGTGAAGCTGAGACCAGCCTGGTGGGGAAGCGATCCTCCCCTGCTGGGAAGGACCCATAGGCTATCCAAGAGTGTCCTCTGGCGGCAGCAGCTGCGGTGGAAGGGCTCCGGCAGGGAACGCACCTTCCCTCATCTCCCAATCGCGGCACTGACTCATGGGGGTGAACAAACAACCGCTGCTCGCTCCTTTTGATCTCGCCCGCAGCTACAAGGTCAGGGTATGGGCTTGGTCGAGCTGAGGCGTGAGAACTGCGAATCAAATTGTCTGGACTTCCCCGAGGTCACCTGGGGCTTGTCCGGGCTGGCAACCACAGCCGGAGCTGCACCAGCCCATCCACTGCAGGGAGGCTGCCACAGGCTGCCCTGGCAGCAGCAGCCCCAGGCTGGCTTCAAATCCTGCCTGGTTGCACTGGGAAAAAGAATAAAATAAAATAAAATAAAATAAAATAAAATAAAATAAAATAAAATAAAATAAAATAAAATAAAATAAAATAAAATAAAATAAAATAAAATAAAATAAAATAAAATAAAATAAAATAAAATAAAATAAAATAAAATAGAAAAAGGGAAAAGGAAAGGGAAAAAGAAAAAGAAAAAGGAAAAGAAAAAAGAAAAGAAAAAGAAAAAGGAAAAGGGAAAAGAGAAATGAAAAAGGAAAAGAGAAAAAGAGAAAAAAAAAGAAAAAGAAAAAGAAAAAGAAAAAGAAAAAGAAAAAGAAAAAGAAAAAGAAAAAGAAAAAGAAAAAGAAAAAGAAAAAGAAAAAGAAAAAGAAAAAGAAAAAGAAAAAGAAAAAGAAAAAGAAAAAAGATCCCCCACACCTCTTTGGATGTTTTTTCCTTTTCATTACAGTTTTAAATAAAAAGGTTCAAAGGCCTGACCTCAGAAATTGTCAGTCACTAAAAAGATACCAAGGGAGATTTGGAATAATCTGATTTCTGGTGGTCCTCAGGCCGAGACTGCCAGGTGTAGGTTCTGGCTCAAGAAAACCTGCAGGCTGCCAGGGGAAAAGGCAGACTCCAGAAAGGGGCACGGGTTTCTCTCCTGCTCACCCAACCCTCGTGCCAAGGGTGCTGCCAGTGTGACTGCCCCGTGTTCCCCAGCACCATGGAGGCAAGTGCCACATGAGCCCTGTCAGCCAGCGCAGGTGTTCACACCTAATTCTGTGCTTTAGGTGACACAGGACAACCACAGTGGGTCAGGTAACCAGTTCCATATTAACCCAATGTCTCTCTGCACCTACCAACCCCCCAAGATTACCAGAAAACAAAATTAGGCACCTCAGGCCCATCTGTAAGAATTAGGCACAAATAATATGATTTTTTGGGAAGAAATTGCCAAAGGCAAGCAAACTGAGACATATTTGAACACCCCTTGCTCTGGACACTGTGTGCCGTCAGGCTTCTTTACATCTGGGGCTGGGGATGCTCTTCAGGGACAGGCACTCTCTGCTGTGTGGTCCTGCAGATCAGAAGTGATTTTTTTTTTTCCTTTAAAAAGCCTAAAAAAGAGTTCCAGCCTGGCAGAGTGCTGAGCAGGTGTCCTGTGCCCCAGGACAGTGGGTTTCTAAACAGAGACATGCCAGGGCTTTTTCCAAAGCAAGCTGAGAGCACACAAAGCTTTCTCATGTGGGGAACTCTGCCCTGCTCTTCCCCTCTGCCTCCAAGGGAGAGTTCCCTGAGCCCTCCCTCAGCCTCCTCCAGCAGCTCAGGGATGCAGGCAGTTTCTGGGAGATGTCCATGGACCCCCCAGCAGCACCAAACACCCAACCCTCCCATTGCCTGTGTAGGTGCTGTGGTTTTGGCTTTGCCCAGAGTTTGTCACACTGTGGGCTTAATCCCTGGGGGCTTCCCAGAGCTGCAGGCTCACAGGGGGATCTGCAGCCCACGTTTGTGTGCACAGTGAGGGCACCTGACCCCATGAGCAAGGCAGGTAAGAGAGATGAGATATTTGGGATCACAGTTTCGTCATTTTTTATTTTTTTACAAATGGCTCCATGTGAATATGGAGATATCCATCAACCAGCGGCTGTTCTGAGACACTGTGACCCAAGCACTGCCTGATTCCAGCTCCTGCTCCTCCAAGGGTATGTGCTGTGAGAACATGCACTTCCAAGGCACAGAGAGTTTTCTTGCTGGCAGTAATTCTTTTGATAAGAGACAAAACATAAGAACACAATCATACTGGAAAACAGCTGGCTTTTCCTCCCCCTCGCCTCCATCTTGCTGCAATGTGAAATTTCAGTAATCTAAAAAAGAAATAGAGGATGTTAATGAGGTTCTCCAGGCCATGAATAGAATGTCAGACTCTGCCAGGACAACAGAACCCACACAAGGGCAGGAAGAAGAACAACATGTAACAGAAATGGAAAACTGTGGGACCAGTACATCCCAGTTGTTAGAATACCTGAATGGACCAGTGCAGAGCTCAGCCTGACACTGGATCACAGCACCAGGGACAGGCTCTGAGTGAGCAAAACCTCAAAAGGGGTAAAGTCAGAGATGTCCCTTTCAAACAAATCTCTGTTCCCAGATTGCTCCCACATCTCCATTACATCTGGAAGTACAAATTCTCTGAAAAGTCTGTGTCATAATTATGATTTTCTAACATTTACATAAAACTCTCATTTACAAGTGAAGCCAGATGAAAGTCTCCCATTGCATGCTCAAGGATCAGCCTAGCAGATTTCTGTGGTTTCTTACATCACTTTCTTGCATACAATGATAAAATCACTCCTGAGCTATTTTTCTCACAGTTGATTTCACACAGTGCTGAAGCTTCACATAAATCTTGCCATGAACTCCTGGAGGGAACGTTGGAATCACCTACAAAGTCTGCACCTCTGAGTTTATAAATCACAGCACAAAGCAGGTTCCAGTGACCTTCCCTAGGCCCAGGAATGCTCAGGAAAGGCAGGTTCCCATTCCAGGGATGCTCAGGAAAGGCAGGATCCCAGCCCAGGAATGCTCAGGAAAGGCAGGTTCCCATCCCAGGGATGCTCAGGACAGGCAGGTTCCCAGCCCAGGGATGCTCAGGAAAGGCAGGTTCCCATCCCAGGGATGCTCAGGAAAGGCAGGTTCCCCATTCCAGGGATGCACAGGAAAGGCAGGTTCCCCATCCCAGGGATGCTCAGGAAAGGCAGGTTCCTTGGCTCAGGAATGCTCAGGATTTCCCAGCCCAGGGATGCTCAGGAAAGGCAGGTTCCCATTCCAGGGATGCATTTCCCATCCCAGGGATGCTCAGGAAAGGCAGGTTCCCCATCCCAGGGATGCTCAGGAAAGGCAGGATCCCAGCCCAGGAATGCTCAGGAAAGGCAGGTTCCCAGCCCAGGGATGCTCAGGAAAGGCAGGTTCCCATTCCAGGGATGCTCAGGAAAGGCAGGTTCCCATCCCAGGGATGCTCAGGAAAGGCAGGTTCCCATTCCAGGAATGCTCAGGAAAGGCAGGTTCCCAGCCCAGGGATGCTCAGGAAAGGCAGGTTCCCATCCCAGGGATGCTCAGGAAAGGCAGGTTCCCATCCCAGGGATGCTCAGGAAAGGCAGGTTCCTTGGCTCAGGGATGCTCAGGAAAGGCAGGTTCCCATCCCAGGGATGCTCAGGAATGGCAGGTTCCCATCCCAGGGATGCTCAGGAAAGGCAGGTTCCCATCCCAGGGATGCTCAGGAAAGGCAGGTTCCCATCCCAGGGATGCTCAGGAAAGGCAGGTTCCCATCCCAGGGATCAGGGGAAGGAAAAGGCAGGTTCCCATCCCAGGGATGCTCAGGAAAGGCAGGTTCCCATCCCAGGGATGCTCAGGAAAGGCAGGTTCCCAGCCCAGGATTCCAGGGATGCTCAGGAAAGGCAGGTTCCTTGGCTCAGGAATGCTCAGGAAAGGCAGGTTCCCAGCCCAGGGATGCTCAGGAAAGGCAGGTTCCCATCCCAGGGATGCTCAGGAAAGGCAGGTTCCCATCCCAGGGATGCTCAGGAAAGGCAGGTTCCTCATTCCAGGGATGCTCAGGAAAGGCAGGTTCCCATTCCAGGGATGCTCAGGAAAGGCAGGATCCCAGCCCAGATCCATAGCCCATCCACGGCCAAGGGGGGCAGTGTGTCCTGCAGATCCAGCCAGCAGCCCTGGAGCTCTCAAGGAGAAAAATCTCATTTCCTGAGCACAGCCACATCACATTAACCTTCTTAGAGCTGTTGGGATGCACTCGTGTCTGTGTGATCCCACCTGAGCATTTTGGATATTGAGGTGCGTGCCTCAAAGGTGGATAATTTCCCTCAATTACAGAAAATCACAGAATATTCTGAGTTGGAAGGGACCCACGAGGATCATTAAATGGGTTTACTAAAGTTACACATCAAACTGATGTTAACAAGGAAACTTCATAACAGGTATGAAAACACTTTTTTCTGGAAATAACATTAATCAGCACCCTTAAGCTGAACGGAAGATTTTTCCAAACATGTTTATGAAGGAAAGAAAAGACAGCATCACAAACAGCACCTGGGAGTCAGGAAGCAGAATCATGCTCCCACTCAGGACAGGCTGAGAAGCTTCTCTGTTATTAGTCACCAACAAGACTTCATGTGGAAAGGTAAAAGACAATCAGATGCACTAACAATCCTGCTACGTTAATCTTACTCTTCAAGAAACTCCATGTTTTAAAAGGTGAGGTCATCTGCAGCTTGCAGGAGAGGAATAATGGAAGCAAATGGCTGTATCTGCTGTCAGAAGAATTTTTGAGAAGTACAGACACTAACTCCTGCGTGCCTGTGACTGGACTGCTCCAGGAAAAGGGCCTGAAAACCCTCCTGAAAACCAGGCTGAATCTGCTCCGGAAAGGAAAAGCAGAAGCGAGTGAAGGCTAAGGTTGGATGCAGCCCAGGAGAGAGCTGAGTGCACTTGCTGTGTAGAAGAGCAGAGAACAGGAGAGGGGGCTGTGCAGCAGGAAAAGTGCTTCTCTCTGCCCTGAAGATGGGAGATCACACTGGAACAGACTGAGCTAGTGGGGAAACAACGTGCTGCTTCTCCATCTCCTCACGTGCCCCCAGAAATCCCCCCCATCCCACGGGCAACCCTGAGGCTCCCCAGTGGTGGATTATTTCCAGCTCTGCCCCTAACCTCCTTTGCAGTACTGGACAGATTCTCCCCTCCTGGTGGGGATTACTCTTAAATCACAGCACAAGCTAGAGGTGTGGAATCTCTCTGCACATTTATAAATAGCTCACCTACACATTTCACAGGAGGGCAAATGCCAATAAGCAGCTTTAATGGCAGCCCAGACAGTGACAATGGCAGCAGCGAAAACACTGCCACCTTTCTCCAGCATGACCTTTCTTCCCACATCCATCACATTAACAGGGACAATTAAAACCTGGGAGAAGCCCCAGGACACTGACAATTAGTGACTGTAGGCCAGGCCTGAAGCATAGTCAAGGATCAGTAGTTACAAGTCTGTGAAACAGGCTGGGCAAGTCATGAACTGAGCACACAAATGACACCTCAGGTCCTCCCCACACGCCTGGACCACATCTCACACATTTTCTGGCCCTTCTCCTGCCCACGCAGCAGGCACAGCTTTCCACTTGCCAAACAGTTTGCCACAGATCACAGCATGGAGGAGAGGAGAGGTTTCAAGGCACAAACAGAACAAGCCCAGCCTGGGCAGTGGAAGGAGAGGATTCACCACTTAAATCACCCCGGGACCAGCGCGCCGTGGGCAGGACTCCAGGGTTTGGGATGAGCTGCAGATCAGGGCTGGGCCACTTGGCTGGAGCTCCTGAGCAGACAGACACAGAGACACAGCCACAGCCTTCCCTGTGCGTGAGCTAGGGCAGCCAACACTCCTGCCTGTCCATCCGTCCATCCGTCTGTCTGTCCTCCACCCCACAGCACAGCCAAGGCCCATCCCTGAGTGCAGGGACAGAACAAGTTTTGGTGGATCACTGCCCTGCAACCACATCAGCAGGAACTGGCTGCTCAGAAGGCTCTGTGTGGAATGTGCTTGTTATGCTGGAGTTTCTGCCCCAAATCCTACAAGCCAGCAAGGTCATCTGATAAGCACCATCTCCAGCAGAACCAGCTCAGGTGCAGCTACTGGTTTCTTCCACAATTACTATGAATTTAGTTGATTTTAAGCAAACACATTTTAAATTATTGTGTGTCTCTGCCTTTGCCCATTTGCCACTCTCAAAAAAAAAAAAATCAACTGTAAAACACAGAAAGCTCTTTCAGTCCTTCAGCACACAGAGCACCTTTCTTTCCACTTGGTTCTCTAGCTTTGACAGAATCAGCCTCAAATTAAACTAGATCCAGCCTGGCCAGCAAAAAGGGACTTTTGCTGGAAGACGGGATTCAGAAGTGCTCAGTAATGTTAGGATTTACAGACTGGTCAGAGCCCACGGGTGCTGTCAGGATGAAGTAAACAGCCTCTGCTCCATAGGTTTTTAAAAACAGCAGCTAAATGCAGCAGGGAGAAGCAAGGGAATAATTAACCATATCATTATACTGCTATGTAGTGTCTGATGGAAATTGCCATCTTGAAGCAAAGTGATTTCCACCATGATTGTTTGAGGGCTGAGGGTAATAAGAGTTTTAGAGTTTTATTTCACGCTTTCAAGAAAAAGCCTGGATGTACTCGTGAGAGCAGCGTGCAGGCAGCAGAGATTGCAGCATTTGGGGAGGGCTGATGGCCCTGCACAGTGTAATGAAGCGTTAAAAAACAAGAAAAGCTGTTGCTGCAGTTCAGGAACAGATCAAAGGCCGGGAGCACCCCAGGAGTGAAAGGAGTAGCTGATAACAGGGTACAGGAACAGGGCTGATACATGGGTGCGACTCAGCCCCGGAGCACCTTGCTGGTGCAGATAGCGAGCCTGGGAATGAGTCACTGACACATCAAATGCCTTGCAAATGGGACAGCAGGGCTGAGCGTGCCAGCAGGCAGATGAGGCAGGAGAAATCCAAGGCTTTAGGCTCTCAGAGCCTTGAAGAACCTCTTCGTGCTTCTGAAAAATTAAACCTTGTGATGGAAGCAGAAATATTCAGGTTTGATGCAAGTCCCACCTGCAGGTCCTGAAGCTCTGTGCTGAAGCCTCTGGCTGGCACGGGGCAGCTGCTGCCTCCCACCCAGCGCTGAGCTCCAGCTGCCCTTCGGCCAGCACTTCATAATCTGCATGAAATGTCAGAATCTGCCCGGATGAGAAATGGAGAAATCCTGTGAAAACGCAGCCAAAGCAATGGTAATGTTAAAAACATTCCAGAAGGGAAAGAGGTTCTTCCATCCCGGCCCCTCTGCCTAAATACCTCCAGATTTTTAGTCAGGATAATGGTTTTCACCTCTCCCACCTCCAAACTCCTGATGGTGCCAAGCAGCTGCAGTGTTCTAGTACAAAACCCTGGCAGCAGGAGCACAACTTTGGGTTTCCAAATCACTGAGGGCAAACAAGGTGGTATTTTGATCAGAGGTGCCCTTTAACAGCAGGAGAGGGTTAGGGACCAGCCTTTAATACCAATACCTCTTTTTTTGGTGCTGATTTAAGGCCAGCACCACACAGGGCCATACTGTTGTGGAATGGAATAAAATAAAAACTAAAAGGCACCAGATCTGTAAAATGGTTTCCATTTGATGATTCTCTCCCTCAGATTCTTTCTAACCTATTATGTGTTTCACTAATTAGAGCTTTAAAAAAAAAATCCTGCAGCTTCACAGACTTGTTTCTCAAGCTTCAGCGCAGAATTTAAACAATGAGAAACTGAAGAAGCAGGTCTTGCTTTAAAGGTCAGCACCTAATTCAGAAGGAATCTGCAGAGGGCAAGAAGCCAGCAAGGAGTTCCCTGTTGCTCTATCACATTGCACCATGTTCCAGTGCACACCAGGAAACACCAACTGCTTTTGTCCCTGGCTATCAGATACACACACATACACCACGTGTCACTGCAGGCTCTGTCACCACACCACACACCCTTAGCCAGAATGAGGGAGTCTTTGAGTATATCCCATCCCAGTTGGATTTGCTGTGCTGTTTTCTATCTGAGGGAGTCTTTGAGTATATCCCATCCCAGTTGAATTTGCTGTGCTGTTTTCTAGCTGCCTAAACAGTCTCCGTGCTGTTCCCCACCACAGTCAATGTGTGTTTGCAGTGATTTCCTGCTCCTATTCACAGCTTTACTGATTATAAGAGTGCAAAGTCTGTAAGTGTTGGGCTGGTATCACAACACCCAGGACATTCAGTGTCACAGGTCCCTTACAGCAGTGTGTTAACCTCACTGGCTCTGTGACAGCATTGAGGGATCCCTGCAAGGGGACCTGCAAGCGAGGCTGGGACAACTCAGCACAAAACAAAAGCACCCAAAGGCTACCCTGTAAAACTGTGTGGTGCCTCACAGACTTGTGTAGTGCAACAACAACTTTCCATTTCAGACTGTTTCACTTCTGAAATGTCACTGCCTGAGCTCGTCCCTGCACAAACTGGGCTCTGCACTCGACTGTGATGTCAAGTTTCCTCAGCTAACTTGGCTGCAGGAGAGAGTGAGCATTCAAGTTCCTGCCCCTGGGTGGGTCTCTCAGGGTGCTGCTGCAGCTTGACGCTGAATATCCTGTTTGTATCATTTCTCCCCCTCACCAGCAGCTCAGCCAGAGCCTCTCCAGCATCAGAAACACTTCTGTCCTTGCAGTCCATCTGTAACTGAGCTCACGTGTCAACACATCATTTATCTAAAATGATGGTAAAGAGCTGTAACCAATACAGGGAGAGAAATGATCTTTTAAAGAAGTGATTTTACCTACAACCACACACATTAAAAATGGATTAGTCATAACTGCAGGGTTTTTTTCAGGACTCTGTTCCAAATCTGACTCTAATGAATGGCTTCACTCTGCACTTCTGCATCTGAGTACTTCCAGCTTGTTTTGAAGTTCAGCCTTAGCTTTCATTTCCCACAGGCTACGAAACTTGTTTCAGGAAGAAGGAACAACCTCCTTGCAGTTGTTTCATTTTCCAGCCCAGAGCTGTGGAGCTGTGCTGCGAGACCCAGGATGTTCTGAGCTGAAAACAAACCCACAGAGCGAAGCAGAGGGAGCAGATCTGCTCGGCTCCCGGAGTCAGCTGTTCTCTCCTTTCAGTCCTGTTTCCCTTAACATACTGTTCCACTCTTTCCACGCTCACGTCATGCTGTTTCCATTCAAGGGAAACAGTGTGAAACTTCATCTTTGTATTCAGGAGGCCAGCGGGTACCCAGCTTCTGCTGCACAAAAACAGTCATGGTTCAGCTCCTGTTCCCTTTGGACACTGGAATAACAGCAGGGACAGACTTGCTGCAGAAGGCACAGCAACACCACAAGATCTGTTCACCTTCTTTCCCTTTTCAGCCCCATGATGGTTTGTAGCTGTTGCAAAAATTAATGCATGTTGAGGAGCTAATGGTATCCCTCCATCCCCCAAAAGCTTGTTAGATGCCCATCTTAAAAGCACCATGTTTGAGCTAAATATTGTAATGATGATTACTAGTGTGCATGAGTCCCAGCTTGAAACCACGGGAAGCTGCCCTGTGCAAATCATTGCTGACAGCAGGCAAAGTCTTGGTGGCTGCCCCAGCTCAAATCTCCTTTCTTGATGGACAAAAAGCAGCAAAATTTCCTACCACAGACCAAGTCAGGAGTGTATTGCAGGAATCTGTCAGCTGGTGCTTGTGAACAGACTCACACACTTCCTGTGCTTGCTAAAATCTGCTTTGAGTGAGGCTGCACAGCTACCTGAAGAGCCAAAAGCATCCGTGCATCTACTTTATTATTTCTCCATTGCAACTCTACCTTGGAGGGGGGTTATGAATTTTTTCTCTACACAAACACTTTGAACCTCTCTGCTAAAGGCAACCAAACACAATTCATCAATATCTACATATAAGAAATATGATTTTCAATAACTCAGGGGGATTTTCACTATCTAGTTCCCAAGGCACTTGCTTAAAATCCACCTATTACATAAAGCTATAAATAAACTAGAAACAGGAAACTGGAAGAGACTGGGTGGGACAAGGAATACAAGGAAGGAAGGAAGGAAAGATAACATCATTCAGAAAATCTAAATTAATGCTTTGCAATACTATACAAATACTTGGTTCTGCAATATCCCAGATACTCTTTTTTTATATAGTAAAGATATCCTTTGCCCCAACAGGCAGCTACCCTTAACAGCAAGTGACTTGCCCATCCAAAATGTAAGATTAGGGAGACCTCTGTAAACATTATTTTCAAATGTTCCTCTTGTCAGTGTTTGATATCCTTAAGGGTACAGGGACAAGACATTTCTCCCCAGCAAGTTACCTTCTTGCCTCCAGTGGGTGATGAGGTTTCCTGCAAGACATCAATTGCTCTGTCATCTCTTTGGTTAATCTAATTCAAGTCTACAAAAAAGCATTTACCCTGCAGGCTGTGCAGAGTGTTTCTGTTCATCTGGCAGACAGGACAGACAACTGCAAAGGAATTTTTGTTTAGCTACTGTAGCCCCAGTTTTCATACAACTCCTTCTGTGCTTATGTACTGTAGAGTGGTAGAATCCTTTCATTAAATTTTGTCCTGATTTCCCACATTTATTCTGAGTAAAACACACATGAAATTGAAGATTTAGTGGCAACATAATGAACTTTAGGTCTCTTCTATAATAATCTCTGAGTATTTATGTTACAGTCATGGCTGGGACAGTACAACAAAGAGGGAAAGAAAATCAGGGTGGCATTGGTGTTTTCCAAGTACATGGGATTTTGGCTGGAATTTCCCAACAGCTATGAACAACAAGGAAACCTCCAAGTTCAACAAGGCAGAGTCACTTCTTAGTTTGGCTGAGAGTATATGTTCCACCAGAACAAGAGGGTTGTTTCTCTTTGAGGGGAAACTGTTTAAATAGGAAAAGAGCTGTAAACACAGGACTGGCTTTAAAACAAGTTTATGGAGAAAAGCATAAAAGCATTCTCATTAAAAAGACAAATTATTCAAACACACCTACTGTAACATTGCTGCAGAAGTCATTGCAATTCTCCATCACACTCTATTTTTATTTTACCTGGCCACAGTATGATCAAACCAAAGGTCTGATGTCACAGCATGACCACTTACCAAAGTAGTGGTTTCTCTTCAAAAAAGTCTTTTTTTTCTGTAACACAGAGGTTTCTTATGTCAGCCATGCCTCAGGATACACAATTTGAGGCCGTCAGTAGAAAGCATCTACCTTCCACATGGTAAGGCAATCAAATAACTTGTAACTGTGTGTAGCATCTAACTGGTAACTACACAGGCACAAACTCCAAGTTATCTAAAGGCAGATCCTGGGGATATTTTTTTCCCCTCTTCAGTTTATTTCCTTCCCTTTTCTCCTTGCAGCTGCTGGTGCCCCAGCAGAGAATCACTCACTGTTCCATTTTGTTGTTCTCAGCCAAGTTTGCTCTGCTTCTCCCTGCAACTTTTCCAGACATGGCAATGCATGAAAAAATTTGCAAACTGGGACTTCCAGGCTGAATAATGCCTAGAAAAGGATGTGCCCATTCCTTCACTAAGCTGGAATGTGTGATCTTGTCCTTCAAGCAGTCTCCAGAGAGGTGCTGTCAGTGAAGCCTGTAAAAAATGCTTTGAGGATGAGCACCCCTCACTGTCAGTTACGTTGAGCTGCTGTGTCCAAGTGTTATTCTCACCTACTGGTAAATTCAAATTTCCCCAAACTTCTCTCAGGACAGCTGGACTACAGAGCATGAGTAATTCAATGGCAAAGCCACTTTGCCACTTGAGATTACAATTAGCTCCTCCATCACTTGTAGTTTTCATTAATTAACTCAGCACAAATTTACAGGAGCACTTCCTTGAAATAATTCTAAAAGCAATAATGACATCTAATAAATTTCTTACTTTTTCCTACAAACTTCTTTTGCATTAGTAGGGGGAAATTATGCCAACTGACTTCATCAGGCTGTGAGGATTAAACCATCATTTATAATACCCTTTAAAAATGAGAAAGTGTCATTTAAATGTTAGTCACATGAGTAAGCAGTGAGTCAATATTCTGCATATTAACTGAATGCATTTGAAGTGCTGGAGTTTTTCTGAAGCCTGCCAAGATTGAGCCATAACAATTTCTTTTGTAGCTGGAGATCAGCCCGAATAAAAGACCTTTCCTAAGATCTAGAAGGTGAAGATGAGAGTCATATACACATTATCTCCATTCCACTGAATGTCAGCTTAGAGGAAAAAAACAAACTCAGAGGGAATTGAGCAAGAAGAAGGAGCTGTGATTACTTTTCAGGAAAGTAAATAAGGAAAAGGATATCACTGGTGCCATACTGCAGTCTAAAAATTAATCCAAAATCTGCCACTCCAAAACTGATCTATCAGTTTGTCTCTTTCAAAGACGTACACCAAGCTCTGAAAGTTCACGTCAGAGACCTAAATACTGCTTGTGTCCCCTACAATTGAAACTTCCCTTTATGCTGAATGTGATTTGTATCTGACACATCAGACAGGGGTTTCTGGATGCCTAACCCCAGAGCCACTCACTGCTAATACAAAATAGTTTGCCTGAAAACATAAGCCTCCAAAACCAAATGTTTATATGCAGATAGCAGCACCGATCTTGACAAATCTTCCTTCTGTTTCCTCCTTCCTCCTCTTCTCTGGACACAGAAAATACATTGTTACAACAAGGTAATAAATTTAGCCTGGGAGAGTGCCAGGAGATCCAGATCTGCTGACTTCTGTGCAGTTCAAGAGCTCACCGAGTGTGCTTAAGGAATACATACAACTTTCTGCTTTGGGCACTAGAATTTTTATTTTCCTGATTGCACTCTGCTTCATTGTGTGTATACAGAATGGTTTGGGTTGGAAGGTACTTTAAGGATCATCTAGATCCAACCCCTGCCATGGGCAGGGACACCTTCCACTGTCCCAGCTTGCTTCAAGCTGTGTCCAACCTGGCCTTGGACACTTCCAGGGATGGGGCAGCCACAGCTCCTCTGGGCATCCTCTGCCAGGGTGGCCTCACCACCCTCACAGGGCTGAATTTCTTCCTAGTATCACATACTTAAAGAATGCAATTCCAGTAACTCCACGATGTGCTCCCGGGAGCCAGAGCATTCCCAGTACTTCTACCCCCTCCCACCCGTCCCTCCAGGGCCGGGAGCTGCCGGCAGGGCCCGGGGCTCGCTGGGCCGTAGCACTGACCCCATTCCCTCAGCCCAGGGCAGGGCTGCCCCGCCGGCCCCGCCGCTCGCTCCGGCCCCCAGGCTCCCCCCGGCTGCGCTTGGGCCCCTGGGGCTCCGCCGTGACCGCGCCGGCCGTGCGCACCGGCACCTGCCCTACAGGGACAGCAGCCCTCACTACCGGCGGCACCACCGGCAGGTCGGGCCTGGTATCCCAGCCCGGGCTGCCCAGCCCCGGCAGGCCGTGAGACATCGCCCGGTCCCGCCGCAGGTCCCCGCCCTGATCGCGACCGCCGTCCGGGTCCTCATCCTCATGCTCATCTCGGGTCCTAACCCTGGTCCACATCGTCGTCTCAGTCCCCATCTCCGCTCCCGTTCCCATCCCTATCTCCGCTCCCGTTCCCATCCCGGTCTCGGTCCCGCTCCTGGCCCCGGTCCTGGTCCCCGCTCCCCTCACAACGCCGCCCTCACGCGCCCCCTCGGCCACGCCCCCTTCCCACGCCGGTCCATTCATCCCCGTCCTCCCCCGTCACGTGACGCGGGCCCGGCGGGCGCTCCCCTGCCGCGGCTCCGCCGCCGCTTCCGGGCCGGGCCGGGGGCGGGGCCGGGCCGCCGCCTGGCCGGGCCCAGGGCAGGGGCTGCCCCCAGCCCCGCCGCTCGCTCCGGGCCCAGGCTCCCCAGCTGCGCTTGGGCCCCTGGGGCTCCGCCGTGACCGCGCCGGCCGTGCCGCACCGGCACCTGCCCTACAGGGACAGCAGCCCTCATTACCGGCGGCACCACCGGCAGGTCGGGCCTGGTATCCCAGCCCGGGCTGCCCAGCCCCGGCAGGCCGTGAGACACCGCCCGGTCCCGCCGCAGGTCCCCGTCCTGATCCCGACCGCCGTCCGGGTCCTCATCCCCATCCTCATCTCGGGTCCTAACCCTGGTCCACATCGTCGTCTCGGTCCCCATCTCCGCTCCCGTTCCCATCCCTATCTCCGCTCCCGTTCCCATCACGGTCTCGGTCCCGCTCCTAGCCCCCGGTCCTGGTCCCCGTTCCCCTCACAACGCCGCCCGCCCTCACGCGCCCCCTCGGCCACGCCCCCTTCCCACGCCGGTCCATTCATCCCCGTCCTCCCCCATCACGTGACGCGGGCCCGGCGGGCGCTCCCCTGCCGCGGCTCCGCCGCCGCTTCCGGGCCGGGCCGGGGGCGGGGCCGGGGCGCGCCCGGGGGCGGGGCCGGGGCGGGAGGGGCGCCGCCGCGGCGGCGGCGGCGGGAGGGGAGCGGCGCTCCCGGCAACATGGCGGCGCGCGGGGCGGGCAGCGCCTGAGCCCGGCGCCTCTCGGTCCGCGGGGCTTCCCCCCGGCCCCGGCCTCCTCTTCTTCCTCCTCCTTCTCCTCCTCCTCCTCCCTTCTCCTCCTCCTGCCCCTGCCCTGCCCCGCTCCCCGGCGCGGCCATGGAGAGCGAGGAGGAGCAGCACATGACCACGCTGCTCTGCATGGGCTTCTCGGACGCGGCCGCCATCCGCAAGGCCCTGCGCCTGGCCAAGAACGACATCAACGAGGCCGTGGCGCTGCTCACCAACGAGCGGCCCGGCCTCCACTACGGCGGCTACGAACCCATGGAGAGCGGGCAGGGCCCGCCGGGCGGACACGGCTCCCCCGCCGGCGGGCAGGGCCCCCGCGGCGGCGACGGGGACGGCGGAGGCGGCGGGGGCGGCTTCGACCCGCCGCCCGCCTACCACGAAGTGGTGGAGACCGAGGTGAGCTGCGGGCGGGCGGTCCCGGGGCGGTGGGAGCCTCCCGCTGCCGTCGGGGGTCGGCCCGGGCGTGGGGCCGGCGGGAGTGCCCGGGGAGCCTCCGCCACTCCCCGGGCCGGGGGCTCCGCACCGCCCCGCATTCCCCGCCTGCCGCCCGCCCGGCGCGCTCCCCAGCCCGTTCCCTGCGATCGCTGCAAGGTGAAGCGCACCCGGGGTTTTCCTTGGCATTCCAGGAATGTGTGGCTACCGTAGGGCTCCGCTTTTCGCTCCCCCTCTTGTGCCTTCTTGCATAATTCCGGTGACTAAGGGCTGTCTATTTTTTTTTTAAACTGTTTGCACAATGTGAAGGAAAGCGCAGGGTGGGTATGACTTTTACGTACAGTTTTATTTGGGTAAGCTGAGCGTAAGTTCTGAAATAGGAACCCAGTGAGGTCAAATGTTTTTTCAGAACAGAGCTTTAACTCATGACTTAGGGCTGTGATGTAGATAGAAGTGCTGGAGAATGTCAACCCTTTCCAGGTTCTCTCATTCCTCCTTGTTTGCCTTTCTCTGTCTTCCATCCTCTTGCAGAACTCTGCACCCTTCAGCCAGCAGATACACTCAGGTTGCTCTCCTTGCTGTCTGGAACCGTCTTGTAGGGCTTTCCTATAACGTCTTCTCCTCTTCCTGGTCTTTTTCCCAAAACTTCACAGGGTGCTCATAAGAAAAGTGCTAATTAGTAGTGTCCAGACTGTGGGACTCATGGGGGTGGGAACAGCAGAAAGCCCCTCTGTGTGCTACCAAAGGGCCACCTTGCACAGCCTCTGTCTCAAGAACTGCTCAAGAGCAGATGCTTAAGCTCATGAATAAAACCTGGGAACCTCGTGTACCCTCCCAGGCTCCAGTGACGAGTATACTGAGGGTTTTGTGTGCCAGAAAAGTGCTCCCTTTCTGTGCATGCATGTGTATGTGTCCATAAATAAATTCATGAGGAATCCACGGGCGTATCTGGTGCGTAACTACACTTGCACAGATCATCCGTATCCGTAGCCTCGGCGCACTGACGTCCAGCCCTGCGGAATAAAGATAGGTGATCCTGCTCCCTGAATTAACTGGGTTAGGTCCTGAGCTGCTCTAAGCTGCTGATGTGTGCTTGTGGAGTAAGGTGATCCATGGGATGGCACGTGTGCCGTGCAGAAACGGAGCTGCTCCTCAACTTCCCTGACCAAAGCACCAGGGAACCGCTTTCCAACCTTTCCTGTGAAGGATTGAGGGTGAACGAGAGTTCTTGTTAGCATTTGGGTTGGATGTAGTTAGAGCTGGGACAGTCTGGCTTGTCAGTGTGACATTTCAAGTGAAGCTGTCAGTGTAAACTTCAGAGAAGCGCTTTTTTCCCCGCTCTTGTTCCCGTCACAAATGGCACTTTGACAACTCTCAGAGGATTCTCCCACCCCCCATTATTTCATCCTGTATTTCTGAGCAAATTTACTTATGCTTTATCATAGTTCCCTTTGCTACTCACCTTCTTGTTTGCTCTGACTTGTGTTCTTTTTAACCCACAGGAGGGAAGTCAAAACATTTCATTGTAGGTAAATCACTGCACAGAGCAGGCATTTCAGAAGGATTGAGGTGTCTTGCTGCATGAAATTTTATATAAATTCATGCCTCAATTTAGTAATTGGATTCATTTGCAGATGAGCATCTGTCAACTCCTGCACGTGTATGCAAAACAGTATTTTTGTAATAAAAGAGTTACATCTATAAAAGTCCTGAGACTGGAATTGTTGCCTGTGCATATTTATCTAACACTGCAGTACAATTTAACAGCTTTTGACATACATTTTATGAAAGGGGGAAAGTGATATATCATCAGTTCTTGGGTTTTTTTATTTCGTCAGCTGTAATCTAGCATTACATTTGATAAGCTACAGCTATTCTTTAAGTGGTTAATCAGTAATTAATCAGGTTAATCAGTAGTTTTCCATTCAGCAGAAGCTTATGGCATATGAAGCTGTAGAGAAAGCCATTGCAGAAGCAGCTATATTATTCATTGTAGTCATACACATTATGGTGAAACATATTGTACCCCATGCTGTCTTGTGGTAATTCAGATGTTATTTCTGGTTTCCTTCCTCTCAGTATCATCTCTCTTTCTAACAGCTCTTCAAGTGTGTATTCTTTCTTCTCTTCATAATGCCAGTTTTAACTTTTATTCAGTGGGGAGGAAGTGGTGTGTTAGATTTTTGGACTTTATATATCAGCAATAGGAGATAAAGAGAAGATAAATCACAGGAGAAGAATGCTTAGAAATTTTCCCCCAAGTAAAATGTTCCAATCTAATACTTCATGAACAAAAGTTAGGTTTGGATTTATAATTTAAAAATAACAAGATTGCTTCAGTCATTCTTCAAAACGTGTATAACAGGTCTGTACTTTGAATTTATGTGCTTTTTTTGGCTGAGCACACTTAAGCATGCATATAAGAATAGGTCTATGAATGATTAAACACTTTACATTTTCCCTAATCAGTAATGAATCCATTATGTTTGCATATGCTTATTTGGTCTCTATTACATAATGTTAGAATCTGTTCAGCACTCATGTGGATCAAAGAAAGGCTTGTCTAGTGGTTTTCTTTGAGAGGAGCACAGCAACCAGATACATATCATACTAGTTAAAACATGCTTTCTTTAGATAAGGTTTTAAAAATCAGTGTGGATCTTTTTTCAGTGGTCCAGGCTGCTGGTCTTCGGGGCTGATTAAAGTGTTAAAGCCTGAATTTGGAGTAACTGGCCCAGAAGCAAGATATCTGCTGTGAGCTGGCCCAACATATGCCCTGTGCTTTCTTTCTGTATGAGGCTTGAGCAAAGGTGTGCATAAATTTCAATTTCATGAGGTTAAAACCTCAGTTTCAGCAATTGGTGTTTCCCAATTGCCTCAGTTTTGGGTTAATAGCTGTGGTGTGCCTTTGGCATTGATGCTGGTGGCATGACCACACTTAACTCATCAAAAGGAAAAGGCCAGACAATCTCAGGGGCTTCAGTTCATTTGTGCAGTCTTCCTGAAACCGCGGGAAGTTCACCTTGAGGTTTACAGCTGCTTGGAAGTTTTGCCCTTTGTGGCACCAAACCACACTGATAGACTGAGGTCACCTGCTTTTCCAAGAGGCAACTTTGTGTGTTTTTGACATAACTTCTGTGTTTATGTCTGTTGACAGAAGCAAATCTTGCAGTTTGGCAGGAATGTGGGGTTTCTGTGTTCATTCCTCAGGCAGCATGCAGATTGTCACGGTGTGATTCTGTGCCGAGGGAGGCGGGTGAAGGATGCTGTGCTCATCTCTTCATCTGACTGACAGATAAGCTGCTTTATCAACTGCTGCTAAATCCTCATAATTTAAGACAAGACTATAAATGAGTGTGATGACAACGTCTGTCAGTGTGTCCATGAATTGCCACAAGTGCCACAATTGCTGGCTTCCATGAGTTTGAGAGGAATGGGCTGGAGAGGAGCAGGCTAAACAAATGTGGGGATTGAAATTGCGGGGAGGGACAGGTAAAAATATTGAACATATACCAATGGTTTGTATAACCTTCACTAAAACAACCTTAATTTGCTTTTGAAACAGCTTCTGAGAGCCATTACTATGACCTTTCAGCTAAATTGTGATGAACAGATTATATTACCCCCTGGCTATTCCTGTCCCCTTCAGCATGTGCTCTTGTGATTTATGTTTTTTTAGTTGAACTGGATCAAAAGCTCATACATGCCAGGTTTTACTAGGTAAGGTTTATAATAAAACTTGTCCAAGATTGCTTTTGAGGTGCTGTTTGACTGCAAGAGAAGGCATTTTGTGAAAAAAACAGGCCGGCAACCGTAGTGAGTGCCAGTGCCAGGAACATTCTCACTAGTCATGCTGCAGAGCTGTGGTGTTCAAACCCTACCTCTCCTCATTATTAAAGCTCAGGACTGAAAGCAGTTCTGCCACAGATGTGCTTTAGCTTTTAATGCGTAAAATGAGGATAATGGGGTGTGCTTTATTAAGGAGAACCATGGACGTTGGGCTTGTGAAGTTCTTTGATCTTTGAATGGAAGGAGCTGTATTTATTTAAAGACAAAGAAGGTATTTAGCCTTCAAGCAAATGAGATGGATTTCACGCTACAATTCTGCATATTTAAAGTCAGTCTTCTCTCTTGTAAGTAGTCTTGAGCTTTGCAAAAGTGAGTATTTCTTACATTCTCATGTGGAAGTTTTACAGAGTGGCTTGTCTACGAATTGGCCTTGTAAAACAATTAAGCAATCAAATAAAGCTCTGTGGTGGATTCTGGCATCGAGTCCTTGGCTGGATGCCATCAGAATGTCAAGTGGAATTAGTATTTTAGCACTCCTGGTTTTCAGCATCACTGTTTTCAAAAATGAGTGGCCCTGGTGTGGAAGCCCTTTCTATATTCTGATTCCATTAACACTTCCTTGAAAGCATTTGAAAGAAAATACTCTGAGTTTCATTCTTGATATAACATAGACTAATAGAGATGCTACGTGAAATTAGGGAAGTAGGGGTGATACTGAGAGATGCAGCTGGTTAATTTTAAATGTAAGCTTTGTTTTGAATAACTCACAAAGTCATTATCATGTAATGTGATCGTTAGAGTAATTGCTGGATTGAGAGGAGCACTCTGTAATTACTGGTTCATTGGTGAAGGTGATGCCTGCAGGGTCAGTGAAGGTGGGAGACAGCTCTGTACAGCCAAATTCTCAGCTGGGCAGGAAGTGTTTCTGGTATAATGTCCTCTGGAAGCATTTTTTGGTCATCTTCCCAGTTTACAGTGCTATTCTGTGGCAGCTGTTTAATAAGGAAGTGAAATACTGAGGAAGAATGAGAATAAAAACAAATTAGCCAGTGTTAGAAGTTAATTCCAGCAAATCATTTGGATTGCTTTTGGATTAAGGAACAGTAGCTCTTTGTATGAGGAGGGCAAAGAGGAAGTGCCTGTTTCTTTTGTAAGCTTTTATTTTTGAAAAAAACACGTATTTGTGCTGCTGTAGGAATAGCCTTTGGTATATATGTTTCAGGGGCCAAATTAAAAATTAATTTTAAAAGCCAGTGTTTCCAGTGTTTCTTGCCACTTGATCTTCCTGCCATTACTTTACAAAAGTTCTGGCTTTTCTGATGCCCAGCAGAACAATCTTGAGAGGCATTTAAAGATTTTTTTTTTGTATTAGTTAGTCACAGTTTTGGCATTACACACTGTCAAAATCAGCTGCTTTGTCAGTTCTGGTTTCTGTCTCACTATACATCAGTAGAACAGAAGTACAGATGAGTCTTTAGTAGCGTTATTGAATTAATTTTCCTTTCCAAAGCCTGACCTTTGGTCACTGAAATGTTACAGTAAATACTTTATGTATGTGGTTCTGCAGCACTTCTCTGTTAATTCCTGGTGGTTTGGCAAATGGAGATACAAGTATTGACTTAATTTTAAGTACTGAAATGTTAAGCATTTGTGATTCATTGTTTTATTGTTTAATAGCACAATGTTTATCTGATATCACACTAAGTTATTCTGAGTTATTTGGAACGAGCATGAGGTTTTGTGCTTATGAAAACTCCAGGGCTGGGAGGAATAATGGTGTTGACTCCGAGTCTGGCTGTTTGTAGTTACACAAATGGAGTAAGTTTTTAAATATATCCACAGGCAATAGTGAAAACACAAGGAAGATAAGTGTTCTCCTTGCTTCCTTATGAATGGCATTCCTAACAGTGCTTTCCATGACCTCTCCCTCACCTACAACTTATCAGACTTTGAAATACGTTGCCAAAAGTGGTTGTAGCGAATCTGTGCCTCAGATTTCACTGAATGCTGTGGTAATAGCAGTATAAAAGGGCAAAGAAGCTCCCTGTATTTTTGAAGTTAAATGGAGGTTTTAATTCAAGTGCTATTTTTACAGAGCCTCAGTTGTTTTTGTTTTGCTGTGATGCTCAGGACTGTGTTTATCTTTGAACAAGCAGGCAAGTACATCAGGGAGTATTGCCTGGTAACATCACACCATCACCCTGGAAATCAGGGAGAGAGTACAAGCCATGTTTTCAGAAACTCTGAGTTAATTCTCAGCTTTGCTGAATTTATTTTTAGTTTTATTTTTCAAATTCATATTGTGTTCTTATTCCCAGTCTTACGCAGGTCTTGGTTGTAATAGATGTCGGGCAGAGGGAAGGTGGAGCCATAGGGGTTTTGTTATAATTTGTTATAATCCTTTACAGCTACTAAGGGTTTAGTCTAAACCTGTAAAGGATTATAACAAATTATATATATACATGCATCCTTGATGGTGTCCTAGTGTAACTCTCAGTTAAGGTCAGTGTCTAAAACCTTCTGTGAGAAAGTTCACTAAATAAATTGGATTTTTCTTAGGACATCTCTGTGATGGAATGAGAGTCCAGATCAACTTCATTTAGGCAGAGTCTGTAAAATAGGATTTCTTTTCCTTTAGTAGTAGACTGGTATCATTCTTTTATATTGGCATGACAAAATACTAGCATTTTTTTCTTGTGACAAGACTGTTTTTGTTTGTGTAAAGTAGTCCATAGTAGAAATTTCAAGAGCTTCCTTTCTATGAAAAAAAACCAAAACAAAACATCTGTGTATCTCACCAACAAGCTTATGTTCTCTTAGCAGAACATAAACAACAATAAACATTCCTGTCTGTTGCTGCACTTAAAATTTTTGCATCCCAATATGTTTCTCTGGATGAAAATTCAAGGATGAGATGCTGTATCTCTTTAGGACTTAAAACAGTGTAAAAGTGTGACAATACTTTGCAAGTAAATGTCTGTTTGTCAGCAAAACATTCAGGAAACGACAGTGGGTTTTCTTATTGCCAGAGAAGAAACAGAATGTGGAAATTCCATACATGACACCATTTTTTGAGTCTTACTAATACTGACATATTCACAAGAGGATACCAAGCTTGCTCTTAGCAGTGTGGGTCCAATGGGTTCAGTGGGAGTGCAGGAACAGGCAGCTAGGAAATACTCTCCAGTTTTCTTCCCACATCTGCCTCTTAACAAGAATTGAAAGTTCTTTAACCATCTGAAATACCAGTTTATAAAGAGAAAATCGGTTACATGTATGAAAATGTGACAATTTTTTTAAACATTCAATACCTTGTTCTTAGTGTTTATGTGTAAGTGCAAGTTGGTAGCTTTGAGGTATTTTTAAAAGGCTTTGAATTCTTACACTTGTGTTTGAGTTCTAGGTAACAGAATATCCCCTTTTTAGGAGTTAATTAACAGAAAAAAAGGTTTGACATCCAGGCGTGAAACTAAAAACTGCTTTAATCAATCGTCTGGCAGGTGGAGGGACTGTCAGGTCATGACTTCAGGATTCATAGCTTCTCCCACAAATTGATGGGGACAGTACATCAGAGCAGAGAAACGCTCTGTTTTTCTGGGTATTTGATGTATTTCTCTCACCTTGCCTCCCCCTGAGCACTGCAGTGTGAGTGGTACAGCAGTGCTGGGCAGAGGGGAGCATCCCTGCTGACACTTGGCAGCTGGAAAAGCTGTAGCATTGGAAAATTGATTTCTTTATGTTGTCTATGTCTGTGATTAAAAACTGAAAGGTGGACCTAAAATTTTTGTCAGCAAGTTCTGGCTTTATGCATTTTTTTCATTACTGCTTTTCAGAGCAGTTAAACCTTGTCTTGTTTGTAGGTACATAGTAACAAGGTTTTGTGGTTGTTTTTTTTTTAAACGATGCAATGAAACTTCAAAAATCTGTTGGCTATAAAATGATAGTTATTTTGTGAAAATTACTTATTAGAGAGTCATGAGGTGGAGTAACTGCTTGGTCTGGTGGTGTCTTAGTCTGACCCTGTTGCTTGAAAGAAATCGCAACAGTTTCCTAAGTTATACTGGATTCACGAGCACAAAATGTGATTTGGTTATGGTGATAATAGATTCTGTTGGTAGCCTCCTATCAAAATCAAATTAACTAATTTAAATTATGATTTGACTGTAATTTCATTACTAAGGCTGCCAATTAGAATCAAAACAAGTCTTAAACTCATTGTTATTTTATGTAAAGTGACTGGTATGGGAACTGTCAGTGGCTTTAGTTAAACATTGTTTGATGAGTTAATTAGCTGAATACTGCATGAGTACATTTTGAAGCTTTTAACTGTGACCTTTTGGCAATTAAAGTTAATTCATATTTCACTTTTTGTGCTAATCTTTGTTCTGTGTTACTCTTCAGTAGAAGGTTTTATGCTACAGATTTAAGCAATGCTTTGTTGATCAGATGTTGAACAATTTTTGTTTATTCAGCCTAGCAAGCAAATCTGGGAGGTGCCAGCTCCCCAGAGAGGGAATCTTGAATCAGTGCTTGAGCCCGTTCCTGTGAGGGTATTTCTCCTGGGAGCTTGTGTGTGTGTTTAGCCATAACTGCATTTTCACAGCTTCAAAATAAGCCAGAAGAGCCAAGACTGTTAGAACAAGGGGATCTTCAGGGCTTTTGTGCAATAGGAGATACATCAGAAGGCATGGAAAACTGTGTTAAAGGTTTGTCAGCAGAAGTTTGTTGGTGTCACTGTTTCAGCTGCAGAAATAGCCACAGATTTATGATGTGAACCATGACTTCCTACTGCAGGAAAGAGTGATTGTAACAGCCTTTTAGATAGTTTATCTTTGGGTGACCCACCCACTGGTTACCAGGAGTAGGGCTGCGGGGCTTTTTTTTTGCTCTTTTCTATTTTGTGGAAGAACATCTGTACAAATCCTGACCATGTTGGGGGCCAGTCCAGTGCTAAGTCTGTTCAGCCAGAATTACAGGGTCCTGATACAGATCATCATCAACTGGCAGACACCATTCTGAAGTCACCTATTGGAGGGGGGGGAGCTATCTCTTTATATATATTTATTTAGAAACAAGCAAACAAACCCCATGTAATTTCCCAAAGCCAAGATTGAGAAAATCACTTTTTGAGTGGCTGACATGGCCTTGTATCCTATTTACTTTTGCATATACTATAATTTTTCTTCAAAATCTTGTATTTCCTCCATGGATCTTTGTCAGTGGAGTTTGCAGTGGCAGTTCCTGAGCTCCTCAGTGACAGAGCATTAATTGTGGCGTTCAGGGCTGTGTTGCATTTGTGAGTGTCAGCAGAGAAGTGAATTCTGCAGGCCGTGTTGGAGTGTGAGATCTGTGTGCAGATCCCCAGCCAGCATAAGATGATGCAAGAACTGAGCTGACGTTTCACCTTGCTGCAGCAGCTGCTGCTAATAAATCCCTCACTTTAAATAGCAGTGCCAAAATTTATTTAAAAATTGGGTGGTGAGCAGTTTGGGCTTTTTCATGTGCAGAAAGACACTAATTATGAAAGAGCAGCAGTAATTCTTTAAAGAGGCTGTTTCTTGTAGTGGATTTGGTTTAAGAAACACAACTCAGTCTACACTAATATCATGTGAACATAGCTGTAATCTCCCAGAAATGCAGAGTGTTCAATTTATTAATGGTTTGGAGGGGAATTTGGGTTTTAAACTGCCTGGGTGTGTGTTTGAGACTGTCACAGGTTTCACAGTCGCTGTGAAGCTATGTGGATGTGATGTGTTCTAAAATTAATACATGAACTTGATACTTTCTGCACATGGTTTTAGTAGCAGCAGAGCACTGTCAGGCAAGGAGTCTCATTCCCTCTAATTCCTGGAAAGTGCCAAAAGCATGTTCCTTCAGTGCAAACAGCTCCCATTACTATAGGGCAGTATTCCAAATACCACACTCATTTTTTGTGTAAAGCCATCTTTTCATTGCTCTGTTGGTAGACTCCATCTAGCAATAGTCCAGATGTGTTCTAAGCATAATTTAGGATAATGTGGGGGCTGAATGCACTGTGAAGAACATGTATTATTTCACTTTCCGTGTGAATTTCTGTGTCACAGACCCTGGCAGTCACTTGTGTGGAAACAGGCAACTAATGAGCAGCATTGCTGGGATGCAGATGGGAAAGCAGAACAAGAAGTGGAGTTTTCATCTCCAATTGAAGGGGTCTGCGCTGCAATTCTGCTCCTCTTTAGATACCAGTTGCTGTCTCAGCGTTTATTTAATGCGGATGCTTTCCTCCGGGGAATGAAGCAACTGTTGCTCTGTTTCTGTAACATTTGTTGAAATGTTGCTTTCCTTGGCTACAAGTGGAGGCTGAGCTGGAGTCCTTGAACACTCAGCAATTGGGTGTTTAAGTTATACTCAGTCTGTATTACACTAAAAGTTCATTCCTGCTCTGTTACTGTGAGCACTTTCTTTATAACTGCACACTTGTTTTTCTGTAGGAAATGGTTTTGTTTTCTGCATGGATGTTCTTTACAGAAGCTGTCTAATTAACAGGATATTTCCTAAAAATGCTTCTAAATAATTTCAGTGTCTTTTCATGTAGACCTTCAAACAACCCTCCTCCAAAACCTGAAGTATTTAAACAGGGTGTGATTTGCTAGATGGGAATTACATCAGGCATCCATGCACAGTGCTGGATCAGGTGACCACAGTTTCTAAAGCTGATATTCAAGTCTGCTAAAGTACAATCTCCCATAAAGGCAAACTGTTTAGTAAGTGTTTAGTAGGGGGTTGGAGAATGGCAGCACGTTATTTCCCAAGCAGCAATATGTGGTTTTTTTCTAAGCAGTGTTCTGCTCCTATAAATTGTCCTGCTGCTCTGCAGAACGTTAGCAAGTCCAGCCCACGTGCTGTCCGTGAACTTTAAAGGTTAAGCTCTGCACAATTGCTGTTCCCTTGGCTTAATAGTTTTGAACCATTATGAAAGTGAATGACACATTTACTTTTTAAAAAACAGGTCTAATCCTACAAATAGCAGATGCAGTGAGAGAGCTGGAAGCACACTTGTGTGCATACATTGATTTTGTTCTTGGTATACCATCTCCTCCAGAGTTCAGTTCTTTCTTTTGGTTTATTCCTTTCTAGTTGTTCCACTCACGTTCCTGACACTGTCTGGTTTTTACTTTGGAATGTGTTTCCTGCTTGTCCTTCCTCCCCTCCATGTCCCTGGCTTCTTTCTCAGTGGGATCTTGTTACCATCACTGCTGTTGTTTTCCACTGTCTCTGACAGTGGCTCCTGCTCGCTGCCAGGCCTGATCCAGACATTCTGTCCTTTCTCCTGCTGGCTTTGCCCGCTCTTGTGGAGGCAGGGAAAGGTGGTCCATGTGAACTCTTTGACACATCGGGTACCTGGCATCTATGAGAGGTTAAAAAATAAACAAAAGAAAATAAATGAATAACTTGTCTATTCTTTCTTTGGCGCTGCTGAGGCAGTTACCTCATGTGGCACTTGGAGGAGAGCAGGGGGTAATTCTGTGCCCTGTACACAGAAATAGCTGCTCTTTAGTGCCACTAGCAAGGAAACCTGTAAAGCTTAGCTCCAGTCACCTGCTTGCCTTTTCCCTCTTCCAGAATATTTGCCAGTAACTCATTATGACTTCAGGAGAAGGATAATTGCATTACCTTGTTGGACAACTATATTTCTTGTAGATTTTTCTTTAGATTATTAGTTGGTAAGAGAAAATCTTGATGTGCTGAAAAAGTATCCTGTATTTCTAGAGTGATGGGGTGAAATGGACTTCCCTTAGTGTAAACTATTCCCATATTCTACAGGAGTTGTTGAACAGAGGATTAATGAGCAGATCTATGGAGATCAAAATTTGTACTTTACAGTCTCCCAGGGACTGGAAGTACTTATCACCTGGCTCTAGGATCTGATATGCTATGGAACAAGATTTGCTGCTTAAATTGGCAATTAGTTAGCAATTAGTTATGTAAACATGGTACTTATCACCTCCATGAAATACATCCAGGTATGTAATCCCTTCAATTCAAATTGAAATATTCAATTCTACTTTGAAAAACACAAGCAGCCTCAGGGTTGAGAATTTGACATGCTTGTTACAAGCACAGCTGCCTTTTCTAAACCCTTTCATGTGTTTAGGAAACTGTTTCGCTTGAACTTTTTTTTTTTTCCCACCCGCAGAAAAATGATGAAAATGGGAATTGCTCTGGTGAAGGGATTGAGTTTCCAACAACCAACTTGTATGAGCTGGAGAGCAGAGTTTTGACAGATCACTGGTCCATACCCTACAAGAGGGAGGAGTCTCTAGGCAAGTGCCTAATTGCATCCACCTACCTGGCAAGACTGGGTAAGTTCCCTTTCACATTTACACAGTTTAGCTGTTCAGAGGGTGTCACAGACAGAATGTTGGGCAGTTGTGTGTTTCACTTTAATCTTGCTGCTGTTTACTTACACCCTGCACAGCAATCACATCTCTGGGAAAGTGTTTAACAGTGAACTGTTCTACCCAGTGCTGTAAAAACATCATTGATCTCTTTTCTTTCTCTCTAAAGTAACCTGTTTACTTAACTTTTTCCAAAAAGTGGCACACATTTTTTTTATGTTCTAATAATTGTGGGAATTAAATCTTTTCAGAGCTAAATTACTGACCCTTATTTTTTTCCTTGTGCTGGGTATTTTCCATTCATAAAAACAAGCTGTCATCTCACTCCCTGCTGTACCATTCTTGTATAAGTGGTTGCTTTTCCCTGGTGAAGTGCTTATATTGCATTAGGTCTGAATTTGACTCTTCTTATTCAGTACTTTGGCTGGGGTTAGGAGTGTTATGGAGGCACCACACCCAACAACTGGTGTATAATGAGAGTACAAGATAGATTTTCAGTCATGCCTGATGGCAGACTAAAGGAATGTTGTAATCTCTTGGAAGAATAGAAATTGTTAAGTGGTTCTGATTTTTGCTTCTCTGTTTCCAATCTGTGTTAAAAGGCTGTGCTTTAATTTGGTTTTGGTGGGAGGCTGTGAAGCATCAGTAATGTATGAATTGTAAACTCTGGAGTTTACAAGTTACTTATGGTCCTAATAATGCTTGAAAAACCTGTAAAAGGTATTGGGAAATTAGTTCTCAGCTCTGAAAGGCAGGTTCTCTCAAGTCATGCTTTTTGTGGCTTTAAAAGCATGCTAGTTATGAAGGAACAGTAGCACTTTTACTACTGCTAATTTGGGTTGGTGTTCCCTCAAATTTGCCACAAAGCCTCTGAGGTCATCTTAAAAAGTAATTTTTTAAAAATACTGTTAAAAAGAACTCTCTTTTCTGTAAAGGTCTTTCTGATTCTGATGAGAATTGCAAAAGGTTTATGGACAGATGCATGCCTGAAGCATTTAAAAAGGTAAGTAGGTACAGTGGGCCAGTTCAATGTTTGCTTTATATAGTTCCCCAAACTAATTGACTTCCCACTATTCCATCCACTTTAGATACTACCTGAATTTCCTGCCCAGTATTTAGTCCATATGTATAAAAACACATACATACCCTTTAAAAAGTTACTTTGTCCTAGTTTTAAAACACTGAGAATATAACTTCATTTAAGGAAGGCAGAAACTTAAGGGAAAAATTATTTTTCCATTTAATTATCAGAGTACTAATCTTACATACAATGGTTTAACATCACTTGGTATTTTTTGCATATGAAATAAACAATGTAGATTGTTCCTCCAGAAGGATAATCTGTAGAAATCTAAGTTCAGGATGTGCTGAATTACAATTTGCTGAAATATTTACAAGAAACTCTATTAATGGTACAAAAAGTAATTGTATTTAAGCTATTAAGTTTTTTATCTGCTTCTGTTCAGACACAGCAGAAATTAAATGAATTTGCAGATGGCAGCCAAGTGTCCTTTATAAACAGCCATGAAACCAGATTTAAAGAACATGTTTCAGTAGGTGGGAGCAGCATTAAATACCTCTTCCTCCTGGTGCATGTGCTTTGTTTTCCAATAGAAGCTGCTCAAAAAGTGTGAGTTGGTAAATGGTTACCTCAGCTGAATCAGTGCAGCTTTATGGCTGCCTGTTTCAAGATTTAATAGTTGTGTGTTCAATCTGCAGACAGATTCATTTCATAGTCGTTGTTCTTTGCAAAGGTTACAATCTCTTCTAGTGCATGCAAATGGAAAACAGATAGATTTTATTTTCTGTCATAAACTGTGATTTAAGGTGTTCTTCTGCAAAATTACAAATTGAGTTAACTCTTAAGCCGTTAGTGCAGAAAGCACATCTGAAAACCACACCAAATAGTGATGAGTGCATTTCATATTCTGAAAAAAGTCTCAGGAGTTGATAAATTTGTCCTTGCTTGTGATTGTGCTCAAACTTTAAAACAATTTCTTTTCTTTTTTTTTTCCTTGTTAGCTGTTGACATCCAGTGCTGTTCACAAGTGGGGAACTGAAATCCACGAAGGAATCTACAACATGCTCATGCTGCTGGTGGACCTGGTTGCAGAGAGAGTAAAACAAGATCCTATCCCCGTGGGCCTGCTTGGTGTGCTTACAATGGTATTTGATGCAGTTTTAATATCTGGGTATTTGGCATTTTGTATTTATGCAGCTGATGCTTTTTCCAACTGTTTCAGTTGTAGGTCATTGTCTTAAAATCTGCAGCCATTGCTTGCTGCAGGTGTTTTACATCCAGTATGCAATTCAAAGGAGTGGGTGCTGTTCAAAACTTCTGAAAACTAGCATTTTAAAAAAGAATATATCACATTTTTGTCACTTTGCTGTTTATTTTTTAAAACTGATGCTTTGAGTTCAGTTCTCTGTTTTATGGACCTCTGGCTCACATGGTTATTGGATATATAAAGGCTTCAAAATGCTTTATATGTTGAGAACTAAGAGGCAGGAGCAGGGGGCTTGTGTTCAGCTTAATTTTTGCTAGATCTTTAACTGTGAGCCAGGAGAATGCTCAGCTAAAACAATTATCAAGATAAATTTTGAAAGTACCCTAAGGCACCTGTTAATTGCCATGGGCTTTTCTTTGAAGGCATTTAATCCCGACAATGAATATCATTTCAAGAATCGAATGAAGGTGTGCCAGAGAAACTGGGCAGAAGTCTTTGGGGAGGGGAACATGCATGCTGTCTCACCCATATCCACTTTTCAGAAGGTAAGCATGGCCATGCCCTAAAAACTAATTCTAGGGTGGATGTCTTTGTCTCAGATAAGATTATTTGTTTAGTAGGTATTTGTAAGACAAAGTTTAAATACGTTACCAAGAATTACTGCAAATAAATGTGGAGTGTATGTTCGTCTGTAGACATTAATTTGTGCTCTCAAATTGTTCCAATTCTCTGTTAGAGGCTGCATTTAGAAATGGGTGAACTTTCATGTCTAAAGTAGCACAACAATCTGTGTTTTGCTTTAGACATGAAGCACACAACGAGTGGATGTGTGTATTTAAGGACTGACATCTGTTTGGTTGTTGAGTGTGAAATGACCAGGATAACTCCAAGTGTTCAGTTCTAGTAGAGAACTCAGGCTTTTCTGACAGCCAAGGATAAAATATCTGCAACTCAAACACACTGGCAAGGAGGCAGTTTTTGAGGTTTGCACTGTCTTGTCACAGTTGTTCCAGATGGGTGGGTCCAAAACAGCATCAGTGGAGTTGATTCCTCCTTCAGGAAACAAGTTTGTGGCCGTAGAAAGAAAATTTTACATCCGCTGCTTTGGGGAAGTAATGTTCCACACTGCTACAGTGCTATAAATACAGTTGCTTGTGAGTCAGCAGCCACAATGTGATCTGTTGCCACAGCACATGGGCAGTGATGTCAGGCAGAGTCCAAAACAGGATGATGCTCATGAGAGCCAACCAGAGCTCCCGCCACACTTAATGCAGGAGCTGTTACAAACACTGCTTTATTTGTGTAATAGTGCATCCATTTGAGGCGTGGGTTGATGAACGGGTGTCCAAATGTCTGTTTCAGAGGACAAATGTTTAGCATTGATGTTGCAGCTGCTAATTTGTTCCTATTCTTATTGTTCAAGGAACCTCATGGGTGGCTGGTGGATCTGGTAAACAGGGTAGGTAAATGTAAGCCACAATTGTTGTTTGTCACTTGAATTCATTGGTCTTCAGGGGTAATTTCTTCTCCCCCCCTCACCTTGCCCTTGTTTTTTCACTCATCACTTTTCTGACAGCCACAAAAAAATAGTGTGAGATTTTAATCCTGCCTTGTAAACTGTAGCTTGTTGAGCTGCTGCCTTCTCCCCTGAGCACCTTTACCCTCATGTGGTATCTATGACCTGAGGAATTTGAGAGCCCAGCTGAGGCTGCAGTCAAAGGTCCCCCAGGCAAAACTGCCAGTCCAGTCATCTGTTGCTGTGTGTGGTCTGCCTGTCTTCCCTCTGTCCATTTTTATTCAAGACAGAGTTGCTAGCTTGATGCTTACCCTGCTATCGTGTATAATTGCATTGCATTACCCAGTGTGCCCCTGCATTCCCATGAAAATATAAAGCTTTGTTTGGATGAGATGTTCCATGGTAAAGGACCACTTGTTGGCATCTCAGGAACTGTCAATGGAATATTTTCTATAATCTCTTATTTAAAAGATAAAATACTGGAGTTCACTGTGTAATACTGATTGTTTTATTTCAGTTTGCGGAGTTGGGTGGATTTTCAGCAATTCAGTCCAAACTCAATTCTGAAGATATTGAACTTGGGGTAAGTCCATCTTCTGTCATGAGACTTCTCCCTGTCCATTTTACCTTTCATGTAGGATGAGCAGTGTCCCTTTTGGCAGTGCTTTTACCTTTTCTTTGGTACCAGAGCAGCACTCCCACAGAGCCCTGGAGAAGTGCTGTCAAGCTGGAGGTCAAATGAGGTTGTACATAAGAATCCTGACTGAAGAGCAATTAAGACTTCACAGAGAAGAGGAGAAATTAGTGTACCTTGCTGCTAGCATTCAGCCTTCTGGTTAGACATCAATCAAAGTGGTTTTGTTGTGTGTTCACCAGTATGTCCCTGGTTTTCTGTTTACTGCACCCATAGCTGCATTTAGCTGCAAGCAAATTGACTTCTGTCATTTATTATAGAAATCACTGTTAAGGAAAAAAAAATCCTTAGGAAGACAGACAGTGTCTAATCCTAAACAACTTTTCAAGAGCAGTGTCTTAAAACTGACTGGTTCAACAGGGCTAAGCTATTTTTGGTGATGAAGTCTAACTTGGTTAGTTTTAGCTTCCTAACCTATATTCAGGAGACTTCCAATTCTTTCAAGCTTAGGAGAATGAGGAGGCTAAAGGAAAACTATGTCATCTGGAACCTTGTCCCCCAGTATAAAATCAGTCTGCTTCCAGTGACATGCCACTTGGAGGGAATTCAACTTCTTTTCTTGGGGTATTGATATTTTCTGCTTTGTATTGAGATAGGTTCATATGTGAGCTTGACAGAAGAATAAAGAAAACCTTGATATACGTGCCAGTTCTGTAATAGAAACTTTGACTTGACTTTGTTTAATGATTAATAACTGCTTGCTTAGGAAGGAAATCTGGGTCAGCGTCATTAATTTGGGCCTTGGATTGCATTGCTGCACACTCAGTTCCACAATTCTTGATCCAGTGTGAAAAGAAACTGATTTTGATATTATTTATTGGCAAACAAATGCCTTTTATACATTTAATGATGATAGATACCACTTTAAAATCATGCATTGAAGAGATCTTGACATGTATATGACACATTTACAAAAGCTTTCTCCCACATATTGCTTTGGGAAAGAAATTTGCCATATGGCTTTAACCTTAAATTTTGCATTCACACTTTTGATTGCTGTAGAGAGCAAGCAAAATGTGATATGTTCCTTTCCGTCTGTTTATTTCTGTGACTGAAACAGGATCTGTCAGAGAACACTGAACAGAGTGATGAGAGGACCAAGATTAGTGAAAACTGGGAAGGCATTTTTTTATTTCAGACAAAAATATATAGCACATACTGTATGCCATATATAATACATAGCACATACTCCACTGTGTGCCATGGAGTAAATCTTTCTGAAACCATGTGTTGTTGTAAAGGACTTGCACATCAAAAACAATCATAGCAAGTGACTGGAAATACATAATATAAATGATACTTGTTCACCTTTATTTGCCTTTTAAGCTATAGATTACTCTGAAAAGGTTCCTTAAATATGCACCTAAATACTTGCTGTCTTTTTTTCAGGCAATCTCTGCATTAGTTCAACCATTTGGAGTTTGTGCAGAGTATCTTAACTCTTCTGTTGTACAGGTAAAATGTCTTTGTTATGACTTGTAAGAGGACTGAAAATTAATTTCCAACTGTGTTGGTGTGAAACTGGTGACTAATTTGAAAAGCCTTCAAACCTCACGTTGCAGAAAGTACAAGAACCATTTTGAGCACACTGAGGTGATGAGTAAAGAGCTCAGAAAATGTTCAGATTCGTTTTCCAAGCAATTGTCTGTAGTCATGTATCTACATCTGCAGCAGTGAGAAGTTTTACCACTGCTATTAGTAAGCTTCAGCAGTAGAAGCCATGTGGGGAAAGAATGCAGCCTGAAGGTGAATTTTGCTTTCAGTTTAACTTTCTAGCTGAGATGAAGGACATGGATAGGAGAGTTTACACTGCAAAAATTGTGGTACAGGAAAAAAATTCACCAGGATCTCTTCGTATGTCCAAACGTGCTCCAGGCTTCACTCCTGCCCTCACCACCAAGAACTGTTGACTTAAGTGACTGAAAGACTTTGTTTGAAGAGGATGTAGTTTAGAAGCCCCTGGGAGTAAGAGAGGCACATGCACCTAATAACTGATGTGTTTTTAGAGGTCAATTGGTCTGTCTGTTTTTGCAAACCTGCATTACAGTGGTCTGAAATGGGTTCTTACTCTAATTGCTTTTTATTTTCCTGGACATAGCTACCAGGATAGCTTTATCTTTGTTGTAGGTGTTGCTTTATCTCTAAGGTAGTGGTGAGCTTTCAGCTAAGTATTTCCTTTTGCTGCAGTCACATCTTTCAAGTAATGCAATTGATTTCAGGAAGCATTAAAATGATTGTCATGCCTTTTCTCACGTTCTTTAGCCCATGCTGGATCCAGTCATTCATAAAATGATTAAATATGTACAGAATGTAGAAGAGAAGGACTTGAAAGACAAGGTAATGTTTTACATATTAAATATTTAGGAAGAACTTCCTGCATGTCTTGGAAATGCTGTCAGTGTAAATTAGAGCAATAGCTTTCTTCTCACTGGCAGGAATACAGCCTGTTCTGAATTCTGACTGAATGACAAATGACAATGCATTTATCCACTTCCATTCAGTACCCTTTTCAGTAAATATCTGGTTTATGACCCTTTCTTAAATATTTTGCTGCTGTTGCTATCAATTTTTTTGTTTTGTTGGTCCCCTTGTGCAGCAGCTTCTCTGACTCAAAGATATTTACTGAGTTGCAGTCTGTTAATTCATATTACTGTTGCAATAGCTTCTGAGAATTTGGTAGTAAAGTGTCTGTGTAACTTGTGGCTACTTCCTGTATTACCCTGAATTTGGCATTCAGTTCTAATAAATTGTGTTGACTTTTTACTTAGTTATAAATTGTTAATTTTAAACAAGAAAGTATTCATAGGCTGTTGAACCAAAGGAGAGCAATTTACCAAATCAGAAGCTTTAACCAAAGGTTTCATTATCTTAAAATTTTACTGTACAAGCAATACTTTCAGATGTACCAGGTACTGTGTATTGATTAACCAGTCTGTTTGGTCACTAACCCCACTCTTTGTGAGTCACTGACATCCATAGCAGAATAGCCAAAATACCAATGCCTCTGTTTGTCCCTTTTTTGCTGTTTTGTTTCAAACAGAGGCTGGTGAGTATCCCTGAGCTCCTGTCTGGGATCAAACTGCTGTGTATGCGCTTCCAGCCTGACCTGGTCACGGCGGTCGATGACTTGCGGCTGGACATTCTGCTGCGCATGTTGAAATCCCCCCACTTCAGTGCAAAAATGAATTCCCTCAAAGAGGTAGGTTGGCTTTTTGTCTGGCTCTGTGTGTGCACATGAGCATGGGTTTGGGTAGGATGGGTTGTTAATAAGCCACTGAAACCACAGCTTTAAGAGATGTTGCAATATCTCCTTGTAAGTCGTGTTGCCTTAGCAAAAGCTCAGTTCAAAATAAACACCAAACAAGTTAATATAACAGGAGTTGTTTATAGAATTAGCAGCCACTGCAAGGCCTCCCAGTTAGACACAGTTTGAGAAGTGCACTATTCTAAGAAATGCAATTTTAGATTGATTTATAAGCATTGGTCTATGCTATTCATTGAATATTCACTCTGGGATAATGCTGAGCATCCTGAGATATATCCCATTTTTCTTCTTTCACTGAGAGGAAACAGAAAAAGAAACCAAATGGGACTTAAAACCTATATTGATGTTTCAGTCCACTCATATCATGTCATTGCACTACATAAGTGTAGTATTTTATATTGTATTTTTTATTACAGTTGTATGTAGACACTGTAGTGTTTCAGAGTCCATCTCTGCTGCTTTTTTCCTTCTCTATGTATGAGGCTATTGAGATGTTAAACCTCATTGGTGTTTGGTTCTTAATCATAAATGCTGTGTATCCGTGGTGAATTTATAAAAGTGCAGCTTTTGAAGATTTTAGCAGAAATGTGCTTTTTCTCCCTCGAGTGAGGAGCCTGTATCAGTTCAGTATTGGATAAGAAGTAGGACACTGATTTGAGTGTAACAAGCAGAAGCCTGAGATAACCTACTTCTGGCATATCTGTAGAAAGATACCTGGCAGCACAGGCCAGCTTTTCTATGTCAGACTGAGAATAAGATTCTGCTGCATCAGAGACTGATGACATGGTGTTTCTGGTTAGGAATTTGCCTTTAAACAGCTTATTAAAAAACAAAAACAAAAAGTTGAAAAGCCAACACCCTGCAAAAAACAATCAACCCAAAAAATCCCAAACACCTTCTGTACTCAAAATATTGCGGGATTCACACTTAAGCTTCATCATGAGTTTTTTGAATAGATTTCATTCTCTGTGTGTGTGATGCAAGTGGGAATTTTTTATTAAAATCTTACATTTTGCAATTGTTAGGTAACAAAATTAATAGAAGACAGCACTGTGTCCAAGTCAGTGAAGAATGCAATAGACACAGACCGACTGCTGAATTGGCTCGTGGAGAATTCGGTCCTGTCAATTGCTCTGGAAGGTAAGAACTCTCCCAAAGCCTTTTGGCACATGCTTTAAATTACTTAAATTTAAAAATCTCATCTCTCCCTTTCAATACACTTTAATGAGCACTATTAACCAGAGACTTCAAGGGTTTTGTTGTCTCCAAAATAAAGTAAAATCCTGCAAATTCTGTAACTATCATCTAGTCCTCTCTTTGACATCTGTGCAGATGTCTTCTGCTGTACTTGGGGTTTTTTACTCAAAGTTTGTATATTGTTAGCCTCTAAAAAAGAGAGAAAAGAGGTGTTTTTCTCCTCAAGTAGTAACATTCTGTAGGAGTACTATCAGATGTATGAAGCAAAACAAAATAAAAATGGAAACAGCCTTGTTCTTTCTCTTTGTACTGATATTTGTCTGTAACAGTAAAGACCTTCCAAATGAAGATAGCTTTGTTCTTTCTTTTAAAATAATTAGTTCTTTCATATAAAATTAATGTATCTGATATTGTTTGAAATGTATTCATTGAGTTGCCTTTCTTTGTTTCACAGGTAATATAGACCAAGCACAATACTGTGATCGTATAAAGGGAATTATTGAACTGCTGGGCAGCAAATTATCTTTAGATGAACTCACTAAAATTTGGAAAATTCAGGTAAGCAATCAAGACTAGGCTTTTAGACTGCCTTACAAACCAACATTCAAATTAAGGGATTTTTAAAAATAATCTATACATCTCTATTGCAATGTGGAGGTGTTGAGATTTTAACAGTATAATTAATGCAAAGACTTCCTTCTGCTTCTTCCTTTACCGTGTAAAATCAATTGTTGTGGCAATTTCTTGTATCACAGCTGCTAAATCCTGTGATGAAGTTCAGTTCTTTGCAACAAGTGTTAAGGGACTGCAGAAGTATTTGATTTGGCATAAAAGGTTGTCAGCCTGAAACAGGTGACAGGAATATTTGTCTAGACCAAACTAAGATATTAATGTTTGTGGCTGGAGGTATGGATTTAAAGTCAGAGTGTGACTTTAAAGAGAGTGGGCTCCATTCTCATTTACCTTCCTGTACAGAGTTATAATTGACTGACAAGTCATCTTTTGGTCTTCACTTTAAGGATATCAATTTATTTCTGTGTGGGGAAGGTGGTTTGAGTGTTTATGTAAGTGACACATGGAAACTTTGACAAGAAACTAATCTTCCACTGCAGGAAATGGTTTTCTTCTCTGTGCAAAGGTTGATATTTTAGACTAAACTCATTGAACACTGTCAGGTCTGCAGTTTGTGTGGCATGGTAGCAAGTCTTTAATGCTTAGCAAAGTTGAAATGTGATTCTAGCTCCCTCATTTTTAGTCTTTAATAAAAAGCAGTACTTCCTCCCCCTCTCTGGCTGTTGTTACCATGGTGCTCCCATGCGTGTGGGAGGAGATTTTGTATTGCTCATTTTTGAGTAAAGCCTGGAAGAGTTTCAAAGATTCAACACCTCACACGTGAACATCACCAAGGCAATAGAAAAGGTGATGTTTGTACTGCTGCCACTGCAGCAGCTTGAAGCTGCTGTAGTGATGGCAGACTTGTAGTTTCCTGCTTTAGAATTAATTTCAAAGACTTCTCAGCCAGGGAAATGAGGAGCACAGACAGTTCACTCTGAACTCGTGTTTCTACCATGTCAAAAGCTGCTATTCTCACTCATTAGTGTGAATAGTAGGATAATGCTTACATGAAGGTTTTTCTCTGGCTGGTTTGGGTTGAAGACCTCCCTTCTTGTGTTTTCCTCCTTTTCAGTCAGGACAATCCTCCACTGTGATTGAGAACATACACACCATTATTGCTGCAGCTGCTGTGAAGTTTAGCTCTGATCAGCTCAATCATTTATTTGTTCTAATCCAAAAGGTAAGTTTTCAAATGAATTTGCATTCCTTAGGAAGAGAATTGGTGAGATGTACTTGTGCATCCAGCCTACTGAAAGGCAAATGCCTTGAATACATTTGTATTTTCTATATAAATGTAAAAATTACTATTAAAAAACCACTTTTACTACTAACTTTTATGTTAACCCAGAAGCCTAATCTGCTACTGTATTGCTAATTGACTTGGATTTTAAGTACATTAGGTAGCCAGTCCTAAGGGACTGAAAGTGAGATTTTATTATTATATTTAATCCCTAATGGTATTTGAAAAAGAGTTGAGCAAATTAGTGCTGTAACTCCCAGCAAAAAATAAGGAAATACTTACAATGGAAACATACTTGTTTGTATTTTGATTTTCCTGCAGTAGAGCAATTGTGGATTATATTTTTGTATACACTTGAGATGTAACACCTGGTAAGATGCTCTAACATTGGTTTCTCTGCTGTCCAGAGCTGGGAGACAGAGAGTGACCGAGTGAGGCAGAAGCTGCTGAGCCTCATTGGGCGCATTGGCCGAGAAGCACGAGTGGAAACAACCACTGGCAAGGCAAGTGGATGGTTTTCCTTTGGATTTTTGATTTATTAAATGTGAAGTAGCCTCTGTACTCCCTAGGTCCTGACTATCCTTGCCCTTCTTCCTGCAGGTTCTGGAGGTTCTTTGGGAGCTGGCTCATCTTCCAACGTTACCATGTAGTCTTATCCAGCAGGCCTTGGAGGAACACCTGACAATCCTCAGTGATGCTTATGCAGTGAAAGAGGCAATCAAAAGGAGCTACATCATCAAATGCATAGAGGATATCAAGAGGGTTGGTTTATTATTTTATCTTTTCCAAAATGAAATCTTATCTAGCCTTGATGTTGCCCTTTTCTTTCAAGATGCACAAATTGTGTGTCCCATCTGTAAGTTCTTACCTTGGGGAGTCCTCGAGAGGGGTAGGCTTTGTGTGAGCCACTTTGTTGATCATGAGACTCATAGTAAGTCTCTTGCCTTTGTTTTAAGCAAATTTTCAGCACAAGGAGTGATCAGTTTATGGGAAACTACCAGGATGGGCCCAAGGTTAGAATTTGCAAATGGAACCACTGTAAAGGTATGTCAGTATTTTAACTGTCCCTTTCATGTGAAAGCCTAGATTAGTTTATTTTGAGTAAAGCATGTGTTCTGGCATGACCATTAAGTCTCAAAATGCAAATCAATATTTCAATTGTAGTAGTTTTGTATTTTAGTAAAATATTTAACTCTTTTCCTGTAACATAAAGAAGCCATTCCCAAAGCTGCCTGTACTGTTTCCTGGCAGCAGCAGAGATGTGCATGGCTTAAAAGACTGCATATATTCTCTCCTGCTCTGCTCACATAGCAGGCAGTTTTTCTTCAGGCCTGCAGGAATGCTCTTGTCTTCTTTTTTCAGCTTGAAGTATGCTGTAAATAAAGAAAAAGGCTTGTACTTTATTGTTCATTTCTTTAATGATAAATTAGGTTTTGTCTGTGTTACAGCATCTGTAGAGGATTTTAGATGTTTAGGAGGTACAGTGTGTTGGTTCTTGATATTGATCACACTTCTGTGTGTGTTCATGAATATGAATTTCAAATCTTGGGTTCTCAATATCTGTGAAAGTTGTAGGTTTTTTTCCTTTTGGATTTTCTCTTATGCTTTCTTTATCTCATTCCTTTTAATTATATTCTGGCAAGGGCTTTTACATAGGTGCTGCAGTGGGAAACATTAAAAAAAGCTGTGATTGTAAACTAGAAGGGATTGGGGTAAGCATACAGCAGACTTCTAAAATACATGGTGTTCTTATTTCCCTTTCATTAGGGAAATGAAGACATAAACTGGGAGGGAATGTAATGTCAAGGCAACTTTCTCAAAGTTGTGAGGGAGTCTTCGGTGGAGAGCTCTGTTATGGTTAGGTTCCTTCAGCCTCTCTGAGTGTGTAGGTGGTATTTGGGTGTTGTCAGTGTTTAAACCAGACATCACTTCTCTGAACAAGCAACCTCAGTACTGGTCTGTGTGGTCAAACTTTACAGAAAATGAAGCCTCCCAGAAAAGTGATGAGCAGTTCTAAAAATGAGGTAGGAGGGTTATTCTTTGTAGGATCTCTTTCAAAATGCAGCTTAAGTATCCTTTGCTTCCTATCAGGGACCTGCTTGCAGCACCAATCAGAAATTTCTTGTCTCTTAAGCCTCAGTAGTATTTGAAATGCTTTCTTCTATTGCTCTTCCTTCAGCAGTAAGTGACATCATTTGACTGGATTTGCCCTTTTGTGCCCTTTTAGACCTGTTTAATCTCCCATAATTGAGGAAGGTGGTGGTTATCATCTCTCCCTGGTGCAACTGAGCTCTTTTGGCTACTTAATTTGCATGTTCTCTAGCAAGGAGCTGGCACTTTGGGCTTAATAATAGGGATAGCAAAATGGCATATGTGTGTATCAAGGGACTTGTTGTAAAAAGTGAAGAAGGGCACTTTGAGTGTGTTTGAAAAGAGAGGAGGAACAAGTACCTGAAGCCAGCTGAGGTGGTAGCTGTTCTTTTGAAACAGCAGCCTTAACAGATATCATTAGGCTTCCAGGAGTCTGAGAGGAAGGTTGATCTGTTGTTGAGCACGTACCAGATGTGTAATTGTTTTTACCTTTCCTGCTGCCAGTCATCCCAGCACAATAATCCCCAGTTTGTGTGGGTGGTGCCAGCCCTGCGTCAGCTCCACGAAATCACGCGTTCGTTTATTAAGCAAACTTACCAAAAACAAGACAAGGTAAGGCTATATGCTGGCAGAATTGTTGAAACTTTTGTTGTGTCTATGTAGCTCAGCCAAACATGGAAGTCTGAATTTAGGGGGAAAAAAATAAATTAGCTAATAAATAATTTTAAAAGTAGTTTAGTGATGTAGCATAAACAAGCTGTTGGAGTAGAGGTGCTGTGCTGTTCCTTTGTGAGTGTGTGTTTGTGTATATATAAATCTGTTTGCTGTGTTCAGGACTAATTTGTTTTATTCTCAGCTTTTTGTAGAATAATTAACAGGCATGTTTGTGTTAAGAAATGAACAATGGCTAATGTTTAGACCAACTGCTTTGTAATTGAATTGACATTGACTCTTGGAAAACAGACTAAACTACCAGCAATCGTGTGTGCTGTGGAGTGGCTGTGTGGAGGTGTGGGACTTTGCAATCTGCAGCACTTGTGTTTCAGCACAAGCTGAAAACACCAACATCAGGGGGGTTGGGTGCTTGGAAGGGGAGCAGCTGACTCTGAGTGGGGGTACATGACTCCTTCTGGTAAGAGATGTGTGTCTGTAGAAGAGCAAATTGCTGCATGCACATCCCTGTTTAACTATCGTTTTAAAACCATCTTTTCTCTCTTTTCTTTTATTGCCAAGAGCATTATTCAAGATTTAAAGAAAAACTTTGAAATAGTGAAGTTGGTGACAGGAAGCTTGATATCCTGTCACCGTTTGGCTGCGTCTGTGGCAGGCCCAGGAGGGCTGGTGGGAGCAACACTGGTGGATGGCCGATACACTTACCGGGAGGTACCAAATTTCTTTACTTCCTTATTTCATTTTTGAAATTCACTGGTGAATAATTATTTATAGTTCTACTACTTATAAATGAAGGCTTGTTGTACCCTTGTTATTATATAGAATAAAGCTGTGTAAGCATTACACAAAATTACAAAATTCCTCAGCAAAATCTTTACCTGGTGCAAAGTAGATCTCCCCATCCTAGGATCTGTTGTTGCCAAGCCTGTGCAGCTTCCAGCTTCTTCACCAGCTTCAGTTCCTGGTAGAGATGATACCCTTGAGTGTGTTGTGAAGCTCTTAATACCTGCAACAGATTTGCTAATTAACACATAGAAGCTGCACACACAAATAGCAGTTTATTGCTAATCCTTTGATAATTATTTTTTCCACGCTAGTTTTGACTTAGTGTCAAATAATACCACCACCAGCAAAGTAAGAGCAAATCCAAGGAGACTTCAGTGTTTGTTTTTAGAAAGGTAGCCACAAAGTATGTTTAAAATAGAAATAAATCTCACAAACAGTTGCTGTTTCTAGGTTTTTCAAAGTGTACTGTTGTTTGACAACTAAATTTGCAAAAAAAAAAAAAATAGAATGTTCAGAGTACTTGTTTCAGAAAGAAAAGTCTTAAGCTTGAGTTTTTGTTTCCTCTTTCTCAGTATTTGGAGGCACATCTAAAATTTTTGGCATTTTTTCTGCAAGAAGCAACCCTTTATTTGGGCTGGAATCGTGCCAGGGAGATCTGGGAATGCCTTGTAACTGGCCAAGATGTTTGTGAGTTGGACCGAGAGGTAAGAAAAACTTGAAAAGTTGGTTTCTGTGGTTGCAGAAGGAATTTTAATGGATCATGAACAGCCTGTGTGTTTGTTGAGACATGTGGAGTGAGAGTAGCAAACACATACTAGTCATGCATTTTATGCTTTGTGTAGGCTACAGAAGCCTCTATAGCATGTGAGGTTACCATGAGATGAGATTTTGAACCTCTTGCTGTAGTTAAAACTTCTGCAAGATGAGTTACTGTGGTATCTGACATAGTTTGCTGTATAAAAATAAAATATTTGATGTAACAATGGGGTAAAAATTATGTCTGTCTTTCATTCACAGATGTGCTTTGAGTGGTTTACAAAAGGGCAGCATGATCTAGAGAGTGATGTGCAGCAACAGCTCTTCAAAGAGAAAATTCTTAAACTGGAATCATATGAAATTACTATGAATGGTAAGAAAATGGATTTGGTGAACAGATTTGGAGTTGAAATATATACCAGAAATTTGCTTCCTAAGCCTTCAAATCAAACATCTAACCAGTTCTACAAATCAATGCAGTAAAGGGATTCTATCATTTTGATCTTTTAGATGGAAAAGTTCATCTCCTGTATTTGATAACTGCTTTTTAAACAAAGAAACTAAGCCCGACAAGCATAAAAAATCTGCACCTTTTTTCATTTTCAGGTTTTAGTTTATTTAAAACATTCTTTGAAAATGTGAACCTGTGTGACCATCGGCTGAAGAGGCAAGGAACTCAGCTGGTGAGTTTGTTCTGGCAAGTTTGTTCCTGTGTCCTACCTGTGTCCTCTTAGGGACAGGAGGGGGTGAGACAACAATTGGGTAGCAGCTGTTTGACATGGTTATGTTTGTATTAAGGACCTGAATGTCCTTGTAGCATTAACATTGTTAAATTCTGAAGCTAAAATGTTGACAATTTCAACAGTTAAAATTCAGCAAAAAAGCTGGAAGCTGGTTTGTAGCTTGTAAAACTTTGCAGGAGGAAGGGCTGAACTATTTTTCAATATAATCATGGATTCTAGTGTGCAATTTTTTTCTTCTCCCTAGCAGTGAAAGTCTTTTTTTAAATTATTTTTTATTGTTCTTCTTTGCATGGGAGTTAGACTTATCATATTTAAATTCTAGCCTACTAGAATTTTTTACTCTGAGCCTTCAGTGGTTTTGTTAAATTAATGGTTATATGTTAAGTAGTTTTCTTTAGGCATTTTAGATCTTTATCACAGAGAACTTACTTCAAATGCAGGATTTTTTTGCCAAGTATCATAGCAGGTTTTGTGGTGGTTTATTGTGTGGTTAGTTACCATGTTGACTTTTTTGAAACTAATTCCATTCTAGATTAAATTTTTCCATGCTTTTAATTTTTTTAATTTTTCAGTTGGCTTGACTGAGATTGTTCTTTGGAACTTGTTTATCTATCAGTAAATATTTTTTTTCCCTATATAAATACACAAATGTGCAGCAGTTGGTTTAATTTTGCACAGTGCCAAAGTTTGGCAGCATGTTGGAAAAGAAAATTTTTAAGTTTTAATCAAAAGATGCTTTTTGAACACTTTTGTCCCTGTGGTTCTTGCATAAGAAATCCAGTCATGTTGTACTGTTGTTCTTCCTTGTGTAGAGCGTAGAAAAACTGGAATTAATAGGAATGGATTTCATTTGGAAGATTGCAATGGAGTCACCAGATGAAGAAATTGCCAATGAAGCTATTCAACTGATAATAAATTACAGCTATATTAATCTAACTCCCAGATTGAAAAAGGTAGGCATATATTTGTACATAAATGTCCTTTGACATTCATAAAGTCTTCAAATTCTGCATGTTCAGCTGTGTGATTTGTTGGGTCCTGTCAGTTTATGAGTAGCTCCCATGATTTTTAGTGTCAGATCTAATTAATTTGTACATTTTATCTTTAGGATTCAGTTTCACTGCACAAGAAATTCATTGCTGATTGCTACACACGATTAGAGGTAAAGGACAAATTTAAATTGTTCTCATGCCTACATCTTTTTGATTCTGTTTCTTAGAATAAGAATACTTGTCTATGATAATTCCATTTAAAGAAAAATATTCTCTCCACAAATATTTTTTCTCCTCTGAGCTTTCCAGGCCATCCTGACTGTCTCTTGCTCTGCTCTGTGTTGCAGGCAGCCAGCTCCGCGCTCGGCGGTCCAACGTTAACACACGCTGTCACCAGAGCGACAAAAATGCTCACAGCAACTGCCATGCCTACGGTGGCAACATCAGTTCAGTCTCCTTACAGGTAGGCCAGCCTCTCAAGGAATAAAGAAGACAGTAGACATTTGCTCCCAGCTGCTTCCCACAAGATTTTGAGTGCTAATTAAAATTGTTGGTAGTGGTGTATTCTGGTGGTTCCTCAACTGAATATTCCAATTGCTATGCAATAGGAGTTCCAGAGATTTTTGAAAAAAATGTGTTTGAAAACAAAACAACAAGGAAATAAAGAAAACCAAAGCCAAATAGACATTGAAAACTCCCAAAACAATGGGTCAAAACCAAAAAATCCACCCTGCCTCCAGCCCCCCAGAAATCAAAGCCAACCAAACAAAACAAAGCAAAAAACCCCACAGGTTATTACCAGCCTATTAATCATGTAATATTTCTGAGGCAGTGGGTGTGGTTCTTCTTAAATTAGGAGAGAAAAGGTTGTTTTTTAACCTTAAGCTTAATTTAATCATATGTGTAACTTAAATATAGGAGCGTAGGGTGGGACCTTTAGAAACATGAATCTTCCTCTGAAGCTGGCAACATCTCAAGCAGTACAACATGAGCCTCTTTTCCTAGTTCATTTCTGCTGAATTAACTCCAAGTTTAAGGAGGTGCCTTTAAAACCAGACAATTCAGGGTAGTTACCCGTGGGCGTTGGGAATGAATCTGCGAGACAAGTTACTCTTGTTTTCAATGTTTATCTTTAGGTCAACTAAACTTGTAATAATTGAGAGACTGCTGCTGTTGGCAGAGCGTTATGTGATAACAATAGAGGTAAGATGTTTCATTTCCTACTAGGCAAGGCTAAGAGCACAACTTCCAATTTTATTAAAAATCAGTAAAAATTATTTAAACATGCAATCCCAGTTACCCACCATCACAGAAATGGCTTTGTTTTCAAGAGTGATGTTTACTGTCATCCTTCTCTTCCTGTAGGACCTTTACTCTGTTCCCAGAACTATTCTACCTCATGGTGCCTCTTTCCATGGACATCTTTTAACCCTTAATGTAACATATGAGTCTACCAAAGATACCTTCACCATAGAGGTAGGTGTGCCCAGCTTGTGTGTGCCATGGACTGTTGGTTATGTAGCCACTCTTGGTGGGTTTTATGCCTGGACTGAATAGAGCAAGATGGTTATAAAGATTCCAGTCAGCTTGAAAACTCTTCTTGAAAATGTTAAAATATGTATATGGAAGTGTCTGTGGACCAAATGTATTTTGATCATTAACTTCCAGGATGGGAAAAATTAGGTTTTTGCTCACTGTGGGTGTTGGAGCATTTCTGTGCTGTCCTATCCTGACACTCTTACAAACAATACTTTTACCACCCTATGCAGGAAGACTCTTTCAGAAGATTTTAATTTTTCTTGGCATTTACTGCTCGAGCAGACTTACTGAACCAGTGTTGTTTAATTTCACAGGCTCATAGCAATGAAACTGTAGGAAGTGTCAGGTGGAAGATAGCAAAGATGTTGAATTCACCTGTGGAAAATATTCAAATATTTGCCAATGACAGCCTGGTATGTTAACTACAAACAATTCCCATTCTTTATGAAATTGAGTCTTTTCCAGAACTAAACAATAAATATTTTCTTGCAGCTAACAGTAAACAAAGATCAGAAACTACTCCACCAGCTGGGCTTCTCTGATGAACAAATCCTTACAGTAAAAACATCAGGAAGTGGGACCCCATCAGGGAGCTCTGCAGATTCCTCAACCAGCTCCAGCAACAGCAGCAGTGTATTTAGTTCATCCTATGCAATGGAACAGGTACAACAGAATGTGACCTGAAGCCTTCCCTCAGATTTTCCCTGAAGCAGGGATAGATGGGGGAGAGAGTAGGAGCTCCACTAACATCTTCCAATCTTTAGTTTTCTGGTTTTGCTTTCAAACTGCAATTGAAACAAATCATCTAAATACACATCTGCCTTGAGCATGCAGGTTGGATTTTATAATGTGTATTCTGTCACCTATGGTAGCCTGCTTGGTGTTTATTCATCTCTGTAGGGTCTTTTAAACAAATAAGACCCATCTGGTTCAATTTTGAGACTGTGTTTGTTGAGGGTAAAGATTTCCACATTTTCACTCCTAAAAAGCTGCAGTATGAAAGTAAACTAAGAAGCATCAACTGGCATGTTCAGAGCACTCTTGATCTGCTTTGTATTTTGCTTTTCATAAAATTGACTGTTAAAAGGGACATTAAATGATGTAAAGGTTGTCTCAGCCTAGAAAGTAGCTGAGATTTCTGTGGGTCAGGCTGGCATCTGGGCCATTTGCTTCAGTGAAGAGCTTTGTTAAATCTACATGTAACAGAGAAGTGAGAAAAAGACCTTTGTATTTCTGCTCAATTCTCAGGAGAAATCCCTCCCTGGAGTCGTCATGGCTCTCGTGTGCAATGTGTTTGATATGCTTTACCAGCTTGCCAACCTGGAGGAGCCAAGGTAAGCAGATTAAATGGTTGCTAAATATTAAAGAATTGCTCCCAGTGCCCAGTTTGAACATTCCACTGTGTGCAGGCACCAGGCCAGTGTGGCTGAGCCCTTGTTTTGTGCCTGTAACTTGGGATTTCTTTTCAGGATAACACTACGAGTGAGGAAACTTCTGCTCCTGATTCCCACTGACCCAGCTATTCAGGAGGCTCTTGATCAGCTTGATTCCCTGGGAAGGAAGGTATGGATTTAATAATTGATCACGGTGAGCTACACAAAGGGATTTTATTACCAGGTTCCTTAAATTCCCTGTCAGATTATTGTACACAGAGGGTTTGAAACTATAGCAAAATAATGTTCATGTTAAATCATTGTTTGTTATTGACTTACTTCCAAGCAGCCAGAGGTGAGAGGGTTATTACAGGGGTTGTAGGAAATGGATTCCCAATAACAGCAAAACAGAGAAGTCTCAAAATGTTCCTTCTGTGGCTTTTTCTTCCTAGAAAACACTGCTTTCAGAATCCAGTTCTCAGTCCTCAAAATCCCCATCCTTGTCTTCAAAACACCAACATCAGCCCAGTGCCAGTTCAATACTAGAAAGTCTTTTCAGATCTTTTGCTCCAGGCATGTCCACGTTCAGAGTGCTCTACAATTTAGAGGTAAGAAAACAAAGTTGCTTTTTTCTGTGTTTCTGAGCAGCAAGATTCAAGTATTTCTAGGTTTTTTGGGAAAGAGTCCACTGTGATGGGGTCATTATGAAAAATGCAAATACTGTGACACGGTCTGCTTTTATACATGTGGTAAATTTTACACAGAATGAAAGGGACAGAAAATTTCCTTTCAGAGACTTTAGTGAGAAACCAGGCCCTTCTTTGTGTGATTTACAAGGTGGAAGAAGTGGAGAGGAGCAAAGAAACATCAAATTCTTGTTAAGATAAAATTACTGCTTGAATCTTTAGATCTCTGAATATGCAATTTACTGTGTATATATATAAAATTTATATTTTAAAAAGGCCCTTAAAAATTAAGGGAGCTATTATAAGTTGGATTGGTTTTGCTTGATTAAATTGGTCAGAAACTTCTGTGCTGTGTAAGTCTCCCATTTTCTGTCTAAGGGAGGAGTGTTTTTCCAAAGCATTCAGCTGGGAAGAATTTTCATTATCCAAACATGCAGGGCTTTTGCCAAGAGGCCTCTGGCCTGTTTTGGCTGCACAGGTAGAGTGGAATACATAGAAATCTTTTACCCCTAACCATTCTCCTACATTCTTTAGCCAAAATCCTGGATAGGACCCTGTAAAGATTCTTTCCTAGAGTTCAGAGAATGGATTTTAAGGATTACAGGAGTTCAGCTGGTGTTGTAGGTAGGACACAGTAACCTTCACACTAAAAGCTGGACACTGTTTAGTTCTACTTGCAGGTCCTGCTGTTTATAAGGACCCATAACAAACGTGATTTGAACAACTTGAGGCTGGAGGACCAATTGCCAACTGCTTCCAGAACATTAGACAAAATTATTCTCTTTCCTTCATGGTGTGTGCCAAGATTACTGTAGGAATTTTCTTGTGGTTGCTTCCCTTTAGGTTTCCGCAGTCTAATGTTAGCTCTTCATCTTCCTACACTGTCATCACACTCCTGCCTTAGGATTCCCCCTTTTCTGTACAGCTGGAGTGAAAGATATTTGATTATGTCTTTGAAATATGTTGACAAGTTCTACAACTCAAAGCAAATGGTTTAGGGTGTCTTGTTGAGCTGACAGGTTATATAGCAGTAGGATGGGACAGTTATCTGCTGCTTCTGTGCCAGAGAAAATAATAAAAGCAAGTAATAAATTGCTTGCTTTTCTGGCGAGGGATGAGAGTAATAAATTGGATTAGATGGGGAGATTATATGAGTGGACTTGTTCCTCAGCACCAGTCAAGCCAATTGGAAAGTGGTTTTTCTCAGGAAAAGGAATATGTGCTTTTTTATCCCCTCAGCTGGTGATCTGGTGAAAAGATGGGAACCAGTCTGAACTGCTTTCTGAAAAAAATGTGCACAGGAAATTTGCAGAACATATGAAAGAGATGAAAATTGAATGTTGCAGATGTCCAGGGCGTGATAAGATTTCATGCCTGGAACTCTGTAAAACATTCTTCTGATCTGTGGACCTGGAAGGAGATGTATTTTCTTTGCAGCATTTTTGGCTGTACATGCCAAGGAGACTTCTCAAGAAAGTGAATAATATCTGTGGGATTTTCTGGGATTTTGGGAGGGCCCAGGGTTTCTTTGGTTGATGGTTTTGGGGTTTCTGTGGGGGGTTTTTTGGTGGCTTGGTTTGTTTGGGTGTTGGGTTTTTTTAATGTGAAGTGAAACAGATTATAAGAAGATTATAAATAAGAACTGACCCACAGTGACCACAGACTTCCTTCTGGCCATATTTCTGAGTGTATTTGCCCTCTGAAATTTAGTGCTGATTTAAAACTGGAGGGATGATAGAGAGGTGATATTCATAAGGCCTCTAGAATTACCTGAGCCATCTTTTACAAAGAAACACCAGAATAATAGTGGTACAATTATATTTCAGAAGGTGTGACTATTAAGTAAGCCATTTGTAGGATGTTTTATGGGATACTGTGAACTGAAAATCCAGAACCAAGAAGAATTTGGGCTCCTAAGAAGCACCAAATGAACCAAAATATGACATTCCATGTACTTCATCTGTTCCCTTAACATGTAAACTGCAGTGAGAATAGAATGCTTTGATTCAGAATAAACATCTGTAGTAGCCATGGTTGTCCTAAGTATTTGAGATTTATTGAATAAATGAGATTTTTCTTCCTGACTACAGTTTTGTGTAGTGTATTATTAATTGCTTCATTTGTAGCAGATTTTTTTTCTGTTACGCTTTCAAACTTCAACAGGTGAAGAACAGTAAGAGGGGTGGTAGTTACATCTACTTTTTTTTATTATTTATTTATTTATTTATTTATTTATTTATTTATTTATTTATTTATTGTAGGTGCTGAGCTCCAAGCTGATGCCAACTGCAGATGATGAAATGGCAAGAAACTGTGCCAAGTCTTTCTGTGAAAACTTCCTCAGAGCAGGAGGTTTGAGGTTAGATTTCAAAACCTTGACTCAATTTGTAGCACTTCATTTAGTTAGCAGTTGTGTGTGGTTTCCTATTTCCACACTGTAGCACACTAATACACCTGTCAGCTTCTTTTTCTGAGAAAAAGAATCCACCCAAGGCTCTTCCACCACTGTCCAGTAGCTGTCATATTTAAGAGAGTACATGTTGTTAAATCTCAAAATGAAGTTAGGCACAAATAAGCTTGTGAAATGTAGCTTGCTCTAAAGTAGTTGATACTTGGATAGTTTGTGACATTTAAGTGTTTCAATTCAAATTTGCAAGTGTGCACATTGCTCTCTTCTGTGTGGACACCAGTGGACATTTTAAGCAGTCACGGTATAGGTCATGCAGTGGGAAGCAAATTAAATTTGTAATTACAGTCTTGAAAATTCAGGCTCTTCAGACAAGAGTTGAAGCACAGTGTGAGTGGTTTGGAAGACCTGACAATACCGATTGTGTGAGGTTTATCAAGTATACTTTGCTCTTAGTTATTCTGTCCATGACACTCCTGCCCAAGAGATCTTGAAGCATTTTTCCAGCAGGAGCAGAAAGCTTCCATCTGTAGATTTAAAAGTAGAAAATGAGGATGTTTGCCTCCAAAGAAGTCAGTTTGAACTGGGACTCAGCTGAGTGGATAGGAGGAAGGAAAGATAGAGACAAATTAGTTGAAACATTTCCAAATGGAATCTGTCTTATCGATTTGTTTTTAAGTTTGGTGGTGAATGTGATGCAGAGAGATTCCATCCCATCAGAGGTGGACTATGAAACAAGACAAGGAGTCTATTCCATCTGCCTGCAGCTTGCAAGGTATTTAACTGCTTCTCATTAGACAAAGTGCTGCTTTCTTGGCTTTTAGCATGCAGCTTTTAATATTTAAGATTAATTGGCATTTTGAGTTCTGTTCCATTCACTCTACAAGCACTCAAATACAAGCCTGATGTTTTTACTCTGTGCATACAGGTTCTGGGTGCTTGGGCAGACAATGCCCATGATATTTTTACTCTGTGCATGCAGGTCCTTGCTGCTTGGGCAGACAATGCCCATGATGTTTTTTCTCTGTGCATGCAGGTTCTTGCTGCTTGGGCAGACAGTGCCCATGATGTTTTTACTCTGTGCATGCAGGTTTTTGCTGGTTGGGCAGACAATGCCCATGATGTTTTTTCTCTGTGCATGCAGGTTCTTGCTGGTTGGGCAGACAATGCCCATGATGTTTTTACTCTGCATGCAGGTTCTTGCTGGTTAGGCAGACAATGCCCATGATGTTTTACTCTGTGCATGCAGGTTTTTGCTGGTTGGGCAGACAATGCCCACCCTGCTGGATGAGGATTTCATCAAGGATGGGGTGGAAGCTCTGTCCTCGCGGCCCTTCCGCAACGTGAGCCGGCAGGCCAGCAGGCAGATGTCCATCTGTGGCACTCCTGAGAAGTCCTCCTACCGCCAGCTCTCCGTGTCTGACAGATCCTCCATCAGGGTAGAAGAAATCATCCCAGCTGCAAGAGTTGCCATACAAGTAAGGAAGTGTTGGATGGTTCTGATGTAGCAGTGTCATCTCCAATGACAGCTGTATAACTCTGAGACTTTTAATCAGTCTTTTATGCAGGTTTTTGCCCTGACTCCATTTAAAAGCCTTGAGCATCAGTGCCTCTTCCAATCTTGATCTGAATTTCAACATATTCTCATAAATTACTTTGGCAGTACAAAAGGAAGCAGTACCATAAAAGTGCTTACAAGAAATAGATGTACACAGAAGTTTTACTTGTGGTTCATCTTCAGTCACACTTAACACTTAAGATCTTACTCTTGTTAATTTTCTGTGAATTGAAAGGAGAAGGTTCCTGCTCAAACTTGTGGCTTTATAATCCATGATACTTTGAATTAGAAAGAGTTGGACAAGCTTTTTCCAAATAACTCATTAAAAATTAAATTTGCTTCATGGTATTTTGGAGAAAAAGGAATTTTTTTTTTCAGTACCTTAAAAAATGTTGTTTGAAAACCCATTGAGTCCAGCTGAAAGAAACTTCATAGTTAATGTGACAAGTATGCTGTGTTAGGTTGTTGGGCAGTGCTTCCCAAATGAATTGAACAATTGAAATCAGCATGCCTGCCTCCAGATAGGTGCCAAGGGTATCTATCCTCGTGGGGAATTAAAAAATTAATTACTTCTCCTAAGATAGCAATACCAATCTCTCACTGGGAACAAAGAGACTTTTGAATCCTTGAACCTGTATAGAGAAGAAAGTGGAAAACAAATGTAAATGTCAATTTGACACAATCCAGAAGATACATTCCTCTCATCCCCGTTATTGACAAAGGTTGAATATCACAGAAGTGACTGCTGTTTCTTGTTCCTCCAGACCATGGAGGTGAATGATTTCACCTCCACAGTGGCTTGTTTCATGCGCCTCTCGTGGGCTGCTGCTGCAGGACGCCTGGACCTCGTGGGAAGTAGTCAGCCCATCAAAGAGAGCAACACTCTCTTCCCTGCTGGGATTAGAAACAGACTTAGCAGCTCAGGTGGGTTAACTGTATCCCTAAACCAGTCTAAAAGCATTTAGTTTAATTTTAACTGAGCACTTTAAAGCTGAATTCATTGGATGTTCATCCTCTTGGGTCTCCTCCAGTTTGGGACTTTATACAACTAAATTACAAAAAATCTGAGCAAATTTATGTACATTCATCAGGCATTCAGAGAAGTTTTTAAATTGCAGAGAACTGACCAAAAACTGAAAACATCTGAGTAAAACTTATCAAATTACAGCACTTGTTCTTTTTTTTTAATGCAGGAAGTAACTGCAGTTCAGGAAGCGAAGGGGAGCCCACGGCACTGCACGCTGGGATCTGTGTGAGGCAGCAGTCTGTGTCCACCAAAGATGCTCTCATTGCTGGGGAAGCCTTGTCTCTCTTAGTAACCTGCCTTCAGCTACGTAGTCAGCAGCTAGGTATGGAAAAATATTGGATTATTCACTATTTGGAGTATAAGCCAGGTGGGAGGAGGCTTTTGGATACAGTTGAGTAAAAAAAAAATAATGAGAAACTTGCAGCTTTGTTAGCCAAGACAGCTCAAGCGAAAACACAACATTTCATTAAAAATTTCAGGGATTTTTTTTCCTGGATTGAAATCTTTTATATAGATTTTCATGTAGTGCGATGCTTTGGTGAAATGTTTTGGGAAAGCTGACTTACTGCCAGAATATAAATATTTGCACTGCTTTTGAAGTCTGTAATTCTGTAAGTGCTGTTGTTTGCATAGCTCCTGTTTAGTACTTGAGTCTTCGTGTACAGGAAGTGTAAACACTGGTGGTGCAGGAAGGCAAGGAAAATGCTGTTATATCATGGTGGCAGCCTCTGGTGAGGGAAGGAAATCAGGAAAAAATAGCCTTTACTGCTTTTCAGTATTGCTGTCCTCTAGGTCCTCTGGTATTTTAATGCACAACTGTAACTGACTTATTTTAAAATATTATTTTTAATAAGATAGTCTGGAACTTTTCTGTTCCAGGATCTTTTTACAATTTGCCTTGTGTTGCTGATTTCATCATTGATATTCTGCTTGGATCACCAAGTGCTGAGGTGAGAATCTTCCTCGGAAAATTTTCTAAAGGCTCCTTCTGAAATGTGTATGTTTTGATAATTTCATATGGTCTGAACATAAAATTGTTCATTGCAAGTATTCCCACAGATCAGTAGTTGAATAAATAACCTTTGTATAATTGTGGGTAATTCCAGTATCTGGTGATGAGTTGATAGAAAATGCCGTAGTATTACATTTCCTAAGCTTGTTTCATCCATGAGATGCACAAGACTGTGCTGTGACTAGTCTAAAGAAAATAGTCTCATTTTGGTGACACAAATTCTGTAAAACTAGTACCTTAGGGAAGGTTTCAAGTAACTTTGATTTGGGTAAAATTTGATGGATACTTCTCAACTTTTGGAAATCTATTCCAAGTGTCAGAACCCTCCTAAAATTCATTCTTTTTTGATTTAAGATTATCTTGGATATTCTAAAATCTATTGGCTTTTATGCTTACCTCATTTCATTGTGTGTCATCTATTTATTTTGCATGAAGTCATTGCATCTCACCCCTTAATCTGTATTTAGAATTTGTGTTTATCAGAGGTTTTCACTCAGGGATGAACAGGGTTTGTTACATTCCTAGAAACCTGGCTGGTGGGTGCAGAGCTCATACCTGGTTTGCACCATTACGATGCCCATTTTTTCTGTTAGGTTTCTAACATAACAGGAGTGTGGGGGATTTTTGCAGCCCTTGAGTTAACTTGGTGTTTGACAATGACAATGACCCTGTTGCAGATTCGTCGCGTTGCCTGTGACCAGCTGTACACCCTTAGCCAGACAGACACATCAGCTCACCCAGATGTACAAAAGCCAAACCAGTTCCTCCTGAGCGTTGTTCTTGGGGCCCAGCTGCCTCTTTGGTCACCAACCAGCATCATGAGAGGAATCAACCAGAGGTAAGTCACGTGTGTGTTTTTATTGAGGAAGAAAATCTGACACATTTTGAAATAAGCAGCGCTGTGGAAGCACTGAGGAAAAAGGGATTAACACTTAGCAAGTGTTGGAGGTAGACATCCTGCAATTTCTAGAGGAGTAACTGAGAAGTTAAAGCATATTTTTATTTTATTGTCAACTGATAACTAACTAGAATTGCTATGAGGTGAGGGAGGAAATGAGGATTCAATATGGTTGCTAACATTCAGAAGTAGCTGTTGGGATTTTTTTTTAAGCTGCAGCATGCAGAAGCACACCTAGATGGTTATGCTGCCTTGGGTTAGATGGACAGAGCACACAGACTTTAAAGACAGCTGGTTAGAGAAAAATTGATTTTAAGTAAACCTTTCTTCTGTTTATATCTGTTTCAGACTTTTGTCCCAGTGTACAGAATATTTTGACCTGAGATGTCAATTACTGGATGACCTGACATGTAAGTATGTGCAGACACCTGATTCCTTCGCTCTGATGGCAGCTTCCAAGCTGTAGGAAAGATGTAGAATTGCCTGCAGAAGGGGGTTACTATACCTTGAGCTCAGAGTGACCTACCATGTGCTGCCTGGCATGGTCTGTGCTTGGCATTGGGTAGCTGCAGGGCAGCTCATTCCTTCTGGAAAGTGAACTGAGCTCCCTGGTGGAAGGTTTACTTGATACACATGGAGGCAAAACTAGACCATTACTAAACTATTTGGAATTCTTGGTATTTATATTCTGCATTTCCAAAACTGCTATTTTTTACTGTGTTCCTTTTTTTTTTTTTCTCCTTGCAGCATCAGAAATGGAGCAGCTGAAGATCAGCCCAGCTGCCATGTTAGAAGATGAGATCACTTGGCTGGACAATTTTGAGCCCAACCGCACGGCCGAGTGTGAGACCAGTGAGGCTGATAACATCCTGTTAGCAGGACACTTGAGGCTCATCAAGACTCTCCTCTCACTCTGTGGGGCAGAGAAGGAAATGGTTGGTGAGTATTCCTCTTTAAATTGACTAGATTGCTGGGAATTCTGCATTAACACATGACTAGTCATGTGAAGACATCAGTAGATGTGATACAGAGCTATAAGGACTGGTTTTGGCAGTACCTTTAATATTTGATAAAACATTTGTTGATGTGGTGCTATGAAGTGGTTTTGTTGTTATTAAACACCTTTTTGACATTTGCAGTGATAATGGAACTATTTAACAGTAGATTGTTGTGTTTCAGGTTCATCTTTGATTAAGCCATTGTTGGATGATTTCCTGTTCCGAGCATCCAGGATTATTCTGAACAGCCATTCCCCAGCAGGCAGTGCTGCAATCAGTCAGCAAGACTTCCATCCAAAGTAAAAACTCTTTTTTTTTTTTTTGAGTTTTGTCTTCAATGTCATGAATGCAAATGTCAGTATTAAATCCTACTATCCATAGGATTTAATACCAGTGGTAGAACATTTCTCCAGTTTTCTACATTTCCTACATAAATGCCCAAATAGCATTTTATACATTTTTGTGTGATCCAATATCCTTGCATTCCTGTACTTCAAAGTCTGTGCTTTGTTAGATCAATGATAAGCTTGAGGCACAACTGAGTGCTGATTTCATGAGTCCAAAGAATATTCCTTTAGCTTGTTATTGCTTGGGAAGTTGGCTAAATTGGAGCATGAGCAGAAAATTAACTTCCCAAGCTCCTTGTTAAAGAGAATCTCAAAAGTTCCAGTTCTTTCTTTTCCCCTTCTCTCTACCTATTTTGTAAAAAAACTAACACCAAGCAAGTCTCCTTGCACCTGAGAAAGCTGATATAGCCTGGAATAGATCAACTGGAGAAAAGAGTGGGCTTTCTCTTTCCTGGCACAGCTGTAATGGCCATACAGTATCTGAAGGGGTGGGTGTAAATTAGTTAATGTGGATTTCTGAGCTAGTGCAGCTGGATTGTTTGTGTTGCACTGGAGTAGCTGGTGTTAAATCAGGCATATCCTCACTGCCTTTCCACAAACCCACAAGAAGGTTCCAGTGAATCATTTAACAAACCCTGAAATGAATGGGACTTGATCCACCTTAGTGTTTGGTCCAGCTTTGCTCCATTGCAGTTCATCCCAAGCATGCTCTTTTTTTTTTTCTTGAAGTAAACAAAGCCTTTGGCCTTCAGAAGAAAGGGCTGCTGTGCTGAGTGACTACTGAAAAGAGCTGAGTTGGGAGGGTTTTTGTTCTAGCTCTGGTCTAAGCTCATCTGTTGTAGCAAGGATGTTGTCTGGTCAAGCTCTTCCCAAGTAGAAGACTTTTTTCCCTCCCTGTAAAAAAGTCACTTTGTCTCCATCAGTGTTACATGATGGAGAGTGTCTGTTTGTCCTCAGACATGCAACCAATTCTGTCTTGTTTTAGAGCACCTCCTTTTCCTTCTACTGAATGTTAGCAAGTGTATCCATGTCAGTAAAGGAGGCTGGTTTAAAGGAGTATTCTTCTTGCCACTCTTCTCATTGGATTCTTCCCCATTCTCCTACCCCAAGAAAGAAAGAAAAAAAACAAAACCAGCACTCTGCAGTCCCTCAGGAGTGTTTAATCACTCAAAGCGTTCTTTAGAACATTAATTGTTGCCTGTTCTGAGTAATACAGCTTTCTGGAATTAGAAATAATTGAGTCATCTAGCCAGTAGCTCTCTGCTGTGGTTTTCTTTGCAGGTGCAGCACAGCAGACAGCAGATTAGCTGCTTATGAGGTGCTGGTAATGCTGGCTGATAGCTCACCCTCCAATCTCCAGCTTATTACAAAGGAGCTGCTTTCCATGCACCACCAGTGTGACCCTGCACTCACCAAGGAGTTTGATGTAAGCAAGATTTTTTTTATTTGTGTTAGCACGGTTTGGAGTGTTGGGCAGGGTTCAATTTGTTGCTTCATTCATGAGATTTCCATGGTCTTCAGTTTAAAATGCCACAATTCAGTGAAGGGGAAATGCAGATACATTTGGTCTTCCTCAGAAGCAGATACTCCAGTGTGTCTTTGTTATTATCTGAGTAAGAAAGAATTTCCCAAATATCACAAATTTTATTTATTATTACATTTTAAGCTATCTTTCAAAAGTGTTGTACAATGTGTTAAATATTTAAATGACTGAATACAGTGGTCTTGCAGATTTCAGAATTTATATTTCTGGTTTTCCATTAAATTGTTCTTAACAGCTCACATACAAGGGGGAGTGGTTTTAAACTTAAAGAGGGTCATTTTTGGTTACATATCAGGAAGAAACTCTTCCCTGTGAGGGTGGTGAGGGCCTGGCACAGGGTGCCCAGAGCAGCTGTGGCTGCCCCATCCCTGGAAGTGTCCAAGGCCAGACTGGACAGGGTTTTGAGCAACCTGGGGTAGTGGAAGGTGTCCCTGCCATGCAGGGGGTGGAGCTGGACTAAAGTCCATTCCACTTCAAACATTCTGTGATTCTACAATACAAAGGTGGTTATAAAAGCTATAGAATGTTGTTAGAGTCTCATATTTTTTTATAAGTTTTTGGGACCAAAAATGTATTTGTTGTTCTAGTACCTTCCACCAGTGGACAGTCGCTCCATTTCTGGATTTGTGGGACTGAAGAATGGTGGTGCTACTTGTTACATGAATGCTGTTTTCCAGCAGCTGTACATGCAGCCTGGTCTCCCAGAGGTAATTTTAGTTCAGCATCCAATAAAATCCTCTTTTTTGGAATTACTTTCACTTGAACCACTTCATCTTAGCACCATTCGTAAATAAGTTGTAAAATGAAAAGTCAACTGTGTGTGTATAAATATGCACAATTAAATACATAAATTTTAAGTTGTAGTGCTGTGGGCTATGACAGCTTATAGAAATGATTTTTCCAAAAACCAATTTAATAAGGTTATTTGTTTCCTTCCAGGCCTTGCTTTCCATTGATGATGATACTGACAATCCTGATGACAATGTGTTCTATCAAGTTCAATCTCTTTTTGGTCATTTGATGGAAAGCAAACTACAGTATTATGTACCTGAGAACTTTTGGAAGGTATTGCATCTTTTTGTTTAGAGTCTATAGCTTTTCTCCTTTAAAAGTAATCATTTATCCAGCCTTTTTCAGTTGCAGAATTTAGAAAGTAAGCTCTAATTCAAAACAAATCAAAACATGTTAAAATAAATTTATATTAAAAATGCTTTTCTTAGTGATATATATATATATGAAATAACCATCTTTTAACATATATTTATATTTTATATAGATTTTCAAGATGTGGAATAAGGAACTTTATGTTAGAGAGCAACAGGATGCTTATGAGTTCTTCACCAGTCTTATAGATCAAATGGATGAGTATCTCAAGGTAAAAACCTTAGCAATTTCTTTTCTGGTTCATATGCATATCCTTGGTACCTTTTTTCTCTTTTTGCTTTGATCTTTAGAAAAGAAGGCAGAGAGCCATTTAGCTTATGTTATTATCTGCACAGTATTCAGGACTTTAAAATTCCTACTCATTTCTTGGTCTTCCACCCTGCAATATATCCAACTGATGTCTAACTTTACATCTCCAACAGAAAATAGGAAGAGACCAAATATTTAAGAATACTTTTCAAGGAATCTTCTCTGATCAGAAGATCTGCAAGGACTGTCCTCACAGGTAATGACACATTTAGTGCATCAGTTAGCAAGTTATGTGCTCCCAGAAGTATTAAAATATATAGGTCAGAGTAGCACTGGAAAGTAGATAAATGCCCCTGTGAGCATCACAGCTTTGATAGCTGTGGGGCAAATACAATATTCTTTCCTAAACATCTGTCTTGTTCCTGCCAGTTGGGTAAATCTAATTTGTTTTTCTTGAATTTAGGTATGAGCGTGAGGAAGCCTTCATGGCTCTCAACCTTGGTGTGACTTCATGTCAGAGCCTGGAAATATCGCTGGATCAGTTTGTTAGAGGAGAGGTTCTGGAAGGAAGCAATGCATACTACTGTGAAAAGTGCAAAGAAAAGGTATTGATTCTTAATTTTTGTGAAATATTCATGTGCAGTTTGATATTTTCTAAGCATTACGTGGTCATGGAAAACACACTTAGATGCTGCTCCCTCTTGCTGTATTGAAGACAAAAGTTCAATGCCTCTAAAATTTTAAAGCAAACTAAAAGTTTAGAGGGATGGCAGGATGGTAAAGTTTTGTGTAATGTATTGAGATGTATCCCAGTCATCCTGGGACACCCTGGCTTCTATGGACACCTATGACTTCCCATGGCTGGTTTTTCACTGTGAATCTCTAGAATGATACTGCACATGGCCTGGGGTGTCAGAGAGAGGTGATATTCTTGTTTCTTTTCAAGAGAACTACAGTGAAGCGCACCTGCATTAAGGTTTTGCCCAGCCTGCTGGTGATTCACCTGATGAGATTTGGCTTTGACTGGGAGAGTGGCCGTTCTATTAAATACGATGAACAAATAAGGGTAAGAAAACTTTGCTTTATGGTGCCTTCCCCAGCTACTTTGTGTAGTGGACTCTCATTCTTCCTATTCATTTTTCCTTCTTTTCCCCACATTTTGATGCAGGGATTTTATAACATGCTAGTGCTACAGAAAAGAAGTGTTTTTCCTTAGAGTTTTCCTTGTTTGCAGCATTCTCAGGGTCCTTTCAGAAAGCAAGGCAAAAAACCTCCTTAAAGAGAGTTTATTGATTAACATTTGTGTAACAAGCATAAGAAGTTGAAGTTCCATATTTTCCTTTGGTGTTCCCAATGTGGGATGTATTGATACCTAAAATTACACAAAGCAATACACACTGCAATGTCTTGATTAATCCAAAGTATCTCTTCAAACAGTTTCCCTGGATGCTGAACATGGAACCTTACACGGTGTCAGGGATGGCTCGTCAGGACTCATCCTCAGAAGTGGGGGAAAATGGCAGGAACACAGAGCAGGGAGGGGGAGGCTCCCCAAGGAAGAAAGTTGCCCCTACAGAAAACTACGAGCTCGTTGGTGTGATTGTCCACAGCGGCCAGGCTCATGCAGGGCACTACTACTCCTTCATCAAGGACAGGAGGTAACGGGCAAGAAGGTTCGTGGGGGAGGTTTCAGAGCTGTCTAAAGGCTTCTTGTTCTGGGAAGGTGCATGGAGCCATCCAGAGCTCTTCTGGAATCCCTCTTCTCTTTCTCAGCACCTGTCATGAGGCAATGACACTATGATATGGGACATCACAGAATGAAATTGTCATTAATTCTTATGTAACTTTTATTGCAGTTTGAGGGCTTCCTGACTTGCAGGTGATGTCCTTCTCATAGTTTTAATCAAGGTTATTTTTTAAAATGCAACTTTGACATCAGTTGAACTAAGCTTTCTTCTTACTGTCAAAACAAATGTGAGTTCAGGCTTGTCACTTCTAGGCAGTTCTGGGTGATTTGTTTTTTTACTGAGACAATCAACTAACCTTGTTTCTGTTGTGTTTCTGTTGTGTTTTGATCACAGAGGATGTGGAAAAGGAAAGTGGTATAAATTTAATGACACCGTTGTTGAAGAATTTGATTTGACTGATGAAACCCTGGAATATGAATGTTTTGGTGGAGAGTATAGACCTAAAGTCTATGATCAATGTAAGCAGAAGTACAGACTGATTTACAGTAGCTTCATATTTTATACTGATATCAGTAGCAGTTGAGTTTAGTCCATTATAGGTACTTTGAGTTACTTGGGCTAATACTCCTTCTGAACCATTTTTCCCCTAAAGCCTTCCTTTTACTGAAGGACAGAAGAGCTTGTGTATGGCCTAATGTGAATTAAGCCATATTCACTGTTATTCAGCATGTTGTAGACTTGATAGTAGAGATTGAAAAGCAAAATGGCACCTTGTTAAAATAGTTTTAAAAAAGCCCCAACCAAACATAAAACAGCCCTTATTTTAGGCTAGTGAGAATGACTTCATGGAACACTGTGTGGCATCATATTGTTGAACTTTTCAATGCTTTAAGGAACTTAATCCAAGCACATTTCCAATATTCGCCTGTTTCATAATTCAGACACTTTTAATTACTGACACAGACTGGTGTTTTGATCTGACAAATTTATACTGCTGCAGTTCACATTACTTGTACCCCCAGTTTTGGTTTCATATAGGAATAGGAAAGATACTAAACCTTCAAGGGCCTTCATGGGCTGCCTTTTATCCCCACAGCAAATCCCTACCCCGACGTGCGCCGGCGCTACTGGAACGCCTACATGCTGTTCTACCAGAGGGTGTCCGACCAGAACTCCCCTGTGCTGCCAAAGAAAAGCAGAGTCAGTGTCGTGAGGCAGGAAGCTGAGGACCTCTCCTTGTAAGTTCCTCTTGTCTCCAGAAAGGTTTCTCTCATATTGATATCTAGACCTCTCTCTGTTGGAATACCAGGCTCTTTGTGGCTCCAGGGTCGGGGCAAATAAAACTCAGAAGATGTTGGGTTTGAAGTCTCACTCTGAAGTTTATTATCCTTATCTATTACAAACTCAGACATGTGAGCTTTTTCTGAGTCGAGAAAATGAGATAAAATGGTGTCTATTCCAGGCTATTTAAGTCTCAATTATCCAATAAACAGTTGACATTATATTATTTATGCTTCTAACCCAGTTATCATCACCCGAAACCCACAACACAGACATCTTTGACCCAATTAGAGAAAACCACCCAGATCTGTGAAGAAACAAAAAAAGACAACTGACCCACACCCAAAATTCTCCATCTTGGCTCCCATGTATCACCTTATACTAAAATTCCAAATCTAAATTTTTTCACCCTGTGAGCTCACACAATACTATCCAAACTACACACACACACACTGTTTCTGTGCTATCACTCAATTTTTGAAACCTTTTCCAAGGTCTCAGGTCAATGAGGTGTTTACTTGAGGGTTGGCACCCTTAAATTCAGAAAGCTGGAAGTTTTCAGCCATCGGAGTTCCAACATCTCTCCACAACTAAGAACTGAGTAATTCCTGTCCAGCAAAGCAATGTATTGCTGTTGTTTTGGGTTGGTTTTTAAGCTGCTTGTTTATTAACATTATTGCAGCAAGTTGAAGCTGACTGACAGCCTCAATAAATATTCAGGCTGTCTTCAAAATTGCCATAAGATCACTCTGGCTGCAGTGGTATTTTATACCTAAACTGTAGATTTGTTGTAAGATTTCTTTTTCACCTTCAGCTTGTTTATATTTCAGATCTGCTCCCTCTTCACCAGAAATTTCACCCCAGTCATCACCTCGACCCCACAGGCCCAACAGTGACCGTCTGTCCATCTTGACCAAGCTGGTTCGAAAAGGAGAAAAAAAGGGGCTCTTTGTGGAGAAAATGCCTGTGAGGATTTATCAGGTAGAGCACACTGAAAGTGACAGCTAAATTCAGCTCACATAAAATTTGAGCACATAGTGAGAGAAACATGGTAACTTTTAAAGGTTACCTTGCAGCAATTCTCTTGTAGAAAAACTAAAAAGCAACTCTGGATTCTGACATCAAGCTTTACTAACAAGCTCTTTTAGTGATACTTATTTTAAGTTTCACTGTACTGTCTCAAGAAGTTGGCCCATCAGTTCTTTGCTTTGAAGGATCTGCAGGCAGATTAATCAAACATGAGATCTGGCAGCAGTCAGCATGCAGGCAGGGAGAGGCAGCAGCAGAGAAGGTGCTTCATTTGGAGTACACTCGAGGAGCAGTGGAAATGATGGCAAATTACAGTGATCCTCAGATTCTTGAGTTCACAAGAGTTGTAGAAAGAGGAGGAGCAGTGAGGAGAGCCTGCATCACACACACAGGGAGAATAAACTCTGCAGGCTGTGTCTGGCCCTCCACATGGGCTGTTTCAGGGCATTAACAGCCACTTTGGGCATTCTTGTAGCTGGGATTGTGTTATTACAATGAACAGAGCTTGGCTCAAATTTATTGAGAGTCTTTCAGCAAAATCTCATTTGAAAAAAGAAGGGCTTGGCATTTAAATACCTTATTATGGCTGCAGCTTCTAATTACACCAGGACTCCTGCTCTCTGCATCTAAATTTGTTGTGCAAGCCTTTCTGGTTTGAGGGGTGTTCTCTTGGCTTGTTTATTAAAAACAAGCAAAAAATAGAACTTATCTGCAGTTTCTTCCTTTTCTCCCTTAATGACCAAATGATTAAGTCCCTCATCTGCTGTTTTGTAATATCTTTGAAAGAAAGATATCACTGGTTTAAACCAGATCTTCTAAATCTCCATTATGTGTTTTTCCCTCTGCTGAAGTAGTGATTCATAAGGAAACAGAGTAAGTTTGACACTGATTTTTAAACACCACACATTTACATAAAAGATGAAGTTTTAGTTAGAGAAGTGTATTTTGACAACATTTTTAAATTTTTTTGCCTTCTTACTTTTATAGATGGTGAGAGATGAAAACTTGAAATTTATGAAGAATAGAGATGTATACAGTAGTGACTACTTCAGTTTTGTTCTGTCATTAGCTTCCTTGAATGCTGTAAGTACCTGGATTTTAATCTTAGATTGTTCAAATTATTTTGGGTAAAATGGCCACAAAAGCTATTTGGGTCAAACCAGGAAAACTGGAAGAGAAGAGTTGACATGATTTTGCTTTTCCAGACAAGCTATTCCTTGCCTCCAGTAATTTTGGATGCTGATGATAACATCTGCCTCAAAGCAAACTCCAGCCTCCTTTTCTAGTACTGGGAGAAACATCATTTTGCCCCAGTAAAATTTATTTAATAATCCATACCTTTTATAATGATGCAAACTGAGCCTCTAGAGGGATAGAAATCCCTCTCCATATGGAAGGTCCAAAAGTTGGTGTTAATTACTTCAAAGTTGATAGAGTTTAATTGGTAATAGTTTCTTAATTAAGTTTTTCTAGATGGAGTCATAAACAAACAGCATTTATTAAATTTTTGAAATCCACAGATCTAGCTGGCCTTACAGCGAGTTTGCTCCCATTTTAGCAGATTTATTAAGTAGCACAGTCAGCACTGGAGACTGACTTAGCACAGAAAAATGCTGTGGTTTGTTTTTTCAAAGTGAAGCAAATAACTTGAATAGAACCTGTTGATGTGTTTAAGAGACAGCATGTGTGCTGCAGGCATCCTTTTGCTCTGGAATAAATTTGATATTTCTTTCAGACTAAGGTAAAGCATCCCTATTATCCCTGCATGGCAAAGGTGAGCTTACAGCTGGCAGTTCAATTCCTCTTCCAAACCTATCTCCGAACCAAGAAGAAGCTGAGGTAAGGCAAACAAGAAACATGGTTTAATTTTGGGGGGGGAGGTGTTTTTTCCTCCTGGATTACTGACAGTTGTCCCTGTTTTGTTGAAGGGCTGATACAGAAGAATGGATTGCCACCATAGATGCACTGCTCTCCAAAAGCATTGATGCTTGTCAGTGGTTGGTGGAGTATTTTGTTGGGCCAGAGGGCCGGGAGCTTGTGAAGTAAGTCCTGGTGATTCTGTCTGAGGTGTTTTGTGTCTCAGGTGTGGATAAAGCTTCCTCATAACATGATCTGGCCTGTACTGATGTATTGCCAAAGACTTGACTGTGCACATTATTTAAACAACTTCAGATAATGACTTAGAGTTTTGTTCGTAGTATTTTCTCTGTGCAGTTTTTGAGAATGTTGAAAATCAAATTAGATAGTGCAGTGTGCATGGAGGAGGATGCAGTTGATGAATTCAGTGAAGGGACTTGGAATGTGCTTAAGTTTGTGTGGTCAGCTCTACAAATGGTGAGAAAGGAGAACATGATGAAATGTGTTGGGGGTAAGTTAAATACTTACCTGACAATGATCACAGATGAACTGGAAAGATTTTCTTCTTGCCAAGCTAATCATCAGCTAATAGGTGCTTTGAAAACAAATTATTGGAGATCTGACATGCTGAAAGAAGTGTGTCAGTGTAAAGAAAATGTTATCTTTTCATTTGAAAAACAGCATCCTATGAGACCTTTCAGAGCTTTTTTTTATTTAAATGAATAAATATATTAATAGGGATATTATAGGCCTTACTAAAAGCAGGAGTGTGTGAATGTAAGTTAAAGCTTATCCACAGAAGTACAGTACAAAATGTATCTGGACTGTTAAAATGACAAACACTAAACACCACATTGAATCACAGCAGCTGTGTGTACATGTTGATTCCAGTTCTCTTTGCAGCTTCACCTTTTCTCTTCCAGGACCTTCCTCCTGGAATGCAGCGTGAGGGAGGTGCGAGTTGCTGTGGCCACAATCCTTGAAAAAACCCTCGACAGTGCCTTGCTTTATCAGGAGAAGGTCAGTGGGTGCCACCTCCTCTCCTGACATCCCCTGGCTTGGCTCTCCCTGCTGCCTCTTGCTCTGCTTGCAGGCAGAGCTGTGTGAGCTCATCCTCCCTCTTAATGTCTGGAATAGGTTAATGCTCATCTCCTCCTGCCCAGGAACTGTTTGAAACACTTGAAACACTTTGGGTTTTTAAGCAGTAGATAACTCTTTACATTCAAAATATCTTTTTTTTTTTTTTTCACAGTTAAAAACTCTACATCAGTTACTGGAGGTGCTACTTGCTCTACTGGATAAAGATGTACCTGAAAACTGCAAAAACTGTGCTCAGTACTTTTTGCTATTCAATAACTTTGTACAGAAGGTAAGAAAACATTGTTTTCTCATGGCCATTCAACTTTAAAAAGACATTAATAAAGCAGCTAGTATTCCTTATTCATAGAAGGGTTTTCAGCAGTGAAACTCAAAATTTTTATTAGGAGTAATCAGGTTTATTTTGTTTTGTTTTTCAAATAAATGGCTTTGAATAATGGATTAGGATAAAATCACAAAAGTATACAAGTGGAAGATGTAATTTCCAGCATCTGAATTTTGGTTGTCTGTTTTGATTCTTTTACATGTATATTTTTTTTCTTGAATAATTGACTGAATTTACTACATCTATTTCATTCTTTTGATTCCTTGTAAGACATTTACTGTGCATCTGTGTCATGTGGTTTGTGTCATGGACACAAGGAGACAGATCTTTAGCAGTTTATCTTTTTGATTTGTGTTGGGATATTATGGGGATTTCAGAGTGGAAAATGAAGGGTTTAGCCTGTGCATTTTACTTTTGTTCTCTTGAGCACTAATTCTTCACCTGCACAGGAAGGTAATTTGTTGGTTTTGTCTTCACAGCAGGGAATAAGGGCTAGCAGTCTTCTCCTCAGGCACTCTGCCCTGAGGCACATGGTCAACTTTCTCCTTGGCCCCAACCGGCAGAGCAATCAGGTACAGGCCATCTCCACGTTTTTTATGAGGTTTAAATTATGAATAAATACTTTTCATGTGGTAGAATAAACAAGTCCTTCAATTATTCTATAAACCTCGTGCAAGTGTGAGCCCACCTATGTGTAGTTAGCATGGAAATAACTGTTTTGGCAGAAGTAAGCATGATGTTTTTAAAAATAATAAAAGTTTTACCCACTCCAAAGTATTAGACTGTGGTAGTGGGCTGTAAGAACGTTATTTTGGTTTAATAAAGTTGATTAAATAAACCAAAGTTAATTAAATCTGTCTTTGACTCAAGCAGAACCGCAGGTGGAGTTCAGCACAGGCACGTGAGTTTGGATATCTTCACAACACTGTAGCACTGCTTGTCTTGCACTCTGATGTCTCCTCACAAAGAAATGTTGGTAAGAATTGTGGTTTTGTCTTTTGGTGCCTTGGCATTTCAGTTGCATTGATTGGGAGTAACAATGTTAGTGAGGAAAATACAGTGATTTTGAATTTAAGGCAGAAATGGTTAATACAAGTTTGATTACTTCTGATTTTGCTGTAAATGTATTGAGTGGCAAACAGTATTCTGGGGGGAGGGAGGTCTTGATACTAACAGTTTTGTACCTTCTTGCCTTCCCCATGTGCCTAAAGGGTATTTCCTCATGTGAGTGAATTGAGCTGTGTTGTTGGCTGAACAGACTCCCAGGCAGTATTTTGTTTAGACTTGTGCTGTCTCATGCTAATCTAAAGGGGAGTATTTAGACTATGTTACTGAATAACAAACAATTAAACACTCTCCTAGTTACTTCTTATGAGAGGCAGAAACATCCAAATAAACATAATAAAGGAATAAGTTAAAATCTTCAGTTTCCTGAAGGAGGAATTTGGTGCTGTCTTTTAAAAGAATAACTTAATTTCTATCTGAGGTTGAAAGCAGTCAAAAATCAGAAGGTAACAGGAGAATTATCAATATCCTGGATATGATGAATATGCAAGAGGGATTGGGATAAAACTAAAGCTCAAAGTACTGATAGTCTGTGGACATTTTGCTTTGACCTTCCTGCAGTTCTTTTGTCTGCTGTCACTAAAATAAGTGACACTTCAGGGTGCAAGAGATTTGTGGTAGTGGAGTGGTAGCACATGAGCTATAAGCTAGCTGAGATGAGTGTCATGAGGGATTTCATGGCGCCAGATGAGCAGCAGTGTCTTCAAGGTGTGTTAGAACAAACTAATCTATGAGTGGATTGTTTTTGTATTTGCTGTTATAGCTCCTGGTCTCTTTAAGCAGCGTCCACCTCTCAGCATCACCGCTTCAGGGCCACTTCTGGCACTCCATGAAGAAGTGGAAGCCTTGCTATTCCTGTCTGAGGGAAAACCCTACTTAATGGAGGTATCTCTTCTAAATTCTGCCCTGCTTGAACCTAAAAACTTACCTGATGTATTCCTTTGACAAATCCTTTCATGAAAAACACTGAATATCCAACACCAGTGGCTGTTTTGGGCCTAAACAAGAAGGCACCTTTAGTTTCTTGTCCTCTTCATATTCTAGTGTATCCCTAAGCTTTGGGGCCTGGTTTTATGCACAGTCTGGTTTGATGCACATTTTGCAAGGGCCTATGCAGCTTTTTACCATGTCACATGCAGGTGCTACCTTGAGTGGATCTGACTTAACAGATGATGGTCAACCCTTAGTGGTGAGCATCAGGAGCTGAGGGAGTGCTGTGAGTGCAGGGGTTCAGCCTCCTGGGCCATGCAGGCACTGGGGAAAAGAGCTTGCATCCTTCCTGGGGAGGACAAACACTGTGTTAGAGCCTTGTTTTCTGGGAGGCAGCTGTGTGTGAAGGGAGTGCTGTGCCCACAGGTGATGCACGCGCTGCGGGAGCTGACGGGGTCGCTGTCGGTGCTCATGGAGATGGTGGTGTACTGCTGCTTCTGCAACGAGCACTTCTCCTTCACTGTGCTGCACTTCATCAAGGTACACACAAAACCACAACAAGCCTGTCCCATGGGTGTTTCTCCCAGCCTTTGGTCATCCTGTGTCTTGTGCCATCACCGCAGAACAATCCACTTTGTTGGATTTGGAGGGGCTGTTGGGGTTTAGGTTTTCTCAGGCCTTTATTGTTTAAATTAATAAATTTTCAAAAATCTGTAAAGCTTTCTTGAAATTCTCTACTTAACCAGCTTATTTTGCTATCTAAGTGATGTTTTCTTTTACACAGACACAACTGGAAACTGCTCCTCCTCATGAACTGAAAAACATATTCCAGTTACTCCATGAGATCCTGGTAGGTGAAGGGTAAAACTTATACAGGATAGATTTTTGTATTGATGTGTAATGAAAAAAGTTGGGACTGCATTGATAATTTCAACATCCACACATATTTTAATCCTTCAGTTTGAAGTTTTATTACTTCCTAAATTTCTGTCTTGATAATCCAGTGACACATGAAACTTCAGTCCTACTTGTTTTGCATGTGGGGGTGGGTAAAACCATTCCATAGAATAGATACAGCATCGCACACAACTTACCTAAGTTGATATTTTTCTTTCCTAACAGGTTATTGAAGACCCATTGCAAGTAGAGCGCATCAAATTTGCCTTTGAAACTGAAAATGGATTAATAGGCAAGTAAGCCAGAGGGTGAACACTCCTGTCTCCTACTGACCCTCATGGTGGTACAGGTTCACTCCATCTCCTGGTTCCTAGTCCTCCTAAACTCTTCTACTTCTCAGGGAAAAAAACTTGACATATTTTATTTAGCCCCTGTCACTCCAAAAATGCTCTAAGAAAATCCAAACTAAGCATTGGAATGTTATAGTGACAGCAAACTAGAAAGGAATTGAACAGGAAAGAGAGCAGATCAGGGTGAATGTATAATGGGTGGGAAGAAAAGTACCTTTGATTACCATAATAGAGGAACTGTTTGAATCCTGTAACCTTAACATTAATTTTTATTTCCTACATATCTCAAGAAGGTGCCAGTGTTTTTGTTTTGTCAGCACCCTAATTACCAGAAAAAGAACCTGGTTCAGCCCAGCAGGATGCTTGCCCTGCTGACTGCAGTGGAGCCCCACAGTGGGACAGGTGGCTCCCACCTGTTGCTGCTCCTGCAAAGTGTTGTCCTTCCATTAGATAAAAAACTTTACTGAAGTGAACTTACTGAAGCATTCAAAGAGAAAAAACTCAGAAGTAAGAAGATAGATAAAGAAATAACTTATTTCATGTGCATCAGGAGAAGCAGCTTTGGTGTGTAAATGAAATGTGGGGTTACACAGAGAGCCCCTCTGATGGGTTAGTGCAGCTGGAGCAGCTCTTTCATGACTGTTTGGGTGAGGAGCAGCTTCAGATTGTGGCTTTCACCTTCAGTTATTTTGGATTCTGGTTTAGTGAGAAAGAATATTTAGCTTTGTTCTTCATTTCTCTCATCACTGCTCCCCTGTTTAGTAGTTTCCATGTGTGGCTGATGGCAGAGAAGGAAATATACAGCACTGTAAGAGAATAGCTAAGTGGTTATTTTAATTTCTGGATAAATTGGTCCCAGTTGGACCAATTCTGTGCTGTAACTTGAGCAATACATGACCTTTTTTCCTCTGCAGAAGAGAAGTGCAAGTGTTCAATTGGATTTTTATGTTGAAGGCTTTGAGAACTGCCCTGAGGTTTGGGAGTGAAACTTGTAGTTTTGCCTTGAAGTTTCCTCACAGTAGCATTGAACAGCATCCCTCACACTGACTGCTTTTAATCCAGGAAAGGGAAATCAGCACATAATAGGTTTTGGTGCTCCTTAATAGGATGTTTGTGCATAATTTGTAGTACAGCACTGCTGTAATTTTTATCATCTGCTCTGTTTCAACAGTATTAAAACTGGCAATTTGCAGTTCCCAAACAATTTTTGCCAGCTTTGGAGGTTTCACTGCAGTGCTCTTTGCTGACTACTATGGACAGAGCAACTTTTGAGTAGCAAATCTGATTGGGGCAGCTTCATGGAAATCTTTGTGCTTCTCCTCAGTCAGAATTTTGTTCAAGAGGTGGGAGTTCATGGTAGAGAAAACTTGCTGGTAGGAATGGCCTGGGGTTTTGCCCGAGCCTCCCATGGAACAGTTTCATGGCTGTTGAATTCTGCTATGCTTGTTTATGTGGAGAAGCTTTAAACATTCCTCTGGCTTTGCAAACTTTGATCCAGGTGGAAGCTGGTGATCTGGTTCATTTATGGGGGTTTCAGACAAATTTTATTTTCCTTCAGACAAATGTAACCATAGTGATTATCTAACATAGAATGGATTATAGGGGAAGAATAACTGCATTAGGGCTGTTTAAAATTCAGGTACTGCATTTGAAAGATCAAAGTGAAAATGCAGCAGTTCTATTTTTAATCCAGTAGAGTTGTGGAAGCGCTCAAGACTACCGGCACTTACAGCAGTGTGTTTAACACAAATACTCCTGCTCACATCTGTAGAAACAAAATTTGTTCCCTAACTTAAAATTTTAGCTTCATCTTTGTTACCAGACTGGCTGGTACATGGAAATCTGGGTTGTGGTTTCTAATCCATGTGTTTCTCCCCACAGCCTTGATGCACCACAGCAACCACGTGGACAGCAGCCGTTGCTACCAGTGTGTCAAGTTCCTGGTTACCCTGGCTCAGAAGTGAGTAATGAAGGTTCCAGGCTTTAACCTCATCCCTGCCTTAGCTCCCGCTGTGACTATTGTAAAACCTACTCCTCCTGGTTTTGATCAGTTTTTTGTCCTTTGTTACTGGTGCAAGGTCTTGGTAGTACACGTGCAAGTATGAGGTGAAATCTTTACTGGTTGGTACCTGAAGGGATTTCTCAGGTAACAAATGGTAATTGGTGTTTGTAAAGAAAAAGGCCATTCTGCACAGCAGGAGTCTGACATGAACACCAGATAAACATAGGGAAGCTGTTCCAGGTTTTTGAAATATTATGAGTCCTAAATTCTCTTTGTTTAGAACTTGGCATATGTCGCAATAAAGCATAATTCTGAAATATGGGAACCTGTGGGGTAGACTGATTTGAGTACATTTTACTAAAATTATTGCTTTTTTAAATTCAATTATCAGCAGGGCTGTAGAGTTTAAGTCAGTTTGCAGTGATAACAGTGCACACAGAGGGCAGCAGTGCAAAGAGAGAGGTCTTTGTATATTTTTGTAATTTTTTTTGTGTTGTCCAGAATGCCTTGTTCCTGACTAATAAATATAATTTCAATTCCCAAGGTGCCCTACTGCAAAAGATTACTTCAAGGAGAATTCACACCATTGGAGTTGGGCTGTGCAGTGGCTACAGAAAAAGGTAACTTGGCTGTAACAGGGAAATTGTCGCTCATTTACAACAGTAATCATGGATGGATGATCTCCATCCTCTGCATGGCTCTCTGAGATGGCTCTAAAAACAAAATACTTCATTTTTTACAAGGACTACTTGGATGCAGCTGATCTGATGCAATGCCAGAATTTCAGTAGCCCCCCCACATGTTTCAGGCATAAATGCATTTACAGTGAATAAAACCATGTGTGAATGATTGCAGTGATTATTCTTTGCTATGTGGGAAGCTTTCAGTGCCACTGTATTCGTGTTGGGAGGCTTCAGCTTCTTGAAAAAGCAGTTTTCCATTGCCTGTGTGTTGATGCAGGAGAATGTTTAAATGATTGGATTCCTTACAGAATCATCACAGCTTTGCACAAAGCACAGCTGCCAACTGATACAGCTTTTCCTCCCACACATGTAGTGTTTGTTCTTCCCTCTAAACTCAACATAGTTTGGCCAACATATCTTTCATAAATACCCAAGGACACTTTGGAAACTTGGAGCTCAGCAGAAGTTGGGTGCTGGTTTGCAGCTGAGGGACAGGAACCTTTGTGGCTGCATTTAAAGTGTCTGTGCCCCAGATCCCCAGCTCGCTGCCAGAGGATTCAGGAAGCATTTTCCAGTTTTAGTTCACTCACCATCACAAGTGGTTGAGGCTTTACACAGGTAAAAATCAAGTGGCAAATTTATGGCTTTCTTGACTTTTTATGCAGATGTCTGAACATTACTGGGCTCCTCAGAGTAACGTGTCCAATGAAACATCCACTGCAAAAACCTTCCAGCGCACTATTTCAGCACAGGTATGTGTCACTCCCGGCAGAGGATGTTAAACTCGCTTGCTTCTTTTCTTGGAAGCATCTTTGGGTTTGGCAGCTTTAGTCACCATCCCTGGAAGTGTTCAAAAAATATGTGGATACAGCACTTGAGGCCATGGTTTAGTGATGAGCATGGTGGTGGTGCTGGTTTGGCAGCCGGACTTGATGATCTTAAAAGGTCTTTTCCAGCCTTAATGATTCTGTGATATTTCAGTGCACTTCAGTGGTTTTCCTTTAGAAGCTCAGCCCCTGTGGTTGTTCCTGGAGAAAATTAATCCTTGAGTGATATTCATGAATACTCACTAATGAGTATTCACTCATTAGTGGTAACTCAGTTGTCTCACCACTCGGCTGTGGTGACTCGGCTGTCTCACTACAGCAGCTACTATTGTTTTAAAACAATAATAATAAAACAATAAAAATGTTTAAAAATGTGAAATGAAGGGATCACCACAACCCCTGACACTCTCTTGGATTGTTTGCAACTCAGGACACTCTGGCCTATGCCACAGCCCTGCTGAATGAGAAGGATCAGTCTGGAAGCAGCAATGGGTCAGAAAGCAGCCCTGCCAATGAGAATGGAGAGAGGCACCTGCAGCAGGTAAAATGAGGGCAGGTTTACCCCCTTACACCCCTGGTGTGGGCCTCTGTGGGACAGCTGCTCCCTGGGGCTCTGGTCAGAACCATCACTGACCATACTGTGAACAACTGTGCATTTACAAAAGTGACTGTGTCCTCCTCTCCCTGTCCCCTGTGTGTTTGAAAGGGCTCAGAGTCTCCTATGATGATTGGGGAGCCTAAAAGTGACCTTGATGACGTTGACCCTTAGAGGAGATCCCTGTGAACACAAGAACCAGCTCAAACATTCAATGCCTGGTCCCTGCTGGAACTGGAGTCGTGTTGCTGATGCCATTGGGAGTCTGGGGGAGCAGTGGCTTCACAGGACCAGAGGAGATGCTGGAGGAGGTTGTTTCCCTGCAAGATAAAAGCATTTTTTAGCCACAAAGGCTTCAGATCAACAAATGCTCTAGAAAACTGCATCTTCACCTGCAGTAGCTTGTGACAGTCCAAAACACCGAAATCAAGTTTGTCAAGAAGATTTATCAAATACACAAACGCTAGTGGTTGAATTTTTATGTGAACATTAAATGAGTGAATGTAAAACTGTTGCTTTTCTGTGATGCTGCAAAAAGAAAAATTCTTTTGGTTTTTATACAGGAAAAAAAAAAAAGAAACAGACTGCCCTTATGTATGGAGGGCAAATTTTTAATCTTTCTGATAATATTGAATAGGAACATTCAAATTTCTGTAAAGATGTGTGATGACTTACATTTCATTGTAAAATATTAGTTAAAGAATGGGTTTACATAAGGACTTCTGTATTTAATATGTCTCCCTGCTAATTTGTAAAGCTCTTGATGAGAAAGATCAGCAGGATTGCTCTGTAAGAAGAGTGATTCCTCATGGAATGAATTGGTAAAGGAGCTCTGGAATGAGTCATCTTTCCCAGTATCCTTCCAAAAACCCTTCAGACAGCTGGGAAGGGCAGTAAAAGAAAAGCTTTGTTCTCTAGGTATGCAAGCATTTATAATTCAAGGATGTTGGTGAATTAAAAAAAGAAAAAGTTAATGAGTAGTTTAAAAGAAAAAAAAGCACTTTAAGAAGGAATTCTGTTGCAGTTTTACTCATTAAATTTTTTTAACCTTTGGAGACATATTGAATAAAATGTAGTCTCAGTCATGGATCTGCAATCACTCGCTTATGCTTTGAAATAACTGAGAAAGTTGGTATTGGTTGTATATGATGAATAATTCCTTGAGTGAGCTGGGAACACTGTTGTGCAGATTTTAGAGCAATTTTAACACGGGGAAAGAAAGAAAGAATTGGCTTTGTTTGCATTTTCACTTGACCAGGCAGCATTTAAAATATCACAGCTCTTTTAATTTGCTCACAAGTAACTGGAAACCAGTTGGGATGATTTGAGCACAATTTTGTTTTCTATGTCAAGTGCAGTTCAGTGATTTCTGGCTCTGGATTCAAGCTTCTTTTGTGCCAACGAACTTCATCTTTTGTACATTTTGTGTTTGTCACATTTTCTGCACTGCTTTTTGCCTTTATTTATGGATTCTGCCTTACTTTAAAAAAATTATATAAACAAACATGCACAGAAACGGGGGACATCTTAAGGAGTGCCTGGGTACCTCCAAAATAGACAAATTTGCCAAGTTAAAGGCACAACCAGCCAAAAAGTGCCTTTTTTTTGTTTCTTTTCACAGGCTGCTGCCAAAACACGGAGCAGCAGACAGCTTTTCACTGTTGTGCACTAATATTGAAAGTAACCAGTCATTTCACTGTTGGAAGGAACCACGGGGTGTGATGTCAGCTGTACAGCTTTGTAACTTATTGTGGGGTAGGATGGATGGCAGGGGGGCACCACACTGTCTTCACAGACGCAGGGCAGAGTTAGCATTTTGTAAATGTTTCTGATGATGTGCTGGGACGTTTTAAATGTGACGCGTTTTAAATTAATTTCAAACTAATCATTTCTTACAGATCCTCCCCTTCCTTCCCTCCTTCCCCCACCCCCAAATGCTTTGGTAATGGGCCATGAATCTTCCCAAGGAGTCAGTAGACAGCGGTGATGGGAGAAGCTGGTCGTGTTCCCATGGGTTGGCACCACTTGTCACTTCAGGTTCCTGTTATTTCCTATGGAAACAACATCCTCGCTAGCCGCAGGCCCAGGGAAGCCTTGGTGGGAATTGCATCAGGATGGCTCATCACCACTGTCTACTTGAAACCAATACAAACTTTTTCACCCTTCTGCTCAACGCTTGTACAAAGTCAGTGGTTTTAATTTGCAATAAGATGATACTTGGTCACTTATTTTTGTTTCCAGCTGCTGTCATTCGAACCTGCTGAAGATTATTTTTTGGAAAATAGAGTTCGACAAAAAAAAAAAAAAAAAAAAAAACCAAACTAGTTTTTGTGTAAATTGTGATGCATTTATATGTTGTAATTTTTACTGCCAATCTTTTTGGATGAAAATGTTTTTATACAGCTTACAAAATGTTCAGTGAGGTGCAGCCACAGCCTGCCTGTGAGCTACTTGGGGAGATATTGTCCAATTAATGCATAGACATTTGGCACTGGAAAAATAGGCAGTCTTGATGAACAGTCTTGGGATTCCTGGTCAATGGAATAAAGTTATTCCTTTCACAGAAAACTAGTGTAATCTTTAGACTATGCACACCCCGCTACAACTCTTGTCTTGTTGATCCTCTTACCCTGAACCTCCCTGGGCCAGCCCTGCAGCTGCTGAGCTCCTCAGGGGTGCCCTGATTTCTGCTCTGGCTCCTGCCCGGAGGCAATGGAAGCAGCTGAGTGGCCTGGAGCTGCCCTGCTGTGTATCCTTGTGCCACAGCATGTGCTGGGGCTCTGTCACGTCTGCGCCTCTGTGCAGCTTCTCCTGCCCTCAGCAGAGTGATTTACCCTGGCCACGCTCACAGTGGTGGATTAGACCGGATTTTGTGTGTCAGAGCTGAGATTTGTGGATGAGCTGGGTGTGAATTCATCCTGCCTCCCACAGGGGCGAGGGCCAGAGGGGTGCACACACAGCTGGTGTTCCATTACTCACTTATTTGGGAACCAGGAGCTGCCATCCCCACTCTGCCTTTGTCCCCTGCTCTAAGGACAAGGACTCCCACTTTTCCAGCCTGACCCAGCCCCTGCTGTCCCCTGGTGGTCCTGGAGCATGGACTGGGCATTGCAAAGTGCTGCCAGGACTGGGATCAGCATCCCTGGGATCAGCCCTGCTCTCCTGACTGAGAGGCTTTTCCACCTACCCACCTACAAGGCACAAAGCAAGGGCTAATCTTTTAATATTGTTTCCTTCCACCAGGCTTATGAAGGCTTGAGCTGAGCTGGGGAAGCTCTGTCTGGCTTATCAGGTGTGGAACATGCTCACACCTTGTGCTGGATCCTCCCCTCTCCCAGGGCAGGCAGCAGAGCTGAAATCCTGGTGTGTGTTTTGAGAGGTGACAGCCCCAGGAGCCTGCTGAGAAATCACCCTGGGTGTCAGAGCTGTCCAGGAGCTCTCAGGATGACATCCCTTTTTCTTTTCTGCCTCTTTGTGCAAAATTCAGGTTCCAGCTGAATGAAATTATGGGCTGTAATTATGTCCATGTTATATAATTACATGTTTACATTAGGGTTGGGCTTTTGCCAGCTTTAGTTAACAAGTAAGAATTAGTTTCAACCTTTCAAAGTGGTGTTTTGTGCTGGGTTTGTCTTCTCTTGCCAATTTAAGCCGGAGTAACAGAGCTGCAGGGGGCTTTTGGATGGGGAAAAACCACCCAACCCAGCCAAGTCTGACAGCTTAACCTGGAGCTTGTGGTATCAAACTGGTTTTTTTTATCATCTATCCTCAGATGACACCACAAAAATTACATATTGTAGTACCAGGAGGCTGCTGAGCACTGAGAGAAAAGTGAGACCCAGCTCTGGTGGCTGCTGGTGCTTCTCAGCCTTTCCCTGCTCTGATCCAAGCTTTGTCTCCTGGGGCTCCAGCCCTTCCCAAGTCAAGGAGCAGCAGCAACCCAAGTTCAAGGGCACATTCCCAAAGCTGGCTGATGTTTGTTTCTACAACAGGAAGCGTTTCCCCTGCACCACTGTTGTTAAAACAAATTCTGATCTCGTGTGTGTGGGGACAACACAGTCCCAGAGCACAGCCCAGCTGTGGGCAAGGGCGCCTGTGCTGTCTGTGCCAACTTCCAAAGGTGCCAGCTGCCATCCAGGAGCACCTTGGATCCCAGGCAGGGATCAGATTCCACGTGGGGCTGCTCACTGACAAAGCAGAATCCCTGCTGGATGGGTCCCGCTTCCCTCCTCCAGACCAGTTCCCCAGGGGGATGTCTGTGAAGCCAGAACGATGGACCACAAGAGCACAGGTCTATGAATTTTATTTTAAAAAGACATTTATAAAATGCTCGTTTATAAAACTCCAAGTAAATATTTAAGGTACAAATGTAAAAACTAAGGTGCTATGAAAGATTTTTCTTCATTCTGGGGTTTTTTTTAAGGAATTAAAGCCTCCTACAGTCCTATGTGTCTTGGGGAGACCTGAAACTGTTAACACATCACACCAGCAGATCATTAACTTTGACTCAACAACAAAAAAAGCACTAATGAAGCAGTAGCTGACTGTAGCAATGCAGATAAAAATCTAATTAACCAAGCAGGCTGTTTAAACTAAAGCCCTTACACTTGACTCAAAAGTAAAGAAATCTCTTAGGAATACGATTAGGCAATTATAAAACTGCCCCAAAATGGCTAAACTAAGATTTTCCAGGTGCTAAGCAGCATTAGCTGACAACTAATGAGCAACTAAGCAGGAAAAGAAGGAGTGATCTTCACAATATCTTTTTCTTTAAAAAGTGGTGGATTTTTCCTGTGTTGGGTGACAACACCTCGGCTTGTTCTGTCAAGGTGTTTACAGGAAGACCCAGAGCACGGCAGGGAAAGGATTCTGGGATGACTCCAGCGATGGGACAGGGCTCCAGCTGCACGGGGGATGCTTGGAGAGCTCTTGCAGAGCCACCCTGGATGCTGGCCCTGGATCCTGACCCCGCTGTGTGTGAGGGGGAGATGAGTTCGGTCATCAGCTGCATGTCGGAACATGGATTGTTCTGGAAACCCTGGAAAGGCACACACCAGGCCAGCAAGGCCTCCATCCCTGCTGTGCCCCAGGAGCCTCCCCTCCAGATCAGTCTGTCCCTACGGCCGGCTCCGGCAGCAGATGGCCACGGCCACGGCTGAGCTGCTGCCAGGGCCAGCAGGGGCCACGCAGGAATTGTCCTGGGTGTGGGCTCCCACGGAGCTCTGGGACAGGGTGTTACAGCCTGTCAGCGTCCAGCCATCCTCACAGGACACTGTCACCTAACAGGGGAGCAGAGGTCAGGGTCAGCACAGGGCTGCCCGTCCCCGATGGCCCCACAGCTCAGGGAGATGTGGCTGCTGTCACCTGTCCCATCCCAGCTGGGAGGGCTGGGGTTGGGACAGCCACACCCAAAAGCCATCAGGGTGGCAGAGGGACAGGCAGACACAACAGCAGGGCAGAGGAGCACGGCCCATCCCTACCTTGTCCTCGTGCTCCAGGGCCGTGTGCTCCTTCAGCCGGCACTCGAGGCTGGCCCTGGGGCAGCACAGGGCGTGTGCCACCCCCTCTGTCCTGCTGGCACAGCGGCTGGGCCCCCTCCCCAGCCCCTCCACGGGCCTGCCCCCAGCACCCAGCACCACGGATGGGGAGTGGAAACTGCACCCTGCCCGGGGGAGAGGGGATACGGGCACAGGGCAGCCATGGCAGCATCCCAGCGCACACAGTGGTGCCAAGGATGTCTCCAGAGAGCCCTGAACCTTCCCCATCCCATGCACACAGCACTCCCACCCTTTTATCCAAATCCCAGAGTGTTTCTGGTAGAAACACCCTTGCCCATCAGGCCCAAAGGTCCAACCCCGTGTGTTAGGTGTTACCGGTCAGCACGTGTTCTCCTGGGGAGCACTGGGCCCCTTTGGCCCCCGGGGACCCGGCCTTGATCCGGCACCCAGCCCTGGGCCACGTGCAGCACCTGGCGATGGCATAAACGCCCTGGCCCCCGCTGTGGGCCACGCACTGCCTCTGCCCGTGCTTGTCCTGTGCATGGGGCACACAGCGTCACCTCGGGGCCGGGGACACCTCTCCGAGGCCAGCGGCCCTGGAGGGGCAGCAGCTCTGCTCTGCTCACCTCCATGTGCTCCCCCAGCCGGCCGCCGCTGCGGGAGAAGCTGGAGCAGCTGAGCATCTCCTCGGCGCTGGCACAGTGAGCCACGGCCCTGGAGCGCCGGGAGAGCCCCGAGCGCGCCGACCACACCGAGCGGCAGAGCAGCCGCTGCTCCTCTGCAACCGGGCCGGGGTGTCAGCGGCGGGGGACATACACAGTGTCACCCACAGGGTCACCCACACACCCTCAGTGACACCCACAGGGACACCCACACACCCACACACCCACAGTGCCACCCTCAGTGACACCCACACCCCCAGTGTCACCCACCCACAGTCCATCTCGCCCATCCCTGCCAGCCCCCAGCAGTGACACCCACTTCCCCTCAGCCACCCAGTGCCACCCCTCAGTGTCACCCCCAGCTCAGCCAGGCCCAGCTCGGGGACATTCCCTGCCAGGCTCCATCCCGCTCATCCAGGCCCAGCTCGGGGACATTCCCTGCCAGGCTTCCAGCCCAGCTCAGCCAGGCCCAGCTCGGGGAACATTCCCTGCCGTGCTTCCACCCCAGCTCAGCCAGGCCCAGCTCGGGGGACATTCCCTGCCATGCTTCCACCCCAGCTCAGCCAGGCCCAGCTCGGGGGACATTCCCTGCCGTGCTTCCACCCCAGCTCAGCCAGGCCCAGCTCGGGGGACATTCCCAGCCGTGCTTCCACCCCAGCTCAGCCAGGCCCCAGCTCGGGGGACATTCCCTGCCGTGCTTCCACCCCAGCTCAGCCAGGCCCAGCTCGGGGGACATTCCCTGCCGTGCTTCCACCCAGGCACCTCTTTCCTGCTCAGGGCAGAGCTGTGCGAGCACCCAGCGGGCAGCGAGCTCCTCACCTGCCGCCAGCCGTGTGGGCAGCCCCGCCACGCTCTTGGGCGTCTGCAGGCGCTGCTCCTGCGGGATCCAGGCCGTGTCCATGGCGCTCTGGGTGGAGAAGCGCAGGAGGCGCTGGCGGAGCTCGGCCCGGCCCAGCCGGGGCTCGGCGCTGAGCAGCACGGCCGCGATGCCTGCAAGAGGCCGCGGTGACAACCAGAGGGGACAGAGCCGCCTGCGCGGCGCTCCCGTGGGCAGCAGGGCTCCAGAGACACGGCAGAGGCATCTCCGCAGCCCATCGGGAGCGCCGTGCGGGCGGCAGCGCCCGAACGAGACACACCAACCCCGTGAGCCAGGGAGAACAAAGATGCCCCCAGCCCAGCTCAGGCCTGCCTGGAGCCCTGTGCCAGCATCAGCCCTCCCTGCCCCTCAGGGCGCAGCTCACCTGCCACATGCGCGGCCGCCTGCGAGGTGCCGCTCCGCGCCGTGAAACACGTGCTGCAGTCGCTGGAGGCGCCGATGATGTCGTCCCCCGGGGCAAACAGGTCCACGCAGCGGCCAAAGTTGGTGCCCAGGGTGCCGATGGAGGCAGGCTGGTCCTGGCTGTCGGTGGCACCCACCGTGATGACCTGGCAGCGACAGCACGGGAGGGGTGGCACGCCCAGCCCCAGCCCACGCTGCTCACCCGGGGATGACCTGCAGGGATCAGGGGGCACCCAAGCCTCAGGGTCCCCCACAGCCGTACCTCCGGCTCCGATGCAGGCGAGTAGAGGCAGGCATCGTCCCTGTAGTTGCCGGCAGCCGCCACCATGACCGCTCCGGTCCGTGCCAGCCGCCGGCAGGCCGCGTTCAGCGCGGGGCTCAGCGCTCCAGCCAGCGGCAGCAGCACCACCCGCGGCCGAGCCCCCAGCGCCCTCCCGATGGACTCCAGGGCTGCGAGAGACAGGACACCATCGCAGGGAGCTCCGGGAGGGACCCTGCTCCCCTCGGGGCATGGGGTCACTCACCCATGAGCGTGCCGCTGACGGTGCCCTTGCCCTGGCAGTTCAGCACCCGGAGGCTGCGGATGGTGGCGGCCCTGGCCACGCCGGCGTCGCGCCCGCTCAGCACCGCGGCCACGTGTGTCCCGTGGCTGTCGCACTGGCCGGCCTGGCGCGGGCACCGCAGTTCCATGCCCCAGCCCATTGCAACAAAGCAGGTTTGCAATCCCACAGTGTCCCCTCCACCCCTTCCCACCGCGATTCCCTCTTACCCGGCACACAACCGTGCTACCCTAGAACACTTTCCTAGAAAGAAGCCCTGCCCAACTCAGCCATATCTCCAAACAGATCTCCAAACAGAGGGTCCCAATATCCCGCAGGACCACAGCTCCTATTGCCCATCCTGCCCAGCATTTTGGTCCAGGCCAAGTGTCTCCCTTCTCCTGGAAAGCCTCACAAGCCCGGCCAGGATTTTGTGGACAGAGGGATGCTCTGGCCAGGATGCAGCACGTGGCACCTCAGGACTCACCTGCCTGTGGAAGTGGGTGCCATCCTCCTCGGGGATGCTCTCAAAGCCAGTCACAGTCACCCTGCCCTCGATCTCCCGGTGGGTGCTCTGCACGCTGCTGTCCAGCAGGTAAATCTCGGCCAGGTCACCTTCATCTGCCAGGGATGCAGCAGGGGAGAAAGGCAACCTCCATCACAGGGAGTGTGGGATCATCAGCCTTCAGCACAGGCCAGCTGGGCTGCTCCCAAAATGCAGCTCCAGACCCGCAGCACCATGGGGCAGAGGAATATTCCCATCCCTCAAGTTAAGGAGAGGGGACCTGACTCTTCCTCAAAACCCCCCTCACACACCCCAGCGCTTACTGGGAGGGCTGTAGGTGCCCGGCTGGGCTGTGGCCGCAGGATCCTGTCCAGGTTCCAGGGAATGCTCTGGGCAAAGACGTAGGCATCCTCCTCAATGTACTTCACGTGCGGCAGCTTCAGCGCCTGCGGGGGGAACACAAAGCTCCTGTTTGCCCCCAAGGCTGGGGCTGCCACTGCCACCAGCGCCCAGCGCAGCTGCTGTCCCCTGCCACCACCCTGTCCTACCGTGTCCAGGACGTCGCTGCTCATCCTCACCAGGAAGGCGGGCAGGAGGTGGAAGATGTGCAGCAGCTCGGCCAGGTGTCCCCGCCGGGCCGCCCGGGCCTGCAGCCGCCGGGCCGTGCCCCGCAGCTCGGCCTCGCTGCCCGCCCGCAGCATCACCACGTAGCGCCCGGGCAGCCGCCACGACGCCTGCGGGGACACCGGGATGGGCTTCGGGGGACACTCACAGACACACAGACAGACACACACACAGGAGCGTGCCTGTCCCCCCACCCCACGCTCCTCACCTTGGCGGCGCGATGGAAAGCGGCGGGTCCCGGAGGGGCGGCCCCGACGGCGGCTTCCCCGTGCTCGGCCGCCCGCAGGGCCAGACCCAGCTCCGCCAGCGCCAGCACCAGCGCCAGCGCCAGCGCCCGCGGGGACATCCCGGACCCGACAGGCAGACGGGACACGCCGGGACCCTCGGGGCCGGGATGGCACCGCCGGGGAGCCCCTGCGCGACCGCCGAGGGGCCGGAGCGCACCCGCGGGGCCGCTGCGCAGTCGAAGGGCTGGAGCGGGGCCGGGCAGCTGGAGCGGGGCCGGGGAGCTGGAGCGGGGCCGAGGGGCCGGAGCGCACCCGCGGAGCGCACCCGCGCAGGTCCCGGAGCGCACCCGCGGATCTCGGGTCCCGGAGCGCACCCGCGCAGATCCCGGAGCGCACCCGCGCAGATCCCGGAGCGCACCCGCGGATCTCAGATCCCGGAGCGCACCGGCGGGTCTCAGATCCCGGAGCGCACCGGCGGGTCTCAGATCCCGGAGCGCACCCGCGGGTCTCAGATCCCGGAGCGCACCCTCGCAGATCCCGGAGCGCACCCGCGCAGATCCCGGAGCGCACCCGCGGATCTCAGATCCCGGAGCGCACCGGCGGATCTCAGATCCCGGAGCGCACCCGCGGATCTCAGATCCCGGAGCGCACCGGCGGGTCTCAGATCCTGGAGCGCACCCGCGGGTCTCAGATCCCGGAGCGCACCCGCGGGTCTCAGATCCCGGAGCGCACCCTCGCAGATCCCGGAGCGCACCCGCGCAGATTCCGGAGCGCACCCGCGGATCTCGGGTCCCGGAGCGCAGCGGCGGCCGCGGCTCTGCCCGTCTGGCCGGGGCTCAGCGCGGCGGGGCGCGGATCACGGCGCGGCCGCGGGCCCCATCGGGCACTCCGGGCGCGTTAAGCATTAGCGGGGCCGCGGGGAGGGGGCGATGGGGCCGCTGCTCACCCGAGTCCCGGCGGATCGCTGGGGGCTCTGGCGAGCAAAGCGCAGCCGCTCAAGGACCGCTTTGAGAAAGGGCTGAAAGCTTTAATGTGCCTCCTACTGCCTCACTCCACGAATAATTTCCCGTGAAATCCTCTAATCCTGTTTGGGCATTTTTTACAGAGTCGTCGCACATGGCAGATGCCCTTTTTGCGGGATGAGATCGGCGCTTTCCCGCGGGTCCCCACGCCGCTCCCCACCTCTGCCCTCCCGCAGCATCGGCATCCACACTGCCCCACATGCCCACTGACCTCCGGCAAACCCCGTCCCTGCTCCCGGCTTTTCAGGGAAATGGGAATTCAGGGAAAATATTTGCGGGTTTGGCTGGTTATTTATAAGCTACTCAGAGGTTAAATGTTTACATGGATGCACACATTTTATACAGATGTGTGTGTTTCGTGCGGATGTGCATGGTTTGTATGAATATATGTTTTACGTGGTGCACGTTATAATTATGTGTATGGTTTGTGTGCACATATATGTTTTATATGGATGTGTGTGATTTGCACCCACCTATATGTTTTAAACAGATTAACATGCTTTATAATTATGTGTTAGTTATAATTATACATGTGTTATTTATAATTATAATTAATTAAAAATTAATTTTATAATTAATGGCTTGCATGGACATTAATGCTTTATATGGGTGTGCATGTTTTACAAGGCTGTGCATGGTTTATATGGATGGATGTGTTTAATATGGATGTGAACAGTTTGAAGGGGAAATGTTGATTTTTTTTTAATGAGACCTCAAGTGGGTGCCTGAACTCTGGTTCGGGTGACTGCAGGGACACCAGACCCAGCTTGTGACCCCTGTGCTGCACAGAGCTGACACTGGAAGGGGTCAGCCTTCAGGACACCGATCATGGGATCAAGCCTCACTCCTGATTTTTGTCTCAGCTTCCTCGGTGCTGCAAAGTCCCACAACGCACCACTGGGGCCTCAGGAGGCTTCTGAGACAGCTGAGCTCAGGGGGATCCTGTCTCAAGGGGGACAGTCTCCCTCTCCCTGCAGCCTTTCCCTTCGGTTTTGCACCGGGGACAGTCTGTGTCCCAGAGGAACAATCTGTGTCCCAGGGAAGGATGGAAGGAGCCCGAAGAGGGGGAGGGGGTGGCAGAAATCCCCCCAGTTCCACGTGCATCCCCACGTGCTGAAGAACCCATGGAGATCTTGGAATCCTGGGAAGGGATCCAGCTCTCACACTCCAGGAGTGGGTATCTGCAGAAAGGTTACCTTTTTTTAATTTGAGAAATTATTCATAAATAGCCCAAAAATTGCACCTCGTGCAGAAGAGCTCTGTTTCAGCCCTGGCTCCCCGTGGAGCTCCTAGCGAGTGTGTCTGTGCAAAGGTGGGGAGGAAGGGGAGAGCAGAGGAGGCATCAGAGAAGATCTCACTCAACAAGGGGGAAGGGCTCCTAAATCCCTGCTGCCGTCCCTTCGCGGGGAGAGATGGAGCATCCTGTCGGTAAAAAGCAATTATCCCACAGATTTGGAGCCTGGGCGTGGGGAGGCACGTAAAAACAACTTGTCGCGGGTGGCAGATGTGCACCAGCCGGGAATCGAACCCGGGTCGCAAGAATGGGAATCTTGCATGATACCACTACACCACTGGTGCGCTGCTGCCGCCTCCCCCCGCGGGGCACTAAGGGCCGGGCCGCTCCCCGTCCCGCGTGGGCGGCACCGCCAGCCCCTCCCGTCCATCTGCCCCCATCCCCGCGGGGTGACACGCGTGGGCAGCGGGCGGTGCCCCCCGCTCGGGCCGAGCCGGGCCCGGGGCTGCGGGCGGCGCTTAATGCCATGCAGGAATGTCCCGGCTCCCACAATGTTTAACCTCGGCCGGCGCGGGAGCCGAGTCCTTGGGCTCAAGGATGCTGTGCCGGGATGGGGAATGCACTCCCAGCTGCGGGAGAGGGTCCAGGCTCTGTGTCAGCCCCCTGCCCTGCCTCTGCCGGGAGAAATGCTTCTGAAAAACAGATTTCTTTTGCCAAAAGTGAAAGTGAATGCCAAGACATGAGGTAGGAATCTCTTCTGTGAGGAAATTCTGGGAGAGTGCTCAGCCTGGAGAAGAGAAGGCTCCAGAGAGACCTTAGAGCCCTTTCCAGCATAGAGACTGCAGGAGAGCACCGAGGGACTTTGGATCTGAAACCCTGGCACAGTTTTCCCAGGGAAGCTGTGGGTGTCCCATCCTTGGACACATTCAAGGCCAGGTTGGACAGGCCTTGGAGCAGCCTGGTCAGGTGGAAGGCATCCCTTGGAACAAGATGATCCTTAAAGTCCTTTCCCAGCCCAAACATTCTGTGCTTCTATAGGTGAAAGCTCCTGGGTGTCCACCAGATTGCCACACTCCACAGGAGCAGTGACACAGTGACACCCTGCCCTGGGCACCCTCTGAAACCCAGTGAGATGTGGCTCCATCCAAACAGCATTCCCAGAGCCACCACCACGCTCCCCCAGCCTGGGAAGCACAGGCAGGAGCTGAGTCCAGGCAATCCATCTGGCAATGCTTCCCCCTGGAGAGCAGCTCACAGTGTTTAGCCAACACTGCAGCTTCGTTCCCCACCCTCCTGTTGGCCATAAACACCCCAAGTGCTCCCTGCCCTTCCGCTTTGGTGACACCAAGGTGAGCCCAGGGTGCAGGAGTGTCACAGGGGTGACACCAAGGTGAGCCCAGGGTGCAGGAGTGTCACAGGGAGGTGACACCAAGGTGAGCCCAGGGCGCAGGAGTGTCACAGGGCTGTGACACCAAGGGGAGCCCAGGGTGCGGGAGTGTCACAGGGAGGGTGACACCAAGGTGAGCCCAGGGTGCAGGAGTGTCACAGGGCTGTGACACCAAGGTGAGCCCAGGGTGCAGGAGTGTCACAGGGCTGTGACACCAAGGTGAGCCCAGGGTGCAGGAGTGTCACAGGGGGTGACACCAAGGTGAGCCCAGGGTGCAGGAGTGTCACAGGGGGGGTGACACCAAGGTGAGCCCAGGGTGCAGGAGTGTCACAGGGGGGTGACACCAAGGTGAGCCCAGGGTGCAGGAGTGTCACAGGGCTGTGACACCAAGGTGAGCCCAGGGCGCAGGAGTGTCACAGGGGCTGTGACACCAAGGTGAGCCCAGGGTGCAGGATTGTCACAGGGGGTGACACCAAGGTGAGCCCAGGGTGCAGGAGTGTCACACGGGGCTGTGACACCTCAGGCACAGCCTTTCCTTGCACAGCCTGCACGATATCAGCCAAGCACAGGAGCATCCTGTGGGCTCTGTGCCCTGGGACAGCTTTCCACCACTTTTTCCACCTGGGGATTTGGAGCTGCAGGGTTTTTAGCTCCCTGCCAGCTCAGTTCTGTGATTCCATGGGATTTGCTGAAGTCTCCTCTGCCAGCAGATGTGTGCTCCCAATTCTCCTGGGGACATGCCAGGCACAGGCAGACCCAGCCCAGCTTTCCCAAAACAGAGCAAGGGACTCTCACAGCATCCCCGTGCTGTTGGATGCTTTGATGCAGACCCAGCTGCCCTGGGGAGGCCCAGCCTCACAGATCCCCTCAGTCCTGAGCAGCCAAAGGCTGTGGCTCCCACCAGCTCTGTCAGGCTGTGGAGAGCCCCTGTGCTGTCCCTGTCATGGTGACAAACACGCTGAGATCCATCCACGTGGTTTGGGACAAACGCTTTTTATTCACAGGAGGGGATTGGGTGCCAGCCTGCAAAGCCCCCTGCAGCTGATGACACTGACCCAGCAGACTGTGCAAAGCCCCCACCCCAGGTGCCATCCCCTGGGTTTTGGCTCAGCTGTGTCCTCCCCCCTGTGCCCCCAGGAGTGCTGGAACTGGTCCTTGTGCAGGAGACAGGGGACAGCACAATCCGTCACCCCCATCACCCCTCTCCTGACCTGGAGATATGAAGTCTGCCTGCTGCAGGAGAGTCTGGATTAAATTTTAATTTCAGCAGAGCTTGGGTAGGTGGGAAAAAGACTCTGAGGACATCTCTGCTTGAAAAACCCACCTGCCCTGAGCAGGTTTTACCCACCTAACCCTGATCCTGTTCCAAACAGCACAGCCAATCCTTTCCCTTCCCAAGCACAGCCCTTAGCCCAGATCCTGCCCAGCCCAGCTTCTCTGTGGCTCTGGCAAGGAGGCCCTGTCCCATGTTGGATTCAGGAGCTGGGTGTTCCCCCTTTGGCTCTGGGGGAAATGAGAGCCTCCTGAGTGGCTGGGTGGGCACAAGGGGTGCAGCACGGCACAGGGACAGGCGGGATCCTGGGGCACTTTGGGGACAGCCCCCTTTCCCCCAGGCTGTGACCTGGGCATCCCCTCCATGGGGTGAGCCCATGCCAAGGGGCCATTCCAGGTGAGTCCATGGGGTGAGTCCCATGCCAAGGGGCCATTCCAGGTGAGTCCATGGGGTGAGCCCATGCCAAGTGGCCATTCCAGGTGAGTCCATGCCAAGCAGCCATTCCAGGTGAGTCCATGGGGTGAGTCCATGCCAAGGGCCATTCCAGGTGAGTCCATGGGGTGAGCCCATGCCAAGGGGCCATTCCAGGTGAGTCCATGGGGTGAGCCCATGCCAAGGGCCATTCCAGGTGAGTCCATTCCAGGTGAGCCCATGCCAAGGGGCCATTCCAGGTGAGTCCATGGGGCCATTCCAGGTGAGTCCATGCCAAGTGGCCATTCCAGGTGAGTCCATGGGGTGAGTCCATGCCAAGCAGCCATTCTCCCCAGGATTCAGTTCTCAGGCTCAGACAGGCCATCGCTCTCCTTGAGCAGAGCGTCCGGCTCCTCCTGGAGCCCGTAGTAGAGCTCATCCTCCCTGCCTGCGCCTTTCCCGGGGGCTCGGGGCTGCTCTCCCCGCTGCGGGCGGCCGGCATGGCCGGAGCAGGGCAGGCTCCGGCTCTGCGGCGCGGGGCTGCCGGGCACGGAGCCCTCCAGGGACGGCGTGTCCATCTCCTCCAGCAGCGATGCCAGCGGAGCATCCCCCGGGCCGGGCCGGGCGGGGCTGCGGGGACAGCGAACACCAAACGCGGCTGGGCCGGAGCTCGGGCAGCATCCCGGCTGAACCAGCACCACCAGCGCCCTGCCTGCCTGCCTGGAGGGACCTGGGGTGTCTGTCCCTATCCTGCTTTTTTGGGGACACCTGCCTGCCAGGTTCCTGCTGCCCAGGGGATGAAACAATGGTTGTGCTAACATTTCCTGAACCTACTGCAGCTACATTTTGGCAAGTGCCCGAGTCCTATGCCCCAAGCCTAAACAGTCACCTTTATCACCTGCAGAGCCCTTTGGGACCTCCCAAACCAATGCTTGGGTGTCATATGTGGCATCTGGTGTGAGGGTGACGTGCTGTGCATCTCATTTCTGTCAAAGCCTGACCAGGAACTTTGGGGTTATTCTTATGAGGGATGCTGTTTATATCAATAAAATGAAATAAAAGCAAAATGCCAAAATGCAAATTACAGTCAAAGGCCATCTGAATTTCCTCCTGGGAAATAATTTGGTTCAGAGAATCCTCTTGGGTTGAGGCTCCATCCCCACCATTCAGTGGGGACAAGGCTCAGCGCTGTGAGAACAGCAAAAACCCCTCTGCATCCTCTCCCTCCCCCAGCACTGGGGGTCTGATCCCCCCATTTTCACCCCACATCCCAGCAGTGCCACCCCAAGCCCTCAGGCAGCACCTACCAGCTGCCTGCTGCTGTTTGCAGGCGGGATGGCAGCTCCTGGAGAGGCTCTGCAGCCCCGTGGTGCAGCTCCCGGTGGATCTCTGCCCTGGCCTGCAGGGATGGCTGGGAGCAGCTCCGGGGCCGGGCTGGGGCTGGGACCGAGCTCACCTCCTGCCTCTGGATCTGCTCGTAGGATGGAAGGCTCTTCTCGTAGGTGCTGCTGGCCTCTGGGATGGGGCAGGGGGAAACCAAGCTGCAGGCAGAGGGATAACGGGGTGCTGAGCAAACCTGGAGCCCATGGAGCTGGGAGATGCTCAGGCACATGCACACAGGGCTCCATCAGCTGAGGGAGTGGCTTTAGAGGCCACCAAGGCCGTGTCACTGCCCACACCAGCAGCAGAGCCAGGGCATGCCTGCAGGAACACCCCTGGATGCTCTGCCTCCCCCAGCATCACTCAGGCTCAGCCCTCGCCCCTCCCAGCCTGATCCCCGCTTGGCATTTTGTGCTGTGCCGGGTGCAGGTGTCCCCAGTGTCAGAGCTGCCCCCAGGGCACACGTCACCCTGCTGTGGGACCCACCCTGTGTCCTTGTGTGGCAGCACCGTGGCTTTGTGGTCCAGGAACCGCTCGGCCTCGAGGTCCGCAGGGACGAACGTTATCTGGGGGGAAAGAGAGGCAGAGCCCAGGGCTGTGCTGGGCAGCGCAGGCACCCCGGGCCTCAGAGTGGGGAGAGGGCCAGAGTGGCCCTTCAGCTGGGCTTAGGGTCTTTTCCCACCATGTTTGGATGTTTTCCTTGGAAATGGCTCTTTTGAGGGAAATCAGTAAGGAAGGAATGAATCCAGCACAGCCCTGCTCTCAGTGCCTTTCACACGTGTCCCCAAGCCCAGAGGGAGTCCCAAGGCCCACACAGGAGGTCAGTGTGGGTGTCCCATCCTTGAGCCTCCAGCACGGTGGCAAAGCCACATCTCCCTCCTGGCTGGGCTGAGCTCAGCTTTGAGGGGAGCTGCTTTCTGCTCCACCCCAACCCCAGAGAACACAGCTGCTTCCAGAGGTCCCAGCTGGCCCTGGCTGCCGAGGTGGCTCCCGCACATTCTGGAGGGCAGCCAGGTTGTTGATGGGCCACCCAGCAGTCCCAGATCGGTCCTGCAGATGCCCTCTCCTGGAAAAAGCCCTTTTCTGCCAGAGCCGTTCCCAGGGCGGGGACGCGTGGCTGCACTCCGTGCCCGCCGTGCCCTCTGCCAAGGAGACTGCCAGCCGAGGGACCCCCCGACCTCCACGGCCACCACAGCCCCTTCCTGGGAGCCCTGCGAGCCTGCCAGGCCCCAGAGCCAAGGAGGGGCTCTGTGGGAGAGATGAACACAAGTTTATTTCCTTGGGATTATTCCCTGCTGCCTCTTTGAGAGCGAAGCCCCTGGCTCAGGGGTGAAGGAGATGGGGCACATCCTGCAGGCATCAGCAGGGCACAAACCTCCCAGAATAATTCCCCTTCCAGCTTGCTGCAGCTGGCTTCCCCAGGGAAACTGAGGCTGCACATCCACAGCAGCCAAAGCCCCCCAAACCCAGCTCAGCCCTTGAACCCCCCAAAGTTCCCAGCAGCACTGGGAAGGATCCTACCTTTGGGTAGCACTGGCACATGCTCCATGTGATGCCCACGGCCACCAGCAGCACACCCAGGACACAGAAGGTGATGTAGTACTGGGGCTTCTCCATGCTCATGATGAACATGCCCAGCATCACCAGGAAGAAGCCCAGGATGATGAATCCATAGCGGAAGCTCTTCTCCTCTGCCATGGGCTCCGGCTGGGGAGAAGGAGCAGAGATTTTGGGGAGCCCTTCCACCTGAGGCTGCTGAGCACACCTGCAGGGTAAGGCAAGGAGTGGTTTCTCTCTCCAGAGGCTGCCAGGAGCTGCACGTCGAGCTGCTCCTGCCCAGGGCTGAGCCAGCCAGTTTTTAATGGGTTTGTAATGAATGCAAACACTGCCCCGCCGTTCACACTCCAGTGGAGCCACCGGCATGTGTCCGGGTAACCTTCCCTGCAGGCAGGATCCGCCAGACCCACACCTTGGGGACAGGGATAACCTTCCCTGCAGATCCACTCCTTGGGGACAGGGATAACCTTCCCTGCAGCCCCACAGCTTGGGGACAGGAATAACCTTCCCTGCAGAGCCACACCCTGGGGACAGGGATAACCTTCCCTGCAGACCCCAGAGCTTGGGAAGGGACAGGGATAACCTTCCCTGCAGCCCCACAGCTTGGGGACAGGGATAACCTTCCCTGCCAGACCCACAGCTTGGGAAGGGACAGGGATAACCTTCCCTGCAGACCCCAGAGCTTGGGGACAGGGATAACCTTCCCTGCAGACCCCAGAGCTTGGGGACAGGGATAACCTTCCCTGCAGACCCCAGAGCTTGGGGACAGGGATAACCTTCCCTGTAGCCCCACACCTTGGGAAGGGACAGGGATAACCTTCCCTGTAGCCCCACACCTGGGGAAGGGACAGGGAGCACGGCTGCAGGGATGGGGACCCGCAGACCAGCTGGTGCTGCTGGGATTTTCCCAGCCCTGGGCACTGGAGCTGGACTCAGTCAGAAATCAGAGCTGGCACAGCCCCAGACGAGGGGGATGCCAGGGCCCAGCGTGTTCTCAAGGGCTGTGGGGCTGCAACAGGAAAAGAGGGAGAGCTCTGGGGACATTTTGGAGGCTGGGGGGTTTGGAGCAGACCCTGCCTTGCTCTGGATGAGTGCTAAGGCTGCCTCACTGGGCTGTGAAGGAGGAACTAAAGCCAGAACAAGATGGAGTGAGGCTGGTCCACCCAGGGAGAATAAAGACAAAGTGTCCCTGTGCCCTGTGAACACTTAGGTTGGAGCTGGGGTGTTAAAAGGTGTCTCCTTCCCACCACACATCCACAGCCAGACATGCTTGTTTTATTCCCCTGTTTTATTCCCTTGATACACCTGGTTTATGACAAATAATTCTACTACAAACAGTGTGTTAGACGTGGCTGTGGCTCCTCAGCCACTCTGCAGCCCTGCAGCCCTGAATTCTGGTGGGATGCAGGAGCTGGCAGCAGCCCCAGCCACAGCTGGGCTCTCCTCTGGGCCGGGCTGCACAGCCACCCGAGGAGGGCAGGGCGGCTGTGCCACTCAGGATGGCTTTTCCAGGAGGCTGCTGCCATGCCAAGTGCGCTGGGATGCTCTGAGCACAGGCACGGCCCACTGAGCATGGCCAGCACCAAGGGAAGCGAGGCGTGGGCAGTGGAAGGGATGGAGACAGGGCTGGAGGGGGCACTCACGGGGAAGTGAGTGGTGCAGACAGAGCTGGGCTTTCTCTGCCCAGATCACTCAGCGTGCTGCAGATTTATTATTGAGTGGGCAGGCCTGACAGGAGCTCCCCAGGGCGATCAGGGAATGCAAAGCCTCTGAAACCAGCAGTGCTTTTATTAAAAATACGAAAGCTTTCAAACATGCCAGCTACCCCCGACGCTCTGAACACAATCCCCACAATGCCGGGCAAGCCGGGCTGAGCCTCCCCGGTGCTCGCCCACCCTGCTCTGCCCCCATCCCGGGGGTTTGGGGCTCAGTTTGCAGCTGAGGGGGTTTGGGCAGCCCCGGCAAAGTCCCGGCCGGGCTGGCGGCGCTCAGAGCCCCCGCACGGTGCTGCTCTCGGTGCTGCTCTCGGTGCTGCTCTCGATGATGTTCTCGTAGCTGGGGGGCGGCGTCGCCTGCGGCTCCGGGGGCTGCGCCGGCCCCAGCCAGGAGGGGCTGGGGCGGAACAGGGCGCTGTCCGAGGAGCTGCGCCGCCGCCCGCCCTGCCAGCCCTCCTCCTCCTCCTCCTCCTGCTGCAGGTAGCGGTACAGGGGCGGCGTGAGCTCCTCCTTCCCCCCCGGCGGCTGCACGAAGGCCGGGGCAGCGTGGGCTGGTCTGCAGGTCAGGGCTTCCTCATAGGTGGGGATGGCGCTGGAGTCCCAGGAGCTGCGAGGGGAGAGGAGGAAACCCAGCAGTGCACACCATCAACATCCCAGCTGGATGCGCACCATCCCCATCCCAGCACCCAACTGGGGCAGCACAGCACCCATGGAGCATCCCAGCACCTAATGGAGCATCCCAGCATCCAACTGGGGCATCCCAGCACTCCTGGAACATCCCAGCACCCAATGGAGCATCCCAGCACCCAATGGAGCATCCCAGCACCCAACTGGGGCATCCCAGCACTCCTGGAACATCCCAGCACCCAACTGGGGCATCCAGAATCCAACTGGAGCATCCCAGCACCCAGCTGGAGCATCCCAGCACCCAGCTGGAGCATCCCAGCACCCAATGGAGCATCCCAGCATCCAACTAGGGCATCCCAGCACCCAATGGATCATCCCAGCACCCCTGGAACATCCCAGCACCCAACTGGAACATGTTCCAGGGGAAAACCATGCTCCACAAGGATGGCCCAAAGGAAAACCACGTGTTCCACAGGGATGGCCCAAAGGAAAAACTGTGTGCTCCACAGGGATGGCCCAAAGGAAAACCATGTGCTCCACAGGGATGCCTCCATGCTGACCTTGGCAGATCCCTGTCCCAGACAGACCACCCCGGGCTTCTCTGGCAGGGATTTTGCCAACAGCTGAGCTTGCACAGGAATGTCACCTTGGAAATGTGGAGAGGGGGATTTATGGCAGCACAGGATAGGGCTGGAGGAGCTGCTGCAGCTCCAGCACTGCCAGGGTGCTGCATCCCATCCAGCCAGGGAGCTGGGAGCTCAGGGAAAGGGACATTCCCCACCGGGGCACAGCAAAGGAACTCGCCCCAGACACCCAGACCTGCTCACAAGCTCACAGATACACAGAGATGGGCTCTGAAACCCCTGGAGAACCAGGAACGTGCCTCCCACTCCAACTGGGTTTGGATGGTTTAATGTTCTGGAGAGTTTCTCTTAGTGCTGCTTTTCCCCAGAGCCCCATTCATGCTGGAGCCAGGATCTTTGCTCTGACCCCATAAAGCAGCACTGGGAAGGGTTGGCTGGCCCTGCTTCCACAGCAGCCTCCAAAAAACCCCCAAAAAATAAACAAAAAACAACAACAAAACCCCAAACAAACAACCAAAACCAAAAACAACCCCAAAAACAAAAACCAAAAAACCCAACAAAAAAAAAAACCAAAAACAAACCAAGCAAAAACCGCCCAACTTTTGATCAAAAAACGTTTAAACTAAGAAGTGGGAGCAAATCTCAGGCTCACACTGGAAGATCCAGGGAACTTGAAAAGCAGCAGTGGTGTTTAGGGCAGGGCAAGGAGTCTTTCTATACCCTGAAACTGGCTTCATAAAGGACCTGCTGCCTACATTCCTATCTTGATGCCATCACAAGGATTATTTTCCTTTGGGGTTTTTTTTTCCATATTATTTTTTCTTTTTTTCCCCCATATTATATTTCTTTTTTTTTTTCATATTATTTTTCCTTTTTTTTTTTTTTCTAGGAAAAAAAAAGCCAAAACTTTAACACCCTTGTAAGCAAGACTTTGCTTCCATTAAAGACCTTATAAGCACCCTCAAACCTACAGAGCATCGCAGAGCTGCCAGACCAGGACTGGAGCTCTGAGTGACCCTCCCCACGCCCGCATCCAAACCTTCACTGGCCAGAAAACCAATGTATTCTTCTGCTTGGTGGGCCTGCTAAGGAGATGTGTCCCTCGTGATGGCCCTGCAGGGCAAGGAGAGATGGAGCAGGGCACGGAGAAATGGATAAAGGGCAAGGAGAGATGGAGCAGGGCAAGGAGAAATGGATGAAGGGCAAGGAGAGTTGGATGCAGGGCAAGGAGAGATGGAGCAAGGCAAGGAGAGATGGATGCAGGACAAGGAGAGATGGATGCAGGGCATGGAGAAATGGATAAAGAGCAAGAAGAGATGGATAAAGGGCAAGGAGAGATGGAGCAGGGCAAGAAGAGATGGATAAAGGGCAAGGAGAGATGGATAAAGGGCAAGAAGAGATGGAGCAGGGCAAGAAGAGATGGATAAAGGGCAAGGAGAGATGGAGCAGGGCAAGGAGAGATGGATGCAGGGCAAGGAGAGATGGATGAAGAGCAAGGAGAGATGGAGCAAGGCAAGGAGAGATGGATGCAGGACAAGGAGAGATGGATGCAGGGCATGGAGAAATGGATAAAGAGCAAGAAGAGATGGATAAAGGGCAAGGAGAGATGGAGCAGGGCAAGAAGAGATGGATAAAGGGCAAGGAGAGATGGATAAAGGGCAAGAAGAGATGGAGCAGGGCAAGAAGAGATGGATAAAGGGCAAGGAGAGGTGGATAAAGGGCAAGAAGAGATGGAGCAGGGCAAGGAGAGATGGAGCAGGGCACAGAAGGGGTGGGCAAGGAGGGGGTGGGCAGGGAGGGTTGACATTAATGGGCAGGAGCATCTGCTCGGGGGGCAGGAGGAGAGCACAGAGCAGTGCTGCTGCCCCTGTGAGCTCAGCAGCCAGCGAGGTTGAGGCTCGGGCACAGCCAGGGCCATCCTCCCCCTGTGCCCAGCCAGGCGCTGGCAGGGACGAGGCTCCCACCTGCAGTTCCACTTCTCCGCGGGCTCCGCCGTGAAGTACTGCAGGTCCCGGGGGAAATGGTACTGGTAGCGCCGGGACACCACCCTGGCGTTGGCCTTGACGGACCACAGGAGGCCGAAGATGAGCAGGATGCCGCCGATGCCGCAGCAGAAGAAGCTGACGGAGCGCAGCAGGGCGCTGGAGGAGGAGGAGCTGGGCACGGCCTCGGCATCCCGGGGGGGCAGCAGCCGCGCCCCGCCGGCCGAGCCCACCTCGCCATCGCTCCACCAGGCGAAGCAGAGCGTGCCCGTGACCAGCAGCACGGCCCCCGTGATGGTCAGGCCGTAGCGGAACGAGGCGGCGGCCATCCTGCGGGAGCAGCGCTCAGCGGGGCACAGCAGCGAGGCAAGGCATGAGAGAGCCTGTAGGGCAAGAAAGGGGCAAGGTCTGACAGGGAGAGGCTCACGGAGCACCTGCCAGAAGAGAAAATGACTGGGCGAGGAGGTCTCCGGGGCTTGGTGCCCCTTTAGCCATCATCATCATCATCATCATCATCATCATCATCATCATCATCATCATCATCATCATCATCATCATCATCATCATATTATTATTATCATTATCATTATCATTATCATTATCATTATCATTATCATTATCATTATTAATATATTTTTATTTTTGTAATGATAATATTGATATATTTTATTAATTTTTAATTTTATTGTATAATTATTATCATTAATAGTAATAGTAATATTATCCTATTTTTTTATTATTCTATTTTTTTTTATTATTAATAATAGTAATATTGATATAATTATATTTTATTATTTTTACTATTATTGTTTATATTGATATAATTTTATAATTTTATTATTATTTTATTCTATTTTATTTGTTATTATTAGTAATAGTGATATTAGTATTAGTATTAGTATTAGTATTAGTATTAGTATTAGTATCATCGTCCGTCAGAAGGGGCATTTCCACCATCTCAGACGCAAAGCCCTTGGGAAAAGCAAAGTCAGCATCATGTTGGACCCATAAACTTCCTCGTAAAAACACCCCAGTTCTCAAGGAACAGCACAAAGGCAGGATGGACACCCCAGCTCTGGGTGCTTTTTTATCTCTCCTCTTTGGGTTTATATTCCAGATTTCCTCCCAGACTTGGGGGAATGTCAGCTGAGTTTCCTGGGTTTTCAAAGCACGGCTTATGGAAGAGGTTGGAGAGAGTGATATAAATTTGTCATCACTTCCAAAATATCAATGTGTGCCTGTTTTCTCCTCCAGAACTGCTGACATTGTAAAAATCTGCTCAATCTCCATCCACATGAAGTTTGGCACACAAAACTTTGCTTGCCTGGGACAGCTCCAGTGCAAACTTTCTCAAGTTCCTGTCAAGATCGATCCTGCAGGTGTTACCACCAGCTTCACCCTCCCTATCAGGGTGCTCTGGGGTTGGTTTGACAACCAAAGAGCTGAGGCAGTGCCACATGTCCCTGTTGGGCGGCCCTTCTCAGCTAAATGTCACATGCAGAGAGTTTCCCTGGTGCTGGGAAAACTTGGGGAGGGGGAACTGGTTCCTGATCTCAGTCCCCATTGCTTTCCCCAGCAAACAGCAGGAATCTGCTCCCTGAGATTGTGCATGCTCAGCTCCCAACTAACCAACTAACCAACTAACCAGGGAGGCAGGGACACCACCCATCCCCTCTGCTCACTGCCCAGCCAGAAGATGCAGGCTCAGCTCCCACTTCTCAATGGACAAAAAGCTTTGGACCATGCGGGAATGAAGCTTTGCCTTCATCACCTCGCCTGTGTCTCAGTAACAGGACCATAATGGGGTGGCTTTGGTCCCCATTCCTCCAGGCAGGGCTCATCCCCTACAGAGGGGTCCTAAATTGTACCCTGGGGTCTGAAAGTGCAGAGCCAGAGCCAGGCAGGGAGCAGAAGCCCAGCAAGGACTTGGTGCCATCAAGGTCAGGGGGAAATATGTTATTTCAAGGTGCTATTTATCAGATGGGCCCACTAAATGGAAAGGCAAATTACCTTGTAGTGAAAGAGGCACTACCTGATCTAATCAACATTTAATGAAGGAATCTGATGAGAAGTGAGATTTGGGAAAGCTGCAGGAGTGGGAGCCCCAGCAGCTCAGTCCAGCTTTTGTCCCAGGGGCACAAGCCCAAAACGCCACCCGGGCCGGCTTGGCCAGTGGCCATCCGCTGGGAAGGCAGTCCTGTTCCTGGGCTGGGAAAGGCAAAGCTTTCCCTCTGTAACGGGAGCATGTTTGGATGCTCCCTCCTGAAAGGCAGGGGCTTGGCTGAGCTGAGATGGAGAAGAGACTGCTGGAGATGGTGTTAGATGCTGTCAGGGGTCAGTATCCCCAAACCATCCCTGAACATGAGCAGGACACAGCAGAGGAGCTGGACTCAGGTTGCCTGGCAGCAGGAGATGCTCAGGAGAGCACAAGGACCCCACTGACCTGTGAATGCAGCTCCTTTGCACAGCAATGCATTTTCAGGTAGAAATTTCAGCATATTGTTTATAGAAAAATAAAAACAAACATCTCCCCAAAAAAAACCCTAAAGCAAAGCTCTCAATCCAACTGTGTGGAAATGTCAGGTCACTCCAAACTGAGACACTGCACTGAACCTGCACCAAGAGTTGGAATGTTCACCTCCTGCAACAAACACTCTCCTCATTCTGGGGTCAGACTGGTGAGGTTTGGGAGATGCTCTGAATTCCCTGGTGAGCTTTAGGAGATGCTGTGATTCCCCTGCCTGGGCACGGGGAATTTCGCAGCCTCCAGCACTGAGCACATCTGGGAGCGCTGGCAGCGAGGGGGAGGAGGAGGGAAGGAGGAGAAGCCTCCGCTGGAGGAGCCTCTGGGAGGTGATGGATTGGCAGCTCCAGGGAATAAACTCTTCTCTCTCTCTTGACGAGCCCAGCGCGGCGCAGGGAACTCCCCCAGCCTCCCCGCACGGTTCCGTGCGCTCCGGTGACTCTGCCACCGCTGGGTGACACTGCCACCGCTGGGTGACACTGCCACCGCTGGGTGACACTGCCACCGCTCCGTCCCCTTGCCAAGTCCCCTCCCGGGCTGCCGCAGCTCTCCCGAGCCTCTCCGGAAGCCCCACGGTGTTTTCTCAGCACACCAAGCGCTGGAAGAAGAGCCTGGAGGAGCAGGGAGCGAGGTGCGAGGCTGGGGCAGCAGCCCAGGCTCCCGCAGCCTCTCCCGGCTCCGCTCCCGGGGCCCTCAGCATCTGCACAGAGCCAGATGTGGCTCTCCCTCCCCACGAGCATTTCCAGCGCAAGTTTTCACGGAGCCACAGCAATTGCCGGCTCTCAAACGCCCTTCTCCACTCTCCGAGCCCCCCTGACATTTTGTTCTGCCCTGTCTCCTCCTCTGACCTGCTCTGGAATTGTTTTCCGGGGAATGGATTTGCACGTTTCATGTACAAACAGATAATGTTGATAGTTTACATAGTTCCAGCGAGCGGCTGAGAATAGCAGCCCCCATATAAAGTTATGCAGATGGTGATTCATAGGGTCTACTAAGCATTACTCAGAAAAACGCTCTTTTCAAGCAACACGAGAAAAGAAAAGAGTTTTGAACCTCTCCCACCGCCAGCGAGCAGAAATCCACCTCCACACCCGTCCCTCCACGGCACTTACAGACCGTCCTTTCCTTCCGTGCGGGGCTGGAGACCTTTAACCACAGAAGAGGAGCGGAAGAGATGCACGGAAGAGATGCGCCAAACAAAGCGTGAGCGCGTCTTTAGGGGGATCCCCTCCTGCTTTACCCAAATTTGCTGTTTTGCTGTGACAATTACCAGAGCGGGCTTGCTCCCCATTCAAAGCAAAGTAACAGGGATGCCTTGGAAGAGCTTCCAAGAACTCCGGCGCGCTCATCCCCCCGAGGCAGGTGCGGACAGAGGAGAGCCCGTGTGTGTGTGTCCCCCTTCGGGGCCGTGCCTGAGCCCCGCGTCCCCTCCCCGGCCGTGCCCGTCCCCGGGGCCCCCGCGGGCTCCGTCCCTGGGCACAGGGGTGCCCGTGTCCCCTCCCGTGCCCCCTGCCCGCGGCCCCGCCGTGTACTCACCGCCGCCGGCAGCCCCGCTCCGGAGCGGCGGCTCCGCCAGCGCGGCCCGCGGGGCGGGCGGGGCCGGGGGCGGGCGGGGGGCGGCGGCGCCTCGGGGCGGGCAGGGACCGGAGATCGCTCCCGGCACGGCCCGGCCCGGCACGGCCCGGCCCGGCACGGCACGGCACGGCACGGCCCGGCACGGCACGGCACGGCACGGCACGGCACGGCCCGGCACGGCCCGGCACGGCACGGCACGGCACGGCCCGGCACGGCACGGCACGGCACGGCACGGCACGGCACGGCCCGGCCCGGCACGGCACGGCACGGCACGGCACGGCACGGCCCGGCACGGCACGGCACGGCACGGCACGGCACGGCACGGCACGGCGGCTCCCGGCTCCCCGCAGCCCGCTCCCGTTCCGTTCCGTCCCGTTCGGGATGGAGTTCGGGATGCAGAGCCCCCCCTGCGGCTGGGACAGGCTGGGGGGGACATCACTGGTGTCCCATGCGTGGGACACCCACGACAGCAGGGTCGCTGCCCCAGCCTTGCTTTGTGACCACTTTAGTTGTCCTCAACTTCCTGTCAAACGCTAATATTGTCCCTGTCCCTCGTTCATGGAATTGGAACGGTTTGGGTTTGGAAGGACCTTTTAAAGGTCATGTAGCTCAACCTCCCTGCAAGCAGCAGGGAAAGCTTCAACTAGATCAGGCTGCTCAGAGCCCCATCTCACCTGGCTTTGAATGTTTCCGGGAATGGGGCATTCACCACTTCTCCGTGACAGTGTTTCATCAACTTCACTGTAAAAATATTTTTTTCTTTATAGCTAATCTAAGTCAACCCTTTTTAGTTTAAACCCATTACCCTGCAGCACTCAGGACACCTGGACATCAAACAAGCTGAAGGTGCTGTGTTCTGAGTTTCAGGATGGTGGGTATGACAGCATCTGGATTCAGGCACAATTCCTCCTCACAGAGCTGGAGGGAGATTTGAGCAAGAGCTGCTGTGCTGTGCTGTGCATCTCACACATCCACAGATGCACAGATGCAGCATGCTGCCTTTGGGCTTCAGCTGAGCATCACTGACAGGCAGAGCCATTCCTGCGGACACCCTGGGCTGCTGCTCCTGCGCTGCTTGGAGCTCCTCATCTCAAAACCAGCTCGAGGTTTACCTGCACGTGCTGCAGGGACTGATGCAAAGCCCCGCTGTGGAATTCACATCTGCTTCCTACAGGATCTCAGCCCAGCTGAGAACCTGTGGGTGTACAGCTCTGTTTACCTGCAGCCACTGTGGAGTTTTACAAAAGGCAAACTGAGGGCTGGCTCACAGGAGTGGCCCTGCAGCAGGCTGAGTCTCCATCCAAGAGGAGAATGGGGCAGGAGTCCCCAAGGCCCCCACCCAGTGATGTGGGGACACTGTGAATCAGCAGTCACCCTGCTGAAGGACAATAAGACAACTTTTTCTGCTCAGATATTGTATTTAACTGAAATTTGATTGTCAAACAGCATCTGAAGCACTTCAAGGTGGTGTCAGTGCATGTCCCCATGCTATTTCCAGCACAGGGCTGCAGAGGGAGATGGCTTTGTGCCCTTTATGGGGTTTTTCAGCCCCATAACCATCCACAACCTTCTGCCTTGCCCAGAGATCTGGTCTGCAGACACTCACGAACAAATATTCCACCACAAGGTAGAAGCTGGAAATGCTGAGTGCCACCAGCACCTCTGTCTGTTTAGCAGCACCTTGGCCAAAACGTGTTTTCCCTCTCTGAGCACCTTCCTGCAGGTGGACAAAGCGCTACAACGCAGGGCACAGGGAAAAGGCTCCTCCAGAATAAAGACAGAATATCTGTGCAAAACATGTGAAACATCCCATGTACAGTGAAACTGCAGTGGAGAAAACAAGGAGATATAAAAGACAGTCACAGCCCCTGCAAGAACAAGAACAAAGGAGGAACGGGGAAGGAGATTGTTCCAGTAATTGCCTCCCCCAGGTAAGGATGCTGAGCCTGAGCAACGCTGCTGGCACAAAAAAGTACTGTTTTTTGATTCATTGTTCACCTAATTTTGCTGCTGCAGCAAATCACATGTAAAATAGTGTATTCCACTGTATAATCAAAATAAATAAACCAGCTTTTTCGTTAGGGGTGTGTGTGCGTGCAGATGCATGCACTCTCTGCCCTGCCACGACAGGATGGGTGATACCAAGAGCACCAAGCCAAGAATGAATTTGGATGCACCAAATTCACCAAGTCCAGAGCATAGGCTCCCTGCCAGAATCCTTATTTGTGGCACCTGGGCCAGGCCACAGTGATTCCTTCAGTGATTTGGCACACAGGACACTCATCCCAGGCCCAGCTGCACCTCTGGTCACACCCCCTGTGACAGGATCACTAAAGATCCACTGATGTGGCTTCAGGGGTCACATCTCTGCAGGCACAAGGTGCCCATGTTGTCCAGATCCATGGAGAAGCCATTCCCAAGGGCTGGCACACCTCGTGTTTCCCTGCACACTGGGTGCAGCCGGCCAGGCTGATAAGGGGCTGCAGCACACAGCCATGAGGATGTGCAGATGGGAGAGAGTCCCTGCATCCAGCACGTGGAAAGCAAAGGAGAAACCTCCTGCTGTTTATCTTTGCCTTAATTTGCATCTTCTTAAAATGCCTAATTAGTCGTGCTAGTTGATATACTGGCTCAGGCACTCCTGCTTAATCCAGTCAGCAAACCCAGGCTGTGGAAATGTTTGTCCTACGTTTTCACATGAAGCAACATCCACTGCTGTCCTTTGGGGTTGAACCTGCAGCTGGACATGGATCTCTCAGTGCAGGTCCTGCTGCATGGGCAGCTGCAGGGTTTGGGAGCCCTCCTTTGTGGTCTCCATCAGGAAATGCCAAGTATTTGGATGTGAAAGGGGATCAGCCCCCTGACCTCAAGCAGTGTGTGGATTTTTGGCTAGTTCACCTAGAACTTACTTCACCTACTCCTTCTGCAGACCAGCTGTGGTTCTGGCCCAAGACTTTATTGAATGCCAAAGTACTTTTTGTACCATCATATGTACTTTGTAATATATCTTAATATTTATGGCTTCACTGAGTTTGAGTTATAATAGGAGAACAAGATGTGTATGAAGTTGTTTGAAATGTTGTTGTGGTTTCTTCACTAGCTATGTCCACCATCTAGCAAGCCACTAAACCCAAAACCTCTGAGTGTTTTAAAGCTTAAATGTTTGCTTACTCAATGTAATGTTGTCCAAACCAGCAGCCTGTAAATCTGCACCACACCAAGAAGCACAGCTGAGGTTGGAAAGTTTTGGAAAGGGACTGGGAAAGTACAGATAGATCTGTCTACAGAGGGCTTTATGGACAAGCAATGTTCTCAAATTCCTTCAGCTCCTTGTGTCAGTACAGGAGCACCTGGCTGAGGTGCCAGCTCCTTTTGGGGCTGTTGTGTAGAGAAATGGGTGTGATAAAGCTTTGGCTTTCCTGTAAGGGAAATTTCTGTGTTGAAGAAGAGGACAGAAGGACCTTCCTGGGGGCTTTCCAACAAAATCTGCAAAGGATTTGAAATTTGCCCAACAAGGGTTGGGGGAAGAAAACAGCTAAATCCTGATGCCTCAGCTCAGCCTTTACTCAGACAAAACTTTTCCTGAGCTCCTGGAGATTTTTGCCTCGGGGAAGCTCCGTGTCTGAGCTTCTTTCTTTGCCCATGAAGAGGCACCACGGCCGTGTCACACATGGGTAACCCACCATGCAGCGTGTTTTACATGCCCCAGCTGCTGCAGCCCTGCTGGAGTGTGAGCTGCAGTGAGGAAACATTGATTTCCAGCCCTGCAGGCTCCTCAGTCAAGCCTCATGTCAGTCCCATCTATCACACCTGAGCAGAGAGAGCCGGGGAGACATGCCCTGGCTGCTGAAGCACAGCAGCAGCCTGCTTTACTCCACACATTGGATATCTGAGCTTGAAGCTCCTGTGTGTCCTTGATTCCAAATGCTGATGTTCAAAGAAGCAGAAAGAATTTTGATTAAACAGAAAACTGGCTAAATTTGTTTCCCAGTGAACTCAACACAGCTGTGCTGACATCCCCAAGACCTGGTTGCTTCTCCATGTCTCTGCTGCATGCAGCTACTGCAGAGCTCTCCGGGGAGCAGGGAATGGGCTGGGCTTTGTTTATTTTTCAGCACAAAAATGCAAAAGAAAAACTCAAAACAGCATTAATTACGAATTTTAGAGGAAAAGGGTGGAGCAGCCATCCAGTTCTTCTGGTTGTCACCACATGTGAAGCCCTTAGTGTCCAACACACATCTGTCCCAGATGTTCCACAGCTGTTTTCTTTTCCCAATGCCCTGCATTATCCCACTGCCTGCCTTGGCATCGGGCTGCCCACAACCACTTGTTCACATCAGTGTGCTGTGCTGGGAGGTGGCTGAGGGCTCAAATGCTGCCAGCAAACCTTGCAAACATTTTGCTGGAAGCATGACAGCCTGGGGAGAGACACCAGGAATGGCTGAGAGGGGGAAGGTTTCAAGGTTTCTTAAAGAATCACCAGCTGAGGAATCAGCAAAACCAGATTTAATATAAAGGTGACAGCACAACAAAGTTTGTTGGCAAGGTTCACTCTATTACTTACTAATGGTTCAAGCACAGAGAAAAAAGAAAGCAAAAAAACCAATGTCAATCAATCCAAACTGACAGAAACACAGCATTATCTATGTGAAGGCTGGGCTGGGGGGGGAGACAAAAGATAGGAGGATAAAAAGGAATACATCCAAAAGGCACAAAGCTCTTCAATAAACAGCATTTAAACTTAAGAGCACTTAAACCTAACAGATTTAACTTATATTGTCAGTTAAGCCAAACAATACAGCAAAGGACTCATACAGGATTTACTATACCACAAGAGTAACTGACCCACAGGCCTAACTTCCTTCCACATGTAAAATACTTCAGAATCCAGGAGAGCAGCATTCCCAGGACACTTGATGCAGCATATGCACACCAACATCAAGAGTCTGTACAAGACATCTGTAAGGAATTCCCTTCTAATTCAGTGAAACACTCACCTGGGATGCCTTTGGTGCCCTGCTGTGCCCAAAAGCCTGTCTGCTTTCTTCACAGCTCATCTGCAACATCAGCTGCTGACCCAGCAAGAGCTCTGTGATTTCTGCCAGCACACCTTGCCTCGCTTTAACCCAGAACATTTGCATCTCCTTACACGGGTTTCTAGGTAACTGAAGACAATTTGAAACTCTGCTAGAAATGACAGGAGGTGAGTTTGGGAAACAACAGGCTGCAGCTTCTCTGTAATGGCATTAAAAGAGTCAGAGGATACCAACACTCATCTCCAGTGCCACAGCTCCCTCAATGGGGAATTTGCCTCACACTCTGGTTAGCTCTGTGGTGTGAGGCTCTGAGGAGACCCCGCTCCTGATGTTCTCCTGATTTCTGCCTGAAAGGAGCAGCACTAGCAGGAGATTTCTCCTATGGAGATTTACAAGCAGGTTGCTCCCATCTCTTCCCTCGGTCTGTAAGAGAAAAACTGACTCAGTACTGACTTGGAAGAACGAGGGGGATGTGAATGTGAGTAACAGGCATTTGCAAAGATGCATGTGAAGAAACAGCTGGAAAACATTGCCTAAGTTAGCTACCTTCAGACTGAAAAGAAAGGTCTCAGTTTCCCATCTGCAGATGACTTAGATCAGCACCTCACAGAAAGCACCCATGAGCAGCATCCCTGGGACACAGACCTGCCATCCCACATGGACAACACAGGATTCCCTGCTCCACCTCCCTGGGAAGTCCCCCAGGATCCAGAGAGTCAATCTTGCTCCCCAAAAGGTATCCTGCACTTTTCTTTGGCTACTTATCCTACTTGAAAAGGTGTGGTCTCCCTCCCCTGGCATTTCTGCTGTGCCAGAAAAGTGTCAGCTCTTGGTTGCCTCACAGAGGGATGAAACTCTCCTGCCCTGATTCACTCTGCCAGTTCCAGCATGAGGGAAATCCATCCCAGCCCTATAACCTTCATTAGCCTGGATGTAAGCAGACACCTCAGTGCAATAAAAGTTCAGAGTTTATTACAGGCTCTGCGCTGATACCATAGATAATGGTAATTAACTGCTCTGGGATGACAGTGGCTTATTGCTGCCTGATTTCTCAATGATTTCCTTAAGCAGTCTGTAAAAAACAAAAATGGGCCTTGCCAAGGATGGAGATGGCAGGAGGAGACAGAAAGCAGCTGAGTCTGCAGCTCAGGACACGAGGGGCTTGGAAAGGCACCTGGAGTTTACCATGAGCTGGGGGCAGGATCAGTGCATTTACCCATCCTCAGATTTATTTGTGAGCCTCAGGGTTTCTCTGGGTGCGTATTTAAAGGCCACTCTTCCCCATGGGCAGGATGCTGCAGCAATCATATTTTGATGCTTACTGGAAGTATGAAAAAATTGGGGTTTAGTTGTGTCAGAAGGTGCTGAAATTGCTGTTTCATTTTACTAGGTATGGCTCCAACCACATCTGCCAAGCTGGATTCTACAGAAATTCCCTGTATTAAAGGAAACTGAGCAATCACATCCTCATCATCTTCCATGCACACACCTTTTCCAGCCACTGATTTGCAGGGCTGAGGACCGGTCAATTTATCCAGTCCTCAGCCTGAAAATCGTTCTGTATCTCCATGAGATGATCCACACATGGGAGCACATCTTGTTCTCCTCCACAGAAAGGGGCAGGAACCTCTTCTCAAAGCCTCCAGCTTCCTTCTGCTCAGTTCCACACACGTGGGAGTCGCTTCCAAGGCACATCTGCTGTTGAAAGGAGCCGAGCAACGTGGAGGGAACAAACACTGGCAATCAGCTTTCGACCTGATTTTGTACTGAGTTTTCCAGTGGAAAAAAAAGGACATTTGTAGTCTATCAGCATAGCACTGAACCACGTTAAATACGCCTCCATTTATCTTCAGTAAGACCAATACAGTTCCTTATTATTGGAACAATGGTGTATTTTTGTCACCCTTAATTATTAACTTATCTGGCTGCAATTTCTTCGTTTATTAAAAGGATATTCTAGGTGACTTGAACAGCTATACAACTCTTATATAACCAACATCTTAAACTCTTTTTTTCCAGCCATCCTTTTCCTTTTTTTTTTGCTTCGCTCACAGCTTTTCTATTTCTCTTTGGCATCGGTAAGTAAACCCAAGGGGTCAGATCCTACAGTTACACTGGTGGTTTTGGAGCATGGCCTGGAGTTTTATCAGTTCACATCACCTGGGAGTGGGCCCATAAAATTTTTAAACGTTGCAATAAATGAAAGCAGACAGGTGAGAGAGTGACAACACCAGACAGAGAGAATGGCCACAGCCAAGGCAGTGCAAGCCTCAGCTTTATTTGGAGGAAAAGTCCTGTAACCACATTTGGTACTGGGATGCTAAACACACAGGCAGGTTTGCTGGGAGCTGAAAACAGGAGAAAAATTTGGTCTGTACAGAAAAACAACTTGCAGTGTTTCCTCGGGTGACACTGGCAAGCCTTCACCATCACCAAGTGATTCCTGCATGTTCCCACAGTGCATGCCTCTCCAAGCAAGAAGATTCCAGGGGCAAATGGGATGAGAGGGTACCCTGCAGCCACTCCCCACCAGCTGTGGTTCACAACTGCCTTTGTGACAAAGTTCACCCTGAGCATCCTGGAAGCCACTGGCACTTGTGTGCATTTTGCCATGAGTCTGCAGTAATGCATTTATTGCCTTTCAGTGACTGCAGCTGGTTTCTGATGCCCAGCACGGTCGGTGTCCCCAGGATCTCACCAACAGAAGGAGAGGGGAGCATCACAGTTTCTACACCCACTTCTCCCTCTCAGGGCTGTAATGCCATGAGCTCGCTGTCCCCACTGCCCACCCAGAGCAGTGTGACCTCCTTCAGCCTGTAGTTTGAGCACCAGGCTCCTCAGTAACCAGCTCTCCACACCCACTGCCGTGCCACAGCCATTTCGTTTCTGCCACAGAGGACACTACCCTGGTGACAGTGAAGGGAGGGCTGAATTCCTTTCCCAGTCTGGCTCTCTGTTTTGACAAGTGATTCTTTTTGTAAATCCCAGACAGGGTATCCCTTCAGAGGCAATTGTAAAGCTGGATTTAATGCACATCACAGAGAATACATGAAAGCTCTCGTATGTTCTGCAGCACTGGGGTTTTTTTTGGTGGCTCTGTGAACGTGCTGACCAGCAGCTGACCTTGCTTCCTGATGCAGAGCACAGCCACTAAAGGATAGGACACACTCTGCCATCCATATTCTCAATTTTACTTCAAACCCTGCATTTACTTCCCCCCAAGGTGGTGATGGGTCCCACCAACCACCTACAATAGCTCATCACCAGAGGAGTGGGTCCTTGTGACGTGATTGAGCACCAGGTATCCTTTATTCCTGCAGCACCAGTTATTCCTTCTCTTGGTGAAGCCCTTCCCAGTGTGAACAGGGTGGCTGCAGCCTTGAGAGGACAGAGGAAGGCAAGGAAAAAAGAGCAAAGTCACCCCAAGGACTCGGACGAATCCACATGGAGAGCTTTGCCCACCACAGATGCTAAACAAGTCCTTCCACATTAGGTCCACCTACCCCTAAAATAGTCTCACCAATCTAACCTTGCCTAAGCCCTCACTCGGTGTTTCACTTCCCCTGAGAACTATCTGGAACTTTCTAAAGTAACTAAAAATGCATTTTCCCTTTTTGACCGATTTCCCGACGGCCACTCCAGCTACAGCTGCTGTACCAACCCCTCTGCCCTCCTCCTCTTCCAGCCACCACACAGCTCTACTCCCTCACATGAAACAGGTGTGAAACCTCAGAGATAGGTCCTGGGCAATAGGTATCCCATTGATAAATACCTTTTCAAAAAAACCCATCTGGAAGGTGGGGTACCATCAGGTAAACACAGGGACACCACGTTCCCCTCCTGGCTTTTCCTTCAGGGTGACTGAACATACTTTGGATTTCTCAGCAGAGGGAGCTTCTCACAAGCAGTTTGAGCACCACCTCCCTCCAACCCTCAGAAACACTCCACTTTCAAACAAGCTTTGCACCAAACCAACGTGCAGGAAAACCAAAAGCAGCTGACTCCTAACCCTGAGTAACCATCGGCTGGTTTGTTTACAGATTTAAGCAGGCTTGCAGTCTTCCCAAAATTCTTTATTAGTTTTCATAACTACTCCCATTAAATGCCTGTCCTTTCAGCATCCTGGCACTGCTCAGCAGTAGCTCTGTAGCAGTCAGTACCAGGGCTGTGAGAGTTTGCAAGAAAAAATGGGCTTTTTAATGCTTTTCAATGCCTTCCTTTGGTGCCACTGAAAGCCTCTTGATATTTTTCTTATGGAGACAGAACTCCTCAGCCTACTTTTGTGTGCTGCTCAAATGCCCTGTATGTGATGACCATGCAGTGTGGCCAGCAGGATCAGGGCAGGGATTGTCCCCCTGTGCTTGGTGCTGATGAAGCCACACCTGGAATCCTGTGTGCATTTTGGGGCCTCTCATGACAAGGAGGACATTGAGGGGCTGAGGTGTGTTCAGAGAAGAGCAGCAGAGCCAGGAAAAGGGCTGGAGCACAAGTCTGAGGTTGAGGGAGTGGTGGGGCTCAGCCTGGAGAAAAGGAGGCTCAGAGGGGACCTTCTCAGTCTCTGCAACTCCCTGAAATGAGGTTGGAGCCAGATGGGGGTCAGGTCTTCTCCCAGGGAACAGGGGACAGGACAAGAGGAAGCAGCCTCAAGTTATGCCAGGGAGATTTGGATTGCATATCAGGAACAATTTCTTCAACATAAAGGGTTATCAAACACTGGCATAGACTGCCCATGGCAGTGGTGGAATTATCATCCCTTGAGGGGTTTAAAAGCTGTGTGCATGTGGCACTTGGGGTGGTGGCCTTGGCAGTGCTGGGGAACAGCTGGGCTTGATGATCTGAGACGGCTTTTCCAGCCTAAACAATTCCATGATTCCATGACTCTGTGTCCCTTCTCCCTGTCTCCTTTTATCCAAAGAGCTGCATCTTTTATCCAAAAGCCTTTGCATGGTCACCACCAAGCCCTGCTGGGTGAGGAGCAGAGTGCTGGGCAGGGCTGGCAGGGATGAGCTGTCCCCAGGAGGACGGGGAGCTCCGGCATGGCCAGTGCCACAGCCCTGCTCTGCTCCCAGCACAAGCCTGCGTGGGGTGAGCTCCACAGGGAGCTGATCCAGGCAGAAAAAAAAAACTGATTTGAAAAGAAAATGTTTAATTCTTCAGTCAGATCAGCTCTCCAACCTGTTTAACTGAGTGACAGCAGAAGCACTTGTACTGCACAGCATGCCCAGAACAGCATGAGTGGGCGGATGGGATGGCAGGAGAGGGAGGCAGGGAGGAGAGGAAGGGAAAAGGACTGCTTTTTTAAGAAGCACTAACAGCTCAAACACACTTAAAATGTTAATTTAATTGAAGAAACCAAGGATTTTCATCTCACCGAGCTACCAAGAGAACCTTAGCTCTTCCAACCAGATTTGCAGATGATGTCTTCCTAAGCCTACATTGATTGTTGGATGATGTTTTGCCCAAATAACTAGGATAACCAGAATTGAAAACCAGCAGCATTTCTATCTCCCCTTCCCTCATCCCCTTCTCATTCCTGTGTTTTCCATGCCTGGCATCAGTACCTACACGAGCAATTTGACCATAATCTGAACGTGGTTCACTCCTCTGCTTTAAAGGAGTTTCACATCCTAATCTTTGAGCTCACCTACCCCCTTCCTGTTGCCTAGAGCCTTACAAAAACAAGAGCAAAACATGAAAAACATTATAAGCTCTTGTAATGGTTCTTCATAAAAACAATTTCAAAATAGTATTTACACTGACAGCATAAATATCCCCTTATGAATAAATGATGCTGTTATTCAATAAGCCCAGAGCTTGATCACATTCAGATCAGGAATAATTATTTAGGTCCTTCAGAGAGGTTAAAATAACCTCCCTTAGAGCATGGGAACCTTCTTTTGAGTGAATAATTTCCATCAGCAGATGAACTGATAAATAAAAGCAGATAACATCAATCAGCTCAGATGTAAGAAGAGCCAGTGAGCAGACTAGGCACAAGTGCAACAAATATAATTTGGCTATAAATAAATTTAGTCTGGAAATTAGGAGACCCTTTCCAAATATGAGAACTGTGAAGTCTCAGTCTAGTCCTTCAATAAAAGCCATGGGACAAACCCCAAAAAAGCAATGTGCTAAAATTTCCATCCCTGGAATTGCTCCAGGCCACGTTGCATGGGGACCTGAGCAAACTGTTCTAAGGGAAGGTGGCTCTGCCCATGGCCAAAGGGTTGGGATTAGGTGGTCTTTAAGGTACATCCAACCCAAACCATTCTGTGAATGGTTCCATGAAATCCTGACATGGGCTTCAAAGCCTTCCATGTGTCTGAAGAGGGCTGAAAGGTGTGGCTGAGCTGCCACAGCTCAGCTCTGAACCTTGATCCCTCCCTGTCTGAAGCTTCCATCTCCCAGCTATCAATCATCTAAAGGACAAGGTCAGCATTTCTCCTGCTGACACTTGTGTCACATCACCATGGCTGTGTCCACACGGAACACCTGGATTCCCTGTTCCTCTCCGAACTCAGCCTTTGCCATTCCAGGGTGTCTGACAGCGCTGGCTGTGCCAGAACCACCTGGGCCTGTCATTGGACCTCTGTCACGTCCTCTCAAGCTGCACATCCCTTGAGGGATTTTAACTTCAAAAAACAAAGCTTCATCTTTCTCACAGACTTTATTTATCTTCTGTCACGTGGTTCCACCATGGATAGGAGTTTTCTGCCAGGGTTTTACAGAGCAAGCTGTGTTTTGGAGGGAGGTGCCCCTTTCTTTATTCTAGAAATGGAACTGCTGGCACTTTGGAGACACCTGCACTGCCAGGTTCTCTGGTGCCTACACCACCAGAGGGATGCACAGGTGAGGGATGCACAGGTGAGAGATGCGGAGGTGTTTTGCTCCAGACCCCAACCCAAAGGCACCGGGGTGCATCCCTTGCTCAGGGGACACGGTCACCACAGCACCACCACGGTCTGTCCCCACCCTGACCAGGGAGTCCCCTCTGCCTCAGCCCTTGTCCTCTGCCCTGTGTCCCACCCAGCCCCCGCCAGGACCAGTGTCCAGCCCTGCCCGGGGATCTGACCCTGTCCGGTCCCCATCCCCAGCCCTTCCCGGGGTCTGATGCTGTCTCGGTCCCCATCCCCAGCCCTGTCCCGGTCCCCATCCCCAGCCCTTCCCGGGGTCTGATGCTGTCCCGGTCCCCATCCCCAGCCCTGTACCGTCCCCATCCCCAGCCTTTCTCGGGGTCTCAGCCAGGTCCCCTTCAGTCCCCCTCAGTCCCCAGGCGGTGCCACCCCCGCCGCGGGGGGGGGCCCGGTGGCCGCGGCGGTGAGGGGGAGCGCGGGGCCGGCCGCGCGCAGCCAATCGGCGCCCTCAGCGCCTGGTCCGATCTCCGCGGAGCTCTCCGATTGGCCGCCTCCCTCCCCTCGCCTCACGCCTCGGCCAATGGAGGCGGAGGGGCGTGGCGCGGGCGGCGAGCGCGCGAGCGGCGGGCGCGGCATGGCGGGGTCCCATAAGGGCGCGCGGCCGTGATGGAGCGCGAGCGGGCGGTGGGCGTCATGTCGGCGCTGTGGTCGGTGGGCGCGGGGCTGCTGCTCCTGCTGCTCTGGGTGCGGCACCGCGGGCTGGAGGCCGTGCTGGTGCACCACCGCTGGGTCTTCGTCTGCTTCTTCCTCCTGCCGCTCTCCATCCTCTTCGACATCTACTACCAGCTGCGCGCATGGGCCGTGTGGCGCCTCCACAGCGCCCCGCGACAGCACGCCCAGCGCGTCCGGCACATCCAGGAGCAGGTGAGGCTTGGCCGGACCTCGGGAGCCCGGGGGTACCGCGGCTTTGCGAGGGGACAGCGTGTCCTTGTCCCGCTCTCTGTCCTCCCTCCCCACCCCGCCATTCCGCACCCGGAGCAAAGTCCAGCCCGAGCGGGGAAATGCAAGGGAATGAACACCAGCGGGGCTTTCAGCCTCCTGCAGGGCTCTTGTCCTGCTGGAACTCCTGTGGAACTCGCTCCCTGCGGCTGCTGGTGTGCTGTGAGCCGGGCTGGGCACGCAGCAGGCTCGGGGACACACGTGTGTGCAACATGGGAACGCATCAGTGTCTGAGCCGCAGGCTCCGGAGCGTGTTCTGCCTCCCCTCACACCCTGCTGCTCGGCACCGCCAGCTCCAGGAGCTGCTTCGTGGCCAGATTAAACTTTTCCTCCGCCCAGAAATGCAGATGTGTGTAGTGATTCTGTGCTCTCTGGTGTTTGCGGTAATTCTGTCACGTCCGCTTCTGTTTCCTGCCTTGTCTCTCGCATCACGGATGCAGATGGATGTTCATGTGCATGGAATTATTCTCGGAGGGGTTGGGGTTGTTGGCTGGGGTTTTTTTACCAGCTGTAGTAGCAACTCAGCTTTGAAGAAAACGCAGTTGTTTGTTCTCTGGGTGTTAACCACTGTGGCTTTGCAGAATTCATATGGCTTACACGTTTTCCTTCCCAACTTTTTGTAGAATCCTAGGAGGCTTTGGGTTGGAAAGGGACCTTAAAAATCATCTTGTTCCAACCCCACCTGCCATAGGCAGGGACATCTTCCACTAGGCCAGGTTGCTTAAGGTTGATTCCACTAGACCTGGTCATTTGGAGGCTCAGACCACTTTTTGTGTGTTTTGGGTTAGAACTGAGATTATACCAGCAATAATCCCTCCCTTAGAGAGGGTTTTTTAACTCTGTTAGTGTGTTGTTATCTTTCTGAATCCTTCCCCCAAAAGAAAACCCCAGAGCTACAGTATATTAGATATGTGTCCTCTACACAACTCTACAACTCTCTTCATACTTTATTTAGAAGTTCAGGGGGCTGCACAGAGGCTTCCAAAGCATCCCTGGTGTAACATTTGTTGCCCTTGCAGGTGCGGGAATGGAAGAAGGAAGGCAGCAGGAGGTACATGTGCACAGGCCGGCCCGGCTGGCTGACAGTGTCCCTCCGTGTTGGCAAGTACAAGAAGACCCACAAGAACATCATGATCAATTTAATGGATGTTCTGGAAGTAGACAGTGAAAGACAGGTAACAAATCCCACCACAAAGCATGGATTTTATACTTTTCTTCACAATACTCAGGGCTGAAGGGATCAGATTCCACAAAGAACAAAATTTTGTGGCAGACCTGTCACATTTCAAGGGTTTGCAGTGTGGGCTTGGATCGTTCCATCTGAAAAACCCAGCATATGGAATCGCTTGGCTTTTATGTGCTGAAGTCTAAAAGACCAGATTGATTTATGGGTTTGGGCACTGAGCAACAAGATTTTGAGGCAGAGGAGGAATCACTAAACAGTTCCCACTATTTTTAGCAGCTCTCTTAGGAAAGTGAGTCTCTGAGTTCTGATAACAGATGGAGGTGTATCCAGTTAGCCATATTTTGGCATCATTAATGCTGAACTCTTTAATTTATATTTGTTGATAACTTGGGGGTGGGTTTTGTTTTGTTTTGGGTTTTTTTTTGCTTTTTAGGTTGTTCGTGTGGAGCCTTTGGTGTCCATGGGCCAGCTGACTGCGTACCTGAATCCCATGGGCTGGACTATTCCTGTGGTACCAGAGCTCGATGATCTCACAGTAGGTAAGGATTGCTGATGACAAGAGACTCACTAATTTTGCTGCACTTCCATTAGGGTTTTTTAATTGCGTTGTTTTAAAGGTTCTAGAAATACTCTGTTGAGCCTTATGTTCTTTGTGGTATTTATAAGCACTTTTTTTTTAATAGTCTTAAAAGAGCTCATAAAGTGGAGGTTTGCTCTCATAAATCGCCCACATTTTGGAGTGTGTTTAATTTGATTTCTTGTGTGCTCTCTTGATAAGGTGGCCTGATCATGGGAACTGGCATTGAGTCTTCATCCCATATCTATGGACTTTTTCAGCACACCTGTGTGGCCTATGAACTTGTTCTTGCTGATGGAAGCCTTGTGAGATGTTCACCAGTAAGACAAAATGTTACTTTGCTATCATTTACAATGTCATTGACAGTTATTGGTGTGGATATATGATTTAGTATGACATACATACTTTTTGCAGACTGAAAACTCAGACCTATTTTATGCAGTGCCTTGGTCTTGTGGTACTCTGGGTTTCCTGGTTGCAGCAGAAATAAAAATGGTTCCTGCCAAGAAATATGTCAAAATACATTATGAGCCAGTGAGAGGACTGCAGAAGATTTGTGAGAAGTTCACTGAAGAGTCCAAGAAAAAGGAGAATAGTTTTGTGGAAGGACTTATGTATTCCTTGGATGAAGCAGTCATCATGACAGGAGTCCTGACTGATGAAGCTGAGCAAAGCAAGGTAACTAAAGGGAAGTTACAATGAAAAAAATACTCCCAAAGTCTAACTAGGATAAAACCATTATAGAATTGGAGCAGTCTCTTAACATAGGATTAAAATTTGGATCAGACAATCACAATGTTTTAATTCCTACTATGACAGAATCTGTTCTCTAAATCTCTTTTATTGGTGAGAACTGACGCACTGATTTCATTGTTCTTCTGAGGAGGAAGAGGAGAAGGATCTTTTCTCATAGACTGAACAATGCTGCTTTGAACTGCAGTTATTCAGAGTAACTCTCTTCCTAGCAAGCTTTTAATGTTGTTAATATTAATAAAAACACATCAGGGACTTGCACAGGAGGGTCATGCTAAGTGTTCAGGCAACCGTCCACCTGGATGTTTCCTCTCTGCCATGTGAGATTTTGGATTAATGATGGGTTTAGAGATTGGCATTTTAGGAATTCAGTTCTGTCACATTTGTGGGCTCTTAAACAGCTTGTCAGTGGAAGCCTTACTTAAACCTAATGCCAAGGAAGCTAAGAAGGAGCCTTGCAAGTGGGGTGAAGGCTCCCTAGATGCCTTGTGACAGTCTTATCCAGAGGATACAACACAGATTCCTCCCAGGAAAGGAATTTGGGGACATACTCTGTTGTCTGGCAAGGTGTAACTGTTACCTGATGAATTCTTGTTTTCTTGTAGATAAACAGAATTGGCAACTACTACAAGCCGTGGTTCTTTAAGCATGTGGAGAAGTATTTGAAAGCTGACAGGACAGGAGTGGAGTACATTCCTTCCAGACATTATTACCACAGACATACTCGCAGTATCTTCTGGGAGCTCCAAGTAAGACCAGTTCCAAAATTCAAATATATCTGCAGGAAAGTACCCTGCCCCTTCACAGTGTAGGTTCAATGTATCTTCTACCCCCTGCCAGCAACCTCTGTCTTTAATGGCAGAAAAAAAATGGCAAAGTTTATGGCAAATTTACACGTCCTGCATGTGAGTGCAGCAAATCCAAAGATTTCTTGACATATAAGGTGTTGTATCAGAAACTCCTAATTTTTGGTTTAGTGCTTTTCTGAATTTAGACCTTAAGTATGTATTTCAGCATTAGATTTTTGTACCTACTGAATGATTTCCAAATTCAGATGGTGGAAAAAGACATGAATGTGAAATTCTGGCTGAAAAACTGCCCCACCTAAAGTAATTATGTAATCAGGTCATCACTTAGAATTTCATAAATGTGTTTATTGTCGTGTGTTGTTTCACAAAATTTGATTTGGCATTCTGAAATATTCCTGTTACTACATTTTGAATCTCTGGAGTGAGGTACCAGATCCTTTCAGCTCCTGCAGAAGGTAAACAGCAGTTGGCTGTGCAGGTGGTGATAAAAACTTTACAGCTTTAAAATGCTATTGAGAAATTTGGCTATTCTTGCAAAACTTCTGTAAAGTTAGCTCCTTTTACACTCCTCCCTTGGCTGTTGCAAGATAATAGCCTGTTGCTCTCTTTATTTTCTCAAATTATTTGGGGCTGGGTATGTTGTGATTCATAGAAACTGAAAATCAGTGGTAACCAGAGGAGGCTTGGGGCAAGGCTCTGTAGCCAAGTGCAGCCCAGCCCCCTCTAATTTGCTAATTTGTGTTTTAGTACTTCAGCAAAGTATCACCAATTAAATTTATTGAAAATCTGGCTTAATATTGCCCTGAGGGCTCTGAAGTGTTCTTTTGGTCCACTTACATATTCTTCAGTCAGACTCTTTTTTTCTTTCCTCTTTGAAGGATATCATTCCTTTTGGCAATAACCCCGTGTTCCGTTACCTGTTTGGCTGGATGGTCCCCCCAAAAATCTCTCTGCTGAAGCTCACCCAAGGAGAAGCCATTAGGAAGCTGTATGAGCAGCACCACGTTGTGCAGGACATGCTGGTGCCAATAAAGAGCCTTGAAAAATCAATCCAGACCTTCCACGTTGACCTTAATGTAAGAACTCCTCTCCTTAGAACTCAGCAAATCTTGGGTTGTTTGTGATAAGGACTGTGACTGCTGATGTTAAGACATAATATCCTGCTTGTGCAAAAGGTCATTATTGTGTCCTGGGGAGTGCTGTGCTTTGTGAGTCCATGATGCAAGGCTGCAGCAGAAATAAACACAGCTTTCTGAAAAAGAGAAGCGTTAAATAAAAAATTCAAGCTTTGGTAGAAGCTGACACTTCTGAAAGATTTTATCACTTACTAAAATTTGAACTGATCTTCACCTAAAGGGATTGGTGGTCTCACTGAACACCAACTGTGGAGCTTCATTTCCCTTTCTTGCTTTTATTTCTGAATTTATTTTAGTTAGTGTAGAATTACAGTTTTGATAATTTCAATTTTGGACTGACCTGGAAAAGAAAACACTTCTCTTTTTGCTCAGAATGTTTATTCATTTGTTGCTTTGAGATCAGGGGAGGTTTATTTGTGGATGTTTTGGGGTTTTTTTTTCCCTTTTAATTTCAAATGTTTAAAGGGAGGAGATGTAATTCTAGGAGGACATTTTCAATCTCTTTGTGTTATGGTCATTAGAAAATGCAGCTAAAAACAACACCAGGACAGCTGAGAAGGAAGAGCTGAGAAGCAAGTTTCAGTCCAAGACTGGGAGAAAGTTCACTTTAACTGTTCATTTTGCCACATTTATTAAAGAGCTTAAAGGATGATTGTGTTAAAAAATAAGTGATAAAGTGTTTTCCTGCCCCTGCAGGTGTACCCTATTTGGTTGTGTCCTTTCATATTGCCCAACAATCCTGGTATGGTCCATCCCAAAGGAAATGAAGCTGAACTCTACGTGGATATAGGAGCTTATGGAGAGCCCAAAAGCAAACAGTTTGAAGCCAGGGCTTCAATGAGGCAGATGGAAAAGTTTGTAAGAAGTGTGCATGGGTAAGGACCCCACTCCTCAGAACACTGATGATGTCATATATATCACACCCATGTCGTTTAATCACAGTTACTTATCCTAAAGAACTTTAATATTTAATACTGCATTAATTTAACAACCACAATAATTGAAAACTAATTTAAATTTCTAATTTTGGTGAGTTTTAAATATGATTTCACTTTATTATTTGATTGCAAAACCAACCAAACAAAAGGACACACTGGCTGAAATTCTTGCGCTGTGGTTGGGAGCTGGGTGAGTTCAGATCGCCTTTCAGCTCCAGGCTGCTCTGGGAGCAGAGTCTGCTGCTACAAAATACATCCTTGGAATATTCATTCCAAGGAGTGAATCATTCAGGAATCCCAAAAGTTTGGACAGCTTCCCTGGCTGCCCTTGGGACTGTTCTCCCTGCAGTCCTTGCAGCATCACGGAGCCGCTCTGCCCCGTCCTTGCGCCGGGACGTCCTTGCCCAGGGGGCCAGCCTTGGCTGTCCCTGCAGTCAGTCCTTGTGTGCTGGTGGCTCTTTTCTCCCTCAAAACTTGTACTCCAGAGCTTCCTTTTCCCTGCCTGGGTTCTGGTTGCACAGGACCGCAGTGGGCGTGAGGCATGTGCCCACCATCTGTCACGGACTCGAGCCAGCCTAATTTGCTGGAGCGCTGTCAGTGGAGGAGCAGCCACAGGCTGGTTTCTCAAGAACAAAAAGCAACTACATGGTATTTTTACACCATCAGTCTAATTTATCCCCATTTCTATTTTGACCTACTTCTCAGTCTAACAGTGATCATGTCCCATGTGGCTGAGCAATAATGGCAAGGCTGCTTCGAGATGATTTGGGGACTGCAAATGACTTCAAGCTGCAAGAAGTGATTTGCCAGAGAACAAAGCAACCCAAAGTTAATTTTAAGCTTTTTTTTTCTTAACTTGAAATTAAGATTTTAATTTAAAGCTCTTTACTGACAAAGTTCGGTCTGTTTTCTACCTGTCACTGGGAAATGAACAATGGATAAATGCTTAATCTTCCAGTTTCATAATCACACAAAACAATAGAGCTTCTGTGTTAGGTTGTGTTTTGCTGCTGTACTCTGGTGGTAGCTGCAGCTTAAAGAGCACACTGTGGGAGTGAGGAAGAGTCCACAGCTGAAGAAGGATTTAATTTGTAAATGGACCTTTGTTAAACCATGCTTTGTTTACACTATGAATTTATCTTCTTGGCCTGGTCTCATTTTGCCTTCTTAGTTCTGTTCTTAATGTCCAGAGAAATGAAAAAGTCAAAGGATGCATTGTTACATCTGTCTTGGATGGATATTGTAATGCAGGCAAATATGAGATTCTATGACTGTACCTACATGGATCCTAAGAAAATAGGCAGAAAAAAAATACTAAATCCACAAAGCATAATTGGCTGAGTGTCCCAACATAATCCATGTGAGCTGTTGTATTTGCTTGTTTTTAAAAAGCATTGTTGATGTTTTTGTTTTGTTAAGTATTTTTTTATTCATAACTTGCACTGATTTTTTTTTAATATTCTATATAAAATCTTGTGGCTCAATTAACACTGAATCTCTGTCTCTTCTCTTTCCCCTCTCTCCAGTTTCCAGATGCTGTATGCAGATTGTTACATGACCCGTGAGGAGTTCTGGGATATGTTTGATGGCTCATTGTACCACAAGCTGAGGGAGGAGATGAATTGCAAGGATGCCTTTCCAGAAGTGTATGACAAAATCTGCAAAGCTGCAAGGCACTGAGCCTGGCTAAGCTCACCAAGCAATCAGGGAAAGAGGAATTTACCTATAGCTAGTCAGTATATCCTTTTAAAAAAAAAAGCTTTATTGCTCTCCAAATAAGCTCATTCTTATTGATGTTTAAAGGTATGAATTCCTGCTTTACACATTTATGTTTAGTATTTCTTCGTATGTTTTAAAACCAGTTTTCCAAACTCAGAGTGATTGTTTTTAAGAAATCTGAAGTGCTAGCCTTTATATCTAATGTAGTGACATAGGTGAGTTCACCTATTTCCAGGCAGAAGAAAAACAATGGGAATGGATGAAGACACTGGAATTACACCAGCTATATTTAACATGACTTCTGAAAAACGGGAGGGAGGGCTCAGAAATAGGTGCCAAAACTGAACACATTGTCTAATTAATCATGTTGTTAAAAACATTTGCCTCCAGTCAGTGTCCTGGAGCAGCTCTGCAGTGGCTCATCCCCACTCCATCCTCCTGCAGCTGCATGATGGTGGTGCTGGGCTGCTCACCTTGTCCTGCAGGGCAGCTGAGCTCCCCAGGCCTGGCTTCTGCTGGAAAACGGAGCACTGAGGTGTGAAGAAGATGCTTTTTACTTGTGCCTATCAGATTTGTACTGATTTTGATTATGAAGTGTGAATGGATGTAGGTTTTTAGGTGTTTTGTAGTTGGCCACCAGTGCGTTGGTTTTTTTTGCCCCAAAGTATCAATGTTCTGGCTTTGTAGACCACTGAAAAAAAAATTGCTGCTATTTCATATAGCCAAATTTTAATTTCTTTGTGGGTCAGTTTGTTTGGGTTTCTTTTGGGTTTGTGTTTTTTTGGGGTTGTTTGGTTGTGGCTTAATTTTAGTGCCTTATAAGTACTCAGTTGGAGGAAGATATGGCTCATCTCAGATTGTTCTGTCCTGGCCTGTGGGAGAAGGAAGTCAAGGCTGCATTTTTAGGAGGTTTGTTAGAGCAAGTGGCTGTGGATAAGAACTGTTGATGTGAACCTTGATCCACACAGGCTTTGGTTCTGACTTGAGTGACATTTTTGCTTTTCATTTTAGCTGGGTTAGGTTGATAGGCTTTGTAAAAGGACTGTTTCAGTCACCTGGAGAGGGAATAACAGCAAGTACTGTTAGTTCCCTCTTCTGCTGCTCGCAGGTGAAAATGGCACAGTCGTGGACTTGATACACTTGAGTGTAGAAGTGTGGAGATGTTTTCACCCTGTGGCCAGAATCAGGGTTCCAAACCAAGCCTGTGTCTTGTCCAAGCAGTACTGAAAATTGTTACTTGAAACCTTACTGAGCCTGATGGAAAATAATTTTCTTGAGGCTTGTGTAGGGGGTAACACAGAGAACTTCTCAAACAGTTACCAGTGGAAGGTGTAATTTTATTATGCGTGCTAAACCAATGATTTTATTTATTGATAGATGGATGTTTAAGGTCCAGATGAAACCAATGATAAAGCAGTAGCAGGAATAAGCTTGGGCTGTAACTCAGTGATTTAAGTAAGGTGCCCCCTCAAATCCTGCACAGGGGCAGCATTCCATGGGGAGACACAGCCAGTGCAGTGTCCTCAGTGCTGCCCGGGCCCTGGAGCTGTGTCAGTGATCCAGGAGTGCCTGCCACACAGGAAGGCAAGTGTTGATTCTCAGGGTGTGACCTGCCTTCCTGCCCCCACGAGGGAATTGTCCCTGGGGTGAAGCTAGGATTAGCCCAGTGCTTGTATAGCCTGCACAGAGCAAGAATGGTTTGGTTAGCTTTGAAAGGGCAATGTTACAACAGCTAGAGGATATGCAAATACTTCTACTTAGGCTGTGTTCCACTTATGTACTGATGATCTTTAGGTATGCACTGTGTTTGTTTTTTCACTCCTTAATTTATTGGCAAACTTTGTATGCTGTGATGGGGTACTGCACTGTATCAGTCATGCACATGCACACACACCATTGCTGTTGCTCTTGGTTTTTGGTTGTATGGGCTGTTGAAAATAAAGCTCTGGCCGGCGTACTGTTCCAAGGAGTATCTTTTAATGAGTGCTTGCTTTTCAGCAGCTGTTTATCATTTCTCTGCTTCTTGTGTTGTTCCACATGGCCAGTGATTACTGAGAAAGTCTGGGTGAGACACCCAGGGCACTGTGAGAGAGGTGGTGGGAGGTGATGTTTGTAGGAATGCCTTTGAAGTCTGTGAACCTTCACTTATCTTTTCCCCAAGACACACCTGCAATAAAAGAAATACCTCACAGCTGAGCCTTTAACCCTTCACTTGCCCCATAGCTCCACACAGCTTCATGATGCCAATTTTCCCGATTTTTTACACACACACCACTTCCTTCTTTCCCCGTGACATTTTGTCTGAGGAGGACAAATTCCCATTTTGCATTAAGGTGCTACCCATTGACAATGGGTAATTACTTCATTCTTCTCATTTCATGCTAATAAATCTAATCCCTGCCTTGAATGAGCAGCCAAAAGTGAGTCAAGACTCAGTGCACTCTGCAGCCTGAGTTTCACACCCACCTCCTTGATAAATGTCTTCATGCACTCTGTGGGCTCAGTGGGAGGTGCTCCTGCCCCTCCCTGCTGACAGCTGTACACCTTCTCCCCGGCTCACACTGCTCTTTTCCCAGGGAGAGGGCCAGGCTGCCAAGTGCCTCAGCCCTGCTGAAGCTGCAGTTCAGGTGCCAAAGCCCTTCCGTGCTGGCCTGGGCTCAGGCTGCATTGCACAACCCTCCTTTGTCACCCCAGGAGCGTTTCTGTGTCCTCCCTCACCCACATCACTGCTCAGGCATTTCCCTTCAGAGCCCTCCTCCTTGGGAACAATAGCCAGGATTTCCTTAAATCGCTGCCGTTTTACCTGTGTTCCATTATCTCCCCCCACCAAATGATAACTGCAGTTTAATTAGCATACTTAATCAGCCATACTAACGTGTAATTACACCTAGGTTTAATTATTCTTGTCTGGTCTAAACACTTGTACAACACCTGATAAACTTAACTCTATGAGAACAACATGTTCCCAGTACATTTTTATGGCCAGCTTTTGTTGCTACTGACATTTTCTGCTCATCTCACTTTCTCCACTGCCTCCAGGGTTTCATTCCCTGCTCATCTTTGCTATGGTGACACTTTTGCAGACCCACTTCTCTGTGGAGTTGGGGTGGACCTGGGGCTACTCAGATGTGGTAACACCACCCAGAACAGGTATGTGCAACTCCTCTGGGTGGTAGCAGAGCTGGAAAGATGTGTTTAACCCTGAGTGAGCTGTGTGTGCCATCACACCTTCCTTGGGAGCATGTGCAGGACCTGGCATCCTCTTCTCATGTATGTAATTTCTCTAAAGTCCCAGCTGAAAATAGTTCATTATTGCTCAATTGCAGTGTCATTGCCCCTTCCTTTAAGTCTCTGTGTTCAGCCAGGCAGAGAGGACAGGGAATCCTCTCTGTCATGCTTCCTGTCATCCCTACCTATCCTAGGGAAATTCCAGCAGTCTGTTTCTCTTGTCCTTTGCTCCTGGGCCTCCTCAGCTCCCATCCTATGAACTGCTGTCTCCTGGCTGCTCCCGAGGTTCCCCCAGTTTGAGAAAGCCCCTGAGGAGCAGGCTGAGTGTGCCAGCAGCAGAGCCACTCAGCTCAGCAAGTGATCCAACAGCAGGGGCACATCTTAACCAAAGGGAGCCCACACTGCAGGGGAGGGTGGAGGACACAGTACCCAGGAGAGCCCCCAGTCTCCTCCACAGCAGGCCATAAAGAGCTGATTATCCCTGCAGGCTTGAGCTCAGTCCCCTCCTGCCAGCTGCAGGAAGGGCAGCAGTGTCACAACCTCCCCACTCAAGTGTAATCTGAACGTTCCCCACCAATTACCAAGATGTCTTGACCTCTTTCAAGCTGCCTGTTCCTCACTCAGCTGGATCAAGGAGAGAAGCCATGTGGATTCCTGCTGATCATCCCTAGCCAAGGTGGACTATTTCAGACTAAAGCTTTCCCTGTCTGCTTTGAGCCCTTTAGGCTTTGTTCTGGTTCTCCATGGGGAAGCTGCCAAGATGAATACAGCTCCAGGAATGGCTACTGAGGGAAGGGCTCCTACCTGCTCTGGCTCTGCAATGTGCTGCTGATGCTGCTAGAGCAAAAACTGGCTTTTAAGCAGCAGAGTATGGCTTTTTTTGAGGATACAAGGAGCTCCTGGCACCTAAAAGGACTCAAACCCAGCTGCCCTCATCCATGAAGTGCATCCGCTTGCTTGCAGGTGAAACAGAGCAAAACTAATGGGAAGGGTTGTCCAAGCATCCCTTGAAAAGGGCAAAGGCCTGAGGATGCAGGCAGAGGCAGTGTGGGCACTGCTGAGCTCCTGCCAGGCTCACCTGCCTGTGGGCAGCATGTGCTCCCTGCTGTATCACCAGGATATTTTGTGAAAAATCCCTTTGCCAGGATTTCTTCTGGCAAGATGAAAAGCCTCAGCTTCTCTGTGTTTTGCTCCTCTGGAATATGATTTGGAGAAATTGTTTACCCAGCATGTGAATTGTTTTTAATTAATGGCCAATCACAGCCAGCTGTGTTGGACTCTGAGTCTGTCATGGGTTTTTATTATTCATTCTTGTCTAGCCTTCTGATGTCTCTTTTTCTTTAGTATAATTTAAGTATATAATTTTCTTTTAATAGTATATCATTTAGTATAGTTTTCTCTTTCTTTAGTATCGTTTTAGTATATCATTTTCTTATAATATAATATCATAATATAATAAATCAGCCTTCTGAGAACTTGGAGTCAATTCTCATCTCTCACCTCGTCTTGGGACCCACAACACCACAACACTGCTGGGTGCTCAGCACATCCTGTGCTTCCACCCAGGCTGCTCCCAGCTGGAGCTGGGTGTCCTGGACCATCCTGTGCAAGGAGCAGGCACAGACAGTCTGGGAGGTGAGAAGAGCTACCCCTGTAAGTCCAGCTGCTCATGTCCCCAAACTGCCTGCAGCCACACACTGACAGCTCTGGTCCCCAAGGACCACGGGGATAGTGGCAGCCCTTGCCATGGCAACCATCACCGTGGCACCCAGCATCTCCATTCCCCAGGGAATGTCTCCTCCCCTGTGCAGGCAGGGCTGGAAAACAGCAGGGAAATAACAAAGTGTTGTCTGCTCAGGGGGAGCGGTGGAAAGCACCCGAGGGTTACCCCAGAGGGAGCCCCTGCACCTTGGGTAGCTGCCAGGGTGCAGGGGCTGTGCTGTAATTTTATATTCCCCAAGGGGGAAATCAGAGGCAGGACCTGTAATCAGCACTCCAGTGGGCATAAAATCATTGTCCAGCAGTTACAGTAACATCACTGGAGGGGATCAAATCGGTGAGCCAAGGGTCTGGGCCAGCATTGTGGGGTCGCAGACCCTACAGGCTGTGTCTGTGTGTCTGTCCACGGGCAGATAGGATGTGCCACCACCCCGAGCCCAAACTGCAAATCCTCTGCAGGATGGAGAGAGGTTTGACCACTTGGCCTCTCACCTGCCCTGACTTCTCTTCCCTAGCCCTGCCCTGGTGCTACTGGGGATGTTGCTGGAAAGGGAAGAACCATTTTCCACCAGCCCAGTGGCTCCTCTCACTCTGACCCCTTGATCTCTTTGGTGCTGTGCCAGGCACTGATTCAAGACAGCTGCTATTGCCTGCTTGGTCTCTCATTTATCTTCTCCCCATCCTCAGCATTTTCCCTCCCGGAAATCCCTCGGGGCAAGGAGGGAGGCCCCAGACAGGAGCTGAGCCCCTCCTGTGCAGGGCACACCCCCCCAGGCCTCTCTTTTGGCCCCAGTGCCATAAATCAGCCCCAGCAAAGCAGCAGGGGAGCAGTTTGGTGAAAGGCTGCAGGGACAGCAGTACCTTTATTAGGTTCCCCCAGCACAGCTGGAAAAAATAAGGAGTCCAGACAGGCTTTCAGGCACATAACCCTTGAGCTGAGCCCCGCACTCAGTCCTGTCTGCCGCTTTAATAAGAGATCAGCTTTCCCCACAGACCACATCTCCTGGGCAGCCTTAAACCCTCCTGGTTAAAACACTGCCCTGGAGAATCAATCCAAGATGGTTTTGTCCCTTTGATCAGCACAGCAGGCAATAAGTCACCGATGGAAACGTGTTTCACTTCTCTGGCTCCAGCAATAGAAATGGAGACAACCCCTCTGTCCTGGTGAAAATCTCACAGTTCCTGGGGAGATGGACAAAGGGGTTTGCAGTGTGGCTCTGAGGTCCCCATGGACACACAGCAGCACCTGGGTGTCCAAGGTGTGAGCACATTCCCTTCCCACAGGATCCATCCTGATCTCCAGCCTCACAGACAGCCACAGCGTTTGCAGCGCCTAATTGCAGTGACAAACACGGAGGGAGAAGTGATTGCCTGACAGAACCAGGGCAGGCAGGGCTGGGAGCTGCCAGGAAACCTGGGCCAGATCCCAGCACCGAGCTGCTGAGGGACTGCCACAGGTCCCTCTGGGCACACAGGGTCTCGAGTCACCTGGCAGAACTGGCTCAACTCTTTAATGACTTTAATGCTTCTAGATAACCTGGAGCATAAAGATGTGCTCTTTAATTCCTTGCTTTTGCTCATTTCCAGCCCTCTGCAAACATGAGGATTTCACATTATAAAAGAATTGTGAAGATTTCTTCAAATCCCATTTTTAAAATAAGGATTCATTCTTATTTCCCTATATTTAAAAAGGATTATTTAACTCTGAAGTGCTGTCTCCTACTCCAGTGGAGTACTTTACTTTCAGGGACCCTTTTTGTCCTGTCCAGGCTCTATTCACTATTTTTTACTGTTACACGAGGGCAGGAACTGTGCAAGAACTGTTCCTGCTGGACAGAACTCCTGGGCCAAGCCGTGGAGTTTGACCTGGATGATGCCATTCCCAAAGTGCAGCTCCTCAGGGACAAACAGGAAACATTTGGCATCAAGTGCTTTGAGCAGGTCATTGCCCTGGTGTGAAAAAATGTGTATTTTATGATTATAATATTCATTTTAATATTTCGCAAATATTAAAATGAATATTATATGTGTTGTTAGAAAGTTGTGCTGTATTAATTTTTTTAAGTAGTGTGTTAAATATAGTTTAGGTTATAACAATGCTAAAATATGCTATGTAAGATACTTTTTTTTAAAGAAAGGACTCGCAGCTAAATAGCAGCCACAAAACACCTAAATTTTTCAGAGAAAGAGAATTTACTGTTCTCTTATCAGAAGAAACAAACTTCTTCCTGCCTCGCTCAGGCTTGAAGACGCCATCAAGATTAAGAGGAAGAACTTGATGATGACCAGACAGAATCCTGTGTTAGAATGGAATTTATGCATCATGTATGAAGTGTATGAATACACAACAGGCTGTTGTTTTTAAGGGTTAATCCTCTGTTAACGTGCGTCCTTTTTCGGGCTTATTTTGCCTAGAAAAAGGTACCCGGACTTCCATAACTCTTTGTTTCTATTGTCTCATATTGTCCTAATCCAAATCATCCAAATTATTATTACTCTAATTATATTGCTATTTTTATAACCATTTTATTACCATTAAACTTTTAAAAACAAGTGATTGGCGTTTTTCACACCCCACGACCAGCGGGGGCGGATGGAGCTGGCAAAGCTGTTTGAGGTGACGAACGCCACATCTTCCAAGGGCAGGACGGACAAATGGCCGCTGTCCCTCAGAGCGGTGGGACAGCAGCGAGTTCCACAGCAGCAGCCTGTCCCAAGAACTAGCACCTCCTCGGCTTCCTAAGACCTGGAAAGGCGTCCTAATTAGGAAAGGACGCCCAAATCGTGGCGGTGGCATTCCTGTGTGAGCCCAAATCGTGGTGGTGCCATTCCTGCGTGGGCCCTGTCCCCGTCCCGGCGCCGCCCACCGTCTCCCCTCACGGTGCAGCCGCTCCTCCCGCCCGGCAGGGGGCGCCCGCCGCGCCCGCCGGAACCATAGAGATCAGCGCGCGCCGCCCAGCTCTCCCCGCGCGCGCGCGCGTCCGCCCACGCGACAGGGAGGGGCTCCCCATTGGCCGCGCCGGCGGGGCCGGGCGCGCGCCCCCCGCGGGTGTGTAAGTGCGCGCGCGGGAGTGCATGTGCACGTGTGTACGTGTGTGAGTGTGTACCTGTGTGAGTGCACAGCTGTGTGTGTGCGAGTGTGCGTGTGCACGTGTGTGAGTTCTCAGGTGTGCGTGTGCGCTAGGTGTGTGTGTTTGTGTGTGTATGTGTGTGCGCTCAGGTGTTCCCCCGCGGCATCCCCACGTGTCCATACCTGTACACTCCAGAAGGTGTTCCCGTGTGTGTGCACGTGTGCAGCCAGGTGTGTGTGTGCGGGTGTGCCCGTGCCGCGTCCTTGTACCTGTGTGTCCCGGAAAGTGCGCAGGGCGGTGTGAGCGCTGTGCAGCGCTCGGCTGTGACGGGGCACCTGTCTGTGCACACCTGGGTGCGTGCCCGGGTGTGCCCGTGCAGCATTCCCATGTCCGTGTAGTGACCTGTGCATCCCGCAGAGCGCACACGTGTGTGTGGGTCCGTGTGAGCTCTGGAGCCCGTGTGTCGGTGGCTGCAGCCCCTGACCCCGCTCTGTCCGTCTCCCTCCGCAGCCCCCTCGGTGCCGCCATGGAGGCCTTGCTGAGGAGCTGCCGAGTCCCGGCGCTGGGCGCCCGTCACGGCGGGGCCAGGGCCCGGCACAGCGGCGGCACCGCGGGCAGGGCCCGGCGCCTGCTGCTCTCGCAGCTCTTCCAGCCGCTGGCGCTGCCCACGGGCGGCCAGGCAGGCTCGGAGGGCCGGTCCGGGGAGCCCAGCTGCCGCAGCCAGCGGCTCATGCTGCAGGCAGGGCTCATCCACCCCACCAGCCCCGGCTGCTACTGCTACCTGCCGCCCACCGTGCGCGCCATGGAGAAGCTGATCAAGCTGATGGACGAGGAGATGCAGGCCGTGGGCGGGCAGAAGCTGAACCTGCCCAGCCTGTGCTCGGCGGAGCTGTGGCGCGCCAGCGGCCGCTGGGACCAGATGGGGCCGGAGCTGTTCCGGCTGCTGGATCGGCACAAGCACGGCTACTGCCTGGGCCCCACGCACGAGGAGCTGGTGACGGCGCTGGTGGCCTCGCAGAGCGGCCTGTCCTACAAGCAGCTCCCGCTGCGCCTCTACCAGGTCACCAGGAAGTTCCGTGACGAGCCCAAGCCCCGCTTCGGCCTGCTGCGCAGCCGGGAGTTCTACATGAAGGACATGTACACCTTCGACAGCTCCGAGGAGGCGGCCCGGCGCACCTACGAGCAGGTGTGCGCTGCCTACTGCAGCCTCTTGGCCCGCTTGGGGCTGCCCTTCGTCAAGGTGCGGGCGGCCACGGGCAGCATCGGTGGCAGCACGTCCCACGAGTTCCAGCTGCCGGCGGACATCGGCGAGGACAGGCTGCTGCTGTGCCCTCAGGGACACTTCGCGGCCAACGTGGAGACGCTAAACGGGGAGCAGACCTCGTGCCCCGAGTGCGGGGAGAAGCTCAGCGAGACCAAAGGCATCGAGGTGGGGCACACGTTTTACCTGGGCACCAAGTACTCCTCGGTCGCCAACGCCGTGTTCTCCTCGGCCGAGAACAAGCCGCAGCTGGCGGAAATGGGCTGCTACGGCCTGGGCGTCACCCGCATCCTGGCAGCCTCCATCGAGGTGCTCTCCAGCGAGGACAGCATCCGCTGGCCCAGCCTCATCGCGCCCTACCAGCTCTGCTTCATCCCCCCCAAGAGGGGCAGCAGGGAGGAGGAGGAGGGAGCGGCGCTGATGGAGAGCGTGTACGATGAGCTGGCCCAGGCGCTGCCCCAGCTCACCGGTGAGGCAGTGCTGGACGACCGGAGCCAGCTGACCATCGGCAAGAGGCTGAAGGATGCCCAGAGGCTGGGCTACCCCTACGTGGTGGTGGCGGGGAAGAGGGTCTGCGAGGACCCCCCGGTCTTTGAGGTTTGGGATCAGAACGCCGGCAAGGTTTTGTTCCTCACCAAAGAAGGGGTCATAGAGCTGCTGAGTAAAGTGCAAGTCCCTTGAATGGCTCCTCTCTGAATCTGTCATGTCTGCTGCAGTGAGTTCATCTGAGCAGCCCTGGTGATGGCTCTGGGTGAGCAGAGGCAAATCCAGCTCATGTCAGAGCCAGCCACGGTGTCCTGCAGGTGCACCAGATGCTGATGTTGCCCTGGAATCAGCACACATCCCACCACATGGCTGGGGATGTTCCTCCCTCTGGGTACAGGTCCCTAGAAGCTGCTTTGTCCAGCACTTGTAGCCTCGTGTGGCTGTGGCAGCACTGGCAGGGCCATCTCCTCACTGCCTGGCAGGGACAGACTGGCCATGGCCTCTGTCAGGAGCACAGGACAGCCAAAACTGCCCAGGGCACAGGAGGACTCCCCTCACTGCCATATTCTCAGCATGAAGGATTCTAAGAGAGACTAAGGAAGGTGACTTTTCTCTGTTTGCATCTCTTTGGGAACACCCAGGTCCCATTAAGCTGGAAGCTTGCCATGGCAGGGTTCCTGTGAGGAACTGCTTGGTGCCATCCCAGCAGCACTGATGGGACAGGGAGCTGCTTGGAGGGGTCACCTCACCCTGTGCCACAGCTCCTCGGTCTGAGATCTAGAGATCATGAGCAACACTGTAATAAAATCACAGAATTTTGGAAAAGGCCTTTAAGATCATTGAGTCCAGCCATTAACCTGAGCTGCCAAGGCCACCACTAACCCATGTCCCCAGGTGCCCTACCCACTGTCTGTTAAATCTCTCCAGGGATGGTGACTCCATCACTTCCCTGAGATGTTCCAATGCCTCACAACCCTTCTGTTGAGGAACTTTTGCCTAATATCCCTGCTGGGCAGGGGGGGGTGGTGGGTGGAAAGGAGTGGGGCCGGGGCCGATACCGGTGCCGTTGGGATGCCAGGGCCGCTCGAATGGAGCGGGGCCGGGATTGAGGCGGGGGAAGGTGGGATGCTGGGGCCGGTGGGTCGGATGTCGGGACTGGTCGTATGCCGGGGCCGGTGCGATGCCGGGGCCGGTCCGAAGGAGCGGTGGATGGGGAGGGTAGGATGCCGGGACGGGTCTGATGTCGGTGCCGGTGGGATACCGGTGGGATGCTGGGGCGGGTCGGACGCGGGTACCGGTGGGATGCCGGTGCCGGTACCGGTGGGATGCCGGGGCGGGTCGGACGCCGGTACCAGTGGGATGCCGGTGCCGGTGCCGGTGAGATGCCGGGACGGGTCGGACGCCGGTACCGGTGGGATGCCGGTGCCGGTGCCGGCACCGATGCGATGCCGGTGCTGACGGGAAGGAGCGGGGCCGGGCCTGACGCGGCGGGGGCGGTGTCAGGCGGGGCCGGGCGGCGCTGGGAGGAGCAGCGGGAGCATGGCGGAGGCCGAGCGGGACGGCGTGTCCGGAGCCCCGGCGGCGCCGCCGCGGTACCGGGGAGCGCTGCACCCCGACACGTGGGAGCAGGTGAGGCGGCGGGGCCGGGCGGGGGGCCGGGCTCGGAGCGCTGTATGCCTGTCCGTCTGTCCGTCCGCAGGAGCTGGAGGCCATCCCCATGTTCATGAAGCGCTGCCCGGCCGAGATCGACGCGGCGCGGCAGCCCGAGCTCGCCTGCCTGCAGTCGCTGCTGTTCGACGAGGAGCGGAGCCCCGCAGGTGCGCCCTGCCCTGCCGTGCTCGGGTGAGGTGCCAACCCTAACCCTGCCCCAGCCTGACCCCCTGCATCCCCGCAGAGCTGGCCAGGATGTACAAGAACGAAGGGAACGAGTACTTCAAGGAGAAGGACTACGGGAGGCGCTGGCCGCGTACTCGGAGGGGCTGCGGAGGCGCTGCGGGGACGCGGAGCTGGACGCGGTGCTGCTCACCAACCGGGCGGCCGCTCATTTCCACCTGGGTAAGGGCTCCCACCGCCTGGAACACGGCTCCGGAGCTGCTTCTCCTCCCCGGCTGGGGTTTCCTTTTTGTTTGTTTTGGTTGTGTGACATGTTATCTGTGAGAAGGAGGCTCCTTGAAGCCTGAAGAGCTGGCTCGCTCCTGCACATGGCTGCATGCAGGGTTTGTTCTCTGCTCCTTCCAGCTGTTACCTGCTGCTCGAGCCCTGGCTCCAGGACAGGGCAAAACCAGTGGGTTTTTTAGTCTGTTCAAAAATAGACTAGTTTGGGTTGAAATTGATGGATAACCTTTAAAGGCCATCTGGTCCAAGCCCTCTGCAAGGAGCTGTGACATCTTCAACTAAAGTTTGTTCAGAGCCCTGCCCAGCCTGGCCTTGAATGTTTGCAGGGATGGGGCTCCTAGCACCTCTCTGGACAACTTATGCCAGTGCCTTGCCATTCTTATTGTCAAAAATTTCTTCCTTATATCTAATGTAAGTCTACCCTAATTGAGTTTAAAACCATTGTTTGGTGATCTTGGAGGTGTTTACCAACCTTAATAATTCTGTGATTCTCTTACAGCTCCCACTATCCTACCAACAGGGAAGCCGTTCTGGCGCTTTTAGTGCTGCTGTGTGTTGCAGCAGGGAGGTGACCTGCTCACACCATGTTATTTACCTCTCACCTGTGTGATTGATCCCTGTCCTTTCACTTCTTGTTCTTAATTTGCTCATTTTTACCCTCCTCTCACCTCACTGTGATTGTAGGAACAGTGAATTACAGGGTCTCTGCACAAACCTTTCTGTCACCTTTGGTGTCTGGTTAGATTTTAAATACAAGTGAAGGTTTTAAATAGATTTTAAATACAAGTGAGCACTTTTACTTACTTTACAGGGAACTACCGTTCTGCTCTAAATGATGCCATCCAGGCCAAAAAGCTGAAGCCTACCCATCTCAAAGCCATCATAAGAGGTGAGAGTTAAAGCTGGTGCTGCTGCATGGAGCACCAAGAGTCCTTTCCAAACACTTGGCTGATGTTAACTTTACTGATTGTGTTGTTATTGTTACCACCCTGAAACAGGCTGTTGTTATTTGTTTGCTTGTTTCCTTGTGTGTTTAATAATTTTGTTTATAAAGCTGAAATTACTGTGAGTGGACATCATACTTTGTTTCTGGACAGAGTTCATTCAGAAAGGGAAAGCAGTTACTGGAAGAGATCTCTTCACTTGTTGTTGCTGTTTCTCCCCAAAACAGAGCTCTTGCCTTTTGTTTTGCATTTTCAATCAAAATATCCATTGTTTCTTCATCTCCTATATCTATTAGAGGCACTGGACTAATTTTTGTGGATTTCAGGATAACTTTTCCTGTTTTCCACAATACTGTTCTTTTTTCCCCACTCCATAGAAATCCTCCCTTTATTTTTCCTAACAAGGCAAATACTGAAATGTTAATTGCAATGATAAATTTTTGTTTGTAACAGACACTTTTAGCATAATTCTGCTGTTTTCTGTGTCTAAGTGATATAAGAACTGATGAAATACTTTCAATTTTCTTCTCAACTGACCTGCTGGAAGTTTCTGGTTGAACATGACCACACAAGACAGAAATGTTTAGTGCAGAAGGCCTAATGCTGTCTTTATAATCACCACTTTTGCAGTAGTTGTCCACTGACTCCAACACTGGAAACTTTAAAATATTCATCCTTCCAGGAGCTCTTTGTCACATGGAGCTAAAGAATTTCGTGGAAGCAATAGCATGGTGTGAGGAGGGCTTGCAAATAGACTCAAAAGACAAAAAGCTGGTGGAAATGAGAGCTAAAGCTGACAAATTAAAGGTGAGGATGAAGGCAGCCTGGCATGTGCAGTGCTTGTCTCTTTGGGGTCCCTGGAGGGGTTTCTGTGCAGTGTGGTGTCCCCAGGCAGGATGGAGTGGTGCTTCCATGGGCTGTGTGTTGGGATGTGCAGGGGGGGAGCTGGAGGGGACCTTCCTGGGGACCCAAACTGATTTCTCCAGCAGTGATGGGCTCTGACCTTCTCTGTGTGGGCACTGATGGGCACAGTCCTGCTCTGTGTGGCCTCAGTGCATCCCTTTTCTTGCCTGTAGCGAACTCAGGACAGGGATGCCAGGAAAGCAAAGGTGATGGAGAGCAAGGAGCAGTGTCAGAAGGAAATTTTGCTTGCAGCAATAAAGGTGAGTCGCTGACAGGGGCTGGTTTTGTGTGGTTTGGGGTTTTTTTTAAGAGCTCTCTTGTTTTTCTTTGAAAGTTTGATCTCATGCAATGGCTTTTGAGAGCTAGAGCAAGAAAAAATTGAGTTAAAACCATGATTCTCCAGGTCTGCATGGCTCTAGCCCCAGCTCCCAGCTGTCTGTATTTCAGGTAACAACCAGTGCAAAATACAGCCCCAGTGTTAGGAGATGGGCTGAGCTTTGTGAGTGCTCTGGCTGCAGCATCACATCAGCCCAGTGAACCTGGCTTTCTCTGCTGCCCACAGGCAGTAATTCTGTGGAAGAATAGAAGATAACTGTTCAATAAAGTACAGGAGGGAATCAGTCCTGGATCCTCTCCTTCCTCAGTGAATGTTTAAACTACATTAAAATATTTCAGGCTCTTATATACAGTCAGATCTCTTCTGCTGTTGCTTTTCCAAGGAAAAGAGCGAGCTTTCTTCAGTTCTCTGAAAGAGCAGATGTTCTCAGGAGCTGGTGTGTGTACTTGCACCCTGTAGTGATGCCTGGCAGGCCACAGAGAAAAGGATTTTAGGTGCATCCCTTTCCACATGTGTTCTCAGGCTCTTCTCTCCACATGTGGGCTCCTCTGGATTCCCAGCTCTCCTCATTTGTTCATGGATATCTGCTGAGGTTCTGGATTCTACTGGGAAGCCCAGTCACCCAAGTCTGATACTGAGGGAAAGCTTTGGAGCTGACTCATTAACAAGAACAACATAATTTGACCTTTTAGTGACTGCTAATTTTTTGTTCTTATTCTCCTCACCTTAACCCTTTGATTTTTAGTTGGCTTTTGGTCTTTCCCCTCCATCCCCTCCAGGAAAGAAATATCAAGCTGGTTCTTGAGCCTTCAGATGAAGAAGAGGAAGTGTCAGATGGCCTGGCTGAGATATCCTTGGATGGGTTCCACTCTGGCAGTGCCACGGGGGCCAAGGTGCACCTGGATGCTGATGGCAGCCTGAGCTGGCCTGTGCTCTTCCTGTACCCTGAGCACGAGCAGACAGATTTCACTGTGGCTTTCCATGAGAGCTCCAGGTAAATGCTGTGCCAGCAGCGTTCTGGCACTGAGGAGGTGTTTGAGCAGGTGAGAACAGGCAGCAGGTGAAACACTGCCGTGCTGGAGCAGCCCCAGATGTCTGGTCACACAGCTGACCCTGCTTTGCAGCAGGAGGCTGCACTCCATGGCCTCCTGAGGTCCTCTCCAACCTGAATTATTCTGTGATTTATCTGAATTTGTGCTGCAGGCAAACACATTTAGCCAGGGTGACTGAAGGGGCTTGCAGTGCAATTACTCAGACCAGTAATTAATTAGTGGCCAGGGATACCTCTGACCATCCACACATGTGGATTTTAGACATCCATTGAGGTGCTGCTTCAAAGCCCTCCAAACACATCTCAGAAAAAAAAAATAAACTTAAAAATTATGAAAAGCTTCCAAAGGGGACCTCTCATAACCAGCAGTGACCCCAAAGTTCTCCTCAGGGCCTCCAGCAGATCTGAAGCGCTGCAGAACTCTCAGATTGGCAAGCTCAGAATTCCACTCTCCTTGATGTTAACTTCCATTTCTCATCTTGTGGTGTTAAACAGGCTTGGAATCTGTAACTTTTTGTTTGTTGGAAGACACATTCCTCAGATCTACTGATAAGTTTAGGACTTTAAATTACAGTGCAAGCGGTTTGATGAAGTTGTAGTACTTTTATTGGTAGTGTTCACTGTGCCTTTTTGTGACTAAAGGAAGTGGAAATGGATTTTTAGGACAAACTGGCCTCCCAACACTCCTCAAGTACCAAAATAAAGAAGCCTTGGGCACACAGACATATTCCCATCTGCATGGGAAGCATGGGAGTGTGTCAAAGGAAAATCCATTTTAGACAAAATGCAGGGTGTTTATTTGACATCTTTTTCAGTGTGAAAATGTGAATTAAAAATAATTAGTTGTTGCACTACTCAAATTTGAATTCAATAACCTGAGTTACAGGGCCTTGGATTTTTTGGGAAAGTGGGTTTGAAGAGAAGGAGCTATTGGTGATCTAAACTTACTTTAAAATCTGTTGTTAATTTGCTAATGTGTTTTTGCCATCATTCAAATGCAAGTGTACAAGTTACTGAAGCTGAGCACTTTGTCTAAGCTGACCAAGTGTATTTTGGCTTTTAGGTTTATTGATCATTTAATGGTGATGTTTGCTGAGTTACCTCCTTGGGATTTAGAAAAAAAGTACCTTCCCCACAATCTTCAGGTGAGAAGTTTGATTTTCCTTCAATTTCAGGGTTGTTGTGTTGTGGTTTTTTTTTTTTTTTTTTTTTTTTTTTCGGGAGTGAGAAAGTGCACAGCTCTGAGGGTATGAAAATGTTGGCATCTGTGTACTGTGCACAGATGGGAATCAAGAGAGGTACCCTCACTTATAAACTCAAACATTGTCCACATGTGCTGACAGAATTCACTGATGAAAATGGAAGTTGTCTTCCACTTACACTGTATTTGACAGAAGGTATTTATAGATATTGCTTAGATTCCATCTTTGTAGCAATAATTAAGATTTAAATCATCAAGCTGATAGGTGGCCTGGTTTTTTAATTGCATCGTGGAGATGCTCAATGCAAATAAGAAGGCATTATTTTTAAAATTATTCATTTTCAGAACTAAGTGGAGTTACTTGAGCACATACTCAGATCTAGATAATATATCTCTATCAACACTTTAGCAAGGGAGGGTTGTGAATTGGTGCAGAAGGTTTTGAGAATTTTTCTGAAGTTGTACATAGAAGGATAGGAATGTTTATTTTTCATTTTCCTCTCCAGTGTCATCTGTGCCAGGCAGCAGCAGCACAACCCTGTGTACAGTGAGCAGGCAGGTCCAGAAGGGCAGTGGCTATGTCCTTTTCCAGGTTAAATCCTGTGTGTATTTGCAGTCTAAGGCACCATTGCTGGATTTTAATCTCTTAAATCAACTCTGTTTTGTTCAAATACCTCTGAACCCACTCAGTTTATCTCAGAGCATTGCTGCATTTCACCTGTTGAAATGCAGCCCTGAGATTTGGATTGGTTGCCTGTAAAGCATGGGAACAGCCTGTGTGTTTTGCCTTCCTGCTGCCACTGCCAGGAGAGCCTGAGCTGGTTTATACAGGGAAAACTTGGAATTCACACAAACCAATTTCTGCCTTGCTGAATTTTGCATCCAACTGTTGGGTCAAGCTCCAGAGGTTTGATAAACCCCCAGCTGATATTGGTGTGCTGTTACTGGGCTTTCAGCAGCTTAGTGCTTTTCTCCATGTACCTTAGGCATTTATTAACCTCCCCCCCCCCAATTTTTTTTTCCAGCTCTATTTTGAAGATGAAGAAAGAGAAGAAATGTATGAGGTGAACCCAGAGCACACATTGCTACAAGTGCTGCAGCACGAAAGGTGAGGCTGTACCTGTCCATGTCCAGGGGAAAAAAGGCAAAAAGTATGAGCCTTAAGTCCAGTTTGTTCTTAAATAATCCTAACTCTTCTCTGATTTAATAGTCCTGCCTCTTGAAGGTATAAAGCTGCATGGATTTTGTGCCTGGCTTTAGCAACTTACATGTGTTTTCCCCAAAAAAATTAACAACTCTTTCCAGGCGTGGAGGGAGATGGTAAAGGGAGCTGGGCACAGCTGAGCAGCACAGAAGAGCTATTCCAGATCCCATCTACACAATACTACTTTAAAAAAAAAAAAAAAAAAGAAGAAGAAAAACAGGCAGCAGCCTGTAAGGAGCATGTTGAAGGTTAACAATGCTCTCGCTGTTCATGCTGCTCCTTGAGCAGCACACAGCAGCACTCTTCTGCTCTGAAACTGCCTTTCAGGAGTTGTGCTGTTACTGAGAGAGAAGAATTTGCTGTTTGTGAAGCCAAGAAGTTCCTGTGCAGCCTGTGCAGTTGAGCTGCAGCATCTTGCAGCTGGCTGGAGCTGCTGCTCAGCGTGGGGGGCTCGGTCTGCCGCAGTGGGAGCGGATCTCTGTCACTCCATAAAACTCAGCAGTGCCCAAAGGCCCTCAGATTCCAGGCTGCAAGGGCAGCTGCAAAAGAGCCCTCCTTCCAGAGAGAGAATAACAGCTGCCTTAATTAAAAGAAGCTGTTGGGAGAGGAGTTGATTCATAAAACACTTCTCCTCAGATGTGCTGAGCCCTGGCTCCGAGGGGCTCTGCTAATCAGCACAAAATCTCCTCTCCAGCCTTTGGGGGGTCAGTCTGTATGGAGCTGGGCAGGAGTCACTTTGCGGGACACTGGGCCAGCTACAAGGAAGCCAAGGACTCCTTTTGATCTTTGCAGGTATTTTGTAAAGGCCGGGACCCCGACAGTTTTGGTGTTTGCCAAGCGTTCTCCTTTCTCTAAGAAATACTTCTCTGGCAAGAAAGTGCATCGACTGTAATGAGCAAGAAAGAAACAAGGAATCCTGTGCAAGAGGCTGCTGTTTGTTAGCCCAGCTCTAGGCTGCAGACTTCTGCTTGAACAAAAATACCTTGCACTCTTCAGGGGAGGAAAATAATCTTGGCACACAGGGAAACTTCCAGGGGAGCAGCACTGGAGGAGGAAGGGCTAACATGAGGGGATTATTTGTTTAAAAGGGAACCCAGCTGGCTTGCAGAAGGTCTCCTCTATGATAGGCTGCATGTGGTTTTGAAATAAACCTGAAGCAGTGCCAAGCACTGGCTGTGGCTGCAGTAACAGCAGCTGGGACTGTACTTCCTTACCTGAGAACATCACAGAACTGCTCGGGGGTGGGCTGTGGCTGCTGGGGTCCAGCAGCAGTGGCCTGGGGAGGTGCCTGCCGGTTGCAGCAGGGTGGATGCACTCAGGTTCCTGCCTGGGACTCGGCAGCTGCTGTTTTGTCCCTGCTTGGCTGTGCTGCTGGCCAGGCTGCAGCAGAGCTCTTTGTTTGGAGCAGTGTTTGACTGACCCTTTTGATACCTTACTGAATGTCCAACAGAACCTGGAATAAACATGGCTGTTTTAAGTAGACTGACTTCTGCCTAATGAATGAGACAACAGTTTGTGAAATACCAGAGAATAACAGATGCTGATTGTAAACCCCAACATAACACCTTTATCCATTACATTAACTGGTACAGCCAACACTCAGGGTCTTCTGTATTAGCGTTTGGCTTTTAATCAGAAGTAATTCCCAATCTCTCATTTATTTCTCTTCTGCAGGAATGTAAAATGTCTAAAGCACACTGTAGCTTTAGACACAGCCAGTGCACGGGGCATTAGAAAGCTGTTCAGCCATAAAACACTCCTGCTTCCATCACAGAGGCTGGCTGCAGGCAGCTCTAGAGAAAACATTTGCTAAATTTCAACACAGCAAGAGTCTCTCCGCCCGGGGATGCTGCAGTTTAATGCCCAGTGCTGGGGCTGCTTTACAGCGAGGCAGCAGGGGCTGGGCGCTGCGCAGCCTCCAGCTGGCAGTGCCCTCAGAGGGCAGAGAGCTGGCCAGCCAGGTGCTGCAGGCTCAGCCCGTTGCACAGGATGCACAGGAGGTTGCAGAGCGAGGACAGAGCGTGGTGGAGGGCGAAGCGCCGCGCCAGCCGCCTGTACCCGGGGTCGGAGGCACGGAGCTGCCTGCGGGGCTCGCTGGCTGCCAGCCCCAGCTCCTGCCCCAGCCCGTGGCTCTGCTCCACCCTCTGCAGCTCAGCCACCAAGTCAGAGGCCACCCGCCCGAAGCACTGCGTGTTCAGCACAGAGGCGGCGATGCACACGAGGAAGATGATGATCTGCAGGGAGCAAAGCCACCCCACGTGTGGGGGGTTAAATTTCTCCCCCAGGCCCCCTGGCTCGCTGCAGTTTGGGTGCTTGGGGGCCTCTTTGAACTGTGCGTGGGTCTCCGTGGTTTGCAAGCCAGCCAGAGGAGCAGAGGAAAGGATTTGGGCTGTGTGTGAGGAAGGGGGAGGCTACCTGGGTCTTGTGCTCCTTGCTGAGCTGCTCGCTGGGGTGGGACATGGCAAACAGGGTCAGGTTGAGGAAGGCACAGGTGGAGCTGATGTGGAAGTAGTAGGGGAAGAGCTCCCGCTGGATGGAGCCGAAGGTGTGGCGAGGGAGGTGCCTGCTCATCACAAAGCCTGCGAGGGGAAGGGCAGGTGAGTCCTGGGGCAAAGCCCCCTCCCTGTGCCACCCCCCGGGGCAGAGAGCACAGCACAGCCCGACCTACCAGCCACGAAGGTCACCCAGACCTGCATTCCCCAGGAGGTGGAGAGGACAAGCAGGTGCAGCAGTTTGATGGTGTTGGAGGGCTCCATGTCACTTGCCATGGCGTGCTGGATGGGGACAGGTCCTGTCATGTCAGCCGGGTCACCCCGAATTCGGCGCTGAGCTGTGGCTGCTGCTGTCACCTTGCTGCTCGCAGGGCAAATGCAGTTCAGGTTCCCAAACCTGCTTACTCAGGGAAAGCTTTGGAGCTGGCACAGCCCCGTTCCAGCCTCACCACCACACACCCGACTGGGCTGCAAAGCTGCTCTTCAGTCCCCTCGTATCTCAGGGCAGGGCACTGCGTCAGCACCTGCGAGCCACATGCTTGGGGTGGACTTTTGGCAAAGTCCAGCCAACGCCCCACTGACCCCTGGCAGCAGAAAAGAAAATCAAAAAAGGGAAGAGAAAAACTGGGACAAATTCACCTGCCCACGCCGTGGCCATCAGAGGCCTCTTGGCCAGGGGGAAGCCCTCTTGTTTAAAAACAGAGCAGCTTCTGCACTGTTTAACCAAAAGCCTGGGGGCTCCCAGGCTCACCCCCCTGCCCCAGACCCTTCACGAGAGCACGGGCAGGAGGCTTTGAAAGAGCTGCCTGATCCACTGCAAGGAGCTCTCTGAAAATTAATTAAAACAAAGCTTCTGGGAGTAGCCCATCAATACTGCTGCCTGCAGAATTCCTCCTCCTCCTCCCCTCGGCTGCTGCCTCGGGGCATGAATTACAGCGGGGCTGGCCTTGAGAGAGACACTGCCGTCTGATTCTATCCCACCGCTGCAAAGCAGATAAATATGCCCTGTATTGTGATATATTAGCTCCATGTATTTATTTAGGCACCCATAAAATCAGGTCCTTAAACCTTCTCATGATGGCAGCACACCGGAGAAGGCGCCCGCATCCAACCTGGAGTGCCAGCCTGTAAATCCCCAGCTGTATTCACGGCCTTTTCTTTTCCAAAAGCTTCTTGGCGTTGTTGGGGATTTTTCCATCCTCCATCAGCCCTGGATGGCAGCCGTGGTGCTTAGGTGGGGCTTTGTTCCCTGCATCACCCTGGGCAGGAAGGCAGTGGAGGGCTTTGCCAGCAGCCAGCACAGAGCCCTGCTGCTCCCAAGGTCCCCGATCTCCAAATGCTTTGCCTCCATGCAGGAATTAGCAGTGAGAGCTCCAAGGTGTTTTCATGCCGGTTGGAAGGTTGCTCAGAGCAAGGGGAAACTCCATTTTTTTAAAAGATATTAAGAAAAATGGTGACTGATTGCTGAATTGGTCCTAGAGCGATGCATTTTATGGGGAGGGCAAAGAAAGGGCTCTGGGGAGGGCTGGTAGGGACAGGGACCAGCAGGTCCCTCCTTCTCTGTGGGATGAGGCAGTGGAGATGGGTGTTCCAGGGATGCTCCGAGCTGCCCAGCCCTGCTGGCCATGCCCCAGATGCTGTAGGGCTGCAGTTTTCCTGCATAAGCACAAAGCACAGGAGGCTCTGCCGTGCCCCCAGGTCACTCCTGCTCCATCACCCTGCACCCCCAGGGACCCAGCCAGGCCGGAGCCAGGCCTGACCGGGGCCTCCCAGCAGGAAAAAGCACAATACTGGAGGAGAGGGAGAGGTCAGTTAAAGTTTAATGCTCAGGCAAATACATCATCCCCTCCACTTTAATCAAGCAGCAGCAATTCCTAACGGTGAGTAGGAAGGATGGCTCTTGTCCCAGTGTTAAAAAAGCAGGATTGCTCTGAGTTTTGGGAGATGAGAGGGCTCTATAAAAATTGAACGTTTTGTACCATGTTCAGACTAAGATGGCTTTATCTTTTGGAGGTTGGGGCCCAGCCATGCCAGGCCTTGAGCTGAGATGTTTATGATGGGAGATAGAGCAGAGATTAGGGGTTTATGGCCACAGCCAGCCCAGGGCTGGGAGCCACTGGAGGAGAGGGGCAGGAGCTCCTTGTGCTGGGTGGGGAATTTGGGTGGCAAATGGACTGGGTGCTGCAGAGGGACACCTGGGGCCCTGGAAAAGACCCCGTGGTCATTTCTGGCACCCCATGGCCTCACCTCAGCCCGAGTACAGCATCACCATCACTTGCTCATGGTTAAGCTCTACAGAATCCTTGGGGTTAAGCACAGGGCTCTGCAGGCAGAGGCAGGGGCACCTGGCACCCGTAGCACCTGCTGTGCCCAAAGCTCTGTGTGCCTAAGGGCTTCCAGGACTCGCTCATTTTCTTACAGAAACCTCAATGCCATCAGAAAACCTCTGGCTGTGTGAGCCAGGAAAGCTGAGGAGGGGGCTCTCCACAGGCCTGTGGCTGAGGGCAGATGTCCCCTGTGCTGTGACTGATGAGCACCATCTCCATTGTCACCCCTGCTTCATCCTTCCCTGAGCATCCCAGACTTAGGGGAACAAGGTTTGGCTCTGCCTTTTCCTTTTTCAGCACCTCTGAGGCAGTTTGGGGTTTACATCTCAAGGTGTTGGTGCACCCAGCAGAGGGGGACAAGGAGGGCAGTCCCCAAAAGCCACTTGCAGGGAGCGCCACCCCTTTCCTGCAGCACAGCCCTGCCTCAAAGTCCCCCACCTCCACCTGAGCCCAGGTGAGCTGTGGGTGCAGGACCCTGCTCCAAGCTCACCACACAGCAAGCCCCTGCAGCAGACACTCACCCAGAGCAGATGGGGATGTCCGTCCTTTCAAACACTTCTGTTGCTGCTGATGGGGTGGGATTTCAGCCCAGGAGGGGCAGGGGCTCTTTGCCAGCCCTGCCCAGGAAAAGGAGCAGCACTGGGGAGAGTGGGATGCTCCACCAGGCACCCCTGCACCAGGGAGGGGCACAGCAGCCACCCCACATCACTGCCCGCTCTCTCCCTTTGCTGCCTCAAAAGGAACCAGTTATGCCCCGCTGAGAACTAGTGAAAAAAAAATCTGGCTTGGGAAGATTTTGGATCATATAAAGATTCAAGTAGCGTTAAGTGAACTAGAAAACCAAGTCCTGTACACCAGCTTATAAAATTTCTAAATAAAACAATAAAAAAAGAAAGAGGAAGAGGTGTGACACATCAGTGCAAGGGATGAGGTGGTACAGTGATGCCCCTCCACCCCAGCCCCTGGGACCAAAGCCCCCAGGGAGGCAGGGTCCGGGTGCCACCGTCCCACGTTCCCTTCCGCCACAGAAGTGTCCCCTCATCTGTCTGCCTGTCCATCTGTCTGCAGGGGGCCGTGGCTCTAGAAGTCCTGCAGCCGTGAGATCAGGTCCTCCTTGTTCTTCAGCAGGAACTTCTCACAGGCCTCGAAGGTGGAGCAGATGTCGGAGGAGAGCCCCGCCACGTTGGTGGTGACGTAGGTGAGGTACCCCGGCATGGCCTGGTTGTAATAAGCCACCTGCGAGGCACAGGGCGAGGTCAGCGGGGCCACAGGACAGGGAGGAGCCTCCCCCGGGGGCTGTGGGATCACAGCCACAGCATCTCCCACCTTGCTCATCTCCTGTGACTCTGGCCAGATGCAGAAGCCGGAGCAGAGCGTCTCCCCGCGCGTGAACTCGGCCCTGGCGGGGTGGGTGGGCAGCGTCACCGAGCGAAAGGCCACCACGTAGGGGTCCCTGGGGACGAGAGAGCCCGGTGAGCTGGAGCGGCCTGCATGGCAGGGAGCAGGGCTCGGGCTGGGCACTCACCCCTTGCTGCAGGGCTTCCGCCGGGACGCCAGGATAACAAAGTCCTGCGGCTTGTTCTCGTTCCTGAGCTTCTGGCTCACCACGTGGTAGATCATGTCGTCGTCGTCGACCTTCTGGACAAGTTCAGCACTCCTGGAAGGGAAGGGGACCGGTCACAGAAACTCTGCTGTGCCCCTGAACCTGGGCCTTACACAATTACAGCCCACCAGCAGACCCAAAATATTTGGGGGGGGGGACCCAAAACAGATGTTTGCTCCAGCAAAGCGCAGCCATCAGCCCAGATGGAGCCAGGACAGGGACACACTGTGTGAGGGGTCTCTAGGAACAAGCAAGGTGTTCCAGGCTGCAAGGCAAGGTGTATTCTATTACCATCTGCATGGCAGCTGTCTTTTGTCAAGTGGGCAGTTTTTCTTTATCTCTTCCACACTCACTCCTCCCTCTGGGGAGACACCTGCTGATAACAGCTGTAGAATGTCACTGCATGGCTGATAAGAGCTACACCATCCCACTGGGAGATGTGAGCCCAGAGGGAGGAGCCAAGCATTGCTACCCAGATATAATCTGGGGATTCTGGAACACCAGCACGGCTTCTGCACTGGATTTCCCAGAGGAGCAGCAGCTGCCTCTTCTTCCACTGGATCTTCAGAGGAAGAGTGCACTTTTCTACAGGATCCCTGCTCCAGCAGAACCACCCCTGACACTGCAGGAGGGCTGCAGCCACATTTCCAATGGGACTGCTGCCAACACCCTGACCCACAGGGTGTCAGGTTGTGTTCTGGCCCTGTCAGTGTTGTTCTACTGTACTGCATTGTTTATTTTATCCTTTTATTTTCTTCCCTATTAAAGAACTGTTATTTCCTACTCCCATATTTTTGCCTGAAAGCTCCTTAATTTAAAATTTCCAGCAATTCAGAGGGGTGGGGAGGGTTTACATTCTCCATTTCAGGGGAGGCTCCTGCCTTCCTTAGCAGACACCTGCCTTTCCAAACCGAGACACAAGGCAACACACTGGCTGCCAGAAAAGCCCAAAGGGATGCTCAACCACAAGGCTTAAACCTGGGGGTGTGTCAGAACTCAGTGCATCCCTCTTGGTGTCCAGAGTTGCCGAGGACCCCACCAGGGGGCTCAGAGACCCTGGCACACAGCCCAGAACACCTGGGGATTTGATTATGACCCCTGGAGCAAATTACCTGCTTTGTGTGAGGACCTGAAAGTCACAGAGGTTTGAATAGTATAATAATAAAATGATTACAGGGTGAAAATGTAGATTTTAGGATTTTTGGTATGGGGGTTATGGGGACAAGATGGAGGAATTTGGGCATGTCTAGCCTTTCTTCTTCTTCTTCTTCTTCTCCATTTTCTGCAGTGATGCTGGCACTTTGGGATTGGTTTAGAATAGAAGTGCACTGCCTAACATAGGTGATGGGTATTGGGAATTAAGTCTAAATATGTTATACATAGTTTGTAGTATAAAAGGACAATACCGCCTCAGGGGCGGTCAGAGTGCCTGTGGCTGCCTGGCTGAGCAGTCCTCGGCTGGGCAGAAAGAAAATTTTATCGGTAAGAATTAATAAACAACTTCAAAACCAAAAAGTGAAGAGCTCTGACTCGTTCTTCGGACGTGTGGGGCGAAACAGAGACATCCTGCACGTCTCGGGGCAGCAGTGAACAACTGAACTCCGAGAGGGGTGTGACTCTGGGGGGCTGCAGCACTCACACGTAGTGGCTGTCCCACTCGTGCCGGCGCCGCAGGTTGGAGAGCAGGGAGAAGGCGCGGCTGGCCGGGATGCAGACGGACATCTCGATGCGGAAGGACAGGAACTTGTCCTCCTCCAGCGTGTACATCCGCACCTGGGGGAGCACAGGGCACAGCTGGGACTTGTTCCCACCGGGATTGGCCGTGTTTTGGGGCCCAGGGAGAGGGGACGGGGTTTGGCACCTTTTCCTTCTCTCTGGCGAGCGCCCAGTTCGCTTTGGCCACGAGCATCTTCAGCGCAGAGACGTTGTTGTAGCTCAGATAAACCTGGGGCAGGGGCAGCACGTCAGGGGCAGGAGGGGGAGCAGGAGGAGGAGCAGGAGGCAGCAGCTCCCACAGGGATCATCCTACCTTGTTGCTTTGGTCCCAGGGCACGGAGAGCGGCACCTCAGTCTGTTTGCAGGAGACGACGTATTTTCTGCAGCAAAGGAACAGCTTCCCTTATGAGGGGACACAAAGCACCCCCAGACTGTCCCTGCCCCCCAGTGCTGAGCCCCCCTTTTCCTCCTTCCTCCATCCCCACATTCCACTCGTTTTGCTGCTCACCGGTCCAGCCGAATTTTTTTCCTAGCACTGGCTTCTCTGTACCTCCTTTCTCCATCCTGATAAATGGGAAAAAGGCAATTAAGTTAATAAGAAAAGGAGGATGGAAAAAAACCCCACCCTTTTTGGGGATGGGAAAAGCATTCAGCAGTGAAGGGCTGGAAGGTGAAGCCCTTTTGCTTGCCAGCTGCCACCCTGGACACATCACAGTGATGGTCAATGATTAATTGTGATTTATTTCAGCATTATCACCACGCTCTGATCAAGTGGTGGGCACTGGCACATTAGGGAAAACCCTTGTTGTGGCTGCAAACCTGAACAGAGCCCCTGAAACAAAAACTGCTAGGTACCCTAGGAAATGTCCTCTCCTGGGGAAACAAAAGCAAAAAAAAAGCAGGTTTATTTTGAAGAAAGTGCTGATGGGGTGTTTTAAAGTGGGTGAGAGAAGGTTTCAGGGGCCCAACTTTGCCCGTGAGATGATCTCCATCATAGTAGGAGATCCTAATTGTAAGGCATCAAAAAAATCAGGGAACTGGACAAGGATCAGCCCAGGAGAAGCTGAGATGCATGAGTGTTTGCTTTGCCACTGTGCTCATGCGACAGATTTCCCTAAATATTTGGATCCCAGCAAATTATGGATTAGGATGCTTTGAAAGGTACAAAACAACCTCAACATTCCTTCCATGAAATTATAGAAAAGATGAGCTGGAATTTGCAGGCGATACTCTGCTAAGCCTTGCATGGCTAATACACCTCCCTCTCTGCTCAGGCAAGTGGTTTATTTTATTAGTGACACCGAGCAATCAACTCAATCCACTTGCTGTTGAGCAATTGCGTTCCCACCATCACAAAACTCCATTTGTTTTGCCGCAAATCCGAGACCCCTCGGGGGCTGAGTGGGATTTTTCCCCCGTGCCACCAGGCTGGGGAGAAGCCAGCCCTGCTGGTGCTTACCCCCGGCTCGGGTGCCACCATGGGCAGCGTGCGGGGCTGGCCCTGCTGGTCCAGCACCACGAAGGTCATGAAGGCGCTGTTGATGTGCCTGCGGCTCACAGACATCTCCTGCCCGTAGGCCTCGGCGCTCACCCCCACCTCCATGCTGCCGGAAAGAAGGGGGGATGAGGGAGCAGAGGGAGCAGAGGGCCGTGGGGAGGGCGGGAAGGGTGCCCCCACCACCGCCACGCACCTGTTCTTGAAGGCGTTGTTGACGATGGCTTTGAGCACCAGGCGGTCCCCAACTTGCGACGGCCCCCGAAAGTGGAACATCTCGATGGCCCTCAGCGTGGGGTGGGCGTGGCACAGGCGGCTGTGGGGACAGGTGTCACCCCCCTGGCCATGGCCCCACGCCATGGCACCCTCCCCGACCCAGCCAGAGACAAGGAGACCCCAAAAATGTCACCTCTGGATCCCAATGGCCAAAGCCAGCCGTGAGAAGGAACAATGAGCCAACTGCAATGAGTGTGAGCCTTTCCCTGGGGTGCCTCAGCACCACACACCTGTGGGACTCCCTGTGCAGCGTCACCCGAGGGTGACATGCTGGGCACCATCCCTACAGCCCAGCTGTGGCCAGACCCAGCCGCCTGTGTCCCCTCCCTGTCCTGGCTCCATCCGGGCTAATGGCTGCGCTTTGCTGGAGCAAACATCTATTTTGGGTCCCCCTGACGCCCTTGCCGGGTCACCTGGCTGCGATGGTGGCCACGTTCTCCATCCAGGCCATGATCTGCCCCCCGAAGGTGTTGCCCTGGTGGTTGGCGTGGGGAGGCAGCACCAGCTCCACGCTCTCCACGCGCGTCCTTTCCGCCGGCACCGCCCCGCTGCCGTCCCGCGTCTCCAGCTCTGCCACCAGGCAAAGGCAGGGCTCAGTGTGCTGTACGACCACAGAGCCCCGCCAGCCCTGGTCTGTCACCCTGATTTTTTTAAGTTTTTCTAAGCCTTCTGATGTTTACATTCTTGTAATGAACTTTCTCACACACTTCATGCAAATAACTTATTGGTTTTGCATTCTTTTATGGAGGACGAGAAATTTGATGGACTGTTGGTTTGTCCAGTGTCATTGGAGAGGTGGCACTTTCACCCTCCAGTCCACTGTCACTTTTGGAAATCTATAAATATTGGAGTCAGAAAATAAAAAGTCCCTTTTTTTCCTTGGAAAGAGCAGTGAGTCCTACAGGGACACTTGTCCCTCTCCCCACAGCTGCCCTCTCACTCCATCATCCCCCCAAACCTCCAGGCCTGGCAGTCTGGGATGGTGGGGCTGATCCCTACCCCACCATGGCATTCCCAAACCTCCACATGGTGATCACCCCAGCACCCTGCTGAGGAGTGGGATGTCACCAGTGGGCATCAGGGCTATTTTGGAAGCCAACGGGGCCTGGTACCAGTTTCCTGGGGGCTGCTGGTGAGCAGGTCCTTGAGCGTGTCCTTGTGCACCAGGCGCATGCGGCGGCGCTCGGCGGCGATGCTGTACTCGATCTTCTCCTCCTCCGTCTGTGGGATCACAGGCTCCAGCCTCACCTGCAGAGGGATGGGGCAGGGTTCAGCCCTGCTGGGGGACCAGCAGCAGCGAGCAGGTGCCCTCCATGCCCAGAGCCACCCACCGTGCATCCCCCAAGCACGGGACGGGGCATCACTGACCCACGGAGGAGCAGCGGCTGCCGAGATGGAAAGCTGAGCCCAGCCCAGCCTCACAGAGGCCATTTCCTTCCTGCCTCTGTGTGAGGCAGGCCACAGAGTCCCCCACCACCGGCCAGTGCTCACCTTGCTGCCCAAGGGGCCCTGTGCCACGAAGGTGGCGTACGCCTTGCAGATGCTGCAGTGCTTCCCGCTGCACAGGTCTTCGTAGCTCACCTGGATGCCCACCTGGGAGAGGGCACAGCACCCCTGAGAGCTCTGCTCACCAGGGACCCACATCCCACCACACACCCTGGCCAGAGCCAGTCAAAAATGATGGACATGTGGGATTAAAGCTGGGAATTGTGTGAGGATTTGGGGATTTGGCCATGTGGCTGGTGAGGACAGGCACGCACAACGGGGACAGGGGCAGGGGCACACACCAACCTCCATGCTGGAGTTAAAGGCTCGGTTCACTTTGGCTTTGATGTTGACAACTTGCCCGACGCTGAAAAACAGGAAGAGGAGAAAGGGTGTGGGGTTATTGAGGGACAACAGCAACCAAGCAGCTCCCTCTGAGGTTCCATGGCATTCCAGCTCACTGCCCACTGTGGCGAGGCTCCCTGGGAATGTGGGACATGCCAGATGGCCAGCAGGACACGGGGACAGCCACCCCCGAGGCGTGAGAGCAGTGAGAGGTCAGCCCTGAGCAGCTGTGTGCAAGCGGGACCCCAGGCCTGGGGTGACACCCGAGGGGGGCAGAGGTGCCCGAGGCTTGCTTGGCACCCCTGCCCGTGTGGGCATGCACGCTCCTGCCAGAGCAAACAGCTCCTCCAGCCTTGCATCCCCTGTCCTGCACACAGGACCAGCCACGGGGCCTCCCCACAAGCCATGGATACCTTGGGATAATGGGAGGCGGCAGGAGGCAGGGCCCAGCCAGGGGCATTTTGCACCATCTGAATGAAACTTCTGCTGGCAGCAAGCTGCTGCTCTCCTCTGTGCCTTCAGCGGGCTTCAGAGCACACACACAGACCCTGCAGCCTGAGCTGCTCCACACTGGCACCCACGGAGTGAGCAAATTAAACTTTTTAGTGACGCCGACAGCAGTCTTTACCAAATAACATGTTTAAATCAGGAATATTCCTCATTCCCCAAAAGAGGCCAGTGCTAGGAAACTCAGTGGAAAAATAAACCCTGTAACCACCCCTTCTCCAAACCCTGTGCCCTCACACGTGCCTCCAGGCTCCCAATGAGCTCTGTAAATGCCACACTCTGCACGTGTGCTCTGGCTGGAGCAGGAGTGGCAGGAGCTGGTGCCTCTGGCCGTCCCCCAGCACGGACCCTGACATGCCGGAGGGTTAGCAGGGTTAGGTGAGCAGCCCCTGTTGACATGCCATGCCTGGTCAGTGGGGTTAAGGCTCCCAACTCACGGCAGCACTGTGCTAGGCTGGCTGCTCTAGGGCCAAACTCGTCCGTACCCGAGCGCGCTCCTCCCGTCCCGCTGCCCAGCAGGGCTGGCAGACGGCTGGCTGGGGCAGAGAGAGACAGCAAACGTGGGGACAGGGTTAGAGGCCATGGAAGCAGCCCGATGGATGCTCTGGATGGGCTTGTGGCAAGGGGCATGCAAGGGCAAGGGGCCAGGCAGGCAGGCTGGCAGCCCCACATGTCTATATATAGCCCCAAAAGTACTTTATCTTCCCTGTGCTTATCAAACAGTAGGGGCCATAAATGCCACACGAAGCCCCACTCAAGGGTATGTGTGATCCTCCCCAGAGGCTGCACTTCCACACAGCAGGGCACAGGGACGGGGACAATCTGCTGGCCAGCCAGTGAGTTTTAAGCCAGTGATAATTTGGGGTCTCCTCCTCAAGCACCCACAGCTCCTCCCTGCCTCTCCCCCACAGCACAAGGGAGCAAAACAGCCAGGAAGGAGATCTGACACAAAACCTCCTCCACCTTCCAACAGCTCTGCAGGAAATCCCTGCCAGGCCCCTTGCTCAGAGCCTTGAGCTGGACCACAGCAAGTGGGATCCGAGCCAGGAGCAGCACAAATTCCCTGCCCCCTTGGAGCAGTGCCCAGCTCACCCCCGAGGAGGGACAAACGCTTTGCAGGGCTTGATGTGGTGCTGTGGAGTGGGCTTGGGGCTGTTACCATGGGGAAAAGCCGCCCCAGGAGCAGGGCATCAACCCCAGGGGTGCCACCTCTGCCAGCAGGAGGTGGCACGGTGGCTGCACCACATCCCCACACTGTGGATTTCTCATGGAGCTGAGCCCCAGGGACACGGGCACCTCGCGTGGGAGGGCAAAAGCGCGAGGTCAGCATTTCCTGGGAATGACAGTAAAACCCAAGACTGAGTCACACCTCTCAGTGCCAAACAAATCAGCTGACAGCCAGGGACCCCAGTGCCAGCCCTGGGTACCTGCACTGGTGCCTGCCCAGCAGGGAGCCTGTACTGCATGGATCCCATAGGCAAGGCAGGAACTGCTGGGCAGCACGGATCCTATACTGCATGGATCCTATATTGCATGGCAAACCCCCAGGGAGCCCCCTGGAATGGCACCCAGTGGGAACAGGCAGGCACAGGGGGTGTGGGGGCTCTGAGAGATGACCACAGGTGGGTGGCAGTACCTGGGCTTGCTGGGGGTACAAAAGGAGGAGACTGCTTTGGGAATGCTGGGTGGGAATGCTCTCAGTACTGGGAGCCTGTGGAGGACGAGGATGGAACCCTGGGAGTGTTTTTGTCCCCTCTCATCCCACCCTCAGCTCAGGAGAAACTTTGTCCCCTGAAACACCACATCCCAAGGGCTGCATGAATCAGAGGGGGGGGCAGCTCTGTGGGGCAGCACCCAGGGGATGCCAGGACCAGCCTGGGGTGGAATTTTGAGCGGGCACTGCCCAGCCTGACGCATCCCGCAAAGCTGGGACCACACGGCTGCTCCAGAGGCTGCAAGATTCCAGCTTTCCAGGGCACTAAATCAGAGCTGCTTCCTGAACAAAGCCAGGGAGGAGCTGGCGTTGGGGGAAATACCGGGAAGCCAACACAGCAGGAGCTCCCCAGGCGAGCAGACGGCGGATAAATCAGAGCAGACAGCGGCCCTGCAGCCTCGGCCCCTGGCTGCCCTGCCAGCCTGGCACTGCCACTGCACCTCCTGCTGCTCCTCTCCCGGGCACACTGCTCCAGCTCCAGCTCCAGCCCCTGCCCACGTTGCAGCGGGCAGAGGGGAAAGCTCCGTGCTTGCTGCGCGCGGTATTTACCTAATGGTGTGCTCAAAATAGATGTCGTCCATGGAAGCCGTGACGCACGGGCAGCCGGCGTGTCTCTCGGCTGGAAAGGAAAAACAAACTGCATCAGCACCTGCAGCAGCGTGCTGAGGGCGTGTGGGACACGAGGGATCCTCTGCCCCGTGTCGCAGACATGTTTTATGGAAAATCCTTTCCTTAGGATTCTTCCTCCTGAGAAGATGAGAGGCCTCAGGAACAAAATGCAAACAATGGTTATCTGCTGCTGTGGGATGCAACAGGTGCATCTGGGATTGGTCTCATGTGGTTGTTTCTAATTAATGGCCAATCACAGTGAGCTGGCTCAGGCTCTCTGTCTGAGACACAAACTTTTGTTGTGATTCATTTTCTATTCTTAGCTAGCCTTCTAATGAAGTTCTTTTTTCTATTCTTTTAGTATAGTTTTAATATAATATATATCATAAAATAATAAATCAAGCCCTCTGAAACATGGAGTCAGATCCTCGTCTCTTCCCTCATTCTCGGACCCCTGTGAACACAGTCACAGTCCCAGGCTGGTGACACTGGTGACACCCAGCCAGGGTCACTCTCCCTGCTGAAGCCCCTTGAATCCCAGTCCAGAGTGGGATTTGGGGTTTCTCCACCCACAGCAGCGTGGGTTTGCAGATGTTTGAAGGTTTGGAGGGTGTGCTGGTGTTTGCCTTCCTTCCATGAGCTTGCAGCTGTGGAGATGCACCAGCAGCTGATTCCACCTCCCCATACACAGCAAATATTTCAAAGCCACTCTGCTGGTGTGCAGCTTTTCCCTTGGGACTCCAGGAACCTCAGACTGCAAAACTACTCAGGGAACCCCATCCAACTGCAGAATTGCACCCATTCCCCTGTCATAAGCTCCCCGTGCTTGGCTAAGCTGGTGAGCTCCATTGCTTCCTGCTGAGTGGAGGAGCTCAGCCCACTCTGGCTGCGGCTGGGGTGCCGCCAGCCTGTGCTCCCCAAGCCCTGCACGGCAGGCAAGGAAAAGGGCAGCATTACAGAGAAAGCAGGCACGGATTTTGATCTGTCCCCAGGCCAGCAGGCATGCTGCAGTGCACGTCTCCTCCCCTCCTTGTCCTGCTCCTCTTTGCTCTCTAATTACTCAGCAAAATGCCGTGACGTGGGTCCCCAGCTGGCGTCACGCCGAGGCACACACCGTGCTGGACTGCCAGGGATGCTGCCCATGAGCTGCTGCCTTCCCTGGCAACCCAGCAGGACAAGGGCTCCAGAGGGACAGGACAGCTTACCAGAGGAGGGGATAGCTTACAGAGGGAGGGGATGGCTTACAGAGGGAGGGGATGGCTTACAGGAGGGAGAGGATGGCTTACAGAGGAGAGGATGGCTTACAGAGGAGAGGATGGCTTACAGGAGGAGAGGATGGCTTACAGGAGGGAGAGGATGGCTTACAGGAGGAGGATGGCTTACAGGAGGGAGAGGATGGCTTACAGAGGAGGAGATGGCTTACTGAGGAGAGGATGGCTTACAGGAGAAGGAGAGGATGGCTTACCAGAGGAGAGCATGGCTTACAGAGGAGGGGATGGCTCACAGGAGGGAGAGGATGGCTTACAGAGAAGATGATGGCTTACCAGAGGAGAGGATGGCTCACAGGAGGGAGAGCATGGCTTACAGGAGGAGAGGATGGCTTACCAGAGGAGAGGATGGCTTACAGGAGGTAGAGGATGGCTCACAGGAGGAGAGCATGGCTTACAGGAGGTAGAGAGAGGGTGGCTTACCAGAGGTAGAGAGAGGATGGCTTACAGGAGGTAGAGGATGGCTTACAGGAGGAGAGGATGGCTTACCCGAGAAGAGGATGGCTCACAGGAGGAGAGGATGGCTTACAGGAGGAGAGCATGGCTTACCCGAGAGGCAGGCGGCCGTGTCGATCCACTTGAGCAGCTGGCCGGTGCTGAGCTCCCCGCGGTGGTTGGTGTGGCAGGGCAGCACCAGCTGGCTCATCTGCACCTCGGTGGGGTTGTGGGCGGCCGGGGGGCTCGCCATGGCCCCCGGCGCCTCCTCCCGCTCCCCTGGCTCCCGGGCACGGGGTGCAGAGGTCGAGCCCTGCGGGGCACAAAAGCTCCGTTTTACCCCAATGGGAAGCGAATTCCCTGGGGAACACTGACCTGAGGTGACACTCCCCACACAGAGCTGGGAGAACCCCAGCCCTGCACAGCCCTGGACACCACCAAACCCACCCAGCCCTTGCCTGCAGCCAAAAGGGAAAAGATCCCTCTAAAAAACTCCATAGGGGGTTACTCCAGGTTTTCAGGCCATTTATCACCCAACCCCACTGCTCCCTCCCAAAACCCACGAAAAAACCCCTCTCAAAGTTAATCCCTCTTCTTGGAAGGAATTTTTCTCCTTGACAGCTTCATTTTTAGGGTGGGTTTGCTCTCCCGAGGCTGGACAGCGCTCCATACCTTCCACCAACACCCCCCTTTCACCAAAGGAAGCGCTGGGAGCTATGTGGTACCAGCAGCAGAGGAGGAGCATCCTCAGTTTGGGGTTGTTAGGGCAGTGAAACATGTTCTTTGTGCTTGTCCATTTGCAGGGCACAGAGCAGCTCCCCTGGCACCCTGGTGGGAAGCAGGGTGGCAGAGAGAGGAGGCTGAGGTGGAGCTGGCAGGGAAAACAGCTGATGAGAGATGTCAAGTGGGTCGTGTTACACAAGGGGTGAACTCGGCTAGCCTGGTGAGTAACTGAGCAGGCACGAGGAGCTGTCTGGGCTTCGTCAGAGCCCTTCCTTCCGCTTTCTGCTCCCGCTGCAGCTCCTGCTCCCAGCACTTGTTGCAGGAGTCCCGCTGCAGCAGCTTCCCTGCCCTTTGCTTCGCCCAGATTCTTTAAGGATGGGCTCATGCTGAAAATGAAGCTTTCCCGACTAGCCTGAGCTCGCTGCCTCTCAGAATAGCATTTTTCTCCAGCGGGTCTAACCTCTGTTTCCATAGCTACTGGAACACGACATCCCGGGAACGGGAACGGCGCAAACCTCGCCTGGGCAGGGACGCAGCGAGCGCCCCGAGCCCATGGCAAGGGTGGCATCCCCCATCCCACAGCGAGACCCACCCCGGCCACCAGAGCCCCTCCAGAAGCCTCCACACCCCTGTGCGAACCCCCCGGGCTGCTTCCCAGCACGCAGAAGCGCCTCCACGAGTAGCACAGAGCTATTTTGGGAAGGCAGCAGGCTCTGGGGGACGAGCCAGCAATGCAAAGAGCTCCAAAGGCGCCTGCTGCAGCGTGAGCAGACAGCCTGGCCCAGGACCCCGCCGGTCATTCTCCCGGCGTTTGACAGCTCTGAATCTTAGGGAAGAAGCTGCTGGCTGTGGGAATGTGCTGGGAGAGGATGCAGCCAGGCCTGGCACCCCCCTGGCACGGCCTGCGTTAGTAGCTGGCGGCACAACGGGAGCCGCGGGTTAGTGGCACGGCACGAAGGGTACCTGGAGGCCATTGCAACAGAAGCTCAAGATGTCTTCAGGGACTATAATATTCCCCTTGACCATTTTTAAGAGACACCTGGAAAGGAGCAGAGCGGCTCTGGTTACGGCAGGACGGGCAGAGACGGGGGTGGCTGTGTCCCAGCAGAGCATGCGGCGGGGCTGTCACAGCCTGTGCCCACATCCCACGCTGACATCCCTCCCGCCCCACTGACCCCTCGCCAGCGCCCGTCGGGGCTGTCAGAGCTGACAGGGAGAAGGGCAGGGTCAGGTCCCACGCTCACCAGCCCAGATGAAAGAGTCCCAGCTGTTCTGGGCAGCTGGACCAAGCACACGGTGCAGGGCCGTGGCCAGCCCCTCAGCCAGGGATGCTGTGTCAGTGTTGCTCACATGTGACACGGGGCTGTGCCTTGAAGCTCCCCTGGCCGGAGTGGTGGCACTGCTGCAGTCACAAGACAGCCAGGAGCACATTTTTGGCAGCAGGCAGGGCTGAGGCTGCCATGGGTGGTGCTGGGGGCAGCAAATGGGGAGCACTCGACTCCAGCAATGCTGCTGTGCCCTGCTCCAGTCCCTCTGCCTGCCAAACCCTGGCATTCCACAAGGGCATCGTGTGTCCTTGGGTGCCTGCAGGCTCCTGGGCCACGTGCAGGGTGACTGTGTCCAAGCTGGACATCGTGGTGGCATTGCAAGGAAAGGCAGCGTGGGAGGTGCAGCAAAAAGAAGGAAAAAAAGTGGAAGAGGCATCATATTTACAGTTTGCTTTTAAACACAGCATTGTTGGGCCCAGCTCCCCAGCACACATCCCTCTCCCATGCAGCTAAAACCAGGCTGCTGGAGGTAGCAGCTCTTTTCCCAATGTATGGGATTTTGGCAAGTGGGTAAAAAAGTGGAAGCTGTGGATTTGCCTCCTGCACCGTCAGGAGCTGGGGCATCCCACAGGGTGCACCCAATGTGGTCAGTACAAAACAAGACACAAACAGGAGCCTCTTGCATCCTCCCACCCCTGCCCCAGCAGCATTGGTTTTGCTTTCCCCAGCCCCATGACCTTTTCCCTGGCCCCACGACCTCTCCAGGCTTGTTATTGAGGTGTGGGAGCTTCCTGATGGCTCACCTGCCCTTGCAAGGGTTACTGTCCTGTTTGACAGGATGGGCTTGCTGCCCAGTGCAGGCACAAGGCGGTGCCCGTGCCTGGGGGTGCTCCTGTTACACCCCACAGCCCCAGCCAACAGCTCCAGAGGGACATTCCTTGGAAACCCAAACCTGCTGCTGGCTCGGCAGCGGTGTCACCTTGTCCCTGGGTTGCGTTAGCACGAGGGGGAAGAACACCCAGGGCTGTCTGCTTTGCCTCATCCCCCTGCTGCTTGCCAGGCAGCCCCAGCCCACGCTCCCAGCCCGGGCAAGGGGAGCGCCCCGAGACCCAGAGCCATCCAGCTGGTGGGTATTTGTGGAGTATTTGTTGTGGAAGCCAAGCCAGCAAGTGTCTGTCCTCATTAAAATCTTCAGCCTCGCTCAACTGTCACATTTTTAAAGCTGTTGACTGATGCAGCCCTCGGGTCACCATGGCAACGGGATGCAGTACCCAGGCGATGATGCTCTTACTCTGTCACCCCTCGAGTGACCCACTTCTACCCCAAAAAAAAAAAAAAAAGTTTGCATTAGGGAAAAAAAGATCCCTTCCAGCAGAATATTTTTCTTGCCTCCTGCCACGCTCACTTCCTGCGCTGCTGAAGGCGTAAGGAGCCCACAGAGCAAACAGAGAGGAAAACACACACACCAACAGCCCTGCAAATACTGGGGAGAGGGACCCCACAGCACCCCACAGCTGTCCTACACCCTGGCAGCGGGGTGTCCCACAGCACCAAAGCACCCACAAGCTCCAGGGAACGTTTCTGCTGTGAAATTCAGTGCTGGCCTCTTCAGAAATCACCGCTGCGCACGAACCTCCATTGCAAACCCTCGTGGGTGCCGCAGCTCCCCGGGATGATGCTGGGCGGAGATGCAGGAGAACAGCTGTACCCCCAAATCCCTGAGCCCACAGACAGCCGGGTGTTTGCTTCAGCCACCCCCAAGACAGTGGAAGAGAAGGAGAGACAAGGGTGAAACTGGGGTGGGGGCTCCAAGTGCTGGGCTTTGGGGGGGTCTGGGCAGAGCAGGGCAGCCTCACACCTTGGGCTACCCTCAGAGCTCTCTCGCCACCCCACTGCCACCTCTCCATTAGCTAATCCCCATTTTCCCTCACCTGGCTCTGTCTCCTATCCCCAGCCCAGCCCTTTGGTGTAACCTCCTCCCTGGAAGTATTTAAAGAAAAAAAAAGGGGGGAGATGGTGGGGAAGAAAGCGGCGACAATGAAGTTCTCATGGCGGATTATTGGTGTATAATTGAGCAATATCCATGGTAACAAGCAAATCTGTGCGCGTTAAAAAATCACCCTGACCTACTTTGGGAAATTCTGCCATCTCCACAGGGCAGTGAGGGCTGTCCATCCCCTGAGGCCCGGCCTGCCAGCAGTGACAAAGCCCTGGTGCCAGGCAGCAGCATTGGAGATGCCCAGCACAGCCCAGCCCCATCGCCCCACGCCCACCAGGATGGAGCAGGGTCCCCAGCATGAGAGCTGCTGCTCAGGATGGGACAAGAGGGACTGAATTGCCAGGTCACAGCGCGGTGAGGAAACACAGCAGCTCCCTGCAGTGGGTCTCAGGAGGGTGGCCAGCCCAGAAGAAAGGCCAGGACACACTGCAATGGGTATTTTTGGGACCACACATCGTGTTTCCTTAGAGTACATGGAGCAAAGCGAGGCACGGCGCCAGGAAAGTGCAAACCAAGGGTCAAAGGCAAGAGTGGGACACAGGACGACTCCTCTTACGAGGGGCTGATGGTTTTCCAGCCATCACCCATGGGAAAGCACCACTGAGTGTGGGCAGGGACACCTGCAGCACCCTCACAGCCCTCTCCAGCACAGGGTGAAGCCTCCCCAGCCCCAGCCGTGCCCACAGCCCCATCCATACCCGTGTCCGAGTGCTCTTTGCAGCTCCCATGAGGCTCCCAGGAAGGCTGGCGCTGGTTTGCCGGCACAGGGCCGAAGTCCCCCAGGGAGTGTCCCAGGGAACAAAGGTCTGGCTCCAGTGCAGGGGGAGACCAGAGCCATATGCCACCCCAGAACACCTGCAAACACCTCCAGGGCCGAAATTCTCACGCATGGGGACACCCAGGAGCGCCGCCCAGCCCAGGCAGCTTTGCCCTGCCGCCCACGGCGCTCCCAGGGAGGAGACTGCCCCAACATCAACACCTCCGTCTCAGAGCCCCACAGCTGGAAACCACCACAGTGGAGACCAAGCTGGTGCAAAGGCCCACACCCTGGTGGTCTTAACTGCGTGGTCCCCACAATGGGGGTCACCATGGCTGAGACCACTGGAGTAGGAAACACCCAGGTGAGCACCACCGGGATGTGGTGGTCCCCACCGTGGCCAAGACCACCTCATTTGAGGCTACTGGGCTGGAGACCGCATCGTGCCACCCACCCAGCCACCCGCACTGCCCCCAGCAGCCCCAGCACATCCCTCTGCCCTCCCCACGCCGCCACCATTCCCGGCAGCTTCCCAAATATCTGCCCCTACTTCTAAGTGAAAAGCAGCTGATTCAAGCCAAAGCCCCAGCACTGCTCCTGTCCCACCCAGAAGGACCTGGGGAGGGGTTGGTGTCCCCAGCTGTCGCCCGCTGTCCCCGCTGCAGCCCGAGGATGCCACGTCCCCATGGACGAGCCTCCAGCGCCCACCACGATGGAGCAGCGGCACGGCTCGCTGCCAGCCCCGAGGGCAGGAAAGCATCACCCGGGTGAGCAGGGGACCACCAGGGGCTTTCACCCCGCACCCTTCCCCCGGCAGAGCCGCCCAGCGCCGCTGCGTGCCAGCGCCAGCCGGCAGCGGGAGAAGCCTCGGAGCAGCTGCGCTCCGCCAGCCCCGGCTGATCCCCGCCGTGCCCGGCTCCCCGCAGCCCTCACCTCAGCCAGAAGAAGCTGAGCATTTGCGGGAGGTGTCGGTGCGGCGGCTGCCTCGGAGGAGAAGCGTCCGGACACCTGCGGGCGCGGGCGTCGAGGCCGGGCTGGCGCGGAGCCCTGGGCCGGGGCCAGCGCACACCCCCGCCCGCTTCCTCAAATATGGCCAGGCGCAACTTTTCTTAAGGTAGCGCTTGGCAGATCCCGGCCCGCCTGGAAAATGGCCGGCGCTCGGGAGCTTGGCTCGGGATGCAGCCGGGAACGCGCCGGGCTGGCTGCGGAGCCGGCGGGAGGCACGGGCGCGCTGCCAGCAGCTCTGCGGAGCGCGGTGGTGATGCTGGCCTTCATCCCTGCCCGGGGAGCAGCTCCTGGCGTGGCATCCCCTCCCCTGCCCACTCAGCATCCCCTTCTGCCCCCGTCACCCCAGCCAGGGGCACCCAGTTAAGACTTACCTGAAAATATCAGCAGGACCCGCAGGTGCCCACACCGAGCCCGCAGTCCGGAAAAACCTCGGCAAACTTCTCCAAAGCCAATCCAATCCACGCAGCTGCTCCTCCGTAGTACCTCTGATAGGGCTTGTCACAAACCCTCTTTTTTTTTTTTTTTTTTTTTTAACAAGGAAATAAAATGCAAATCGCCGTGTCACCGCATCGATGACTGTTGGGTTTAGTGGAGGTGTTGTTCTATTGGTGTTTGATTTTAATGACTGCTGGGTTTGGTGTTGTTCTGTTTGTACTTGATTTACACACTTTCACAAGTGACTCTTGGTTATCAGCCTACAAGAGTTTGATCAAAGCTCTTGGCAGGCACCGGCAGCACAAGAATTGCCACTGGAAAGCCAGCAGAGAAATAATTGAGCAATTTCAACGGGAAATAAAGCCCCGCTCTTTTTTTGGTAAATAAAAATAACAAAGCACTGAAACAGGGCAAAAGCCCCTGCCTCAGCCGCCTAAATTTTAGGCTGGTTGTGGAAAACGTTCATCAAAATGCTAGAGCCAGGCAGAGGGGAGGTGGGACACCGGGATACCTGTGCAAGGGCTGGGCAGGGGTGGAGATGGGGCCCAGCTCAGGGTGATGACCCCCTGAGGGGGTTTGGAGCCCTTGGGGGATGGAGGGAGCTTTGCATTGCACAGGGTGATTGATCTGATCATGGTGATGGAGAGTCTCTCTGGAACGAGATTGTTGCCTGAGGACTTTAACCCCACTGAGCGTTCACTGCTCAGCTACTTGGATAAAATCTGCATTCTTCATTCCAAGAGCAGCAACAGGAGGCCCTTCCACCCTGCACAACCTCTTCCATGTCTTGCAGGTGGCTTTGCACGCCCAGATGCGATTAAATTCCGTAATTTCAGAAAACAACATTTCCTTTAAAGCGTTCGCTTTTGGGACACCAAATAAGACATTTCCCACCAGGATGATTTTCTCCCCACTTGCAGCAGCCCAGGTGCCCTGCAAACCAGATGGCAGCAGGCATCCTCCAGAACATCTCCCCACCTTTAGCACTGCAGGCCCTTGGCCAGGAAGATCTTCAGGGATCTCTCCCTCCCTCCTTAGGACTGTTTGTTTCTGCAGCCAGAGATCAGGATCAAAAGGATTGTGAAAACGATTCTTCCCACTCGCCGGAGTCAGAGGGAACAGCACAATTAGAAACACTTCACATGCTTGACCCACGCTCGAGCCTGCAAACAAAAGTTGCAAGGAGAGGCTGATGTTTTCCAGGCCCAATTAGCATAATGTTGTAATTCCCGAGCGCTCGGGCTGCCTGCATCCCTTCGCCCCGGCCGGCTCCGGCTCCCTCCTCCTGATCCATCACCATATGCCCGTCTTTTACAGTTCTTTGGTGCGTGATGCTCACGGAGTGGATAATTAGCTAAATGAATTAATTGACATTCATACTTGCAATTAGCAACCGGTTACAAGCAGCTATTCTCCTTGGGACGGCTAAAATTTCCCGGGGATTGGCGTTAAAACACTGGAAAATCGTTCGGGGTAAATAACCGGGCGGGCCGTGAGCGCGGACGGCGCCCGCGTCGTGCCCGGGCCGTGAGAGCCGCGCCGCGGTGAGCAAGCCCGTGCAGGAGCGGAGCGGGCTGCGGAACGTGTCGGGCAGTGCTGGATGTGCCGCGGCTGCTCGCGAGGAGGAGGAGGAGGAGGAGGAGGAGGAGAACTTTCCAGCTTCGGAAGAAACGCGGGCCAGATGGGCGGCTCCAGCCGGCGGCTCCCACCGCTCCCCGGCTCACCCTTTCCACCCTTTCCACCCTTTCCACCTTTTCCACCTTTTCCATCCTTTCCATCCTTTCCACCCTTTCCACCTTTTCCATCCTTTCCACCCTTTCCACCTTTTCCATCCCTTTCCACCCTTTCCACCTTTTCCATCCCTTCCACCCTTTCCAGCCCCGCTTGCCGGGAGCTCGCAGCCAGGCCCCGGTAAGAGGAGGCTGCTCGGGCAAAGCAATGGAAATTGGATGTCGTGAGTGTTAATTAAACCATTAATTACTGCTGAGAAGGGGGGGAAAAAAGTGACCTGTTGGTTTTATCTCTTCTTGGAGTAGTTGGGAGGACGAAGTGCTCAGGGGCTCGGTAGTGGGCGAAGGGGGCGGTGGCATGAGGTTGATCTTTGTGGAAATGTAGGTTTGTCAGATTTTTAGGGGATGCTGGAGACGCTGCTGATGCAGCCACAGCTAATCCCGGCACCCTGTGAGGCCAGGGAGTGGGACCCACACTGGGGACGGGGCTAGTGGAGACTGAGCAGCTCTGCTGTGCTGCTGGGGGAGACAACAACGGGGGCTTGGACAGGCTCCCAGGGGCTTGGTCAGGATTCCAGGGGCTTGGTCAGGATTCCAGGGGCTTGGACAGGATTCCAGGGGCTTGGACAGGCTTCCAGGGGCTTGGTCTCCTGTGGGGGAGACTACAACAGGGGCTTGGACAGGATTTCAGGGTGTCCCAAACTGCAGGGATCCCACTCCCAGCCGTGGGGTGCAGTCAACACCCACAAGCCCTGACAGTCTGCCCCCACAGCCCCTGAGAGGAGATGTGCAGGGACCCCACGCCCCCAGAATGCAGCAGGGGTGGGTGAGCTGAAGGTCTCCTCTCCCTGGAAAGTGCCCCCCAAAGCTGGGCACCGACGGGAAGGAGGGAGGGCAGCACACAGGCACCGCCGCACAAATGGCTCGTTATGGAAAAGAGGACAAAAAGCGACACTAATGCACTTCATAAATCAAACTCTCCCGTCCTGCTGCTTCGGGAGCTCTGCACCGGCAGGGAGCAGAGCCTGGGCTGGGGCTACAAGGGACACCCAGGGAGGAGGAGCCCTCCCAGCGCTCAGGGACAGCACTGGGGTGCCCTGCCCTGTGCCAGCCTCTCAGCCTGGCAGGCTCTGCTCCCCGCGGTGGCTGCAGCAGCTCTGGCTGGCACAGAGGCAGTGGCACAGGGTGACAGGACAGGCTGATAAAGGCACCCCACGAGCCTGGGTCTCCCTCAGAGAAAGGCTCTCCCACGGCTCCTGGCACGGCCTCAGGACTGCATTGCTGTGCCAGGAGCCCCGTTCTTGGCTCCTCCGAGCTATCAGAGCTTTAGATTTCCCTGGCAGAGCTGGAGTTTGGCTGCTGGGGAAAGGGACCAAAAAAAAGCCAATCTCAGAAGAGAGGCAGTGGGAAAGGCTGGGCCAAGGAGCTGTCATGCCACCCCTTCAGCTACTACACACCCCAGCAGGTTCTCAAACACACTGCACAAGATAGCAGGGAGGCTAATTTTTCTTTAGCTGCAGGCAAAAAAAAAAAAAATCAATTACAAGGTAACCTATTTTTCACCTCCTCCATTGGTATTTACTTAATTTCAAGGCCGGCTTGCCCACCCTGCCAGGGAGAGGATGAGGGAGGCCGAGTGCCATGGGGCTGAGCCAGGCTCAGGGTTTAGTTTGGGTTTAATTGAGACACCAAAGCTCAGAGCAACGAGGTTCGTTTGAACGGGACAGCATGTGACATGGGACACCCAGGCAGAGTCCAGCCCTGGTGGGATGGGGAGCAGGAAAAGCCCAGGGGGAAGCAGGACCTTCTGGAGAAGGTTTGGGAGGTGCTGGTGGCCCATGTGGACAGGGACTGGGGGTCCATGGGGACAGGAATAGATCCAGGCATCCACAAGAGCAGGCAGAGCCCAGGGGATTCCTGGGGACAGGAGCACTCAGGGGGTACATGAGGACAGGGCCATCCCAGGACAGCCCACGGACACTCGGACATCTGGAGGGGTTACACAGACACAGGACACCCGGGGGCACAGGGGGACAGGACACTCATGGGGAGGGGGGCACAAGACATTCCTGGACACAGGAACATAGGATCCATGGGTACACAGGGACAGGGACCCCCGGGGGACACACGGACACGGAGGGACATATGGATACAGGACACAGGGGGACACAGACACAGGGGGACATAGAGACACAGAACACGGGGAGACATACGGACATGGGAGGACACACGGGGGGATACTCGGACACAGGGGGACACACGGACATGGGGGGACACATGGACACGGGGGGACACACGGACACAGGACCCGGGGGGACACACGGACACGGGGGGACACACGGACACGGGACCCGAGGGGACACACGGACACGGGGGGACACACGGACACGGGACACGGGGGGACACACGGACACGGGACGCCCGCGGGTCCGGGCGGTGCCGGTGCCGCCGCACGCCGCCAGGGGGCGCCGTTGCTCCGAGCGGCCGTGCGCGCCCCCCCCCCGCTCCCCCCTCCCGCGGCCGCGGCCGCCCCGGCCCGGCCCGGCCCGGGCCGCGACCCGCCCCGCCCGTCCCCGCCTGTCCCCGCCTGTCCCCGCGGCCGGGGGCGGGCACCGCGGGGGGACGGCGCCCTCCGGTACCCCCCGGGCCCCCACGGAGCGGGAGGAGGGCGGCGGGGAACGGGGGGGGGTGAGGAGGAGGGGGCGGGGCGGAGCGAGGCTCGGCCAATCCGCGCGCGGCGGTTTCAAGAAGCCCCTTCCGTGCCCCGCCCCGCCCGCGCGGCGCCGCGCGGCCCCCGGGGGGGACCCGGCCTGAGGGGGGAGGGACCGGGACTGGGAGCGGGATCGGAACCGGGATCGGGATCGGGACACGGCCCCAGTGCCCGCCCTGTCGCTGCCCTGGGGGAGGGCATCGCCCCCACGCGTGCCCGCAGCCGCGGCGCTTCGGGTGCCGCCAGCGCGGGGCTTCGCCTCCGCGTCCCGGGCTGCCGGGGCAGGGTGGCACTCGCCCCCGGGTGATGGTGGGGACGCCCCCCAGGCCTTTATGAATAATGCAGTGTTATTAATTATGCAATTTAATTAATTATGCGCATGCAGCCTCTACCAGCGGATCGCTGCTGCTGCCTACATTAAAAGCCTTTTGCTGGTTGGGGTTCTGCACCCCGGAGCCGCTCAGGGCACCGGCGATGTTTGGGCACCGGAGATGTTTTGGGCACCGGGGGTGTTTTGGCCAACGCCGAGCTCCCTCCAACCGCCGGCACAGCTGCGCGGGTAAACAGGAAACCCCGACACCGCAGCTCCGGCCAGAGGCAGAAACCCCGAGCCCGCGGCAGGCAAATGCTCCTTCCCAAAAACAGGAGCGGCTCGGCGGGCGTGGGGATGGATGGGCGGCAGAGCCCCCCGGCAGCGCTGCCTGCGCCGGGTTCATTTGAATGCGAGCCATGCAGAGCGCTCGCCACCGCCACTGAGGTGTGGAAATCTCGCCCAGACGAGGAGGGGGTTCTTCCTGCTCTCTCAGGTTTAGAGGGAAAAAAGAGCCTTATTAGAAGACAGGGGTTTTAGGTACCAAATCCAGCCGCTCTCAGTGGTTGTGTGGCACTCCAGGGAGGCTGTGAAATGAAGGGGTAGTTTTGGAGGGGTGCAGGGAGTGTGTTGGATGGAAGCCCCTCTCCCATCCTCCACATTAGCATCTCCAGTCATCATGGAGTTTTGGTTTTCCCGTGGGAAAAGGGAATACCAGGCTGTCAGCAACATGGAAAATAAAACAACCTATAGCTTGGTCAGAATTAAAGTTCAAAATCCAAACTGCCAGCAGCGGTGCCTGGCGGGAGGACAGTCCTGCAACAGGCTGGGGTGCAGTGTTCCAGGCAGGAATGCAGCCTGGACTGCCAGGATGGCAGTGGTGTCCGTCTGCCAGAGCACACTGCCCACACACCCGCTGTGAACAGGGGCAGTGTCACTGTGGGGGCTCACGGAGCCTTCAGAGCTACTGCACCTTCGTAAGTGCAGGGCACAATTAAGGATGGAAATGTTAAAAATGTGCTTATTTTTACAGGTGATCTTCCAGCAGAATATTCCCAGTGAACTGACAAGCACAGGCTCTCTTCCCAGCAATGGGCACCCGAAAGAGCCCTGAGTAGAAGCTGCCAGGCAGTGATGGACCAGCAGTTCAAGGAAGGGGCCAGGAGAAGGGAAGCTGGGAGGTCGGGAAAGGCCAGCTAACCACCGAAACTCGGGAGCATTTTGCTATCCTGATGAGCCTCAGTGGGCAGGGGTTTGAGGGCTCCTTTCTGCTCCTGGAAGTCAGGGATGGGTGCAGGGATGTCGCCAGCCCAGGCCAGAAGCAATAAAGCGCCTGGAGTGATGCAGCAAAACAGGATGGAGTCGCGTGTCGAAATAAATCATCCATGGAGGCAAGGCAGGGAGGAGGAGGAGGAGGTTTGCTGCTCTCAAGCCTCCCTGTGTCTAACAAAGCCTCAGAAACCCCAGGTGGGCAGCAGGAGCTGGGGCAGGATCCAGCCAGCGTGGCCCCAGCTGTCCCAGAGCAGAGCCGGTCCTGGCCAGGCATCCTGCTGCTCCAGCTCTCCCAGGAGCTGCTTTTCCCATCCCTTCCCGGCTCCCACGGCTTCACCTTGTGGCAGGCAACGCACAGAGCTGCCAGGAGTGATAAAATGGCTGTCCCCCAAATTTATGGAGTTTATCTGTGAATAACTCTCGGAGGTGAAGCGGCCGTTGAGCCGGGCAGGAGGAAGGCTTTGCTTGGGGAAAAAGCTCTCCCAGGGGCCGTGCAGGGCAGGCAGGAGCCCAGAGCCCGTTCCAGGGGCCCAGAGTCAGTCCCAGGAGCCCAGAGTCAGTTCTGGGGCCATGCAGGGCAGGCAGGAGCCCAGAGCCCGTTCCAGGGGCCCAGAGTCAGTTCCGGGGCCAGCAGGGACGTGCCCTGTGCCCCCCAGCTCGCAGGGCTGGGGCATGGCCGAGGTGAGCTCGCCGCTCGCCCACGCTGGGGGAAGCCGAGGGCTCGTTTCCCATCTGCAGCGTGTTTATTAGGAGCTAAGTCATGAAGAGGCTTTGGCACATCTCCGTGGCTCCTGCCGAGCGTGTTTAGCACGGCAGAGATCGCTGCTTCCTCCAACAGCACGTGCGTGCCCGGGATTTCCGTGCCGGCCAGGCGTTGTGCCCCGTGCTCCCTTCCCATGCCAGTCTTTTCTTGTCCCCCACAAAAAAGGTTGTATCCATGAGCTGTGGAGCAGCACCCTGGTTCCTGGGGAAGCGCAGCTGAGGCTGAGCAGGCTGGAGCCTCCCCCTCATACCCCCTCCCCACTCTGCTGCAGTAACATCCATCCTAAGTCTCTGAGCCTCTTCTAATTTTGGAGGCCGTTAGCAAAGCAGGCACTGTTGCAGCCAAAGGAGGCTGCCAATGTTTCCTTTAAAAGCTGCTTTCACTCCGAAGGACTCTTCTAGATGGTTTGCTTTTAATAGCAGGCTGCAGGGTGCAACGCCCAGCTCGTGGCCAGGGCTCTCTTTGGAGCAGGAAGGGACTGGGTGGCACAGGGAGCAGGGCTGGGGACGTGCAGGGAGCCACACACATCCATGGTGGGCCGTGGCAGCGCACACGCGCATCCCTTTCCTGGGCCAGACCAGCAAAGAGCCTCAGCCCCTTGCAGAGCTGATCCCACTGCAGCCCATTTCCTCTTTTTTCCCTCGCCGGCTTGTGGGGAAATCTTTCTAGCAGAGGGGGACAGACACGGCTTCTTCCCATGGTGATATCTCAGAGGAGAAGGAGAGGCCAGAGGAGCCATGGAGAAGCAGGAGGCAGTGAGGTCAGCACGCTGGTAGGTGTGAGTGCTTTGCAGAACCCAATTGCCGCTTCAGTATAACCAGATTCAGGAAAATGAAGCTGAAGTGTGAAAAATGAAAGTGAAAAGATAGGAACCAACCCACGGCTATTTATTCTAAAAATACTGACCTAAATACTTAAGCGCACATATAAAAGTAGTTGTCTTTGCTGATTTCCTTTATGAGAGTCTCCTGGTTTGGTTATTATTTCACTCAGAAACCAGAAGATGAGGATTTTTGGAGACATGGAGACTGCGTTCCAGCCTGGCACTCCAGAAGTCGTTTGCCCAAAGCTGTATGCCCAAATGTCATCTGAAAGCCCAGCTTTGAAATTCACTCATTAAGCTAACGAGGCCCTGTGGTGAGCTGATCAGAACAGGAAAGGTTTTGGCAGGGTCTCTGCAATGGCTCTCATGTTTCTCCATGGGTGGGATGATGGCAGTGGCTATGGGCACACTGTGGGCATGGCAAAGCCCCCAGAAGAAATCTGGGAGCAGGGGGAGGCACTGGGGCAGTGGTCTTGGCACAAAGCATCCCTCAGCTCGTGGCATTGGCAGAGCTGGGCTGCAGGTCCCATTGGGGCTGTTGCACACATCTGGGCTGGGATTCACATCTGGGCTGGGGTTCACATCTGGGCTGTTGTTCCCCTGGGCTGTTGTTGCAGGCAGTCACCAGCCTCTGCCCCCTCCCCACTCGTGTGGCAGCAACCAGGGCCAGGATGTGGGGAGGCTGTGGGCAACCTGAGCACTGAGCCCGGCTTAGTGCAAAACTCCCTGGGACCAGTGACACGACAGAGCTGCACCTCTCCTGCAGGCAGCCCTCTAACTAGGCATTTTGGGGTTTCCAAAAATGCACCCCTGGAGGAGTCTGGGCCAAGCAGTGGGGTGGATGCTGAGGGAGGCCCAAGTGCACAGGGATGGACCCTGCACGGTCACAGCCCCCGATGCAGCACCGTGACCTGCTCTACACGACCTTCCTGGGGAAGATTATGAAAGTGCATTACGTGTGGAGGCAAAACGGATGGAGGAGCAGGCAGGAGTGCTGGGTCAGCAAGTCGTGCAGGCTGGATGAGCGGTGAGTGCTCAGAGGGAGAAGGAAGACACCAGGCTGAAAACAGTAAAGGTAAAAGCTGGGTGGGGGGGAAGTGGCTCCCTGCCTGAAGGTCTCAGGGGGAGAGCCAGTCACAGCGTTTCCATGGGACAAAGTGAAGGTGCAAGCCCGGAGAACACGAGCTTCACAAAATGGGTTGGATTGGGTTTTTTTCAGTCAGAAAAAGGGGTGCTCAGTGCCGTGAGGGAGCAGGAAAGGGCTCCCTTTGGAGTGTGGTCTATGGCCTGGGGGAGAGTCTGTTCCATACAGCGTTCTGAGAGCAGAGGATGGATGAGCACCAGCCAGGTCTCCTCACTGCCTGCTGGGAAGCGAGGTGGCCATGCATGGCTGGGTGCATGAGCAGAGCCAGAGCAAGCCTTCCAAGCAGCAAGAGCTGAGTTTGAAACCTTGGAGGACGTTGCAGAGGTGAGTGTCCCTGAGGACACTGGCTCCAATGGCAGGCTGCTGACTGGAAAGCCTTCCCTATAGCCCTGAGGTCCGCCTTCCTCCCACAATACTCCCAGGAGCACTGGAGGAAACCCTCGTGGGCAGCAGAGCCAGTTGGACCACAGTTCACCCTGCAGCAGCTTTTTACCTAAAATAAGGCTGCTAAAATAAGTACCCAAACTGTCACCGCGCTCGCAGCAGATTTACAGCTCTGTGCACGCACCTGGCACTGCTCCACCCTGCTGTGGCAGCACCCACGGGGCAGCAGGGGAAGGTCTGCTGCAAAACCCAAGGTCACCCTGTGTCCGAGGGGCTCTGGCCCCGTGGCAGGGCGCTGGAGGGGCCGGCTGGCTCAGGGCACTGCTCGCAGCACGTATCAGCCAGAGACAGATGGAAGAGGTGACAGATAAGGGACTCAGCCTGGAGAAGGAACAGGAGAGATAGGACCCAAAGGCTCTGCCCCGGCAGAGAGAGGAGGTTCAAAACCAGCCCCAGCAGAGCTGGATTTAGATCCTGTAACGCTGGCTGGGTGCCTGTTCCTGCCTAAACCCCTCCTTGCCCAGGGCAGGGGGTGAGGAAACCACTGGTGTTGAAGTGCAGATACTTATGTGGGGCAATGGGGCTCCTGCCTGGCCTCCAAGGCAGCTGAAAACTGCTGCTACTCTGGAGAGGCTGCAACCCTTCATTGAGAATGGTTGGCATTGGGCACAGTTTGGAGGGATGTCCTGTGGGATGGCTGAGAAAACTCCAAGATGGGCACCGTCCCATCGTCTGTAGGGTCTGTAGGCACACACAGCTCTGCTGGCACCCCTGGGAGGGTCCCTGCTATGCCATTGCTGTAGGAGACTGACAGGCAGCGCTTAGATGTGACCTCTTGAGGCATCCCTCACTTCATGCCAGTGCCCTGCTTGGCCCCACGTGGCAGCCACCAGAGCTCAGCCACAGGGAAGGAGCAGGGTCAGACACAGACAGCACCATGTGGGAATGTCAGCAGCACTGCTGGGAGCCAGGCTGGGGCTGTCGCCCTGCAGGACCACAGCTCCTGCATGCTGGTTTGCGTGGGGAGAGGTATTTAATTGCAAAACGTCCCTTGCAGGGAGACGAGGGCTGGTGGCAAAGGAGGTGGGAACGAGGAGAACCAGACTCGCCCAGAGCAGCTGGCACTGGCAACAGGCGAGCAGAGGTGACACCTTGTCAGGGTAACCAGGGTCTGACATTTTGGGTTTTGCCTTTGCCCCGTTCCTCAGGAGTCAAACCACAGGCGTGCGTTTGGGGCTCGCAAGTTGTGCTCCTCAGACAGGGCAGTCCTCCTCAGCTTTATCTCCGTCTCTTTCTCCCTCTGTGCCTTCTGCCTCTGCTTGTCTCCTCTGCAATGCCAGGAACCCACAGAGCCAAACCCCAGCGATGGGAATGCAGCATGGTTTTCCCAGCTTTCCCAGGGGAAAGCCCAGGAGCTGTGTCCCACACGGGTGCTCCTGGGCTCCTTCGCAGCGCGTGCCTGCAGCCGAGGTTAGCGCAGGAGCTGCGGGTGAGGAATGGGAGCTGCCACGCTGGGAGCTGCTGGGGAATAGCTGCCACGCTTTACATTCACAGCCCATCTATTTTGCAATAACTTCACCATGATGTTCCCACATAGACAAGCCTAAGCTAGCATAGATAATGAAATGGGTTAAAGGAGACAGGCGGAGGGAGAGGAGAGGAGCCAGCAACTGGTAGTAAATCAGGGAGAGAACAGGGTTACTTTAAATTCAAGGTCTTGGTGGCAGGGCAAGTTTGGTTTGTGCCAAGAGGCACGGGGTGCAGAGGATGAGACACAACAGCGTCTTCTTGGTGGGGCCACCAACTTGTGTCCCCCACCAAACCCCACCCTGCTCCTGTCATTCCCCTGTGCCTGCCCCATGGGTGTCACTGGGATTAGGCACAGCCAAGGCACCCATCCTGGCTGGTAAAGGGTGGTCAGAGGATCCTGAAGGACGATCCTGGCAGGGCAGGCAGTGGGGCTCTGCTCTTCAAGGCCTGCATGAGTTCTTGGTCAGGGCCTGGGGAGACCCAAGCGCTGAGACTCCCCCACCTTTGGCACGGGCTTCGAGGCAGTCCAAACAAGCTAATTAAATCCTGCTCTGCTTAATCAGAGCCATTGAGCACCAGTCAGAAGAAATTAATCCCGTGTTTTATTAGATGCTGTTTGAAGTCGCGTTTGGCACCTCGTCCTCAGTTCTCATCTCCTTCTGGGGAAGGAAGAAGGACATCTGTGGGGAAGAGCGAGGGTGCAGCAGATGGCAGCGGGGATGATTCAGGGGCTCGAGGAAGGAGCTGCGACTCCAGCGGCATCCCTGGGGTGGGGGGGAGGACGAGACACCTCTCCCTGCATCCCACAGCCCACCCCTCCCCACAGCTGAGAGTCTGTGAGCCAGGCAGGCATCCCAAAAATACATGTTCCTCCGCATTGCATGCTAATGGCTCTGCTCGAGAGGTCCCACCGCAATTAAAGCACAAGGAGCATTAATATGCAACGTGGAGAGGCCACTCTTCCCACAGCTACTCCCTCCCAAACCTGTCCTTCCTGCTGCACATCCCTGCCCACTGGGAGCCTGCCCACGGGGATCCCACAGCAGTCCCAGCGGAGCCGCTGGCAGCGTGCGGTAAATTTGAGCCTTCCCTTTGCCGTGCCCAGGGGATGCTGCCTTTTCCCCCTGGCACCAGGCACCTTCTCCTGCCTTTGGGCTCAGTGGAGCAGGATCTGTTGGGTGCCCACCAGGTGGGTGCCATGCAACGCAGCCCCGGCACGGGAGACACCCTGACAGCTGGGAGAAATCCACAGGCAGGTGTTTGAAACAACCAGCTGGGTGATGGTTTGGCGTTTTTAATGACTTCTGGTGCTTTAATTGCTGCAACCCAAGAAAAACTCCTGACGGAGAGAAAGTCTGGCCAAAGTAAGGCAGCCCACAGGTGGCCCTGCACAGCTTGGGAGCTCTCAGTAGCCTTGGTACATCCTCCTGCCACTCGGCTAGATGAAGCTGCTGGCTTTGGGTGTGGGGAATTTATTTTTTCCTAAATTTCCTGTCACAACTTGCGTTAAAACTTTGCAGAGCCACTTAATTGCGTTCTGCGGTGGTGATGATATGAAATTAGTCTCCCTTCTGATCTTTAGCTAAGTTGGTCCAAAGCACCAGCTTATAATTTGCTCTAATCATCAGGTCGGGGGAGATGTGAAGGCAGGGCCGGTGCCCGGTGAATTCACACGGGCTGGGAGTTTCCACCCTCACCGTGCCAGCATTTGGCACCCGGCAGGTCGGGCTCTGCCACCCTGGGATGGCAACATTGATAATTTATTTTGGTGCCACTTTGGGAAGTTTTTCATCAACTGCTCTTGGCCATTTCCTCTGGAAAAAGCTGGGAGCTGTGAGGAAGAGGAGGGAAAGCCGAGGTGGTTTCCCATCTCCCTTCCTGGCCTGCTCTCTCCTCTGAGCATCTCGGAAACATCCTCCACTCCTGCCTGGAGACCTGGAACCAGACTGCTGAAGGCACCTGGAGAGGAAGGGATCCTGTCTCCCATCTCACTTCCCTGGGCTTGCTTCATGTCCCAAACTACTCCAGGGGTTGGGGAGAGGAATTGGCTGGGTTTTGCCTACTCACCTATCCCAGAAAATCCTAAGAGTTACAAGAAAACAAGCTCCCGATGAACAGGAGCAGGGCAGGGCAATATTCTGGGCACAGAGAGGCCCTTCTGCTGCCGAGGGCACGGCGCCCATCATTCCAGTGGCATTAGTGCTTTCCACCTCCACGCAGGAGGTACAGGATATCACGGTATTATTTTTAACCAGGGATATTTAGTGAACTTCTCACGTGCTGCTGGACAGTCACATTTATCCCATAGCCTCAGTCCCAGGGGACACTCCCAGTTATTTTTGAACCCATCAGACGAGCAGAGGAGCAGAGGGATGCAGAGGCTCGGGAGACACAAAGTCTGGGGTTTGTCTGGCCTGTCCCTCTGTGCCGCAGAGGCGAGCGTGGAGCAGGAGCCCCTTGCGCCTGCCTTGTCACCACCACCTTGTCACCACCGGCCCCCACCATAAAACCCAAAACTTGGGCGAAGCCCCAGATTTTCCTTTACTTCCGAGACGATCTTGAACGCCGGCAAGTTTTGATCCTTTTCGACCTACCGCATTGCAAGACTTTTTTTCCTTCCCCCCCCCCCCAGTTCAATTTAAACCTCAATTTACCCTGTGAACGAGTTTGGCCCTGCTCGGGCAGGTCCCGGTGGCCGTGAACATTCCCACGGGCGCCGCAGCGCTGCCGCCGCCGCGGGAGTCCCTCCCTCCCTCCCTCCCTCCCCGCCGCCGCCGCCGCCGCCCGGAGCCTCCGCGCCCCCGCACGGAGCGCACGGCCCCGCTCGCACCGGCATCCCCCGTGCGCTCAGCGCAGCCTCCCCGTTCCAGCGGGGGTAACTCAGCACACAGCCCCGGCCAGGCGCGCAGCCGCTGGGTTTTGTTCAGCCCCTCACTTCGGAGGGAGAGGTGAGGCCAGGGCAGGGGGAAGGAGCTGTTTGAAGCCCTTATTTTTGTGCCGCTCCAACATCTGTCCCCATGGGCGCCGCCACCCGCGGCCGGCGCTGGTGGTTAGATGGGTTCTGCAGAAGCAGATGTTGGTGCGGCAGGGAGGCAAAGCCCTGAGTTTTAAACTGGAGGTGCGCTGGGACACGGCGCGGCCCTGCCCGAGCCCCGGAGAGAGGCGGAAGGGTCCCCACAGACCCTCGCCCGGCCCGCAGGGGTGCCTTTCCCCGCGTGTTTTTAAGGGCAGTGAAGCGAACAAGACCCATGACTGGAGCTGGCAGCCAGGACACGCTGGCCCCGGGCTCCGCTCAGGGCTCCGCGCAGCCGGGCGCGCCTGGCCCCGGGGTGACCGCCGGCAGCGCGGGGCTGGGGTGCGCGGCGCCGGGCGGGACCCGCCGGGGCCGGTCCGGAGGAGCAGGCGGCGTGCCCAGCCCCCGGCCGCCTCCCTCCCTCCTTCCTTCGTTCTCTCCGTGCCTGCCTCCCGCCGGGTCCGTCCCGCCCGGCGCCGCGGAGCGGCAGCGCCCGCCCGGCCGCACCGCCGCTCCCCGCGCCCCCCCGACGGGCGGTTTCAAGTCCCCCCTTCCGAGGTCTCCGCGGCTCTGGCCAATCAGCGCGCGCTGCGCGCCGCGGCCCGCCGCCTTAAAGGGCCCGCGCGCGGCGCGGCGCTGGGGAAGCGGCGCCGCCCGCGGGCCGAGCCGGGCGCGCTCTAGGGACCGCGCGCCGCCGCCGCCGCCCGCCCTCCCTGCCCGCCGCGGGAGGCCGCCCGCCGCCTCCGGAGCGGGGCGTGGCGCGGGGAGACCCCGCCCCGCCGGGCGGTGATTGGCGGGAGCGGGCGCCCGTCGGCGGCGGGGGCGGCGCCCGGCGCGGCCACGTTCGGGTGCGCGGCCAGCGGCGCGTTGGGCGCAGCGAGCAGCGGCGGGCGCGGGGCGATGGGGGCGCGGCGGCGGCCGGCGCTCTGACAGCCCCCGGCGCTCCCTCGGCGGCGGGCGCAGCGGCTCCGGCGGCAGCGGCGGCTCTCGGCGGCCGCCCCCCTCCTCCTCGGCGCGGACCATGTTCGCCAAAGGGAAGGGCTCGGCGGTGCCCTCGGACGGGCAGGCGCGGGAGAAGTAAGAGCGGCGGCCGCGGCGGCGGCGGCGGGGGGAGCGGGGCGGCGGTGGCGGCGGGCGGCTTTGTGCGGGGCGGGAGCGGGGCGCCTCTTCCTCCTCCGACCCGGCGCTCGGCTGTTGCAGGCTGGCGCTGTACGTCTACGAGTACCTGCTGCACGTCGGCGCCCAGAAGTCTGCGCAGACCTTCCTGTCCGAGGTGAGCCCCGCCGCCCCCCGCGCCCTTTGTGCGCCGCCGCACGCCCGCCCTCCATCTTGCGCGGGGCGGCGGCGGCGCCGGGGGGTCGCCGCGCGTGGGGGCCCACGCCCACCCGCGACCACCCCCCACCCGCGCCGCCCCCCCCCCTCCCAACCCACCCCCCGCCGTCTTCCTCTTGCCCGCAGATCCGGTGGGAGAAGAACATCACGCTGGGCGAGCCCCCCGGCTTCCTGCACTCCTGGTGGTGGTAAGTGCGGGGGTGTCCCGTGGCGGGTGGGAGCAGCCCCCCGGGGGCGCGGGGCCCCGCGGGGTACGGCCCCGGTAGTGGCGTGAGTCAGCAGCGGCGGCGAGCCCCGAACCGCCCCGGCTCCCGCTCCCCGCGGGCGTCGAGGCGCGGCGGAGCCACCCCCGGCCCCGCGGGAGCGGCGGGCAGGGCTCCCGCTGGAGAGCTGCCGGGCCAGCCGCGGGCACCGGGCTGTGCCGGTGCCGCTGGGGCGCCCAGGGGAGCTGGGCTGGGCGGCTGCGAGGCTGGGAGAAGTGCCCGAAGTCTCACGGGGGTTATCCCTTCGAGGTGTTGCCTCTTGAAGGCCACTTTTGCTTCCTTAAGCACCCAGCATCCCCGCTCCTGAGTCAGGTCCGAGCCGTGCAAAGCTGGGGTGCACAGCTGGATCCAGCTGAGGTGCCAGGGCTGGGAAGCCGCTCACCTGCGCTGACCTGCGTGCCCGATCCCTGATGAGTAACTGCTCTTCTCCCGTCTCTCCCTGCCGTGCAGCGTGTTTTGGGACCTGTACTGCGCAGCTCCCGAAAGGCGAGACACTTGTGAACATTCGAGTGAAGCCAAAGCCTTTCATGACTACGTGAGTAACAAGTTTCTAATCCTCGCGGTAATTACGGCGTTGGGGAGCTCCGGCGCACCGAGAGCCAACCTAACGTAACCGACTGGCAAAAAGCGTGGGGTTTTTTTTTAACCAGCGATGTTCTGATTTGACTGAACAGTATTTCATAATGTTGCAATTATGCAAATGAGCTCAGATACTTATCTTAAGCACTTAAAGGCATTCGGGCTAGTGGTAGAATTAAGAAGTTTTGCATAGCAATGGACAACAAAGCGTTTGTAGAGGGTCGATGGCAAGATATTTCATGCTGAGGACACTGTGGTGGTGAGATGTTTCATGCTGAGGGCACCTTGCAGGATGGGCGGGGGTTGGCTTTTGGTGGGGAGGAGAAGGGGGAATTCCCCGAACCGCTGTTGAATGCCCCAGTTAATATCTCCCTGCCTTTGGCAAGGCTGGGGGCTTCTTTGGTTTCCTGAGTCCTCCCTTGATCCCAGCAGGGGAGAGGTGTTGTCTTGTTGAAGCTGGTGTTGCAGACCATGTTGGTTGGTTGGTTGGTTGGCTGGTCGTTGTGCATCTTGGCTCTCCATGGTTTGGGTTGCTCTCTGCAGAGGTGGCAGCATGACCCAGGGATGGATGGTGGCATGATTGAGTCTGAGGTGTGTCCCAAAGGATCCCTCTTGCCATGGGTGCATGGCATGTCTGCCCCATGGGCGACGGGTGGGCTGCCCACTCCTGTCCCGCATCCGCAGCGTTGGGAGGAATTTTCATCAAAGGATTACTCACCTGGCTGCGGGCTTGGACCCCAGTCAAGCGCCTTTAAACCTCCTAGCAGGAGCTGGTTTTGTCTGCTCCGGGGAGACTATGGTATGGAAACCATTTTTCCTCCCTTCCTAAGTTTCTGGTTGCCTGGACATGCCTGGCTGGGGATGTGTGAGGGTTTGCTGGCGAGCGGTGCCAGGCGAGCGTCTCGGGGACCTCCGCGGCTCTCACGCGCTGGCACTGGGCACAGCAATCGCCCTGGGGCACGGGCAGTGCCAGAGAGGCTGGGCTGGCTGCTGAGCCGTCTCTTGTCTCTTCCCACCCCGCTGGGTCCTGGGAGAAGTGTGTCTGGGTATTTGCTAGGTGGAGTTTGTCTGTCTGTCTGTCCATCTCTGCGGCCGCTGGCTGCATCGCTTGTTTTCACTGGGTCGGATTAAGATGGTGAACTCCTGAACCAGGGGTCAGAGCTGATAACCAGCAGCATGTCTAGCAGTTGTTGACTTCTGCTTGCTTCCTGGATGTTTTGGGGCAAATTGTGGGGGGTTTGGGAGCCCAGATGGGACAGTGGGCTCATCAGGAGCAAGGCAAAGGTAGATCTTTGGGCAGCAGAGCCACAGGTGAAGATGACATTAGCGAGCAAGACCTGGTAACGTTCCATCCACAGCAGCCTCTTCATCGTGTCTGAGGATTTAGTGTATTTAGAGAAATTAATCTTTTTTTAGCTTGGTAATAATTCTAACAATAGGCCTGAGTGCATTAGATGATTCGCATAAACTTCTTTAATACACGTTGCTTTAAGCTTACAGTAAATAGACACAATCCTGATTGTTTTTAATTCTCAGTGTAATGCAGTGTTCTAAGAGCCCCAAGTGCTTTACCTTTTGGGTAACTCCTAAGATTCTCACTCCCCTGTGCTTTGGCTTGGTGGCACTGGGTTGGTTTCCCCAGGCCATGTTTTGGCCCCAGGACGGGGCTTGTGCTTCTCCGTGGCGTGGCTGCTGACGGATGCTCAGGGTGCAGTCCCTCTCTGAGGAGTGGTGTTTTCCTGGCACAGCGTGTACTTTACAGGGCAGGGACCTACCTGGCCAAAACTTAAATATTGACCAAAGAACTGAATGATAACCGTGGGAGTGTGAATAGAGCCTTGTTCCTCTCCAGCTCCCGGGCAGGCTGCTGGTACTGGTGAGCGTGGTGGGCAGTGTCAAACAGCAAAGCCAGCGAGCCATCAGCAGTGCATGGCAGCTAAAACGGGATATGAGCCCCAAATGGGGCTGGATCAGTGAGTCATGAATTGCTTCATGTGGTGGTTGTGGTTAAAAATATCCCAACACAAGTCTTGCCCCAGGTTTGTAGAGCTTTGTGTTTACACTTGGCCAGCAACGGGCAAACTCTGTGTGTCCTGCTTGGTGTTTGCCCAAAATGTGGTGTGTGTTAACCCTGATACTGTGCTGCTGTGAGGACAGAAGAAGGAGATGGTTTGGGAGCCTGGCATGTCACTTTCCCAGAGCTAGCACTGGAGAGGTTCTTGCCTGGGACCCAAATCTTTTGGGAAGGGGGAGCAGTTCTCCTCGTTAGCAGGGTGGGATTTACATGGTGTGTCATTTCCACTTTATTTTCCAGCCTGACTGTATGAAAACTGTTAGGAGCAGCAGGACAAATTGGCGATTTCCCCCTCCAGTTTTGAGTGTTTAAATCTTCAGTGAGAATTTAAAGTAAGGAAGGAAATTAAGAAACTAAGGAGAAATCCTACTGCTCTTTTTTAGGGGGACCCTTGAAAACTGAAGTCTTGTGAGTGCTTGGAAATGCTTTTTACCTTTCCCCTAAGGTTTTTCTCCCAAGCTGGGATAAAAGCCTTCTGGGACTTTGTAGAAAGGTGCTTGTTGGAGGAAGAGTGATAGGAGTGGGGATTCACCTGGCACAGGCAGGAGGAATGCTGCTCTGCTCTACCCTTCCATCTCTGGCGTGTCTGTGCATCTGTTAACACAACTATGGAGTTGTGTTGGTTGCCAGGTTGTTCATCACCCTCTTCCACCTGTACCCAAAGAGTTTATCCAAGCTAACAACCCCGTGAGCACCAACCCCTAAATCTCAGCCATTGATTTGGGTTCCTCCAAGCCCCGTGGCGAGCAGGCCAGCGTTCCAGCACGCTCCCGGAGCTTGCAAGGGGATCTCTGGTCATGACAGGGGATTTCAGCCGCCGCGTTATCTGGGAATTGGCCGATGGCTGCTCGCAGTTGAGCATTTCAACGCCGTGAAAGCCAATACAATTTGAGTTAGCGGTGATGACTGCCAGTTTAAATACCGCAGTGAATTTCTGTCAAAGAGCTAATACATAGAAAGGGGAATTGCAGAAAACTTGATCACCAGAACCACTTCAGTCGATTTTGGCCTCGAGCTACAGAAAATGAACTTAAATCTAGTTGACTGTTTGCTACATACTTTTTTTTTGTGGTATTGCTCTGCCTGCACAGCCAGCTCATGTCAACATGCAGGAGAGAAAACTCAGGGTAGCCTTTAGCTGATGAAGACTTTGACTTCATCATGCCCTTGCTCTGTTTCCCCCAGTTTCTTCCTGAGGAGGACCTGCACTTGGGAGCATTTGAAATGCTGTTTTCTTTGCAGCACAAGATCTGCGGAGCTGTGGCTTCAACTTGCCATTAACGCAAAGCATTGATTTATTTGTTTTTGTTTTTAACTTTGGAGAGCTGCTGCAGTTCTTTCTAACTTGGGTCTGGAAAGATGTCTGCAGCAGTGGGGCGATTGCTGCTGGAGGTGCAGTGCTTGGTCTGGGAAAAGATGGTGTGTTGGGGGCTTCTGTCTCAGTTGGGGATAACCAGGGCTCCTCCTTTTTATATGGAACAGTCCCCCTTGGAGAGATCTCAGGGGGTTCTGAAGCTCATGGGGATGGATGGATGGATGGATGGATGGATGGATGGATGGAGAATTCAGGCTTTCTGGAGTTACTGTGCTCAGTGGAAACAAGGTGAAGCCCCAAGAGGCTGGAAGGACTTTGGTCTGCTGGCAGTACAGACTGGGGGTGTCCCAGGGATGGTTCTTCTATGCTGAATCTGCCAATCGTGCCCTGTCCAGGTGTGGGACAGGCGCCCCATCCCAGCATCACCTGGGCGTTTTTGGGCTGCCAGGGAGCATTTCCTTGTCACAGCACCAGCTGCTCCCTAGGGTCTGCGTGGCCAACACTGGCAGGTGGCATGGCCTTGTGGGACCCTTGGGAGGGGACGTTCCTCATGCATGAAGGGTTTGGTGTGAGTGTCTCCTCTCCCATGCCAGGCTCTCTTCGTGTTCCAGTGAAGGTTGTAATGCCTTGTTCGAGGCACCCATGGCTGTGAGGGTGGGACCAGCAGGTGTGAGAGTGTTGATCCACAAGTGATCCGTGACTTCTGTGGTGGTGATGGTCCATGAGAGCTTCTCTTGTTGTGTGCAGCCAGTGTTGTGTAGGAGAAGAGGTGTTTTTGGGGCAGGTTTAGTGCAGTGCAGGGACAGGGCTTGGGAACAGCTTTGTGTGGCCCCACAGGCATTGCCTGAGCCCTGGGCATGTGGCTCAGTGGTGGCACACGCAGCTCTGTCCTGTTTCCATGCAGGACTGTGCTCCATCTGGGCTGCATCCAGCTCCACTCTGCAGGGACAGGGTTCCCTGGTAGGTAACCGGAGAGAGGAGTTTTCCTTCAGGAGTGGCAGGCTGCCAGGAGCCAGCTGCAAAACTCCACATCACTTCAAAAAAAAAAAAAATTGCAACAAAAATAAATAAATCCAGATATTCCCTCTCTCCTGGCAGCGCTGGGCTCGGCCTTCCCTCCCAGTTAAGGGTGCTGGTGAGCCTGGGTGTCCCTTAAAGCCTGCTCTTGCTGGAGTACCATGCAAGGGTGGGTTAGTTTAATATTATATCTTAAACAACACTGGCTGTCGTGACAGAGCGGCCTCGGCTTCCAGACATCCTGCTGCCCAGCAGCAGGACCAGGGCACTGCAGAGCAGCACCTTTGCACGGGCAATGCTGGTGGAGAAGGCTCCATTGTGAAACCGGAGGTCAGAGCCCAGAGCTTATGTCTTAGTCTTTGACTGGGGAGCCTAAATATTTATCCTGTTCTGTCCCTAATGAAAACAAATTGTCAACAGTTGTTCAGTAACTGACTAAATTAAAATCTGTAATTAGTCAATTAGATTAAAGAGTTGGCACAACCTGATTGTATCATGCTGGTTAGGTTATTAAGAGAAAGGGTGTGATTTTTAATTACTGAATGCTAATTTTGACGGTTTCAAATAGAAACAGACGTTCCCCCCCTCCACCCCACCCCGAGTGCCTGTGCAAAAGTAAGGCAGGGGATGGGTTTTACATCAACAAATGGTGCGAACGCGCAAAGTTTCTCTGGCTCCGCTCCGGGAGGGGGTTCTCCAAAAAAGCCGGGAGCGGGACGGGAGGAGAGGAAGGATTTCTCCAATCCTGCCCGAGGATGGGAGGGCAGCTGGGGGTTTGTGCCGTGGCTGGAGACCCCCTGCATGGCCGGGTGGCTGCCTGCTGCCCATGGGGGTGCTGCCCTGCTGCCCCACTGCCCATCCCAGCGTGTGCGGGTCCGTGTGCCCTCGCCTTGCGCGAGTGCAGCAGCGAGCCAGGCTCGAGTATTTGTTCTTTTCCCTGGGTTGGTTGGTTGGTTGGTTTGTTTGTTTGTTTGTTTTTCATAGTAGCTTTTTAATCCCCCTCCCCCCCAGTGCTTGAGAGGGGCCAGCTCCCAGCGGCAGGCAGAGCCCGCAGCAGGCAGGAGGAGGAGGAGGAGGAGGAGGAGGAGGAGGAGGAAGGCCTTGCCGCGGTGCTGAGCGCGGCGGCCCCAGCGCCATCCCCGTCCCATTGTCTGCCCCGGCGGCCACGTGGGCGAGCGCGGTGAGGCCGGCGAGGGGACCCGCGGGGGGAGCGCTGCCCCCGGCAGATGCTGGGCTCCGGCGGAGCACAAAGCTCCAGCCCTGCCCTCCCCGGCCGCCCTTCGGGGGTCCCTGGGCAGGAACAAAGAGGGCGAGGGGCCGCCGTGCCGTGCCGTGCCGTGCCGGGGAAGCCACGGGCGCTGCTGTCCGGCCGTGGGGAGGTGTTAGGTCAGGACGCCGTCTGTTGGGTACGAGTGGGACTTTCCTGTGCTCCTGATCATTTCCTTCCTTACCTTGGAAACTTGGATTTTCTCCTGCCTTTTGTTCCCGATTTTTCTCTCGTAAAGCTGTCCCTGGTTCTATTGGAAACAGCTGCCAGGGCTGGTCCTGGGGAGTGGGCGGGGGGCTCTGGCTGCTGCTCCTCTCTTGCTGCTCACGCCCCCGCGGCAGGGCTGGCACCGGGAATGGCACCGGGAATGGCACCCGGCTGTGCAGAGCCCTCCCTGCTGGGGGTGCTCCGGGGGGAGCTGCTGCAGCCACGTTGGTTCCTGGTTTTCCTTGGGAACAGAGGGCATGGCAGAGATGCAGCACCCGGAGCACCTTGTGTCCAGCCTGGCTGGGATGTGCCCTGTGCCTTGTGTCCATCCCTGGGTAATGCTGGGATCTGCCCTGTGCCCTGTGTCCATCCCTGGCTGGGATCTGCCCTGTGCCCTGTGTCCATCCCTGGCTGGGATCTGCCCTGTGCCCTGTGTCCATCCCTGGCTGGGATCTGCCCTGTGCCCTGTGTCCATTCCTGGCTGGCACTGGGATCTGCCCTGTGCCCTGTGTCCATCCCTGGCTGGGATCTGCCCTGTGCCCTGTGTCCATCCCTGGCTGGCCCTGGGATCTGCCCTGTGCCCTGTGTCCATCCCTGGCTGGGATCTGCCCTGTGCCTTGTGTCCATCCCTGGCTGGGATCTACCCTGTGCCCTGTGTCCATCCCTGGCTGGGATCTGCCCTGTGCCTTGTGTCCATCCCTGGCTGGCACTGGGATCTGCCCTGTGCCTTGTGTCCATCCCTGGCTGGCGCTGGGATCTGCCCACAGGACACAGCATGGGCTGGATCCCCTGAGCATCACACTCCTGCCTTGCCATCGTCCCATTCAGAGAGGCTCCCTGACTTCTGCTGAGGCTTCTGCTCAGCCCACAGGCACATTCCTCCCCATTTCCCAGAATCTTGTCCCTCCCAGTCCTCAGCCTGCTGATTCCCAGGGGTCACCCAGGGCTGGGGTCTCAGCAGAGCACAAACAGTGCTTTCCTCCAGGCTGGCAGGGAGCAAAAATGTCTCTGCAAGTAAACGGATACCTCACCTCTGCCTAGGTCTGGGGTTTAGGTTTTTTTTTTGGTCTCTCAGAACTCCTGGTTGTGGCCACAAGTGCCAGGAGCTGAGTTCAGAGCTACAGCTGTGCAGTCAATGGGGGGTTTCCAAAATAGGGAATAGCTTCTGGGTGTTGCTGCCTGTGTGTGATGGAACCCCACTGCCCAGCCACCCACCCACTGCCACCTCCTCTCATCCCCAGAGCAGTGACACCATTCTCCTGTGCCAGTCAGGGCAAGAGGGACACCTGGGTGACTTGGGTAAAATTCGGGTTTGGATGGGGGCCCAGCTCTGTGTGGTAAGACCAGCTTTTCTTTTGTGTTGAATTTGTGCATTCAATGAATTTATTTTTTTTCCGATAAGAGGAGAAACGCTCATTCTGCTGCCCGAGCTTAATGTGGCATGCATGGTGACTGTTAGTATCAAAATTAAGCAGAAGACAAATGTATACATATGCAATTACATCTGTGGAACAGGCACTGTTGAGATGTACGCGAGGATAAAGACGGAGGGGCGTGTGCCGTGTGTTTTGGAGCGGTGGGACAGAGCAGTGCATTGTGCCTGGCCGGCCATCCAGCGCCCTCCCTCTTGCCTTACTCTTCCTCCTCCACGGCCTTTGCCACCACCACCACTGGTTTCCAGCAAGGTGATTTCCAGCCCTGTGCTCCCCAGGCTGGGTGGGAGCCTGTGGGGGTCGGTTGGTCTGTCTGTCTGTCTGTCCGTCCGTCCGTGTGTGTGAGGCTGCGCCTGCTGCCTTAAGATAAAGTCCAAAGGAAGACCTCTGGCTGTGTCTTGAGCTAACATTTTCTTTTTAATTTTTTTTTTTCCTTAATGTTTCTGCATCAACCCTTGAACATTTGATCTGGTGCCTCTCCTCCTGGGGTGAGGCAGCTTTCTGTAGTGAAAATGAGCTCTCACCACCCCTCCTGCCTGCCTCAAACAGGGTCTGGAGTGGGGGGGGTTTCCTTCCCATTTTCCCTGGATTTGGGCTGGCTTTTTTTTTTTTTTTTTTTTTTTTTTTTTTTTACAATCTCTCAAGGCTGAGCTCGCACCTATAATTGGAATTTTTTGGCTACAAACTGAAGCAGGGGGGGATGCACTGCAGCAGCTCTGACTTGCTGGTGAGCACGACCTGCCCAGCACAGCTGGGGTGCTGGCATCCCTTGGCATTCCCAGCAGGTAAAACAGCCCAGAGCCAGTCCCTCCTACGTGACATGGATTTCCTTCTGTCCCAGCTCCCACCCACACAGCTGGCATCATAGCTGGGTCACCTGGTCCTGCGCTGCCCGGTGCCCACCATGGCAAGTGGCTGGCTGGCATCTCCTTCCTTCCAGAGCAGCCTTGCTGTGAGGTTGTCCCAGGCCTTGCCTTTGCTTATTTACCCATTTCTAATAACTGTAAGGTGGGAAATGCCCCTTTGTCACCCCATGGATAGCTGGCATTGCCCAGCTGTGTCCCCAGGCAGGTGGCTGCTTCCTGCCCCAGGCAGCGTTTTTAACTCAGCCTCCGGGTTGGTCAGGTTGGTTGTTTGGGGTTGTGGGGTTGTTTTTTTTTTTTTTTGTGGTTTGGGTTTTTGATATTTTTTTTTAGTGAAAAAAAAAAAAAAAAGGCAGGGCACGCTGAGGAAGGGGGCAGGGCGCTTCCTTGGAGCTCCCTGGTTTGGGGTGTGCAGATAAGGGTGCTGCATCACACTTGGCTCCTCTGCCCTGCCCAGCCCTCGCTGTGAGCATCCTCCTTGCCCTCCTGCCCTGCCCAGCCCTCGCTGTGAGCTCACCCTGTTTTCTGGGGGAAGCCCCATCGGGGTAAGGCAGCCTCAAGGGCAGAAGCTGCTTGAACCCCCGCAGGATCCCGTGAACCTCCTTGCTCACAGCAAGGAGGGAGAGGTGCTTTTCTCCGCCTTGGCTCCGTTCTGCCGGAGCACTGTGCAGCTGATGGGGTGTAAATCACACCCAGCCTCCCTCTGCCCATCTGCCAGCAGAGCCGTAGGGGGGGGTCATGGCTGGTGGCAGCTTGGAGTGACTTTCCATCGCAGCTTCAGCCCCTCTCTGGTGTGCCTGTGGCTCTGGGGGAGGGCCTGCTCCTCCCTGGGGGACAGAACCTGGGTCTGCCTGCTGGTGCTGGAAACGCTTTGGGGTCTTCCTGTGCAAGCTGTGAAGCAGGAGGTGGCTCTGGTTCTGTGAGACCCTTGTGGGGTCTGGTTTGGGGCAGGGGCAGCCATGCTTTGAAATGCTGGGTCCCATCAGGGGGGCTTTTGGCAGGGATGTGCTTTGTGGGATAGGCTTGGGGATGGAGGTGGGGAGCTCACAAGGAAGCAAATGCTGCTTCACATTGCATATGGGTCCCTTTAGCCCAGCTCAAGCGCAGTTTTCCATAGAAACCCCAAAACAGATGGTTTTGTTTTATCCTGGGTATTACAGCACCAATAACACCCAGGTGCTTCACACCTTTGCCAGTCTCAGCTGGAGAGACGGTCCGGGCTGAGGCTCCCAGGGCTCATTTCATCGTTAAAAGCAGATTTATTTGCTTGTCCCGGAGCCCTTCAGGGTGTTGTGGCACGTCCTGACAGCTTGTCCGTCCTTACCTGCAGTCATCAAGGAGTTTTCAACATGACTTATATAAAGCCTTTGTACTTGGATTGCTCCACCGTGCTGCACAATGGCTTCTTTGTCATCCTGCCAGCTAATTAATTTTAACTTTTACCGTTGCTCCAGCGCCGTGCGTCGTCCGCCTGGTCCATTTGAAGCTTCCCCCCCCAACCTTAAGTGTTTTCCAAGCAGTTTGACTTGTTGCTGCTGAGCACTGGAGAAACCAGCTGGCCCCGCTAGTGCTCATCTCCTGGAGAAGGAGCTGCCCTCCCTCACACTGCTGCTGGAGGAAAAGCCATTAGGAGGCTCAGGTTTTCTCCAGTGGCTTGTTTCTCCTGGCTGGCAGCTGAAGGTCCCCACAGAGAACATCCTCTGATGAAAATAACAGGCTCTGGCTCCCTGGCTGGGGATTGGCACCACGAGGATCTCACAGCCAGAGGTGAAAGCCTTGGCTTGCATCTTCAGGACAAAACCCCTCATGCTGGGGATGTCTGAGCATGGGGGACTTGACAGTGGTGATTTCTGGAGGGTTGGGCTCTGTTTGGTTGTGCTCTGGAAACTGAGTGTTTTTTCTTGCATCCTGTGAGCAGACACCTCCAGCACAGCATTCCTGGTGTGGCAGGGAGCTTATCCCTGGTGCCTGCAGAGCGTTCACAGGGGAGCTGAGCATCTCCTTGGAGCTGCCTGGAGGAGGAGGATGTGACCCCAGCTGGGTGTCCCAGCCCTTGGGGCGGGATGAGCCAGGGCGGATTGTCTTTTCTGGGTAGGAAGGATGGAGGTGGCCACATGCATAAACATCAGCTGAACGTGCAGCCGTGGGGTCTGTGTGAGCTCCCCTCTGCTCGGGATGGGGACGGTGGCAGGTCAGGGAATATGGAATCGCTGCCTTTGTGTTTAATCTGGTTAGAAGGATGGCTATTAGAGATAATGAATTTTGCCTGTCCCCACTGTTGTAATACAAGAACCCAACTGTCTTTCAACACCGCGAAGGTCACTCCTCTTTATTTCTGGTTGTAAGTATTGCTGGTTACAGATGTTTGGGGTTGATGGACATGGCTAATTAAGTTTCTCCTGTCAGCTGGTTGGCAGGGTGCAGGGGTGCTGGCATGGAGGTGAGGTCAGAGGGCAGGATCACAGCCGGGCAGCAACACCAGCAGGCACTTAGCGTGGCGTGAGCCCATCTCACTGCAGCCCCTCAGTGAGAGCAAAGCTGGGTTTGCACTGAGCCTTGCCCCTCTCTTTATTATGAATTTGGAGCAGGCTGGTGGGAAGACAGTGACTTTCAGGAGCAAGTTTCCATTTTGCTGCTCTCATTTGAGGAGAATTCAAATGAGGACACCTGCTGTCCCCAGCCTGACCTGAGAGTGGGAGGAAGGGTGCAGAAACCCTTCTAATTTTTGCCATGGAGTATCTTTTACACCAGCACCAGCAGAGGCCTTTTCTTCCCCACAGAGGCTAACATGGAGATGACGGCGTGCTGGCCAGCAGAGCCAACACCCCACATCCCACCGGCAGCAGGAGGGGCTGGGGGCCCCTTTCTGCAGGGCACGGGGCCGGTCGCTTCCCGGCGCTCATCCCGGCGGGCAGGAGCCGTCCGCGTGCGCTGCCTGCGCGCCCGGAACGCAGCACGTGCTGCTGCTGCTGCTGCTGTGCTCCCCCCGCGCGCCTGATTTATGCCGCTCCACATTTTCTCCTCCTTTCCATGCCTCTTTCTCCTCCCCTTTTTTTTTTTTTTTTTTTTTTCCTCCCTTGTGATGCCTGTGCATTGCCTCGCTCCTTTTTTTTTTTTTTTTTTTTTCCTCCCTTATTGCTCACAGGCCTCCCTGTTAACCCAGCAGGCTGCAAGATTTAGGGCTCCCTGCCTGGTGTGCAGCCTGAGTGGGGTTTTATTCTCCCAGAGGAGGGAACTGTGATCCCCGTCACCCCACTGGGACATGATCCTCGCACGTAGGAAGGAGGGGCTGTTTTTATTATTCTGTTTTATGGCCGCAGAGCACACAAGTCGTGCATCCCTGTTCTGGATGCTCCTGGCCGTGGGTTGCAGCAGAGCTGGTGAGGTGGCCACGGGTGCCCATCGCCTCCATCCGCCGGCCATCTGTCCCCTCCTGTGCGGCGCCGGGCTGCCGGCTGCTCGCCGAGCCATCAGGGCTTGCCCAGCGTCTGCGAGGCCGGCGGAGGAAAAAAAAAATTACAAAGAGAAAAAAGTTCCATTTTTGCTTTGTTTGCCTCCGTTTCATATGCAGAACCTGACTTTTTGTTGCCTTTTGGGGAGGGGCTTTTTTTTATTATTTTTTTTACTCTTCTGCTGCCGCGCCAGGCGCATCAAAAGTTTGCTGGGTCTTGTGTGTGTGTGTGTGTGTGTGCGGATGCCGAATAATTTTATTAGCTGCCTGGAAGGGAGCCAGCGCGGCGTGCACCGTGCGGGAGGTGGCTGCTGGGGTGCCTTCCCTTTGCTTCCCCTTCCCAGCTGCCCCCCCTTGGCCTCCGCTGGTCTCCTGTGGGTTGCATCATCAGCATTACCCTTTCATTTTATTTTTATACCTATTTCTTAGGGAGGGTTTTGGTTTGGTTGGTGGTTGGTTGGTTGTTTTTTTTTTTTTGCTCCTTAAAGGGTTAAAACCGATGGGGAAGTTCAGCTAGCACTTGCAAGATATGGTTGCCTTAGCAACAGGCCTCCTAATCTGGTAGGTGACCTGAGAGACTGTGGAAGATGCAGGGGTTGGTTTGGCATTTCATTATTTCATGAGGCTGCGGCTCTCCAGCTGGTTCCCTTCCCAGCACCGCCACCGCCGCCGCTCCCCCCGCTGCCGCCCCCGGCATTCCTTGGCAAAGCCCTGGAGGGGCCGGCAGCACCGTCCCCTCCCTGGGCACTGCTGGGTCCTGGGAGCTCTTGCTCAGGAAGGGGGAGAGGGCTTCCCGCAGCCCAGGTGATAATTATTCAACTTCAGGATTGTAAAGATGGTTTCCTACCTTGTCGCTCCTCCTTTGAAAGGATTTGCCGCGGTGGACCCCGACGAAACAATCCATGTGGCCCCAGAGCTAAAGGTGTGCTCGTTGGTGCTTCCAAACCCTGTGATTTGGGGGTCTGTGGCTCTAGTAACAAACAGATGGGGCATGGGAAGCATAGGGAAGCACAGTGGTTGGAATAGGTGATGGAGTTGAGATGCAGCATCCAACCAGTGTTTTGGGGAAGGTTGGTGGGCTTTGGGAGGAGTGTGGCAGCATTATTCCAGCTGCTTTAGGCTCCTCTGGGCTCACTGGGCCAAGGAGCACAACCAGCACATACCCAGGGATAGACAGACCAAGAGCTGGGTATTTCAGTGCCACAGCCATGGCCATCTTGTATTTTTTTTCTTGGAAACATCCTCAAGTTGGCATTTCCCAGCGCTGTCCCTTTTCCTTTGCTGTAGTCACCACCCCATGAAAGCATTGGTGATCACCCAGTTGTCCTTGCCATTGGTGGAGCCATCTAAATTAAGAAACTGCATCCCAAATCTTCCCTGCCTGATTTGGCCTCACTCAATCTCTGTGCACCATTGGATGTGGGCTCAGACCTCTGCCTGCGCAGTCCCGCGTGGGATTCGAGTGGATGTTGGTCACACCCAGCAGTGCCCCATGTCGGCACAGAACTGTTGCATCCCGGTCCAAATAATCACTGAGCTCTTGGCCAGGATGGCCCAGCCACTCTCTGTGCCCAAACCCGGGATGTTTTCCCCCTCGCTGGATGCCGAGTGGTTATGGAGTGTGGCTCTGCCCTTGGCACCCAGCCACCACGGCTGGGCAAGGAGACCCCGAGGGAAGGAAGTGTCCAGAGGGCTGGGGCCAAGCTCCCTCTGGGTACCCATGGAATAAAAGGGCCGGGATAGCGCCGGGGGCGTCCCATTCCCGCAGATCCCAGCGTGCAGACCTCTTTTGTTTTTCCCCCCTCCCACTGCTCCACGGCGGCGTCGATGGCAGCTGCCTGCGGATGGACGGACGCCGGGGAGAGCCGCCTTTGTTTACCCACCTCCCCAGCAGAGCGAGGGCGGGGATGCTCTTGGATCGAGGTGCTGATCTGTCATCTCCAGGTTTTATGCATCCCCAGACAAGAAATCAGTGGTGCAAAGCGCAGACTTTTTGTTACTTGTCGCCGAGCTCTGTGCAGAGCACGGCTGCTGAAAGCAATCTGGTGTCTGCGATGCCCAGATTTATGGTTTCCCAGCCTCGTTTGAGGTGTTGGCTTCCACTGGGAAGTAGAAAACCTGGTTTGAGCCATTGGAGTAGGATGAGAGGACTGTGGCACGTAGTGACACTGGACCCCAAGTCTGATCCCCAAGCTGGCAAATGGCCCCAGAGCCTGTCATCACCCTGGGTGGGACAGCATCTCCCTTGCTCCGTGTTATCTGATGGAGACAGGAGGACCAATGTCCCAGGGAGCTCAAACAGCTCTGCTTTCCCTCTGGGTCTTCTCCGCTCAGGACTGGGATGGCAGAGGCAAAGGCTGGCTGGAGGCAAAGGGAGGAAATCCGGGCGAGCCAGCAGAATCCCTAGAAAGCCCTTTTTTGATCACTTCATCCCTTTTTTTCCCCCCATATCTCTGCTTTGTGAGGCTTTCCAGGATTTGTCCCTCTCGGCGGGGATTTCAGGCGGTCAGCCGGGTCCCCAGGCACGGACAGACGGACAGGCTGCCAATCAGCCAGCACACACTGTCCTTCCACCGCCGGGGGCTCCAGCACGGGATTATACATGGGGTTTGGGTTTGGGTTTTTTTTTAAAGAAAATAAAAAAAATCCCAGGGAAAATATATTTAAAAAAAAAAAAAAGCCGTCTCCCCCCCGCCTCCGCCCTGCTGAGAGAGAAGCAGCTCTGCGATGGCGGCTGGAAAGCGAAGCCGTAAGTGTTGCGCGTGCCATCTGCTCCGCTTGGATCGCGGCAGCGCCTGGAGCCGGCGCAGCCTCGCGGGAAAGGGGGGGCTCCAGGAAAGATAGGGTCCCCCTGCCCCCAGTTCCTCCCTGCTGGGGTCCTGCAGGTCGGATCGAAGCCCACGCTGGCGCGCTTGAGCCCCAGCTCGCGCTGCTCGGAGTGTCCCACGGACGCAGGATACGCGCCTGTCCCTCTGTGGGTCATCCAGAGGTGTGGAGGCGGTCGTGGGGTGGGATGAGTTGTGTGGAGGGGAATGGGCAGGTTCTGGTGGGTTTAGGAATCTAAAAAAAACTCCCCTCATGAATGTGGATTTGACCCCCAAGGATGTGCTCGACTCCCCTTCTCAACCCGCTTCTTCCTAGCAATCGTCCCCTTCCTCCTGTTTGACTTGGAAATCGCCCTGCTCCTCCCGCTGCCATGAGCCACCCATCTACAGTCTCCTACCACCAGCCTAACCCGAACCTCCTCACTTCTCCTCCTCCTTGCCTTAGGGCTGGTGTACGCGTTAGAATGAGCAGAGTAACAGAAAGTTGGTCTCACTAACTGGGGTGGCAGCACCTGCTGGCACACAGAGCGCATCTCATGGGGACCTCGGGGGTTTGCCGTCATGAGAGCAGCTCAGCAGGACACATCGGCTCCTCCCAAGGGGGATACCAAAGGAAAACTCCTTCCCCAATAAGGAAAAAGTATATGCTGTCTCTAAAAAGAAGGAAATGCGTCTATTTGCGGGTTTGCTATGGGAGCATCTCTAGTGTGGGTTCCCACACAAGTTCCTCTGCTGGCTCTTCAGCTGGAGCCACCGGAGCAGTTGGGTTTCTCTCTGCTTTACCAATTTTTACACAACTGGTATTTTTTTTGAGACTCCCCAGTGGGTCAAGCCAACAGACAGAGATGGGGTACAGAGCAAAGCCAGGCTTTCTCCCTCAAAAGGCAGCCCTGTCCTCAGCAGCTGTGTCTGGGGCTCATGCTGGGGTGTGGGTGGTTGGCTTGTCTAGGGGGTAGCCAAGAGATGAATATTCCCAGGGTGTGTGATACCCAATCTGGGAGATCAGTTTTGACTGCAGGGGCAGCAACTGTGGAGTCCTGAACTGCCCCTTGGCTTGGCTCCACCAGCAGCAGTTCTGGTCTGTGCATGTTTGTCACACATGCCATATAAATGGGGTGTGTATATATATGTATATGTATATATATATGTATATGATTTGCTGATTGAGATTAAACCACATTAAGTACCATAAGTACTGTATATCACTTAATTAAACCACATTAAGTACCATATATCTTGCTCATACCTCTGCCCCAGTGGGATGGGGAGGAGAATGGGGGAGCAGGAGGGGAAAGTAAAACCCATGGATTGCAATAAGAGTAGTTTATTAATTGAAATGAAATATAATAAGAGGAATGAAAAGGGACATGATAGAAAGAGAGAAGTAAAATACAAAACAGGTAACTGATGTTACCTATGTAATGTAATTCCTCACCACCTACTGATTAATAATGCCCAGCCTGTCCCCAAGTTTCCTGGCCAAATTCTCCCAGGTTATACACTGGATCTGGCATTCTGTGGTATGGAGTAACCCTTTGGCCAGTTTGTGTCAGCTCTCCTGGCCATTCTCCCTCCTGGTTTCTTGTGCACCTCCTCACTGGCACAACGTGGGAAGCTGAAAAGTCCTTGACTTGGAGCAAGCACTACTTAGCAACAGCAAAAACACCAGTGTGTTATCAACGTTGTTCTCATACTGAATCCATAACACAGCACTGTACCAGCTACTAGGAAAAAATTAACTCTATCCCGGACAAAACCAGGACAATGCAGGATTTTTTTTTTGTATTAGAGAAGGTTTGCTTGCAGAACTTGGAGAGGATGTCTGGTGCTTTCCCCCCCTCTCTCTTCCCATGCAAATGCAATTGCTCCTCTTCTCCTGCTGATAGAAAAGGCAGTGGTGGTGTGAGTGGGTTGAGCTTGTGGAGGTGGGATAACGCTCTCCAAACAAAACCAGAGGGCTCGTGGGGAGGAATGGGAAGCTGAGGGAGGGTAGAAATGTCTGGAGGGGCCTGCAGAAGGCTTTGGCTCTTGCTGGGTTTGGGGCAGGGTGGAAGGATCCCAGCTCAGTGTTTTCCCACACTTGTTCCCAGCTGGTGAGCACGGTCAGACCTTCACAGGGGTTTCTGGGGTTCAGCAGAGGAGTTAAACCTTGTTAGAGCCCAGCCCAATATTGGGGAACCCCTTGGGAGCCCCAGTTCAGCCCCATGGAGGTGAGTTGGGAAGACGTGTCCTCCCCACCAACACTGCCATGCCCCATGTGCTGGCTCTGCAGAGCTGCCCACGGCCCTCAGCCATCCCAGCCCACCAGGTGCCCCTTGCAGGGGGTGGGCTGACCCCACCTGGGGGCCAGGTGCCCCCCAAAGCCACTCTGTCACTCCTCAGCTGGACAGGAGAGAGGAAATACCATGAAAGGCCCATGGGTCGGATGAGGACGGGGAAACATCACCCACAGGCAAAACTGACTCAACTTGAGTAAAAATTAATTTATTTATTTATTGCCAGTCAAATCAGAAAATGATAATGAGAAATGCAAACTAAATCTTAAAAGCCTTCCCCCTACCCCACCCTTCTTTCTAGGCCCAGCTTCACTCCTGGTTTTCTCTCCCTCCTTTCCACCAGCAGCCCCAGCAGACAGGGAATGGGGGCTGTGGTCAGTTCATCACAGTTGTCTCTGCTGCTCCTTCCTCCCCAGGAGAAGATCCCTTGCTCCATCTTGGGGTTCTTTCCACAAGAGACAGTCCTCCACAGAATTCTCCAACATGGGTCCTTCTCCCAGGCTGCAGTTCTTCCCAAACTGCTCCGTTATGGGTCCCTTCCATGGGGTCACAGCCTCCTTTGGGCATCCCCCTGCTCCATTGTGGGGTTCCCCATGGGCTGCAGGAGGATTTCAGCTCCACCATGGAGCTCCATGGAGCTCCATGGGCTGCCTCAGCTCCACTGTGGAGCTCCATGGGCTGCAGGGGGGGGTCTCAGCTCCACCATGGAGCTCCATGGGCTGCAGGGGGGTCTCAGGAGCTCCATGGGCTGCAGGCGGTCTCAGCTCCACCATGGAGCTCCATGGGCTGCAGGGGCGGGAGGTCTCAGCTCCACCATGGAGCTCCATGGGCTGCAGGGAGGGATCTCAGTTCCACCATGGAGCTCCATGGGCTGCAGTGGGGAGGTCTCAGCTCCACCATGGAGCTCCATGGGCTGCAGGGGTGGGAGGTCTCAGCTCCACCATGGAGCTCCATGGGCTGCAGGGGGGTCTCAGCTGCCTCACCATGGTCTGCACCACAGGCTGCAGGGGAATCTCTGCTCTGGTGCCTGGAGCACCTCCTCCCCCTCCTTCCCCACTGACCTTGGGGTCTGCAGGGTTGCTGCTTTCATGTTCTCACTCCTCCCTGCTCTGTCTGCAGTTGCTCCTGCACAATAAGTTTTCTCCCTTCTTAAATACATTATTCTAGAGCCCGATACATTGCAAGTAGCTCAAAGTGCTGCACTTCGGTGGCTACCCCTGAGCCCAGCGTTCAGAAATTCATTAATTGGGCTGGAACAATTATTTTTGGCTTTTGCAGAGGGAAGGGCTATAAATAATCACCCTGCGAGTCCTGTGCGGTGACTTTGCAGCCTCTGTTAGGGGGGGTTGTGTTGGGGTTTTTTATTTTTTTTCCCTTGCTGCTGTCCGACTGGCTTTTTCTTGGCGGCCGAGAGTGGGAGACTTATCTGCAGAAAATGCCATTTGAGTTGATTAAAGCAACTCCTGCCATTGGCCCAGAGTGCCAAACTTTGTGCAGAAACGGTTGTGCTTTCTGAGAAACCGCCCCGGGGACCTGCTGGGGACGGGGAGGAGGGGAGGAGGAGGAGGAGGAGGACGGGAGGACAAGGAGGAAGGCTTCCCCAGGCTCAGGGAAGGCAAACAAAGCACAAGACAAAGGATGTGGGGGAATCTGAGCGAGGTGGGATCACAACAAGGAGGGGTTGCCAGGCAGAGGGGCGGTGGTGGTGGTGGGCACGGTGCTGTGCTTGCCCTGCTCCACCAGCAGCAGCTTGCCCTGCCCTCACACTGAGGGGCTTTGGAGCTTGGGGAGCTGGGTTTCAGCCAGGCACTGGTCCAGAGGTGGAAGCCTCTGCATCCCAGCACCTGCCCCTCAAGCTCACCCATCCAACACCTTTGGGAGCCAAAGCACAACAGCCTCAGCAGAAGCAAACAGCATCTACTACACCTTCTTTTGTAAGCCCTCTGTCACATCTAAAATAAATTTGCATGTAAATTGACAGGCTGATTTTAATGTCTTCTGGCTATAGAGCACTGAAGGCCCAGGCTTCCCTTGTAGGTGGGCACGTGGCATGGCCCCCACACGTGCTGGGCTCTGGTGGGGTGGCACAGAGCCATGCCAGGGCGGAGGTGGCAGAGGCATGGGGTGGCTGCTTGCAGAGAAGCAGAAACTTAGTATTTCCTTTTTTTAAAAAAAAAAAGCGAAGCATATTTTTTAAAGGATTGAGACTGACTGAGGGGCTGGTGGCTGAGAATGGCCAGCACAGGACAGCAAACTGGGTTTTCCTGTAGGGAAGCTGCTCTGTGCCAGGCTGCTGGACACCAGGGCCCACTCAGTGCCCTGGGTTTGCAGGAGCACACCCCACATCTCTTCTCTTTTAAAACACATTCCCATCGTTGGCACAGGTTGCCACAGACAGCAGCCACGAGCCGCTGATGTCTTGGAGAGCGTCCCTTTGGCCAGAGCACCCCTTGGTACCCGGATCTGGGGAGCGCAGCTGGAGCTGGAGCCACTGTGAGGATGTGTTTAGGAGCATTTCGGGAAAGGCTGCCAGAGCGGAGCATCTCCCGAGCAGTCTCGCCGTGGCAGCTTTCCTTCGTCATCCATTATTTATTTGATCCTCTGCAAAACAAATTCGCTCCTCGGCACTGATTCTGATGACGGTGCTCATTTTACAAAAGAGGTAAAAGGAGCTGGTTTTGTTCCCAGTCTGAAAGACTTGAACAAAAAGGTGTTTCCTGCCGCCTTCTCTCCTGTATCAGTGAGATAAATCTGCGGAGTTCTGGCGTGGTGGTGAAAATTTTGGAATCTCAAGTAGCAAAACATTGAGCAGTGCTTTCCCTGTTGATCCCCATCTTTCCTGGGCTTCCAAGGGTGTTTGCTGGGACAGGATAGGAGGAACCAAGATGCTCAGCTCACCTCGTAGCTCACAGCCGAAGGTTTCTGGAGGGCACGGCTGTGTGTCCGGGGAGAAGAGGGAACAGGCGCATCTCCTCCCTGCGTGCGCTGCTGTTGGAGGGCAGCGCTGCTCTGTGGGCGCACAGAAGAGTGGATGCTTGGGGCTTGGAGCCAGTGGGGCGGTTTCAGGGGCTGGTTGGGGATGTCCTCAGCCACACCAGCGGCCAAGCCGGCTCTAACCAAGCAATCTGGAGCAGTGGGCCGAGCGCCGGGCCGGGAAGTTTGGAGGGAGGAGACGGCGCGTCGGAGCCGCGTTCGTCAGGATGGGAATAGCTGTCAGCCCCGTTCAATCTGTCGCCTTGTTCCCGGGGGACAATTGCAAAACAGGATTACTGGTACTTAAAAATTCATAGAAAACGTTTCTTATCACAACGTCATAATTGTTATGACTCAGAAGAGTAGAATTGCCATTTTCCTGCGCCTTTTTTCCCCCCCTCCCTTCACTTTTGTTGCATACCGAGTCCCTTTGCTGCAGCTGCGGGATCGTCGGGAAGGGGGAAAAAAATAAAGAAAGAAAGAAAGAAAGAAAGAAAGAAAGAAAAAAACAAACCAGGGCGATGCTTTATTTTATGCTAACTGCAGCATTTGACTTGAAAATGATGTCCCACTGGGTCTCGTGGTCAGCGTATTACGGCGTGATGGATGGCTGTCAGAGCGGCCCTGGCTGGCAGATTGCGATGGGTGGAGGAGAACAGATGCCCGGTGACTTCAGGGGCTTTAGCAGAGCCCAGGACTGAGGAGTGGAAAACAAAAGCAGATGGGAGAGCTCTGCTTGGGCTAACTATTCTTCTCCGGCCACGTGTCGGGGAGGGGAGGCTGGTGGGGCGGCCGTGTCCCTGCTGTGCCGTTCCTCTGCGGGGAGCTGGGCCGCCTGCCGAAGCCCTGGGTGAGCCCCACTTGACCTGAGGCCGGAGCCTACGTGCACACCGTCCCTGCAGGTCCGGAAAGGGGCAGCCTTTTAGCCCCGTGAAAGAGCAGACTGCGCTCCGTTTGATGGTTCTTGTTAACCCTTGGCCCTGCTGATGGATCCTGGGCAGGCTCCGGGGGCCGCCCTGCCGGAGGGTGTCTGCCCGTGTGTTTTGTGCTCTGCGTGGCGTTTGTCCTTTGGAGCTGGGCAGGGCCCCGTGAGTTTTTGAGTGGTGCTGTTCTTGCAAGAGCCTGTTCTCAACGAAACCCTTCGCAGGTGCTGCTCTGCAAGCCCTTGTCCGCTCCCCATCTCTCCTGCAAACTTTCCTGTACTTCCTACCCCGTCAGAGGGTTTAGAAAAGAACCTGCTCTGCCCCATTTTGCTTCTCACATCTCTATTTCCTCATCTTTTGCCCCTTCACTTTGATCCTACCCCTCCTGTCCATCCAAACTTGGGCAGGTGGCTGCTGCCTTCCCAGCTGGCATTTGCTGGGGATTGCAGGGTTAATGGCGAAATTAAATTTCACTGCTGTTTTTAAATTAATTGAATCATCAGCGTGGGTAACGGGAAACAGTGGTATCATAATGTATTTGATATGGGTCTTTAAGTCAGCATTTGCTGTGAGATCTGGAGCACTAGATCTTGGTGGAAGCGATGGCTAACTGATATATTGCAGTTATGGCCGCAGTACAAAGGCTCCTGCTCTGTCTTAAAGCGCTCAGGTCACGAAGTTGAGTTGGTTTATGATATGGCTGTTTTCCCTGCGTGCTTCCCACGGTGCTCCTCGATCACACTGGGAAAAACCCTGCAGCTGGCAGGAGCCAGCAGCGCTCCTGGTTTGTGCCTTGCACATCTGTGAGGATGCCCTTTTGGGTGGCAGAGGAGCATTGGGGTTTTGCTCCTAGGAGTCTCTAAAAGTTTTTTTTTCTGCTGGAGGAAGCAGACACAGGGGAAAACATGTTTTTTCCTTAAAGAAAACAGTGGAAATATTTCTGCTGATTTGCAGCATCGTGTGGCCTTTCCTTGGTGGCCCTGGGGGTGGCTTCAGGACCTGCCTTGGAGAGGAGAAGCTGTCCAGGCTGAGGGCCAGCATCCTCACGTGATGTCCCCGTCATGCTGGGGACAAAACTCCTAGCAGGCCTTTGTATGGGCTCTTCTTTTCTTGTCCTTTACCTGGTCCAGCGTGGTGGGACCGCATCACAATGTGGTCCCTCGTGGTAGGCAGTGGCAGAGGGCTGGTGTTAATGAAAAAGTGGAAAAAAGTAAAGTTTCAGTGTATGTATTGTGGAGCTACCTGCAGGTTGCCACCTATGAGTGGCTCCTACATCCTATCCCAGCAGCTGTAACAGGCAGGATGAAAGGAAATGACCTCAAGTTGCACCAGAGGAGGCTTAGATTGGGTATTAGGAAAAATTTCTTCACTGAAAAGCTTGTCAAGCCTTGGAACAGGCTGCCCAGGGCAGCGATGGAGTCGCCATCCCTGGAGGGATTTAAAAGCTGTGTAGGTGTGGCCCTTGGGGACGTGGTTTAGCGGTGGGCTTGGCAGTGCTGGGGGAACGTTTGGACTCGATGTTCTTGGAGGTCTTTTCTGCCATAAATGATTCCATGATTCCCTCTCGTCAGCAACTTCCTCCGGAGATGGCAATTGTATGGATGACCCCGGAGTGCACCTACGGCCACGTCAGCAGCGCTGCCTTTCACAGCCAAAATCTCAAGGCTGCTTAACCAACTGAAACCTCTCAGAAGCTGCCTCGATATGAATATTGATCTCCACATTTAACTCTGCTTGGCCCAGTTGATATTGCCCAGGCTGGTGGCGTGGAGGACGAGCGGGCTGCAGGACGCACAGCTGGGTTTTGGAACAGGGTTTGGTGGGACACACCAAAAACCTCAGTGCTGAGGAGCCTGTTCTAGCGCACTAGTTCAGATTTTGTGTAAAGACTCGCTTATTATTTCTGCTAGTTATGTCTCTAATGAGGTGAGACGTGCCATATGTTGTCCATAGGGAGGGAGCGCCGCAGGTGGGGCGGGGGCTGGCCTGGTGGGTAGTTGCTACACAGAAGAGCCTGAAACTGCCTCAAAAACTCAGATTTGGTGAGCCAAGATTGCAGCTGATCCGCCTGTGCCATGGGCATTGGTGCCATGCCACGTCTCAGAGCCATCCACAAACTGGCAGCACCTTCTTGCTCTTCATCCACTGTCATGTTCTCCAGCTCCCGTCAGTTTTATCCTTCCTTTCCTTCTTCCCTTCTCTTGCCCTCAACAGGTTTTTGCTTCAAAATTAAGTGGTTTTGGGGCCAGGCCCAACCACGCAGCTCCTTTGCCTGCTCACAGGAGTGGCAGCCCTGATCTGAGCAGCCCAAGCTGCTCTCTGAGCAGAAGTTTGAAACTAAACCATAGCAGGGTAAAGAAATATTAATTGGTGAGCCCTGAGCTTAATTTGAACAGGGCTCTTCTGTTTAAACAATTGTTGGAGCCATAAACCAGAAGCCCTTAATTATGGCTAATTATTTTCTGAATCTACATGGAAGCTCCTCAACACAAGGGCTCCTCTGAACTTCATTGCTTGCATGTTCAGGCATCATCCAGCCTGCATGTCCCTCCTAAAACCAGAGGCAGAAGTGGCAGGAGTTGCCTCCAGCCCGGCTGCCTGACCAAGCAGGATCCTGCTGCCTTTGGTTTCCTTAAACCCAGGGCTGGGAGCAGGCTTGGAGGCTCCCTGGGCAGGCAGCTGGGGACCCGAGGGCAGGCAAGAGCAAGGCAGGAGCTGTTTAGGACATGGACTTTAAACTCTCTGGCATTTGGGGTTTGTTTAAAAACCAGCTAGGTAAATATTTGTGAAGCGGTTGGGATCCGGCTGCGGGGTCAGGCGCTGTGCGCAGCCCTGCGGGCTGGCCTGGCCTCCCGTGCATCCCGTCCTTCCCACGGCAGCAGGCATGCCCACCCTCAGGAGATGGTGGAGGCACTGCAGGGCACTTGGCAGCATCACCTGGGCCACGTTTCTCTCGGGTGTGGGGTAAAAATGGGTGCTCAGAGGTCTCTCTCTCCTGGGGTGTAGTGGTGTGGTGCTTCAGTGGGAGGTGTGTGGAACAGGTCTCCTGGCAAGGCTGCACTGTGCATCCCAGAGATGTCCCTTCTCTGCCATTCTGGGGGTTGGTGGTGCCTTTTCCTGGTGAATCTGGAGCTCCTGCCCTGTGCAGGAGGGAGGCTGCTGGGGGGGGATCCTGCTGGGGACCCCAGTACGAGCTGGGGCAGGTCAGACCTGTGGCTTGCTAGGGAGGATGGCACAGCAGGAATGGCAGGGCAGGGATGGCACAGCAAGGATAGTGTGGCAGGGATGGCACAGCAGGGATGGCACAGCAAGGATAGTGTGGCAGGGATGGCACAACAGGAATGGCAGGGCAGGGATGGCACAGCAGGAATGGCAGGGCAGGGATGGCACAGCAAGGATAGTGTGGCAGGGATGGCACAGCAGGAATGGCAGGGCAGGGATGGCACAGCAGGAATGGGAGGGCGGGAGGATGGCATGACAAGGGTGGCAGGGCAGGAGGATGGCATGACAAGGATGGCAGGGCAGGGATGGCAGGGTGGGAGGATGTCGCAGCAAGGGTGGCAGGGCAGGAGGATGGCAGGGCAGGGATGGCGGGGTGGGAGGATGTCGCAGCAAGGGTGGCAGGGCGGGAGGATGGCATGATGAGGATGGCAGGGCAGGGATGGCAGGGTGGGAGGATGTCACAGCAAGGGTGGCAGGGCAGGAGGATGGCAGCGCCGGGGGAGCGGTCCAGGCTGCCTGTACACAGCAGCTGTCAGCGCTGCTGCCTTCACCCGCCCAGCCCCAGCCTCTTCCTCGTGGCACAGATGGTTTTAACACTTTCCTGGGCCTTTTTTTTTTTCTATAATTAACTCTTGTTTGCAAGTGGGAAGACACTTCTTTCCTTTTGGCAGAGCCATCAAACTCTCCTCGGCGGTGTGCTTTTTTAAAGCCATCGTGGATCTATCCCCCAACTGCAGTCTGTTGTTTTTACCAGGCTCTTTTAAGGCACTGGGCTGCCCCCCCTTTTTCTCCCCCCCTTGCTCTTGCCCGGAGGTAAAATCCGCAGGGATTGCAGGCGGAGGAGGCCCCAGCAGCTCCGGCAGGGGAGTTAACAATCCGGCCAAGGCCATACAAAAGCCGGTGCCCGGGGAGGGGGGAAGATGGAGGGGCCCCTTCCCTGCCCCAGGAGCCTTTGAACCCCCCTGCTCCCAGCTTTGTGCGGCTTAGCAGGGTGCTGCCTGCACAAAGGCCCCTCGTCCCTCCCGTCAGCTCCACGCTGCAGCTGGGAAGGGTTTTCCCAGGAGAGGCTGTATGCCACAGGAAAGCCTGGTGGGTGCTGGGGGCTGCTGTGGTGGGTGCTCTGTCCCACCGGGATAAGGGCAGGGAGGAACCCCAAAGAGCCCTGGGGCTTCAGCAGTGCTTGGGAATCTGCAGGGTGGGCAGGGATGGGGGGTTCTCTCTCCAGCCTTTGCAAAGACCTAGAAAAATTACCTGGAATACCGTGGGATATCCTCTGCTTTTTGGGGAGCTCGGGGTCTGCCTGTAGCTCCCTGTGGGGTTTAGGGGGGGTTTGCTCTCAGGGAGGTGAGGCTGCAGCAGCTCTCAAAGCTGGAAGGCTTTGGGATGCTCAGCTTTGAGGTCTGAGGATGGTCAGCATCACAAGCTGGTGCTCATAGGAATGTTGCTGTGGAGAGGAGGGTGCTGGGGGAGCCGTGCCACCAGCGTCGTGCCTGGGTTTCTGTCAGGGTGTTGCAAGAGCAGCTCTGACTGTGGGGAGCAAAGGAGCTGTTCTCTCCTATGGGTATCAGTCAAATGGTGGATGGGAAAAAGGCAAAAGAGAAAAAGCCTATCAGGAAGTTTCCACCAGCAATTCGTGGCCGTGACCACCATGCCTGTGCTGGCTGCGCTCCCCATCCCGGTCCATCCCTTGAACTCCACTCCCTGGCTCTGTGGCCAGGTGTTTCCCAGCACTGCCAGTCTAAACAAGACCTTGCAGTGATGCTCAGCTCTCTCACATCGCTCCCTCCCCCTCTCTGCTGTCTGAAAGCCTGGGGCTCTTTTTTTCTTTTTTTTCTTTTTTTTTTTTTCCCCTTGCTCTCCAGACTTTAAGTTTTCCTGCCTCACGTACCAGTTTATTGCTGGGTCAGGGGGCAGGGGTTTGCACGCTGGTTTTATAGGGTCCCTCCAGAGCTGGCTTCAAAAAGCTCCCAGTTCATAAATGGGGGGTTTGTATTAACCGCTGTGTTTTGACAGGGAGAGCTGCTCTTAGAAGAGAAATAATTAATGTTTTGCAAGCTTTAAGGGTGATGTGGTTTGGAGTTGCATCTAACAAAACCGCTCTGTGCAGAAAACAGTGGTTTTTTTTAAAACCTGTCTTTTTATCACAAATCCTCCCCTATCCCAATGTGCACCTTGTCAGTTGTGCAGCCCCAGCAGGACTTTTCCATGGGGAAGTCCTGCAGCTCAGCTGTGCCTGGATCACCAGCGCCAGCAACACCAAAGCAATGCAGGGAGCTGGTTGTTAAGGTAAATAAACCATGAGGCCACTTTGGAGCGGCGTTTCCAATCCCCAGGTTAAGGCAGGAGAGAGGCAGCGGAGCAGGAGGGGAGGTGGTGTGGTGAATTCCCTCTTACCCCATGGATGTGGTACCTCTTCGCCTCCAGAACATGCTGAAATGGTTAAAATGCCTCTTCCTGCTCACCCTCCCCCTCCCCAGAAATCCCAGCCTACCAGGGGAGATCTGCACCCCCTCCCAGCTAGCTTAGCCCCTGGCTTTTTTTGGCAGTGGAGAAAGCCACCAGTCCTTGGGAACAACACTGAATTACACAGTGGCTTACGTCAGATTTACTCCTCCTGTCCTTTGCTCTAGCTGCTCTATTAATTTTGATATGCCTCGAGCAATTATCAAACCTGGGAAACACTATTTTTGGGGGGCAACACTACAAATAACTGCAATAAACCCCACTGTTAAAAAGGGGGAGGGAACACAGACATGGGGCTGTGCTTGCCTGGATTTTGAGTGTTTTAATGTGACTTTTCTTCAGAAACCATGTGTGTAGAGTGGTTTGGGATCTCTCGGGGGTCTGGAGGGGGAATCACACCCTTTCCCCACCCATACACCACTTTTGAGGTCCAAAGCATTACTCCCAGGGGCACAGAGGGTGCCAAGGGGCAGCCTTGGAGCAGGTTTGGGATGTGAGGGCTCCATATGGCTGGAAGGGATTAGCCTGGGGGATTAGATGAGTGGAGAGGAGGGGAAAGTTGCTGCAATCCCCCCTCCCCAAAAATCCTCATCTCTGACCCCTGGCAGATGCGCAGAGATGATTTCTGGGGATGATTAGCGCTGCTTTGGGTTTGTCTGTGCCCCTGGAGTCACAGCCGGGTCTCGGTGCTGCCGGGGTAAAGCCGTGCCCGTGGCCTGGGCTGGGATCCTGGGCTGGCAGGTGGTGAGGAAAGCTGGGATTTTCCTCCTGCCACCGCCGCACACCCACAGCTCGCACCTTCCCTTGCGCTTGATTTCCAACCTGAGCTGCTTGCTCAAGCTTTCAGCTTGCCTGGAAAGAGTATCAGTGGTGCTCAGTCCGTGCTCCCCGGGGATGGATGAGCCCAGGACACAGCACTCGGGAAGTCGTGTGTGTTGTCACCTTGTTGGTGGCCATGGGCTGCTCTGGGATGTGGGGATGCAGGGTTGGTGTTCTGCAGCTCCCAACTGGGCAGTGAAACACTGCAGGGATCCGGGATGCACCACAGCTCCATTGCTGCCCAGCAGAACACCGCAGGGATGCCAGGATGCAAGATGTTTCGTGGCTCCTTTCCTAAGGCAGGATGTCACTGAAAAGGTCTGCATGGAGGGCAGAATATTTTCACCGTTTTTCAGACATCACCCTGGAAATGGTGGGAATCACGCCAAGGCATGATGGCTTTTCTCCATCATCACTCAGTCACAAAACCCATCTTGCTTGGGATTGGGGTTTGCCAGCAGCTTTCCTCGTGGTGCTCCAGTGTTGCTGTCCCAGCAATGGCTCCTTGAGAACTGGATTGGCTCTTGCAGTACAACTCCAGCCTCATGAAGGATGTCTAAACCCTTACTGGCTTCTTGGGATGAATCAAGGGTGCAGGAACATGCAGGGTTGCTTAGTCATGGCAATGCTCCCAGGAGGGTGGCTCCTTTAGGATGGGTTTTACTTGGGTAGTGCCAAGGACAAAAGCCCACAGCCATCATTGTTAGTGAGCACAGCAGTGCCCAGGTGTGCTCTGAGTCCATCCATCCCAGTGAATTCAGGGCTCTGAAGGGCTGCCCCAGGTCTGGCTGCTCCCGTGCAAAGTCCACCTCCTTCCTCCCATCCGCCTCGCCAGGGTTTATAGGATGTGCTGGACTTTGTCCCCGTGCAGCCAGTCACAGCCCTGAGTTTAGTTCAGCTGCCTCCTCTGCCTCAATTTAAGGCATTTCCACTCCTTCAGCAGCATTTTTCATGGAAGACGCTGTGCAGAGAATGCGCCACAAAGCACCATCAAACATCAACAGAGCCAATTTTTAAAAACACTGATTTCTTTTTTGTTAACCTGCCACTTTGTTAGAGAAAGGGATTTTTTTTCTCCTTTTTTTCTTTTTTTTTTTTTTTTTTTTCTTTTTTCAAGGGCTGGCTGTGGTAAAACTTCACAGATCAGCAGGCAAATCCATCAGGGGCCAGTGCGAGCGGGGCTGGATGCTTGGCCGCCTCCGTGGGCGCGCAGAACCCGCGGAAGGGGACGGCACTGCTGGGGAAGCGCTGCTGTCACCTCTCACAGGCGCTCGGGCCGGCTTTGTGTGAGCACACGAAGATGGTGGCCACGAGCTCCTTGTCAGGGACAGGCAGATGGTGTTCACCTGCTCCGGACCAACTTCTTTTGCCCTTTTGCCTTTGGTGTCGGGGAATAATGCCGGGGCAGCTGCTCGCAGTAAAATAGGCTTAAGCAAATGGGATATTTTGGCATTCAAGTGCGCGACAAGAATGGGAGTATTTGCATTAATTCTCCCCTCTCTTTCCCCGCGGCGGGAGAGGATGGAGAAAACTGGGATGTTTTCCCGTGGGGTGAAGCCAGGGCCTGGTCTTCTCCGGCTGGATTGGGGGTGGGAAGTGCTGGATGCTGTGCTGGGGTGTCAGTGCTCCATCCCACAGCATCCAGCTGCCCAGACAATGGAAAAGGATGTTTTTCCTGGGAGGTCACAGTGCTTCCTGCTGCACTGCAAAGGCAGTTGAAGGGAAAGGGGGTCTCACCCTCTTCCCTGGATTCGGATGAGGGTTAGTTACCCGACATCACTGACTCCCCATGCAAACTCACACCTTTGTTTTGTGTTATTTTTGATTGCAAAGAGCAAATGATGAGATCAACTGGCTGAAACACAAGGTGGCAAAAATTTTTTTTTAAAAATTGAAAAATATATTTGTAATCTGCACCCATCTTTAATGGGGAAATGCTGGGCTCTGGATGCCTTTGGGATGTTTTGCCAATGGGATTGGCAATATCCCTGTTAGTTGTCAGTAAATCCTTTGGACAAGTTAAAACTAGTTTTCTTCAAATGCACGTGGTGCAGTGGCGTGGCATTTTTCTAAAGTCACGAGTTATTATTATTTTTCCTTCTTGAACTGGATTACCAATTTAAATGTAGCTTTTCTTACAACCCCTTCCAAAATGCACTTGGCAGTTTCGATCTAGAAGAAGGCAGAGGAGTGGAGAGCAGCAGAAGCAGAAGTCCAACACCAGCAGCCTCCCCTGCACCTCATCACCACATCATTACTAGTTTTCTGAGAGGGTGGGCATTATTTTCCTTAATCCAGCCTTTTCAAAGGCTGGTAACAGAGAGGACTTGATTTTAGCTGAGATGCTTAAGGGAAGGATGGGAGTTGAGCTGGTGCACATGGCACTGAGCATCCAGCCGTGCAATCCCACATAGTTACACCCCAGAAACTGCAGCATGGAGCAAGGGACATCACTGGGAGTGAAGAACTGTGGAACTTGAAACCATCACAACTTTGTAGCAAACTCCAGGAAATTACCTCTCCCAGCAGCTTTGCTTGCTGGGAGCACTTCCCTTTTGGTTTAAGGACTGTGATGTTTTTTAAAATCTGAAATTAATCTGTGAGCTTTCCATAAAGTCTTGTGTGGGTACATCAGGAGCACATTTGGGTGGAACCACTGAGTGTGGAGTGCAGAAGGGAATGCAGGTTGTTGGTGCAAGAAGCTGCTGGGTGTCCCTCGCAGACCTGAGCTTCCCACACTGATAGATGAGCAGTAGATTAATAGTCCTAAGCAATTGCATTATCTAATGAAAATTTTATATAATTATTTTATATAACTTTTTTGGCAGGTAGACCCTGAAATGGATGGTATTGATTGCTGGAAAAGAGCCTGGCCTGTCTGTTGCTGGAATTATTAGAGGAGAATTGATAGTAATTAATACCTGTGTATTTACAGCATTTTCCAGGGTGCTAATTGCATGGGACCCATTTAAGCTGTTTGGCAGTGGGGAGGGTTCATACACTGGTTCTCATACACTGGTTTTAAGGTGTGGCTGGACTTGGATCTTGTGCAGGGAAGATGCAGTGGGACCTTCAGCTTCACCTTCACTCCAAGCCAGGGACAGGGCCCGCTCCATGGCAAAGCATCCCCAAATACCAGCGTTGGGGTGAACCTGTACACCCATCCACATGGTGTGAAGCCCCAGAGTGCTCTCCTCTGCAAAGCCCTTCCTGAGTCAGGAGAAGCAATTCCAGCAAGCCCAGCTTCACTTCCCACAAGTTTCCCTTTGTAAACCTCCCCGTGCACGCGCGTGTGCAAAACCTAATTGCATTTAGTCCGTTTTACACCTCCCGAGCTTATCCCCCTCCCCTGCTCTCCACCCCCCCTTTAATTCGGTCGCTGTGAAATTTTTGCAGCCCTGCCAAGTTATTTCCTTGGGATATATTTAGAGAAAGCCAGCTCAGCAGAGCGCGCTGGGTGTTTGTGGAAGGATGTTTGTAAATGTTAGCAGGAACGCTGGCGGGCTGGCGGAGCAGATGTCCGCGAGATGCTACCAAGAGCCTTATTTACAAACTTGTAAATGACTGAAGGGGTTTCCTTCCCGGGGATAAGGGGGACGCCGACTTAAGAGATTAAAATCCTATTGTTTCATGGCCGGAGCTGCTGTCTCAGATTATCCTTTACAAGGGAGGGGAAAAAGAAAACCAACAAAAAAAAAACCCGTATTAGCTTGAAACACCATTCAACTGTTGTGCCTTTTTTTTAATGGTTGGGGTTTTTTTCAAGGCTCAAGGAAAATACGGAGCTGGGGGTTGTTTCTTTCTCCATAAAGGAGAGAGAGGGGAAAAGTTGCCGAGTGTGGCTGTTCCTGACCAGGGTGTGTGCTGGAGCTTTGTGTGCCAGGCAGCTCGCAGGTGATGGATTTAAAATAAGCACAAAAAGCTTGTGCTGTTGTAGAAGTATAATTAAGCCGAACTTGTGTGTACGGCGTGGTGTCCTATGGGAGCACAGCGATGGCTTTTGGGTGGTTTGGTGATACTGCTATGAGCCCATTTAATCTGTTTTGGGGTTTTTTAATATATTGGGAATACACAAAGCTTCAACCCAGCGTTCCTTTACCTTCTCTTATCCTAAAACAAACCAAAGCTGGTTTGTTTTGTCTTCTGGAGCATCCAGCCAAGTGGAGAAAGCAGGATGGACTCTGGCATACCCTCACTGGTGAGCACAGTGTGCCCCAAAACAATGCTGAGCCCACCTGAGAGGCTCTGCAGGCACCATGGTTTTGAGGTGGGTGCCACAGTGGGTGCCCGCTGCTGGCACGGGGGCTGGCAGTCTCACTCTCAGAACCTGCAGCAGGCTGGTGTTGTATTCATTTTGGTGCACGTTGATAGAACACAGTCCCTGTGGAGGGGACTGGTGGGGGAGAGGATCTGAGGGCTGGGTCCAGAGGAAGCGGTCGGCGTGTCGTCCTCCCTGGCGTTAATCGGGTTACTCTGAGGTGTGGGAGGGTTCTATTATTAAATTTTAAACCTGGCTATATAAGATGAAGGCAGCTTTAACGAGATGAAAAGGCTTAACTGGAGTCCAATTAAATTCCGTATTACCTGTTTACGCAGCCTGCTTAAGTCCTGACCCGCACGCTGGTTTCTTCTTTAGGCTCCAAAGCCTGTGCTCTAGGCAAAAAAATAAAATCAAAGGAGACAGATAGATGCCAGATCACCAGCATGGCCTGAGCACCCCCGCGTGCTCCTACCAGAGGCAGCTGCCCTCAAGCCTTGTGCTGCTCCCACAGTGGCTGCAAAGTGTGAGATGCAGCCAAAATCCTCTGGTCCACTCTTCTGGAGAGGAGAGAGGGCAAAAACAACTGGAGCTCAGAAAGGAAATACTCAGCCATCTTTAGTTTGGCTTTTAGGTCTGTGCCATGAAGATATTTTTGCTCTCCCCATCTCACTGCTGGGTTGATGTGGGCAGTGTCTGGCCAAGCAGCCAGTGCTGGTGGTGCTTCTCACAAAGGGGGCATCCTCTCTTCTCCCTTGCACCACTCTTGGCATGTTATTTTTATTAAAAATAAGTGTTTGGTGAAAGCCAGCGTGAGATGCTGGGGCAAGCTGCTCGCCTGCAGTGTGTGGTGAGGACACCGGCTCGCATTTAATGGCAGAGTTACTACCACCAGTTGGAACCTGTTTTTCATAGATGGTTCTTAGGAACCACTGCTGGTGTTGGTGAAGCATGGCAGCTTTGGGTGGCTGGTGAGCTGGGGCTCGGCTGTCATCATGGTGACGCTGAGAGCCTTGCAGGAAGGGGTGCTGTGCCTTAGCCCACCTTCAGGCTGCTCTTCAAGGCCCACAGACTGGGGGATGAGGAAGAAGAATCCCTTGCAGCATCCCCGCGTGTGGACAACACATCCAGCAAACTCCTTGCCTTCCCCTGTTGAAGGGTGCTGCCTTTTATTAGCCAGTTACCTGGGAGCAGACGCATTCTGGCAGTGAGGGTGGTTTCACCCCACCTGCTCTGGTTTCTAAAGGGAGCCCCCAAACCCCGTCGGGCCCTCGGCGGTGCCTCCCGGCCGCGCGCGCAGGGCGGGGGGCAGGAAACGGCTCGCCGCACCCTGCTCGCTGCAAACCCTCACGCCCAGCACAGACCTCAGCCCTGCTGTAAAGAAAGTAAATAAATAAAAGCACTGGACCGCAGCTCCTCCCAGGGCTGGGGGACAGCGGAGGTGAGCTGCGTTCCCGGCCTGGGAAAGCGGATTGGGGTGACACCAAAGAGTGGTGGGGATGCGCCAGGGGATTCTTCCCTGCTGCTCTTCAGTGCAGTTAATACAGCCGAATAACCTGGTTTCTCCTGGAGGATTAGGTTAAGAAAACAAGATGGTTTTAATGGCCCTTTTACATCCTGCATAGATTGTAGCTGAAGACCCTAACCAGCTTTGTAGCACAGCCAGGGCGCATCTTCTCCTTTTTTCCCTTTTTTCCCCTCCATAACCTGATGCCAGTGGTCCTGTGCAAGTGGGTTCCTGTCGATAATTCAAGTGCCCAGCTCCTGGCTGTGCTGTTTTGTCCGATTTCCATTGCCTCCTGACCTCCATCCTTCTTTATTTGCAAAGCTATACTCGCAGGCAGCGGTAATAAATCAATTAATGACTCTGATGAATCGTTTAATGGCTGACAAAATAACACTACAGTCAACAGCTTGGATCTCTACAGCAGTACCAGAAGATGCTGGTTGACTCAGGGTAGGGAGACGAAACAGAGACTGTTAGCTCAATTAGTGCAATTAGTGTGCGATTTAAAGGCTTAGACGGCATCTGCTGGCGTACCAGGCCGGTGTGTTAACTGAGAGCTTCGCTTTGGAAGCGAAACACGGTGATCCAGACTGTCATCATTCCACTGGCTTCCACCAAAAAAAAGAGGGAAAAATACCAACATGTGTGGCAGGGAATTAAAAATACATATGTGTGTTTGTGTATATAGCTATGCGTGTGCGCCCCGGGAACGCGCATATATTGATTTCCAACATGGGGAAAATTTGCCATCTTACAAAAGGCAAATGAGCTGGCATGCCAGCATTGCCAGAGATGTCCTGGCTCATTTCTGGCAGTGGTTTTCATGTGTTTCAGTGGAAGGAAATTTGGGGTGTCACACGCCAGTGGGGACCTTGGTGTGGCCGATGTGCTTCTGGTGCAGCTCCAGCTTGGATGTGGTGGCACAGCAGTTCCATGCCCGTTTTCTGCCAGGTTCCATGGCAACTGCACATTGTCTGTACCTTCACCAGGGAGGTTCAATGGGTTTTAGATGTTCACCTAAGGAAAGAGCTTTGGAAAGCAAACTGCAGCCAAGAGTCCCTAAAAAGAGTTTCTGGGACAAAATGTTGAAAATAAACCATGTGGGAGGACCTGTGTGGCCAAAACAGTCCTGGAAATGGGTGCTGGAAAGCCCTTGGGTTTTGTGCGCTGACCCTTAGGGTCTGGATGCTCACCCTTAAGGTTTGGAAAAGTTGTTCCTGCTGTCTTTTTTTTTGCCTTTTTTTCTTTCCTTTCTGGCATGCCCAAGTGTTTCACAGAGCTGCTCCAGCCACAGCTGCGCTCCCATCGCTTCACCAGGGCTAAAGGTGCCTCAGTGTTTACCTTAGCAGCGGTGATGGGGAGGGGAATAAAAAAAGAAATAAAATGTCACTTCGCAGCCTTGTAAATCATTCATCAAGGGCTGACCAATTTGGCTCTCATCCTACAATATGCTCAGGGTACTTGCGGGTTTTTAATTACCAAGTTCTGCCAAGCGCCACATGTGCGAGGAACTTTAAATCCCCGTTTACGCTGTGAAGGCATAGGTGAGGTTTCAGGGTGTTTAACACGGAAAAATACTCTGTGGTTTTGTGGAAAAATGGGCATTTGCTTCAAGATTTCCTTTGGCTCCTCTGCCCTTCTCCCTCTGCTCCCTGTTGCAGAGGGGAGGAGAAGAGCAGCGTCCTTTCCCCCCAGATCCCCAAATCCATGTTCCTCCTCACTTCCCACCACTTCGGGATCCATTTCGCTTTGGGAGATTCCCCAAGCCAAGGATTATAGTGTGCTGGAAATCTCTTGAAACCATAAAATATCACCTTGGCAGCTTTATTGCAGCGCTTGCCGCCTTGGGAGAGAAGCGTTTTGCGTGATAGAGGGTTTAATAAAGGAAATTCCAAATGGGCTCGCTGCAGTTTGGGGCTCAGTCTTATATATTTTTGCATTAAGAACCGTCATCTGCTTTGCAGAGAAACTGCAATATGTTCATGGCCTTGGATTAAGATTTGGTTTTACTTTTATAGCTGACCCACTTGGGGGGATGGAGGGAGGGGGAGAAGTGGGTTCACTCCCTCTCCCATCTATTTTTGCTGCCGTCTGATGTATAAAAAGAGCCTGGAATGGGCAGGCTTATTTTTCCTGCCAGGACTTTTTTTTTTTTTTTTTTATTAACTGTAAAAACACTCAGATCTGGCCTTTGCTGCTGATGGGGGGAAGGCTGTTCAGGATGCCTTGTTGAGGGGCAGGGGAGGGAGCGTGGCATGGCGTGGGGTGTGCCTGGGGGTGCAGGACCCTGTAGCCTCAGGGGGAATTGGTTATTTCATGAAGGGAGGCTCTTACTGGGGAGTCAGCCTCCACTGTTGTCTGTGACACTTGCAGCTCTGAGATGCTGGGGTAGGAAAGCTAACCCCTCATCATGGTCCTGGCCTTCATTGCACATCCTGCACGCCAGCTCCTGCTGGATGGAGCATGGTGAGGGGCACGAGGGATGCCCTGGGAAGGCACCAGGCAATGATTCGTCTGGCGCTCCCCTGCCTCTGCAAGGCTTTCTGGTCAGGAATAGCAGGATTGCCGACCAAACATGGGGATCCCATCTTGGCAATCCTTAGTAATAATCCTTAATTTTGCAGGCTGCCCTGACAGCCCGGCTTCCCGCTCTGCTCACATCTTGTGGTTGTTGCCGCATCGGATGTGGTCGGGAGCCGGGGCTGGCTCGGCTGCTGTTGGGTAAAACCAGGCCTGAGCAGGCTCACATGTACCCCATCTGCTCATGGGATTTCCTCCGTGGAAGGTTTTTCCACTATGGTTTTAGGTGGGTACGTCCATCATGAAAATTGGAGGGAGTAGTTCAGTGATCCAAATCCAGTTAACACCGCTGGGGTGCCTTTATAACTGCCCTGTAACTGGGATGGGGTCACTTGGTGTTGGGCAAACTGGGGTGCACTTGGATGGCACAGGTATTGCTCCTTTCTCACAGGGATGTGTCACCAGCAGTGGCTTTTAGAGAAAGATATTTTTCTTATATTTTCCTTCAGAATAGGAGCTTCCTATCATGGTGGTGCTTTCCCAGAAATGAATAAATGCAAATAGGGATGCTGAGAGGTGTCCAGGTACCCCATGTCTGTCCCCGTCTTTTTGGGGCTGGAGCTGTGCTGGTGGCTCATTCTAGGGAGGCATGAGGGGGAACGTGACTCCACAGGTTGAATGCAATGAATTTGGAAATTAATGAGGTCAGGGAAGCATAATTTTCAAAGGACAGGGCTAAACCAGCGGGCATGGTGGGGAGGTGGGAGGAGAAGCATTTTAAAGCTTTCAAACAGCTTCTGCCTAAAATTACACTTGGTGGATTAACAAGACCCGGTGCCTGGGTAAATGAATAAACAAACCCCAGAATCTCCAGGGTCTGTGTGGCCATCTCCTCGGTGGGTGAGTCACAGAGGCTGGTGTCCCTCCAGCTGCGAGCATCCTGCTCAGGGCTCCGGGGACACGAGGCAGATGGACTCAGTGGGATGTGGCAGGAGAGGTGGCGTTTTTAACGTGCTTTTGTCATAACTCTGACCATGTTTGCCCTGGTTTTGTTCCCCGCAGAGCGCAGCTGCTGCCCCGAGTCCCGTGCTTGGAAACATTCCCCCGAATGACGGGATGCCCGGGGGCCCCATCCCGCCCGGGTTCTTCCAGGTAGGCTGTGGCTCCTCCCGCTGCTCCCTCCCCTCCACACCACGCACGTGTTTGCTTCTGCTCTGGGTGTCAGCGCTGTCCTGCCTGTGTTTTGTTGGTTTTTTTCCCCCCAAGAGGATGCTAGGGAAGCAGCATGCCTGCACAGCTGACCTGTCTAGGAATAACTTGTGTTCTGCTGTCCTTCCACGTTTGCTTTCTGTCTTTTGTGGCCTTAAAGCAAATTCCTTTCTTGCTCGAAGAGGTTACTGTGTATTTACAACCAATGTTTTTTTTCCAAAGCTGCTTGGTTTGTGTTTGGGTTGGGATTGTATTTGTTCTCCAGTCCTAACAGACGTGTGTAATTGAAAACATTCTGGATTTTGATTCCTGAAACTTTTTCCCCCTCCTCTGGTTAACCACTTGATTTTTTCCAAATGCAATCACTGAATGCATTAACAAACCCTGGCTGCGGCTGCAGGCGGGAGTGGGCTCCAGCCAAATCCCTGAATGCCGTGGAGGCACCTTGTAAGCAAATACCCAGCAAAGTCCCCAAAGTCCCCTCGCTCCTTCCTTATCCCACAACAAGCTCTGGCAGAGGAGGGGGTAACGTGTTTGGAGTGGTGCTGACAGACAGGATATCAACAAGCACAAAGAAAAGGAGTTTTCAAACCTTGAACCTTGAGGGTTTTTCCTCAAGGAATCTCTTTGCCCAGAGTGAGCTGCACTGGTTTGCAGCATCATAAGCTTTCGGTGCTTTAAAATCCTCCTGCTTGAGGATGAAACACTTGTTTGTGTAAAAAATGGGATAAGAGTTGAAAGGAATATTTGTTTTGGCAAGCTGGGCTTTTTTTAATCTGGGCTTGTGATTTGTATATGGGAGAACTTCTCGGGCAGTAGACAGGCGAGCTCGATAAGGAGCTCGTGATTTATTGCGGCGATATCCGAGCCCGATATCGGCGATTACGTTTGTGTGGGAAGGGGGAAGGAGGGTCCTGTCTTTTTTTTTTTTGAGAGAGAGAAAGAGAGATCCCATTTCCTGAACATGCTCCTGACAAAGTAAGAATATCCGATATTGATGGGGAACCTTAAAACGGGCGAGCCTTGCAGCAGCGCTCGGGGCCGGGGGTGAAGCCAACAGCGGAGATGCAATCTCGCAGGTCAGAGCTGCTGCCAGCAATCCCAGTGCCAAGCTGCTGCTTCCAACAAATGTCTCTCCAAAACGTCCTGATCTCGCCCCGCGGTGAAGCTGACTGTCCTCTGGGGCTTCTGCTTCACGCCGAGCTGCGAGGGCTGCAAAACTGGCAGGAATTTAGGGCAAGGCATCGAGAGGATGGGCTGGCTTTCCCAGAGTGGGAATGGTGAGAGAGAGGAGTCACATCTCTCCAGACTTTTACTGTTCATGCTGCCGTCTCGACTCTTCTGTTGACAGCCTCCAAGCTGTCCCCCCTTCTTTCTTCTCTGCCCTCCTGTAGCACTTTTGCACTGATTCAGGAGCAAAGAACTCATCTTAGCTCCCTGCCTCCCGTGCAGCTGGCACAGGAGCCATTTGGGTGGGGGGCTGGCTCAGAAGCAGGAGTGGATCCTGAAACCCCAGACAATGTAATAACACCAGGACAGGTTATGCTGCCCATCCCCAGCACTGCCAGAGGGAAGAGAGGAGGGGTGCTGGTGCATATGGCTCACATGTGACATCTCAAGAGCCTGCCTTTCCTGAAAGCCCTCCAACATCTGGTTTCTCCTCCCAGCCCTCGGGATGGAAAGCAGAAGAAAAATCCCACCTTTTAACACAGTCTGAACATCGCCTCCATGAAAGCCTGTCTGATTTATTGCGGGTGCTGGGGCTCATTCCAGCTTCAGGAGATGCTGGAGAGCAGCTCTTGCAGAGATGGGCTGGAGGCTCAGCATCGAGCCAGTCACAGCTCTGGGTAATTTCCTCTCTGTAAGAGATTAAAGTGCCTAAATTCAGAGGGCAAAAACAAAAAGGTCACAGAAGATAGAAAGGACTTCTCCCCGACCCTTGTAATGCCAGCCCTGGGAGTGAGCGAGGTGGTGCCACCTCAGCCAGTGCCATCCTCATGCCAGGAGAGGGGTCAGGGGTTTTCAGCATCTTGCTCTTCTGCACCAGGGACCTGCAAGGGATATCCCCAGGGGTAGCAGGCATGACATGGGCTGATAGTTTTTGAGAGGATTTAGAGAACCTGATCATGTCCAGGCATGGTGGGGAGTCACACAGGGAGCTGAGGAATGAGTCACCAGCAAAGCTCAGGTAGCAGAAACTTCGCAATGCATGAACCACCCCCAGCCCTGCATGTGGACATGTCCACCACAGGCAAAGGGAAAACACTGATATGGACCAAACACATTTGAGTGAGCTTGGAGGAGAAGGAGTGCTCCAGGCAAGGGAGAAGCAAGGAGGACTCCAGGCTGCAGCACCCATCCACAGCCACTGCCTCGCAGTGAGATTCCCTTCCCAGTGCCAGGGCTCAGCAGTGCCCTTCAGGTCAGGGGCCAAGGGAAGTACAGCCTGCAGAATCTCCCAAAATGATGGGAGAGGAGAGGCCCATGGCACTCTTGGGTTGCTGGGGCATTTCATGGTGCCAGCCAATGGCACAGCATCGGCTGCGCTCCAGACAAAAGGTTGGCTGGGTTGATGGCCAGCATGGGTAGATGCTTTTATTTAAATCTCTCTCTTTGTCCCGTTGAGATGAGCAAACAAACCCTCTGCTCGTCCTCCTAAAGGTCATCAGAGGCGTTCCTGCTTTTGTTTTGAAAGCTGGATTGATGCCGGGGTGCAGATCCCTCACAAGAGGGATGGGGGGATGCCAGGGAAATACAGGAAGGAAAACAAAAAATTGAAAGCAATTAATACCACACCTTTACACCACTAAACAACCGGGGGGGGGGCAAGTCAGCAGCCCCCCCAGGCATGCCTGCTGTCCCCAGGCAGAGTCCCTGTACCCTGCGCTGATGAAATGGAAAGTTGACCATAAATCAATGTCGGCGCTGCGTTAGCTATGCATCAGCGGCTCGGCGCCGAGATGCACCAAAACAAAGCACCGGCTGCTCCGTGTTCCCACACTGCCCCCTAATGCAGACAGACCTCGGGAGCTGGGGAGGACGGGGGCTCCAGAGCCCGGGGGGCTCCCCCCACACATCCCCTGCCCTGCCAGCTCTGCTCCCCACACCCTGGAGTCTTCCCCCTTTGGGCGAGGTCGCCCGTGGGGTGAGGATGGTGGAGCCAGGGACAATAGGAATGGGTCCATGTTGTCCTGCTCCCTCCTTGGGTGCCACCATTTTCCCCCCTGCTGTCCTGATGTCTCAGTGGGATTTCCCACTGCTCCGGCCAGCCACTTCCATAAAACCAGGCTGCTCTTCCCAAAATCCCCGGGTAGAACTTGGTACCAGCCTGCACCAGGCGGGGTTTGAAGGAAGGTAGCCTGCAAGCTGGAGGAAGGGAAGAGCAAGCATCAGAGAAAGTTTTTTTTCTGGAAGTTTAGTAGGATGCCCGAGGCTTTTGTACCGAGCGTCTGGAGCATATGGTGGGATTTGCAGTCAACTTTCTCTCGGGTGCTCCAGCCAGATGGAGGTGACTGTTCTTGGCTCTGGCTGACACGGGTTTGTTTCCTGAAGAGCTTGTGTTAAACATATTCCTTAAAACCAGGCTTCTGCAGTTGGGAGCCCCAGCTGCAGGCGAGGCAGAGCTCCTGCCCACGACTGCCTTTCTCTGTCTGCGGGGGGAACTTGGCCCGCCTCGCCTCGCCTGGCCTCGCCTTGCTGCCTTGCCTTGCCTTGCCTAACCTCGCCTTGCTTTGCCTTGCCTCGCTTTGCCTTGCCTTGCCTTGTCTAACCTCTCCTGGCCTCGCTTGTCTCGGGAAGGTCCTCACCCAGCAGCTCATGCTGGAAGTCAACTGGGGTCTTTCTCTTGGAAGGCAACTGGAGCATCTCTCCTAAATGCTCCTTCAGAGATAGCTCTTTTTTTTTCCTCGTCAACGTGCAAAACATCTCTCTCCTTCAGTAGAAATAAATCTCCTCTCCAGTAAACCCAGGCATGGCTTTAATTAATATCCATCTAATTTATTTTAGTGTTTTCTAACGTCAAAACTGGCAGGCAGGGGCAGGTATTTTAAACGCAAGATGCCTCCCTATTGCTAACTCGAAACCATCGGTGTCTCGTGGCAGTGATGCTTTGCCTTCTCATACCATCCTGCCTGGTTCTGCCACCCCCAGAGGTGCTTGAAAATGTTTTTAAATAGCAAAACTCCCCCATTAGCTGAAAGTATGTAGCCCATAAAACATGATCCATTTGTGGTGAATTACGCTGGAAACATAAATTGACACACACAGAGCTATGATCGCTCGTGCCATTTTCCATCTTTAATATTTTACAAGAAGTTTGAGGAGTCGAGCTCATGAAAGACAGAGTGGAAATAACCTGATCTCCTGGAAGCTCCCTGTAGGAAGCAGCTGTGGCAGCAAACTTCGACTGTCCGGTGGGCTGGGTTGGGCTTTTAAAGCCCCTGGGGTGTAGAGGGGAGAAAGAAATGAAGCAGAGAGGAGGTTGGGGCACTGACAGCTGTTGGAAACTGTTTCCTCTAACACCATTTTAGCTGTTGGGGTTCTTTTTTGGGGTTTTTTGAGGCAGCTACAGGAAGATGAAGAATAACCCCACACAGTTTTGGGGGGAAAAGGAAAAAAAACTTGAGAGATGATGGGGTTTCTGTGGCTGGGGAGAGTGCTGGTCTGGAGATGAGAGTGAAGCAACTGCAGAGCAGGTCCTGCTCCCCCAGCATGGTGTGTCAGAAGGAGCTGTGCCTCAGGATGCGACTCCAGGGCTGGATGGAGGGATGTGGAGGAAGCAGGACAGCATGTGTTCAGCCTCCTCCTTTAACAGGAGTAGTTAATAACTGCTAAACACACGTTTTCTTAAGAAAAAAGGGATGTTCTGTTGGTTGGAGCCCACATGTCGTCTCTGCAAAACACTTGTCCCAGCCGCCGTGATCCGTGGGGATCATCTGCTGCTCCCTGTGCAGCGAAGCAATCCCGTGTAAAAAGCCAACCACTCCAGCAGGCGTTCCCAGCCCAGCACGGGTCCCAGCCCTGAAACATCTGCAAGTGTTTATGGAGATAACAGCGTGCAGAGGGACTGCCTTTCTGACAGAGCAGGGCAGCCCTGCCGAGGGGGCCGCGGCGGCCGCAGCCTGGAGCGAACATTTTGGATGCTGCCGCACAGGAAAAGCAAGAAAAGAAGGAGAAATAAAAAAGCAGCTTTCAGCTCCTCCCTGCCTGCCAAAACGTTTGCACAAGCTGGGCGTCACCTTACCCAGAAGTGTCCTCTGGGAGCGGTACCACATGGGATAATGCTGCAGGGGCTGGGATGCTGCGGCGCCGAGCCTGGAGCATCCCGGGAGCAGCCTTGGTGTCGGGGCAGGAGCTCGCTCCAGAGGATGCACTCAGCAGCACAAACAGCAATTCTCTCTGGGTCCAGATGCCACAGGGGATTTTTCTCTGGTGGAAATGCTGCCGTGTCCCATAGATGCTTTTTCTCCAATAGTCAAACAGTGTTTGCTCTCCAGCTCGAAATTCAGGCCCCAAGCGTCACCTTCAGGCCCAGCCAGGCTGCCTTCAGGTGGCCGTGTCCCCTGTGTGTTTGGTACCTGTTCACCCCACACCCTCACCTGCTGTGGGATACAGGGGGAAGGACATCAGTACCTGGACAGCAGTGACCCCCTCCTGCAGCACAGGGCGGGCATCGTGGAGGACACCGGCTCTTGCATTGATGGGGCTTGAGGTTTGGCCTCTGCCAGCCCTGGTTTCTACCTTCCACTTGGTTTCATCATTCATTCGCCTCTTCTGATCTCCCCTACCCCAAATCCTGCAGCTGAGATGTGTAGGAAGGGCTTTGGGGGTGGCCAGACCTTACTGGGGGATGGTGGGAGGTGTCTGCTGCCCCTGCTGCACTTTGCATTCACAGACAGAGTTAGCAGCTCAGAAGCAAAAATAAGTCAACTTCCATGCCTGGAGAGGACTTCTGCTAAAGGAGGTTGATGCTGCAGTTGGAGCTCAGAGGTTTGTCTTCTCCTCTCTGGTGGGACATGGATGGAGAAGGCAGTGGGGAGGGTTTTCTTGAGGTGCTGTGACCTCATCCAGATGAGGTTGGCCAGGAACTAAGGGCAGGGGCTGGTTCCTTTTGGCACCTGGAAGATAAATGGTGGTGTAAGTGGTGGGATTTCAGCGGCTGGAGCAGAGAAGCTGGCAGGAGGCTGTTGGTTTAAATCTGCTTGGCTCCATCTCACCACTGAACCATTCAAATAAAAAAAAATTTAAAAAAAAAAAAAAAGAAGAAGAAAAAACCCACCCTCTTACTTTATTTACATTGCACTCAAGTTTCCGCTGTACAAAAGATTTGCAGGTGCAAATATGTCCTGCCTTCATTAACTTCCCCTCCCTTTTTAATTTATGTGATTTCAATTTTCCTTCCCTGTACTGTTAATTAGGGGACCCTCTAATCAGTACCATTATCACAGTGGTATTCATGTTTAGGAAAGCTGCTAAACAAATGCTTGCAAAATTGCTAAATGGCTAATTAATGTCTGTTAATTAAGAAAATTGCTCATGGTAACAAACCATGCCATTGCTGGCAGCAGCTAGAAGGCGAACACTTGTTGAAATTAGTAACGAGGCAGGTAGAGAACATCTGCTCCGGCACCAGTCCTGGAGCCTGCCATCGCTTCCCATCACCTACTGACAGAGCTCCTGTGCTTTCTCTACCAATTACACCTCCTTGGACTCAAAAAATACTTTTTTTCTTTTTTTTTTTTTTTTTCCCTTTTTCCTCACGTTAACACGCACCGGTATATTTCTTGCACCGAGCTCGCGGTTTTTCCAAGCAAATTTTCATTTTGTGCTTTTAAGGGAAATTTAAAAAAAAAAAAATTAAAGTGGGCGTTCAAGCCCAAAATGTCAGCGACTGCTGCATTGCAGTCTTAAACCTGCACCAACTAATCTCTCCTTTCTTCCCCTAGACATCCTTTCTTTGCTCGCAAGCCATTTCACTGGCATCCTTAGGGAATGCACCTGGAGGAAGGATGTTGCATCCCTTCAGTGTGGCGGTGCAGCCCCGGTTGTGCCACCCAAACACTGCCCAGGCGTGAGCTGGGACGTGTTCCTCGTCCTCCCCACTTGCTCCAGCACCTCCAGTGAACAACGGTCAAAACACAAACCTGGAAGTGTTTCCAGCCTTTGGGGATGAGAGAGGGAAAAAATCATTTTTAAAATAATTTTTAGATTTTTTTTTCTTTTTTTTTCTTTTTTTTTTCTTTTTTTGGTTTGGGGGTAGTTTTTCTATTTCCCCCCCAACCTCTGGTCCTCTCCTGCATATTTTTTTCCCCTCGTTGCACGCCCCTGAAAAGTGTTTCCCTGTGTGTTTATCATTGCAGACTTGGTTGAACCACTGGACCGTTTACTCTCAATGTGGCCACTGTATTTCGACAGATGTTCTGATTTTGAATATATACATTTTTTGCATATATCATTACTCATTGTTCAGCTGCAAATGAATAAAAACTCGATTTAAAAAAAAAAAAAAAAGGAAAAAAAATTTATTTAAAACCGGGAGAACTGACTCCCTGACTGAACAGGTCCACCCGTGAATCCTTTTTTTAGCTCTTTCTGCGCTTTCATGTGCTAATCTATAACCTCCTTCTACTGTCTGACCTCACAGGGACCGCCTGGGTCACAGCCCTCGCCACACGCACAGCCTCCACCCCACAATCCTAACAGCATGATGGGACCCCACAGTCAGGTAAAGACACTAGTGATGGGTAGGGCTGTGAACCGGGACGTGCGCTCGATTTACTCCTTTTTTCTCCCTCTGTAAGCATGCTGGGCAGCGGGTACCCGCTCCCCGGGGAGCATCCCCCCGGGCACCCCAGCTCCAAAGCAAAATGTTGGTTTTTTCCCTTTTTTTTCCTTTTTTTTTTTTTTTCTTTCTCTCTTTTTTTTTTCTTTTTTTTTTTTGGTGTTTTTTTGGATATGCAGTTGTCAATGGACTGAGAAGTCAGTCGTGGGTATCAGACTGTTTTACCTTCCCAAGGTAGCCTGAGAAATTTAACTTGATGTGGATTTTTAAGCTTCTGTTAGTAGCAGCAGTTGTAAAAAGAAGTAACGTTAAGCCTTTCTTCTTTTTTTTTTTTTCCTTCAGTACTTAGCACTGGGGTTTTTTGTGTGTGCGTGTCTGTATGTGCTTATTTGCCACTTTTTTTAAAATATATCTCTATATATTTAAACTTGAACATTATCTAACACTCAGGGTTTCCCATGCACTAATTTTAACAGCCTCACCTAGTATTGCCAATGTCAAACACGCTCTCAAACAATAAACCTACAGAGAAAATGTCTAAAAAACGGACTCCAGACACCTTTCTCTTTTTTTTTTTTTCCCCTTTTGAAACGACACTTTTTAAAAAAGGATGTCTCCAGAAAAAAAAAAAATTAAAAAATAAAAAAACCGAAAGCAGTGTGTACAGGCTAACCAGCGTGTGTGGGGAGTGTGCTGCCTCCCCAGGGCTCAGCCCTGACCCCCTTTTGTGTCCCCACAGCCGTTCATGTCGCCGCGCTACGCCGGAGGTCCCCGGCCCCCCATCAGGATGGGCAACCAGGTATGCGCTCCCGGGATTCTGCATTTCCCAGGGGTAGCTGTTATTTGGGAAGGGGGATGAGGGCCAGGTGTGCTGCAGATGTTCCTTGGGTTTGGGTGGCCAGCGTCACCTCCTTGTTCGCCCTCCTTTTTCCTAGTGCCTGATCATCAGGTGTCACTTACTGATGATGGTTTAATTTTATGGTGAGGTTTGGGCCTGTCCAGAGGGAATGTGCTGCTTTCCAGCCGTGGTGTTCCCAGCAGGGCTGTGCCATGCTGCGTGCTCGCTGCCTGGCTGGATTTTCCCCGCAATCGCAGAAAATTAAAGTGATGGAGATAATCCTGCTGCTGGGCTGACCGAGTGTTTAGATCAGCGGCGGGGTCAAGCAGGGCAGGTCACTGCTGAATTTTTTGGGTTGGGTTTATCCTCTTATCCCAGCTTATACAAGGGCAGTTTGTTTCTGGCCTTGTGGATGGAGGCTTCCACCCCACGCCCTGCCTGGGCGCATGCGTGGCCTTTGGTTAAGGAATTCATCTTCTTCCCAGTGGTGCCATGCAGATCCACAGAGTAATGACCGAATTTGTCACTAAAGGGAAATTAAAGGAAGCCTGTAATTCCTTTGAGCAGCAAAGGTGTCTGTTCAAAAATCATCTTGGGAGCTTGTTTTTTTTGGCTATCAGCATGATTCTTCTGTAGGTCTAATTAGCAGAAAGAGCAGGATAGTCAGGAAGTAGGATGTACCCGCTTGCTCTGGGTTTGTGCTTGCTGGATTTGAGACTTGAATCTTTGGAATTTGCTAACTGATGCTGAGATGTAGCTGAGAAAAACCCAGAAGGGGCTAATGGAGGACCCCCGATGTCTGGAAGAACCTTCCACCCAGGGCACTGATGGATGATCTAATGAGATATTAATTCACTGCACCTCCTCATGGGTCAGTTTTAACAGGACCCCATCCTGCAGTGGTTCGCGGCTCATCCCAGGCTCTGCTGCCAGTGAGCACAGTGAGCTGGGCAGGCAGGAGAGGCAGGGGGGACTGGTTTGAGGAGTCTGTTCCCACAGCAGGATCAAGCATCCAGGGGTGGGTAAAGTTAATTAGAAAGATTTAATTTTTTTCCCCCAAACACCACATAAAAAACACATGTTTGTGCCTAGGCAGAGCACAGCGAGGTTATGGTCACATCCTGAGGGACAAGAGGAATAAATAGGCAGGCAGGAAGGTCAGGCAGCAGAAGTGTAAATATCCACCTCTGCAACCCTCCTGGTTTATCTTCCTCCTGCTGCCAGCTTCCAGCCTGCAAAAAACTTGGGATTGGGCTGATTCTGCCTCAGCACAGCTGTGTACACCCAGGGCCTGTGCTGTGCTCCAGCATGGGGATCCTCGGTGTTGGCATCCAGCGTAGCAAAGCTGTTTACAGTTTGCTTCCCTCAGGCAGACAATATCTGCATTTTTCTTCCCCTTTATCTGTTTGGAGTAGCCTTTGAAGCTTAAATAGCATCATTGCCTGAGTGGAATGCGAGTTTGGGGAGGGGGCCTAGCTCTGCTGCACATGGAGCATCTCCCCGCCACAGCCAGTGAATCACTGCCTGGTTTGGCCCTGGTGCTGTTGGTCACCAGGGTGCCATGCTGTTGGTCACCTTTCCCTGCTGGATTTGACACCACTGTCCTGCTCAGCCCGGGTTTTCCCTGCTTTCCTAAAATACAGCAGCATTTGGCATGAGGGGAGGGGGAAACACCTTGTTCGGGGTTTAGAGAGGGTTTGCAGAAGGATGAGGGAGGCGAAGACCTGGAGGCTGTAGGGAGTGGGATGCAGGAGAGGATGCAAGGGGATGTGGGATGCAGCAGGATGCAGGGGGATGTGGGATGCAGGAATTATGTTTTTAACCTTGCTCCCTTGCTTTCACAGCCCCCGGGTGCCGTTCCCGGTACACAGCCATTGCTGCCCAATTCGATGGATCCCACGCGACAGCAAGGTAAACCCAGCCGAGCAGGGTGAAACGCTGGTGTTCTTGATTAGCTGTTAATTCAGGACCCAGAGTGGCTGTGGTGCCGTGTAACACCCCTGCTTTCCTCCCAACAGGGCACCCCAACATGGGCGGCCCCATGCAAAGGATGAATCCTCCGCGAGGGATGGGCCCCATGGGTCCCGGTCCGCAGGTAAGCCGGGTGCCAGAGCACATCCTACAAACCATGGGAGCAGCCTCCTGGGGCTCGGAGTTCCCCCCCACGCCCTGTCCCCCCATTAGTGTTAATGTGTTTTACATTAGTCTTGCATCTGGAAATCCCTCCTTTTAACGGGAGTGAGGTCTTCAGAGCTCATTAAGGGTATTAGAGCCTCCCTCCTGCCCTTCTGTCAGAGGGGATGGCACTTAGCTCCTAGACAGAGCAGCCTTTGAGTGCATTACACCGACTGCCTGGGAAACAGTTACAACCCTAACTGCAGGAAAGGGGAGGGAGGTTTGCATTTGAAATTAATAAATAAAAAGAAATGGCGATGATCCCTTTAGCAAAGGGAATAAGGCTTTCCCCTGCGAGGTTCCCCTCCACCTGCCCTTCCTGCTGCCTGCTTGAGCTCCGTATTTCAGGAAAGGGGAGTAAACTTGAAATTAAGCAGATCTGGGTTAATATATGCTGTCGTTCCGTTGATTCGCTTTATGGAGTGGCTTGTTGTTGACTCACTCCTGTTTGTTCCTTCTACGAGACTTCAAAACCAGATTACCATATTTTGGTTGGAGGTTTATCCTCTCTGCATTGTCGCCTACGTGGAGTTTGTAGCGCGAGGATCAGAGTCTGTCAGGAGATGAGCGGGCGCGCTGGAGTTTTGTTTTGTTTTTCCCCTGGAGACTGTTGAGATAAGTGAGTGTTGTGTAAAGAGGGAGTTGTGTCATGTCTTTAGCACCAACCTGAGGATGCTGCTGGGGGGGTGCTCAGCCACGTCCATGGGCACCTGAATCCATCCTCGGGCAGGGGACAAAAAAAACCTGCGCGAGCATCGTTTCACAGGCAGGCCCTCCCATAGCGCTGCTGCTGCTGTGCTTGAAATCCTCCTTTCCTGGAGGATTACACCCAAAAAGAAAAAAAAAAAAGCACAAAGGCATTTGCAAGCGTGGCCTGCGCCAAGGCGAGCGGCGGCGGCTTGCCCGGGGGAGGCTGCTTCCCACTTCCAGAGCTCGCCGCGAAACTTGGAAGCGGGGAGCGCGCGCTGAGCGCCGCGTGGGATGGCGGCGGCTCCGGGAGCCGGCAGGAGCTGTGAAATGTTCAGAGCTTTATTTTTGACTCCGCCGTTCCCTGTGTACGTACATTCGGGAGAGGTTTTTTGAGAGGCAGCCTTTCCCTGGAGAAGCGCTGGGCTTCCCAATCTGGCACCCGCAGGCGCTGCCTGCCCGCAGCCATCCAGGAATCGGCGCCTGCGCAGGCAGCCTCCGAAAATACCGACCCAGACCCCGCAGCCCCTCACACCTGGTGTGCCCTGGGCTTGTTTTCCTCTAAGCTTTGCGTTGGGACCTTCCTAAATACTTCTCAGACGATTCCAGAGGGCTTCAGAACATCCAGCCAGGACATCCTGGAGTCCTGACAGCAGCTCCTCATTACACAGCAGTGATGAATCATCCCTTTCAGCTGATTGCTGCTGCCTTTTTCCCTTTAAGAGTCCCATTTGTGGCTCTGCAGAAGCCAGGACAGGGTTTGCCAGCACCAATATGAAGAGGGTTTGCAGCTCTCTGGGTTTTGGTGGTGCCTTGCCCAGGTCACTCGGCACAGCTGCGTTCCCTCCTCACCCTCCCTGAGCATCTTTCAGCTGGCTTCGTTTTCCAGCCTTTCAGCTCCAATTAAAAACGCTGAGCCTTTTTTTTTTTTTTTTCAAACAAGGGGCTTGATGCTGCTATTCAGTGTAAATGGCTGAAATTTCTATCAATTAGGGACTTGCTGGTAATTTGTTTGGGGAAAACCCTTTTCTGCCTCTTCAAAACAAACTTTGGTGATGCCCTCAGCAATGCACCATGCACTGCTAAATCCAGGTAAATATTGACAATACTAAAGTATTGTACTTAAAATCCAGTTTGGAGCACTCCAAGGGGCTGTGGTGTAGGAAGTGGCCAGTCATCCCTCCTGCTGTAGCAGTTTTTTCTTTAAAAGGCAGAAACACAGTCCAAAAAGATGCATTACAGAAGAGAGGGAGGTGGGAGGGGAAGAGTGGCAACGCGACCTAAATCTGGCTGCACGTCGCCTGGAGGGCACACGGAGCAAAGCACAGACCAAATGGAGCGCAGCATTCGGGGGATTCCTCTTCCTCCACTGCCTTGGGCTTGGCTTTGTACTAGAGCTGGTTTTAGGAGATGAGGGATGCAGATCTGAGGCTCCCAGTCCCAGCTGGAGGCTAAGCCAGGGAGGAATAAGGCAGGAGAGAGCGGGCCCAGGGGCTGCCTGCCCTCGGCCGTGCCGGGGGATGGAGCAGAGAGCTGGGGAGCAGCAGAAAAACAAGCCTGGCTTGGTGTTCCCTACTCCAGCAGTCATCCAGGGAGCAAGGAGGGCTCCATCTCGGGGGGAGCTCATGCAGCCTTTCCTCATCCTTACACTGCAGCAGGAACCTTCCAAGTGGTGCCTTTTCTCCTCCTCCTGCCCCTCTTTTCTCCTGCACAAAGGGAGAATCCAAAAGGCTGTTGCTGGCGCTGGGGGCTGTGAACAGAGCTGGGAGGGGGATGTTTTCCCTCCACAGAGAGCAGGGAGGGGGAACTTCGGGGCTCAGCCTGGCTCCCATCCATATTCAGCTGCCTGGGGTTTTTTTATAAACACAATTGCCTCTTATGTTCATCGTCATTAATTTTTTTTTTTTAAAGCTCATTTTTGCACACAGACCCGCTTGTTTTTTTGTTTGTTTATTGGCTTTTTCCCCCCCTTTCTCTTGTCTCTCTGGTGTCCTGCCCGTTACGGTAGGCTGACCCTTGGTTATCGTTGCAGAACTACGGCAGCGGCATGAGACCTCCACCCAACTCCCTAGGCCCTGGCATGCCTGGAATTAACATGTAAGGCAATCCCCACTTTGGGAGGTTTCTCTGCTGGCTCGGGACCGTCTGCAGAAAAACACAAGGTTTATTTTCTCCCCTGTTTAATTTTTGTCCCCAGGGGGCCGGGCGCCGGCAGACCGTGGCCGAACCCCAGCAGTGCTAACTCAGTGAGTATCTTGGGCCGGTTGGGAAATGTCCTGGAAACGGGATCATTCCCCGTTAGCTGAGCCCTGCTAATGAGAGGGGGTTCCCCAGCCTCTTGCTTAGGCTGCTGGGACTCCCATCCTGGCCAGGCTGAAGGGGCACAGGGGGTCTTGGCTGTGCCCTGGTGGGATCCAGCCCGTGGCTGAACCTGTCCCTCTTGCCCCTACAGATCCCATACTCTTCTTCATCGCCTGGTACATACGTGGTGAGTCCTCCTGCCCCTGCAGGAGTTCGTGTGGTGTGGGGGGAGTCAGTGCCATGGGAGCTGGCACTGGGCTGGGTTTGGGGCTTGGGAGTTGGGGAGGTGTTTGAAAGCATGGAAAGGTGGGCAGTGCTCATGTTTGCACATCCTGACACCAGCTTTGTTTCCACAGGGTCCCCCCGGCGGTGGTGGCCCTCCAGGGACACCCATCATGCCCAGTCCTGCAGGTACGAGCCCTCTGAGACCCCTCTCTGTCCAGGGCCAGCCCTGCCCTGTTGGTAGTGACCAATTTTTGTGGCTTTTGGCTTTCTGGGAAGTGAGTAGCATGGGCTTCTTTGGGATTACATTTGAGGATGTTCCTACATCCCCCTGTGGATTTGGATGCTGGGGGGCTCAGGAAGGTGAGGATTTACCACCCTACCCTTCCCAGCCAGGAGTTGAATTATTTTTCACAGTTGAATTTCTGTGATTAAAAACTTTGTGGATCTTCATTAAATACAAATTAACCAGAAAATGGTGGTAGTTAGAGGGAATTTTGGGTGATAAAATACAAAAGAATGAGTTCAAGTGGCATGAGTTTGTTTTAATTAAGAAATGAATTAATCACCCGACTTACTGGGCCTCACTGTTCCACAGATTCAACAAATTCAAGTGACAACATCTACACAATGATTAATCCAGTACCGCCCGCAGGCAGTCGATCGAATGTAAGTCTGCTTTCTAATAATTTACATATCAGATACCATAACAAATCATAATTAACTTCATCAGTTGAGAGTAAAGCAGTTTAATTGATTTCAGCCATTTGTTACAAAACAGAAATAAAACAAACCATCAAAAAGCGATTAACTCTTGGGCGACTTTGTTAATTTTTTATGCTTATTAAGAGAGCAGCAGTCCTGCTGCTCCGGCCAAGGTGCTGGGTTTTGTGGGATATGGGCAACCTCAAATCCTGTGGAATTCTGGTTGGAATGCTGTGCTGCAGCTCTGGGTCGGCCATCCAGCCAAATTTTGTAGGTGAACCCAGAGGACCATGAGCCCCGCAGCCTGGGAGGGTGATACAGCCCCAGCTTGTGCCAGGGAATGTTTAGGTTGGATATTCAGAAACTTTTTTCATCAAAGGGGTTGCCAGGCATTGGAGTGTGCTGCCCAGGGCAGTGGTGGAGTCACCATCCCTGGAAGTGTCCAAGAAATGTGTGGATCTGGCACTTCAGGGTATGGTTCAGTGGGGGTGCTGAGTTCACTGTTGGACTTGGTGATCTAAAGGACTTGTGGAGCCTCAACAGTTCAGTGATTCTGCCATACCTCCCTCCTTGCCCTGCTCCAGCGGGATGGCTGGGGCAGGGACAGTCCCCAGGAGCCACCGTGGCAGCTGCTTGGGGTTCTTTTGTGGCTGATTTTGGGTTTGTCCCCTTTTTCTTGCGCAGTTCCCGATGGGCCCCGGCTCTGACGGCCCCATGGGCGGCATGGGCGGGATGGAGCCCCATCACATGAACGGATCATTAGGTGAGCCTTGGTGGTCCTCCATCCCCTGGGGACACTGGCACAGCATCCCAGTGCCTGTTCCCATCCCGGGGTCAGCCCCCACTTGGCGCCCGTGCTCAAAGCAGAGCCTTCGGGTGGGAGTCAGGGGGCTGTGGGGGGCACAGGGCCGTGGCTGCAGGCCCAGTAAGGCTCTTCTCCTTTCTCTCCCCTCTCTGCAGGGTCAGGAGACATAGATGGACTTCCAAAAGTAAGTGGGGTTGGCTGCAGGGCGGGTGTGTGGGCTCTGGGGTGCTGCTGTGACCCTGATGGATGGGGACACAGGGAATGTGACCACAGCATTGTCCTGCCCCTGTGGCATTTCAAGGGGGCTGTGGGGACCTGCTCACCGCCTCCCCTCCATCTCCCACAGAATTCTCCAAACAACATAAGTGGCATTAGCAATCCCCCGGGCACTCCAAGAGACGACGGGGAGCTGGGAGGCAACTTTCTCCATTCCTTCCAAAATGACAATGTGAGTGAGTGCCTGCCTGGGGGTGGGGGTGACAGTCCCTGAGGTGTCCCAGCACTGGGGTGGGTGGGCTTTTGGCACAGTGGGGGCCTTTTGGCCTTGGGTTGTGCCGTGTGGGAGCTGCTGCAGGACAGAAAAGTGGGCAGGAGGAGACGAGGGCAGTGGGTGGGAGCTCGGGGTCTGAGGTGGGATGGGGTGCACAGGTGGAGAGGAGCTGGGGCAGGGGTGGCTGTGCTGGCCTGGCCAATTGGAGGCACCGTGGGTGGCTGCAGACATGCCTCCTGTTCTCCTCTATTAGCAGCATATACACATGTGCATGTTAATTATTTGTTTCAAATTGCATCTCGCCCCATACTGTTCCGCTGATTTTCTTCCCGGAAAAGCAAGTTACAAGCGCAGATTAGGCCCTGATAAATTGGAGTCTCCAGCATATCCTCTCTTCCTGGTTTATTAGATCCAATTAGGTTGCTGTGTAGTTGCCATCAGCCTCCTTTTGCGTCCCTCCCTTCGCTCTCCGGGGCTGTGACCCGCCTGGTTTCTCACCGTGGCTCTGTCTCTCTTGCAGTATTCCCCCAGCATGACGATGAGTGTGTGATTTCCCTCCCCCTCCTCCTCTCCAGGATCAAGAGAGTCAGCTGCCGTTCGGAGGATCTCAACGAATTATGCAAGAAGAAGAAGAAGAAGAAGCTAGGTGTATGGGCAGGGACACGCGTGGCGGGGGCCAAAACCCCAGGTTTAGTTTCATGCAATAAAAAGGCTGAACTTTTTATTCCATAAAACATGAAGGACAAAACTTAAAATATTTCAAGACATGACAAGACCCTTCTTTGTGCAGAAGGGTTTATATATGTACATGACACTTCTTTTTGGAAACAAGCGGAAGCCTCTAGCACCCAACTCCGATCTCTTTGCTTTGTTCTTTTAAATAAAGACAGAAACCGAACCTGTTGTATGTTTGTGCCGTGCGACACCAGGAAGCTAGTCTAGATATGAAATCATGTTGTCTCTGTTGTAGTCATTTTTTTAAATAAACTGGACAGTTTACAATGGTGGTTTTCGTTCAGAAGGCCTGTTTTTCTTTTTTTTTTTTTTTTTTTTTTTTTTTGGTTTTGGGGGTTTTTTTCCCGTGTATTTTTTGGGGTTGTTTGTTTTGGGTTTTTTTTTTTTTGTTCGTTTGCAGCACAACGCTTCCTCCTCCAGTTAACAAGATCTGCTTTGGGGAAGAGACTCCAGCACCTCGTTATAAACTTGTTAATATAACAGGTGACCCCTTCCAGGATCACATCCTCCAATGAATCGTGATCTTGCTCTCTGTGACTGTGGCATGCACTGTGTTAGTCTTTCCCCCTCCTCTGAGTACAAGAAGAAATCTCTTGTCCCTCCCTTCCCCAGAATCCTTCAGCTGGTTCACTGCAAAAATAGATTTTTTTTTTAATAACTTTTTTTTAAATCCACCAGAAAAAAAAAAAAAAAAGGGTTAATCTGACCTGGGACTTTGAAACTGTGATCTCCAGCTAACTTTGGGATTTTCTGGGGGTTTTATTTGCTTTGGGGGTATTTTGCGGGGGGGTTTCTTTTCTTTAGAGATGTGCTCTTGTCAGGATTTCACTTATCTATGATTTGGAACTGGATGGAGATATTTTTTAAGGAATTCTTGTTGTTAAAATGTAACCTTGCTATTCTGTAGGCTCGCTCTGTAATAAGAAAATAAAAATTAATGGCAAGCATCGAAGGCCCTTCCTTCTGGTGGGAGAGGAAGGGACGAGCCAAGGCGGCGGGTTGGGACCTGTACATGACACTACCCTGTAGTTTGGTCTTGGTTTTTCTCCAGCTCCCATTTCTGCTCCATGTATATCATATTCTGTAAAATATTCTCTCCCTTGGATTTGACCTTTGTGCGGATTATTGAAAGCATTGTATCTTGTTTCAGTGTTTTTTCTTACCTTGTAGTCTGGTTCGAAAATTACCGAGAGGGGAAAAAAAAAATAATTATTATACATTGTAGTTTGTGTACGATATTTGTTGATAATGTTTTATTAAAGGGATGTCTTTTTTCCGCACCCCTTCATTGAAATGTTTTTGGGGGACATTTGGCTTGTTTTTATTATTATTCTGACTGCAAGACATGAGATGACAAAACAACTTTTTTTTTTAGTGTGTAATACGAATAATAATTTTTTTTAATGTTTGCCTTCTTTTTCCTAGGCATTTTCATTCTGCTTTACCTGTAGAAAGTCAGGAGGGAGGGAGGGGCGGGTGGGATGGGGGTCTGAGGGTGTCAGTCTCATAGTTACAGTCAGGTTAATATTTTCCAATTAATGCAGATTTGTTGCATTGTATAACCAGGGCCTTCCCAAGGGGTCAAATTTTTACCTTTTCCACTTTACATCTTGTTCAGGCGTGGGGGGTTTTTTCCTTTCTTTTTTTTTTAATTTTAATTTTTTTGTTCTGATGTGAGGAAATGAAAGGACCGGTTTTAATGTATTTTAAAATGAATAGCTAAATTATTGTCTTCATTGGTATGGGATGGTTTTTTGAATGAAACGGTTCCCCCTCCTTCTCCCCCCTCCCCCTGCTGTAATAAATATCAACATAAACATTTGATTTCGGTGCTCTGCAGTTTGTTCCTGGTGTTTGCTGCCAGATCCAGGGTGGGAGTTGGGTATTTTTTTCCAACCTTTATCAAGGGCCAAACCCCAGATTTGGGGTGCAGGAGCAGAGGTGATGCAGAGCTGAGGTGGCATTTTAGGAGGGCTGGCTGAGCCTGGGAATTCAAAATCCCAAAGGGGTTCAGGACCATTCAGGATGCAGTTCAGGACCTGGGTGAGGTTTAGTGATGCCTCTTTGTTTCTTGGAATTGTTTTTTTTTTTAAGCATTTTGAAAAATTAGCGTAGAAAATGGTCAGTGTTGTCTGCACTGGGCTGAGGATGTTCTGGCCGGACGCTTGCCCTCCCACACCCAGCCCACCAGGCTGCAGGCAGAGAGGGCTGTTTTGGGGGCTAAAAAGGGGATTTTGGAACGCTGCTCCCCAGGCTTTGCTGGTTAGAGGCTGGGGGAGTTGGGATACCAGCGTGGTGGTGGAGGCTGCCCTGCCCTGCTGGGCCAGGAGCTGGGTGCTGCCGCTTCCCTTTGCCACAGTCCTGCCCTGCTGAGAGGTAAGAAAGGAAGGGAAATACACAAGTTGTTCTCAAATATATAAGTATTGAGCTTGCAGTGGGGTCAGGGACCTCTCCTTGGGCAAGAGCTGCAGTGCTGGGTGGGTGCACACACCCTCCCAGGAACAAACAGCTCCAGGAGCTCCTGGGGATGGAGAAACCCAAGGCAACCCAACCTGCTTCCCCAGTGGGCAGCATCAGAGGCTGGGGGAAAGATTGGGAAGTTTTAGGCCTTTGGTCCAGGCAATCCCATCCCCCTGTGCTTTGCAGAAAGCAGAGTGTGAGCATTGTCCATCACTTGGTTTCATGACCCCTGAGGGGTTGAGGCTGATGAGGAAATCCTGCCCTCCCAGACCCCTGGGGCCATCCCTGCCTACCCCAGGCCGTGCTTGGCTGCCCAGAGCAGCAGGCTCCTGCACTGCTGCCCGTTGTGTTTTTATTGTGGGGCATAGAAAAGTCCTTCCTGTTGGTTCTTAAGGGTTACAGGCTGGTATTATTAAATATCACCATGAAACTGCCAAGTTCCCTCCTCGAAACGTCTCCTGAGCCCAGCCTCAGGGATAATTGTCTCCCCCATTAGTTTTCATTAAATTAAATGCAGGAGGAGGATCAGAACAACCAGGGGCTCCAGGCTGAGCACGGTGTGTACTTGTTGGCACGATGTGTGCAGCCTGTGGAGCTGGATTCTGCAGTGGGAGCGGTTCAGGGGAAGGGAGCGTGGAGTGGTGGAGAGCTCTCCTGAGGGCAGCCAGGCTCCTCTGCCTCCTCATCTCAGGCTCCTGCCACCCCATTCTTGCATGTTCTGCTTCCCTGGCTGCCGTTCATGAAAAGTTAATGCCTGGCCCTGGTCCGTGCTGAGGTAACGCCATTCGTCTGCTGAGAGCCTTTATAAGTTATTGATGCCAACCCAGATGTGCTCCTGTGACCCATTGTTGGGCTCCCCAGCCCGCCTCTCTCGGCTGGGCTGGTTCCAGCAGCCACACTGGAGGAACTGGGAGAGCTGAGCCATGCATGGAGTGCTTGGGAAGCTCAGCAGGACACCAGGGATAGCTGGTGGGGGCTGCCTGGTTTGAGGACCACAAGGGGCCAACATGAGCAGTTGTGCCAGGTGCCAAGCTGGGAGCTCCACTGGCCCCACCTTGAGCTCCCCTCCAGGCCCTCAGAGGAGCATTCCCTGCACAAAGATCAGCCCTCAGAGGAGCATTCCCTGCACAAGGATCAGCTGCTCCTTCCAGCAACACTCCAGTACCACTTCCCCCAGCCTCAGGTGAGAGTGGCTGTGCCTCAGCAAAGCAGGGACATGGCCTCACACCCCTGTGTATGATCCCCTCACCTGCAGCGGCTTCCTGATGCCTCACACACCCCCTGAAGCCTTGTTTTCCTGCTGACCATCCCATGTCTCCCTGCTTCCGCTATTTTTCAAAACTGCCTTTGCTCTGCCTTCGTCCGTCCCTCCCTGTGCTTGTGCTTTGTCTCAGCGCAGCTCGGACACAGCAGGGTTCCAGCTTCCCTCAGTCTCTCCCCTTCAACTGCCTGCCCTGACAGAGATGTCTTTGTTGAGAGGTAAAAGCAGCTGAAGGGACTCTGCCTCTTCCAGACAGACCATCCCCACAAATTCCCACGTCTACGAGAAGCACATGAGGTGTTTCACCTCTACACAACCCCTCTCCACCACAGCTGCTCTTCCACCGGGCTTCCTCGGGGAAATTCTCTCCTCAGGAATGCTAACGGGCAGCTGGCTGCCCTACAGGGCTTCCTCCCGAGGACGGGTAATGACCCGAAGCTGGAAGAGCGAGGGGATGTCAGGCAGGGTCCGTGTGACACAGCAGGGAGCCAGCAGCCCGAGAAAGAGACACCCACTGCGTGTGACAGGCTCCACAGAGCACGGCTCTGGTAAAATGTATTCCCAAACACCTGGCTGCAAACCACAGACCCGAACAGATTCACTCCGATGGGCTGAATTAGGCATCCCTGGAGCAGGCAGGATTAAGATGATGCAGAGCAATGCAATGCTTGTGAGGTTTTTTTGTCTTTCAAGCACTTCTGCTAACTACGGAGGGATTTGTTAATTTAGCCTGCAGCCACTGTATCCCGATTTACAGGGTGCAATTGTTGACCTCAAATGTGAGCGGTGAATGTTCCCAAAACCTGCAGAGTGGAGCTGCCTGATGGAGTGGGGCTGGAACACACAACTGGGGTGCTCATCCAGATGGCCAGGGATCACAAAGCACAGACCAGCCTCTGACACAAGGCACTGAAGTGAGATGAATTTCTTGGAAATGTGCTCTTCCACACCTTAAAATAGCACAGGCTGTCCTCTCCCTTCCCATGTGCTGGAGGGTACCAGAACTGCAAAACATTCTACATTTGGCTGCAGCTAATTTAGCTTTCATTTTACAAAACCCACACTAATCCCCCCATGTTAAAAAGAATATGCTTCCTGCTCAGTTAACTCTGTGTGGCAGGAAGAAATTCTTCCTTTGTATTTTTAGCAGCAAATACCAGCTACAGGCACCAAAGTTTCCCGCTACATTCTACACCACTTTCCCCAAATGCACAGGTCTCTTCATCCAGGATTGGGGGATAAAAGGACTGTGGTTCTACAGATCCAACAAAGCAATCCCTCCGATTAAGTGCTTTGGGAACTAAGCACAGGGCAGCACGACGCATCCCACGGCAGCCAGGAGTAAAACAAAGTCAAAGCCAGGCAGAATGAAAAAGCCTCGTGGCTCAGGCTTTCCCCTTGAAGCTTTGTAAGTCTCTTCTGCATTCAGAGGGACTCAAAGCAACCTCGGGAACAGGTTTGAGTCTGGCTCTGTGCAGAAGCACACTGAGAGCAGAGCCTGCGCACAGGAATAATGACTGGCTTATGTTCTTCCCAGGCAATGGAGGAAGAGTGCAGGAGGATGCATCTGACGACTTCTCTAACCCACATCCAGAGGGGTGAGCCCCTAAAATGAAAGAGTTTCTTCATGCACTATTTAGTTTAAAAAAAGAAATTTTACTTTCAGTAACAATATAATTTATTTTTTAAAGTAAATTAATCCACCTTTCTTTAATTATATGACGGTTCTGGCAAAGAGAAGCAGCAGGTACAGTTGGTGAAGTATTTTCATTTGAGCTGAATTTCACACAGTTCCATGCAGATACAGTGCCAGAAACTTCTTGAATGTGTCTGGCTGAAAGCCAGAAATTCCAGCGGGCTTCTGCAGAGAGAAAGACACGGATGCTCAGTTTGCAGTGAAGTGATTAATGTAGACAAACAACGGCTTTAAACATGCTTGAATAAGACTTTCAGGCATGGCAGCTTCCAAATTGTGCTCTCCCTCCCCAGAAGGGTTTGGGTGGGGGTACTTCCACTGGTGTCAACCTCAGAGGGCAGAACCCTCTCATCTCATGTGAGTGAGATGCCCCTCCCAGTATAACCAGTACTGGCAGCCCCATGCTCAGTTTACTCCCCAGAGAGGCTGGTGGCTGCTTGTGAGAGCTCCCTTCCTCAGAGCTGGCTTTGAACAAGCACATTATGAGATGGTGGATTTCAGCTGGGGGTGTCTGCACGCAGGAGTTCACGTCAAACTTGGCATGTCACACATCAGCACTACAGATACCCAGGAACTGGTCTCCTGAGAAACACCTGCTTAGGTAAAAATGAGGCCAATGTCCCCTGTGGGTCCCTTCCAGCTAGTTTAAAACCTGCTGCAGCTCTGTGCCAGCTCCCAGACCCCCAGCTGTGGTGAAAGGGCAGCATTGCCACCACCATTTCCCAAGTTTTCCTTACCGTAACAATTCCCTTCTTGATTTCTGGGACACACTGGGCTCTCTCATACAGGTTCTGATCAGAGTCAATCCAGACCAGGTTTTTTACACCATCATTAGAGACAAGGTCTGTTGTATTTAACTGGAACACCATGAACTGGAAGAGCTGTCCATCTGTGCCAATGCTTTGCACCACTACTGGCTGCTCCAAAACCTTGGGATCATTCTAGGAAAAGAAGGGGCATGTGGGGGAGAATGTTTCAAAAGCTAGTTACAACAGAAATTGTAGGAGTACTTGCTGATTCTGCATCTTTGGGTTGATTTAAAGCCAAGATTTTAATAAATATATTGTTACCTTGCCCAGAAAATTACTCTAGTCAAACAAGTTTTGAATGTAGATTTTGTAGTTTAATTAAAATTCCTCCTTCAGCCAGCAACGAACTGTCAATTTACATACTGAGCTGTGGGATGGGTTAAGAGTTTTACAGCTGAACCTATTCCCTGGTTCCTGCCCATACCATCCCAAACATTGCTCATCAGTGGGTTTCTGAAGGCTGGGTTTTCACCCCTGGACTGGGAAGCTTGGATGTGAAAATTACACAAGGGGGCGTAAAAAATTGCACAAGTGAGGGGCTTTGAGGCCTCCCTCAGGGGCTGCAGCAGCAGAGGAAGGAGAGAGGCCCAGCAGGAGGCTCCCATACGTACCCCGTGGAGCGCCTTGGCCTTGGCCAGCGCGTTGCCAAAAGCAAACATCAGCATTTTAGCACGGAGCTGCTCTGGTCTGAACCTGTCCGTGCGAACGTTGGCAGACTCCAGGAAGAACAGGGTGTGAGGGTGAGAGTAGGGATAACCATCTCTGAAACCTAAAGGGCACATACTCATGTCAGAAACCGCTCAGGAAGACGCTAGGCAGCCAAGGTTTTCTCCCATTATCTTCAGGAACTGCTCAAGTAGCTTGCTGGGGTTTGAGTTCCTGTCCTCAGTCCTGCTTAGGCAACAATACACTCACCACAGGTCTGGAGCACTTGCACTCCAAACCTGTGCCCATTCCTCTGTGCCCTCATTCCCGCACTCTCCTTACTCTCAGCTGCCCCCAGAAGGACAAGGAGCCCCAGGTTAACCCAAACACAGATGATTCTCACCAGCACTGACCTGTATCATTGAGTTCTTTGTACACATTCACCTCCTGAAGATCGATTGTGGGCGCAATGGGATAGAAGGTCTCCAGAACATGCTCTCTGGTGGCCAGTATCTCCTCCTTGGAGGCTACTGGTGCTATTGGGCTCATAGAGTTCATGAGTATTCCACTCAGGCCACGGACCTGAAGGAGGATGGATTCTGGGGAGGGAAATTGGGCCACAGTCAAACACTGGTGAAACAACATCAGGGAAAGATGTACATTTCCTTTTGCCAGTCTGTTCTGCAAGGCTCACTCTCTCCCCCTCACCCCCAAACCCATCCTAAATAGTAGTTCAGCTGTAGGTTCTTCTTCTGAAATGCCAATGTTAATTGCTGGGGCTAAGTTCTTAACTAAACATCCTTAGAAAAACAACAGCACTGATTTAGGACATGACAAAATAAAAATCAGGTCTAGGAGACTGGTTCCCTTCTCCCACCATCTTGTCAATACCGATTAACACCTAATAATCTCCTCAGGGACAGCATCCTGCCATCATCCAAGGCTGCCCATAGCCAACAGTGCTATTTAAACCAGAAAGAATTACCTGGTTCCAGAAACTGTTTGATTTCTTCCAAATCCTCAGCCTGAAAGCCAGGAGCTTTGCTACCCCTCTTATCTTACAGAGCTAAATGCTTCCACCACAGCAGCAACTGACCTCTTTCCCACGTTGCTGCTATCCTGCAGTTTCTAGCCAACATCCTCTTACTCAGAGAAGGATACTTCCCAGACATTAACCGGCATATATGTATCAGGTTTTCAAACAGCATTGGGCTGTAAAACAAGAAAAGAAACAGTTACATAAAAATGAGATCATAATAGCAGGCAGACGCTTCTGGGGCACAAATGCTGTAAAATTACTGTACGTAAAACATACAATGGCATAGCACTCCCAAACAGTTAACAGAGATTGCAGATTGGTATCACACACACCAGGCCTGTTTCAAGTTGGCAGAGGTAATGCTTACAATTATTTTAAAAACTGATACTCTGCATCAGCTAGTAGATCTTGAGTTGAAACAGAGAGACATTGGCCTGAAAGAAGCTTTGATCTAGCGTAGTATTTATGTCAGTGCTACTGCCAATATTTAGAATTGGGTTTTATTTGTTGCTTTGGTTGTTGCTTTTTTTGTTTGACAATCTGATGAAGAGGGTCTTACACAGCAGACTCTTTTCCACAGAAGAGCTCTGTACGAATTGTCTCTGTAGCGTTTAAAACCTCCCCTACAGCTGAGGACTCACCAATACCGTTCCCTCCTGGGAGCAGCCTCTGCCGTGTCCCAGAGCCGCGCGTGGGACACCATGTGTTTCGCCCTCTCCTCGAGCTCCTGGAGCCCGAGAGCCGGGTTATCCATAATGGCCTGCACGGCTGGGGGCAAACCTTCCACGAGCTTCGTCTTGGTGAGCCACTGCGCCTGCCGCACTCCTGGAAACACAACCCAGCGGGATTCATCTATCACACGTATCTATGACGGTGGTGATGCTCCAGGCCCCCTTCCAACCCAAGCCATTCCCTATGTGACCGAGGCTGCCTGGCAGCTCATGGGGCTGGGCAGGCTCTCCACAGCCCGTGTTTTACACTCTGTGCGAGGAGAACCCTTGGCAGGAGGAGCAGGGCGAGTGCTTGGGCAGGGGACGGCGCGGGGTGTCGGGTACCTTCCAGCACGCGGACACCCTGATGGAAGATGTAGCACCCGCGCTCCTTGTACAGCGGCATTTCCTCGTAGCGCGGCCCCGGCGAGTGCCAGGGGTCGCGCCAGCCGCGCTCCCAGGGCGGGAAGCGCGGCCGGGCCAGGCCGGGCACGTAGTGCAGCCGCTCCGCGTACGTGACGGTGTCCAGCTCCACCTGCTCCCGCACCGGCCGCGGCTCCGCCATCTCCGCCAGCACCTCCGGCGGTGGCCCGCGCACGGTCCAGGGCGTGCGCGGAAGCGGCGCGCGGTGGCGGGGCCGCCCCGCGCGGGTGACGATGCCGCGGGTGAAGCCCCGCGACGCCGCCGCCGCCGCCCCCGCCCGCCTCAGCGCCTTCGGCCCCGCCGCCATCGCTGCCATCCTCCTCCTTCCGCGACCCCCTCAGCGCCCGCCCGCCGCCATCTTGGCGAGGGCTCGTCCCCCACAGTCACCCGCGGTGACTGACGGCGGCGACGGCCAATGGCGGGCAGGCGCGCCCCGCGGTAAGGGAGGGTCGGCAAATTGCCTGGCGGGTGAGGGCAGGCGCTGGGTTGGTGAGTGGGGAGGTGGGCGGGGAGAGGCACCTCCTCACCTGTGGGGCGGGGGGGCACTTCAGAGACCGTCCCTGGGCGGGAGCCGGTGGGGGTAGCCCTGGTGTCCTGGGGCCGGGGCCGCTCTGCCCCGGGCCGGCCTGTCCGGGCCCCCGGGCGCGCACAGTGAGTGCTCGAAACTCTGTAAATCCGCGCAGCCCCGAGCCCGGGCGTCTCGGCCTCACCCCCGGCCACGGGAGTTACCCCCCCGTTCATAGCCCGTGGGTGCCCCGGGTCCCCGGACAGAGCGGTAGGAAGCCGAGTCAGTCGCCTTTGGTTCTCTGTTCCATTCCCCACCCCCCTCCTTGAAATGAGTGTGTTTCTGTTACAGGGGTGAAGGTTACTTAATTAATTGACCTTGACAGTGAAACTGCTGGAAGCGCTAAGTGTTCGCTTCCTCCGCTTCGTCACCCATGGCTTCATAATTTCCTGCGGGCCGCTTTGTGTCCAGGGGATGCGGACACGAGTGCGCTGTGAGCAGCCTTCACTCAGCCCATGTGTGGAGTGGAGCGGCCCAGCAATGTCTGCGCCGTGGTTTGGACCTGAGGAGTGTTCTATGGATAAAACTCACTGGGAATACCAGGAGCAAGAGAAAAAATCCTGTGCTTCCTGGCCTCCCCTACCTATATATTCAAAGCCCATAACCAAAGTGGTTGTTTGCCTGAGACTTTGCCCTCTTCGCCTCAGGTCTCTCGGCTCTGAACGCTGCTCTCAGCTCACTGCCCTCCCCCGTTCCAAAGCTGCGCAGAGCTCAGGCCGCATCTGGTGCCTGGGTTTGTTACCCATTGTCCTGCTGGTTGGGTTTGTCACCCTTTCTCCTGGGCCGAGCAGCAGATTTTTAAGATGTTTCTGCTCGGGGTGACCAAGCGGCTCTATTGTAGGAAATCAGCTCGGCGGAACGAGCGGGATTAAAGGGTGTAGCATTGCCTGGGCAGCCTGTCTGGGGAGGAGGGCCTGAGGCTGGGCTCAGGCTCTGCTCTGGGCTGCGAGGACTGGTGTTTGTGCAGAGGCATTGAGCACTGAACAAAAATGGGGTGTGATAAAAACACAGATCAGCTCCAGGTTTTCAGTTTAACACATGCACACAAGATGCTCAAGAGAGATTTTCTGTCCTTCTCCGAAAACAAAACACCCAGCTGATGAGCACGCGCTGCTTTTCATCGTGCTGGGTTTGATGCAGGGCTTGTGTTTTGCAGGCAATGAGTGACAACGAGAGTGCCAGCGAGGAGGACTGGCTGGCTCTGAGGCCCCAGGAACCTTCTCCATCCCAGTGCTGCGGCAGCGGCTGCAAGCCCTGCATCTACGATGTGTACGAGAAGGATCTTGCACAGTGGGAGAGAGCCAAAGCAATGCAAGACAAAAGCCTTCTCATGGGAAAGAAGGAGCAGGTCGATTTCTCTTCATCGCATCCTGGAGCCTGTGCTTTGATCGTACTCGTTCGACTGTGGGGTGGTGGTGATGGGTGACGGATGCAGGGATAAATTCAAGTGGTGCCTTAAGAGAGGGCTGTAAATGCAATTCCCCAAACTCAGCCTTCTCCCTCCCCCTTGGCCACTCTCTCCCTGCTTGTAATGTGATTTTCCAAGTGTAGAGTTCTCCCTGGTGTCGCATTACAGCTCTGGCTCTGCAGCTTCTCCTCTCCGAGTTTCCTCGGAGAAGCTTTGTTTTCCTCACCTTTCTCATCTCTGCCTGATTTTTAGACTCGCATTTTGATGCTGAGAAAACACTGCATTGTGTGTGGTGGAGCAGTTGTCTTCAGAGTGTAATTTTTAAGCCTGTCAGTGCCCTTTTCCATTAGATTAACTATGCTGGGTCAAGCAAAAAAGATCAGCTGAAACAACTGACAATATTTTCTGTTCACTGTGGCCATCAGCAGGTTGCAAAGTTGCCCCCAAAGCAGCGCTTGGCTCTTTTAGCAGAATTATTTCTGTTTATTTCCAGACACAAGAAAATGATCGCCGTGAGTCATAATAGGATGACCTTGCTGTAAGGTGTAAAAAAAAGTAATTTAAAAAGGTGGTGGTGGGGAGAAATGCAAGATCCCAAAGTGCACGCTGCAGAACATGATAATGAATCAGCAGAGAGCTGGAATTTGCACCGGGCCTCAGTGTTTAATATACGTCCTGAGTATCTCTGGCACTAAATGAGCACACACGTTTGCTTCCAGAGAAAAATGAAATAATAAAAGACACCATCTAACCAAGTAATTATTTATTGTTGTTCTTGCAGAGCAATAATTCAGAGCTGAATCCAGATACATTCACTGCATTCAGTGTGAGCTCGGTGGAGCAGCTGACAGAGGACACCTACCAGTACAAATTTGAATTACCGGGAAATAGCAGCCTGCGATTGAGTTTAGGACAACATATCGTGTTAAGGTATTGTTCTCTGTGCTAGTTAAACAGTCTGCATTATGTAACCTAACACGTAGGGTTTTGTCAATAGACAAAGGCTTCATAGCAGGCAAATCATGCTTTCTGTACCTCCACAATGACACAGATGAAAGAGCTCGTGAACGACCTGCCTCTACTAATTCTATGGTAAAAGCTGTAGTTTTCTTCAGCATTATCCCTGCGTTGGTGGCTCAGGAAGAACTAGGTGTGATTAAGAAAATACAGTTGTAGGAAGAAAGATCTAAAAGAATAGATGTTACAACAGATTATTTACTCCAGCATGTTGGAATGAAGACAATGAGCTGCACTTGCCCCAGAGCTGGGTGTTTCAGGCCCTGTATCTTGGGGTAACTGAGCACCCCAGTACCCAGGCACTGCCTGACTGATTTCTAGCAAAACAACCCTCCTATGTCGTTTGCTGCTTGCCAGAAAGGGGCCACTTGGGGAAAGTTTCTGTCTCTCAGCCATCTGTGGTGATCATTGCCAGATAGAGAAAGTCCTGTTAGGATGCCATTGATGTGCATCTGTTGACGTCCCTGGTAGGTTCTGGGCTGGTGTGTGCAGCTGGCTCTGCTCACTGCACACACTCCTCCCTCCAGCCCTGGCTCATCACACTGCACACAAAAAGGTTTGGTCACTCCAGTCAATTCCCATGGTCAGTAGCAAAGAGCAGGGTGGATAATTCCATGCAAAGGGAAGGCTTACTGGAAAATGCAGTCTGTATTGACAAGGCCCGAGGTCAAGGCTGTGCCTTGGCTTTTGTTATTTGATTACCAGATGCCAGCTGGATGCAGAAAGTGATCCCAGCCTAAAAGGAACGGCAAACTTAAGTGTTTTCTCTCCCCTTTACCACTCATGCATGTTCTTAGAAAATCCCTTTCAGGGGTGTGTCCAGGAGCTGGATGTGGTACAGCTGAGGCCACCACCGGGAAAACAAAAGGTGCTGTTAGCCATTCTGTTCCCCCTGGATTTCTGCCTCTGGAAGGGAAATGTTTTGCATCTGTGCACAGGCTGGGCCACTGGGCAGAGAACTTGTCTCCCAGAGAGCTGCAGGAGCCCCCCAAATGACCCAAGTCACAGGGGTTTCCTGTTTCTCTTCTCTTCAGAGGAGTGGTGGATGGTTTGGAGGTCCAGAGAGCCTATACTCCAATTAGCCCCAGGAATGCAGAAGGTTACTTTGAAGTTCTAATTAAAGTAAGTAAGCCTGGACAATATGGATGGGAGTACAAGGTGTTTTCTTTAGGAACCAAGCATGCTGTCAGTGTTTCAAGTGAGAGACTCTCAAATCCCTCATGGACTGTTTCTCTGTTGTTTTGAAGCATTCTTGCTTTGCTGATAAAAATTGCAGTTTTCGCCACAAAACTGAAAGCAGAATGAGTTGACACACAAACAAGTGCTTTGCAGCAGAAGCCCTGGGATCACCTGGGAGAGCCTCTGGGATGGAAAGATGTGTCCGTTCCACTTCTCTTTTTTCATTTTGCTTTTTTCAGGCTGTCTTTGAAATCACACCCATTTGTCAGCCCAGCTGAACCAGTGATTTTGGGAAATGTTTGCCCTTATCCTCCCCTCTGTATTTTACTTGAAGAACACCCCTCTGTCAGTGGGCAGCTGCCCCTGGTGTGCAGAGAGGGCTCTGGAGCTCCAGTCTGAGAGGGACACTGTGGCCCACAGGGGACACAGGTGTCCCATAGGCACAGGCTGCATCTGTTGAGGTGGACATGGTGGCAGAGCCCATTTTGGACAAATGTCCTCACCTTTATGGAGTCAACCACAAAATGCTGGTTGAGTTCAAAAGGATTTTATAGGAGATTTGGCTACAAATCTGTCTCATATAAGTCTTCAGGGTGCTCATAAATTATTATTTTGTGTGGCAAATACTAGAACATTTTTTCCAATACTGCATTCGTATGTCACTAGGGACTCCTCAGGGCAGACACAGGCTTCAGTACAGGTGTGAAATTCAGAGTGCTGGGTATCCCAGGTGGCTTGCAGAGAAGGGCCACTTGTTCTCTGCCTGTCTTCCAGGATTTCATGTTTCTGGGGTTTATTATGCATTGTATGTTCTAACACAAACCCTGCTCTTTAGAAAAGTGAACAGCTTCTCTAGGACACCTGTGGGAGGGTCATTTCCCCATTCTTGTGGCAATTGGCGTGTGGTAGGGAAAGAAACGTTGCATTTGAGTTGCATTAATAGGATACATTCACAGGATGACTGAAATTTCATGTATAGTAGCTCATTACTCACAGGTTTTGCATTTCAATAATAATAGTAATGATTGTAATGATACCTTTCCTTTACATAGAACCTTTCATCCCAAAAGGAGCTATAGTTATTCTTTGGCAGTGACAAAAGAGGTTGGTAACACCCAGTGTAAAGCAGCCATTTTTATAACTCACTCTGTAGGTTGTGGTATATTTCACACTATTGAGGCAATTTTGGAAAGTACTATATTATTATTACTATGCAATCCAAGCACTGTTCAAACCCTTCTGTCTCCTGTTATTATGGCATTGCATTTGTGATACTACAGTTAAGAGTGAGGGAGTTGCCATTTACAGAGCATAACCCTCTTTTTGAGTGATTTTATAATGTTAGGGTTTCTCTCCATGTAAAATGGGGTGTGGAAGTTTTTCCCCCAGGAGATAGTTTTTTTTTCATTTTTATTTAGAAAAACTCATTTTAAACCCACTCAATCACTTTTCGCTTCAATTTTTTTTTGGAAATAATTTTGGTGAAAGAAGGATTGTTTTAGTTTCCATTACCCCTGTCCTTTGGGAATAGGCAGTAAGTGAACTTTTCTGTTCTTGCCTTGGGTTTCTGGATGTATTTGAAAAAGGGAGGTATAAAATTTGCTTCTCTGAAGCAAGTGCACACTCTTTGCACAAGGCTTAGCACCTGCCCAGAGCCCTCTGAACATAAAAGAATTCTGACAGTAATTCAGAGCCTGGACATGTGTGTGATTTACCTTTTGAATGTAACAACTGGTGCTAATACTTCTTAATATTTCAGGTTTAAGTGAGAGGCTGGGAGGGGAGGAGCATCTGTGTTCTTTCTTAGCTAACACTGCTTGCAAGCACAAGCACGGGCTCCCTCACTGGCTTTTTCTGAGCTGCTTTGTGGTTCACCAATTTTGTTTGCCTGCAGTGCAGCTTGGTGGCCAGCCAAGGCACTGGGGTGTGGAGCCAGGCTTCTCTCCAATGCCTGTGCAGGAAATAGCCCCAAATACACTTCTTTTGTGGGGCTTGTATCACATCCCATCTTCTGACCCCTGGTTGTGTTGCTCTTCCCCAGGCTTGTGAGACCCATTGTGTGCTGCTGCTTTGGGCTTTTCAGCTCCTGCTGCTTGGGCCAGTCCTGGTTCTCCAGCCACATCCCAGACTGTGGCTGCTCTTTTGCTCACATTTCTCTCCTAAAGCATCCAGCGGTCACACATTTAGGGCACGGATGGCAACATGACTGCTTGGACAAGCCCTTCATTTTCCAGCTTCTCATCCCTTCTCAGTTTCCAGCAAGCACTGAGCCCTTCTCCTCAGTCATGAGTGAGAGCAGCATTCCTGCAGGCAACAGCCTGGATAATGTTGTTTGTGCCTGGTGGAAAGTGAGGCTCGTGTTTTTCTTCTATGGGGCCAACATTAACATATTCTTTTGGAACTGTGGAGGGATCCCTCAGCATCCAGATGATCTGGTCTGAAAACAAAGAGTTTTACAAATGAGAAGCCTGACTTTGGGTCACTAATTGTATCAGTGCAGCATCTGAGAGACTGAAACAAAGCAAGAGCTATGCGGTGTTTATATAACTAACAGCACCCAGAGGGCATTTCCAGACCCCCATACCCTGAGATTTGGAGAACACTCGAAGGCCTGCACTGTGCTTTGCATTCAAGACACTCTTCTCTGTGTGCTTTGTAAGCAAGAACTCTGATAAGCTTTTTCCAGTTTTGGAAATTCAGGCTGCATGAGATGGGGGTTGTGTTTACATTATAGTCAAGCTGGAGTGGTTCCAATATGATTTAATTTAAATGTCTTTGTTTTGGGTATAACTTTGAGTTATTTTTCAAACAGATCATTCTTTCTTTTTTAAATACACGAAATGGTTTTTTGTCCCCTTTTCGTTTAAATGTAGATAACTTTATAATCGACTTGAAGCTGGGAAACTTTCCAATGGAGTATAATTATTCTTTTCTTTTGTGCAATGTTTTTTATTAGTGCTATGAAGCTGGGCTAATGTCACAATACATAAAAACGTGGAAAAGAGGAGACGTGGTCTTTTGGCGTGGGCCGTTTGGAGGGTTCCCATATCAACCTAATAAGGTTAGTTCCTAAGAGCCATAGGATGCTTCAGCCTGTGGCAGCAAGCTTTGTTCAATAATCTGAAGGGAAGACATCAATTTGATTACTGTTTTCATGATTATTTTAGAGACTTCCTGGGTTACTGTACAGTGTGACAGCATTAGCAGTCAGTTGGAGCACTTTCTTGAAATGCAGAATATTTAACAGGGAAGAGGAGGTGGATGGGAGACAGGAAAATATTAGCAAGGCTCAGTGTTCATCACTTGCAGTAGGAGTTCCTGATGTGCCTAACAAAGAGAACTTTCTTTGCACCAGCAGTGAGTGTGGATGGGTTTTTGCCTGATTTGACCCACATCTCTGTGTTGTGAGTGAGTAGGGATGAAGGCGAGGTGTTAATCCTCTCCTCTCTCGGGTATTCCCTGAGCTGTGGAGGTGTCAGGTCACTCCTCAAACGCTGATCCCACCTGCCAATACCAGGCTGGCTGCAGGAAAGGCAGATCTGGTTTCAGGGGGAGGCTTCTCACACACACTAACTCAGTTACTTAATTCTGACCTTTCAAATGAGGAGCAAATTTGAAACACTGGTCATTAAGATCCCAAAGTCTTTTGGGGTTTTTGTGAATTTGTTTCTGTTGTTGTTTTGTTTGTTTCCCCCAACAAAAATAAATAAAATCTGAGTGGCCAAGTTCTATGCAGAGCAATTGTGTTCCTGCTTCCTGACACACTCGTTTCCTCCAGAGGACATTCAGGATTTTACTTTGCAGCAACCAAGAGAAATCCAGGGAGCATTTCCAGTGGAAGAAAACACACAGTGGGTCAGCAAAGTGTACTGCAGAATTGAAACTGAAACATGAATAATTGAAATCAAGGCTAAAGTTAGGGTAAACTATTATATTTGGATAAAATCCTGCTTTGTTAGATTTGATATGCAAATTCTTTAAGTGCTATCTGTAATCCTTTGCAGAAAAATAATTTTTGGGATCTGAATTTACCAGTTCATGACCTTCTGGTATGTTGTTTCTCAAGACACCCTTTACCAGGGTGGCAACAAGAGGAACTGACCATGAGCACACCCATTTCCAGCCAGCACAGCTCATTCCAAATTCTCTGTTTTGTTCTTAGCATGGAGAACTCCTCATGCTGGCCTCTGGCACCGGGCCTTGCACCAATGATTCCCATCCTCCAGTCCATAACAGATGATGAAGAGGATGAAACCTTTGTAACTCTTGTTGGCTGCTTCCCTACCTTTGACAAAATTTATTTAAAATCTCTTCTGCAGGATTTGGCTCGGTACTGGAATATTAGAATATTTTATGTCCTAAGCCAGGTAAATAAATGGATATGAAGTGTGTTTGTGAGAGGGTTCTGTGTGCTGGATGAGCCTCTGCCTCCTCCACTTTTCCATAAGCATGATCTTAATTCTTTCCCAGTCATCCAGCCTAATTTGTGATCCAGTAGCTGCTGTTCTTAAATCTGCTACATGTGTTCACACTGCTGCTGGTCTGGAGAATTTTGGGGAAGTGGCCATCACTGTTCCTCTCTGCCCCCTGTTCTGTTGGGATGGACCTGCTGTTCCATAGTCACTGTTGGTTACTCCCCCCCATTTCAGACAGTTGTTGTTGCACCTAAACAGCAAATAAGCTGTTTTCTTTCTTCCTAATGCCAGTGCCTTAACCTGTCCTTATCTTCCATTCTTCACTTGTGGCTAGAGTTCTCCTCTGGTGTGCTAGCACCAACTTCCCAGCAATTATTTTTCCTTGCTGACCCATTTTTAAACTTCTAAAAGTTGTCTCCCCCTCTGTAAAATTACTTTTCTGCCACATTCATGGGATGAGGGCATACCTCTCAATGGTCTTACGTTTTGAGCAGTCTTTTTCATTTCCATTTGGTCCCAAAGTTGCCTGTGTTCTGCATGGATTTGGTGGTTAAAAATTATTTCCGTCAGAAATGAGGATTCATTGCTGGGAGGATATAGAAAGAATTATTTATGCTAAGGGAATGAATCCCATTGCATTTTTAGTTCCTCAGATGAATCATTTCTTGTATCTCTCACAGTGGAACTGCCTCATACATTCTGTTCCACACGTGGCCTCGGCAGGATGAGATTTGGTAGAGGGAAAAGTGCTGGTGACTTGGGCACCCCCTCAGCTGCTCTGTGGGAGCATAACCATAATTGTCTCTGGTGACATGGCTTAAATACCCTTTTCAGGGTGTTTAAACTCTTTGACTGCTGTCTCAAGAGCATGAGGAGGTCTTGAAATTCAATCAGCGAAGGGCACGAAACCCACCTGACCCCTGTCAACACTGTCTGCCCCTCCCCTCTCCCTTTTTCCTCCTCTCTTAGCAGGTTTGTGGTAGTCCAAGGCTGGCTTGTGCATCCTCCCTCTTGGGATTATGTATCTGTCTGTATTTCATTGTGCTGCCTGTCACCACCACATCTGAGCACCTTCTGCTCCTGATTAATTGCAGCAGGGGAGTCCCTGCTGGATCCAGCACCACAGGAGCTGACACTTCTCATGGGATCAGAGCTGGCTTTGGAGCAGAGCTGGCTTCTTTCAGTTTTGGTCAAGGGAGATGGGACTGAAAGAGACTTGGGAATGGGAGAGGCGATGGAGAGGAACAGACTTGGGATTTGGGAATAGGAAACCTGGGAGAAGGTTCTCAATGGAAAAAGTTCTGCAGCATTTATTTGTGATAGTTACACTCTGGTTTTGTTTAGTCCCCTCTGCATGAGTGGTGGCAGGGAAAGATTTCATCTGGGCTTGGGAAGAGGAATGCAGTTCTCAGGAAGGGTCAGTGTCACCCACATGGTGTCACAAAGGTGAAAATCATCCTGTGCACCACTCTGAGGGGAGGAGGCAGATTCAGCTCTAAGGAATGTTGTCTTTTTTAGTGTCACACACAGCAAACCTTTTACCTTTCCAGGAAACTTCGCTAGAAAAACTTCCTTGGAGCTACCAGGAAAACACTTACACTGGTCGTCTCAATGAGGACTTGATGAAGACAATAGTGAATTCCTGTCGAAGAAAGCCATTTGTATTAATTTGTGGCTCTTCCGCATTCAATGAAGATATGAGTAGATACTTGAAAGCTGCAGGAATTGAAGAAGATTCCTGTTTTGTCTTTTAGCAGTACATTCCTGACCTGAGGAACCTTAGGCTGAGCCTTGGATGTCCTTGTTTCTTTGCAGACATTGCACAAAAGGGCCTGCTCAGAAGACTGAGCTCCTTGGAGCAGCTATTTGTTGATCCTCACTCTGGGGTTTTTAAGGAACAGATGCCATTCCAGAGTGGCTGGTACATGGTGTGCCACCCATACCGCAGGGACCTGCGTGGCAATTTTAATGGAAGTCTTCAAGTGCAATTTTAAGAGAGATCTCCTAAGGGGGTACTAGAAAGCATCCATGCACACAGCCCTGCTATAACATGAGGATTGGTGACTTGCTTTGCAATCTGTGTTGCTCTGCAGTGGTGTTGTGCCCTGTTAGGTGTCCAGAGGAGAGATATAACCCTCAGGGGTCCTTGCCAGGCCAAGGGGACACTTGGGATCACTTTGGTTCTGTCATGTGCACGCTGATGTCAGGCAAGTCCCTTCAACCTCACTGTTCCTCAGTTGCCCCACTGTACATTAATACAGAGAAAGTGGCACTGACCTCTGAAAACAGCCATTCCAGCTGTGTATGGAAAGTGTATCCATAAGGATGGAGTGATACATTCTGTCTAGTGAGAACCTAGGCAGGCTGAGCTCCTGTCCTGGCACAGCCTGTGTTACCTGCCCTGTGCTTAGCCCTAGAAATGCTGCCTGGGGACACAAAGAGCATGTCCTAAATCTGGGAGAGCATGGCTGGGTGGTGGCTGCTGTCTGTCAGGGAGGATGGCTGTTTGCTTTCCACGTCCCCTAAGTGTTGTATCATAACCCTGGCTCATTAAATTGAACCTCTTTACAAATAAACAGCTGTTTGATGTTGTCACAGGGCTCTCTCAGGTGCCTGAGGAGGTTCCCTAAGCATACAGGAACACCACCTGAGGAGAGAAAGCTGCATGGGGTCTGCTGGGGATGGCAGCCTGGCACAGCACCCAGCCTGGGCACCTGGGCTTCTTCCTCTTTTTTCAGTCCAAAATGCTGCTGCTTTTCCTCTGAGCTATGTGCTATCCACTCTTCTACCTTTTCAGACTGGTGTGTTGAGTATCTACACCTGGAAATGCAGCAGTCCTGCACACCTTGTGTTTTTCTGTTCATTCCCAGTTCACCCTGTGTTGGGGTTTCCCAGGCTGTCTCAGATGATGATTGCATTATCATTCATGCTTCTTTTGTACCTGTGTCTAACACTACACCTTGCACAAAGGAAATGTGGTTTGTTACACAAAAAACACAGCATGCACTGAAGTGGTGGCTTGATTCACACATTTGGGAGGGAGTGTAAGTTCCCTTTGCACCGCTGAGATTTGTCTCCAGTTACCAAATGCCTGGAATTAATCAAGTGTAGCTGCAGCTTTCATGTTAACTTCTTTGGAGAAAGGGCTGACAAGAAAGCCATCTTCCTAACCTAAACTGTGGTTCTGGCTTTAAAGGCATGGAGATCCAGGGAAGTTGTCCATGGTCAGTCCAAGCCAAGCTCTCATCTCCAGTCCATGCTATGCTTCAGCCTCCCTAAGTCACTGTGTAGTGAAGGTGCTTTGTACACAGGCTGGTAAAATAATGAGATGCTTTCTCCAGTTGCTCTCCCTGCTCTGGCCTTAGCTAGGAATATGGACAAAATCTTTTTTGTCAGATATTAAGTATTTGAAAACCCAGCTTCTAGTCCTCTAGCTTTAAATATTATGTCTTCTTGAGATTTTGCTAAAACCACACCCCACCTTTTTGCAAAAGGCCCAAGGTAAAAAACTTCACGCTCGCCTTGGAAAAGCGCCGGCTTTCAGCGTGAAAGCTGGGACTGTTCCTTTAAACACAACCCCAATATGTCTGGGTATTTCAGCACATATGGGCCACGATGCTTAAACCCTACCCAGCTGGTCCGGCCGTTCTGCCGCGCAGCTCCGTCTTTGTTCGTGGCTCAAAGGGAGGGTGGTGAGAGACGGAGCAAGCTGTGAGTGCTGCGGGTTGCCATCCTGCAAGGGCGGGCTGCGGCCGAGCGGCAGGAGCGGGGCATGTCCCGCCCGAGGGGACAGGGGCTTTGCGAGACATTCTCCATGGGGGAGATGATGTCCTTGGAAGCAGGAACTCGAAGGAGCCTTTAAACCGCCCGCAGGCACTTTGTTCTCTATTTTCTGCCCTTCTCTCCCTTCCCCCTCCCGCCTTTTGTTGTTTCTCAGGCTGGCTCTAACACGAGTCCCCTCATCCCAGCCATCCCCCATGGGGACAGCCCCTTTCAGAGGATGGCGTGGATTCCTGCAAACGCAGGGATGTGGAGTGGAAAGGCTCTGGTGCAGAATATTCCTTGCCAGGGGAAGATGAGAGGTTTCCTTCCCTCTGAGGCCCAGAACCGCCCCGTGGTGGCAGTTTAATGGGGAATCAGTGTTGGTGCTGTTGGTGACTGGAGCATCTCTGGAACGGGGGCTGTGTGAGCTCGGGTGGGTGGGTGGGTGATGCCCAGCCAGGGCAGGGGCTCCCATCTTGCCTCTCTGCCAGGCAGGGGGTGCTGGTGGGATGCCCCTGATCTCTGGCTGCCCCCAGGAAGCCCCTGCCACCCCTGCAGCACTGTGCAGGGCAGAAGGGCTTAGCTTCACTTCCTTTTTTCTTCCTCATGTGCAGCCTAAATACCTTCTTAATTTCATCTCATTATTTCCTGCCTAAATAATTCTCATTTCTCCTGAGGACCATTTTTAAACCTTTGATCTTCTCTGAAGTCTCACAGTCCTGATCACGTCCTTTCTGTTTAAATGAATCAAATGCCTTTTTGACTCATGATTTATAAATTTGCCCACAGAGGAACAGAGGCACACCTTGAAATCACCCACCGTGCCTGTGGCTGGAGCAGAAGTACCCTGGGCTGATCCAGAGCACCTTCCAGCCAGATCTCCATGCCTGGCTCCTCTGCTTCCCTGCTGCATGCCACTCTCCCCCTGCCTCCCTCCACCTTCCCAGCCGACTCTTCAGCTGACAGCCGGCTTGCCTGGGCTCAGGCCCAGCCTGGAATGGCCATCCCCGGGTCAGGAGAAGGGTGAATGTGCCGGTGGTTGATGGATGCTGTCCCCTGGGAGTGGGGCACAGCTGCTGTGCTGCACGGCCCGGCCCCCATCTCCCGGGGATTGCTGATGCAGAGCACAGCTAAGGGCACAGAGAGGAGCAGCTGTGCAGGGACCAGCGTCCTGGGCTCGGTGCTGAGGCAGTGGTGGAAAGGCTGGAAGACAGGGGGTGTTGGCCAGGATGGATGTGATGAGGATAAACACGTTGCTCCATAGTGCAGCGATGCAGGAGTCGGGGAGCACTTTGTTCCTGAGCCCAGGGGATGGTGGCTGGGAGGGCTGAGCATTCCTCCTGGATGAACCAGGGTTGTGACAATGGAAAATACCCAGGAGAGACCCCTGTGCCGTGGCCAGACCTCGCCTGCATCTTTGCTGTGTGGGCCCACACTTGTTGACAAGGACAGATCTCCTCTCCAAGCCATTAGGGAAGCAGCTAATTAAGTTCTGTAATGTTCCTGGGAGGTCAGCAGGAGATGTGCCAGCACTGCAGCATCTCCCAGAGCCTGCACTGGGGCAGGATCTTCCCACAGTGCCCTGCTCCTCCTCATTCCATTGTGCTCTTAGACCTGGTGCTGGTGGGGTGACACAGAGCTCAGTGCCCAGGACAGAACCCAGCATTCCCTGCCTCAGCTGGGCTCAGGACAGAGGGCTCCTGGCTGGGATGTCCCAGAGCTCCCAGCAGCCCTCGGCATGGCTCCAGCAAGGCTGGGCAGAGGGGAGAGAGCCTGTACAAACATTATTGTTGCTGTTATTCCCCATAAATATATGCAGGCACTTAACGACCTTGGCATGGAGCATTTCCTGGGGATTCATGACCAGTGGGTGTTAATGGTCTTTCGCTGCACCTCAGGCCATCAGCTCCTCCCAGCCCATCATTAATCCACAGGAAATGTCTCGGGCATCGATCCTCATTGCTTAATTAATAAATGCAACTTGTCTCCTGCCTGAGATTTAGAGATACTCACTGCTTTTCTCCCTGCTGCTTTGAAGGTGACTTTTTTAGCACAGGTCCCTCACGCTGGGAGGCCCTCGTGGGATTTTGTTTCCTGGCATTCATGTGGGTGTGGGCTGTGGCAGCAGGAAAGTCTTTTCTCTCCTGGGTGGAGGGAAGGAACTGAGCTGCTGTTGGGTTTGGGGTTTCTCCAGCTAATGTGGCACAGCACAAGGAGCACATCTTTCCCACCAAACCCAAAGGCTTGCTTACCTTCAGCTGAGTGCATCCAAGAGCCAGGGCGAGAAGTGAGCCAGCATGGAAGAACGTGGCAATTCTCCAAGGCCTTAGCAGGTTCTATAATAATCGATGTTTTTTGCCCATGAGTCACAATTCATCTCTAATCTTCCTCGGGGGAGGTGGGATTTGCTATCTTTAGTGCTCACGACTGCTGCTTTCCCGGGCTGAGCATCCCGCTGAGCCTGGACTCCTGCTGCAGGGATGCTGACCTGGCAGCCAGCTGCCTTTCCATCCTGCTCCCTGTTTCTGTAGCCCTCACCACCAGCTGGCTTTGTGCAGTGGGTGCCGCAGTATAAATCATGTTAATTCCTGAGATGCTTTTCCGCGGTAAGTCTGAAATTCCCATTTTGGTTCGCTGGCTTGCCTGGCGAACTAAATTATTTTCATAGCCCCTTAAGGGCATATTGTCAGGCCAGACTTATTGCCGTTATACACCATTTCTGAAACATTAATATCTCTTCTAAATATAGTGTATTGACAAGGTATCTGGTATAGTGTAAATCCTTGGGACATTTGATCCAGATCATTAAAACTGAGTGAAGGAAGGGAGGAATAGATCAAGTTACCTTGCTGCTCTTAATTCAAACAAGCGATGAATTATTCATTCCGCTATTAATTCTACAGTCCTCCTGCTTTTTATTTATTTCTCTCTTTATTTGTTTTTTTTTCCTCCCAGATAGACAGCTCCAAAAGGATGCTCGGGCACTGGTGAGGGGAGATTTGCCTGCTGGAGGATGGGGTGCACAGGGCTGGGCTGTCTGGCAGCTCTGGCCGTGCTCTGCAGGGCTCTCGGGGATGCTCCCAGCAGAGGTAAGAGCCTGGTCCCAGCTCCTGGTGGGCTGGATGGGCACCCATGGTTCCTGAGGAGGGGAGGGCCATTTGCAGTGCCACAGAGGCTCTGGGGTGCGAGTGGGATCCAGCTCTCCTGCAGGGAGAGGGGCTGGCTCAGGCCAGGGGCAAGGAGCAGGGATCTGGAGTCACTGTTGTGGTGGCAGCAAGTGTGGGACACTGCTCCGTGCTTGGGTTTCTGCTTCATGCTTACCTTACTGAGGAGTGCAGGTAGGGGCTGTCCTGTTGTGGTATACAGGTGCTTTGGTGAAGGGTTTGTTAGCTTCTGGAGATGCAATTGCCTGTATAATTCTATATACACACATACATTTATATGTGAATGTATGCATGTATGTGTATGGGGCAGGCATGCAATGAATCTCTCACCTTACCCAGATAAAAGGTCCCCCAGGATGCAGGGCAAGGTTAGCAGATGACACAGGAATTCAGGGGATAGGGTGGCCTGAGCAATCCCCCATCCCAAAATGGCAGGGCCTTTCTCACAGAAGGGCTGAGCCAGAAATCAAAACCCTTCCCTGGCCCTGGTACAGGTGCTCCTGAGGCCACACCACTGCCCTGTGGTGCCTGCTCATCCCCCACAGAAACCCACCTGGGTTTCCCAGAGCACCCCAAGGCTCCCAGCCCCTAATCCATCCATCTGTCTTCACTGTGGCTACTCATCTGTCCCACAGGCTCCCCCCTTGGGTATTTATTTCAACAACGTTATTCCTTCAGTACCAGCCCCATATTACTTCACTGCCTATCCCCAGTAATTAGCAAGGTGATTTTAGATCTGGTCAGAAACATATTCATGGTGCTGCATCCCACACATCCCAGGACCCCCTTGCTGGGAGGTCACTGTGCCAGTGAGCACGATGAAAAGCAATGTGCACAGGCTGACTATTGATTTGCAATATTCTTGGCCCAGATTGATGGCAGCGAGCGCCCAGCCTTGTTTGGGAACCCACACATGTCTCCTGGGGGCTGTGCAGGGTCTGCATCCCTCCCAGACATGATGTATGTTCCCCCTGTATCAGCCTCTTCACCCCAGCCCTAATCAGACCCAGGGGCAGGTGACAGCCGGCCCCTCTCAGCCTTATTTTATAATAACCATGTCTCAGTATAAAGATTTCATTAGGAAATCGATCCCTACATGCATAACTCATTGTTCAGCACATCGAGCCCTTCACCCCTGCCTCTCCCAGCTCGAATTCTCTGATACCACCCTTATATGGAGGGAGTGGGGTCAGTGGGAGGCACTAAGCTGAAGGGCTGGGCAGCTGGGGCACCACCAAGCCTGGTACCACAGGAGCCTTTAAAACTCACTCCCAAGTTCCTTTTTCCCAGCCATAAACAGGTGGGGATCCTGTGCTGGCACTGGCAGGACAAGCTCAAGGGCACAGCTGAGCCCTGCTGCAGCCCCTACAGGGCAGCATGGGCAAAAGGGAGGGACGAAAGGTGATGGGGCCACACATGTCCTTCAGGGAGAATGGGTGGACAAGCCCAGTGGAGTTCTGCAGGGTGCTGGTGTTCTGGTACTGTGGTGGTGGGATGGAGCTGGTGTTGTGCATCCTGTCTCCATTCTTTTAGGCTTCCCCTGGAAAGGGGACATCACACCCCCTTCTGTGTCCCCCAGGCATCAAATGTGGGGGAGTACTTTCAGCACCCTCTGGCAATTTCTCCAGCCCCAACTTCCCGGGGCTGTATCCCTACGAGACAGAGTGCACGTGGCTCATCGTGGTGGCCGAGGGCTCCTCCGTCCTGCTCTCCTTCAGCCACTTCGAGCTGGAGTACCATGACACCTGCGCCTACGACTACCTCCAGGTCTACAACGGGGCTGCCCGGGACCAGGGCAACCTCCTGGGCACCTTCTGTGGCCACAGCCCCCCGCCACCCTTCTCCTCCGCCTGGCACGTCATGGCCGTGGTCTTCCGCTCCGACCGGCACGTGGCCAAGCACGGCTTCGCCGCTGCCTACAGGAAAGGTAGCAGGAGGTGTGGTGGGCACTGAGCACCCACCCATCCATCTCTGCTCTCCCCCTGCCCTCATCATCCTTGCCTCCTTGCAGACGCCTGTGGCGGGCAGCTGACGGGGCTCTCTGGGGAGATCACCAGCCCGCGCTACCCCGAGAGTTACCCCAACGATGCCGAGTGCCGCTGGAGCATCGGGGGCGCCAGCGGGGGTGGCCCCCTCACCCTGGTGTTTGCTGACTTCCAGATGGAGGGGGGCCAAGGCTGTGGCTTTGACTACGTGGCCCTTTTTGATGGCCCCACGGTCACTGCCCCCAGCCTGGGGCGTTACTGCGGCAGCGCCCGCCCGCCCCGCACCGTCTCCTCCACCCCACACCTCCTCATCATCTTCAAGTCCGACTTCAACATCGGTGGCAGGGGCTTCAAGGCCCATTTCTACTCAGGTTTGGGGGTCTCAGGGTGGTGGGGCAATGGGAAGGATGTGGGGACAGGCACTGGGTTGGGGTGGTGATTCTCTCCCTCCTACAGCAGCAAGAGGAGATGGTCATGGGGGAGATCCCTTTGGGGAGAGCCCATGAGATGATGGTGTGAAGTGTAAACCACCACACAATGCAAACGGCATCACTGTGGCTATTCCAAGCCCTTGGTTGCCCTCTTGAGCAGGAGTCACCCATGCTCATCCCATTCCCTGGGGATATGGGTTGCTCCTGTAGGACTTTGACTGCCCTGGGAGTTTCCATCCCCAAAACTGCTGGCTGTCCATTGGCCAAACACAAGGCTGGGAGCAGTGAGGTGAAGGGCAGAGCATCCCTTAGCAATAAAACAAGTGATCACTCATCGACACCCAGGAGGCTTCAGGTTTGCTTTTGATTTTTCCTTTCCCCTTTTTCCCTGAGCAGGCGAGTGCCAGGAGGTGTTCACCACCATCAAAGGGAATTTCTCCAGCCCTCAGTACCCCAACTTCTACCCCAACAACCTCAAGTGCCAGTGGAGCATTCAGCTGCCCCCGGGCTACCGCGTCAAGGTCTTCTTCCTGGACATGGAGCTGGAGGGCCGGAGCAGCCTCACGGGGGCTGTGACTATGATCACTTGTCTGCCTTTGATGGTGGCACCGAGAGTGGATCCCTGCTGGGCCGCTGGTGTGGGCGGGAGAGCCTGGCACCCGTCACCTCCCGCAGCAACCGGCTGCTCCTGCTCCTCCACACCGACCGCAACACGGCCAAGAGGGGCTTCTCCATCTCCTACGTGGGAGGTAAGGTCCCACTTGGGTGCTGCTCAGTGCTGTGGTTCCACTGGGATGTGCCTGACACCATGTAATTTCCAGAAGGATCATCAGTGAAGGTTCCTGTCTGCAGGAGCAGAGCCCGTGGCTCCTTAGGGATGGGGAAGACATGGCGAGCGAGCTGCACGTTGTGTTTAGTACTCAGGAGATGCTTTCCAGCCTCAAATTCCTGTGTGTCTGCCACTGCCATGCTCCTGTTCCTCTCTCAGGGTGTGAGGAGAAATAACCTGGGGGTTTTCAATGGGCCAAAACCCCAGAGCAGGTGACAAGTTCAAGCACCACAGCCTCGCTCCCTGCTCCCCTGGGTGTTCTGGCCTTGCCAGCACATGGCTGAGCAGGCAGGCATAAACCGTGTCTCCTCCTCCAGGGAGGGCAGGACCCCCGGGGCACAGCATTCCCAAATCCACCTGGCCAGCCCTGCCTGGCACAGCCCTGCTGCTGGCCTGCAGTGTCCCAGCCAGCGTGTCTGGCATGTCTGCAGCTGGTGGGAGGAGCAGTGTGTGACCTTCCTGCTCTATTTGCCAGCCTTTGCACCTCAAACACAAGCAAATTTATGGTGTTGGTTGTATTTCAGTATAATTACATCCGAGCTGACCCGTGGGTCAGGCATGATTCAGCCAGGGGCAGCCTTTCCAGAGGCTGGAGCCAGAGCAGGGCTGCTGGACTGGCAGCACAGGCACTGGGGAGGCTGGCCCTGGGTTTTATCCCTCAGCTGCAGAATCATTCTTCACTTCCAGCACAGCAGAAAGGATTTGGAGGTATGTGGCTCTTGGAGTTAGAGATGGGATAGAGTATTGTCCTGAGTCTCTGCAGCCTCTGGAAGGAGAGAGGTAGTACTGAACATTTAGTAGGGCTGTGGTGTGCACAGCAGGTCTGTCCCTGTCCTTGTCCTGTTGATTCCTCGCTGTGCAGGGAGAAAATCCTGGTGTCACTGCTCCAGAGGGAGCAGCCTGCAGACAGATAGATGGGGTGCTGCTGAAGAGTGGGGTGTGTCCCACCACAGAGAGGGGTGTGCCATCTCACAAGTGCCCAAGGCTCCTGCATCCCCTGGTACACACTGCCAGATGCATGCTAGGGGAGGACAAAGGCTTGGATGTGAAACTGGGCCTCCCTCCACAGAGCTGAGCCTGCTGGCTGTGTTTGCCCAGTGATTCCAGCATCTGCTTGTGATTAATGTCCTGCATGTCACACCCAGCTGCCAGCACTGCCAGGAGAGCAGCTGCTCCCACTGGGCACACCAGCTTCTCCCTGCCAGCAGCTTCCTCAGGAGCCCACAGAGGCAAAGGGGCACCTCAGTCTCTGCATCCACACCCACAGCCCTTCAGCTTTGCAGGAATTTCCTTTCAGGCCCACCAAAAGGCAAGGCTTGGGTGGGGCATGTGTGATTTATGGCCATTGAAATGAAAGCCTTCACGCCAGGAGAGAGGATCCACTTTCTCCTCCTCCTGATCTAATGCACTTTAGTTATTTGGTAAATCTTCTAATGGTTTTATAATGCACTAAGCGAAGCAAAGTGACACTATTTTTTTGTATTGATTTTATTGCATCTTCCCAGTTTCATAAGGCTGAGATTCAGAGGGAGCTGGAATAATTCAATAATTCATATTGCCCAAGTGGTTAGTTCATGCTGAGCAAGGATTCACTTTAAAGCGGGGGCTATTTTTCGTCCCTGCTTCTTTCCCTGTGTGGATGCTTTGTACATCCAGAGAGGCCAAACACAGGCTGGGCCATTCCCCAGGAAGATGCCCCAGGGCCATGGACCCACCTCACCCTTTCAGGAGGGCCATGTGGCAGCCATGGAGCTGCCTCACTCCAGGGTATGCATGGAGTCCCTCCAAGATATGTCTCCTCTGTTTCATCGATGTACTGTCTCTTGCAGGGGTGTTGTAGGATGCAGGGGAGTGCTGTGCCCATGGCAAGCCATCCACAAAGCTCTTGTGGTCTGGTCCTGGACAGCAACTCAAATGTCCTGCTGGCTTTGCCATGCTGGAGGGTGGCAATGACAGCAGGATGGTGTTGCCTGTAATGGCACTTGTGTGTCACTTGGAGACCCTAGAAGGAGGATGGGGCTCAGGAGTGTTGATGGTGAGATCTCTGCCTTGGGCAGAAAGCAGAGCAGCTCCTGGGAGCCATCCATGTCTGCCTTGGCATGGGACAGGGCTAAAATACTGATATTGATTGCTTTCTGCATTCTGGAGGTAGCTTTTTTCCTGAAACACCCTCCCCCCACGAGGCCGACACATGCACCCTGTTTTCTGTCCCAACAGTTGTGCCCATGAATGTCAGCTGCACCCGGACAGACTTCCACATCCAGATCCCTGTGCAGTCCCTGGCCCAGCTGGAGAGGAATAGGATTTATTTGGGGACTCCCTCCTGTGCAGCCCAGGTGGTTGGCAGGAACTTTAAAATACACACCAGGTTTGACACCTGTGGCACTGAATCCCAGGTATGTGATCAGCATTTACAGCAAGCTGTGTAAATGCTTTGCCCTGTGCTGGCTGCAGAGAGGTATTCCCAGTCCCTCTCACATTTTCCCAGCAGATACTGGCCTGATTCCTGGCCAACCCCTCCAAACCCCTGTGAAAAGGAGCTGCACCAAGCCCTGATGAGCCATGTCCCTTGTCTTGCAGAGACGCAACAACACGTCTGTCATCGTCAGCACCCTCTACATTGATTTTTCAGTGGGAGACCAGGAGGACATCCACCAGTACGAGGTGCAGTGTGAGCCAAAGAGGAAGGAAGCCTCAGTGACCCTTATTGCTGGCCCTGATCCATCCAGGCTCAGCCAGGCAGAAAACCTGGTGGATGCCCAGAAGTGGGAGGGGGAAGCGATCGATGCCCGTGAGATCAAGAGCCAGGACACCAGCGACATCGTCTTCATCAGCATCTGCATCCTGGCTGGGCTCCTCATGGTCATCGCAGTGGTGGGGCTGGTGCTTCTCTAGGATGCTCTCTCCAGGCTCCAGGGATTGCAGTCCCAGTCATGCCCAGGGCAGAAAGGCACCCCAAAATCCACCCACACCCCAGGCTGAACCCTAACACAGCTGCCCAAACAGACACAGCTCCCAGGCCCTGAAACTGAGCCTGAACCCAACCTCCACCTTCTCCTTGTGCCTGAAAAATCTGGGCAATAGGCAGACGTTTCCCTTCCCAATTTGTTTTCCTCTGTTTCAATCTGTCCATTTGGCTCAGGAATGCAATTCTTGTGCTCCCTAACTCTTCCTGCACCTGCTTCAATTTGTTTTCCCTGTAGTGCTGCTGCTTTCAGGAAAGAAACGTTGTTTGCCGATGGCTGCAAATCTTCCTGTCAATTATTTCTAGCTGAATTCTTGGAGGTACAAACCGTCCCCAAATGCAGCTATATTCCCAACAAATGTTCTCCCTGCTCCCAGCCCATGCTTGAAGGTGATTGTGGAGCTGTGTTACAGGGATCTCCACCTGGCACACACAGATGTAGCTCGTGTAGGTGCTCCCAGGTGATGTTTCTGGGTGTCTGTGGGTGATGTGATGAGATGCATTTGCTGTGCCCTGGAGCTCCTTGTTTGATCTTCTCATGTTGTCTCACCTTCTCACAGGACTCACCTGAGTGCCTCAGCCACCAGCAACTGGAGGGGAGGAGAACAATCCTCTTCTCTGTGTTTTTCTCCTTTCCAGCATATCCAGGTATCCACAGCTGTGAACTCTCTAGCAGCATTACTCCTGAAGTGTGAAAATATGGGCAAATCCTGCTATGGCTTGGGAAGATGTTGAAGTGCAGAAGTTTTGGTAATCCTATAAAGACAACCTTGGCAGGAGGGGCTGGGACCTCAGTGACACCAGATCTCCACTCGTGGTCCCTGCAGAAGGTGAGCTCAGCGCCTGAGAACATGAAAAGAATAATCCTGTGATCATCTGCCCCTCCAGAAAACTGGGGATCCTCGCCAAGAGCCCTGATGGATGGCTGAGTGACCTCTGCCTGCCTCTTGTGCCACCCCAGCACAAAGGACATTCCCCTTCAGCATCAAAGAGGGGGTGGCTGTCACAGAGCAGCCTGTGTTCATCCCTGTGGCTCAGAGCCAGCGTGTGTCAAAGCCACATGAAATCTTGCTATGGAAAGAGGCCACCCCTCCTCCAGCCTTTGTGAAACACACTGCAGTGCAGGGAGAGATCCTGAAGCATCCCAGTGTGGTCACGCAGGGGCACAGCAAACCCCGGGTGCTGTTGCATCCAGCATTTAGCAGGGGCTGGTAGGAGAGTCCCATCGGTGAAGGGCTGTCCTGACTGATGTCCTGCTTCCCTCTGGGACAGCTCTGTTCATCGGGGCATCAGAGGAAGCAGCAGCAAAGGAACAGCATGATGATGATGGAGCAGCTTTTCCTCCTGGATTGCACCAGCCCTGAGAGTGTCTGAGGAGGGAAGAAGGCGCAGGGCTGCGCATGCCCCTCACAAGGAGCCTTCGTTACCAGAGCCGGATTGATTTGGCGTTTGTTGGTGCAACGCATCGGCAAATGAGAGATTTCCGAGGGAAATATTTGCCAGCACTGTGAAGCTCCATTAAGGGAATGTTTTGAGAGCCTGTTGTGTGCAGAGATGGTAAACAAGGCCAGCCTCCCCCGCTGCTTGCAAAGCCTCACTGCCGGTTAATTGCTGGGTACAGAACTGTCAGCTTGAGACCACAGTTACAAGATTTGACAACTGAAAGAAACTTAAAGATACAATTAACCTTCTTGTTGGCCCAGATTGTGCTGGAACAGGTGAGCACTGCGGCTGCTGGTGCCTGGCAGGAAGCCCACAGCACCCAGCAGCATCCAGCCCTCGCCTGCAGGACAGGCGCTCCTTGCCCAGCTGGAGCCTCCAGAACCCTGTGATTTGCAGGGAAAAAGGCTTTTTTGGATAGCTGTTGGTGCTGCACTCAAATCAGGAGCTGGACCTGGTCACCCCAGGGAGGGTTTCCAGCTCTGGCTCCAGTTCACAGCCACGCAAGCACCCCTGGGTGAAGTGCTCCCCTGCACACATCCCTGTGGATGCAGGACATGGTGCTGCTGTGGGAGCAGCTCTGCTCCTGAGTCAAGGGGAGCCCCAGCAGCCCCAGGCCTGCAGGATGTTATCCAGGGCTCATGGACAGGGTGATTAATGCAGCTTGAATGGCTCCAAAAGCCCTTTACCCACTTGTTTCTAAAGGCATTCACAGCTGCATCTGCCACCAGCAGTGAGCCACTTGAGCCAGTCATCTCACTTGGAGCAAGGAAAGCCTCTGGTGCTCACCAAACACCAGCCCTCCTCAGCCTCCAGTCCTCCTCCACCATGTCTCAGCCTCTCCACTAGATTTAGGCATCCAGTCTCTCCCTGCCCTGCAGGAATTTGCTCTCTGGCATCCCCTGTTGAACCAGGTCTTCCCTGCTGTACTGCCCTGGCTGGGGATGGAGCCCAGCACGGGAGGGGGACTTTCCAGGTAATTTTCTAAAAAACCCTACTTCTCATGCAAAAGCTGCTCAGATGAGTGGCAAACAGATGTCAGGAATCCATCACCAGCACTCCCTCCCTCCACCATGCCTGTGGTCCTCACACATGAGGCCTCGGTTCCCCTCCTCAGCGTTTGCCCGGTGCTTCCCGAGCAGGCGGGGGAGCGGCGGGCACGGGCAGTGCTCCTCCCGTGGCTCATCTGATTATTTATTTAGAGCACGATGGCTGCATTGAGCCATTGAGCCGGGCTGGATGCAACCTCCCCATTTCCTGGCTTTGCTTATAGGAGTCGTGTCTCTCCAAAGCAAAGGCTTGGCTGTTGTGCAGGAGGGAGAGCCTCTGTTATCCCTCTGCAAACGTCTGCCTGCAAATCCAGTGTTGGAAAATTGTAGATCATAGAAAACAGGACTGCAAGAGCCCCCAGGGGATCAGTCGGTTCATTCCTCTCTTTCCCTGGGGAGATTGCTCCTACCGGAGAGAAGCTGTGCTAAAATATCCGAAAAATCTCAGCCATGCTCTCTGTGTTTTCTGTATTTACCAGGAAGGTTTTCCTGATGTGTCACACTGTGAGGGTGTGCTGCTGGGGGATGTGCTTTTGTGCTGCTGCACTGGGCAAGAGAATGATGGTGGAAGTGCCCCAGAATGGGCACCAGAGACCCTGGGCTCTGGGCAGGACTGGGCATCCCACTGGGGAGCCCAGCAAGCACAGGGTGTTGTGATCCACCCCTTCCCAGGCAATTTATTCCATGTAATGTTCACTGGAAGTTTTCTGTGGTGACACCCACGGTCCTCTATGGGTGGACGTTCTCCCACTGCTCTGCTCAGAGGGTTATTTGTGTCTTTTCAGTTTTTATACTCTAATCTCAGTCTGGGAATGGGGTGCTTGTGATTTCCAGGAAGCCAGTGCTGGAGCTGAGCCCATGACTGAGGATGCTGGTGGTGTGCATCCTCTGCATCCTCTTCTCAACCATTTTTGGGTAATTTAGCAGGGACTGGCCCTTGGGCAAGCACAAGGGCAGTTCATGGGCTGGAGCAGGGGCAGGTTTGCTGCTCCTCAGGGTGGTTTTCTTGGGGGTTGGTGTGTAAGGTCAGGAGACCACCAGCTCCTTTTGCCATTGAGCCAGTCATGGCTCTCCAGGATGGGTCAGTGGTTTTTTGCGCTGGGAAGGATGGAGCTCCCAGGTACCTGCTGGAGACTTCACAGTAACACAGAGCCTGCCATGAGGGTGTCCCTGCCTTGGGGATGCAGGGACCTGCTGGAGACCCTGGCCACAGTGGCACAGATGAGGAGGCAGTAGTCAGGCAGCCCAGCCATCTGGGAAAACATAATGGATCAAGCATATGGACAATTAAAAATGCAATGACAGCATTTAGCAGGAGTTGTTTTCCAAGCTTATTTTAAGCCCAGTTTCCCCATCATCACGGCCCCAGGGACAGCGAGGCCCTGCTCATGGGGATTTGGGGGTGTGGAGGCTGAGTGCTCCATGATGGGTGGGGGAGCTCACAGCTGGACTTTGAGCTCACAGCTGGATTTTGGGCTCACAGTCATGCCTTTGTGGCAGCTTTGGGGTACAGATTTGATCCTGCCTTCTCCTCTGGCTGGCTCTGCATGTTGCAGCCCTCCTCCCCCTCCTCTTCCCTCTCTCTGGGACAGGATGCTGTGTTTGCAATGTGAACATTCCAGCTCAGGCAAAATATTGGCCACAGCAGAAATGATCTTGGCTTTTGTGTTTTTCTTGCCATTGGGGCTGGCTGTGCTAGAGGAACAGTGTTTGTCCATTAAAGGAGCACCCTTTATAGTAAGATAACTGCTTGCTAGATAATAATATATAATTAGCAAGGACCATTCCATAATCTAGCTTAATTGACAGAGACCATGGATGTTGTACAGGGGACTGCCAGCACAAGAATTGGAGCATCATTAATTGCAGTGTGACCCTGGCATGGGGTTCCCTGTTTTTTGCATACTGTGACATGTCAGAGTTCCTTTGTGCCTCAGTTTCCCCTCCTGAGGTGCCAGCTGAATGTTGCCATGCCCTGCATGGAGGAGCAAGGTTGTGTTGGTTGTGGTCCACTGGGCTGGGGAGTTCCCTCATGTGTTTCCCTCCCTCTGTCTCTTCTTTTCTGCTTCCCTGTGTCCTCCACTGCTCCAGCCTCCTACGTCTGCTCCATAACACACCCTGGGAGGGAAGTTCCTGGAGCATCCTTTGGGCTCCAAGGATTTCTGTGGGCTTCTGTGGCATTTCCTTGCCTTAAAGTCTTTTAATCCAGGGCCAGTTTAGCCAACCCTTCATATTACAGGGCTGCCAGGGAAGCAAATGAGATCTAAAAGTTTGGCTTCTTTGTGAAGAAACCTTTGAAGAGTCCTCTTGAAAGATGAAAACTGGTGAGCTGCTGAGCTCTCTCTCTTCCAAAGGACAGGGAGGTTCTTGTCTACTCCCATCTTCTTTCACCCAAGTAATTTTCAGCAGGACAAAGCTCTCCTGAGCTGTGCTGCTGATGGGGAGCAGAGTAGGCTGTCACCTACTGCCTTTCCCAAATTTGCTCTTCAAAGCCAGGGTCAGAAGTCAGCTCTGCAGGAGTGAATTCCCTTTTCCATCCCTCCTGGTGCTGCCCTGAGCCCACCCTGTATTCCCCATGAGCTGGGGAGGGGGATCAGGAGGTGACACCTCCAGAAGGTGCTTCCCTCCTCTCCTTGCTGGGTGCAGCAGGTCTCTAGAGGTCTGCCAGCTTTAGGTATGTACTCCTCTGCTGAAAACAATCTGTGGGCTAGGCTTAATCTGGAAGGCAAAGGGGAAAAATAAGAAGTTTTCTCTAGATTGGGTGCCTCCTTCATTTAACATTTGCACTGCTAAAAGGGATTTCAGTCTCCATGCCAGAGAAAACAAGCACAAGGAAGCCACTGCTCAGCCCTTTCATCCTCCCTTTTTAATCTAGAAGGGTTTCCCCAGCATGAAGAGTGGGCTGCATCACTCATGGGAGGGAAGGAAGAGCCAGGGAGCAGCAAACTGATTCAGCAGCTAACCCAAGGCATAAATAAACACAGTGTGCAGGTGAGGCTGCCCCATGGAGGGAATCTGGCTTTGATAGACTAATTAAAAACTTCATTAGTGCCAGGTATCAAGTATCCTGTTGTCACACTCAGCATCACCCTTTGGGAAAATGAAACTCTTTTTGGCCTGTTGCTTTCCCATCTCTGTTTTTGTTTTCTTTCCCCACCTTCCTGTTTTTGTCCTTAAAACCTTCCCTGGTTCCCTGAACTCCTCCTGTTGTGGGTCTTGAGCCCAACTCTCCAGACTCTTTCAGTTCTTCCAGTCAGCTTCTGCAAAGCTGAGTCTGTGAATCCTCAGCCCAAATGTTACTGCCAGCTTTAACATCAGGATAAAAGAACTGCACACAGAGCTTTACACTTGGATTCCTTTGAAACAAGTTGGGCGAAAATATCAACCATTACATAGAGGAAATTTATAGGAGAGTCTTCTGCTTGTGTGCAGCAACTCTGCATCCATGAAGTTACTTTCTAAATTAAAAATATTTGGCACAGCCAGACTGTATCTGACCTGTGTGGGAAGCTTCTTTGGCCTGGCTCTCATTAGACCAGAAGTTCCTCATTTTCAGGAATTTTGCTTCTCACATTACCCAAATAGAGAAAACACAGTCTGGCACCAGGAACAGGAAGCTGAAAATAAATACTGCAGGTCTTGGTGTTGCAGCTCTGATGCAAAAGCTGTGTCATTCATTGATCCTGAACCCTCCTGATGGTCCAGGATACACAAATACAATTACAGCTGTGCAGTTTGAAGCTATTTAAGTAGGAAATGGAGCTGATTGCTTGTAAGAAATCGAGGATTTCCCATTTGTTGCTACAGCCTGGTCAACAAGTGTTACATGTTACTGAATATTACCCACACCATCACCACACACAGATCTGCCGGTTTCTGCCTCCAACACACCTGACTTTAGCTTCCTACAAATGAAACCTCTGTGTTCAGCTGTTTGAGGACACCTTCAATGTGCACAGGCAAAACTGGTCTTGCACTGGCCCAAGCAAACAGGATTTAAGATATTCTTAGTAGAACTTGCAATTATCTAATTAAATTTATGGAGTTCAACACCTCAAGTAAGTTTGGGTGTTTCTGCTAAGGGTCTACAGATGAAAAAAGTATCTAGCAGGTCCAAGTAGTGACAGTCAGTCATTTTTTAGGTGAAGATATGAATACCATGCCTGGAACAGCCTTGGTAACAGCTTATAGAGAACAAAACAACTTGTGGCACAAAAGAAAACAGAGCAAATATAGAGGCAAGGATTCCAATTTCAGTAACTAGAAAGAATTTAAACAATAGTTTGTTACTTTGATTTGTTCATGCAATCATTCTGAACCATGTTCCCTTTAGAAAAAAAGAAGCCTTTAAAAGGAGTATTTAGTTTTATTTATACAATTCATTACAAGTTTTTTTCACATTACAGTAAAACAAGCACCATGTTTACACCATGAGTGAGGTTTGGAAGGCTGAATGAGCTGCTCCTTGAACAGCAGAGGCATTAAACAGCACCTTTACCTTGGGGCTTTAGAAAGTGCCCCAAATCACAGAATGACTGAGAGGATGGAAGTCACTGAAATCCATTTTACATCCAGCTCTGGAATGCAGCAAAGGGAAATCACCTTGGCAAAACAGCTCTTGCCACAGGCCGGGCCCAGCTGCAGCAGACTGGCTGATTTAGGGCTAACTAGAGTTTGCAATTATCCCCCAGGAATCCCCTCCCATGGACCAATTACCCATAATTACCAGTATTTCCAGCCAGCAGAGCACAGAGCTGCTCCTTTAAAAGGGTTATTCAGCTGAATACACCTGAAGATCCACATCAGGGATTAAGCTAAACTGAGCTACAACAAATGGGCACAAGAGAGAAACAGGTGAGTCAGCAAGGATGGAAAATACACAGAGGAGTGGTAAGAAACTTTCCTTGTAACAAGCCCACATGGATTTCCAGCAAGTCAGATTTACAGCACCCATTCCATCACTGGTTCTTCCCTCCAGCAGCCGTGTTTGTGGAGCAGTGCCAGGGAGTCACCCAGTCAGGGCTCCCAGTTCCACGGAGATGCAGGCACAGCAAGTTCTCCCTCGGGATCAAGCACAACTCCTCACTTTTTCTGGCTCTGCACAAAGGCAGGGACAGGGAGCGTGCCATCCTTGACTGCTGCTCGGGTCTCAGGTCTGTGCTTTAATGAGAAGACAAGGGCTCGCACGGCCCGGCGATACGGAGCGCTAATGAGGCGGGAGCAGAGATGAAAAGCTTCGCGCTCAATATTTTCAGCCAGTGGGTGATCAATCTGAAAACAGCAAAGTATAAAATTAGATCTTTACATTTAATAAGGAGGCCAGCTGATTGAAATTGGAGTTTGGTGCCTTTCAGTGTTTCTTCATTAATCAGCTTAGATTCAAGGAAATCTGCTTCCCATCACAAGTGTAACAGGAAGAGCAATTTAATTCCACCCTAGCAATTAAGGGACAAGGCAGCGTGGTCAGTGGCAGGGAACATATCCCCACCTCCAGCTGGGTGGCAGTACTTTGCCATCACAACAGGAAACTAATCTGTGACAAGCTTTGGGCATCAAGCTCACTGCAATTATAAGCTATTCTGTAGTGTCTCCATAAAGCTCACTTTTGATCTGGCTGATAGAAGGTACCTTGGATACTATTTTAAACTTGATTCCAACAGCAACTCTAAGACATGCCAAACACTTGGCAACTCTGCCTGCTGCTATAAAGGGAAATGTGGGATCTCTGTCTGTAGAAGGAGGTGTAATTAAGAACGCAGAAAGGGATTTGCTAAATGTTAATTATGTAGTTATTGCTTCAACATGTGCCAAAACCTGTAATTCAGCACAGTTTGGGAAGAAATCCCCCACCCTTCAAGAAATGCTTTTAATTTCACTTCTGCCTTGTGTGATGGGGAATCTTCCATGCATTGCATGCAGGAGATTCCAGTGAGCTAAGTGGTATTCCTGCAAGTCCTTCACCACACAAGTTTTGCCACCCATCACTAAAAAGCCCCTTGGATCCACTCAGTCCCACCTTCCCTTCTCTCTTTTGTCAGCCTCCCAGGTTTACCCAATTCTGCTTTACCCAATTCTGCTTGCTTTAGGGTGGTACGAAAATCTTTATGTTCCACAAATTTACACTTTACTGCCACTATAATCACCATGCATAGCTGTGCTTTCTAAGAACTAAGCTTGAACTCCTACCTTTCTGAGGCATTCCTACAGTGAACCATCTTTCTGTGCTGCCCCAGACTGGAAGATGGAGAGGTTGTTCTCACAGCTAGCAAACACACAACTTTCAAACTCTTGAATGTTTATCACTTGACTTGTCATTAAAGGATAATTAATGAATAAATTGAAAATTATAATTATTATGGCATTTTGTAGACCAAGCAAACTAGTTATTAAGCCTTACAGCAGAGCCTTGTTCATTTAGTTAAACATACCTGAGGGATCTTGTATTTATCACCCCTTTATATACTGTCAACCTTGCCTCTCCATTTTTGCTATAGATTTAAATTTACAAATATTTAATTAGGAAACACCCAAAAAGTCCCTCTGTTGCTTTCATAGCTGTTTAGTAGGAAAAGCTTCATCTTCTATTAATTTCCTCCTTGTGCAGTGGCCACACAAGTACTCTGTTGACAGGTTATGGAAATGACAACACTCACAATTAGCAGGTTCCCTTGGTTAACAACCAAAAACCATTATCTACCTTGCAAATGAAGTTACTCATAAATAGGGATGTGCTGTGAATCCCTAAAAATAGGAACACATCACCTGGTCTTGTCCCCACTGAGCAGGCAGGACCAGCTTGGCTGGAAAAGGTTTCACTTGTTCCCACAAGAAGGAATTTTTGGAGCCACAGACAAGTGGCTCTGAAGGGTACCTCCAGTTCCAGGGCTTCACTGAGCAGCTTCCGAGCGTTCTTCCTGAATGCCTCGGTCCTGGGGTCACTCCTGACCTCGATGGAGGGCCTGTTGGAGTGCTCCCTGATGAAGCTCTTCCACTCCCTGAAGATGTCCTTGGCCAGGCCGGACACCTCTGGGTCGGGGTGTTTGCGCATCTTGTTCACCGTGTGACCTGGGAAAGGGAACAGCTCCTGTGGGACTGGCAGCTGGCACCAGTGAAATCACAGTGCTAAAGCAGCCACACGGCTTCTCAGCAAAACAACCAAAGCATTGACACAAACACAAACAGAAAATGACCGGGATTTAAGCATGGAGCTTGAGAAATTAGCAAGGAATTGTGAAAATCACCTTCCCGAGTCATCCAGGTGTGGAGCCACACTAATTTAACACAGGCTACGCTAGCTGTTTACACTGATCCTGGATCTGGTGGAGATTTTTAAGCTTGGCCTACAAAAAGTGCTGGTTTTTAGCTGGGAGCCCCTTTAAGGAAGCAGATGTTGTTGGCGATGGCTGTAGCATTTAAACACGGGACGATGACTCCAAGCAGAACGTTTCCCATCCAGAGGGCCTGGCAGCGCAGAAGAGGCTTTCCCCTGCGAGGAGACAAAAGGAACCTTCCTGCTTCCAGAGGGGTGTTTTTCCCTGGCCAGGAGCGCTGTCGGCCAGGAGATGTCACTGTTAGGCTTCAGTGCCTCTGCCAGCCCGGCGCTATTCAGGCAAGCATTGGGGAAAAATCCCGGGAAAAGCCTGAATAAGCTGAACATGGCAAATGGAATGACAGATCAGAAGGATGGGGAAAGGGGCGGATTGCAGCTCCTTTTCCAGGGCTCTGTGAACAGAGAGCCGGCTGCTCCGATGGCAAACAAAGGCCGGGATGCTCTCCCTGTTCAGGAAAGGCAGGGGCCATGTGGCCACCGTTATCCCTCCCCCGGGTGCTGTGGAGAAGAGGCAGGGATGGGGCTGTGCCATTCGCATGGAGCTGCCCATCTGCTGGGGATTCCTCAGCCTAAGGATGCAGGAAGCAGTTCTGGGCCACTCTAGGATCTTCTCACACCTTCAGGGGATTCAGCCAAATCAGATAAATGAGCACTGACAGCACGAGACGGAATAAAAAATTCTGACCACAAAAGGGGGGATGCAGTATTTCCTGGGAGGAATCAGAGGACAGCTGACTTTTTCTGTACAAGCTGTGCAAACTGCAGGCTTGGTATCAACAGTATTTCATTGGCAGCACTTTCCTCATTTCTTAAAAAGCTTCCAGACCAATCTCTAGTGCACTGACAAGCCAAGCAGACACAAGACAGCCTAATATTCACAGTTTAGATAGACCAGATGTACCTATTTTAGTGGAAAGTAACACTTCCTTGGAAGGTATTTTCTTCTTCAGCTCCTCCAAAGCTTCCATCAGGTTCTCTTTTGGTTGCCCAGGAAGCTCAAGTATAGACTTCCACCGTTTTATGTCCTCCACAACCACAACTCTCTGGGAAAGAGAAAAGCTCCTTATGAAACTGGAATATTTTTACAATAAGTAAGGACACCACCTTCATCTCAGCTAATGGGGCTGCTATCAATACATGAATTATTGATCATGGCACAGAATATGTGATGGGTACTTCATCAGAATTAGTAGACTCCTGCCAATCAAGGCTGAAGTAACCAGCAAACAAAGTGAGAGGCTTTCATCCCGGTCTGCCAAACTCTGGGCACATAACAGCAAACTCCTAGAAGTGTTCTGAATTTAAGGAATCCATTGTATAAACCTTTCTAAATAGGAAAAAGGATTAAGAGGGAGGTGGCTGATTATCCTTAGAATCCAGCTCAGATTGACTATAGAAATAAAACAATGCCAGCAAGGTGAGAAACAGAGTATTAGGAAACACGAATGCAAACGTGAATATACTGCACAGTTGCAGTGTTTTTCACAGGTTTTGCCACAGACCTTGACAGAGCAGACTGCAAACAGTGCAAGGCTCATATTTTGGATGTGAAGCATCTTATCCAGCAGTGCTCAGACAACTGCAGTGCACCATTCTTTTGATTTTTGCCACACTCGATGAACTTTTTGGTACAGCAAATGTTTTGCTGCTGTGTGTCACAAGCAGGTGACCAAGAGGGGTTCAGCTCTCGTGCAGGTCACACGCACGACATCCATGAAATGAACGGAAGGGTTTTCCTTGCTGGAAAGTGATGGGAATACTGGGACTGGCGGTGTCACCGGGCTGTCCTCGAATGTGTGCCCAGCCTGACTCTGCACCACGCCATTACAACCCACGGAACCCCTTCCAAGGCAGCAGAGCCCTCTGCACCTGTACAATCACCTCCCTGTTCGGATCCCACGGCAGCGCTGCACAGATTTCCGTGCAGAACCGCTGCCCACACACCGCCGCTCCCCCGCCCGTGCCTCAGCCGGTGCCGCGAGAGGGCGGGCCGGGCCGGGCCGGGCCCCCGCTCCCTCCCACCGGTGACCTGCCTTGAGGGACTCGAGGGTGACCTGCCGGCAGGCGCGGGGCTCAGGCGCGGCCCGGCGGGGGCTCTGCGGGCCGCGGGGGCAGCGCACCACGAACCGATCCATGCTCGCCCGGCCGCCTTCCCACGGAAGCCGCCAACGCGGCCCCGCCATTTCCGCCCGGTAGTTCCCTCCAGGGGCGAGGCCCTATGGGATGGCCGGGGTACCCCGCGGTGCGGACTACATTTCCCAGCAGGCCTCGCGCGGGGGCCGGTGTCGCTGCCTCGCCCTTTTCCGCACGGTAGTTTCCGCCGGGGGCGAGGCTCTGTGGAATGGGCGGGGATGTCCCGTGGTGCGGACTACACCTCCCAGCAAGCTCCGCGAGGGGGCACATCTCGCGAGAGGCTGCCGGCGGCCGGTGCGGAGGAGCGAAGATGGCGGTGCGGCAGGGAGGCCTCGCCGTCCTCCTCCTGCTCCTGCCGCTGTTCCTGGTGATCCAGGCGGGAGCCGCCTCGGGACAGCTCCCCGCCGCCTCCTCCGAGGCCTTCGACTCCGTGCTGGGTAATACGGCATCGTGTCACCGCGCCTGCCAGCTGACCTACCCCCTGCACACCTACCCCAAGGTACGGGCGGGCCCTTCCCCGCACCTGCGCCGCTCCCCTCCGCCTCCCCCGGGGCTGGCACGGCCCTTCCTCTGCCCCTGTTCCCCTGCAGCTTCGTCTCTTCTCTAAAACAGATACTTCGTTATGTAAATAGATGGGTAGGCTGCCGCTTGCCAGTGAAGCGCTGTTGTCAAAGTACAGCTTTGTCAGTGCTGGGGCTTTTGTGGGTTTGGGGCGTTTGGCTGCTCTTTTTTTTCTTCCTGTTCTTAAAAAAGCAGCTGTAATTTGGCTTGGGCTGCTCCATATTTTGGGCACTGAAACAGTGCTGTGTTCGTGGCAGGGCAGAGATCCCGAGTCCGGGCGCCTGTGCGGCACTTGGATGTTGAAGGGTGAAGCATAAATGATGACAAACAAGTAGCTCATCAGAGCCTTCATGGGAACTTTTTATCTCATTAAAACACTGAAATTGTGTCTGATAGGAATTTAATTTCATCCCCCATGGTTTGCTGTTGGTTCATGCTTGCACGCCTTTGAACTACGGGCTTAAATTTGGAAAATCCGAGATCACAAATCTCTTATTTCCTTGCTCTTTGTTGGCAATAAACTTCATTGTCAGCTGCAGCTGTGTAGCAGGTGGAACTCTTACCTCGTATTTGGGATTTCACAGGAAGGCAGTAGGCAAGTGGAGCAGTGCCAGGATCAGGTAACAGGGCTTTGTCTGCTTCCCCATGGAATTCAGGTGGATTTTGTAGCTGGAAAGTAACAGGGAGTTGTGTGGAATATGAGTACATTTACACAACTTGTTTTGGTGTATTGCGCTTTTGAATTTTGTTACTTTACTTTTTGAATAAGAGTTTTGTCATGTGTTGTTGGAGCTGTTCACCAATACAGTCACATCTTTTACATTTAGTGTTTGTTCTGTTTGTCACAAAACTGCTGGTGGCATTGAAAGACATTTGTTTTAGTTGTGAGTGGAAAATAAGACAAACTTCATTGAGACTGTGATGGAAATAGATCTGTACAGATAATTTATCTGGATATCAAATTACAAAACGTTTTCTGCTCCAGCACCACCCACCTTGTCAGTGTTAGATTTGAGTTTTAGTTTATATTAATAATTTTCTGCTCTTGTACCTTTGAAGCAGATGAACTCATGGTCTCAGTTACAATGGCCAGGTCATTTACAGCAGGTTGTACAAGAGGTGTGGTGTGTGTGGTTGTTGTTAAATTGATTCAGAGCCTGTTTTGCACCTGTGCGGTTTGAGTGGCTGCTGGTTTGAAGTTGTGATTCATGGGTCAGTGGCAGGGTGTGGTCAGGGGGACACTCCTGTCACAGAGGCTTTAATTCACATCCATCCCCCTGGGGCTGTGGACAGAAGAAATACTGGGTGTAGGATTTCTGTATTTGCTTAGTTTTAATAGCTGGCAGCGGGGAAGCACTTGTGCCCTTCAGTTCAATGTAATAGATAAACATTTGTGTTTGTGGAGCTGGCAGTAAGCAGATAACCAGGATGCTGTGTAGGACCTCAGAAAATAATCTCTTTTCTGATAGTTCTGTTGTAGCTCTGATTAGAATCATTAATCTATTTAGATACATTGTATTCCATTGTCAGAATTAGAGGATTTTGGTCCTTTCCTGCTGGGTTTTACCATTTAAGTTCTGAGAATGGAGATTTTCTACTCTTCATAGGGTTAAACATCAATAAGTCTTTTACAGCACTGTCTTAATTCCGAGCACAGCATTCATTTTGCTTGTGGGTTGTGGGTCTGGAATTCCAAAACAGCATTTCCTGCTCCAGGTTTGCAGATAAATCCATGGCTTGTTAGTGCTGCTTGGCTCATTGCAGCTCATCCCGTTCCACACTGAGCTGGGCTGTACCTCTGGTGGAGGGAAGGAGGACAAAAACACCCAACCAAAGAACAAAAAACCATTTTGTTTTGTGCCAACTTGTTGTGGCCTGGAGGTTTGCAAGCCTGTCCTTGTGCCTCCCCAGGAGGAGGAGCTGTACGCCTGCCAGCGCGGCTGCCGACTCTTCTCCATCTGCCAGTTCGTGGACGACGGCGCCGACCTGAACCGCACCAAGCAGGAGTGTGACTCTGGTGAGCCCTGCAGCGTCCCCCCAGCTCAACACACACTGCAGGGCACAGCTGCAGTGTCTGAAAGGCTGCTCTTGAGTTGCTGGCATTCTTTCAGTTGTTTTGGGTTTGTTTAACGGCTTCTTAAAGTCTATGTACAGGGTGTATGAAAAAAGTCTCATGGGAAGGTTGTTGTCTGAGTTTCTCCTCAGTGTTGCTGTTTTCCTGGATTTCTCAAGTATCGTCAGTGTCTGTAAATAAATTAGAAATAGTGCATTTTAGTATAAACAGTTTGTCATAGAAAACACAAAATGCCTTGGGGGGAAATTCAGGCAAATAACACTTGTCTATTAATAATTCTCTGTGACAATCAGTCTCCTTTGCCATTCCTGACAAATTTGTATATAGAAGTGAATTGTTCAGTGGAGCAAGAGCACAGATCTCACTGTGCCTTGTAACTTGTGGTCTGGCCTACATTCTAAGCTTTTTCTGCAGCTAACCCCTTGGGAATGAGGTACATGTTTTGCTTGGAATAGGCCTTTAAGTCCTGGTTACTAATTCTCTCAGGCTATCTGTGTTAGAGCAAAGATGTAACAGTGAGGATGAAATATAGAATCATTTCAGTTTAAGGTCATCGAGTCCAACCATTCCCCCAGCACTGCCAAGCCCACCGTGTCCCCAAGTGCCACACCTCTATGTCCCTCCAGGGATGGTGTGTGATACAAGCCAATTAATAGTGGGTTTGGAATTGTGCAGATTTTTGTTCCAGTAATATTGAGGAAGCAGATTCACAGCCTTATTCAGAAAGGAAAGGTAGGAACTCTACGCCTTTACTACCAATACAGTGAAGCACCAGGCCAGCACTCAGGGGAGGCTTTTGTCCTCTCGGTAGCTCCTGAAAGCAGGAGAGCTTGTGGCCAGCTCAGGTAGGGAAGCAGAAAGCCTGGCATGCAGAGATGCTAATGTGTTACAAAAGTGCAGTAAATACTCCAGCAATGGGCTAATGCTCCAGTCTGTCACACTGTGTAGCTGTGACACAGCCTGTCAGTGTAGTTGTCAAACCACACGCGACAGAGTGCCATAAAGCAGGGTAATGTAGCAATAGAGCACATGTAGGGTAATGGAACAGTTGCTTGTTTCTGGTTTAACTCTTCTTTCTGGGGCTGTTGTCTTTGCTGGCTTATGTTCTGTAATCTGCTGGTGGGTGCCCTGAGTGTTCTGTGCTTGGCAGATCCATCTTGGCTGCTCTGCTCAGTTCTGTCTGGTGCTGCCTGCAGACACTGACTTGGTGGCAGTTGTAGCCTGGAGTGGCTGCTCAGGTGCCATGAGCTGAACACTCAAATGTTTTGCTGCTGCTGCCATGCTTCCTGCCAGCTTCTTAGTCCTTATGATGGTCCATTTGCTCCTCTGGAAAACTGGGAGAGCTCCTGTCCTCTGTGTTGCTTTTTGGTTGGATTCTTTAGTTCAGGTGCTACTGAAACAGTGTCCACCTAAGCTTCAGAATAGTGCAGGAGAGCTGTGCCTGTGTGTCATCTGCCTGATTTGTCCATGGGCAGAATAAACTAAATTATTCTTTCCAAATAATTTAGATTTCTTGGTCTTTATGATCTCTAGTGAGCAATGAATAGAAGCTCTCTCTAAAACAAAGTGTTAGCTTAATTTTTCATAAGAAATTATTCCAGAATATTTTCAGTGCAGTTTCTGTATTAGCAGGAAATGCTCCTTTGATTTTCCTGTGATACCATGGCTTCTGCTGTTACCTCAAAGGGATTTAATGGACTGATGGTCCCTCTGTTCTCTTTAGGATTCCATCTCTATTCTCTGATGTTTTATGTGATATGTAGAAGAAAGCTCTAGTGGTGGTGGGAGGATCAATGAGAGCTTGCATCCCTGAGCTCAGCCAGGGGAACACTGGTGATCATTTGCTCTGATTGCAGCCAGATTTCAGCTCCCTGCTCTGTTGGAACTCTGATTCTGTCATTAGACCTCAGAGCAAATGCTACCCTGGGATTGCCATATCTTCCCCTGCAAAATGGGATTGTCAACTGCTGCTTTGTTTCTGATCCAACTTAGACTGAGAATGTTTTCTTAACTAAAATGCAGAATTTATCATCTCATTTGGGGAACTTCTCCCTTGCAGCCTGTACTGAAGCATACTCCCAATCTGATGAACAATATGCTTGCCGTCTTGGATGCCAGAACCAGTTGCCATTTGCTGAGTTAAGGCAAGAGCAAGTAAGTAGGTGACATGTTTTTCAAATACCACCTACTTGTTTCTGTTCAGTGTGTGTCTTCTCTTTTTAAAATTTCTCCAAATGGAAAATAAATCTTCCTAAGGACTGAAATCTAGACATGAGGTGAGGGGTGAGCAAGAATGTAACTTCTGTTTTTTTCATGTACAAACAAATGGAAAAAATGTTAATGTTGTGCTTGCAGTTAATGTCCCTGATGCCACGAATTCATCTCCTCTTTCCTCTGACACTGGTGAGATCATTCTGGAGTGACATGATGGACTCAGCTCAGAGCTTCATAACATCCTCATGGACTTTCTACCTTCAAGCAGATGATGGCAAAATTGTCATATTCCAGGTGCTTCCTTTTTTCATTGAGGTTAAGGTGTCCTGACTGCTGACTTCAACTCTGCTTCTTCCAGTCAGAGCAAAAACTCTAGAGCACCATCAAAAGTGCTACATTTTTCCTAGTTTTTCACTGCCTTTAGGACCATTTTAAAATTCAGACTTAAAAGAATGGCTCATGTCTTAAGGTTAATTTCTGTATTAGTTCTGAAAATGTAAATTATCAAAATTATCAAAACCAGTGAAAGCTTTCTAGCAGGATTTCCCAACTCCTTATTTTGTTTTAGTCAAAGCCAGAGGTGCAGTATGTTCCACAGCTTGATCAGGACACTGGAGGAGATACAAAAGGAGCCTTGTCGCTGAGTAAAACAGCCTGTAAGTTGTTTTTTGTGCTTGGAAAGAGTAAATGCAAATGTTCCCTGTCATGCAAATTCAAAAAATGATGTTGCAGGTGGCATATGAAAGCAAATTATCTGAAAGCTGCAATATAATTATTTACTGTGCAGAGCGCACCGCGTACACTTGGCAAAGCGCGGTAGAAACCGAGCTCTGCTGCAATGGAAGCCTGCAAGCTGGGGCTGGTTTAAAGCTTCCCTTTATGCTGTCTGTGCAGACAGTGTGTGGGGTGTGGGTTGTCCCTTCCCTTGCTCTCGTGCCCTCTGTTTGTGCTGTTGTGCCTCAGCAGACGGACGCCCAGGCAGCTCTCAGACCTTCCGGGGGCTCTTCGAGGAGCGAGCCAGCGACAGCTTCTTCAGGTGTCTGTCCATGTACGTATGTCCTGAGCTGGCTCTGCCCCCTGGGGAGGGCAAAGGCCTTTCCTCTGGGTGTGCAGCCCTGCTGGGAGGTCTCCAAGTCTGTAGGATCAGGATGCACAGCATCGCAGTTTTGTATCTGACCATTAGTGCTGCTTTGCGGTGCTGGCCCCGTGTTTTCTGCATGCTGTCCTGCCAACTTTGATTTTTCCTTTCCATTTCAAGTGAAGAACATATTGATAATTTCCTGCACTGTTTTTTGAGTGTGTTCTGGGAACTGTTTAATCAATACTGTGTTTTGCCTGTTCATTAGCTCTGAATGTGTTTTAGGGCAAAGCACCTTGTTTTGGGATTGTGTTATGTAGCACACTGGTATGTCTTGTTTCCAGGCTGAAAATACTCACTATGCATTTATTAAAGCTTTTTTACTTTCTCCTTAAAAGTTCACACATGAAGGATCAGTGAGTTGTCCTGCAGATGCATAACAGAAAAATCTGGTTTTAAATCTGTAAACAGGAGGATTCTTAGGGCCCTATAACAGAATCCTGCAAGTCTTTTGTGATATCAAGCAGGCATTAGAGTACCCAGGAGTCTGCAGTGGGCTGTGTAGCTGGAAGGGCCAGAGACTAATGAACTGGCAGGAAAGGCAGTCAGAAATGAGCCAAACTTTTTAGAGGTCCATTGTCTTGTATTCAGTCAATGAAATCTATCAACGTTCTTCTCATTTCAGAAATTCCAGTTGGATTTTAACCACTACACTCGTCCTGTCAGTGCTGGTGCTGCTCTGGATTTGTTGTGCAACTGTAGCTACAGCTGTAGAGCAGTACGTTCCATCTGAGGTACTGCATTTCAGAAGTACAATATTTGGAATTTATTCATTACGCTGCTTTTATGTTACAGCTGTCCAGAGACTAAGAAATATTTGGGGGAGGTTCAGTTAAGGAGGGTTTGCTTATTTTGCAGTTGTGGATGGCAAGCCAATTTTGTTTATTTAAATGATGGTTTTATAGCCGAGCTATAAATATTTATATTTATATAATATATAAAATTTATATATTTATATGTTTATATAAATATTTATATTCTTGCTCATTCCTGTGGCTCACAGGAGCTCTGAGCCTTACTCAGACACGATGTCTTTTGGTTTCTAGTGCTGTACTCCCAACAACCTTCAGGGTGCTCTGAACAAATGGAGGCTGATTCTCATTTTTCTGGGAATGAAGCTATTCCGAGGGCAGGGTGGTGCAGGGGGGACCCAGTATGGGTTTAATGCAGGAGGATCAGTAGTGAGAGCAGTGACAGCACAGTTATTGGTGATGTGTATGAGTGCAGACTCATGGAGGGGAACAGGCACTTTCCCAGTGCCCCCCGACTCAGTGATTGCACACCACAGGAGCTGTTACACAAACACTGTATCCATCCACCCTTCTTCTGGCAGATTTCACACATTTCTTCTGGATGCAAGTCTAGTTCCAGCCCTGAACTTCAGATGTTACAGAAAGCCTTGTGTTGCAAAGCTGCAGCCATCAGAACCTGGAATGCAGCTGCATAATGAAATTAATTTTATTCACAATATGGAGAGTCTTTGTCTTAAAGTACCTTGTTTAAATGTTTCAGAAGCTGAGCATCTATGGAGATTTGGAATACATGAATGAGCAAAAACTCAACAGATACCCACCCTCTGCACTTGTTGTGGTTAGATGCAAGACTGAGGAACATGACGAAGCAGGACCTCTTCCTACAAAAGTCAATCTGGATCAATCTGCAATTTAAATCCGTTGGATCCCATAGACTAATTCTAACAGAGCTAGAAACTCCTGATTGATTGTGGTGGTTCTTCAGATGAGAAGCTTAGCAGCCAGTCTTTAAATGCAAATAAAGTTGCAAAATCAACAAATGTCATGGGATTTTGTTTTCAGCTAGTAGAGAAGATTCAGACATTCAGACATGAATTTGTTTGTTTCCAGGTATAATCACTTTTCACTGGTGTTTGCTATTGTGTCTTTTTGCTTACAGAAGTTGTAAGCGTGCTTTCCATACTTCTGCCAGGACACTTTCAAACTTACTTGTGTGTTCTAGGATGTAATGTGTACAGTCAAGAGTTAGCTTTGTAAAGGTATAAGACATTTTAAGTAGGCAGGACATGCCTTTCTAGTGTTGCACTTTCTGTTGTAGTTAAGAGAAAATATTATAAAATTATCTGCTGAATTTTTTTGTACTTGTTAATGTCCATGCACAAACAACCCTGTCTTCAAAAATAGAAATATATTTTTTCTACAGTGTGGCAATATTCAAGGTGGAAAGCATTTGTGAGGTACTGTAAGCTAGAACTCAGCTTGTGAAAGATGGAAATGTGTTAAAATTTACAGACATATCCCTTCACATGCAGAACATTACATGGTCAGTTATTTTGTCAAACTTTAGCCTTTAAGTCTTAAATTGCTTGTAAAGTTAGCACCTGTGTTTTCTGAAAACTTCTACTTTCTGTTCTTGATTAACTATTCTGGTCTTGTAACTTCATTTACAGAAACAAGTTGATTCCTGAGAAATGAGAGCAGACAAATAAAATTGACTGTATAGAAAATGTTGACTATATAGCTTTTTGCTATGGTTAATTATTGACCACAGCAGGCTCAGTGTGAGCCTGTCTGTAGCCTTCCTCTCATGGGCAACGTGACCTGATTTTGCTGGGATTCACTAACACAGCAACAATGAACAATGTCCCTCATGTCTAACCTATTTTTTTGTGGATCTTATTATATGCTGGGTCCTACAGTGTTGGCAGGTTGGGGATGTTGGTGATTTATTTTAGGGTGTCTGAGTGAGTGCTGTCTATAATGCACAGTCTTCAATTCACTGTCATTTTTTTGTTGATTAGGTAGCATTCCCTCAAAGGTTTAAAAAAATGTAATGAAGAACTGTGGAGATTCTGGGCGATACAGTGATATATTCCCTCGCTTAAACCTGGCTCAGGGGCTGTTCCCAGCTTGTCTGTGAGCAGGTGGTTGTGTGAGTGCAGCTGATGGAGCGTTTCAGGGGCCATCAGGCAGGAATGTGCAGAGCCCAGCCCAGCAGCGTGGCTGTCAGGAGCTTTCGGGTCGTTGAGGATGTTTGTTTTCAGCAGGTTTCTATCAGCCTGCAGGAGCTGCAATCTCAGCTCTTCAGTTCTAGGTACCTCTTCATGCTGAGCTCTTCAGTGGGACAGCCCAGAGCTTTGGGTGCCAGCAGCCTTGCCCTCTGTGTAGGTGTCACTGCAGGGGCCTTGCTGTGAGGGGGACAGGGTGGTGTTTGGGGACACTGCTCATGGGGCAGGGACAGGAGCTGCCTGTGTCAGTGATGCTCTGATTCTGCTGGTGCAGGCAGAGCCCAGCACTGCTGGGAATCCAGAGCTCAGTGTGATCTGTGCAACCCTGCTCAGCAATCACTGCCACTGCTGCCTTTGCTTCAGGGATTAGTGCCCATCTTAGCACTGTGCTGGTTGGGATTTCCAGAAGAGACTGCAGCAATCCCCATTTTCCTAACTGAATAGCTTATGGAAATGTTTGGAAGTCTGTTTAAATGTTTTCCTTTACCATTACACGTGGTTGCAGAGGGAGCAGCTCTGTGCACACGTGGCTCTTCGCCTGTTCCAGCGTGGACAGTACAACCTCTGTTAGGCTGATGACTTGATTTCACAAAACTTTCTCTTCAAAACTCCATTGCTTACAGCCCTGGGCTCGAGTTAAGCAAACAACTTGTGCTTTGTCTTTTGTTTGCTGTTTAATGGCATTTCAGCTGAGTGATCCGTGCAGTGCAGCCAGTGATTCAGCAATGTGCTCTTGGGTCACAGAGAGCTCTGTGCCTGTGGCACTCTGGCACTTGGCACTGCTGTATCCAGAGCCAGCCAGAGCCTGAGGAATTTGGTGAGTGTTGTACTTGTAAACTTGTCAAAAGATCTTCCCTCAGTAAAATCAGATAATAGCAAGTAATTGAACTGTTTCTCAAGGTTTCTAATCTAAATGGACTCTTTAAGCTGTCTTGGCATTTGGCTTTGCAAAATGTCATTTCCTATTCATTTTTTGTTAAATGTTTGACTTACTGACATCTCCCTTTTCAGAGGCTGCAATTTGGGGTTGATCTCTGCTCAAAACCACTGTTTAAATGAAGGGCCTTAAATTATTGAAATTGCAGGAAGAAAGCATTTTATATTCTCTTTAGGCACATGTTCAACTGAACCTGTATCAGGTTTAGAATGGAATCATCTGGACACAAATGAGGTGACCCTCTTAAGTGTGTGCAATTCACTGCTGGCAGAAATAGCCCAGGTACATTTGGGGGAAACTGGGGCGGGGGTTAGGTGCTAGAATTAACAATAACCTTCTGTCATACTGGATACACTGATATTTGTTGCCTCTTCAGGTTTTCTGATCTTTGATTTTTTTTTTTAATATTATTTTTTATATTTCAGAAGAGCTTGCTTATCTTTCTACATCGTTGTCATGAACTCATTTTTCTGAGCTCTAAGCAGTCTTTGATGTGGGGTAACTGCTCTAAAATCCAGCTTCCTCATTGGCTACAGCTGAGCTTGATAATCCTGGAGCAGGAAACAGATGGTGGTAGATGTCAGGTTGTAGAATCATCAAAATTTTTAGCTTGGAAAAACCTCCAAGGATGAGTCCAACCATTTCCCCAGTACTGCCAATGCCACCAGCAACCCATGTCCCCAAGTGCCACATCCACATGGCTTTAGGGGTAGCTACTCCACCACTGCCCTGGGCAGCCTGATCCAATGCCTGACAACTCTTCCAGTGAATAATTTTTTTTTTTCTATCCAATCTAAACCTCCTCTGCTGCAATTTGAGGCTGTTTCCTCTTGTCCTGTTGCTTGTTATTTGGGAGGAGAAGAGCCTGACCTCCCCCTGGCTCCAACCTCTTTTCAGGGAATTACAGGGAGTGAGAAGCTCCCTCCTGAGCCTCCTTTTCTCCAGGCTGAGCCCCCCCAGCTCCCTCAGCTGTTCCTCATCACTCTTGTGCTCCAGAGCCTCCCCAGCTCTGCTGTCCTTCTCTGGACATCTCTTACAGACACTTGTCTCCCAGGGTGGGTTGACTCCACATTTTAAACTCTTCACTGATTGTTTTGCAGGGTATGCACAGCTGGCCTGCTTTACCTGGCTCTTACACAGGGCTCTTAGCAAACTCCCAACCACCTAATAAGCTTTAGGAAGGCTCAAAATAGTCCTGTATCAAGTCTGATTAGAAACTGAGACTTCCTCTTTAAAGAGCAAGGGATCCAGAATTCAAGATCTGCTTAGTCTGACATTTTTCCACATTGCAGCAGCTGCCCAGACTTGCAAACTGTTTGCTACTTGGCATTGGATGTTTTCACCCAAGATCCTTCTTGAAACAGGAGTTTTCTAGCCCCACCTTTAGTAGTGATGTATTCCTGTGAGAAGCTTCTGTTTTGGACAAATTGGTGCTGCTGTGCTGAAGGAGGAGCTCCTACAAGGCTGTGATTAATTCTGGCTGGTCTGTGAGGACAGGGCCGGAGATGGCCTGGCCATGAGGAGTGTATTAACTCAGTATAATTGGAGTGGGTTAGGTGTGGGGATGGAGAGGAAGTTGGAGCTGTAGTTGTTCCTCCATGTCAGGCATTATGTGGTGCTTTGAATCAGCTCCAGGCAATGCCAGCTCAGAGACAATCTGGCTGCCAGCCTCTCTTCCACAGCCCTGGTGGGACTGTCTTGCGTGGGGAGGAGTCATGGCCTGTGGGGTGGCAACAATTTGGAAGCAGTTCAGTTCTCTGGGCCTTCTTGCAAGAATAACCCAGGCTCCTCAAAAACTTTATGCTTTTTCTCCCCACTACCCCCACTGAAAAGCTGCCTGGTCATGAAATTTCATCCTTGATGCTGTAAAACTCCTCTCTGTGGGAGCTGTGCCGAGACCTGCAGCCAGTTCAAAAAGCTCCAATGTATTTGTAAGTTCATGTTTGCTGCAGGCTGAGCTGCTAAGCCTTCCTGCAGGCCTGGAAATTGAAGCACTCAAGTCAAAAAGGACCCTGGAGGATTTCCTGTGCTGTGCTCATTGCCCAGGCAAGGAAGCTGTTCCAGATGGTTGTACCCTGCACAGCTCTCCTGAGATCTCATCATCTGGCAGGAGCCTGGGCTGGTGCTGCCACAAGGGCAGTGGGACAGCTCTGGCTTGGGAAAGAGGCGTGGACACAGGGGACTTTGGTGAAGATGAGACTTTCATTTCCCTCAAGCTTTAACTGTGAAGGGGTTTTCCATCACCAGCACGGAGATAAATGCAGTCAGCATGAGCTAGAGGTGAGTGCTTGTCTTCCAACCTGGCAGCAGGGCCTCAGCTCCCTAAATCTCTGTTTACTCTGAGCTGTCTAATGCCCTGTTGCGAAACCATGTTCAGGACAAGAAGAATGAGAGAGTTTGTTGTTGGCTTTCACTGGGGGCTGGAGCAGAGGCTCAGCACTGCCCTGCCAGTCCCTCCTGCCTGTGAGGTGCTCTCCTTGCTCTCCTGCCTCTGTTGGGTTTGTATCCTGGTAACTTCGCTTGTGCTCAGGTGCAGAGATCTCCCTGCGGTCCCTGGAGCTCTGGGAACATGAACAAAACTCATCCCCAGGTACAGTTCTTCAGAAAAATCCTACATACAGCTGTTCCTGAAGTACAAGTGTTCTTGCCTGTGCTGTTTGCCTGACCTCTTTATCACTGCTTTCTCTGAGATTTTGAGTTGTTTCTATGAGATTTTGAGCTGTTTCTACTTACCTTGATACAAAAGACTTGATATAAAGTGGCCGGACTTGGTTGGTGTTTGTTCTACAAATGAGTAATTGAGGTTTAATAGGAATATGATTGATTGTTTTGGGAATGAAAGGTGGGCCGTGTTTGCATCGAGGCAATTTTTGCTTGTATGTAACAATAATGGAGTACATGAGGTATTCCTGGGTAAGAGGTAAGAACTAGAAAGGTAAAGGTTGTGTGGCTGTGGGATTCTATAAATCCCTTTTATCCCTTTCCTTCTAGAGAAACGGTGATGTAACTACCTTTAGTTCAACAGAGTCCTTCTCTGGAAAAAGAGGTAATGAATAAAATGCAGAGTTCTATTATTAAAGTATAAATCAATGGAAACTATCAATTAATATAAAATACAACCACTATTTATGGTGTGTTTGGACTGATTTTCCCTCTTTTTTGTGTAGTGAAATATCCAGACTATAAAATTAATAAACTTCAGCTGTTCTGTGTTGGCCTGGAGCTGGCAGTCATATGTGCAGTTGTAGGAAAAGTGATCCTTGTCTGTCACAGAAAGGCTCACAATGAGCTTGCTGTGGCCTTTCCCTATGTCTTAATAATAAACGGTTCGGCAAATTTTGCCCATGCTCTGAAGGATGAGGTGGGATCAAAGAGAACCAAATAGCAAGCCTGTAGTTCAGCTTGCAACATTTTATCACCACTATTATTTTATACTCAAGTCTGTTTGTAATTGTTGTGCTTTGTAAAGTCAGAGGTGTTTTGTAGACACAGACATGCTGCAATTCACTATTTCTCTTCTAAGCTGAAATCTTCTGTGTTTGGCTCCTGCTTGAGTGTGACAGAGGGGGGAACTTGCTGGAATCAGGATCCTTTTGCTGTCCCTTCCCTGAGTTTGAACACTAAAACAACTAAGTAAACACAAAGCACAGCTAAGACACATTCTAACTTAAACGTTCTTTCAGTTCCTGAAAGCTTTTTAAAATTCTAACTAAAGATTTTTAAGTTCAGCTATACCAAAATCAATTATACAGGCAGGATTGCCTTAAGTGACTGGTTTACTTGTTTCCTGAGATGACCACACTGAATTAAAGTATAAATCAATGGAAACTATCAATGTAATATAAAATACAACCACTATTTATGGTGTGTTTGGACTGATTTTCCCTCTTTTCTGTGTAGTGAAATATCCAGACTATAAAATTAATAAACTTCAGCTGTTCTGTGTTGGCCTGGAGCTGGCAGTCATATGTGCAGTTGTATGAAAAGTGATCCTTGTCTGTCACAGAAAGGCTCACAATGAGCTTGCTGTGGCCTTTCCCTATGTCTTAATAGCCAAACGTCGGCAAATTTTGCCCATGCTCTGAAGGATGAGGTGGGATCAAAGAGAACCAAATAGCAAGCCTGTAGTTCAGCTTGCAACATTTTATCACCACTATTATTTTATACTCAAGTCTGTTTGTAATTGTTGTGCTTTGTAGTCAGAGGTGTTTTGTAGACACAGACATGCTGCAATTCACTATTTCTCTTCTAAGCTGAAATCTTCTGTGTTTGGCTCCTGCTTGAGTGTGACAGAGGGGGAACTTGCTGGAATCAGGATCCTTTTGCTGTCCCTTCCCTTGAGTTTGAACACTAAAACAACTAAGTAAACACAAAGCACAGCTAAGACACATTCTAACTTAAACGTTCTTTCAGTTCCTGAAAGCTTTTTAAAATTCTAACTAAAGATTTTTAAGTTCAGCTATACCAAAATCAATTATACAGGCAGGATTGCATTAAGTGACTGGTTACTTGTTTCTGAGATGACCACACTGATATTTTTTGCTATTGGTCTGGGAATATGAAGGAATGGAGGGAAATAGCCTGTTGGTTTAGAGGCAGAGCTGCAGGTGCAGGTTGCTGAGGTGAGGGTGGGTGCCTGGTGTGGCTCCTCCCTGTGCTGCCATTGTCTGCAGTGATTGTGGGTTTGGCCTTTAGCTTCTGCAGTTGGTTTGATTTATGTCCCTGACTTTCTGAAAGCTGGAGTCCCTGGCAGGTTGCTGTGTCCTGGAGATGTTGTTAGGGAGGGAAAGGGCAGCTCTTCAGTTCCTTCTCACCATTCTGGGCTGATAGTCCAGCCTCATTCCATGGGAGTGGGAGTCCTCCTTGGGGCAGAAAGCCTGAAGTTCTGTAAAATGAAATCTTATCTCTTGGGGAGTTTTGGTATGGGCTCTGGGAGGGCACCTTCCCAGCCTCGCACCAGCCTGCCCTGTGTTTCAGTGTCACTCCTGTCCCACAGGGGTTTGGCCTTCATCCCCCTGCTCTGAGCCCACAGGATGAGCTCCATGGAGATGTGGGGCTTGTGCCATTCCACCCCAGTGCTCTGTAGCAGCAGCACAAGTTCTTCCACACTGCAAGCAGCAAAATTCCCCGTGAGGAGGTGTTTAATGGTGGAGTTTGGCTCTCTAAACTCAACTATCAACCCCTAACCCCAACAACCCCCATGCAGAGATCCTAAAATGCCAGCCTCATGTCCCTGCACTGTTCCCCTCTGAAACACCCCAGAGCCTTCCTCAGTCCCTCACTGTCTCTCTTGCCTCCCCCAGGCTGCTGCCATCCCTGTGGTGCCCGCTGCCATCCCTGTGGTGCCCGCTGCCATCCCTGTGGTGCCCACCCTGGCTGCACACAGAGGCACCTCTGCATCTCTGCCCTGGCGCTGCTCGTCCTCGCGGCCGCCATGGCCTCGGCGGTGGCAGCCCTGGCACTCCTGCCACGGGCACCAGGTTGTATCCCAAGAAGGGTTGCTTTGTTGGTAAGGGAGGCAGAAATGGTGCTGCATGAGCGCAGCTGTACCAGCTTTGCTCAGCCCAAATGGCCACCAGGCATTCCCTGCCCCACAGGGCTGGGATAACTCTGGGCAGCACTGTCATTCTTAAGACTACTGGTGTGGTTTTCAGATTCTGCCATGAACCTACCACAAATTAATCCTGGCCCCTGGTTATTTCCAGAACAAAAAATTAATTTCAGAAACCCCCCTTTACTCCCCTTGATCTATTCCTCTTATCACAAAAATGCTGGAAAATAAAGGTTTTCTTGCTTTCCCCTCAGTGAACCGCCTCTGCACAGCTCCTAATAACAGGACAGGCTTCTTGTGTGATGACAGAGTGACTTGTGTCCCAGCCAGCTGGGTCTGTGACAGAGTCATCAACTGCAGGAACGGAGAGGACGAGCAGGAGCAGCTCTGTGGTGAGTGGTTTTGTTGTGAGCATCCTCCCTGCACTGACCTTCCAGTTGTGAGACAGCAGCCAGGGTTCCTCTAACCCTGTTCTGTGCTTCTGGCTGCCTACAGGAGGAGATGGGCCTGGTAGAGCCTTTGTAGGGCAGATGCTGAGAGATGGCACTGCCCAAAACTTGGCAGGAATGCCAGGAATTAAAGACTCCAAGCTCATCTGATCTTCCTAGGGTTTTTTTTAAACCATGTTGTTGTTTTCCTCCATCAGTGAAGCTGTATGCCTACATGGGTAATTTATCATTCAGTCACCCTGGGGAAAAAAACTAAATAAAGCAGAAACCTGGGGCAGACTTCCTGTGTCCCACCACAGGAGCTTCCCCAATTGCTCATGTTTGTTTGATACTGCAGGGGAAGTGTCCTGGCAGCAGCCTTTGGTGCCTGCCACCCCATTTTAGCCAGTGTGTGTGCGCCTGGGGGGGTTTAGCATGTCCTCTGTGTGCCCCTGCAGGTGACTTGCCCCACAGCCTCCCAGGGTACCTGGTTTTCTACTGCAGCAACCCCAGATCCTGGGTTTATGCTGACCAGAGGTGCAACGGGCTGAACGACTGTGGGGACTGCTCTGACGAGTCGTGGAGCTGTAAGTCTGTCTGTCTGCTGGCTCCTGTCTTTCTGCTGATGGATTGCAGCAGCTTCCACACGTGTGGTGCTCGTGGATGCTGCTGGAAATGCCTGCAGGCTGGCACCCACCACTGAAACACAAAATGGCTGGGGTGAGGTGTGAGTGTGAGCCATGCAGGCTCAGTCCCCCTGGCTGCCAAGGCTTCTGTGTCAAAGCCTGGTGGCACCTGAGAGACGAAAGGCTCTATACTTTGCTCCCAGTCCCAAAAATTGCTTTCCCTCCGTGGCTTGCTGATGTGGAGCGGTTTCATCAGGATGTGTGGCTGTTAGTAGTAACCATTCAAACTGGCCTTTGCTAGCTGGTCAGCAGATGGGTGGATCTCCAAGCTATGCACTAGCTGAGTCTTGCTAAAATGAGCAGCAGATTTGTTCCTAAGTCACCTCCATGGTTTTGGACAAAAAAAAAGGGGGAAAAATTACAGTTAGCTGTTCCCCCTTAGGATGGCCTCTCTGCCATGAAGGTCATTGCAATGTCACACTCTGGTTGTGACAGCACCAAGCCAGTGTCTGCTTTGGTGGGCTCTCAGTCAGCAGAAGCATCTCAGTTCCCTGTTTTCTATCCTTCCAGCAGCTGCCTGTCCCCCGTGTGGGCAGGAGTGGTGGAGCTGCATCCCCGTGCACTTCGAGTTCTGCTCCTGCATCCCCCGGAGGCTGTGCCGGGATGGAATCCAGCACTGCCTGGGCTGGTCCGACGAGTTCCTCTGCCCAGCCTGAATCCTGGTGCCCATCCCTGCTGGGGACAGCAGGGTGCTTCCCACACGTCACCCTGGAGCCTCGGGTCCTGCTCTGACACCTGCTTGGGAAGCTTCAGGCTGAGCAAATCCCCCTCAGAGCACAGTGACAGCGACAAATCCCCCTCACAGGGCAGTGACACCGAGCAGGGCCTGTGGCAGCCCTCGGCTGGACGCTGGCTGTGGGACAGCTGCCAGGAGGCTGTGCCATGTCAAGGTGACATTTCCTTCATGGGCAGCACTGACCTGGAGAGGCTTCACCAGCCATGGCTGGCACAGGCCTGGGCCAAGGCTTCCTCCTCTCTGGACATCCCGGGGCCTCTGCAGGCCGCCACACCGAGAGCTGCCCCGAGCGGCAGGAGCTGAGTGAGGTGAGGTGAACACACCTCCATGGGCCTGATCTTCTGCTTGTGTTCAGAACACATCTGCAGGTGCTTTCAGCAGTGACTTCGAGGGCTCTGTGCTGATCCTCCTGGGACACTTCCTTGGGAATGCTGAGCTGGGAGTGACACCGTGGGGAGCTGCTGCTCAGGCCACCTCCTGCTCTCTTCTCAAACCATAAAGGCCAACACAGAAAGTGAAATTGCATGAAAAACTGGAGAAGTTTCAGGGTTTAGGGGGATAAATCATGTCCCTGTGACATAGCTGTCCCTGAGAGCCAGGGCAGGGAACCAGCATAAATAAATAACTGCTCTTCACTGGGGGCTGTGTAGTTTTGCAGCAGCAGGCTGAGAACAGCCATGGAGCTGGGATGGGTCTCACTGAAGCTGGAAAGGAAAGGAGGAAAAGGAAGTGTCAGCCTTGGAGCAGAGAGCAGCAGAAAAGCGAGTGCTGCTCCCAGGGTGGTGTGGGATGACACTGGATCTGTTTGCTGCTTGTTTTGTTCCTCTGCCAGCAGGGCAGCCAAGCCCTCCAAGCAGTCCTCAGGATATAGGTGTGGACACGACACTGAGATTTAAGAAAGATGAAGTTTTCTCTGTTCCTTTGAAAATCTCATCTGTGTCTAAAACATTGATGAAAACCCCAAATTTACAGTGAGTATTCTTACTTTTCTGGGCCCAAAAAAACCCATAAGGTGATCTTCTTCCCATTGCCACCTCAGGTCATAGATATTTAAAAATAAACCCCTGTTCCTTCATTTCTTCTCAGTCCTGTGATCTGCAGCTCTGCCTGTCACTGTAATTCAGATCAATGGTGAATGTTGCTTCTAATTTGTCACTGGGATACAGCTGGAAATCTGAGAGATCTTTTTTATAAATAGCTTTACAGTATTGTGACTCACACTCTGCCTGGAATGAGATGGCAAAACTCTGCATGGGGAATGGTAAAGCTGCTTTTACTCACCTGTCTCTCTCCAGGCCTGGCCAGGGTGCACAGCTTGTTTTCTCTGTGCCTTTAAAATGTCATCCCAGTACAGTAAGGATTGAACTAATCAGCTGTTAAAAAAATACAGGAACCCTCATGCTCAGGGCCCAGGTCATGGGTTTGGTAAAATTAGGATTGGTAAAAAAATGTGCACCTCTCCATGGTCAGATCAGCATATCTCCAATGGTGGAAGGGGTGGCCAAAAATTCCATGGTGGCAATTGCACCAGAAGCAGCTTGAGGGGGAAGATTGCACATCTTCCTCCCCACTGAGCCACTGTTCTGAATCACAATTTGTGCCATAATTGGTCTCAGCAGAGAGCTGATGTAGTTGTCAGGGGAAGGTATTAATAGCCTTGAGTTTCTGGGAAAAGAAATTAGGATTTGAATGCAAGTGTGTCTGTTTTGTTTGTGTGTAGTCCTTTATTGAGGAAAATTCAGCAGTAAGGAAAGACAAAGGGGTTTTGTTCTTTAGGCATTTCTGAGGTGAAGTTCATTTTCTTGGCCTCTTCATGGTTTCCAAGGATGTGCTGCTTTTTCTTGGTGATGAATTATGGTTGACAACAGTGCAAAAGGAAGAAGCAATAGCAGGGGAAACCTGGATAAAATCCTTGGCCTCATGAGGCCTAAGAGGACAATGATGAGCACTGTGCACCTCAGCCAGTTGTGATGGAAACACTCAGGGCAGGAATTCAATGTTTTAACAGTTACCTGCAGCATTATAGCTGCACAGACCAACACAGAACAGGTCTGAGTGTCCAGGCGATTTACAGCTGATCTGCATAATTAATATTTGAATTATAAATGCCCCTTAGTGTTGTCAGATGGAGAAGCAGTTAGTGTATTGCAGGCACACTGAAAATGGGTTTTAAACCACAGAATGATCTCAAGTGTAGTGAATTTGCTTGTAAGGGAGAACAAACTACAACTGCAGAGCATAATCTCTACAGTAACCTCATTCCAGCTCTCATTTCCTGGGCTAAAATGAGAAAGAAAGGGAACTTGTGTTCCACTTTGTGCTTCTGCAATGGCTGTTGCTGAGGTGTTACTGCCTCTGCCTCCCTTCCCAGAGGTCTGTGCTTATCCTTTGTGCTCCCTCCCTCTGCACAGCCCCATCAGCACAGCCTGGTGCTTTCAGGCTGAGGTTTCTGTTCCAGCAGCACTGTAAACATCCCATGGCACTGACAAGCCCAGTGCAGCTTCATTTCAGATGAGCTGCAGTGATTTGTGTCCTGCCCCTTGAGAGGCAGGAGAGCAGCAGGGATAGGAGCAGCTGTTTTGGTGAAAAACACCTTCATCAGAACAGTTAGTTAAGGATGACAACAAAAACTTTATTTGAAAAAATTATTATGTATTGAAAATATACAGTAGCATTACCAACCTTCTGGTCTCTATCCCTCCCCCAGCACAGGTTACCCCACAGGTGTGTCACAGCAACCAGATTTAACAGCACTTTGTCACTCCCTCCCAATATGTCCAAATCCTGTCATCAGCAAGAGAACAACAAACAAAAGACCCACTTCTTTCTCACTCAGTAGGTATTTAACAAATCCCAGTCCTCCACAGTGAGGCACAGATGCTTCTGTTTGGAAGTCCTTTCTCTCTCTTGTTCAGCCAAAGCTCTTTTTTTATTGTTCTTTAATTCATGGCTGCCTGCAACCTCCTTTTTCAAAGGTAAATGGCAATTTTCAACGTTTTCTTTATAAAACTGCAAGTTTCCAGATGCTTTAGTTTCTGGCTCCACCAGTGTGCATTTGACTACTTCCTCTATTCTGTGTGTCTTGCCATCTACAAGCAAAAATATCAAGTTTAGATTTTGGGAAAAACAGAACTATACTGTAAAATGCATAACTTTGTGGTACAAACTGTTTTGGCCAAGCCAACTTGGAAATGTGCACAGGAAAAAAATACCATTTCTATTTTGGACTCAGAATATTAAGGAAAAAAACTCAGTTGTTATATGAGCTGTACTTGAATTATCCAGAAGTTTAACAAATGAAAAAAACTCAAGTACATAGTAATGCAGTTACACAAAGGGCTGGAACTGCACACCTGAGATGCTATTTGTACTATAACCCAAAAAAGTATGGGAATAGTCCCTGTTGAAAAGAAAATAAATCAACTCTGTGGTTTCCACACAGTTACGTACAGAAGTGAAGAGCTGTTACTCTGGATCTCAGGTTGTCCTGGGGCTTCATGGCCTCCAAAACTGCCTGCTCCCACTGCAGAACTGTCTGAAAGAACAAATGAAGCAGTTCAAATGTGTCTTGTAAAACTTACAGAAACATCATTGGAAACAACTCCATCCCTTGTTCTTTCCTATTCAATGATTTTGTATTCTATAAGGTATATTTTTAGTGAGTAAAACAGGTTTAACCCCCCTTACCTGCTCTGCCCATCCCTCTGTTTTGCAGTTACTGTGATCAAATTCTTTCAGAGGCACTTTTGAGTGAACCAGGCCTATCTGCATCTGAAGCCGCTTTATGACAGCATCAACATCCTGGGAAAAAGGGACATAAAGCACTCAGAGGGCAAGAACTTTAATTACACTTGTCCAGTAAACTTTGTCTAATGATTTTTACCTTGAGACCTGTCCCAGAAATGTCCAAACAATTCAATTTCTTGAAAGAAAGAAGGTATCCAATTCCCACATCTGTGATTTTAGGGTTACCTGTAAGACCAAGTAAAATTAACTAAGTTGCATGATGTGGAAAAAGATTATCAAAATACTAAGGAAGTATTTGTTCCAAAAGCTAATACTGGAACAAGACTGAGTTTCCCCCTCTAACTATCAAAATGCAAATATTTACAACACAAATTCTCAAACTACTAAGAATATTTAGTAAATGCCTGAGACCTCAGGTCTGCCCTGTGCCTTCTGGGAGGCTGCTGGTGAAATCTGGGGTTGAGCACTTGGCTCATGGCAATCAACAAATTAATGGTATTCCTTCAGTGCTGAGGAGGATAAAATCTTTATCAGAAAGGACACAGGTTCTCTCTGTTGTGAGACCATGGAGCACTTACAGGACAAGTCCAGCACCAGCAGATTGTCCAGCCCCTTTTTCAGCACACGGACGGGCGCTGTCATCCTGCGCAGGCCGGCATCTGACAGGGAGTTGTCCTTCAGGAGGAGCCTCTTCACACTGCCAGCACAGATACAAACATGCAGTTTATGGTCACTATTTCTGAGAATTTTGCAAAATGTCCTAAAACTCGGTGTCAGAAGGGTCATCCTGTGCCAAGCCATCCAGGCTCACTGTAAAAAGCAGTGAGGAAGGAGCCTGGGTTAGCAGGAGTAACAAATATCTTTATATTTCCCTGCTAGCTCAACAGAAGCAGTACTTGAGCAGCTATTCCCACAGCTCCAGTGACAAACTGATCCTAGAGCCAAACATTTGCCAACAGAGACAATAAGCTTCTTTATACCCTGAAGTTCTTTACACCAGGGCTGCCAAACTGAAATGCACTCAAAACTAAGAAAAAGTGCTTGGCAAACAGAGAGGGCAGATTCGATAAGGGATCATAAGCAGTGATTTTAAGAAAATAATGAGGTCTTATAGCACTGATTAACAAAACTCAGGAAAAAAACATCAAATTGAAGTGCTCTCTTCAGAGCACTTCAAGATAAAACCTTGATCAAAATGCACCAAAATCTTACAGCAACATAATATCCTTAATTAGCAGTCATCCTACCTAATGCTTCCAAAATTATCTACTGTCATTTTTTGGTACAAAACAAAATTACAAAATTTACTGTTTTGAGATGTTAACTAACCAAATAATCAACATCCTGCTTGCAGAAATCTTCATGGAGAACACTAGTTTAGTTAAAAATTTGGCTGATAAAGTTCCCCCTTAAAATAGGAAATGTAAAACTGTTCCAAATGTTAAAGATGCATTTCTTACCCAGACCATGAAAATAATAAAAAGTTGATATAAAACATGAGACAGTAAATTGTCTTGCATAATTTTAGTACTTTTTATGATTCAGTATGTGCTTTGTGTACAATAAATTCTGTATTTTGTTTACCTACAGAACAGGTTTTATGAACAACCAAAATCTTCAACCTTACACTTGCCAGCCTGTGAAACTTCCCTTTAAAGTCTCAGCCTGATTCTTTGAACTGCTTAGTGGTAGGAAAGAAAGTGTCATTTTTAGCTCAAGGAATTGGTACCTAGACAGGGCCTCTTTGGTGAGGTGTTCCAGCAGCTCATGTTCATCTCCAAGTTTACAGCAGGAGAGATCCAAACACGTCAGCTCCCGGAAAGACTTAATTTCTTCAAGCTTTTCAGAGATAACCAGGTATCTGCAAAGCCAAAAAAACCCCAAAAAAAGCCCTCAGTGCTCAGGCATGTAAGGAGGTGTCTACATCCCCAAGTGTCATAAGCACAATGCACTCATTTCTGCTAAGTACTATGTGAAAATTGACAGAAATTACCCAGCTGCACTAAGTACCTCTTTATGTGCAGCTGGCACACAACATGTCTGAATTCCCAGTGTTCTCCTTAGATCACTGTCATGGTTTTGATTTGATGCAAAATATTCGACTAACAAGACTTCAACTTGCAAGTATTGCTATTAGGAGCTTCTTTACAGATTTTTGCTGTATTATTTCAGGATAATGCAGAATATCCCAGTTTATCATAAGTCAGCTTCACAAACTGCTCTTCCTCAGTGTCTAGGAAGGGTATAGACAAACCCACATTCATCCAGGTTTAAAATCCACCTCAAATGTGGATTTTAAACAGGACAGGATAGCTTGTCAGTGGCAAAATTTTACTTTTTATATGTCAATAAAATGCTTGACTAGGGGTAGAAGTCCAGGACTGGCCAGAGCTGTGGCTACACCCTAGGCAGCAGTTACTCAGTGGGGATTTTTTTTAGCTGTGCTGGTTCCCTGCTCTGATTCACTCAGCAGCCACGCAAACATCTGTGCTGGAGCCATTCAGTAGGAGGCTCAGAGATGGGAACAAACCACTGAAGAATGGCAGGCATGAGTATGCAGTAATGAGCACGTAGCCCTCAATACCTCCCTGCAGTCACCTCTTGCTGCCCCTGTGGCTCCAAATTCACTGATCTCTCCTGAATTTACCTCGTATTCCCCATGGCAAGACACACCCTGAGGTCAGCAAATTCACCGCATAAACTGGGGGTGATTTTTAATTTGATCCCTGCAGGAACACCTCTTTGTCCATGCAAATAAGAGGACCTTAATATCCTCCCAGGGTAATTTTACCCATCAAACCACCCCACTCACATCCCTTGCCTGTGCAATTTGGCTCTGCAAAAAGCACAACATACAGCCAGAGCATAAGCCAGTTCTTGAGAGAGATTATTAGCTATGGGGGGCTCTGGAGAGTAGAATGGGCTCTTTTAGAAATAAAATTCATCAGAAAATGCCTTAATGCCTTACTTCCTGGATTTCAAAGACTTGATACTTAACTTAGCTTTCTGTAATGGCAAAAGATGCCAGAAGTAGCTTAATTTCTAAATTAAGACCATAAAATTATCTGTGCTAGAGATAAAAAGGGAGTAGGTTTAAAGGATAAAACAAAGGATAATTGACTTCTACTCAAACATTCCTACTGTGCTCAGAACACCCTTGGCACTTCAGATGAATATGCCAGTACTTTGATTTTAAACTGGATAAAACATCCCTTTTTCAAGTGTAGAGATGGAAGAGAAGGGTTCTATTACTGGGAAGGACTTCAGTAGGAGCAAGTCTTTAAAAACATAATCCAGTTTTAAACTTGGCAAGACTCTTTCAGTTAAAGATGTTGGCATTGAGAAGATGGAAAAACTGTAATCAGGACCTTGTTAAAGTACAGTCAATATGGGGGTGGCAACAATAATAAATTAAGGTAAAACCTGTCTGATTTCAAAGCCTGCAACTTACCCACAAGTCTGTAGCTTCTTCTGAGCCCCCAAAATGAGACATGACAGCAAGCTTATAGTTAGTAAACCCGAACAATTTGCAAGGGTGTATTTTATCTGTACAGTCAGCTAAGTGTGTTGAAAAGCTTTTAAACAGCAATTACAGACACATCCCATGAAATGCCTGAGAAGGCACTAAGCACATGGATTTCCACAAAAGTGCTGATTATTGTTTTTAAAAATAGTTGCAGGTTTAATCCTCCACATAAGATCCCCTGTTGGTTGAAATAGATGTAGTCTGTTACCTCTGTTATGATTTTTATCTTAAAATGAATCCTTCAGCTGCACTTGTAGGAAAGGGATGGGACAAAAGGCAGCAAGCACAAGAATCAGATAAGGCTCAGGGCATTTCATTAAGATTAAGTGGTGTTATAAGCCCAAAATGTATTTTTATTTAATTTAATTTAGGGGAAGCTTGAAACGTGCTAGCAGAAGACAAGATTTGTTAGGGGACACACTTACCTGTTCCGCAAGCACAGTGAGCACAGCACCAAACTGCCATAGGCTTCAGTGAACTTCTGCAGAGCTCTCAGTCCTGTCACCGGCTCTGCAAATTTTTGTCTTGCTTCTGCTGCTGAAAAGAGCTTTTCAGCAATCTGTTCTGGGAAACCAATCAACGAGTCAATGTGATCTACATTGTCAGAAATGTAACCCAGCACGAGGCTGAAGAGGGACTTGGCTGAGTAGCGGAGGTTCCCCTCCTTGGTGTACGTGAAGATGAAATGATCAGTCCTCTGCCTCCTTGCCCTATCATCCTCCCTGTTCATGCAAAGCTCCACTGAAAAAGCTCTGGAAAATAGACTAAAAGGTCTTGCTTTGGGAGTGACATTCTGTACGCCGCCTGCACCCCGATTTACCACATGCAGCTTCCCATTTTCACGCACGTATATTGGCCCAGTATCCAAATGGCTTTCTGAGTGGAGACAGTACGACATTCCCCTCGACCAGCTCTGCAAAAACAAATCACAGACAGGTGAACAACAGCCACAGAGGAAAACACGACCCAGGGAAGCCCCCAAAGCTGGCAGCTCCCCTTGGAGCCCTGAGCATGGCCACGTAGCAAGGAGGGCAGGCTGTGTGGAGCAGGGCTGTGAGCTGCCTGCCACACACCCCATCCGAGTGGGAACTGGCCCCTGGGCTGGCTGAGAGGCCCGGGATGGATCCCAGGCCCGGGATGGAGATAGGGGCAGCTGGATAGGGCCTGGGGTTGAGTGGGAAATGCCCCCACAACCAGGCCTGGCTCTGCTGCAGGCAGGAGCAGGAGAAGGAGGAGGAAGAGGAGGGCACATGTCTGACTGCAGCTGGGCAATGGAGCCTGCTGGAAACTCCCTCCCTGGCAGGGTGGGCATCTCCCGGTGCCCCTTCCCCAGCCGGTGCCGGGGGCTCTGGTTGGTGAGCGGGGTCCTGACGGGGGCAGGAGAGCCCAGAGCTGCCATGGCGAGGGGCAGGGCAGGGACGGGATCCTCTCACCTCCCGGCCCGCGGGGCTGGCGATCGGGTCCTGCGGGGCGGGAGGGGACCGGGCCCTGCCCGAGGGGAGCCGGGGGTACCGGAAAGGATCGGGTCCAACCCGGAGAGGGGTCGGGGCTACGCTGGGAAGGGTCTGTGAAGGGATCGGGTTGTACCCATGGAGGAGCGCGCCGCGAGCTGGCACAGCCCCGAGGGACGCCAGGGGAAGGGGCACCAGGGGAGGGGCATAAGGGCAGGGGGCGCAGGGGCGCCCGGGCAGGGAGGCCAGAATCCCGCTCGTTCCCCGATCCCCCCGGTTCCCACTTACCTGCCCCGGGAGGGGCCGCGCCGTCAGCCGGGCCGGGGCGCGGCGCTCCCGCCACCCGTCCCGCAGCGCCCGCGGGCGGCGGGCGGGGCCGCGCGGGGGCGGGCGGCGGGCGGGGCGGAGCGGGGCACGGCGGGAGCGGCGGGTCCCGCCCGGCCTCCCCCGCCCTGCCAGGGGCGATCCCGGCTTCCCGCAGCGGGAGCGGCCGGAGGCGGGGCGCTGCCGCCGTTGCTCGGGAGCGGCAGCCCCGCGGGGCGCGATGAGAGGCACCGACTGGTGCCGGAGCTCGGCGGGGGCCGTTCTGGTCCTGGCCACGTCCAGCGATGCCGAGCACCCCGCCGAGAACGTGGCGGACGGGTGAGGGCCGGGCGGGGGCGCGGGCGGCGGGAGCGGCTCCTCCCGCACGGAGCCCGCCGGGGCTGGCCCGGGCTCGGCCCTTCGCCCTCACGCTGGGGTCGCCACAGGGTGGATGGAACTGCTCGGGGCCCGCCGCCATTGCGCGCTCCTGTGGGGCCGCCCGGGTACGGAGCCTGCCCGGCGAGATGGGAATGCCTCAAGAGAGCTGCCCCTTCTTATACAGGGCACTGCTGAAAGTACCCCGAATAAAAATGCCTCCCCCGTCCCTTTCCCCCTCTTTCCCCTCCTCCTTTTCGTCCCTCCCCTTTCTCACTGTCCCCCTGTTTTTCCACCCCTCTTCTTTTCACTTCCTTTTCCTCTTCTTTTCCTCTTCTCTTTCCCCTCCATATTTTTCTGAGATAAATTTAATTCAAGATGGTTATAGACAGAAAGCTGCGGTTGAGGGTTTTGTCCTGTTCTCTCTGCAGAAGTTCCAAAACATTCTGGACAACGACAGGCATGTTCCCACAGGAATTGATTATTGGTTTTCCCAAACGTGTAAAAATCAGCAAAGTCGCCATCCAGTGTTATTTGGGTAAGACTTTGTGTCTTGCAGTAGGTGATATGTGCTATGTTAAAATGTGTTTCTGTGCCTTAATAAAAGTTCCCACTGTAGTGTCCTAGTCTGTGTGTAACCACTCTTAAGAGATTCATAAACATTTAATTTCATATAAAGATTTAATTTTGCATAAAGATTCATTTTTACAAAGGAATCGTCCTTCATATCTGCCATCCCCATAGCTTAGAGAAAAAATAAATTAGTTCATGCTCTGAAAGTGTTTTGTGATTGTAAAGTGATGGAATAAATAACAGTATTAATAAAGAATCAGAACTAGTGTTGATATTTTGAATTGATATATATTTTAGTGAGGACCTTAAGGATTGAAAGAAGCACATCTAAAGACCCTGTGGGTTTTGAACAGTGTGTTGAAAAAGGTAAGACTGAGTTCGTGGGGTTTTGTGGGAGCAATGTTGGTGTTTTTCAGTGAATCCCTGTAACCCCTCCTCTATTTATTGAGTAAAGCGTGGGGTGATGATTGTTTTATTAGACATTAATGTAACAGTCACGTTTGAGTGAATTTTGTTAACACTGCTGGTCTCTGCAGCAGTTTGGAGAGTAAAATGCTGTATAAGGGCTAAAAGCACTACTTGTGCACTTTATGTTCCAAAAATTAAAAACAGGCTTACACAGTATAATAGAGTGCCATTTCCTGCATTGTTTGGCTTGGGGATTGGCTTTTTTTAGTGCCTCTTGGGTGACTTTTTTTAACACTGTAATGAGTGGGATATATATACACACACACTGGGATATTGCAAAAAAAGTATCCTCTTAAATCACCTGTAAAAATAAAAAAGAACAGTGTCTATATGCAGTGTAAATTCATTGTCCTTAAACTCACTTGAACTCTGAGTCCAGTGAAAACTTCACTGCATTGCACATTATTCTTCATTATTTACCTTAAAATATATTTTTTAGATTTGCAGCACCGAGAAGGGCAGCTCCAAATGGAAGAATTTCCAGTGAGTATTTACAGTGTACGTCAGTAGTGTTCATGAAATGGGATGTCTGGACTAAGTGGGAAGAAACCATAAAAAAAACAAACATGTCTTTATTTACAGTTATTGCTCAGTTGGTGTTAAAGAGAGGAATTTGTAGATTGTGGTGTGAAATTGCACTTCCCAGCTGCTCCTCTGTAGATTATGCTGTGAAATTGCACCTGCCTAGTGCTCCTAACGAGGTGCAAGGGCCCTTTCCAGAAGTGTGGCAATCTTCCCCTCCTTCACTTGCTGCCTTTAAGGCTGCAGAATTCAGGAGGTGATGGGATTTTTTTGAGTTGCAGGTCAAAGAACTCGATTTATGTGCAGTTCAAAAAACAGACACTGAAAGATCCAGATCCTTGTGGTTTAACAAACTTCTGCAAATGTGGTTGGATAGTTTTGTTACTACAGAGAATGCAATAACATTATTTTTATTCCTCCTGCAGCTTCCTGAGTTCCAAGCCACTTACTTGCGTTTCATCATTAAATCTGCCTTTGATCATTTTGTGTCAGTGCACCGGGTGATGGCAGAGGGCACAGCAGAGAACACTTGAGCCCAGCTTAAATTTGGGCCTCCATTTTTATTTTTTTATAAGGAAGTTACATTTTGATAGCTGCACTGCAGAGAATGTTTATTATTAGAACCCTGTATTAAAGTGGTTTTTGAAGGTATGGATGTGGTGTGTATTCCCTGCTGGTTTAATGTATGGAATAGAATAGGAGAATATGGAATCATTTAGGTTGGAAAAGACTTTTAAGATGATCAAGTCCAACCACAACACAGTGCAGTTTTTAATTGTAGTAACAGCTTTTTCATTTTGTAACCTAAACTGTCAGCCTAGTACACCTGAACATAACTGAGTCTATTTAAGGTAGTATATTTTTATCAGGCTGACATAATACATTAATTAAAATTCAATTTCCTATAAAATGTTTCCCTTGCACTCTGAATTAAATAGAAAAAATGTGTGAGCTACTTAAGTGGGATGTATTATTTCCTACTGTCAAACAAGTCCTTCAAAAGTCCTTAAATTGGTACATTTCTGATCTGCTCAAACTCAGAAATTATTAGAATGAATATAAATATCTGCTAATGCTTAGAAATAACCTCGGGGAGAGAGGCAGGGCAGGAAGGGAAATAATCTGAAGTCAAATGAAGTGTTTTGATAGACTTTTAATAATTGTAGATCAATCCCTTGTTTCTGTAAATATTTTCTAGAATCAGGTCACAGCCACCAGTGCTTTAAGCTGGGACCATCATAACAAATATTCATGGAAACAGATGTTGATAGAGATTGTCTTGCTCAGAAGCCTCCTGAAGTCAGTGAAAGGGAACATTTTATATACACAAGTGCAATGTGTATATTAATGTGAAATCAGTTGCTTTGCATGCTAGTGGACTCTTGCAAATGTCAAAGTGTAAATATTGGTATCCAGAGCACAGTGGACCCAGCTCCCACGCTACTGCATGTGGTATAAGAGTAGTAAGTTACTACAGAACAGAAGTTGGTGTTGTAGGGATGACACCTGAAAACTTCTAGACAAACATAATGAACCTCATTCCAGATGCTCCTTGCATATACAGCAATGCATATACATCGCATATACAGCATTGTTCTTTTCTTCTTGACTATGGATGTTTTTAAATTCTGTTTTTGTTCCTTAGACTGAGGTCTGTGACAAATTATTTTTGAACTTCTTTATCCAAATACTTTTTGCTTCAAAGTCCTCTTCTTTTTCTATTTCAGTTTTTCCAGGATGGCGCGTATTTCCTGGGGGTGGTAATTCCAAGGCCCCACTCCTCCCTGCAAAGGCAATAAAATGATACAGTGATGCTCAAGCAGAGCAGAAATCCTTCAGAGCACAGCAGCTGCACCAGAATTGTGGGCAGGTGTGCCTTGGGCTCCTTTTCCACTGGAGCCATCCCTAGGAGATGGTTACACACTGGTTACACCCTCCTCTCACTGGGACAGAGCCAAGGTCTGGATCCTGGAGGTGGGAAGTGTTCCTGGATTTCATAGTTTAGATGTACCTCAGGTTACTAGTGAGCCAAAAGATAAATATTTGAGCAAGACTGAGATGTACATCAAATATGTACATTATAAAGGCCCAGACTGGTTTTGCCGCATTTTCATTTCTCTCCACATTTACAGTGCACTGTGAAATGTTTAGCTCTCGAACAGAAAGAAACACTGACTGTTAAATTTCAAGTCACCTTGAAATTTAAAAATCTCTGTACACTGTGCTCATTGGTGCTGGTATTTTTTACCTTGTAGATGACCTTCCCTCCCTGAAGCATGTAGAGTCGCTCTGGCAGCGCAGCGTATTTTGAACTGCTCAGGTTCTCCATAGTGTCTAAAACCACTGGACATAGAGGGTGATTTTTCTGAAGAAATTGTGCTGCAATTTTTCGATCTTCAAGGCTTCTGTGATTTTTAATAATGATATTGTTTTTAAAAGCCCATCCATCTAAAACAAATGAGGAAGGGATTTGGCAGTGAAGGTTTTGAATAGGTGCAAGGGTGGACATGTACTATGTGTCATATCCCAAAACTAGGTTAAAATAATCTTGCAGTTTATTCCTCACATCACAACTCACCATGAAATGAAAACCCCCTTCAAATTATGGCGCCCCTAGAGCTTTCCAATAAGTGGTCCCAAGATCTGGGGTTTTTTCCCTCATCAAACTGTATTTTCTTCTTGCCCTGGAGTCAGAAATATTTGATGGATTTTAGCTGAAATTTTCCCACATAGATCTACCCTAGAAAGACACAGGTGGGTAAGGTTTGTCAGTGTTGTTCATTTTGCTTGATTGTACTCATTAAGCCTATAAACCAAAATCACAGGTCTGTGAGAAGTGAAATGTGAGCCAGGCCACGCCTTTGTTTATCAGAACTATGCAAACAAACATTTGCACACAACTCTTCCCGGTAAAGTAGAAACTAGTAAAAGGGTTTGATGACTGAGTTAGTAATTATCTGATTCTCAGTTGCTGAAAATTACATACTGCTAGAAAACTATAAATGTTAGGTTTTAGAAAAACATTTAATCCTGGGATAAAACCAGTGCCAATGTGTTACTTAGAATGCAGTGCAGATAAACAAGTGTGGTTTGTTTCCTTGCTAAATTTTTCAAATTGGAGTCTGCATCCTGTTATTGGAAAATATTAAAAACTAATTTTTTTTTCTGTCGACATAGAACATATTGTACACTTAGCTTTTGTTTTATGAATTATCTTCCTCTTTCCAAAAGGAGCTGTATAACATTGAGAGGCAATTGTTAAAAAACACAACTGTGTCCTTCACATGAGTAACTGAGTGTAAAGTCAGAAGTGTAAGTAGAATCTTAGGAGAATTAGGGATACAAGCTGGTGCCCAGATGTTGTGTTGCCACTTGATTTGAAGATTTTTGTCCTGTTTGCAGCCCCCTCCTTTGCTAGCACACTTTTTTTTTCCCTAAAGGAAGTGACACATTTGTAGCTGTGGTTGGCATCACTGTGGTGTTTGTACTGTACCTACTGCGTGGGCTTCCTCGATGTAGATGATAAGGAAATCTGCTATGGAGCTGAAATCTTTGATGAGCTGGTTGAACTCATCAAATTTTAGCATAAATGAAGGTCAGGTGCAGCTTCCAAAGTTCAGGATTAAAGGTCGGTTATCTGGGAAAAAAAAAGTTTTGTGGTTAAGTGAAGGGAGGACAGAGTTAACTACACTGAACTGAGCCTCTGGTGCAGGGGTTCCTGGACAACACTAAGTCACTTCATAAACTTCTCCTAGGTCAGTAAAATCAGTGTGAGAAGAACCCCTATCTCTTCAAAGCAGGCATAAAGATGTTTTTCCTAGCCTGGCTCTGTCTGTGCTGCATCCAGCAAGGAGTTAACCTGAGGGAGCCCTGCCCAGTACAGGCAGGAGGCACCCTGCAGTCACACAGCTTCTCTTTGCCTCAGCACAAGAGGCAATTAGCAACTTACCAACATTTTCGGGATAGGGTGCTGATCCAAAATGGGCATCTCAGCCTCCCTGAGATCCTTAGTATGGAGCAACTTCAAAAATACTAAACATGGCCTTCTGCAAGGTTATCCAGGGACAGTGGTTCAGGGCTGGGCATTGAGGACAGAGTCTCAGTGCCTTTTCATCTCCAGATTTTTTTATGTGTCAGTTCAAGCTGAGCTGAGGGGAAACTGCAGACTTCTCAGTCATGCATCACAGGCTTTCATGCTTTCAATGTATTTCTGCAATTTCCTGTTCAAACAGAACTCTGGTTATATATTATTATTAAACTAACCTTACACTGGCAAAAGTATCTGCATTTGCTTACAAATTAACACAGCATTGTGTTTATGTTGGCATCTGTTTGCAAGGCCCTGATTTAAGAGAGCTTGCAGGACTTTTAAGCACCTCTTTTAGTGTGGTTATGCTGAATGCCATTAAATTTGTCCAAGACCTTTCTGGCATGGCTTAACTTAAAAGCTGCTGCTAACCATAGATCCACATCCTAAAGAATTAAATAACAGTGGTACCTTCCTGTAGATACTGTGTTTCTCTCCTCCAAATTTGCAGCCCATTTTCTACATAAATATCTATATATAATTAGGGATGCAGAGTGAGAGAAGGATGTAATCCCTCCTGTGGGGATGGAGGCTGCAGCTTAATGATTAATTCCACGTTCTGCTGAGATCTCAGTGGGAGGCGGCGGACAAAGTACAAAGCAGCTACTTCTGCTTTATTCCCAGCCACTTTAGATCTGGAAAAACCCACTGTGTGCTTTCTAGGCTTTAGGCTAGCTAAGGAAGCTGGTGTGGAATTTTCTGTATGGACAGGGAACGACAGCCAACACTCAGAAATCATTGCAAGCATTTCAGTTCTGGGCCTTCTCTCCCTAAAACAAATTATTACCTTGGCTTTCAGCAAAAAGTGTTTCCAGGCAGAGCCAGCTCTTGCAAAAGCTCAGTGGTGTGAAGGGATAGCATAGACAGGGTGATAAATGCAGGTTATTTTTGACAACCAAGAAGCAGCTGGAGTAAATGTGCTGCATCTTCTCCAGCAGGTGGGTGCTGGTGGTCTGCACATGATGCACTCCAGTGCCAGCTGCCTGTCCCTGCTCCCTCAGCAGCATCTCCTCATTTATGCTCTCAGCAATTACTGAAATTACTGACTCAATTACTGACCTTTCATGAAATCCAGGAGGTGACAAACTTCCCCACCGAGGGTCACCACGGGCGTGTTGGGAGCAGGGTGTCCCTCGTAGGCTTCATCCTCCAGCCTCTTCCACTTCACCTTCAGCACAAACTGCAAATACTTGAAGCTGAAAAAAGTGGGGCCCCAGTTTTCATAGCTGAACTTTGGATTCCTGTTCATTCTGCTCTTTTCACCCATCTTTAGGATGTATCTTTTCATGGCGTTGGGGAACAGTATCATCAGTGTTTTGCCCACCACAACAGACAGAGTAACCTGCAGAAGGATCAGGATTTTCTGTAGCAGTACCCTGATGCCCGACATGGTGGTGGAGAGGTCTGGTGAGCACAATGCGAGGCAGGGGCAAAGGTGGATGGTGAGGGGGAGGGAAAACATCCACGTGTTTGATTGAGTTTCTGCCTTACCTTGCACGCTGTCCTGTCCCTGCACTTCAGCCCCTGGGTGAGCAAGGACCCTGTCAGCTGTGCTCCATCCAGCACCAAAGGCAGCCAGGGTGGGTGTGTGCTGCTCACTGCAGAGCTGTGAGGCTTATCCACAAATGTGGGCTGTGCTGTACAAGTGAGGGCAGCTGGATCAAGGTGTTCTCCCTGAATCCCACAGTATAGACTAAGGTGCTGATGCTTGAGGCCTCGGGGTGATGCAGATGCTGTGCAAACAGTGCCCTGTTCCTCCTGTTCTGACTGCTCTGGGGCTCTGCTGCGCTCTAGGGTTTGGCATTTTGGGGCTGAAGGATTAATGCTCCAGTATGTATAATATCCAGCTGGTCCCCAGGGCAGGAAGGACATGGATCTGTTGGAGCGAGGCCTCAAGAGGACACCAAGATCAGAGGGATGCTGTGAGAAAGGGCTGGGCGAGTTGGGATTGTTCAGCCTGGAGAAGAGAAAGCTTTGTGGTGACCTAACTGTGCCCTTCCAGCACAAGACAGATGGAGAGAGGCCATTGACAAGGGCGGCAGTGACAGGACAAGAGGGAATGGCTGCAAACCAACAGAGGGCAGGTTTAGAAGAAGAAATTCTCTCCTGTGCGAGTGGTGAGGCCCTGACACAGGGTGCTCAGAGAATCTGTGGCTGGCGCACCCCTGGAAGTGTCCCAGGCCAGGCTGAACGGGGCTGGGACCAACCCGTTCTGGTGGGAGGTGTCCCTGCCATGGCAAGGAGCTGAAATGATATAAGTTTTAATGTCCCTTCCAACGCAAATCGTTCTGTGTTTCTCCGATGAAACCCTCAGTTACCAGAACACGCTGTGTACGTCTGTAACAGCTGTACAAGCGCACGATCACCCACAGCCCCGCTACGTTCCCTCACAGACGGCAGCCGCCGCCACACCTGACTCGGGCTGCCGCGGGACCTTTAAGGGGGCGGGCGGGCGCGTACGCGGAAGTGCGGCGCGGGCTCTGATTGGTCGGTGCCAGGCGCGTCGCCGGCGGGGCTGTTGCTCCCCGAGGGGCGGGGGCAGAAGGGCTCAGCGGCGCCGCTGATTGGCCGGGGCCGCGCGGTGGTCGCGGCGCCTTTAAGGGAGCGGTGCGGCGGCTGTGGCGGTGCCGAGGTGCGGGGTGCCCGGCCCGGGGCCCGGGCGGGTGCGGGGCTCGGGGGGGCGCGGCCGCGGGGCACCGCAGCGCTGGCACAGGGCGGGGACCGCACCCGCCCCAGCACCACCCTGTCCTCTTGCAGGAGGGTCGAGCCCCGAGGAGCTGATCCTCGTCCAGGCGGATGAATGGCGACGGCGGACGACCTCAAATTCCAAGGTAAAGGCGATGTGGCAGGTGCTGACGCGGTGCTGGGCCCCGGCTGCGGGAGCCCTCAGGCGCTGGAGGCTCTGGGAGCGTCCCTGAGCCTTCGCGGGGTAAAAACGTCCTGGGGTTTTGTTTGTGGGGTCAGGATGGGGTCAGGTATCCTGAATTTTCTGAGATGGAATTGTTGCTGCTGGCCAGATAAAAAATGTAACCGGTGTTGACGGAAATAGTGAACTGGAATCCTTTGTGGTAGCAAGCGACAGCTGGAGAGGGGCAGACTGCTCTGTAACTTGCAAGAGGCCCGGTTTCAGACTTCTTTAGTTCTTCATTAAAAATTTCATGCCAATTTTTGGGGAATATTAAAAGTACCCGTTTCTCTAGGAGGCAGCTTTCCCTTCCCCTTGCCGAGACCTGCTGGCCCCGGGCTGGGGGCTGTTGGCAGGGCAGGAAGGCAGGCTCCAGGGGTGCCAGTGTCACATCCCCTAGGCAGACTGGCAGGAAAAGCGGACTCACACTTTATCGACTGACTACATGTTCAGCTTGATCCGTGTCAGTTTGGACTTTAGGAAACAGATCGTACCCAGCATCCCTAAGTTAGTGGTTATTCTGTCTCAGGGTATTTATGCATTTATTTGAGCCATGAGAACAAAAATTTTAGTGTCTTGATCATTGCCTGTCTTGTACTTATTTGCAGAATTTGACGATGCAGCTAATTTGCTTGCAGCAAATCCTGATGCCACCACCATAAGTATCGATGAGCCAGTCGAAATCCCCAAGAATCAGCACAGCCGCCTGCAGGAGCCAGGGAGGGAAGAGGATGATGAGTTACTGGGCACCGATGACTCTGATAAAACAGAGGTAATGCTCTCACCCCTATGGTGGAAGCGAAGGAGAAAGATGGAGAGAGATTTCTTACAAGAGTATGTAGAGAACAAGACAAGGGGGAATGGATTCAGACTAAAAGAGAAGAGGTTTAGATTGGTGTTAGGAAGAAATTCTCTCCTGTGAGGGTGGTGAGGTGCTAGCACAGGTTGCCCAGAAAAGCTGTGGCTGCACCATCCCTGGAAGTGTTCAAGGCTACTCTTGGAGCAACCTGGGATAGTGGAAGGTGTCCCTGCCTATGGCAGGGGGATGGAGTGAGATGATCTTTAAAGTGCCTTCAGTCACAGGCCATTCTGTGGTTCTGACAGCACAAGGAACTTGTCGTGGTGGTGAGGGTGTGTGTTCCAGGTGATGTGGCAGCAGGCAGTAGCAGGCTGCCCTTTACCACCTCAGGCCGTGGTTCTGCCTACAGCGAGATAAGAGACTGGCTGTCTACAGCTGTTGGAGGGGAAGAGGGAAACATTACATAATCCTGCCCTGTTACATTTGTTTTCACTTTGGGAACCAAAATCATGTGACTACTGTGTAAATGAACTAGTAATGCATAAATTGTGTGCTTGTAACTCTTTCCATGTTGCCTTTCCCACCATCCAGCTGCTTGCAGGACAGAAGAAAAGTGCCCCTTTCTGGACTTTTGAGTACTACCAGACCTTCTTCGATGTGGACACATACCAGGTTAATATACTGCTCCAGAGAAGAATTGTTGTCTGAATTATACCTTATCCACTGAGGTGTTTTTCCTTCTTGCATTGTCAGTCAAACAGATCCTTATGTTTCTTAGGTCCTGGACAGAATCAAAGGGTCAGTATTCCCAGTCCCTGGGAAGAACTTTGTAAGGCTGTATATCCGCAGCAATCCCGACCTTTATGGTAGGTGTCAGGTGGGAGAAGTTACTTGCTGTGCTGAATATTTTGAGTCTGTATTACATTTTACTTGTTGGCCTAGAAAGCAAGACAGCAGAGGAGGTGCCATTGATTTTTTTTTTTTTTTAAGGTCCATTTTGGATATGTGCTACACTCGTGTTCACCATTGCTGTTAGTGGCAATCTCTCAAATTTCTTCATCCATCTGGGCAAACCAACGTACCACTACGTGCCTGAGTTCAGAAAAGGTTTGTAAGTAGTTATTTGTGGGGGTTTATTTGGTCGGTGTTTTTTTGGGTGTTTGTTTGGTTTGGTTTGGTTTGGTCTTTTGGTGTATTTTTTTAAAGTACAAATGAAGTAATATAAAACCAGGTCATGGCTTTGATTTAAAACTTTAGTCTTTTGATTGATTGCTGTTTTTAAATGTCTAGACATGTGAAACAAGCCCTTAAAATGGGCTGTGACTGGCAGAACCCTGTTTACTTCAGAACATAATCTAGTTCAGGGATTTAGAAGAGCAAGCAGGAGTAATTAGTTATTTTCTGGCCTTAGTGGATGTCTCCTTGTACAGAGGAGTGAAAGCCCAGCACTGGGCACTGTGATGCTTTTGTGGGGACCTTCTTGGATCTGGTGGTGGCCTCCCAGGAACCTGCAGGCCTTGGGCAGAAAATTACCAGATCAGATTATCACTGATATCACCTACTTGAAGTGCTGGCAGAGTACTGGGTGTAAACTAGATATAAATGCAAAGTTTTCAGTTTATTAATAATTCAAACTTCATCTTTTGGAAATACCTTCCCTGGTAGCTTTCTAGTTTTCATGCTGAATGCTTCTACACCTTTGATTCTGGCAGGATTCAAAGTAGAACATTAAACCCTTTGTTGTGTTTGCAGTGTCCATAGCAGCTACAACGATTTATGCATACGCTTGGCTTGTTCCCCTTGCTCTCTGGGGATTCCTGATGTGGAGGAACACTAAAGTCATGAACATTGTCTCCTACTCATTCCTGGAGATAGTGTGTGTGTATGGCTACTCCCTCTTCATTTACATTCCCACAGCGGTATGTATGGGTGAAGAGTGCCCCTCTCACATGTCCTGCCTGAGAAGATTTGCTGTTTCTTATAATATTGTTGATATTTGTTGAAAGTTTGGAGACTGGGGAATCTTTTGCTCTTTTTCTTGAAGCTTGTCTGGTGTAAAGGTGTCTTGTGGGTGCTGGAAAAGCCCAGGACACATCATTTCCCCAGAGGCAGCAAAACCAAGCAAGGTGCTGCTGGTGAGCCTGGCAGGCAGCCTCACAAATCAGGATGTTTGTGTCCCCAGGGAACACATGCTGATGGCTCCAAGGACAAGTTTCCCTGGCTGGGGACAGGCCTTGGAGGGAGTGGCACAATTGGGATTCACCCTTCATCACTGCTCTTACTCTTTCCTCCAATAAGAGATGTGTCAGATTTAGGCATGAGCTCATTTGTGCACAAACAGAAGTGACGACGGTGTCACAGAACACACAGCCTCTTTGCCAGCCTTTTGCAAGCCTTCTGCTGCCTTTTGCAGATCCTGTGGATCATCCCCCAGAAGGTGGTGCGCTGGGTGCTGATGGTGTTCTCGCTGTGCCTCTCGGGCTCCGTGCTGGTGATGACCTTCTGGCCCGCTGTCCGCGATGACAGCCGCCGCATCGCCGTGGCCACCGTGGCCACCATCCTGCTGCTGCACACCCTGCTGGCTGTTGGATGCTTGGTGGGACACTGCCAGTCCTTTTCCCTGATCTCTTATTTCCTAGGACAGGTGGTGTTACGGGACAGGGAAGGAAGGATTGGCTGGTTACAAGAAAACCTCTCTGGTGGTGTTTGCAGGGGTCCCAGGACGAGGGAAGAAATGAGAATCTTGACTCCATGTTTCAGAAGGCTGATTTATTATTTTATGATATATGTCATATTAAAACTATACTAAAGAATAGAAGAAAGGATTTCATTAGAAGGCTAGCAAGGAATAGAAAGGAATGATAATAAAATCTTGTGACTGCTCACAGCCTCGAGACAGGTGGCTGTCATTGGTCATCAAGTAAAAACAATTTCACATGCTGGGTAAACAGCTCTCCAGATCACATTCCAAAGCAGCAAAACATGGAGAAGCTGAAGCTTCTCATCTTCTCAGGAGAAAAGATCCTGGCAAAAGAATTTTTCATAAAATATGTTTGTGACAACCTTCCCATGTAAAAATTGCAGTTATTTTAAACATAGCAAAAATTGACGCCAGTGTGACCCTGCAGTGCTGGTAATAAATTCAATTATCAGTTATGGGGTCATAGAATATCTTCAAGTTGGAGGGGACCCATTAGGATCATCAAGTACAATTCACCTGGAATTCATCATAGTACCAGCAAAGCCTTAATCTTTATAGTACCAGTTGCACTTATTCCAATGAGTACTGTGCTTAGTCCTTTAGAACAATTGAACGTTCAATATAAAGTGTGTGCTTGGGAGTGTTAGCAGGTTTATGTTTTCATACACAGTAAGTGTTAGAAAACAGAAGACCCTGAGGCCATTGAAATACAGAATGAAAACTTGAATTATTTGTTTCCTTATTGCAGTGGGTAGAAGGGTGTCAGCCTGGCCTCAGTTTCCACAGCTTCCAGAGTAGAGGGATCCGGTTCCCCGCAGCTCAGAGTGCAGGGAGGTGACAGCAAAGCACAGTTCTTCCTGGATCTGCAATCCAGCCCTTTCCAGTGCAGGTCTTTTCCAAAGACCTTGGCTGCTAACAGTTAAATTTTAAGTGCAGTTCAGAGCACCATTTTAACTGACCATTTCTAATCTGATAAAAATAGAGAAATATTAAAATCTGCCATTTCAGTGCTGTGTTTGTACCTGTGTTTGATGGGTGTAGAAAGAAAGAGCTGGGATGAGGCAGCACTGTATGTTTCTCTGTAAATAATTTTTTTTCTCTGATAATGTAGGCATACTTTTTTGATGCCCCTGAACTGGATATTCCTGCACCTATTATCCCTGCTCACAATGGAACAACAGTAATAACAAAGAGTCACTAAATAAGGTGAGAACCTTATCTAAACTTCCTTTTTCTGCAGTCATCACAGACATCTTGAAACTTTTCCCCATCACTATGGTTGAATGGAAGGGGGTTTAACAGACTAATTTTGCTAAATGAGGTCTATAAATAAGTAAAATTTATTAACTTTGTTTCAGTTGTAAGTTTTAAGTGCAGATGTAAAAACTGAAAAGACTCTGAGGAACAGATATGTTATTTTCTTTGAAGTTTGATCTTGGCAAAGAAACTCATGTGTAAATAAATAATATACTCAGTCCCAGAGACCATTCCCTTATAAAAACGCAAAAGCATTTTAATTTATTTTGCACAATATATTTTAATTTATTCTGCACAAGTGAAATTTAAGCAATAAACTGTTATACTTTAGTTTTTCTTTCCTTTTAATATGAAAAGCAGATTGGGTTTTCCCCCCTTGATGTTTGAGACAGTGTTTCAGAGCAGCAGCCCTGTGTGGGGACATCTGTGTAGGCTCTGGGCAGGGCTGACTCAGAGCTGAGCCATCCATCCCTCTGCACTGCATTCCTTCTCTGGAATGGCTTTGAGCATTTGCTTCCTGCCATCCAGGACTGCTGCCAGCAGCGGATGACATTTGAATTCTGTTGGATAATTCTCTGGAGGAGGTCCGGGAACAGTCTAATAGCCAAGCCACTCCAAGTACACCAGCCACAAGTGTGTTTGTGAAAATCAGGGTATTTACTGAGTAGAAACTATATTAGATTTAAGATAAGTAATATTAAAAATAGCCAAATGTGCCTAGTGAAAGGCACATTAAAAAATTACACAATCCAATCATGCAAGTAAATTTTTTAGTGGCGTTTCCTCCTGCAAAATCTGTTTTCGTTCCAGATGCCTAATAAGAATCAATATGACAGTAATGGATTTTAGTACTGAGACTTAAATATGTGCCCTATTGTGTCCTTTAGTGAGGAGCTGAAATACTCACTGGAGTTATTTGTCTCTTTCAGATGACAGCACCAGTTTCTCCATCTAGACAGTAGTTTCTATTTAGATTATTTTTTCACTGAAGACATTGGAAACATCAAGGACAAGGGATGTGTTTTGCAGCAGGATGGACAGCGATGTCCCATGGACATACGGACATCTCCATGTTCCAGGAGGAGAGTGAACCAGTGATCCCAGTCTAGAACAGAAAGGGGTTGTTTTTGTTTGGTTGGGATTATTTTATGTTTTGTTTTTGCTTTTTGGGGGGAATTTGTTTTGTTTTTCTTTAATTCTGTGCTCACCACACTGTTTTACCGCTGAATAAAGCCTTCTGAAGGCGGTGTGATTTGTACTTTTTGTGCACAAAGCATCCTAACGCTCTGAAGCTGTGAGGAGGTTTGGTCCAAGGCCTGGTGTTGTGACAGGACTAGACTCCCTTTAAGTGGGCCCCTGCCGCCAGCGAGGCTTTCAAAGTGCAAATAAACGGACGTAACGCGGGCTAATGTGACAATTCCTTTCCTCGCCGCCCCGGGCTGCATTGTGTCCCCTTAGACACAGAGGAGACCCCAGGCCCCTCAGGCCGCCATAGCCGCGCGGGGAACACCGGGACTTGTAGTTCCCATTACGAGTAACGTCACTGACGCACTCCCGGGGAGCGGGAGTGCGCGCCCTCCCATTGGCTGCCGCCTGGGCGCGCGGCGGAAGTGTCGCGCGTCCCGCACGTGGGGCCGTTGGGCGGCGGCTTTGAACGGGCGGCCGGGCCGCGGCCATGGAGGGGGCGGCGGGCGGGCAGCGGGCGCTCCTCCGGCAGGTCGGTCCTCGGGCTGCGCTCCCTCAGGCACATCTCCCCCGCTCCCGGCTCTATTCTCCTCGCAGGCGCTGGGCTGGCGGATGGTGTCGGTGCCCGGCCTCCTCAGTGTGTCTCCCCTCAGGTTCTGTGGGGTGAGCCCCGCTCCCCTCACCCTGCGCACCCCTCAGGCGCTGCCCTGGCGGGTGCCGGCCCCGCTCCCATTGTCACCGTGCAGGCACTGCTCTGCCGGGTCCCGGCCCCCCTCCCTGTCCCTCCCATTGTCACCGTGCTGGAGCTGGGTTGGCGGGCCCCGGTCCCTCACGCTGTGTCCCCGCAGGTTCTGGGCTGGCGAGTGGCCGCCGCCGTGACCTGGTCCGTGCTGCTGCTGCCCCTCTGCACCGCGGCCTTCATCGTGCTCAGCGGCCTCGACCCGTTCCACCCGGTGCGCTGGATCTCCAGTAGGTGCCCGGCCGCGTTCTCCTGATTTTGCTCTCACGTGTTTGTGTTTCTGGATTTTTTTCCTACACTCTGTTGTTTTGTGTTCAGTCCCAGATAACGGGAACTGACGGTGGCATCGTGTTACACTTGTGTTTCGAATGGTTTTTGGCCTTTGAAATGTTTCTGTGTTACAACAGCAGCAGCCGCAGTCCACCCTAGGTAGGAATAAGTGTTGCAAGTTCATGTGAGTGTATCCCTCGCATAATTGCACAAAACAGGTGAAGTGCTTTAGTTGTCTTTTCTGAGTCCTTGGGCACACTTCCCCTTCCACCCTCTGCAGCTGCTGTTCCCTTAAACAGCTTCACTTTTCTCTGTGGTGCACTGAATCCTAAGGGAAATTCCTGAAGCAGCCACTGAGAATAACTTCCCCTGAGTGCCTGCAGTGAAATTTGAGAGTTACCTATCATTGAGCTGCTCCAGGCAGAGAGAATTGACTTCCTTCCTCCTGTGAAAATAGAAAGGCTCAAAAGAACCACTCTGTAAGAAATTTCTTCCCTTTTTGGTGTGACTGGATGGCTGCAGCTTTTCTTAAATGAATGGAAATGTGATATTTGAGCCACAGTTTAATGTTTGGTTTTTTTTAAACAAAATACTGAGTGTTCACTTATAAGAAAACCAGTTATAAGGGTGTCAAATAGTTTCTACGAAGTTTAAATTTGCTTTTGTGCAGAAATGTTGTGTAGCTGGGCAGACCACATGTGGGATTAGAAGTCCATTGACCATTACTCCCCTTTAAACATTCAGTGGATTATTTTCCATTGCTTAAGTGCTCTTTTCTGTTACTTACTGCATTGCTGATGTGTTATTGCAATTTTCTGAACAATAATATTTTTATTTTTTTAGATTCTTTCAATGATTTGTATACCTCTTATGTCATCTTTTGTATCTTCCTGATGTCTGTGGTGATAATAGTAATAAGCATCTTCAACGTTGAATTTTATGCAGGTGGGTTGTGTAAATTGTTGAACTGTCTTTGATACCTAAATTAGATAGGATGAGCATTTATAATTTAGTGACTGATCCTGACAATGGTGGGGTTTTTTCTCTATTTTAATGAAAGATTTCATTAGTAAGAGGTAAAAATGATTTTTCTGCTTTTATTTACAGTGGTGCCATCAATACCATGCTCTCGATTAGCACTGATAGGAAAAATTATTCACCCTCAGCAAGTGATCCATTCCTTTGTTCATGCTATCATGGGAATGCTGGTTGCTTGGTGTGCTACAGTCATGACAAAAGGGAGGTTCCAGTTTCTTGCTGTGTCCTGCACACCTTCAGAAAGGTAACTCTGTGTGTGTGTCAAAGATAAACAAAGAGCTTTTATTATAAAATGTATTTACTGATAGTTTATTTCAAAAAGAATCCCAAGAATTTGGGTACTCTCAAAACCCAATTATATGTTGATTCCCTTTATTAAAGGACAAAAAGTGCTCCCCTTTGTAAATGTTACAATGCAGAGAGAACTGGGCCAGAAAAATTACATTTCCAGGATTCTTCATGGATTCTTCATTCTTGATGACAACTTGGCTGTCACTCGAACTAAGTCCTGGTCTTGTGGTTAATGGCATACATTTCATACATAAATTACAAAAACAGGTGGTGGGATTCCTACTTTAGCAAAAAACTTGCTGAGATATCATCAGATGTACAGATCAGCAAAATCAAGCTTCTGATTTGAGTTTCCTAAGGCTTGAATAGCTTTTTGTTTTGAACTCAGAATTGATTCTAAGTTTTCTATTTTAGCCCAGAAGATGCTGTTCCTCAGATGTGCCTAAATGAGTATCACCTCTTCTTTCTACTTTCTGGAGCTTTCTTGGGATACAGCTACAGCCTTTTCTTTCTTATTAACAACATGAATTATTTGCCATTTCCAATCATACAGGTAAGAGCTTTAAGCATCTTTGTAGAAAGACATGTATAAGTGAAACAGTGCTCAAAAAAAGCCTGGATAATTTATGAGTGTGGCAGCAGGAGCTGCCTGTGTGCAGCTGCTGTCACTGGTAGATGAAGTGTACACCCAGCTTTAAATGCCAGCAGTGTTCATCCTACTCCTGCTCAGCTCTTTTTAAATGAACACAGAAATTGAGATGCTGTGACTCTTAACATTTAGCCTACAGCCCTCTGGTGCCTGTTAAAAGCTGGCTGAGGTGGCAAGTGAACTACAGGAAAAAGACAATGTGCACAAACTGGGGCTATCAATTCCAGGAACTGAAAACAAAGGTCACCTAAAAGCTGAAAATCTTGTCAGTTAAAAAAAAAAACCTTCAGTTTAAGTCTAAATAGCACATTAAATCTGGCTTAGAGCTCAACATCCAAAGCTTTTTGTGTGTGTAGCACTATGGAAACTGAAATTCCATTAATTCCTCCGGAGGAGTCCTGCAGAAACCTGTACCAGTGTGAAGCATCACCTTAAAAATATTTAATAACATTAATAAGCCTCACAGCAGCCATTAGCTTTGCCTGATTCCCAGACTGACACAGTCCAACCCATTTGGCAAGAGATGTCTTTAACCAAGGTTGGTTGTGTTATAGTGGAAAACATGTGTGCTGCATTTTGCTGACCATTCATCAGCAAACCAAGCAGCATTTTGGCAGTGCTGTAGTTAGAATATTTAGAAAAAAATTATATTTCAATATTGTTAATTCTCTTTTTTGTTGTTGTTGTTTCTTTGGGTTTTTTGTTTGGTTTTGGTTCCCCCCCTTTTTTTTTTTTTAATGCAAGTTAGTAAAATAAAAAATTAAATCACTTTGGTTGCATTTGCATAGTTTCATTTTCATGGTTTCATTTGTCAGCTGGGTTGCTTCAATAATTTGGAAACAGATGTAGTTTATTTATTTGGAGGAGAGCATCAGTGTTATGTTGGTTTTGCTGCTTGGAGGATTACTGACTCTGGAACTTGTGTCTGAATTTTCCCTGTATTTTAATTGAACATTTAGAATGTAAATGAAATCTAGTAGATTAAATATGCCCTTTTTTTTCCCTTTATTTTGCATTAGACAGGATTATTTTGGTTTGTTCCCTTGTGTATTGAGTCAGTCTACCCCATTCTTCATTTTCACTGCTACAAGCAGGAAACAGGATAAGAACTAGAAAGGATTATGAAATGTCAGGAAAGATTGGGAGCATAATTAATAAATGTAACACCTGGAATTACCTTAAATTAAGTTTTTAATTGATCTAGACTTCAGGCTTCCAAGTACCTTGTCCTTTTTTGTTGTATTATTTTCATTAACTGTTTCATTGATTAGTTCTGCATGTGGAATACTAAACTATTTATTTTGTTTGGTTTTAGCAATACAAGTATTTACGTTTCAGAAGATCTTTGCCTCTCCTGATAAAACACAGTTGTGTGGAATCACTGTATTTTGTTAGAAACTTCTGTGTCACATATTACTTTTTTGGTAAGGGTTCCTGAAATTCTCTTTTTTTTTTAATTTGTAATTCCTGTGTTTGAAAACTTTGATCCATCAGGCTTTGGACTGCTGCTTCCATTGCCTGGTAGTGGAGCTGTGGTGTCCCAGAGCTGAGCCTGGCACTCCAGCAGTGGGCAGGACTTCACTGTAATGTGTAATGTTGCTGTACCATCCCATTTTTTAGGCAAAGATCAGCACTTTGGCTTTGCTCTCAGGTGCCCTGTGTATTATTTGGAGGGAGGCAGGATGGCCCCCTCCCATGTGAAAATGGAGTTTGGTCTGTGGTAAACAAAATCTGTGCTGATGAAGATGATTGCACTGGACTTTGTAAAAATCAGGAATTCTTTGTTAGAGTTGTAATTATCCTCCTAAATGATGTCAAAATATGCAAGGACTATTATCCCTTTATTTACATCAGGGGATAAATTAGATGTATGGTGGTTCTATATCAGATTCCATTAAGTCTTTAAAAGCACTTTGCTGCTGCCTGGGCTGTAGTGAAAATTAATATTAAATTACTATTAACCCTCTTTTGTTAGTGAGGAAACACAATTAACTCACTGCTGAGAGGCAGCAATAAAAGAGAAGGTCTACATCTCTCAGTGTACAGCTGCTAGCCTGAAGCCTTTTTTCATTTTCTTTTTTGTGTTTCTTGTCACAAAGTAACCCCAAAGGCAGATTGTTTCCTTGTCCATGTGAGTTAGAAGACCAGTCTCTTGTCTCTGCATGAATTCTATTTTTATGTTCTTTTTTTTGGCTTACTCTGTGTGTGTTTTGTAGTGTTGTATTTGTTTCAGAGTTTCTTTTTGAACCCCTAGGTTATATCCCAAAGGTATGGATATGTACCACGATGGGCCTTCATACAGACAGGTAGGTAGCACATTGTGCTGGAAACTGGAATATTCTAGAGAGGTTCCTTTGCTGAGGAAGTGCAGCTGGGCAGCAGGACTCAGTTCTTTGCCTCCCTACACAGAATGTGGGAAGCTCTGGCCATTTCTGAAATGAATCCTAAAGGAACCAGCATCCCCTTGTAGGAACCATCTTGTCATTAAGATAGTAATTAGGAAATTACCTTTTTTTTTTTTTTCTGTAAGTCTCTAAAGTATTAGAAAAGGTAAACACTCCAGATTGCATTTATGAGTTTTATCTGATTTTCTATGGTGTTTTTTTGGGGGGGAGGGGTGGGGAGGATATCCTTACTTTTTTATGACTGTTGTCTGTTTTAAAATAGGGAAGCTAGAGTCTTAATATGTTAATTGGCTAAAACTGTAGTCATTATTAATTAATATTTATTTTCCTTAATTTCCTTAATTGTTCTTAATAAGAATACTAAAATACTTATATCCTCTTGGTTATTTTATCTGCAGTAAATTACATCCTCTTGACACTCTGAGTGGCTTATTGGATCTCTCCTTGTTTTACCATACCTGGCTGAGTGGTGTGTTCCTTCTGATGACCTGGTACATTGCTTGGCTGCTCTTCAAAATCTATGCCACAGAGGTCAGTACTTGTGACAGTGCTCCAGTTACATCACCAGCATGGCACAGATAATTCTTTCATTTCAAAAGCAGTTCTACTAGGAAATAACTCATAGTTCTTGAATTTTCACAGCATGCACTACAGACAGTAGCTGATAACTGAATGGTCAAGAGAGGCCTGGCATTAATTGACTTTCTTCTCATAGAAAGACCTGTGCTCCTTACAAAATTCATGTTTTGTTCTTGCCACCACTTCCTCTTACTCCTCTGATTCTGTTTCCAGATCTTTCCTTAGAGAGGAAAAAATCGTTAATCTAACTTGATTTTAATTTTTTAAAATTAAAACACTATGAGATTCTTGATAAAAGGGAAAAAAAAGTGAGGTTTAAATCTTGGGTCAATGTATTGGTGCAAAGTACTCATGGAATGAAATGGCAAATACAGTGCTGCTAGGGTGTTTAATTAGCTTTAATTAGAAAGGTGTAGTTGTTGTGACTACATTGAGAAAAGATCAGCAATGAGTCAAACATGACAACAGCTCTGAGGTGTGAGCAACCTGTCTCAAAGGATAATAACAAGCACCATGAACACCTTGTCAACATCTCTAATTACTGTATTACTTATAAAACTATGGAAGACAAAAGAAATCATCCATCTGTAAAAGTAAAAAATGGACTTTGCCCTTTTGGCTGATGACAAAAGATTTGTTAATCCACATGGTATTGTTTTTCTTAATGAGCTAAATAACTTCCACAGCTGCTTTTAAATATTTGCATAGTGTTAACTGAAAATTCAGGAAATTGTGAGATTAGTCACATGAGCACATTTATTTGAAGATAAAGATATCTGGATTTTCTGTGATTTCTCATTTTTAAATGAAAGGAGTAACTCTTTTTGTTTCTGTGTTAGAAATCCCAGGCCAGTTTACTGGTCTTTCATAAGATTTTTTTGTGCTTTCCTCTGTATAACATAAATTTTGATGTTTGTATTTAGAGTCATCATTTTCCCATTCAGCCAACATTTGCTCAGGAGACAGACCAGTGCCTGCCTAAAATCTTAAACAGCAATCCTCCCCTCCTCATAAAGGTAATTGAACTCCTGCCTCTTCCTGACAGGTGTGTGCTGAAAAGGTGTTTTTCAGAGCATCCAGTCACATCTTCCAGGTACCAGTTCTGGTCACTGAGGTGTTAGTTCCTTGAGAAGCTGCCTCACAGCACTCATAGGCTGTTGCTTTTAATGATGAAAATTTGTTTAGTGGTGACATCTGCTGGTGCTAACCATGCTGTTACTGTTAGCTGAAGATTCATTTTGTTAGAGGTAAGATCTGTGTCCAGCAGAAGTCTCATGGGGTGTACTGATGCAAAACCAGCAGCTTATTGGAATTCAGGTTTTTGTGACTCAACTTTGAGTCTTGTCACATAAGCAGGTGTTTTCTTAAACCTTTGTACTCTCAACATCTTGTCCCTGCAACATATATTTGAGAACACATATGTGTTCTCTCTTGAAATTGAAAATATTAATATTTAAATATGTATATAAATATGAAATATTTATATTTCATATTTAGGTTGGAAGTTGGGTTTCTTTTTTGTAAAAGGCAATAGTAAAAAGCTACTTAAAACCTGTGAGTAAAGAAGAATAATTTTGGTCTATGGTAAACATTAATAGGACTTACTGATTATAACACTTAGAAATTGGAGATCTCATTTAAGAGGTATTATGTAAATAAAGATAAGAATATTCTCTTGCACATGTAAATTCTACCTTTACTGATTTTACAGATTTCTGATAAAGCTGGAGATATAATAGGCTGTAATACCTTTTTAAGGTTTGATGCATTATCTGAGGATAGGTGGGGAAGAGTTAACCACAAACAATTAAAGGAACAGGAAATCTAATACATGATCTCAGATGTCATTAAAATGTCAAATATATAATAAGGTTTTGAATATTGTGAGAAATCTGGTTATTTTTAGTTTGGCACATTAATTGCTTGATCACAACAAAAAGCAGTGGTAGGTTGGTCCCATAAGGCACTGACCCTAAAACCGTAGTTGAGTTCTGGTTTGCAAAACCAGTTCTTTTCTTAGACTTTTTAGTGTCTTAATATGTTTCTGCCTGAGCTATTAGAATAAAACAAGTGTTAGATCTTCCTGAACTCCTGAGAATTGACATATCACTAAAGCTCTTAATAGCTTTGCAGCCCCATCCAGGGTGGTTTTGGGCATTTGCCTCCAATTCTCTTTGTGTTACATGACTGGTTTTAGCCAGTGTGAACTCATTCTTTGGTAGGGATTGATTTTGTATGGATAACTACATATTTTTAAGCAAATACTGTGGATTTTGCATGCACTAAAATATTTTCCTTCCTTTGCAGTTTTTAGCCTTACAAGACTTGATGTTACTTTCCCAGTATTCTCCTGTTCGACGACAGGAAGTCTTCAGCCTTAGTCAGCCAGGTAATTATAAAAATTATTTTATGTTGATTCTTTTTTTTTTTTAAAATCATTAGTCAAACACTCTTAGAAATTATGTAGTGTTGTAAGGTATGCTGCATAAGCCAGGAGCCTCTTCCCTGTGGTGCCTTTTCCAAAAGGCTGCTTAATCAGCTATATTCATATTTTTTCACCTGCTAAACTCAAACCAGTTGAGTTTAATGGATTTAAATGACAGCCAGGAGGAAACACAGGATTTTGAAAGCTGGGCCCACGTCACACCACCAGTGAGACAGTCCAGACTGGATAACCTAACAGATGTGTATGGAAGCTGAATGTTGAGGTGCGAGTGAGTGAGGGGAAGTCAGGTACAAATACTGACTCACCACTGCAGCTGTGAGAGCAAGCACTGGCTGGAACTTCAGTTAGTGCACAGTCCTTTTGCTGTACTCAGATATGGCAGAGGGGGTCAATTAAAACTGCTTAGAAGCCCTCAGGGACTTTTTGTAGCACCTTATCAGGAATTCTAGTGTTTGTACTGCTTCACAACTGTGTTGACATCGCCACTGGTATTTGTTCATTTTAGCTGTTCGGTGATTTCAGATCTGATGGGCTCAACTGCCTGTGTTGCCTGCTTGCTTAGCAGGTTTCACTGAGCTCTTTTTAGAGTTATCCATTGAATCTGTGCATGTTTTCATCTTCTCTCAGCACAAACAAGCTGTCACAGTGGAAATGCCCTGTGGCGTTTTAGAAGCTGTGTCTCTGTGACAGTGAGGCTCCTGCTGAGAGCACATGGGCACTGTCAGAGGGATGCAGGGAGGAGCAGCTGGGTTAAACTCTGCTCTCTGTGTGCACTGCCAGGGGGGCACCCACACAACTGGACTGCAATATCCCGGGAGTGTTTGAGTCTCCTCAGTGACCTGACTCAGAGGCTGATTGCACAGCAGGAAGCAGCAGCAGCAAATGGGAGAGCAAAGCCACCAGTGGGAGAGCTGAAAGTACCTCCTCAGACTCCAGGTATGTGAGGAAGTGGTCATAAAGATTTGTAAAGCATGAAGGTAGCAATAGATACCTTAGTCTCAATGAAATTTTATGAGGAAAATGAGGGATTTCTGCAAATAAATACAGACAAAAAAGATCCTCCCCCAGTTAATCTTAGGTATTTGTGTTGAAGTAATCCCAAAATAGCTAGAAAACTTGCAGTTATCATGTTTACTCAGTTTGTTTACTTGTATGATATTATATTCAATACAGTGTTTTTTCCATGCTTGCATGAATAAAAAAAGTCTGATTATCACAGTTTCAGTAAGTGGTTCAACACAGCACAGGGAGAATTTAAGTCTTGCCAAGAGATGCTCTGTAATTTGCATAACTGCTCTTACGATTAGTTTAAGATGGTAAAATTAGGTTCTGTTTATGTTTGTATGATTCACTAATATCACTGTAGAGTGGGGAAAGCCCAGTCTGACTCCTGAGCTGTGAGCAGCCTCCAGGCATTTTGAGTGTTTCACATGCCAGACTTGGGCATCATTCCTGGCAGCACAGCTGTGTTAGCATGAGGCTGCCAGGTAATGGAATCCCTTAGCAGGCAGTGCCCTGGCAACAGCAGGCACTGTTGGTGTGCCACAGGTGAATTTCTTCTCGTGCTGCTGATCCTTGGATTTGCAGACAGACATGCCTTTTCTTACATGCCAATCAGAATGACTTTTCATTCTTCTATGGACAGCTTTTTTCTAGTACTTAATGCTAAGAGCCCACTTTATGTGCATATGTATCAGGGTGTTGTAATGTTAGCTAGCAGGAGTAAAATAAATAAATCCAGAAGATTTATTTAAATTTATTTTTATATTTATATTTATTTTCTCATCACTTGCTCTTTTTAAGCTGATGAACTTTGAAAATGCTCCATGCTTATGTTGATGTGTACTTTACAAGACCAGAGTGCTGACCACGTCCTTTCATAATAGCTCTGATACAGAAGTTGTGGAAATAGCAATCAAATAACAAACCCATCTCCTGTGTCACTGTGCCAGCCTGTTGTCTTCATGCAGCGTGTTCTTTGTCACTAGGAGCTGCTGGGATAGAAGATATGTCATTCCAGTCACAGAGGTCCAACATTGTTCTCAGAGCCTCCATGTCTCCCCTGGTTAAGCCATCCCTGATGCCTGTGAAGACATCTCCTGGCTCTGATGTTGGTTCACCTTTCAGCTCTCCTGCTTTAAGTTACAAGATGGGAGTTGTGGATGTAAAATCTCCTTGGCATGGAACAGTCCAAAGTCCCCATGTCATGAGGAGGGGACCAAAGCTGTGGACGTCGGTTTCAGGTAGAGATTCTTCCACAGCACTTGAGCCTCAGAGCCATATAAATGTAGTAGCCTTGTCAGTGGCGAGCTGCATTATGAGGATTAAGGTGACAGCAATCAGTTTTTCTGAAGATACTGTATTTTTTTTCTTGCAGATCAGCAAATGAATGGTTCCCACCATGAGTCCTCCCCAGTGCTCTCTGCTGCAAGAACTGGCAGCGAGGCAGTGCAGCCAAGATTTATTTACACATGGCTTCAGAACAAGCAAGAACAGGTGGAGTAAAATTTCAATGCATAGGGGTGGTGCAGCTTAGGTGATACCTCTCTGGAAGAATTTTCCACTTTAGGGAATGAATGCTTTCTTCTCTACTTAGCTTATATACCACAAATCCTTCCCTCCACTCCCAATGCCTTTATGCTGTGTGAAGGTGGTGGGGTTGAGAAGGGCCAACTGTGCATGCCTTTAATAAATGCAGATGATATATTTAATCCTTTGTTTCTTTTCAGATAAAAAACTTCTTGTCCAAACGGGCGTTGATAATGTATTTCTTCAGCAAGGTAAGGGTGGTCTTGTGTTTGAGACACAGGTAATTGCTTTAAAACCTGTATTTTCATCTAAAGCTTTCCATAAGTACAGCTTCTTCCTTGCTGTGGGTTTCACAGCAGGATTGTCCCATACCAGCAGAAAATAAGAATTACTGTGTTTTTTGAAGTAATCTGATTAGAAACTGTGTTTTACTTAAAGTGTTCTTAGCCCTTGAACACTAGCTAGTGTATATCCTTTTTTCCCTCCTCAATTACAGCTGTAGCATTGTGGGCAGCTTCTGCCCAAAAATAATTTTACTTCAGATCAGATTTTTCTGGCTACTTCCCAAGATCTTTTGGCCTTGCAGGTCTGTTCTGAAAGCTGCAAGTTTGGCAATATTATTTATAAAGTGCACTCACAGCACTTTGGTTTCTTTCTCAGCACCCAGAAGCCTCCATCCAGGCTGTCTTCTGTGATGCCCAAATGCACATCTGGGCTTTGGAAGGTAAGTGGTTTCCAGGTGATCCACTCTGTTGGTTCATGGAAAACTCTCTGCGCTCTGTGCTTTATAAATGTAACAATAAAAATCTTTGAAATGCTTTTGACAAAAACACAACTGCATTTCAGACACCAACATGACTCAAGTCTAATTCACTTGTTGGTTTTGAGATCCCATGGGAGATCTCTTACTTTATGTTCTGTACAGATTCCTAAACTTGATTTCTGGTGCTTCTCTCTCATGTGAACCCATGTATCACTTTTACATTTTTTCTACTAACAGATTTATGATGCCTTTTTACAACAACTTTTCTGACTAAAGGCTCTGGGTCTTTGTTTATCAGAGAGCTGAGGGAGGCACTCAGATAATAACTTAGCAATTAAACAAAAAGATGGTTTGCAGAGAATTAGAAGAACAATGACAGTATGAAATTACATTTTGGATTTTTATTGTTTCTTTCAAAGTTGTGAGTAAATACTGATATTGATAGAATCTTCTATTACATTTGACTGTGCAAAGTTGATCAGTTTCCTTGGTGATGTGTTTTATGAGCTGATGTGCCATGCTGTGTCAGATTGAAGGTGATGGCTTGGGATGTAGAGTCTGGAGATGGGAATCACACATAATTTTTATATAATCTCTCTTGCTTTACCAACCTCAAGCTATTATACACCTGTCAAACCAGTGAGTGGTCCAGAGCTGAGGTGACTTTCAGCTGGCAGCAGCAAGTCCTGAGGAATTCCAGCACATTGGTGGAATCTTCAGGCAACACCATAATCTTTGATACTGAATTGTCACCTTTTGAAGCATTAATTACAACAAATTTCTTTTTTTTTTTCAGGTCTGTCTCACTTGGTAGCAGCCTCCTTCACTGAAGACCAGTTTGGAGTTGTCCAGACTACACTGCCAGCTATCCTGAACACGCTACTGACTCTTCAGGAGGTAAAACTGTTAACTTTTCCTTGCTGCAAGGCAAGTTTAGGAGAAGAGGAGTCTTGTTGGTTTTACATAATAACCTTGCTGACTAGTCATAACATTGAAATTGCTGCCACTAAAACAGCTCTTCTGCAGTTAATCTAACCAAAACAGCTGGCTGCCACTATGTACACTATGAAACAGCTGAATAAAAAAAAAACCTTTTGGTTTTAAAATGTGAAAGGAGAAAATATGCAATGTTTTATTTTAAAGAAATGCTACTGTGTGCTCAGTCGAAGAGTTTATTTCAGGGATGCAGCAATTCTAATACTGTATCATTTGCAGAGTTAGAACTTAATCTTTATTTGTTGCACACATGGAGCACTTGGAGACATTGCAAATCTCAAGAGATAAAATCTGTATCTCTGCTAATAGTGAGACACTACTCTCAAATTACTTGAGATGTTTGTGTAATCTGTTTTAAAAAATCCAGATTTATTTCCAAGGCTATCCATGTCCTAGTAACCTAACCATTTTACACTGCCCTAATGGAGGTTCTTGGAAAGAATTTAAAGTTTATTAAAGTTTTTCAGTGTAAGTCATCTATTCCAAGAACAGGCACCAGGGGGAAAGAAAGCCAATGCCCTTGTTTGTGAAAGAAACAAGTCATAATACAGGACAGAATTGTGTTTCTCCTGCAGCATGTGATGTTCTTAGCTTAAGACTCAGTAACAGAATCTAATTTCACAGAACTTGGTTCTCTGTTCCTGTGGATGGCTGGGAAATGCTCAGCCTCCAAAACATTTTTGTGTGTCTTGGTGGAATTTCTGAACTTGCACTTTGTTTTTGCTTTATTTGACACAAACATGTCTCTAGTTACATTATGAAATAATTGAACAGATGACAGGAATCTGTTTGTTGTTCTCATCAGGTCGTAGACAGACATTTCAAACTGCCACATGTTTCTAGCAAACCTCCCCGGATTTCAGGGAGCCTGGTGGACACATCCTACAAAACACTACGATTTGCACTTAGAGCATCTCTGAAAACAGCCCTCTACAGGATAACTACTGTCTTTGGAGAACACTTGAAGTAAGAACGTCCTCATGATTGCTTCCTTGTTAAATTTAGTTTAATTAATGTTATTGTAGGACCTGTGAAAAATCAAAATTTAGGGAAAAAATTGCTTTTGGTCATTATTATAATGTGGTATTTTAGGGTTTTTTTTTTTGTGAAAACTTAAAAAGTTCATGTGTAGATATATGGTCCCCCTTCAAATTTATTATTCATAGATTTCTGGACATTTTTTCTTAGTGACTTTTCATGAACTCTTTAGAAGCAGTTCATGAATACCACTTGTTTAATAAATCTGAGCTGCTGAAAAGAACATAAATCAACTAGAGGCAATTGTTCTGCAGGGGGAAAATCCTATGAGGGGTCCAAATAATGAAATTCCATTGCTGCCTGGTTGTCTAACATATCTTCCTTAGCCACTCTCCCAGCAGGCAAACTTCCATACTTGGCCTTAGAATATGTGGGACTGGAACTTCCTGTAGTATCTGCCCATCTCTCCCTCTGGGGATGAAATGTCCCTCAGTTTAGAAGTGCTCAGTATACAGGAGGGATCATTTTAGGAGATTCTTTCTTACCTAAATCATCCTTGCAAGATAATCAGTTGCTGTTTAGAGGTAAGGAAATGGGCAAGGTTTCCTGGTATAGGTATTTTTTAGAAGCTGTTGAGGATAAGAATTGACAGTTTCAAGGGTTAATATGCTTCTTTGTCTTAGATGGTTTTTCATAAAATTTAGCTTCAGTGTAATTGATTTCAATGCACACTCAATTTTGGCATGAGACTTTATTTTTGTGCTGTATTACTTCTAATGTAAAATATTCTGCATTCATTTCTAGTGCTGTACAAGTGTCTACAGAACATAAGAAAAGACTTCAGCAATTCCTGGACTACAAAGAATAAATTTTGATGCAGCTATGGTTGGTTTTTTTCAAGACTCTTGCTAAGAAGAAAGTGGGACTAATGAGGCTTTCTGCTTTGGCTTTTTGGAAAAGCATATGGAAGTATAAGTTGCAGAAAAAAACTTTTAGAACTGTAGAAGAGTTCTTATGGGTTTGGATCATTTTTTGTATAATAAAACTTGTAAAATTCATCTTGCCTTTTTTTAATATCACTTACAAATGAGAAAGTGCCAGTTCTTCTTTCTAGGTAAGACTATGACATTTAAGATTGCCAGAGTTATTTTGACACTCAGATCTTTCATTATTTTTCACACTGTGTTCTTTCCCTACTCTCTTCTCTTAAGGGGCTGAGGAGAGATTCATGTAGATACTTAGTGCTTAAGTGCTTCATAAATTTAGTTGATAACACTTCTAGATCAAGAGTGGAGTTTAAGTGTAGGAAACAGATGTGCCCAGGAATAAAACATGCTGCTCCTCTGTAAGCTGGAAATGTTTCTTCTGAGTAAAATGGGTGTGCAGAAAGGCATTATTAGCACGCAAATACTGCCTGGAAAGGGAGCAGCTCAGATTTTATCTTTAAGGTGACTTAGCAAACCAAGTTCTGATCTATACAGAAACTTACAGGATACAGTACTGCATTTAGCAAAACTCCCAAGTAATGATACTGGGAATTAAAGTTTAGATCAACAGCTTTCTGTTCAGGGGGTAGGAAGGATGTGTGCAGCACATCCAAATTTTTCAAAATGGTGTACATTATTGGTAGATTCCGGTGAAAAACACTATTTCTTTAAAGCTTTTAATCTGAAAACCTATCTAAATAATTTGAAAATTAACTACCCAGTTTTTAAACAGACTCCAGTTACTGTGATACCTATATTTGAAAATGTGTGGATATGAAGATGAGAACAGTAAGCCAAATGGTCTTGCAAATGAATTTAGTTTGATAAGAGGAAACAAAATTATCATTTTCCTTCAGTGCTGTTAATCCTATGGTTTTTGTTGTGTTGTTTTTCTGTTTTTTTTTAACAGAGGACCGAAGATTTGAGGATGGCCATGGTGTTAGTTATGTTGGTGTGATGTAGCTGTGTATTAATAGGGTGTCTGTAAGGTTTGGGTAAAAGAGAAACCCCTGAATCTCCAGTGAGACCTGCATATTGCTTTCTTCAGTACAGAGAGGTAATTGTTTTGTAACGCAGACACTGCAGATGTTAGATTTGGTAGTGAAAATGAGAATTATATTATTCTTTTTGCATTGAGATGGCCCATAGCACAGGCAGTAAGGTGATAGATAGCCTTTCACAATGTTTAAAGATTAAGCTAAAGCTTCTCAATGCTTGACTTCTACCACAGGTAGAAGCCTTTTGACTTGCCTGACTTATTAAATAATTTATTTTGCATATTTTTTGGCATTGCAATGTGCACCTGATGCTTTAGCTGGTACCTCAGGTGTAACTGGCAACCCAAAGAGTGCAGATGAAAGTTTCAAATAAATTTTTCACAGTTTTGAACAGGTGCAGTATTTTTTTATTGCTGTAGTATTTTCTGCAACACTCCCACAGCCATAAACTGCAAGTTCTAATTAAGTGTTACAGTTCTGAACAACGGGCTTAAAATGTAGATGACTTTTTGATGGCAAAGTGGTTGAGGTCTGTCCTTGTGTTGCAGCAGAGATTTGCACATATCTGCTAATGTGTGTGTGATTCATGGCATTCTCCCTGTGACAGAAAAGCTTTCAAAAGCTGATTGCTTTGTGGTTTCTTTAACAGCTCCAATATTTAAAGAGCTGAAGACTTTTTTTTTTTAGCCTTAACTTAAAAGCGCATCTTTAACAATATCTCATGCCTGTGAATCACAGTGTACAAGAATATAAAGTGTATGTTGGGTGCCCTTTGAAGTTGAGTAACTGATAACATCTTACTCTGGTTTTGGCTTTGGGAATAATTCTCTTCCCCTGGCAAACTGTGGTGGTATTTCAAGTCTTTTTGTGTACTTTTGTCTTAACATAAGAATCAGTCTGTGAAGCCTCTGTGAGGTAGGGAAGAGTCTCCTGAGTTCATTTCTGCATTCTGGGATTGAGGGAAAAAATAAAGCCTTTTTACAGTTGGTTTCTGTGTAGCTGCAACTGAACTGGATCCTTCAAGCCTGATATTTTTCATCTGTTTAATCATCTCAAAGCTGAGCTACATCTTGTTGCTGGATTGCCTGCTGCATGCACAGGTGAAACAGTATTCTGGTAACCTTGTGAACAACCTGCCTCTCCCACAAGTGAACTGCAGTCAAGAGTACCTGAAATAATATCCACTGCAGCTCTGGAGAGGTACGTGGTTGATGGTTCAGATCCATGTTCCTGTTACAGTGGAGTAATGAAACAGAGGCTTAAGCTCCTGAGCATTCAGTTATAAATCCAAAAAAACCCAATCTTGCTTCATTTTCTGAGATACAGCTTTGAAAATTCAGACTGTGGGTGGACAAATGCAGAGGCCCTGGTCCTAGAAGCTCTTGCACGCTGCTGTATCCACGGGAGGCAGGCAGGACTCGCTCCCTCAGCAGGAGCTCTGCCACTTTGCAGAGTTGTCCCGGTGCCAGTTGCGGCTCCAGGCCTGAATGCTCCTTGAAATGAAGTGGTTTCGATTCTGTTGCTGCGTGCTTTGAACAGAGGCTCCATTGTGTGTGCCCTGTTCGGTGTCCTGAGGCCTGCAGCAGCCATCTTCCCTGCTCCCACCTGCTCCTGCAGCTCCCAGGGCAGCCCGGGAAGGCCAGGCTCCGGCTGATGGATGTTTTGGTACCTTTCAGTCACAGGCAAGTGGTGCAGGCTGCGGGCTCTGTGCTTGCCAGGCCTCCCCCAGCTCCTGCCCGTGGCCACCCGTGGGATGGGTGCTCTGCCTGGGGAGGGCCTGGTGCACTGGGGGTGGGAGGAGGTATGGAATCCATAGGAGGTGGCCTCAGGAGCACCCCTGGCTCTGGAGGTGCTTTCCCACATGCAGTGCTCTCCCCTTTCCCTGTGGGATGAATGGTGGCAGCTCGCAGTGCTTTGCCCTATTCAAGCAGGTGTGTTGGAGCTGCAGGGCTTCACACACCCATGGCAGCCACGTTCCCACCACTCCCATCACCACTTCTGCCCAAAGATGCAATAGAACAGTGAAAATCTGTGAGGAATCACTACAGACACCACACTGCAAGTTGAGAATCCTCCCCACTATCACCATATCCTCCTCCCTCTGTGGTCTTTGATATTTTCCATCACCAGTACTGTGTTCATGTATTTGCTGTGTGGGTTAAATGCATTTGGGTGCTGTGGACATGCCTGGAATGTGGTTTGCCAAGCTCTTGTGTTGTAAGGGGATGTAGAATGTTGCTTTCCTTTGCTGCAGACTCATGGTAGAGATTTGCATCTGGCAGATTTGCCACAAATAGCACAGAATAAACAAACAGTGCAGCTTCCTTGTGTCTGAGGGAGCAAAGCCTGCACCATGCTCAGATTTCAGAAAACAAAAAAATAACCTAGAGAAGATATCACCTTTCTGTCCTTAAAAAAAATCTTGGGACTACAGTAGAGCTAGTCAGTCAGGAGACAGATGAACATGGGGTCTCTGGAGCCTGCCATGAGAACAAAACACAAATTCAAGTGGGAATAGTTCCCTGTTGGATATGCAAGCTGATTCATCGAATAAATGGTGATGGCTCAGGAATTTCCTCTTCAGTTTCTTTTCAGTTCCTACAGTAAGAATTGCAGAGAAAACTCTGGCCTAAGCCACATGTATGTACTCATGCAATCATCAAAGGAACCAGTGCTGAGTGTACTCTGAGTTCCTCTCTACCCCTGCCCAAAACACACAAAAAATGACAAGCTTTGCCTTTCACTTCTTGAATAACTCCACTTTTAAATCTGACTCCTAAAACACAGGGCTGGGGTGGGCTGTTGTATATAACTGCATCTTGTCTGAAAAGGTATGACAAGAGCCCTGGAGGAATTTTGCAGGAATTAGGAATGGAAATATATAACTGCCTGTGAGTCAAAGATTGTTGAGGGTTATGTGTAAGCATCATTCTCTGCTCTTGCTAAGCAAATTCTAGTTGTGGGCTTACTAGTGTTTGAAGTCCAGGGCAAGCTCTGAGAAGCAGGGAGATGGAGCAGTAGCTCTGTATGGCACTGGGTTTCCTGTCTGCTCACTGCCAGAGGTCACTGCCCAGAGCAGGTCCAGGCTGTGGACCCTGTCAGGGGTGGTAAAAGTTTTGGGTTGAGCATGGCTGCATCTCAAAGTTGGGTACTGAGGGCTTTTGTCTTTGCACACACCTGCAGTCAGTTCTGGGAAAGCTTTATCAGCAATCACAATGTGTTTTAGGAAGAGAAAGTCCACTCTTGTAATTAGTGCAAGCTGAAAACTGCCAGGGAAATAGGGGTTTGTCTTTTTTGTGCTTTGCATAGAGTTCCTGTGCACCACTTCAGCTCTTCACAGGTGGCCACTTTGCAAGTCTCCCAGATTCTGCATGTTCTGTTTGGGACACCAAGGGTTGAATTTAACCAATGGAACTGGAAATGAGTTTTACCACAGACAATGATGGGAAATGCTAAATAACCTGGAGTGAAGGGGAGGGAAGCAGTCAATATTTGTCACAAGTTTAGCACTCAAACTGAAGATTTTGGCTTCTGGGCCCCTGTTGTAAAATGGGGTTTAGCCTAACCCCACCCTCCCTCACCTCCAGTGATGATAATGAAATGTTGGTGTCCAAATCAGTAGGCTGCTGCAGTGATGGACACCAAAGAAATGCCCTGGAGTAAATGAATAATTCTGTATTCTGCACAGGGCTTGGCTGGTGTTCAGTAAATACATTCACTGTGTGGCCCAGACACTGTGCCAATGAAGAGTGACTAGTTGCTCATTCAGCAATCACTCTCTTCAGTGCATTGAATATATGGAACCCTAGGCAAAATAACTGGGGGTCATGTTATAACTCCAGTTCTGTAACTCATTTAGAGCAGGCATGACTCAAGTTTGTACCAGCAGTTCTAGTCCTGGCACATCCCAGTGCCAAAGACTGGATTTTACAAGCTGAACATTCTTAAGTTGTGCTGTTCTGAGGGAGTTTTGTTTGTTTGTTTATGACTGAAGTTTATGTTACTACCTGTGTTGTGTATACGTGATGTGAGAGACAGATCTATTTATGGATTGATGCAGAGAAATAGTACAGATGAATGTTTGAGGAAACTACCTACAGGTGTAAACAACCACATCCTGAATGGAGCCTGGTTGGACCCTTCTTTAGAGGTATTTTCCTCAAAGTTCACAGGAATGATCTGCCATTTAACTGGAGAAGCAGGAGGGATCTGTAGTGTTACAGTGACTTTTGGAGATGATAGTTGTTTCTTGCAATTTCTGCAAGATAAAGGTGGATTCAAGATCACCATGTGATTTTCCAAAAATATGCTATTGTAGAAGTTTGTTTCTAAAAGATAAGTCAGCATGATCTGAGGAATTTTTTTTTTCTAACTACAAGAACTATAAACAAATCTGTAAGTTATGAGGCAATAGTTGAGTCCATCACTAGATAATGTGTGGTCGGTTTGACCCTGCTGCCTTAATTTAGGAGGTCATTTCCAAACCACTATAAAGAAGGGCTTTGTGCTGCCTTAAAGGGATATGGGCAATCTCTAAGAAATGAGCATACTCACAGAGACAATTCCTTTGGCTCAGTTTTTGTTTGGTTGTTTCTCTTTTGCTATCTGTGGTGCAGTAAATTAAAACAAAAACAAGTCTGGACTTGGCATGCCTTTGTAAATAAACTGCTGTGAGTAAATTGACAGCTCCTTTGTAACCAGGTTATTTATAATAAAGTTTGTTATTCTCCCACCAGAGAGCTTGTTTTGCCCAGTATTAAGAGAATGCTTATAGTAACACCTCCCACCTCTGCACTGCAGCAATTACACAAAGTTCTCACAATTTCAGTTGTGTCCTTTTAAAATCTCGCTGTTGCCTGCTGCAATAGATGACTTCACTATGTGAACTAGAGATTAATACTTCACCTCTGCTTGTTTGCTGTGTGCAGCTCACCTTAACTGTATCGGTTCTGCCTCATTCCTCTCCTCCCACAGAGCTGCTGGGGCAGCAGGAGGTTTCAGCTGCTCCGAGTTTCTCAAAGATCCGGTTTGTGGCGGCGGCCGGTTGCAGCCGTCCCTTCCTGACAGAGGTAAAGGGCTTTGAAGGCTGCATTTGGTGAACTGGAGTCTCCTTCATGCAGTGCCCTTTCCCCCCTCCTGTTACAGATGATTGCTCACTGTCCTGCTGTGTATCCAGCTCTGGAGGCAGAAACTGTGTCTGTGCAGCTGTGAGCACGGGGACAGTTCAGAGCAAGGAGGTTGTTGAGCATCTGCAAAAGCACCTGTAGGCCCTGAAAGCACGGTCACGGCAATGATCTGTTCATGGCTGGTGTCAGTAGGGAAAATGTATCAAACTTTTTAAAACTTCTCCTCCTTACTGGTACAATTTCACTCTGGCCCAAGCCAGCCTTAGACTGCTACCTGTTTTCTTTTTGGTCACCAGCTAGGAGTGAATGGGCAGATGGGCAAGTCTCTAATTACTCAGCACCTGTGTTCCACCCACTTGACCTAGAGAGAGGATATTCAGGCAAGCAGTTTCATTCCTCTGGATGTTTTTTATACCAAATTGCAACCCCACCTTTCATATGTGACTCAATGAAGCAGGGACTAGCTTCAGGGACTGAAGATGGCCTGTCTGCCTCAGCTGCCTCAGGTTTGCTTTGCTGATGGTGACATCATTAATAGAGAGAAGAGCAAAGGGGCCTAACTGTGGGCCATGCCATGACCAACAACCATGGCCCTTGGCAACCAGGAATGTTGAACAAGAAGGCCGATACAGAGAAATCTCCCCACTTTCCTAAGGGCAGACTATTGCTCTAGGGGGAGAGGGGCCAGTGACTGGTTTTCCCAAGGACACAAGAAGGGAGACACCCATCTAGCTCATGGATGTAGTGACAACATTGGGTGAATCAGAGTGTGCTGTACGGCTCGTGCATGCAGCAAAGTCATGGTGACCCAGGGCATGGAATAGTCTCAGCAGCCACGACTGCACTTGCTTGACCTTTGTTCCAGAACCAAAACATGAAGTGTCTTCTGATTCAGTAGGGAGAGAAAAGGGACTACTTAACTCTTGCATTAGTACAGTTATTCAAGGAGCATTTGTTTCTCCCAGCACTTGTTCCTCCACGTCTGTGCACTCACCAGAGGGACCAAGTCATTGCTTTTCAACAGCTCTAGAAGTCAAGTCTCTATCAGACACATCCAGCTCTGAATGTCCATGCACCACCTGTTTCTCTTGCTCAGGGCCAGGGCTGGGCATCCCCAGCTGCACAGTCCCACTACAGACAGGGCAGCTGCCAGATGCCTCACTCAAACCTGAGGAAACAGCGCTGTGAGCGCAGGTTTGAGTCCATGGGGCCTCGTTTCCTGTGGGAGGAATACGGGGAGACCTGCAGCTTGAGCTGAGGTCTGCATTTCTGTGCCACGATCTGCCACGGAGAAATCCATCTCGGTGTGAAGAGCCTTTGCCCTCTGTGCTGTTGGAGCTTGGAGCTGTGATGTGCTTCAGTCTGAACCTTTCCTGGCTTGTAGAGGGTGCCCAGCACACAGAGGAGGAGGCTCCGTGCCCGTGGAACAGCCCAGCCCCGGGCGATTGCTGAGCCAGTGGCGGCACCTGCCGGTATTCTGCACAAAGTTCTGGGTATTGCTGATAAAAAGAAAGCAGCAGTGGTTCAGAGCAGGACACACTCGACCTCAGGTACAGAATGCAGTAATGAGGGTTAACGAGCTTCTCCCTGCTTGCTGTGGGAAAATCCCTCCAGGAAAATACACAATATATCCAAAACTCCCTGTTTTCTAAGAAACTCCCTCCAGATATTTGGGCAGCATGTATCAATATAGCTGTAATAATTTGCACAAGATGAGCCCACATTCAAGATCCACCTAAATGCTATTTATTTCCTGCACTGGAAGCAGTGGGATTTCTCTGATTACACTGTGTTCTGGAATAATATTTCCCTCTGTAAATTTTACTGCTCCTTCATGTCAACTGAGGTTTAGGCTGATGCCGTGGTGTATTTCTGTCTTAAATAATTACTGCTTGTGGTAGTACTGCCAGGTGCCTTTAGCATTTCCAAATCAAAGAAAAAGAACAGCTTGGTCCTGAGGGCCCCATGGATGGACACGACTGGGGGATGGGGACATAGGTTAGCAGAGCACTAAGAGGTGGTGTGATAATGTACACTGAAAATTTTTACTTTGTTTTCATAAATCCCTATGATGTTACCATCCAATTTAGTATTTTTGCCAGCTAGTTGATATTCAGTTTGTTTCCCATAGAAGTAAAGTGGGGATTTTCTCCTTTTTGTAGCTTCTTGTTCCCACTAAGACATTCAGAGGACATTTACCAGTTTTCAACCACATTTGACAGACAGCTATTAACTTCTGACAATTTAAGATGTGGTCCTACAGAGGCAAAAGACCCTATTACTGCTATTAATGAGGGGAAAGGCTGGCAAGTTCCCTGCTTGATAGACCCCAGGTCATCCATGCTAGGCAGGAATGAGGAGAGGCATTGCAAATGAGAGTCATTAGTACCGCTTCTCCCAGAACTACTTGTTCTATCTCAAGATCTTGTATCTTTTATTGAGAGTTGCTTCCCTCCCACTAAATCCACAACATTCATAGCATTTGCCAAGAAAAAGTCATGCCCTGCTGTCCTGACCATTCCTGTACTCTGTACACTGCAGCGTGGCAGGCATTATTAAGGGTTGGATAAAACTGTGAGGCGCTCTGTGCAGCATCTGTGCTACAAGAAGATGAAGATCTCTTGTCTCGCTGCATGACTCTCCTCAGGAGGGGTGTAGCAAGATGCCAGTTCAGTAGCTGTCCCTCCTCCTTGTGCTAAATCTCCCAAGCCTCTCCTTTAGGTTTGCTGTGAACAAGCAGGATTTCCAGCCAGATGTCTGTTTGATTTACACCCATGTAAATCAGGGCTGACTCTGAGTCTCTCCTATCTTCAAGCTGTCCTGGTGTGTTACAGACCTGCTGTGCTGCACCTGTGCTGACAGGAGCATGTAGGGCAGGAGGGTGCAGACAACCCTGAGCCAGAAAAGTGTGGGCTAGTACAGCTCTCTGGTGCAAAGCTGCACATCATGGCTCAGCCTGCATTTGCTTGGAATCAGGCCCAAGCTAATAAACCCAACCAGATTGCTTCCAGACCCAAGCTGGCCCAGGAGGAGCCAGTGCAAATGTCACTATGCTGTGGTGCTTGCTCTGAGCTAGCTTAGTTGTCTCTGTGGGCATGGGCCAGCTCCTGCACCTGTGGGGCAGGCAGGAAACTATGCACGTCCATAGACTGAAGCGCTGAATGCGGCTGGAACGGCATCACCAGAGAGATGTCTTGGCCAGGCTGTACCCACCTCCAACACATCTCTTGCTTCCCAGTCCTTGTCCTTGGCAAGGCTGTGCTCTCTCCTGCTGCTCCGCTGTGACATGCTGCAGTGGCTGTGGCTTTCGCACATGAGTTGTTTATAGGGCACTGCCAGCTGTTCAGTGGCGGGTTGCCTTGTGGATGTGCAGTGCCGGGGCAGCCGCACGCCTGAGCAGACTGCCTGGGGACAGGCACAAGGATCCTCGACGACCGCGGGCAAAGGGAAAGGGTCCAGGCCCATGGCAGCGGGGCCGCGGGAGAGAAAATCACGCACCTCTTGGGAGGCAAGTGGGCAACTAAAGGGACTCTCCGTACCAGGGAGGTGCGGACCCAGGGCACACCTATTCTCAGGCTGACCTTGGCCCACTGGCCCCCGCAAGCACGGGCTACCCGCGGTCCCCCTGCCGCGTTCCACGATGCGCAGCCGGACCGGGCCCGCGGGCGTACCCCGCTGCCAAAGCCCGAGGGGCGGCCCCGGCGGCACAGCCCTCCCCCTGCCCGCCCCGGCTGGCCCCGCCGCCGCGCCAGGGTAATGGCCCGGGCCGCCTGCGCTCTGGCAGCCGGCCCTGCGGCGGGGGAGTGGGGCTGAGCCCGTGCGCCCGGCGCGGCGGCGGGAGCCGGCGGGCAGCGCGTCCCCCCGGGCGGCCCCTCCCAGGTAGGAGCGCGGGGGCGCGGCTGTCACCGCGCCCGGCCGGGCTCTCCCCCCTCCCTCCTTCCCTCGGGGACCGGTGACTCGGGGGCCGCGGCGAGCCCGGCGGTGGCGGACCCGCTTTGCCACCGCGTCCGTGGTTGCCGGGGCGGCCGCTGTTCGGATGCCTCAGCTGAAAGGCACCGGCCGCCAAACAACCCTCCCGTGTGCCGGGCCCCCTCCCCGCCCCTCCCGGCCGCGCTCGTCTTCCCGGGAGCGGCTACGAGCAGCCCGGCAGTGTTGCCTAGAGAGGGAGCGAAGCCGACGCGCGGCATCGGCCGCCCCGTCTCTCACGGACGAGCCGCCGCCGGGGTCCGAGCGCCCCGGGTCTTCCCCCGTCCGGCCGGTGTGTGTGAGACAGCGGGCGGGGGCCGCGGCGTGAGGGCAGCGGGCTGAGGGCTGCGGGCTGAGCTTTGCGGGCTGCGGGCTGAGCTTTGCGGGCTGCGCCGCCTCACGCGCGGCGGTTATCGGCCGTTGGCGGCGCGGGGCTGAGGCGGGAGGCGGCGGCACGGAGGGCAGAGGGCTGAGGCGGGGGCTGAGGCGGCGGGTCCGCCCGCGCTGACAGCCCGTGTGCCGCTCGGTGCAGGAGAGCGGCGGGGGCCCTGGCAGCAGCAGCCGCAAGCGGACATGCACTGTGAGCTCGCCGCGGCTCAGAAAGGCAGCGCCCGCGTCGAGGTGAGCGACAAATGCCAGGGAGCGCCTCAGAAGGATCTGCCGCGGGTGACTCGTCCCGGCGCTGGTAAAGCTCACTTGAATCCTCAGATGTCCTTTAAAGTATCTGTCAGTAACGGCGGTGACCACACGGAGCCTCAGCAGAGCCCCCCTGAAATGTCAGCACCTCTGCTAGATTTCATCCCCAAACGACCCAGCATATTTGAGAGGATTCCGATTCTGCCCAGGGCGCAGGAGCTGCGATGCGCTAGAGGCTCGAAAGATTATTTCCAGCAGCAGAAACATCAAAGCGTGAAGGGTGAGTTTGAAAATGCATGAACTAAACACTGCCGTCACCAAAAACCTATTCACCGCACAAATAAAAACGTAACAAGTTTTTTTCCCCTCCTCCCTCCTCCCTTTCTGGTCTTTAGTGTATTTCCTAACTTGTTTATTTAACTTCAAGCTTTAAAACTTTTTTTTCCTGAGCACCTTGGAGGGACAGGATAAACCAGACTGTGCTTTTCCAGTGCGAAACTGAGTGTCTCTCAACAGTATTTAAAAAATAGTATTTAAAAAATCTTGAGACCAGCATCTTCTTCAGTTGTCTGAGTGGGTGCTGCTCATGCAGTCGCCTTCTCAAAGGTGGTTGTTTTGGGCTTGGTGCTGAAGACTGGGCTGGTCTGTCCTGCGCCAGAGAGTTCGTGTGGAGTGTTTGTTTGTGAGCGTGCCCGGCTGACAATAAATGCCTGGTTCTTATTCAGCAGTTTCACCACGGTTGCTTGGATTTTATAGTTTGTATTTCACGGAGGTGTTACAAATGCTGGATTCAGGCGGTGAATCCTCAGATTTGGGAACTCCTGGTGCCCGAAAGGTCAAATTCTGCTAGTTAATAAATGCCTGGTTTTCAACTGTCCATCGTTAAAGAAGTGGCACTGAAGTAGAGTTAGGAGTTGCCTACTAAAAATCTGTTCATTACACTTTTCAACTAGAACTGGTTAACTCAGCTGAAATTCGTTGATCAAAATTCAGTTTTAAAATAATCCCTCTGTCACTGGATGGGCTCAGAGGGAATTGGAGCATTTCTTTATGCTACAAAGTCGCTTGCAGAGATGTATGTACACCTAAGGTTATTAACATTAAGACAACATTTTCTGTAATGTTAAAAGGTAAATTTGTTTTTTTCTCTTCTTATCAGTCTATTCCCATTCTCTATTTTAGATATGTAAGTGCAGTTATCTTGTTGCTGTAAGACTGTTCTCACTGGGATTTTTTCCAGTTCTGTCCATTCTTCTGAAAATCAAAAGTAGGCTGCATGCCCTTGGACTAGTGACATTTTCTTTTGTGAGCTTGTTACCTAGGGTGATGGCACCTTTCATTGCCACGAAGTTATGTTAATGAACACCTCGATCTGTGCTAGGTCTGTCCTACAGCCTCGAGGATGTGTTTGTTCATCACCACTGAATACAGACAGAGTGGAGCAGCAGGTTATAAATTACCTTTTTTATTTTTCTGTTTGTTAATGCTGCAGTTCTTCTCTCCTGATTAAAAAAAAAAAAAAAAAAGAGGTTGTTAATGTTTGGCAGGAATGAAATGAAGGTCTGTTACACAGACTCCTGTTTGGAGGGGGGAGAAGGAGGATTCACGTAGTATAAAGGGAGAGCTACACGCTCTTCTATCGTGCTGCTGCAACTGCTGCCTGTGGAAGGGACTCAAGGGCTGTTCTAGTCCCTTGTGATCCCACGGGTGAGGTTGGTGCCACCTGGCAGGGTTCATACTAGCTTAAAATCCTGCCCATGCATTGCCTTGTCCAGGAAAACTGTTGAAATACTTTTAAAATATTTTTTTCCTTTGAGGTGTTTACCCCTCTTTTCATGCATATCCCTCTTGTTGTTGCAGAGGGCAGGAATTTAGGGAGGGAAAGAGGAAGAATTTAAATTTTCATTCACTTGGGACTTTTACAGTAGATGTAGGTGGTGGGCATGGGAGAAGGTTCCTAATTCATCTTTTCTGACTGATCAATTTCCCATTTTCACCACTGGGGGAAAAAAAGTGTTTCACGTTTTGTTGCTGTTTTTGTTTAGTATGTTTTCTGTCCAGGGTGTTACCTTGTGGTTGCTTCAGTGTATGGGTGACTTGAGTCATGGGAGTAAGTAGGTGTCCATGGGCAGAGAGGGCTCGTTTAACTGAGCAGGAGGATTTGATGGGTAATGTTGGATTTTTCCAAAGATGGCAACACTGAGTTTTTTGGGTGGCTTCCTGTTGTTTGTTTGTTGGGGTTTTTTGTTTGGTTTGGTTTTGCCTTTTTTTCTCCCCCCCAAGAAGAAATTTTCAGGAGGAGTTAGGGAAAGTAAAATTTAAAGTAAAATTCTAAGTCCGATTTAAAATGTGTAGGATGTGCTGCTCCTTCTGACCTGGACAGTGTCAGCAAGTGCTTTAATGTCCACCAGGGCATTTTGGAGTGCTCACTGTGCTCCAGCTCACAAATCAGAGTGTATCTAAAGCGGGCTGTGCTGCAGACAGCAGAGCTGCTGCTCTTTCAAGGAGCTGTGCAAACCATCTCCCACCAGCCCTGGTTCTCTGAGGAAGATAAAGGACTGGGATAGCATGTGGATGTGATATACCAAGATAAAGCTAGGATGCGGAAGTGAGGGAAACACTCAGATTTACCCAGTGAAAGGTTTTGGGAAGGAAACTGATGACAGCTTGATTTCAGACCATCGTGCCGTGCGTCTCCTGTTCTCCAGCCCCAGAGTGCCATGTACCCAGTAATTCCCTCTGCAGTCTGGGTTAGATTACGGAATGTGCCTCCTGGTTTTGGTTTATCCACAGTTGAAAGCTGCAAGTAGGGAGTGTAAAAGATGCTCTCTAACAAGAGCAAAACTGATTTTTATAGTTGCCTGTAAGGTCTTTTTTTCCTAAACAAGTCTTACTTTTTAATTTTTTTTCCAAAAAGAATGAATCAAAATGATACACTGCTCTACTAATAAAAAGGGCAGCTTTGAAGTAATCACAATGGGGAAGAAGTATCCTGCTGTTGCAGTGTCTCTGTGGTGTTACTGTGCTGCTTCACAGTGTTTAAGTTATGATCCTGCAAAATGCTTCCGTGCCTGAGCAAGTCTTTTGGACTTTCTGAAGAGCCAAACAAAAACTTGAGGGATTGTGGTGAGGATTATTTCTGGGAATTGGATCATTTGGGTCTGAACTTTTCAGGATGGAGCTGTTGGTTGTTTGCTGAAAATACCCCTATTTTGGAATTGTGCTTCATATTTTGTTCTGTTTGGGAGTTGTTTAATATAAATGCCCAGTTCTCACCCAGCCAACCCTTCTGATGTGGCTAGCTATGATAGGCACCATGATTTTCTTGGTCATTGATTTCCCTGTGTGTAACAAGGCAGAGTATTTGCATACAGACACTGCTTTTTAGAGGCATTTGACGCAGAATAACTGTACCATAAGGTATGAAGTCCATTTTATGGTGTTTTCTTGGGATTCTGTGCGTTTGGTTCCACATTGTTGAATTTCATGCTACGGTATTACAGTTTTGAAAGTAACATGGCAAAATACTTATTGTCTACAGGGAAGAAGCTTTTGGGAAGGCTTTAGCGGTGACAAAAGAGTAATCTATAAAGATGTCAAATATCTCAGTTTCTAAATGACATTGATTACGGTTGTTACCAGGAAACGCTTCTCCTTTTCATTCTTTTCCAGTTTTGTTCAGTGTACCTAATTCATGACTCAGTAGAAATGACGAGATTTATCCTGTTAGCTGTGCCACTGGGAAATCATCCAAATGGCCCGGACCTTTGCAGCAACCACTTCAGATATTAACTTACAGTGGGCAAAACAATAAGCTGGTCGAGTTGCAGTAGTTGGGTGTTTCCTTGTTGAGAGTATGTTTTATTCAGACAAGGAGAAAACGGCTTGGATTTTTTTTTTTGTTTTGTTTGTTGTTAACTGTAGCTGCTTTCAGCAAACAGACAACCAATGTATTGAAATGTATTCATTTCCTTCTACTGTTGAGAAGGAGGGGTAAATCTTGCCATTTAATCCTCCTGTGATTGTTTCCTTGGTTGTCAGGACTGTCCTTCTGAAAGTAACAGCTTATACTGTTGGGATCTTAAGCAAAAGTGTATACTTTGGTTTTATGATTTATCAGGTGAATTGACTGGTCTTGGGCCTGATTGTCATTTTCTTTCTTACTCCTTATCTGTGTTCACCTGAATTATGCCACCTGGAGCAAGTGTGACTGCCTAGAGCTGATAAATATGTTATGGGCTGATAAGGAGACAGGGACAGGTTCACTGGTATGGTGATCTCTAAACTCTCAATTTTAGGTAGAGCTGCAGTAGTAATTATTTCTTATTTTCACTCTAGTTCTCTTGCTGCATTTGAATCTGCTACAAAGAGAAATTGAAAGGTTGGTCTGAACAGAATATGCAGTTACAGAGCTGTATTTTTATTTCACGGTCTCTTTTTTGCCTAATTTTGTTTTGTAAGGGGAGAAAGAAGAAGAAACTGCAAATTGGCGAATGCGTTCATAAATTCATTTGGAATAAATTGTGACTGTCCTCTCCTCCCTTAAACTGCCTATAATGCTTACTTGTCTTGAATAGGCAAATAACTTTCAGTTACTTGCTGCTGAAGGAAGTTCTTCTAATGATTTGTGTTGCAAAATCAGTCACTGACTTGAAGATGGGACTTTCATGGATTTAATTTAAAATAATTTAATTGTATCTAATCATTAAATCCATTGTAATTTAAGAATCATTAGTGGAGAGTATTTAGCAAATACAAACCAGGAAATCTAATGATCAACCAGTCATGTAAAGGCATTCAGTACTTGTAAAAGCAAATAAACTCTTTTCTGCTTCATGACAAAAACTACAGCTACTGGAAAAGCTGAAGGAAATAAATGTTGTATCTATTTTAATATTATGCAGAATTATGTGGAATAACAGATAATGTCAGATTGCTCTCAACAAGGAAATAAGTCAAATAATTGGAAGAAATTTTTTTATTTGATTTGAGTTTTATTTGAAGGAATAGAAGTTAAAAATAAGAGATTACTTGTTCTGTCTTTAAAATGTTACAATAATGGAGGTTTTTATATATTGGGCTAAGTGGGATGAGAAGAAAAATAACATTTTTTATTTTATAGTAAAAAAAAAAGTCTGCATCTTGAAAGTGGTCAAGTATGTACATTACTGTTCCTGTGAGCAGTCTCATCAACTACAAATTTTTGGACATAGACCATTCTAAATTATCATTTAGATAGAACTGAAGACATTATTTGTATCTTAAGAGTTCAACCCTGTATACACTAAACTGTTAAGTGTATGCTGAGAATCTTTAGTATACTTGAGATTGTATTCTGGGAGGGCTATAAGATTCTTTTTTGTGAAATGACTAAATTTAAAGTGAATGTCTTCTAGGACACTGAACTGCTTCATTGCAGTAAAGTGGTTCGGTTTTTTGTTGAATAAGAAGGACAGAATTTTACCCTAAATCATTAATATCAATAGGGGTCTTGCCACTAATTTTAGCTGGGTCAGTATTTCAATCCTAATATTACAGAAGTTCTTTTTCCTGTGTACAGGGAAAAGCTTGTAGGACAAATAACAAGTTTCTATTAAATCCATCTGTAAGCTAGGAAGTGGAATAATGTATGGATTATGAGAGAACTCTGTAGTACTGTGAATAAAATTTTCATGCTCACTACTGTAATTACCATTATTCTAGAAATTCTGCTGTTCAGTGATTTTAGAACAGTTGAAGATGTTGATGGCAGGGTAATTGGAGAGGGAAAATAGACGTAAACCACTCCATTTTGCACTCCAGATTTCTATCATTGTATGTCAACAAGCTTGAACCAGGCATGCAATCTAGTAATCATTTCACAGTGCCTGAAACGGCTTTTAATAGTCTGGGGTTTGTTTGCTCTTTTTTTCCTCAGCCACCCAACGCTGTTTCCCAGCACATTGCTGTAACTCGGAATACAGGGCTCCAAAGCAAGGGCAGCGCTCACTGGCCGTGGTACAGCATAATCTTGCCCCACAAATGTGCAAACAATAGCAAAAGTATGTGTTTGGGAATATGGCACAGCTGTTATCTTCTGCCGGGGGCAGGGAGCGTTGCAGTGACATAGAAGGACCAGTTAAAACCACTCGGGCCGTTTTATTGCCTGCAAATGGGGCGTGCAAAGAAAAGCGAGGGCCGGTCCCTCCATTCAGATAACCATCGGTGCACACCAGCGCGGCACTACCTTTTGCACAGGCTTTGAAGAATAGAGGCAAAGAGTTCCCCTTTTTCCTTCCCCTCCTGTTCCATTTCTGGCACCCTGTATGTGAAATCTTGGTTGGAACCTGAACTTTCTGTTCTGAGAATCTGTGCTTCACTGGTTACCTGGAACAAGGACTTCTTTTTTTTTTTTTTATTACAGTCATTAGCTTGACTATATGAAATGATTGTTAATGATTATTTGTAGGCAGAGGACTGCTTGTAAAACAGATGAGACATTTCCAGAACTGCAAAAGGAAGTTGATCCAAATTCTGTATTTTAGGTTATTTTAAAGTTTTGAGCATTACAAGGTTGATCCCAGTCAACTCAAAGTGCTTAAGATCTTTTTATTTAAAGCAACTGTTTTGATTTAACTCTAATAATTGTTTGACTTCTCCATCATTATCCTTGAATGTATATGTGGTTATCTTGCTGAATGGATTGCTAAGGAGCACTGCGATTGAATTTACGGCACCAGATTTGTTCTAAGGGTTAAATGAATGCAAACCATCATAAACTACACTTAATTCTGGCATTTATGTGTGTGATAAGAGGGCTTTGTGAGAGCTATAGAGTTGTTAGTTGTTTTACAATGAGGAGAAAGCAAATTCATTCTTACATGTTGTTTGCATATTAGCCAGAGGGAAAAATGACACTAAGGCGACATCATCAAATACAGTAAAAAACTAACTTTTTAATACAGATGTCCATTGTTGTTTTAAGTGCTTAGGGGGTTGGTGGTTTGGTTTATTTTGGAACTTGCTGAACTATATGAAGTGTGTCTCCAGGGGCCTGGTATTTTAATACCTTGTAGAAGGTTGTATAACAGTAGATGATGTATTTTGCCTGCCTTCCAGTGCTGTAAATAAATTACATGTGCTGGCTTGGGAGAACGTATGTGAGGTGTAAATCAAAGGCTAATATAAGAGGAAAAATACCAATTAGTGATGTCTTCCAACAGGTTAAAGTTTCTTTACTCATTTAGATATATAATCAAGAGATATAAGAGCAGTAATATGTATAAAAATGTTAACATGAGGCTCTTCCCTAGAAGGGGTAGAGGGTCTAGGATTATTTAAAATAAGTGCTGTGATTCAATGCTTTTTCACAATTTGCTATGGTTAAGTCACTTAAATACTGAAGTCAACAATCCCCTAGGCAAAGAAAGATAATATAATTTTAAGTGTATTGTTAAAATTGAAATTTGATAGCTTCCACTCTCTAATCCTATCTAAGTCTTGGTTGTATTAAAAGGAAAATAGATACATGTGTCAGTTTTGGAGCATAATCTTTCTTTTGAGTTTAAAGGATGATAAATGTGCTTCAGACAAGCAGCACAGCAGTTTATTGGTATGAATGTTTTGCTAAATACTACATGCTTAACGCAATCCCCATTCCTTTATAATAAGTTTAAATATTAATTCTTTGGAATGCTAGATGCCTAAAGCTAGATAGAAATGCTGTGCAGTTTCAGATATCTAGGAGTGGGCTTGTGAAACAGGATATTTAACTGGGAGAGATGAGTAGCACATTTCAGAGTTATTAGGGCAGAACAACAATGCAAGAGGATGACTTAAAAAGTTACAAAATTGTTTTCTGTGCATGAGGCTTAAATACCTTAGAGTTATTTATTTGAACCACAAGAGCAGATTTCCTATCTATGTAGGTTCTAGACTGCATTTTTATTATTATTTTGTTTAACTTCTTAGCCTCCTGCCCCTCTCTAAAGCAGCTGGCTTTGATTTAACGTGAATCCTTCCCAGAGAGGGAGTGCTCAGTCACGATGACTGCGAGTTGTGCTCTTGGATGGAACATCTCTGTAGTGACTGAAGAGAGGAGACCAAATAGGACAGGAACTTCAGAAGGACTCACTTCACTCTACGTCAGCGCTCAGTGTTCCTTACGTAAGTCCTGCCTGCCTCCCAGCCCCGTCTGTGCTGGACAGAGAAGACAGAGTTAAAGTGAGAACAGATAAAAGAGGACATTGCTGGTTTATTACCCAGTATTTTCTGGGAAAATCCAAGAAAGGATTTAACAGAAGGTTTCATAACTCTTGCTTTGCCCTGCTGCTCCTGCTGAAATTGCAGGATGTTAACTTCTGCCAGGAGGAGGCCAGTATTGAATATTTTTGAAAACTCTTCCATACTCCTTTGAGACACAGAAGATCCAGGTGTTAAATTCTCCCCTGGAGAAAAAAGGATGCAAGCACTTGTAGCCCAGCAGCTCAGGTGCCAAGATCAGTTAGCACAGCATGTTCACCTTCAATTTTTCTTGTATTCAAGACCATACAGGGTGTAAAGCTGGTGTGATCAACCATTGTATCTGAAACAGGCAAAAGTGGTGAAGGATTGTGCCAGCAGCCAACATGGCCAAGTATATAAATGTTTTGCTTGAACTCTGTTCTAGGCTGTACTTTTTTATCATTTTGGGGGCAATGCTGTGTACTGGTCATGGTATTTCTACAGCAAGAGCATAGCAGAGCATGGTGTAGAGGAGGACAGGCCAGTTTTGGAACCAGAAACAAGGCAGTTGTTCGGGCAAACTCTCAGGGCCAGCTTAATTTTCTGTGCTGAGAGACAGAGTTTGTTAGTTCAGGTGCAGAGTTGGGATGATGTGGCTGTGCTCTGTTTGAGGTCTGATCTGGTGCTGGTGTGGGATGTGGCATTGCAGCTTGTGGCTGTATCAGCCTGCTGGAGTGTGTGCATGGACTGGCTTTCTCTCCTGGCTACACGAAGGTCCTGGTGTTTGCCCTTGTTGGTGAGTCTCTGAGCATGAGTGGTGAAAAGTGCAAAATCCATCTTTGTTATCTGTGGGAGAGTAAGGTTTTTAACACAGCATTTTAGATGGGCTTGTTGCTGCTTGGCATCTGGATTGTGCTGCCAGTTGCAGAATTGTTGCAGAGGAGCAAAATCTCCCATTTATTTTAGTGCTTGATGTGCTAAAATATCACATTGAGGTGAGGGAAAGGAGGCTACATTAAGGGATCAGTGTTTGAGATAGCCCACAATAAAGTACCTGGTGGGAGGAAAATTTCTGCTCTCCATCCCCCAGTTCTCTGGGTTGCTCTTGCCTCCCAGCAGATGGCAAAGTCTCTTAGGGTGCGTTGTTCTTGAGGCAGAAATCACCCAATGGACAAAAGCTCATATGTGTCCCTGGGCTTTTGAGGTGCAGGTGGCTACTACAAGGTTCCCAAGATCCTCATCACTCTGGCAGAACAGATTTTGCATGCAGTGAGACTTGAACAAGAAAAAGCAACACTAAATTCCTTCTTTCTGGATATCTGATTGTTGTAATGTTCAGTTTCCTTGAAGTTATCAGAGCTGGTTTATGTTCAACTGAAACTGAGCCAGCCTGATCCCATTGTCCCTAACTCTGGCGCAAATCTGAAGTGATGCCATTTTAAATCCAAGAGTGGATAAAAAGGAGGCAGACTTGAGCTCTGGAGGGCTTATGCATAAAAAATTGTCCTCCAAGTATGGACTCAGTTCACTTGGCAAAAGAAAAAGACATCTCACGCTTTTAATCTGAACAGTTTGCTTCTTATTTTTCCTCCTGCCAACTTACCACAAATCGGCTTTTATTCCTTTTCTTTGAGTTCTTGAGCTATTCAAGGTTTGCTGACTTGTCGTAGTTTTGTGGGGATAAGCTGCTCACAATGATGGTTCTTGCAGAACAAAGATCCTGATGCATTTCAGCATGTCCCTGATTTGGATGGATATGCAGGAAATTTAAGGGGATATTTACTCCTAGAGCCCACTTGATCTTTCCCTGCCCTTGAGTCTTAGTGACCTTTTCTTTCTACTCTCTTGGCCTCCTTACTGAGCCACTGTGCTGTTAGTTTATTTTTAAATGTATATATAAAGGGTTGTAACTTACTTGAATTGTGGGCTAAATGAGTGGAAGCATGGCAACTGGTGTAAATAGCTTTTGGTCTGCTGAATGTGTAAATACTTGAAATCTGTCAGGCTGATTTGGCTGGCTTTTATTGGAATCATTATTCATATGAGATCTCCTTTCTCTTATACTGCATCCTGTCAGAAGCTATTAGGCAGAGATTGCTGGCATAAGTACTCAAACTACTTTGTCAAAATGCACTTTTATACCTGTTGCTTTTATGTTTGCCAGTTCCATAGATACTTTTACAAGTGGCTGTGTTCTGCAAGGTTAGTCATAGAAAGCTAATGTAAAGGGACCAAAACCTAGAAGGTGAGAGCAGACCCCTGGGACGATTAATCATCAGCAGTGTTTTGAGCTGAAATGTACGATAGCATTGGCTACAAGTGCAGTTTATTTGACAGGTTAGAATGAAAACACTGGTGTGTTGGAAAGACTTGCAGCCTCAGTGGTACACAGGTTGAGTTTCTCAAAATGAGACTAACCTGCTTGGGGAACGTTTTTTGCTAAGGGCTAGTGTTAATGCCAACAAAAGATTTTTTTATTAGCTGCTGAAGAAGTTGCTGGAAGACTTGAAAATTAAGAACAGTAAATATCAGAGGTGATAAAGAAGTTTTATGCATGGGGTAGATGTTTCTGCAGCAAGCAGTCACTCTGAAGAGACAGGGAGGTCATTTTAGATCCTGGATAATAAGACTTGAGAGAAATCTTGGTGAAAAATAGCCTCATAGCCAGCTAGCATTTAGATAAAAATGAATTATGACACTAACTACCACTAGAGAAAACAATCTGGGAGATTGAATACAGGTTCCAGTGTGAAGGCTGCTGATTGCAACATCTGCTAGTTTGATGAGCAGCCCTGATTCAGAATATATTATATATGGGAAGGAACTTCTGCATGGAGTGATTTGTAGATCAGAGTTACAGTTTGTGTGCCAGAGGCACTGGTCCTGTTCTGCTGCTCCAGAAGGAAATCTCCTCTTGCATCCTTTCTGAGCTGATCATGGCTGTAGGTTTTTCTCTGTTGGTAGCTAAATGTTTTGTGAAATGAACCTGATCTTCAGCACTTCTGTGTCTTCTAGATCGGTTTATTCTTCCACAGGGATTATGTGGGCTTGACAGTAGGAAAGATACCTTCTAGGACTATACTACTTTTCTGACATATGGTGCCCAAGGATGGCATAAATTGTTTATCACTGGAGTTTTTAAAGACAGGCTGGATGGAAATCCTACTGTGGAATGTAATTCTTTGGGCCCAGCTGTCTTTCCTGTGACATTTTTAATTCCCACACTCAACTGCTTAGGCACTAGAGAGTTAGAAGAGGTCTCTCAAGCTGTAATAGTCCAGGCTTCTATCCTTGCTGAACAAAGTTCAAATCCCTCCTTGTCTAACACTGGTGTTTCTGGCCACTCATTTGTTTGTCAAGAAAACACTGAGAAGGCATGCAATAAAAACCAGGCTGAGTGAAGGGCTCGAAGAACACCAGTTGGGAGAGCCAGTGGTGGGACAACTGGGCATGGAAAATGATTGATTTTATGTGCAAAGCAGTTGTGAAATGTTCTGTGGCATTCTGGGGACATGCCATTGCTAACAAATGATTGCCTGTTGGGGATAGAAAATGCCAGCCATTGTTCTGAAGAAGGAAATAGCCTTATTGATACTGAATTAGGCTCACATTGAATTATTATTCATTTGCAGTGCATCCTGTTTTCCAAATACAAAAATTAACTGAAGGCCTGCAGCACTATTGACCTTCAGTTGTTGGTTGTATCTACATCTTTGTGGTCCAGGTGGAGTTTAGACTGTTTATATCTGGGAATGGAATGTGGCAGAAATTTGCATTAACAGAGCAGCTGAAGGAAGTTGTTCTTTTTAAAAGTTCATCAAATTAGTTCTTGTTCTTTAACAAGAGAGTGAGGCTGGCAGAGGTAAATGTGTTGGTAGATAAGACTTCTGGGATGCATTTTCAATTGTTAGATTCAATGCTGATGGCAGAAAAATAGTGGTATAGAAAACAATATTGTTGCCTTTTGGAAGGAATAGAAACTGACTTCTATAGAAATTGAGATGCACACCAGATATAAATATTTTGTACAGTGACAGTGTTTTGTATACAGCACTGAAAGTTTGGGTTTTGTTCCCAGTAATATTGAATAATTTCTGCTGGAATCCTAACAGAATATAAAAAGCCACTACCAGTAAAGTTTGTTCCTTCAATTTAAGGGAAGATTTTTATTTAATAAAAATCAGGAAGTGACTGTCATTTGACATGGATTTCTTGAGCAGTCTTCAAGAACCTTACAACAGGTATTTTCTTGTGTCATGCAATTGAGACAGTACCTTGGCATGGAGGATATAAACTGTTTTTATAGGTGGGAGGCTGTATGTTCTGGAGCAGTGACACTAAAAAGGATTGGCACGTCACATCTAACTGGTATGAGAACATAACACTTCTAATAGGGTATGAGGTGATATGGTACATCATTAAAAAGCTTAGGGAAGAGATGTAATTCTTCTGTAAATTATCACTGTGGTTGCAGGAAGATAGTCTGATGCTTAACCTTTCTTAAATGGCTTTGAAAAATCAAAGGACTTGGAGAAGAACTGGAAGATGCTGACCTATGTGTGGTACCCATGGACTAATGGAACATTACAGGGAGTCTGCTCTGTTCCAGAGATGCAGTGGAGGACAAAATAAGTGATACTTGAGGGTTCTTTTGAGTGCTGAGTGATATCTCATGGCTGGAAACTGAGAAGGATAAAACAAGAAGGAAGATGAGCTTTTGAGGGTAATCAAGGGTAATCAAACCTGGCACAGTTTAGTAAAGGATAAACCTTCTGCTCTTGGGAGAGACTGGATGTTCCTATGGAAGAAATTATTAATATCAACCACAGACAGTTGCATTCAGTGGCAGAATCACTAGATGGACAAGCTGGATCTTGCCAAGGGCTTCCACTTGCAATCTGTAAAGACTGGATTCCAGGCCATCTCCTTCTTCCAGACCTGGTGCTGCAGTTTCTTCCTGGTGCCTTCTGCATTGCAGCCCATGGGCCTAGCATCCAGATGAGCCAAATTTATGCCTTCATTCTGGGTTTTGTGACAAAAAGTAGGGGACAGACAGGGAAGGAGGAGCATTGCCACAACCACAGTCACACAGTTTGGACAGTAGTTATGGCAGGGGAATCACTAGCAACTGTTTCCTCCAAACCCACCCTTTCTTTTCTTGTGTTATGTCTGTCCCTTCAGCAGACAGCACCACTCCTCCTGGACTAGACTAGTCTGTTCAGAGATGGGTGATGGAACCTGCTGTCTGCCAGGGCCTGGGCTGAGACCAGCTAAAACCAAGTGCTGGGTTTAAAACCTGGACACATGGGGAAAGGATAAGGGTTGTGATAGTCTCCTGCCAGGCACTGATGATTTTCAACATTAACATCTTCCCTTTCTTTGTTTTCTGAAATGGAAACAAAGGTTCAGCCTCCTTCCTAGCCCAGCACTAGTGACATACTAACACAGTTATTACAGCAAACATTTTGGCCTTCTCTGGTCATGATGTTTTCTTTCTGTGGGGAGACTGAAATACTAACTCACAAATAATGTCTTTAGAAGTCATATTAGTCACACATTTTTAAGACATTCCAAAATCATACCAACCTCCTTCTGAGCTTGTCTGTTGCTACCAATGATTCAAAGTTTTGAAAACTCTCCTTTAGTTTTGATTTACATTTTGGTCTTGGGCACTTGTTATTTCTGGCAAATGCCAGCTCAGTTTCATTAAAGAAAAATCTGTTTTACAGCCACGCGGCTCAGATCTGCTGCGCTTCTAATAATTGATGGCTGGTTTCCTTATTTCCTGCATTGTAGAAAAATAAGGACCTTGTTAGATCCAAACAAGCCTGCATAAAGTCACAGTGTGAAACATCAGGTTGGGGGTGAGCAGAGCAGCTGTGGGCAGGTTTTACAACTTCGGGCTAGAGTTGATCGAGGCAGCCAAGGGAAACTGAGAGATACCCATGTGACTAAAATTCAGCCGAGTTCTTTGGCTCCCTGGCCTGAGATTTATATTTGTGACACCTTCCCCTCTGTCAGTCCCTGGGCCAGACACAAGTCTGTCTGTCTGTGTACCTGGGGCTCTGCAGACCCCGTGGAGTGGCCGCTGTGCCTGTTCCTTGCTGTGCCACCACGGGACGTGTCTATTCCCAGTGTTGGCTGTCTTGCTCCTACAGCCCTCAACAGTGTGAGTGTGTGCCCTGGGAGAAAGCAGCTGCCATGTGGCGGAGATGAAAAATCAAGAGCAAACACTTTCTGAATTTCTGCAAGTGGGCAAATTAATTTCAATCTGAACTGTCATCACAAGGGCCTTTTTTTCCTTCCCCTTTCCTTTGGGTGGTATCTTTGATTTATATTTCTGAATGAGGCAAGTGATCGCTTTTTGGTGCTAAATTCAGTTTCTTCATAGATTTTCAGTTGCAGAACCCTGTCAGTTTTTTGGTTAATGTGGTGGCCTTTTTGGATTTGCTTGGGGCTTTTGTTTTATGTTGTTTTAAGAAGCAGTGAAATTCAATGATGCCTGCGTTAATTGAAAACAATCTATTAGTTTTAAGGAGCAGCTAATGTCTCTCAGGTGTTCTACAATGCAATACCTGTCAGATGGTTCTTTGCCCCTCTATAAGCTGTGAGTAGAGACAGGATCCTGCTTCAGAGATTCATGGAATTAAATGGCTCCTAGGAAGCCAAGCACTTCAACAATGTCATAAAAGGTGGTGTTTCGTTTTTTATTTTCATGCATTTATCAGGTCCAGCCTGTTTCCTTTGAGAACTGGGTGGTTACTTTCAGGAAAGTAATGATGACTCTCCTAGATACTCTTTTGAAGGACTTGCCCCTCAAAGGAGGTGAAGAAGAATTTGTAGGAATTGTAGAAGTACTGGAAAATCAAGCCTTACAGTTTGCTTTACTGAAGACATGATGCTGAGAGGTATTCAAGCACCTAACTCCCATTGACATCTGTGGAAATTCAGTGCCTAAACAGTTCTCTGGATCTGGTGCTTGGTCTTCTGGCATTGAATATTACACAGTTCTTGCTTTCTGTGGGTCTCCTTTTAAGGCATCTTCTGTGAGTGGTGCTGTAGTTTTAATTTTGAATTCTTCCTGTTGTGAGTTGCAGCACGTGATGCAGACAGCTGCCTAGAAAGCTGTGCCATGTGATAATCTATTGTTCCACCAAGGAATTGAGGCCTACTAGACAAGCAGTGGGGTGGGAGAATGAGTCAGAGAAAATACACTGCACTTTTATTAATTGTTGCTGAGGGAGGATGGGGCCAACCTTCAGGCACTGCGACTTTGTTGAGTAGGGAACTAGAGTGACATACTCATTTGTTTGAGTGAAAATCCGGGGAAAAGCGGAGATTTTTGTTGGCGTTTCCTCCACTCAGCACTGATCTTATCTTGCTGGTTTAGTAGCAGAGCTCTTTTGGCTCCTTGCCAGCTGATACCTTTGGAGTCTGTCTGAGATGTGCAAGATAAAAGATCTCAGGGAACTGAAAGTATTATGACTTTCCTATCAAAATGTTCTAATGTGTAGACTCCTAGAGTCTTCTGACCCAGAAAACTGCCTTTCTTTTAAAAATCCTGTTACTGAAGAAAAAGGAAACACAAGAGCTGGGAAGTGGGACTTGATGTTTATAAGGGCCCTGAGAGCAGCCGTAATTAGAGTAGGTTTTTGGAAGAGACTTGTTCCTTTGCCAGCAAAGGGCCTTGGTGTTCAGCCAGGTTAGATGTAGCCTGAGAGTAAGCACTTGGGAACTGCCTACCATACACTGGTTCTGTGTCTGGCACTGAGAACACGAAGCGTCCTCTCACTTAAAATACTTCGTGTACTCCAGAGTGCCCTGTGAAACTCTGCTGTGGCTGAGTCACTGCCCAGCCATTTGGGCTGGTTCTCTAAACCCTGGCTTGTGCAGGGCTGCTCTGCACCAGGATGCTGTGCTGGTGATCCCTGCTCTGGGTGCTGTCTCACTCTTGTGGTACTGTGCCATTGGCACTTCCAATATGGGCCCACAGTTCTGGTGGTATGGCCAGCTGAGTGATGGAGAGCCAGGAAGTTCCTGGAATCCCCACTGTCCGCCTCTTCCTTGAATTCACAGACTCACAACTGCTTTGGACATGAGTATAGGCCCATCTGCACAAAGAGGTAAATGGGACTTGCAGGATGCAAGGATGTGGGTGATCAAAGTAATCATTAGGGAAAAAGACCTAGATATTCTTTATTTTCTTTGTAAAGCTTCAAAATTGATCTCTTGAGTTGTGAATTTGTTTCTCACATTTCACAGTGCATGAGAGGAAAACATTTGACTTCCTGTCCCAAGGCCTCTAGAGCTGTTGTTAGTCCAGCTTCCCTGGTTTTGGACAGGAATCAGAACTGTCCACTGTATTCCATATCCTAGAGAAGCCAGTGGGACCTCAGGAGAAGATGATTGCTTCTGCCAGAGCTACATTTGAGTGAGTCCCCTGGGCCTCAGTGGGAGCTGCAGAGGAAGGTGCTGGGGCATGGATAAGGGACCCCAGTGAAGTCTCTGGCCCTTGTTTGTGCTGCTGTAGCGCAGAAGGCCGGGCAGGGAGGGTGTCCAAGGCAAAGCCCACCTGGTGCTAGGAGCAAGATGGGAAGGAGCATTTGACCCCTGTGGAGGGTCAAATCCAGTTTGTGGCTATTGCAGGCAGTTGGTGCTCAGTGCAGGGAGCCTCTGTCCCATGCCACCCACAAAGCCTGTAACAAACTGAGATCAGTAGTGGGAAACACCAAAAGCCGCAAGCTGCTGTGTGCCTTAAAGAGCAGGAGAGACTGAAAGCACTGACTGCTGCCTGCAACCCTGGAAAGGCTGGGAACTTCCCTAAATAAAAATTCCCAGATGACCCAATTTGATCATTACTGTAAATACCAAAACTTTGTACCTCATGTTATTTGTGTGCTTGGACAATTAGAGGAGTGGTGACAAACTGGTGCCCACCAAGGCTGGAGTGCAGGGGCCAAGGAGAGCTGCCAGGAATCCTTTGGCCTTGCTGGTGCTTAGAGCAGCCGCATTTCCATGCAGTGCACAGGAGAAGGTGCTGCTTTTTTTCTTCTCTCCCCCCCTTTTTTTTCCTTTCTTCCCCTCTCTCTATTAATAACTGAAGCCAATGACTGCTCTGAGTTACGAGGGGGTTTTATTGCACAGTTGCATGGTGGAGGGGCCTGGTTTTCATTGTGCAGTGCGGGATATCAGTTTTAACCCAGAGGCAGTGATGTTATTTAACAGGTGCCTTAAAGGCATCGTGCTTATTTAATCACCGTCTCCAGATCAACATTATGTAAATTGAAATTGCTTAGGTACGCAATTAATTGTGAATGCTTTAGACATTTTTAAAGGCATAAGACAATACCTGAAGTTCCATTTTAAGAATATCCAGGTCAAAGGACACACATGTTTTTATTTTCTTATTTGAGGTATAATGTGTTCAAGGCAGATTTATGGCACAACCTTTGTTTATTGACTTGTACTTTTCCACATGAAACTAATGGAACATGACAGATGATATTTATGAGGCATGTGTTCTTGATTAAATCATGTTAGACATTAAAACCTGATAAAAGAACGTATTTTAAAGGGTGGATTAATAGAAAAGGAGGCAGCATTGATTGGGGAGTTTACACGGAACAAGACATATTGGTCTTAGCCTGAGTATTTATAAGTGAGATATGTGGTTATAAAACTTTAGAAGCTGAACAGAAAAAGATTAATAAGCTCTGGCTCGAGAAGGCTCGAGGTTTTTGGGTTTTTTTCCTCCCTTTGTAAGCCACTGGCCACCTTGTATTTTTGGTCTTTCAAGTGAATTTATTCAGTTCTGCATAAGAACTTGTGACCATTTGTGGCCTTCTGCTTGTAATGTTGGCTCTACGTGCGTTCTGTATTCTTCAGGATTCCCAGTCAGCAGATCTGTGCGAGCAGCCCGTGCCACTGCTAAAAACTGCTCTGTAAACATGCTCTGAATTCTGCTTACATGGGTGCAAATGGGGTGAATCAGCAGCAGTCAGGTGGGGCTGCTTGTCCCCATCTTGATTCCTGGGGCTTTGCACAGAGTTCTGAGTAACAGGTTAGTAGGGAATCACCCCCAGTAGTATTCTGCATGTCAGCTTAAGAGTATCCTCTAAGTATTTCCTGCGGAGAGCAGCTGGAGGATTTTCGTAAATGTAGCGAATGGGAACTGATGAATTTGTTTCCGTGGCTTACAAGACTAAAAGGAAAGCAGATTACCTGCATTCTACTTTCAGTCACACAGGTGCAAATGTGGAATGTTTCCTGATTTCAGCTACACAGATGGATCTGAGGACATACTCTGGCTTGGTGCAGCATTTTCAGTGCTGAGTTTTAACCTTCTGTGGCTGAATTTGTGCTAACCGGATCCTCAAAGCTGCATTTTATCTGGAGCAGAAAAACTGCTGCAAGCGAAGATGACTTTGAGTTCTTAAAGCTTCTATCAGCTTTGATTTGCAGAAGTGATGTTCACTGCAAATACAAGAAATAATTAAGTTCTATAAGTTTTTATTATAGCTAAGTAATTTCATGCTGTGGTGCAGTAAATACTGCTTGTAACGTCCTTCTTGTAACTGAATGACTTGTGCCAAATTAATAGCTCTTCACTTCTCATCCGAAAGCATTATCTTTGCTAGATGAGTTATGGTAAAATGTGTTAAAGTGATAGGATTCAAGTATTTCAATGAGTAAATTGCTTCAATATCTTCCACAGGGAAGGAATGCAAATTATAGGCACATTTATGGTTTGCTTTTGTTTGGAATTGTCCGGGTAGAAACTAAAAATACTTGCAAAATGAGAAAACTGTGTAAGAAATACAGTTTTCTGTGAATGGAAATGCCTTTATGAAGTGTTGTGTGACTTAATTTGAATTAAGGCATGACTTTGCATCTCATATCATCAGAGTGAGTTGTGTTTGAAAAGCTGTTTGTTAAAGTGCACTTCTGCTTTCCACAAATCCAGTGGTAATTGTGTTTTTTCTTCTTCCTTTTTTTTTTTTTGTTTTCCCCAACTTGCTCAATAAAACACCCCTTCCCACCTGAGATTTTAGAATAAGCATTCTCTCCCATTAGGAAGTGAAAATCTTCATAATGCAGTTGTTTCCCTATAGAGATTTCAGCCCTCCTTCCCCATGCATATGGTGTAAGCCAAACAACAGATGTTAGAGAATAAAAAGAAGAGAACAGAAAATAGCCCTGGAAGTAATATTATGTTGTTACATTAGTATTTTGCCTCCTAAAAGATTTAGCAGAATTTAAAAAGCTTCAAAGATGGATTGAATAATAGATCAGAGACTTTAAAAAAAAGTGTATTGATGCTGAAAAGAAGGGGAGTGATTTTGTTGAGAATTGATATAGATCAAAGATGCAGAGCATTTGTGCAAATAAAAGAGAAGGGGGGAAAGTGTGATTTTGGAAAAAAGCATCTTAGCTCTCAGTCTTAGAAAAAGTGGAAAAATTGATCGCATTTAGAAAGATGGAAAATGGATAGTAAAATGGATACTGAATGGGAAGGGCAGGTAGAAGGGTATTTATTGTGTTTTGTCTTATGCTGGCAATCATGCCCCCTAAGCTTTGTAAGGGCATCACAGTTCTGCCCTCTAAGCTGGCTCAGGTTCTCCTGGAAAAATAGCATTTGTTGTCACCAGTGAAAATGGCTGGGATGATGACCATCACTCAAGAGATAGCAGAGATTAGGAAGAAATTGTTCCCTGCGAGGGTGGTGAGGCCCTGGCACAGGTGCCCAGAGAAGTTGTGGCTGGACCATCCCTGGAAGTGCCCAAGGCCGGGTTGGGCAGGGCTTGGAGCAGCCTGGGATGGTGGGAGGTGTCCCTGCCCATGGCAGGGGTGGAACTGGGTGAACTTCAAGGTCCCTTCCAGCCCAAGAGCTTGTTTCTATGTTTCTGTGATTCTCTTCCCACAAGGATCAATGCTCACCACACCATTTTTGGTAGTTCTTTGCCAAGTCTGTTCTTACACACCATGAAGAACAGAGATTCTGTGTCCCTTCTGTCCTCATGCTCATCTGTCTTTCACAGCCCTCTCCTTGATGTTCTAACTAGGTCTTGTTTGCTAAGCTTCACTTCTCTCAACAAAATCCATTCAGAGTTTCATGGTGTTGTGCTAGAGACAGGACTGGATCCAGAAATCCACCTCTTGACTTCAATTATTCTAAGTCTGTGTAAATTGACGGAAAACTGAATTCCTTCAGCTCCAACAGGCAATTGCTTCACTAGGAAAATTAGTGGCACTATTAATGATTTTATGTATGATAAAGGAATTGTCCTTGGAGTCAAACCATTGGTTCCAGGCCATGAGGGAGGAAGCCCTGAAATTGAAACTTCCCTCTCAACATCCTTCATACTGAACAGGTTCTTGCTGAATTCTCCCAGCTTGTCTCCCTCCTGCCATGCTTTGCCAATGGTTGTTCCTTTTTTCACTCATTGCTTTTTCTGTGCCTATATTTTTGCTTACTGCTAGTTTGTGTTTCTGCATGTCCTTGCTGTGGAGGATGCATACTGGTGGTGCTGGGGCATTGCTGAAGGCAGCTAAACAGGCCAGGCAGGAGGCCTTTAGGAGATGCCTGTAATGGCCAAATCCTACATCGGGATCTCCCTGCCCAGTGCTTGAGAAGCAAGGATGACCTATTGGCTGTAGTGTTGCTTTGTAAATACAGCTCCGGTGCTGCTGGGAGGCAGCAGATGCCCATTTCCCGCCATCAGAGCTCACTGGGAGAATGTCATATCCAAAGAAGTTTGTGTTTAATCTGCATTTCTAATATAAATGGAAAGAAAAACACGTATCAGCTAATACTGATTAATTATATCCCTGTGCTGGTGGCCAAGAATGGGGGTGTCATGCCATATAGATTATATGCAACATGTTCTTTTTATGAATCAGCCAGGGAAGGCATCCAAGCTCTTTAAGTAGGTAGGTAAAGGGTTTGGCTAGTTTTCAGGGTTTGAAGCCATCTGGAAAAATTTAACCAAAATTATCTGCTTCACAGTCCCAAGATAAATCATTTTCCCACTTACACAATTGTTCCTCATTAAGCTAGTGGAGTTAGGGCTGATTAAACCCTGATATTATAACTCAGGCTTTTACAGAGCATTTTGTAGATAGAGTTTTCGTGGTGACAGTGATACCACTCTCAGCCCCAGCTGAGAACAAGAGAAATAATAGTTTCATGAAATGGAATAAACGCTCCATGAAACAGAAACAATTCTGTTTAGCTCTGTGTGGTGTAAGACATTGTCTTTTCTGACAAATGTTTTATCTAAACAGTTCAATGTGTACTGTAGTACTTATGCTTATATACGTACGTATTAATATGAGCTAAATATATATAATGTATAGTATGAATAACCTTTAATTGGGAATCAAAGATACAGACATGTCCTACATGGGACTGCAACCATACCAACTTTAAAAAGCAGCAAATAATTCTCTCTTAAAAAGCAGCTTCATTATATTTTTAATGTCTTCTCTGCATTCCTAAGCAAATGCTTTTAACTGAGAAGCAGAGGGAAGGAAGACAAAAAATGAATATTGTTCTTTTTTAAATGAAAATAATTTGGTGAACCTGATGCTGTGTAAATGGAGACATAATTCAGTGATATGAGATGTCCTTACATTTATTAATGTCCAGTGTTTCTCTGCATTTTAGAAAACACTATGGAAATCAGCTATTTCAGTTCCTGAAAGATCAGTCTCATACTCCAGTACATTGTCCTTGTGCACTTGAGTAGCATTGTTGACTTAGAGGTCTGCTTATGTGGGTGTGGGGTGTGTTTTTAGCTTGGACTTACAGACCTGCCTGTGAAGTGCTTGAGATACATTTGATTAGGATTTGAGGTTGGATAGGGGTTAAATCATTTACATGTTGTAGCTCGACTGAGTGTATAAGACCTGCAGCCACTTGACAGCATCACTGCCTCTCTCGGCTGCAGATCAGGGACATCCCTGGGGATGTCTCACAGGCAGTGTTTAAAGATGGAATCCTTTATTCATCATTTGCATTTTACCAACAAAGGGGACAGGTTTTGCCTCCTAGTCTAGTAAGGTTTGTTATGGGTGTGTGGTGCATAACCCAGCTGAGTGACATCTGTCTCAGTGCTGAAGTCTGGTGATGTGGCCGTGGGTCAGATCTGAGTTTGGGGCTCTACCTTGGCTCATCATTACAATCTCCAATGAGCCAAAAACCCCCTTGGTGCCTTGGGCTTGCTGCTTGCAGAATCAGGCTGGTGGTACCAGCTTTTCTACAGTGCCTCTTGGCTGGGGGGAGAATATGTGGTCCAAGAGCACTGCATATAAGTAATTATTGCAACTCAGAGGTTGTTAGAGCTTCGTGTTCTGGCAGCGTGATCAGAAGTAGAATTTCACTTACTGTGGAACTGGTGAAGCTCTTGAATGCAGCAGCCTGTACATGCAAATAAAACTATGCCCAGGGAGAAAGAAAGAAACTTCTGGTTCCCAGTTGTGTTTATGCCAACTGCTACCCGTCATTTTTTTTTTTTTTTAAACTTTGTTATTCTTCTGCTTTGGAATGAGGTTTTTGAATGCTAAGAATTACTCCAAGCTCATAAAGTGCAGGCTTAGAGCTACAATAGCTAGTATTTCCAGGGCACACATCGTTATTACTGAAGATGGTATTGGTGTGTGTGGGTGTTGGGGCACGTGTGTCATTGTGAAATACCAGGGAGTCTTACCAGACAGAAGAGGTCTGCAGCAAAGCTAAGCTGGTTAACTTACACTCACTTCAGGCATGGACTTTAAACATCTGCCAGCACTGAAAAACTTCATTTTTTCATTAAGTTGGTGCCTTAGGATCTGTACCCCAATGCAGTTTCTTTGAAATGAGAATGTAGACTCTTTTCTACCCAGTGCTGTTTATGCTTTAACAAGTGTGTGGTTTTCACATGCTCCAACAAAGGTAATGTGTCAGGTTAAAAAAAGAAACCAAGCCAAAGCTCTTCTATTCCCATCCCATTTTGACCTGGGATAATGATATTTTTACAGTATTGGAGAGTTAGTAATTCCTTGTTACTGATGTGCCCTATTTTGGAAGAGCAGTGATGCATTCTGTGCGTGTTCATGATGCAGGTTCTGTAACATCAGGGTTACATGATTGAGGAGATCTGCAGCCCAGGTGGCTGAGAGGGCCATTTCTCATTGCAGTGCATGTCCCTGGTGGGGACAGTAAGTGACATCAGGTGCCTCCTGCCCAGGAGCTCAGCAGGGACAGCCTGTAGTGGCTGGCAGAAAAGCTCTGGAGGATGGGTGGTGAAAACAGAACCCCAGCCTGCACTGGCTTTGGGTTCAGTGTGGGGTTACAGTTTCTGAGCTAATTCTCACAGCTCTGAAAAACCAGCAAAGAATACTCTCTTGAACTGGAAGTTTTCTCTTTTTCCCTTTTATCCCAGCAGATACTTGAAGCTTTTCCCATCTTACCTTCTTAAGTCCCTTTTTGATTTCACCTTGAGGTACAGATTCTTTCTCTTGCCTGTGCAAAGCCTCTTGTGATGGTTGCATGTTTTGAGGTTTCCCTTTTGTTCTCTGTACATTATTCAGTCTTGCAGATGCTTATAAATTACTTTGTAGACTTGAGAAGCTGTTTTGCCCATAGAGCCTTCTGATACCTGAATGTAGCTCCCATCCATTATGTGCATTAAAACATTTAGAAGAGGGATCTATCTGTTGATACAGCACCCAGCACTGAAGGACTGATCTTGCCTAGATCCTTTACAGCTTCCCCAGTTGTAGAGTAAGTAGAGTTCCAGATTATGTTGAAGTTGCAGGTTTGAGGTTGTTTCTTTCAATCCATGTAGGTTATTCAGGGTCTGATTTAGAAATCAGACTGTGGTACTATAATACTTATGTCTAAATGCTTATTGACCCCTCCCTCCTAACATAATCCCTTTCTTGTCTGCTGCTTCTTAAGACTGCTGCTTTCTTGTCTCACTTCCTTATTAAAGTGAGCTGGGAAGTTACTTGCATTTGGAAGGGAATATATAAAAACAAACTAATGAACTAACTAAGGTGTGATTGCAAAATGTTGCAAGCTCTTTGAATGTTGGGTGCCTGCTTATTTTGGAGTGTTTGCTGGGCTAAATGTAACATGGATTTGTCTGTGATGTGTCATAGACTTATCAAAGCCAAATTACTCATTAAAATAATGCTGAATTGGAAATATAAAGCAGTAAACCAGCGGATAAATAAAAGGTTAGCAGAAAGGTAACTTGATATATGAAACCATAAAAGGGATTTCAGAATTAATGAGGGAGACAATATTTCTCCTGTAGAAACTTTGAGACTAGGTTGAAGTAGTGTAACAGCAACACATTATTTATTTCTTGTGTTGCCTTATTCTTAGGCCCGTGGGACCAGACAGGAAGGAATTAGAGAGCCCTATATTACAATTTAATTGCTTGAAGAAAAAATATTATTTTTTATTGTTAACCATTAGCTGCTTCTAGTTTTATTAAAGTCATAATGTCCATGCTGTAGCACTGATGTTTGCAGCATGCAGTGAAGGCTAGGAAAATTATTCAATTGCTATAAAAATCAGGTCAGTGTGGGGAAAAAAAAAAAAAAAAAAAAAATGGAGAGCTGGAACTACACCAGTGGCTGTTCAGCTGTTACAGATGTCTAAATCTGTGTTTTCTTCCATTAGAGCTGTGAAGAAGTATCCTGATCTTTCTTTCACTGAAGAAGTGTTCACATGTACAGCCACAGTTTTCATTGAGCTGAGCTACTGGCAGCAGCTTGTGCTCTCAGTTTGTTGTTTGCTCTTCTTCATGTTGCCTTGGGATGTCTCTAAAATGTCCTGGCTTGGTCACTAAAAGTGTTCTTGGTTTTTTGACTTTTCTTTTTTTTTCAACCACAGGTAAAAATTGTGACATTATTTGACACCCCTGTTTAATGTACAAGTTTGGGTTTTAGACAGGTTTGGAGTTGATTTTCTTTTTTTTTTTTTTTTTTTTTTTTTTTTTTTTTTGCAGAGACAGTGGACAATGTTTTCTGCTTTTCTAACTATAGTTCATTTTTCAAAATCAAAATTCTCATGTGCCAGCTACACTGTGATGACTGTCCCCTACTGTGTTCTTGGCCTGTGGGAAAGGAAAGACAATATAACTGAGTTTGGCTCACCAGGGCAAAAATATTTGGAGGAATGATCTCACACCTGCTTCAGGCTAAAAATGCTTCTTCCATGAGCAGCCAGAATGGCTCAGCTGTTGAGCTGTGGTGATCTGACCACATGGACAGATGAGCAAATCTGAGACACGTCTGTAATGCACAGAGCATGTTGGTAATGGCAGCACAGCAGTTCAGCCTTGCATGGATCCACATGGAAGGGTTCACAGATCTGTACAATAATCCATTGATTGCATTTTTGCACAGACTCAGAACATCTTCTTTCCCTCTGAAGCAGGCCAGCAGATTTTTTTCCCAGAATGATTCAATGCTTGATCCTTTGCTTCAGTTCCAAGAGCAGCTTCTTGGTGTGATGCAGGGAACTGGGTGCTTTCACAGAGGTCTCCAGCTGGGAAGGGACCACAGGATCTCACAATCTGATCAGCTCTGTCTGATGACTGAGAAGTGAATGGCTTTCCTACCCACAGGTAACAGACACACTTCCAGCAGTGCCTGCAGAAGTGTTGTGCCTTCCTTTAAATTCACAAAATTGTGGTTGTCTTTCTTTCCTTTCCTTGTTAAATTCATCCCCATTAAGTAGTATTTTTACCATCTGTGGTTAAACCACAGTGTGAAAGGAGCTGGCTGCATTGCTGAGGTGATGGAGCTGTTGCAGCTTGGTGCTGGGAGCTGCTGATGTTACCTACAGCTGGCTTGGATTATGTTTTAAACCAGGGGCATCTTCCAATCCAAGTGATTCTTGTTTGTGAAATCCACATAATTCCCTTGTTGTTACAAAGACAGCAACAAGATAGAAGACCTTCTTGAAAGGTTTCAGGGACCTGTAAATCCCCAGGGCAGTTGTGATAAGCTGCTGTCTACTGCTCCAGCAATGGCACAGTGTGTACTTCTTCCTAGAGCTGGGGTTTGTGGGCTTTGGCTCACGTTGGCAGCACTTGGGATGTGTGCAGGTCTCCTGAAAGCCTCAGAAATCTGCATTAGGGATGTCTGTGTGTGTATACATGGATATATGTGAAACCCTCAGGCGCTGCCTTCTGCAAGCGCTGCCTTGGAAGCCTGTGAGCTGACTCTGAGTTGTTCAGGAAACCTGATCTGCCTGATTTTGTGAAGGACAGCTGAAATTTGAAATGCATTGTGGCCACTGTGGCTAACTCTGGACTGTAATTTTTTCTAAGACAGAGTTGGCCTGTAGATACCAGGGCCAGCTCTGCTTTTCTGTGTTCTCACAAATATTCACCGGGGAAGGTGCACTACTTCTGATGAATACTTCCATTGTTTGCCATGGACCCTGGGCAGTAACTTTGGCCTTACTGGGAAAGATTCCCATTCTTTGATGCTCTGATTCTTCAGCCAACTTCATTCTGTTTGATATAATTTTTAATCAAGTTTTCCTTTTAACTTGTAATGTAACAAGTCCCTAAATGTGTTACTATCCACCAAAGAGGGTTTCTTGGCAGGATTTCCAAACAAAAACAAAACAAAAAACCTCTTTTCAGCCAAAATACTCTTTAACAGATGAAGCAACAATTACTTGTGGCTTTGTGAAAATAGACTATATATTGTATATACTGTGGAGCAAGAGACCACGATGTGCGTAGTGATGATTTGAGGTATTGGGAAATTAAGTGATCCATCAGTATTGATGCTTGGTGCCAAGTATTAGTTCAATGCTCCAATTTCCTATGCAATTGAAAGTGGGAGTAGGCTTTCACGAAAGAGGGTCTAGTGGTTAATGCACTGGGCTGGGCCCTGGGAGGTCTGGCTTTAATTCCCAACTCTCTCCAGGCTTGCTGTTCAACTGCGAACACGTTACTTGAACTCCCAGTGCCTCAGTTCTCCTCTTTCCCTCCCTCACCCACTTCTTCTTGAAATTCCTTTGGGAGGAACTGTCTTTAAGCTTGTGTGTGCTATCTAAACAAAGGGCACTGCATCTCAGTAGGGGCCCGGAGATACTTTGACTATAGAAAGATTTGTAAGTGTTCTGGCAAATACACAACTGTCATGTACACACGCATGTCAGGCAGGCTGAGTTATGAATGCAGTAACAGGGGAAAAATTAGCAGGCAGAAATGGCAGCCGTTACAACCGCATGTTTTCATTTGGATATCTTGATTATGTGAATATACGGAGCAGCTGCTCCCATCCCGGTCCCTAGCAGTACCGTTCCACTTCTGCACAAGTTGGGATGAAGACAGACTTGCTTACGAACAAAGTTGTCCTTTCTTCTGTACGTTCTGAGGCGTAACACAGGGAGTGGTAGCTAGAGAGAACTGTGCACATGAGGGAGAGCAGGACTCTGAACACATTCCTGCAGCCTGCCCTGGATGGATTTCCTAAGCCTCTTGTCTTCCATCACCTGTAAAAGGCAGGAAGTCATAGCTACCATGATACTTCCCTGGACTGTGCAGATTCATTGCAGTCTCTGGAGAACTCTAGAGATGGTGTTTTCCTTGAAGTTTGACTTAATATTAGCAGTTGTGTTCAGTGGAATTTGGGAGCTTGAATAATAAAGGCTCTGGGAGGGTCAGTACTGAAGTGCATTTGCAGAAGTTGCTCCATGTGACTCACTCCAGCCCAGGGCTCGAGTTCTTCAGCAAAGCCTGGGGTCTGGCAAGGAGCTCCCGGAGGTCCTGCCTGCTCTGCTTGCCGAAAGGTTTTGGTTTGAGGACAGCAGGGAACAGCTGTGTTGGCCTGACAGAAAGAGGATGAATGTCCTTCCTGCCACCTTATGTTCATTTAAAAGTAGAAAATGTTTGTAATTCTGTAATAGTTGTTTCTGAGGGTAAGCCCTGTAACATTATCCAGTATGAGCGCACCAGTTCTGTGTCTATGCTAATTTTGGCTGTTGGAATAGATAAGGAAGCTTTTCCAATGAGTGTCTGATTTAACATTGCAGCCTAATAAAGACAAACCTCCTCTCTGAACATGAGTGACACAAGAGTGATTAATTTCATTCAAACCAAGGGATTAGTTTTTGGAATCAAACTCTCATTTTGTCATGACTAAAATGGTGGCAATAATTACTTTGCAAAGCAGTGTTTCACTCTGAGCCTGTGGGAAGGCAGGATTGAGTGTCATGTTTTGTTTTCATTAGCAGAATGTTTTGTCATTGGACCTAGGCCTAAACAAGGCAGTGACAGGAGAGCTGTTTTGTGTGAGTAGGTTGGACACGTGTTTCTGGCTGTGTGCATTCTGCAAGCTGGTTTTTACAGAGAGATTTGGCTGCTGGGGTCTGGCCCAAGTGCCATGCCCCTGGATCACAGCTATTGAAGATCACACCAGCAGACACCTTTGGGGCCAAGGAGATTAGACTGCCTGAGTATGGTTCCTTCCACTACAGAGAAGAGTTTTGCTTTGTTTTGTTTGCAGTAATGGGTAGTAAGATCTCTTCTTGTGACTCCTGTTTCTGGAGGTCTGAGTAGCAAACAGTGACCATTCATGAAGACCATAGGAAATTATTTTAAGAATAACCTGACAATCTTAAACCAGACGTGCTCTGTGAACAAACAATACTGTGCTGGAGTGAGCTTTACTGACCTACCATAAAGAGAACCTTTCTGCCCTACTGATGGACTTTTACTATAGATTATCAGCCCAGTCCTTGTCTCTAAAGTATAAATAAATGTCCTGGTTAGACCCTGTGAGTGTTTTTCTCCCTCCTTCCACTCATGGTAGAGTTAAATGGAGTTTTGGCCTACAGAAGGCATGAAACAGCACAAAGAACGAAAGGTATGGAAAGGGGTATTTTTTTTTAATAGTTCTTGATAATTACAGGAATTCCCAGCTCTCATCTTAGTATTTCATTCAGATGTGTAAGCAAGTAAATATATAAGCCAAATTAAAAAGGAGCGTGACTCCAAGGTATCCTAGGACTCTAAAGGTAGACTCTGTGGGGATTATAGAAGCCCTGCTTTTCTAGAAGACTATTGTATCAGCATCCACAGTCATGCATGCAACTTCCTACCTGTATTTAAAAATAATAACTTGCAAATAAATACTTCCATTTATTGCTGACATACAGATTCTATTCCCAGTAAAAGTGGGAATAGAAGAAATGGCTGTTTTGCAAAGTAAACATTTGCAAGATCTTTTTTTCAGATGCAAGCACAGTATGTATACTTTCTTTGCCAACAAATGTCTTTAAGGTTTTAGAATAGAGTCAATTTACTTTTTTTTAAGTCTCTATGGGAGTTATCTTGATATCCAGCCAATAGGATCTGTCTGGTCCACAGACTCTTCCTGATGGACAAGAGTGCTACTGTTTGCTTATAGCTGTTGAAAGAACCGTAGAATTGGAGAAAAATACTTAGTGATAGAACTTTCATCTGCTTGTTTGACACAGCAGTTAATGAATGTCTCATGTCTTGCCATCCAGGGAAGTGATATTTGAAAATCTAACCCGAATGCTGCGTAGTTTTTCACAATTAAGGAAAAAGCATTGTCTCAGTGAGGACTGAATTTTCCCACCTTGACAGCCAAACGTGGCAGAGGACTGTAGCCAGTTTTCTCATGTAAATACCCAAGTAGACTGCTCCCTCCCAGGTGTTCAGTCTTCATCCTCACCTGACACGCAGACAGGTGCAGGAATTCAGTGACGTGTTTTGTGTCTGGCCCTCAGTTTTGTCCTTGGAAAGCTCAGCTTTAAATCTGACCTTGTAAGAGAGACTCAAATTGAAGCTTTTTGAATGGAAAATGCCTTTTAGGACAGGAGTGGTCCACCTCCAGAAAGCCCTGGAGGGTTGATCTTACAGATGGGTCAGGTGTCATAAACCAGATGATGTGAATTTCTCCATTGCACTGCGGCTGTGTAAAGCCAGCAGTATCCACACGGTTACACTCAATACACACTTCTTTGGGTGGTTGGAAGCACCTGATCTGTACCTTGGGTAATGCCTGATTTAAACACATTCCAAACTGGAGGTTATGGCACCAACTCAGTCTGCAGCTAGGGATGTATAGACTGGGTTTTTGGCAGGAACTGTCTAACTTTTGTCTGCAATATATAGTAAGTCTTTATAGTGTTTAAGACACATAAATCTGATCTCCCCCCAAACTGTCTGTAGTTCATTTCCTCCAGGGTTGGGGGCAGGGCGAAGTCCAGGTAAATGGAAGGACAATTTGAAGAAGAGGAAGATCCTGTGAAATCATTTGAGCATGCAATGTTGGATTTAAACAATGAAGTAGCTTCCTTTCCTATTCTATTTATCATTTTAATTGCTTAAAGCATATTTCTTAGAAATAGTCAAAATACAGACTCAGACATATTTATATTTTATGCATCCCTGCTGTTACGTTTTTTTGGATGTAAAATGGATCGACAAAACCCATGGAGATGTTTATACAGAAAACATAGTATAATGAAAGTCTTACTGTGAATTTTGTGTTGATAGCATTCACAATAAATCAGGAGAGTCAATTACTTTACTCTGCTATACACACAGTAACTACTGTCACATTGCATGAAAACATTACTTATCTACTCACTGTAAAGATGCCAACTATCTTTGGATCAAACTGTGCTGAACCATGAAGTCAGACTTCTTACAAGGAAGGAATACTTGCAAATCATACAAATACATGTTCTGATGATAAAGCCAAAGGTTTCTGACAAACTACTTGATGAGGTTTTTTTGTATTTGTTGTTTACTGTACTGACAGGGAGGAGGGAACCCAAATCAGTTCCTTGAGTTGTTCATGTTTAAGTAGTTCCTTGGGGACACAGAGGGATCAAGCATTGTGTATCTTAAGCTTTCCATTTTGGCAGAGTCAAGGCATCAGTCTAGGGAGATGTCCTGCAGGGACAAATACTGGGTATGTAATGGACACTCTTATTTCTAGAAGACTGGCTCTTTCTCAGGGTTTCCTCTGGTGTCAGGCTGAGCAGGGAATGAGGGACTCCAGACCAGTATTTCTAAACATTGTGGCTCTAAAAACAGTAATATATGGCCTGTAGACCAAGTTGAGCATCTCAGTGCAAAATTTAGGCTGTTAGTAACTGCAAGCTTTATAAGAATTGAAGCAATGTCCCTTTCATGGTATGTGTGAACTTCAAAGGCTTTAGCTCTAGAACCACCAGAGGCACAAATAAATTGAGGTTCTGGGGTCTTTAATCCCTTTGAAAAAGGGATTATTATAATTAAGACAAAATTCTAGTCACCCCTGTTTGCCCCATTTTCTTGATACGAGTTCTTCCAAAATACCTGTAAGCTCTAAGTCATCAGTTTTATTTTCATTTTCAAAACCACAAAACCTTGGAGCAGTAAGTGTCTCAGCCTGGATGAAGCTCAGTTTTTAATACGATAGTGTTAGAACTGAGCTTGCTTACAGCACTGACAGCTGGTAACACCAAAATTAGCAGTTGTGCTGTTCTGGACTCCAGCCTTGGCAGAGCCAGCTTAGGTACTGCTGAACGGACTGCAAGGACCTTCCTGTGAGCTTACAGTTGGCTTGCAGCAGAAGACTCTGAGTAATCAGGCAATTACAGCTGAAATCAGAATCAGCCACTTGAAGGCTTTTTTGTTTTTGCATTTCTGTTTTGTTTGGAGTTGTTATGTGAGTTTAAAGATCTTGAATCATTTTCTAAGCCTCTGCATTCAAATTGATTGAATACTGGGTGCTATAAAAACATTACTTCAGCACAGATACACTTAGACAACTCCCTTCTAATTTTCTGTAACTGCGTTCGGGCACTCCAGCAATCTTTGGTGAAAAGCCATTGGATACAAACAAGTTGTAACTTTTATCCCAATTGGATGGCTGAAGGCATTTCATGTCTTTGTGTAAGAAAGTGGCCTTCTCTAATAATACATCCAGGCCGTGCAGGGCTGTGAAAAGGTTGCTTGTTTACCATAGCCAGGACTCTGTTAATTCAGTGCCAAAGGGGGTATTAGGCTTTCCCATTTGAGCTGCTGTGCTATTAATGCAGGATCTTTCACTGTACTTTTTACATCTTCCCAAGTTTCATGTGTGCCAAGTTCTCAGAATGTGATTCCTCTTGCTAGATAGAGGACACAAAGGCAAGGTGATGTCTGCAACAAATCCTTGTTAAAAGCTTCACTCCTTTTGGGAATTTCCAAAAAAGATAGATGTTTTCAGAGATGTCTGTTTAGATAAGGAAAAATTCCTGTGCAGTGAGTATTAATGATTTACAGTTCTTCCTTCTGTAGTCAGGCTCTTGCAAATATTGCCATTTTAACAGCACCCTTGCAGCATTATCCATACCACTGGATGTCTCTTAGATCCACACACAACATTCTAATTACTGATGGGATTTCATCACAAGTATAGCAGGATCTGGCGAACTCTGTATGAATGTTCCTGTTGTCATCCACATACTGCAGACATAAAACCACTAGCTGTCTTTTGGAGAAATCCATTGTTTCATCATCCATAATTGTACAGCACTTTCCAGAAATTTTCTGAGAAGCATCCCTTATGAGTTATAGAGCCATAATTTCCATTATCTCATGTTGAGTAACTGGATTTGTGAATTTGTCTTGAGTCATTTTCAGCTACTTTGAAATATGAGGATCAGATTCCGTTTGCAAACAAGACAGTTAAGATTGATTTCAACTTTATTCTTTGCTAAAGGGTATATTTTCAGTTTCTTTAGTTTAGTGGTCTTGCAGTGCAAGCCTTTGTCAGGCAAGATAATATCTTCCACTTAGTGTTTTCATAAGGATCTTCCTGTTTTCTTTTTTCTTTAAAGAGCATTGAAAATTTAGCATTTCACCCACATGTTTGTGGTCTTCTGAACAGTATCAGCTGCTTTGCAATGATCTCAGATAGATTTTAAGATTGTTTTTTCTCCCAGCTGGAAAACATGGATGGCATAACAGCTTCATCTGTGCAGTTAGTCAAATGTGCAGTTCTTTGGTGCAAGCTGCAACAGTAGAAGCCCTGTGTGCTGTGACCACCTTGCAAACCAGACAACTGTTAAAAATCCTCAAATCAGGGATCTGAGCACCCAGTCAAGTAAAGAAGTAATATTTTTCTTGATGAGCTGTAGTTGGATTCTGCTGCAGAGAACATTGGATAGAACTTTAACCACCAGAAGCTGAATCTTGCTGAAAGTTTGGTGGGTTTTTTCTCTTTCTTTTTTTTTCCAGCAATCAGAAAGCTTAAGTGATTTTAATTTTGGGATCTGGAAGTTACACTGTGTGATTTTTGTGCTTGTTCCATCACTACTAGCACAGTGATACAGCACAATAGTGGTTTGTTTATCCATTAGGTAATCCTGTCTGGAAAAATGAAAGTTTTATGGAATTACTGCAGCATTTGTAGAAGAAGAGCAATACCTTCCAACAGAAAACTAAAAACATCTATAAGGGAAGCAGGAAACCCTTTAATTTCATGGGTGTGGGGTTTCAGGCTGCAAGAGGTCACTAAAAAGATGATGGTCTCACCATTGCCTGGCCGGTCACTCCTCATGCAAAGGTAATTCTTGGAGCTTGGTGACAGAAGGAAAAGAATGGGCAGAGCAGAGGAAGTTGGCCAGACCTACAGCGCACAGTGGGTATCCTTGGGAACACAAAAAAGACAGAAAGCCATTTTTGAGAGAAGGACAATAGTGTAGAAGAAATGGGAGACATGGACAGTAAACTTCAGCCAGGATTAAGTGGAAAGGCCATGTTGGATTGTTCTTCCAGCTGGGAAAAAGAGAGGCATCTAGATATGGTTGCAGAACAGGCCCATCCACTCAGGAGGGTTTTTCAAGAGCTCTCGGCTCCATGGGAGAAGAAACAGCGGACAACATTGGAAAGTAACTCATTTGAATTAAAGAAAACAGCAAAGTGCACACCCAAGGGACTGATCTTGGTGACTTTAGTTCATAGAGAAAATAGTTTATCAGCTTTTCCATTAAAGCTGTCTCTTCCCATTGCCCTCCTTCACAGCCTCACATAGAAACAAGTGTCTGCACCCATGGCAAATCACATGCATCAAAAAAACACATGAGGACCTCGGCAGCACTGCTCACGCAGGCAGATCCTGAGTCCAGCTGTAAGAAAAATGCTGATGCACCCAACATGCCTTTTGTAGAATTTAGGAGCTGATGCTAGAAGGCTTTATTGGCTGACTGCTTACGTCTTCAGAGCTTGGAATTAGAGGAAAGCCAGGAAGAAATGTGCTTTTGGAGCGCTTTCAGTGCACTTTGACTCTCTTGAGGTGCATAGTATCAATAGTGCAAGCTGCAGAATTCTTGCTCAGAACTGACTGTTCTATTGTACAGACTTTTTCATGCCTTGAAATGGCACATGCTGATCCCAGATGTTAGAAATAATCAAAGCAATGTGACAACTAGAAAACTTAGTATCAAAAGACACAATCTGATCTGCATTTTAAGTACCTTTTGAAAATGCAGAATCAGAGAAAAAAGTTCTAAAAAAATTGAGGTAACTTTTCAAAGGTGTAGTTAAAAAATAAAACTATAAAATTCCAAACAGTTAAAAGATTAATGAGAGTTTGATTTGTTCTATGTAGTTAATGCAAAAAGTAGAATATTTTTAATCTTACTGTGTGTTGGCTAAAACTGTTACCTTGATGACTGTGGAAAAATGCAGATTGTCTGACAACCAAAGGAAAAGAACACTTCCTTTGAGCAGAGGACTTGTTTCCTGCTGACATAACTCTGTCATGACTTCTGTAACACCCATGGCCCTGTAGTGATTGATTGTATGGACACAATCAATTGTTGAAGTTGAAAATAGACTCTGTTGATTGCAAAAAGTAATATTGTTTTCCAGCAGAAAATTTCAACTCGGCTGTTTATTTTTGCATTCCATGATTCCATGGTAGAGAGGCTTCAAATCTATATTTGTGGTATACCTAGCTAACACAGTGGTTTAGGCTTTTGTGTAAAAGGAGATTGTAAAGATGTTTTTAGAGTAGTCCTGTTCTTTTCCTCTCTGAGATGTATGTCTCAGAAATACATTTTTAAGAAAAACTCTGAGATCTGGGTTCAGAACTTTGTTTTTCTTACTGTAGTAAAGGCAAAGATAAGCTTACCTAAAATTATTCAGATGCTTTTAGGCTTCTGGAGAATTGATATTAGATCCCAGATTGATTGGAGGCTGATGCAGCTCAAACCCTTCTGTTAGTCTTCCCAACACCAAATGGTTAGTAATGCTTTACTTCAAGATGAAGGCTTGGGATCATGGAAATGTGGTTTAGGACTTGGTGTGTCCTCAGTGTGAGTGGGTCATGAAATGGTCCATGAAATGACTGTGCCTGTTCTGTGTATGTTACAGAGCAAAACAAGGTGGGGTCTGATTTAGAGCCAGCACAGCATTTAGTGCCACTGTGCTACTGTAGTTCCCCCTGATCTGAAAGGTGAATTTAGGGATGTCTCTGGCAGCAAACATGACTGCCACTCACAGTTACTTCTAGTAATAATAATAGTGATTATTTTAAAATAAAGTGGTGAGGAGCATTTTTCCTGATATCTGTGTGCCAAGGCACAAGGTTTAGTTGTTAGGAGGCAAGGCTGAGCTAAGTAAGAGATGATAGACTTGGATTTACTTGGGAAGGAAAGACAGTAGAAAGCCTGGCTCTTAGCAGCGTGAGATGACATGGTTGGGACTGTCACACACATACAGCTAAATCAGCCCTTGTAGATCAGTGTGAGAGCTTCATGTATTGAAGGACAGAGAGTTTGTGAAATCATCACCTGCGTGGGAAGATTTCTGTTGGGGAAGAGTTGGACACAATTTACAGAGTTGCAAAGATAACATCTTAGGGATCCTTCTAATCTCTTTTCCATGAGACGGATAAATTTGATTGATGCTCCCTGATGTATAAACACCCATACTGGATTAAAGTTCAATATTCTCTATATTAATGGAAGTGGCAGCAAATGCTGAAGGAAGAGCAGAAGGAGTCAAGCATGTAGTCAAACTTCCTGCCACTAATAGTGTGCAGCCTGGGGACTTCTTGAATTAGTGCTCAGGTTTTACAGTCCTTCACCTGTCTGGCTACCACACTTTTTTCTAGTCAGTTTTTTGAACATATGCATTCACAATATTCACAATATCCTCTGATGGTTTTTCATAGCTTAGTTGTATTTTAGTGAAACTCCCCACGAAAAGCTGATACATTGTGTTTTCACAGAAACTGCCACATGATGTTTGCATTTGGTGCCTCCTCTCCTTTGCACCTTACAGGAATGTGAGTGGAATGCTCCATAATCCATGTGCTGCTTAGTAGTATTTTACTGCTTGGATTGCACAATATTTAATGACATGTTAAGGAAGGAAATTTGTCATTTCTTGTCCTGAAGGAAAATTGTCACAGGATTGAAATCAAATATAATGCTAGTATAAAACTCAAACTTGAATTTTATAGCATGACCTTTGGGTAGGATGAGATAATTTTAAGAAGCCATCATGCTCCAGGGAAGTCAAAATGGACAAAATTGAATGGGAAGTGTGGGGGAATCATTAAAAACATGAGTACTAAATTGTTTTTGCACTGTGTTAGGTTCAGATATTTGTCCTAACATCTGGTTTCTCTACCACTTTCATCTTAAATCTAAGTTGGATTTTCTTAGTAAACAAGCAGCAAATTCATCATTGTGAGCCTTCCAAAAAGCTTTACAAGTTATTTTAAAGATTTTTTTGGATCTTTTATTTTTATTGCACAATAAGCTTCCATTCATGACTAAAGATGCCTGCTTGAGGTGTCAACAACCATTTTTCTTTCCTGCATTTCAGCCATATTCTGTGATACTGCAGAAAAAAATCTATTAAATTAGATACGCCAAGAGAAATTGATTTTGAAATGGAGAAAAAATAAATTATTATTCCTTCTGATATCCATACAGCTGTGAATACATCTTGATTCAATTTGTACCAAGCAGTGGGAAAACACTTTTTGAACAGTTTGAAAGCATTTAATAGTCCTGTGATGCACAGTTGATTTACAGTTGAGCTGTACTGGATTTCAGTGCCATGTGTCTGAATGTTTGAAGGTATGATATGGAAAATTATTACCTTGCCTGTTATTCTGAGTAATTGCTCTCTAATGGACTCTTCCAGCTTTGAGACTGTTTTATTGCTTAAGGTAACTGTTAGCTGGTGCCAGTTAATACAGCTGTGATTATTGACCAGCCCCTGGGAGGATATTGTCTGTTCCCTGGGTGACAGGAGCCCTGTGTGCTCTATCCCTCTTGGCTTCTAAACATGAAAAAAAATCCCTTTTCCTTTAGGAGTGATAACTTAGGGTAGCAGAAATAAAGGCCTTGTCAAAGTGGCTTGGGCCATTGATCCATCTAATTGAGAGTCCCACCTCAGCCTGCAGTGATCCTGGATGTCTCAGGAAGTGCTGTGGTTTTGGGGTGGTTCCTCTTTGCTGAAGTCTTGTTGATCATCTTCTTGTGATACGAGGAGGTGAGAATTAATTATTCCCTGGTTATCTTTATACCATTCATCATGTAGCTTGGTCACCTCCTGTTATCTCTGGGTTTGAAATAAAGTTCCAGATCTCTGTGGGATCTCTTACTCTGAGGTGCATTCTCTGCCTTTGCTTGTGTCTGCTGTCCCCCTGTTTGTACAGTGTCCCTTTTGGCTGGAGTTTAACTGCAATCCTGAGAAAGGGAAAGCCATGGATACATTGAACAGAGGGATTTTTGCTATTTCCATTTGTTTGCAGCCCTTGAGTGCTCTTCCATTGAGTTTGTAGCATGGGCATGTGCCATCTGAGGTTCCATGGACTGAAAAGAGTCCATAGTCCATAACCAAAAGGAGTAATTTTAGGTACTTGAGAAAGAAATGGTTTGGGGGGCAAATCCCAGTTTTTTCCTGACTGTAAGTAGAGCCTGTTCACCAGCCACACATGTTGGAAAATCATGGGTGCAGCTCATGCCCATGTACCCAGCTGAGTAAGGCATGCTTCATTCAGTCAGGCATGCTTCTGTGTATTTATTCCATTCATACCTTATCCAACCTGATCCTTGTATTTCATTTTTAGTCTGAGTGAGGAACCAGATTGTTTCAGGTTGAAACTTCATGGGAAGAGAAAGGAAATATTTTAAATAATTGAGAAATAAGGTCACTGCAGCTAGGCTATGAATTATTGAATATTGTGTCAAGTGCTGAAAGAAAGAATATACTGAGACTTCTAAAATCACACAAAAGCATCTGGAAGAGGAGCTTTATTTCTTTGGAGCTTTGGAGGGCAGGTGGCAGTGAAAATTTGTGAATATCACCAAAAAGCTGAGCTCTAAAAATACTGACATTATTTGTATCTCTTTGAATTTGAACAGTTTTGAGCTTGGCAAAAAAAAGCATCTCCTGCTGAGGCTTTTAGCCCCACTTATTCCCTTTTCTTTTCTAGGACATTCTGCCCAGGTAAAAGGGGGGACATCTCTGAGGTTTCTTGAAGTGCAGACATGTTCAGGGAAGTATTACAGGGCATGGAGTCAGCTTGTCCCACTCTGTGCATATCAGACTTACTGTGAGTTAATGTTCTTGTACTGTCTGGTGTGCAGGCGCACTGGGGATAATCACAGGTGGTCTTTTGCTGAATAAATGAAAGAGGAGCCAGTAATTTTCCGTAGAGGTAAACTGCCACGGGGCCTTTGTTGTGGGGTATTCGTGCTCCAAGCATAAGACTTTGTCTCCTGGATAACTTAATCTGCACCAAGGGAATTCAGTGGCCTTCCTGAGGGGAGGAGATACAAGTGATGTTCAGGTTGGGAGGCAAAGAAATGGGACTGCAGGGCGGGAGCTCCATCATGTCAAAGGACAAAAAGACAGAAGATGATGTTTTGAAATATGGTGATCCCCATCTAGACTGATGCTGAGAACAGAGAGGAGTAGGGGGGAGGGCAGGGCTGTCACTGAATGATCCAAGCCATAGGAGACCTGTCTAGTTAACAGAGCAGTAAATCTGAGCTTTCCTGTGTATATTTATTTTCACATCACAATCTGTTTAAGCAAGAAAAGCACATTCTAATTGCACTCTAAACAAGGATTTCTCCTTCAGCATTTTACAGCTGTTTCTTGTATGCAGTGCCAAGCTGATCTTGGTGATGAGATGTTCTAGCACAGCATGGACATGAGCCCAGTGGGCAGATGTTTCTTCTGCTGCCTTTTCATTCACTGTTTCAAGGGGCAGTTGAGAGACTGTTTTACTCCTTCATAAAGGTTTATAATTCATGAAGCCCATTACTGTGTGCAGAGCTGCACATCTGGCATAAAGCACTCTGGTGGCCCAAAGAATGTGCTCACAAGAAATAAGATGCTTTTGTAGTAAATTCTGCAGTCTGACTGGAATTAACTTCATTTAAGACTAAAGAGCAAAGATAATAGATAAGATAATGGATGCTGGAAAGGTGATACCAGGGAGCTGAGTTGAGTTACAGTACCTGTGACATCTCAGAGCAGCATGAAACGCTTTGGGCTGTAAAGCTCCTGCCTGCAGTTATCAGATCATGTACACAGCGACCTAAGGATTTGATCCCGGGGGTGGGTAATGAGGACAGCGTGAGCAGCAGAGCAAGGGCCGTTCATTCCCTGTGGCAGAACGGGGGCAGAAAAACCTTGTACGGCTTTTTCTGTCGGTGGCTCCGGGACGCGCGGAGCCGGCACGGGCATCGCGGCACGGCCACCGGCTCGGCCACCGCGGCACGGCCACCGCAGCTCGGCCACCGGGGCTCGGGCACCGGGGCTCGGGCATCGCGGCACGGCCACCGCAGCTCGGGCACCAGGGCACGGCCACCGCGGCACGGCCACCTCGGCACGGCCACCTCGGCACGGCCGCCGCAGCTCGGGCACCGGGGCTCGGCCACCGCAGCTCGGGCACCGGGGCTCGGCCACCGCGGCACGGCGCTGCTCTCGGGGCACAGCGCTTCCCCCGTCCGCCCCAGCAGTGTCACTGCCGGCAGCACCGCCGCACCGAAACGCACCCGGCTCCCGCTCCTCGTCTTCATTCATGCGCTTAGCAGCAAAAGCCAGCTTCGCAGAAAGCGAAATTTTCCCCCTTTAGACGCCCGCTGCAAAACGTGCGTTTGAAAACTGTAGCCTGTGTTTATTAATTTAAAACAAACAAAGTGAGCCAGTGATTGTGGTGATAAAAATATTCCAGTTGAATAATCAAATGTACCATAAAGTCCCTCTGGACTAAGACATCTTACTAGTGTCATCCCAGCTAAATTTAGACTTTAAAATTAAAACCATTTCTGCTGAGAGGCCAGATCTGTGGGCATGTTCTGCAGTTAGTGAAAAGACAAAGATACTTCCCAAAGGTTAATTCAGACACCTAAGATCTGAAGTTGAGGGTGCCTCTCCTGACTCTTGTAAAAGGCTCTTGTGCCCCCAAATTAGACAGAATGAGTTCAGGACTGAATTTAAGTGTAAAGTTCAAGGTAGGCTGTAGTGAATTGAGGCACAGATTTTGATTAGCTTTCAAAGGAGCTGAAGCCAGGCTGGTACTTTTTGGCACAAAGGGCTGGATTAGAGTTTTTATGGACACGGAGAATCTCTATAGAGGCTGACAGTAAGTACACATTAATCAAAATTTCTTCAAAAATTATATTTCTTAAGTGGAACAGTATGAATCCTGCTGACTTTTAATGGACCTTATATTCCACTTCCTTCTGTGATCCACTGCCCACAGTGCACCACAGTCCCTGTATTTGTGAAATGTCCTCTTGATCAGTTGGTTACTGCAGAGTGTCTGGGAGAGCCTTGCTGACTCTGTAATGATCTGTGCCAAGCAGGTGAATGACACCTCAGGAGAGGGATGAGTTTGATACTGCATTTATCTTGGGAACCAGCAGCATTTGGAGATGCACAGTGTAGCTGCAGTGCTGGTTAATATATTGAGGTTTTCAGCTCACAACAAGTCTGAAGTAAGTGCTGCATGCTTTTCCTCACTTCTCTAGGAAGAAAAGGGATTCTTATCAGAATGTGACAGGAGATCCCCAGCAGAAGTGTTGGAGTATTCATTATTAGAGAGCAAAAGTGACACAGTTATTTTAACAGGTTGTTATCAAAATCATGTCAGGGACATAATCTGCCAGCTCCATTGGAAGAGTTGTAAGAATTGAGCCTAGAGAAGACCAGAGGGGAAAGAAAGCACAGTTGGTTGGAGTCAGTCATAACTCCAGCTTATGGATGTGGAAAAGCATCCCATTTGCTAAACAAAGTATTTTCCTGCTTTGCTTATTTTCAGGTTCCCACACCAGTTACCTACTGATCTATTAATTATATAAAATTGTAGGGTAAAAATCTCTCTTCATTCACTCTCATAGCATGCACTGTATTTATTCTGTTTAGTCAGAGTGGGAACAGAATTTGGCTGTTCTATTCTGGAACAATCAGTGTTCTCTATTTCAGCCTAATAAGTACTCATTTAGCTTTATTTAAATATTATTATTTTCTTCTCCTTCTCTGAAAAAATGAAGGGAAAAAGTTCTTTTAAAGTTTTGACTCACCCAAGGGCTTTGTAAAACTGGAATGTGCAAATTAACATAAAACCAATTCTTCGGTATCTGAAATTGTGGGGGAAAAGGCAGAACTGATTCTTGATGCCTCTCTTGTGCAACCCAGCATTCCTTCAGAGTAGAAAGATTCCAGTATTAGTGGAAAGCGTTTTTGTAAGACATCTCAGCCCATGCCAGCACGGCATGTAATGCACACCAAGCAGCCAGCTCATGAAGAAAAACATGTTTACAGAAACTGAAATGACTTCTTTGTTGTTTACTCGTGCAGAGGAGAATGGCGTCAGGAGTACTTCGAGAGAGAATGTTGCTTTTAAATTGCCACTGAACCAGCACCGCGGTGTGACCAGGCAGAATTTCCGTGACCTTGAGACCCTTCCCGGGGCTGCTGAGCAGATGCCCCATCAAACAGTTGCTGTGTGGCACAGAGAGGGGCATTGTCACCAAAGACAGGCTGTAGGCTGGACTTAACCCTGCCCTGTGACCCCAGGGAGAGTGACTCAGTGCTCGGTCACAGCAAACCCTGCTGGTAGCACTGCCAGGCTGTGCCATCTGCCTGTGCTGATGGATCCAGCTCACCTGAGCAGTTCAGAGCTCCAGCATGAGACTGAGATCATCAGAAATGTGTGAAGGTTTAAATGCAGCTGTGCTGCTTGTGCTGGTTCATGCTGACCTTCGAACAGCACATTGTAGAAATCTTCCTCCCGGTTGCATGATTTTGGAATTCCTCTGGTTATTTCCTGTTCACTTTTATCTGCTCCCCTCTAGGGATCTGTAATTGCCTCTGAATTTTTTTACCTCTGATAGATATGCATCATCAGTACTTGTTAAAGGTGGGGTTTGTTTTGTTTTGTTTTGTTTTCCCTGAAGAGCAATTTGTAATTCATGCAGTGGATGTATCTTTTGGCTCCAGGCTTGAGATCCTGGAGATCCCACCCACTGTGTGCACAGGCGCTTGTTGCATTTCTATTCACCCGGGTGTGGAAGGTGTTTTGAGTATGCCTATGCAGTCAATCAGATTAGTTATTTGTTATTTGTGTCCTTTTTCTAGTAATAGCTGAGGGTTTACCAGGATTACCAAGATCCATGGGTGTGCTGGCAGCACCTTGAGCTGCCCCCAAGCAGCTCAAGGCAGGAGAAGGAAAAAACCTGGCGAAATCAAAACCGCTGACTGTAGATGATGATTTTACCTTCACCTTTCCTGGTAGAACAGCTGCTCCACAGGGCTTCCAGCTAGATGCTGAAGGGGCTGTCACCATGAGCAGTATAAGTGGAAAGTATTTGTGCTGTGAATATCCAGCCACCACAGCTCTGAGTGGATAGTTTGTGTGAAGACCACGACAGAGGTGTTTTTCTTTTTTTTCTTTTCTTTTTTTTTTGCTACAAGGAGCAAGTAATGGAGAGAGGGGTGATTCACAGATTCACACACGAGTCAGACATCACTTACAGTAAGTGTGTTGCCCTTGAAGAGCTTAACCAGGCAATTCTGCAGACACAGCAGAGCTCTTGTAGGGCTTGTCATGTTTTTCGGTCCTTACCCTTTTCATTTTCTTTCTGCTCCTGGGTGGTACTTCTTGTCTTTGCTCCACTAGATTTCCTCCCATTTTAGCAATAGTATTCTCTACTCTTCACAACATCTTGTATTGCAGGCTCTGCTGGTTCATTTTCATCTTTACATTGCCCTTGTGGCATGAAGTTATCCCTGTTTGCAAGTGAGGAAACAGAGGCTGAGTCCCCAAATCCTTTGTCCATTCCTATTGATCCTTATGTGCAGAAGTGTTGTATGATATTCTCTATCCTAAATTCTGCCAGAGAAGAGTTGTTTGACTAAATGCTCCTTCTGCCACTGTGGAATTTCTCTCTACTGCAGGTTTACTGGTGATTTCTCCATATGACCAAGGATTGTGTTTTCTGGAGAAACTTGTGTGTAACAGAATAGATCTCCCTGATCAGACTGTATTTTCCTGCTTTCTGTCCTTAATTTCATTCTGTGCACTTACACTCGTGCTTCCCTTTTTAAACAACAAATAACAGCATGTTCTGTTGGATCATTGCTGTCTACTTCCCTTCCTCCCTCCAACCACCTTCCTAGGATGCATCTCCCATTCCTTTTCCTCAGATGAATGAAACTTTGCTTTTCAAGACCTAATGTCAGTTTTTCACTTTATAGGCCTTTCCTCTCCATACTTACTGTTTCTCTGACTAGCTGGAGTGATCCCCTCCTTCTCCTGCTGTCTGCTCTGAGGGCAGGAGCTGTTCTGGTGCTTTCTCTTCTTCAGCAGTGGGAGGTGAGTGACTGGACAACCATTGCCACATAGCTGTCTTGTGCTGCCCTCAGCATGGCCTGGAGACAGACTGGGACAAAGAAACTACAGGGATAAGAGGGGAACGTGGGGGTGAGTCACATGGGATCAGAAGTGTGACACAAATCAGTGTTGCAGCAGTAGCAACTGCTTCATCCTCAAAAGCTGATGGCTCTGTGGGAAGCAGATTGCCTGTGAGTCAGTTGGCTTTGCTGACTCCTGCACAAGTTTGAATGAAGCCCAGGCTGACCCCAGAGGTCTGCAGTGAGTTCATCCTCTTGATGCACACAGCTGGGAGATGTCTAATCCTGTCTGCAGTTGCAGTGCTGGCAGGAGTTGAGATTGCTACCCTGTGCTCAGAGCTGAGCATGGGAGGAGTCACAAGGCTCTCTGTGAAATGGTGCTTCAGAGGAATAAATTAAAAGGTAATGAGGATCTCAGAGATCTTTTTATCTCTTAAAATGAATCATATTGCTAAAACCACAGCTTTCCTGAAGTGTTTAATAGCCCTGAGAGGTTCTGACAGCCCCAGCTGCTCTGTGGTGTGTTCCTTGGATCTAGAGCAGCTACTGAGACTGACTGTGAGCAAGGCTCACACTCCACTTCTTCCTTTCCTCCACCTCGCCCCATTTCTCCTTTCTGTTTGATAACTGTATACAAAATCAGTGGGTGTCTGTTTTGTTTCTGGCACTAAGGAGCCATGGCTTCTGTGACTGTTGTTGGACGCTGCTGTTAATGTGTCACATCACTAGAGTGGCTCTTTTCCTTATGCCTCAAACTTTTACTGATGGCATCGTTGTGAAAACTAGCATGAAATGGATTTTGGACCAAAACATATAAAAATAAACACATGGGGTGGTGTTGAGCCAGTTAATGGGACTTAATATTTGGCAATATCGTGGTTTGATGAAGTATTGAAAAACAGGCATGCAGTTAGTTTTGCATGGTTGTAAGGAAAGTGTGTCTTGTCCAAGAAATCTGATGTCATATTTCCTTGAGGTTATGAGGTTAATGGCTTGAGGTTTTCTTAAAAAAAACCTCAAACAATCAAAAACCATAAAACCCCCAACACACATCATGTGATATTGCTCAAACATTTGCTAAACAGATAAAAGTGCTGTCTCAGAGTAATTGACAGTAGCAAGTCCAAAGGAGGTGGATCCAGTGGGTTTGTGTATGCAGTGGTCAAACCTTTTAACACTTGAGGCTGCAGCTCCTAAACCATTGCTGATAGAACTTCCTGCAGGATGTGAAGGTGGATTCAGTGCTGAATCATGACAAGAGCAGAGTAGTGTAACAGGTACATTTTCAGTCATTTGACGACTTGGAACCCATTGAGAAAAAATTATTTTAGCACAGCTTGGTATTGTATACTGCTGGGGCAGTAGGAGAGACACCTTGTCCTGGAAAACCTTAACTCCTGAGGTGGTTCTGAGTTCTGGGCAGCAGTGGCAGAACATACACTGAGGTGTTAGAGAGTTTTGTGCTGCTCCCAATAGAATGTTACAAGTTGGAGAAAGTGCATGAAAGAGGAAGAAACATCCCTGGACCTGAGTGCTTTACCTTCTATCTTATCAGAAAAGTTGAGTGACTTGATGACCAATAAAGCTCTTTACATTAAAGGCAGATGTAGCAGAATGTAGCAGAAAAGAAGCATAGCAAAAACTGGGGGCTGGAAACTGAGTTCAAATAAATAAAATGAAAAAAGTAATAAATTCTTAATAAGAGATAGAAAACATCCCTGGAATATATGAAAGCTCTTTGCCTTCTGAAATTAAGACTGGATGCTTTTTTGGCAGTTGTGTTCAGCTAGAGCGTGAGTTTACAGGGTCAGAGTAACTGAGAGAAGTTCAGGGTCAGGCAATGGGATTCTGTAGGTCCAGCAGTCTTTAAAAAAACTGAAATCTTGAAAAATTGTATCACCTAAAGCACAGGGTCAGGCACAGAGCCAGTTTTCTCTCATGGATGCTAAAGGCAGATGTTAATCATATCACATTCCTGCCAACCTTCACTAGATTTTCTTTGTCATCCTTAAAAGGGTATGATTTTGCTCAGTGGGAGGGTTTTCATTGGCTTCAGTGGAGATGAGTGAGTCAAAATAGCCTTACTTTTACTCCCAGATCAGTGCTCTGGTTTGGCAGTGTTCAGATATCAAGTGTGAGGGATTCACACCTTTTTATACAGGTATACCTTTTGATGCACTTTCAAAGCATTGAAATTTAGTTATTTGACAGATTATCCTTGCAAGAGCTGATATAGAAATTAGAATTTGGACATTGCATTTTCCATTGTCATTTGGTAACAATTGCAATAAATTTGATGTATTTCTACCCCTATAAATTTACTGAAAGATCAGAATCAGACTTGTTTATATTTTCATGATTGAGTCATAATTGCTTCATGTCTTCGCTGTTCTTTCCATAGATATCTCCTTGGACTTTTGAGTTTAAAGAATTATTTTGAAGAAGGAAATGTGGGGAGAAGGTTGAAAATAAAGGCAGAGAGAGAGAAAGCTTGTCTGCAAGGCAGATTGTTTTCCAGTCTCTCATAGCTATATTAAAAACTACCTGGAGACAAGTTAAAGAAGAGGTATTCCTAGCCCCAGCACAGAACCTACTGCTGATCATAAAATCAGCATAGCTGGTGGTGCCTGACAACATCCCTGGGCAGCTCGTGCTTGAGCAATTCACCAGGTTGTTGTAGAGCAGATTGTCCACACTGTCTGTCTCCTCCTGCCTGGAGGAGAGGCTGCCAAGCCCTCATCAGGGCCCAAATGCTGCCTGTACTCCCAGGGACTGGGAGAGGAGGTGGTGTTTAATTGAAACAGGTCTTTAATGGTATTTAATTTGATCATAGATTGCGTTGTTTTGTGTGCTACTAGACAAGCATCCTTTGCAGGCTCAGCAAGGATCTGCCATGTGCAGAATTCCCATGAATGCTGATGGATGTGCAGGGGAAGAGGCCGGGGAGGGCTTTGGGGTCGATGCAGAGCGAAGGGGCTGCCAGGTTTCTGTCTGCTGCTGTGTGTACAACACAGTCTGTGGCCAGGATGCAGCCCCTGCCTGCCACGAGGGCCAGCAGGAAGGCTCTGCTGCCTGTCTTGTCCTAGCAGGAGCTGTGGGAGGGAATGGAGGGGAGGAAGCTGAAGAAAGCAGGATAGGGGCACTGAGTGGCACCTAATGGGATGCCCATTTATAGCCCCAAGCCTTATCCCTGCTCTCCTCAGCAAGGTCTTCCCATGTTTCCTGGTATTGCTATGGCAATGTTATCAGTGCTTGATTCATTGATGTCATTGCTTGGCAATGTTATCGATGCTTGATAACATTTCTGTCTCTAGTTAGCTAACCAGAGTGCCCACAACTGGAGGGCAAGTAATTCATTTGTTTATTCACACAAACCATAATAATCCTGAAAATTTGTTAGAACTACACAAAAACAAGTGGTAGCAGAAATATAATGGGTGAACGCTGCCCTTCAGAATTCCTTGGTCACCTGGATTTGAGGCAAAGCAGAAGGAAAGAAGATGACTGTTCTGTTTCTTGTGATGCAGGTTGGTGGGATTTGTCTGATATCAGAGCCAGCCTTTCTGTCCTCAGGTTGCCACAGAATTTTACAGCAGACACAGAGAGAAGAACACATTCCTGGTGTTTCAGTGATTTCCAGATTTAGTCCCGTCACCAATATGTAGTTGGTCTTTTTGGCATGGAAACTACATCATCTTCCTATCTTCCTCCTCATATGAGTATGAAGCATGATTAGTTTGTCCAACCTCCATCTGCAGGTTGCCATGTGTGTAGCACCTTTTTTTTTTTTTTTTTTTTAAGGACACAAAAGGAATAAGTTAGCTGTTAAATCACAAAAAAGATGGACAGCTTCTGTCATTGAAAAAAATTAAGTTATGATAGTACAAATAATATTTCTCAAGTCTAGTTTTTTGATACAGTGACAAAAAATTTGAGTCAATCCTTTTAATTACGCTTAACAAATCAGTGCACAGTGGGATGTAGTGCAAAATTAAACAAGCTACAGTCTTACGGACAACCTAGGAATGCATTCCTCAGTGTCAGAGCCATCCACTGGTTCCTCCAACCTATTTTTCAACCACATAAGATTTAATTGTTGCAAATGGAATACTTGTTCTACAGAAGTCCAATAAATCTGCAGTCTGTCTTCCCAGTAATCAATCACAGATTGTGAATTGCATGAGGAAAAATCTATAAGATATGTTCTTCATGTCTAGTACGTTGGGTTATTTTCATGTCTTGTGGTTTGAATTTGGCCACTGTCATTTTAGAGGAATTTCCTGCCATCTGCGTTCAATTGAATTTTCTCACAGATTTGGGCTTGCTTGTAAATACTGGGATCTGGCAAAAGGAGTATCTTTGTTCTTCAGGGGCATATTCAAAAACCGTTAACATGGTGTTGGCAATGTGCTGGGTTAGGGAAGATCCAGGAGATAAAAAAGGTATAAATTCCCCCCTGCCCCTAACAGCTGATGATTTATCTGTGAAGGAAAAAGAACAACGAGTGCATGAGTGTGTGGTAGAGTTTTATCTCAAGCTATCATGGTATTTCATATTTTGCTTATTATTAGGGTGTTGGTCTGACTCTCTGCTTGTGACCACGTACACAGGCAGCAGGCTTAGAGTAGCCAAAATATTACAGCAAATTCCTGGGGGATCTCATTGCACGATCCCAAACAGATTGGGAGTTGGTTTACCACCAGCTCTAATTTGTGTTTTGGCTGCTGATTTTGCACTGAGTTAATATCCAAACAGTGATATTGGCATATGTAGATTCTTAGAAATCACACATACCTTGGGGCAAAGGGGCTACTCTATCTTCAGTTTAACATATCAGCTGCAGTGTTACAAAATTCAAGGTAATCTCATCATCCTAACTGAAAGATTGAGAGAGCCCTCTGCATTCCTTCCTGGAAGAGTGTGTATAATCAAATTAAAAAAAAATCCAAGCACTGAGGATCAAGTTTAAACCAACAAAATCAAAACAATTCAGAAGGGAGTTTATTGCCTTCTTGAGCTTAACCTCACAATGAGAAATAGCAGATAAAATGGATTTACATGTGTGCTCAACTGTGTTACTCGCTAGAGATGGAAGAGATGTCTCAACTCAGAAGGAACCTGCTTCAATTTATCTCATTTTGCATATTTCAATTTGTCAGACTTTGTGTTGTTTGGGCATAAATCAAGGGCAGTTCCAGCCTTTCTGTGAAATGTAGGCCTGTGAAAACGATGGCAAGGGCTTCTAGATTTACCACATATCTGATTTCTTAACAGATTATTCTGTTTGTAGATGGAAAGATGTGTTTTCTGACTGCTGGGTTCTCAAACTAACTTTGGTCTTTAGGAACGGGTTACTTCACCCTGTGTGTCACTGGGCCAAGATTAGATCTTCCCCAGCTCCTTTAATCTTGAATTGTGCATTTAAATACGTGCAACTGCCTGGAGTTCAGCGCAGTGATCTGTTGATAATGCAGCAGAGGGAATCCTGCTTCTGCTCCCTTAGTTCTGCAGGAAGGGGAGAAACAAGTGTTTTGGCCAGCAATGTCCTTGGAGTCCCTGTGTTGTTCAGCATTTGGTTTCTGTAGCAAGCATTTTCCAAATTCTGTCAGTACCTGACAGCAGTCCTGTCTAAGATGTTAAAGAACAGCTTGGTCCAGGCAGCCAGAGGGTGTCATTTTTGCATAATTTATTTTTTGGAAGAATTTATTTTTTGCAGCATGAGAATCAACGAGTTGTTTTCAGTATTGCATTTTCCATGGTCTGGAAATAGTCACTGCCTGGGAGGCACTGACTCGCTCCTTGCCATAGCCTCGGACACACTCAAAACTCTCAGGCTTTGTCACTGCAGCCTCTGTCTGCCCAGGGATGCTGAGAGCTGGGCAGAGCAAAGCACTTTACTCTTCCTGGCACGAGCAGCTGCACTTGATTTCTGTCTCTGGCTGCTTTCAGGACAGGCAGCTTTACCAGCAAGGAGCAGCATTTGCCCCGGATGCAGGGGGAGATTGCTGCTTCACATGAATCCCAGGGGATATCTGCACTCCTGCTCCAGGCAGGCTGGCAGTGAGTAAATGAGCACAGAGTTCAGCTGGAGCAGGGTGATGCTGTGTGGTTCTGCCTTTTGGGGTGCCAGTGTGTCACCCTGGCTGCCATGGACCTGTTCACTGCCTGGGAGGAGCCTCTCACATGGAGTACTCCCCCAAGGTTCACGTATGTCTTAGGTTATCTTTCCAAAGATTCCAAATCTTAGCAATATTTTGGAGTGATTACCCTGTTCTTCCTGGGCATACTTTTTTTTCCTCTTTCTGTTTCCTTTTTTTTTTTAATTAGTCTTCCTGTCATAACATTGATGTAGATACTTGTCATATTTGAGGGTATTTCCAGCGATGTAATTATTTTAATTAAGTTATAATACATCAGGCAGCACTATTCTGGCTTCATAAAGAGCTGAGGCTGTTTCTTTATGAGTAAATAGATGTTTATTCACTACTTCTGTTTTTAATATGGCAAGACTATATTAGCAAAGATTTGACCTATTTGATCTTGACAACAAAGACCGTGATAATCTGGAAACACACCTTACAACTTTAAGCCATGACTCTGAGAGAGAGAAGCTCCTTTATTTAAGTAAAGTTTCCAAGATTCTCTGGATCACCAGTTTAATTTGCTTGTTTACCAAACAAAGGGTTGCATTTTACACAAGCCAAATGAGCCTGGCACTGCAAATAAAAAACAGATTACATTCGTTGCCATTAGTCACTCAGACTTAAAGGGCAGCTCCTCCCTGAAAAGCAGCTCTAAAAACGGCATTGAAGATTTCCATGGGCTTTGTCCTTTAGTATTTCCAAAGCATAAACACTAAAGCAATACTTCTATTTCCTTGTGTCAGTCTTGCACAAATTAATTTTGTTGACTGACCTTCTATTAATAAAGTGTTTCACATTTAACAGGCCTGTTCCTGTTCACTTATGTTCACTCTGTGCAGGTTTTGTCTCTCCTTATTCTGAGGCAAGTCTGAGTTCTGTTCTAGTCAAGAAGAGCTGAAACTCCTTATTTCTTAATGATTTTTTTTGAGTGGGTAAATGATGGATGGGATAAATGTTCAGAATTTTCTTCCAGTGATAAGATCCCATCATGTCCTGAATAAATCCTGTTGTTTGCTCCAATGTTCCTTTGCTTTGGGTATAATATTTGTTGCTTTTTCTTCAGGAAAGTTGGTCATTTGCTTTGTCTCTGATCCTTTGTCACTTTATCACTTCATCCTCTTATCCTCTTGTTCCCTCTGTTGTGCCTTCACACACTGTAATTTTCCTCTCTCAAACAACTATCTCCCTTCCTTCTGCTGGGTTTCCCAAACACATGCCAGCTCACTGAGTTCATCTGCATGATGCTCTTCATCTAAGGCTCTATTGGAGACCAATAAAACCTGTAGGGAATTAGCTGACAAAGCCAATTGTTACTGTTATTTCATAAGAAAACATGCTTGAATTTTCTTTCTCTTTCTCTGAATAGCTAAATGATCCTAACAATAGTTCTCTGGTTTTTTCTCCTGTGTTTGTTTCTCCCTGCCATTTTGTATCATGAAGTTAAACTACTGATATATCTTGTGTGCTGAAGGGCATCTCTCAGGTTTGCCATGTGGTTACTGCAGAAAAAAGAGCATCACTTAAAATTCTGTATGGCTTTTATAGGAACAGGATGCTTATCCTATGGGTAGTGAAAAATTCCTTATGGTCTTACTGATCTAATCTGACTTTCAAATGCTTGGGGTATGTTGTAATTTTGGTAAGTAAATCTGTTGTTGCTGGGAAGCTTCCCTGGATGTGCTAATTCAGTTTTATTTGGATCCTGAGCTGTATCTCAGTAAGAACACAGATAATCTATGCTGAAACATTGTGTGATTGTGCATATGTATGACTCAGAAGTTTCTGGAGTCAAGGTGCTCCAGCAAGATGGAGCAAAATAACCTGGAGTCTTGCCTCTATCTCCTGCTGTACACCTGAGAATAGCAGGTGTTGATGTCACTGTGAGAACTCCTGAGCTACTGATGAAATCAGATGAGCTGAACACAATTTTGCAGTTACCCAAATGTTGCATTTGCTCAAGCCAATTAGATTAAAACCATACCCTGCCACTTTTAATGTGACTACACAGAAAGGTTGCTGTGTTGTCATTGAGGATGTTCATGTGGCTTAGTACTCTGAGCTTCAAAATACATCATGGAAGACTGCTGTGCTAAAAACTCTGTTAGATAAATCCAGGAGTAAAAACTAACATCTCTATTAGAGGTTTTCACAGATCTTCACCAAATGGTTCTGTTAAAGGTGGCATAAATCTGTGTGCTTGAACTGTGTTTACCCAGCTGAGATTTTGACATGGATGGCATTGATCATGGGAAAGTACATTTGCATTTCACTTATGTATAATTTTATAGAAGCCAAATGCTTAAGTGCAAGCAGGTGAGTGATTTAAACTATTGTGGACTATACACAATCCAGACAGTAAACAGGTAAATTAGGGATGAAGCTGTAGAATAAAACATGCTAAAATATTTGATACATTATCCTTACAGTTCTCAAAGACATGCATGATTATCATCCTGATACAGGCATCTTAAATTAAGTCAGAATTTTTATCTGGAGTTAGTATGAAGCTCTGAGAGGTATAGGAGCCATGGGAAGTACCATCTGAGAGAGTGAAAAGCTCCACAGTAGGGCAGCTGCGAGTGGTGCAGGGATCTCTGACTCCAGCCATGTTATTATTACTTTTTATGATGTGTGACTTGTGCTGTGACAGATTAGAAATCTGTTCTTGGAAGCTCAGAGAAACATAGATACATAAAGTTCTACGAAAGTGTTTTAAAAACCAGTGACATTTCCTAATTATATGCATTTTTTTTCTAATATTTTTTCCTGTCACTTTGTGGCTCTTGATAAACATTTGGCTTTATTTAAACTGAAGCTCTCTTCTCCTCAAACCCTCAAATTTCTTGTGAGTTGGATGCTCAACCCATCATTTGTGGCCTCACCCAGTTGCTGTGGGGATGTTTAGGACTAATGTTATCACTCATCTTGCTTGTTGTTAAGTAGGAAAACGAAAGAGGTGGTTGAGGATAAAAAGAAAGTCTGTAATCACAGAGGGAAATTACACCTTCAAGCCAGCACCTTTGCTCTTGGAAAGTTGAGAACCTTGGGGAAGGAGCAGTTCAAATACTTGGTTAGGTTTGTATTGTAAGCTCACAACAGGCTGCAGAAGGCGTGGGGCTGTCAGGCTGTTCTCAGCTCAGGACAAAAGCTCAGCTGCCCTGAAACCAGCAAAGGGAGCTGAAGTCAAGGCAAAGCCCAGTACAGAGAAGCTCTCAGAAGTCACTCCTTTGCCAGAAGTCTGCACTAATCCCCAAAGTGATGCTGATACTGCCAAGAGACAAGAGGGCTGTGGCTGTTCCTCCTCAGCTATTAGTATTAAACCAGCATGACTATGGGAGAGATCAAATTGCATCTGCTGGCAGAAAACCCCTCTGGCTTACCCTGCCTTTGTGCCTGCTGGAAGAAGTGGCAGGGCTGCAATATTTGGGTAATGAATGTTGCTGCGCCATCTTCACTTGGAGCTATTCCTGTGCAGAACTCCTTGGGAATGATGTGGTTAACAGTGTGTTTGTTTAAGAGGCAAGGGGGGAGGGAAATTAGTATCAGGTAAAAATGTATATGTCTGTGTGTATATATAAATTCCCAAAGCATTTGCAGCCAGCTACTTAATAGTTTTCATTGAATTAATTTTAAAACGTGAACCTTGTTTCCTTTATTTAATAGAACAAAACGGCTTCCATATTCTTGCCTGTAACTAGCAGGGTTTATATAGCATTCTGCAAACAAAGTAAGCATTAAAGTCCCTTTTGTCCATCTGTGGAATGAATAATTTTGTGCAAAGTATTTATTATAAGCACACGATACACTTAAACTTTTTACTGTAGTGGTGACAGATCCAGCACAGAACTGGATTGTTAAGCAGCAAGCACACCACGCTTCTATACTGTATAAAAATTTACTGACCTTTCTAAAGGCTCCTGGGTTCAAAGGAAAATGTTAGCTCACTTGGCTAACTTTTGGGTGCTACTTAAAATGATTCTGGATGTTGGAAGCAGTGCACAAGAGGCTGTGAGGAGTTTCAGTCAGAATTGCACAACTTCAGGAAGGTGAACGCAAAGCTTTGGGTTGGGTACGCGTGGGCACTGCCCGCCTACTCCCTGGGACTGCATGAGGCAGCAGCTGGGTACCCCCCTGGGTTAAGTTCCAAAACATCCTTGGGAACCACCTCAGAAAAACTTTAGGATTTCCCTGTTACTTGGCAGAAATTGGGACTAGCCCAGAGGTGACATGTCACAAGTACGTCCCTCTAATGTAGCTGCTTTTAGGATGATTTATGGTAGATTCTGTAATGTACTAATGTACACACACACCAGTCCTGTTTGCTGTAAGTGAAGCAGTCCCTTCCCTTCTGGGAGTTACACTCTTGTACATGGCAGTAATTGCTCCCAGAGTCACACTGTTCCCCTCTGGGATTCAGTACGTGTTTAACATTCAGCTGTCTTGTCAGAACCCAGACTTTGGGCTCCCCAAAGCATCCTTCGCTTGGGTCTGTATGCAGAGAGCCAAATTCAGGCAGGGCATGAGGAGATGAGATTTATGGGTTAGGCACAGGCACAGAGAAGCACACGCCAGGCTGGAGGGAGTCCCAGAGGGGATGGCACACAGACCCAGGGCTCTTGGAGGTGACCGAGGTCACACCACTGTAGATTTCCTGTGACCTTGCTTATGCTCACCTCTAGATTTGGCCCATGGGCTCTGCAGGATGTCTTGGGCATGGCAGTAGGGGCAGCTGGTTTAGTTTGTCTCTCATTGTGCTGGTATTACTGGTTGGAGGAAAAAAAAAGAGACAACTTTTATGAAGATATATTGCCGATGTTTTCTGGCAGACAAAGCAACAGATTCCTTTCAGATTCCCTTCCAATCTGCTGCCCACCCTTTGGAATTAGCTGCCTGCCATGCCTTTACAGCCAGTCGCAGGGCCAGTCTTGTCTCCAGCAAAGCCTCTCCCTTATTTATTTGAATTTCCCAGGGATGAGCATTCAGGGACAGCATCTCAGCTGATGCCTGAATATCTGCCTTTCTCCATCTATCTGGTCCTCTTTCCACGGGCTGTTTTCTTTGCTTGAATTGTATTTGCCGTCAGTGATAATGAATTCATGCCCAAACCCATTGTACATCGTGTTCTTTATTGTCTTGATAGGGTTGCTGCAGTTCGATGTCTATTCTGCTCTCTTAAGTGAGGTTGTTTGTCACTGACATTTCATCTGTGAGGGAAATGTCTTCAGCTACTCTGCTGGTATGTTCTGAGTTTTATGCTAGAAAAGTTCTTCAGGTTTTGCTGTGGTTGGGTTATGTCTGATGTGTAGGACGGCGCCTGAAGTGGACTCAGGGATGAAGAATGTGTCCCCTTTTCCAGCTGTAGCACCATCCTTAAGGCTCATGGTCGGCTCTCCGTGCAGCTGTTCTGAACCTTCTGGACACAGAGCTTGTGGAGCAGCTCTCAGAATAAACATTAAGTTCCTTTCTGCATCTTTGAAGCCCAGCTGAAGATCAGAGTGGGGGTACTCCACTCTGATAGATATTGTCGTTTAAATGCAACTGCATTCTCTCATAGGTTGTTTTTTCCCTCAGGCTTATGGTTAGTGAAGAAAGATCCTGGATCTCTTTCTCACTGTTCAGCAGGAATGCTGCATTCCCTTTCTAGCTTTGCTTCATGGAGCATTCCTCTGTCATCACACTGTTTATAATGCTGCTTTCAGGAGAGATTTGCTCTTGTGCTTGCCCTAATCCCAGAGGGATCTGTAAGAAAGGTACAAAACCAAAGGAGCACTGAGTTCCTGTACTGCCTTTGTGGATCAGGAACGTGGAGGAGGAGATGTTCCTAAATGCAGGTCTCTTCATTAAGATTCTGTTGCTCCAAATTCTTTGAGCCTGTGTAGGTGCCAGTTGAACTAATGCAGCAGAGGGCAGCGACTTCCCAGCACGTGTCATTTGTCACATCCTTGAAATCTCATGCTCAGTCTTGGGAAGACTGGAAATATCAGCTCTTTCAGTATGCCTTTTCCAGAATGCCCTCAGAGTTAGACCTTGTGAGGTTAGAGGCGTGGACAAACACAAGGAGGGAGGAGCAGTGGGAATGTTTCACGTTATTGTGAGTTTGGGAAAATGTCTTTGGTGTGTAGTTGGAATGTATTGTTGTAACCAAGAACAATAAACATAATAGCTGAGAATACATAGAAGTATTTCAGGATGTTAAGAAGTGACCAAAAAAAAAATTCTCCTGTAAAAGCCCATTTTTTTTCTGTTGGATAATGATGTAAACCCTGTTTATTTCCAAGCAGGCAATTTGCACATCTGTTCTGATGTTACTGTCCAGGTTTGTTTGCTATTATTCTTTGATGGGAACACCTAAATTGTTTACAGTTCACAGCAAGACCCATTTAGTTGGGTCAGTTGGTTCCTTCATGCATGTAAGACATTCAGAGTGTTGTTTAATGTGCAGATAGGAGGAATCTGATGAAAAAATGTTGAAATGGTGAAGGTGAATTTTACTGAGTCCTGCACCTGACCCAGCATTAGCTATAGGTTTAAATTTAACACTCATGTCAAGGAGAAACTTGAAAATAAGTCATGTTTAATAGTCTCGATAATGTGGTGTCTGTTCCAGCTGATACTTTATTTCTTCAGTCCTTTGATTCTTTCCATATGAAGGCAGCAAATGCTTCCATCAGGTTGATACAGCTTTTTCTTTCCTTTAGAAGTTGGATACCTTTAAAATGGCTCAAGCAACTGCATCTCTGAAATTTGCATAAATAAATCAACTGTGTACTGTGGCTTTTGTGATGTTCAGTGTCTTTATTATTTGATGATTAAACGTAATGCAATTTACTAATGAAGAGATGTATTTTGAAGAGCAAAGGTCAGGGCCAGATTTGAAGACTTCCATTGCCTGCAATGTCTAAAGTAATTTTAATCAGGGAATTTACTTGCAATCATCAAAGCACTTTTCCTTTCATGATTTGAAAAAGTCTTGCTGCTGATGTTTATAATTATGGAACACCACCATCAAACCCTTTGCTCATCAAACTTCATTACAATGATTTATTTGACATGCAGTAATACTTGTAATGCAGAACAGAAACAGAGCTATTGATTTACCAGCAAATTCATTAAAATTGTGTAAGTATTATTGCCAATAGATACACAAGGAACATAAATTATTTTATTCTGTTTTTTGAGTTACAGAGGGTCTGTCAAGGAGTTCCATATAAAGCAGGGCAGAGCACTGATATTTCTGTGCATTAGCAGACTCTGCTGGAATAGCTTTTCATATTTAGAGATCTCAAACTGTCACATTTTGCTTGCAAAAGTATTTTAGTTGGTCTAGTCCTGGCTTGGAAGGAAACATATTTTATGACCTGTAATGAAGTCAAGAGTATGGTGAGTGAGATATCAAGACTTTTTTAGATTCTAAATAGATTACTTAATGGGGAGGGAAGATGGTTTGCATTTTTCTGCATCACAAGTTCAAGTTCATCCAGAAGCTACCTTGTGTTTAAAATATTTTGCTGATATCAAGAACTCTTTAACTTGTTTTTATTTATATTAAAATGAATCCAGGAGTGCAGAGGAGGGCATTTGCTGGTATTGTATCTCCAGGCTATCATATCTCTTAGATTTTGTAGGATGTTCTACAGCACCTGCTCCAGTGGAGCTGCAGGATTGATCAGGATTTGCCACAGAGTGGTGGTGACTTTGCTGTTGTCATTAGTGAGTGCTGTGAATTGTTGCTACTGTGCAGGAAGGAAAGGACCATGCTGTTACACCGGTGATGGAACTCCCTGGAGAAGTGTGAAAACTTGAGTTGGGCTCTGGAGTGAGTTTGTCTCTGTGGGGTTTACTCATGGAAGGCTGGATGGTAGAAGGAACTCCTGGAGCACTTAAACTGTGCTGAGTTCAAGGGCACATTTTGTTCTTCGTGAATGTTACTGCTTTCCCTGGAGGGTTTGGATTTTTTTCCCTGTGCTCTTTTCTCTAGGCAGTTCCATTCTGTGCTTATCAGGGCTCTGCCAGATGCCACGCTGAACAGTGGGCTTCTTTCCCCTGTACAGAGCATCTACTCCACTGTTTCTTGGTTTCCTTGCCTAGCCTCAGGCAGGATTTGTTTTTTTAATTACAAAGTTAATTTTTTTTTTTGTACAAAATTCAAACAGCTAACAGTAATGCTTGTATATCCCTTAATGCCTATGACAGGTTTTCCATGTAAACAAAAATTGCATCTGTCCTCAGGGACTAACTTCTGTGAGTATATATCATGAAATGTTGGCTATTTTTATAAGGTATGTAAATGAAAATGGAAAATACTGAGAGGCTGTCTTGGAATGTGAAGAGCTTATATTTCTGTCTGAACTTGGGTAAGCAAACCTGTCCTTGCTTTTAAAAATGGTTGTTCTGTTTGATTCAGGGCTTTGGTTTTGGCTGATTGGTAGTGTAGGATCTAATGGAGATTCCAGTGAAATTACAGAATTGAGCAGTCAGGAGCCACATGAAGCTGCAACAAGCAGATAGGAGATGAAAGCTGAGTTATTCATTGGCCCTAAAATTGAATGGTTTTGCAAAAGGAGTCAGTGGTGGAGTGCAGGGAATTTTGGTGATTGGCATGAGCTGAGAAACTGTGCCATGGTTTCCCAGCAGCAGGATTTGACTGGGCTGTGCTGTGTGCCAGTAGATGGAGGCACCAGCAGGAGTTCTGGGGATCTGTGTTCTGATCAGCTGGATCCACAGAACCATCCTGGGTAGGTCAGGCAGTCTCACACAGCACAGCATGAGCATGGCTGGACAGACAGTATTTCCTTCACAAGATTTTCTCTGAACTTTACAGGTTTTCCAGGAATATCCATTCCATGTGTACAGTCATTGCTCCTGAGGTACATAAATGTCTCTGGTTCTGCTAGGAGACAAATTACTATTGTGTTGATGTTTCGGCTCTTTTCAAGAGCCCGTGGATAGGAGCAGATGTGTTCATGGAGGCACTGGGCCTCAGGGCTTTGGCATCAGGATAAATTACTAGAGAGTAACAAATCACCTCGTGTCAGTGGCTCACTTGTGAGTAACCACATGCACACTCTTTCCTGCAGCACCTCCCTGTCAGTGAAAAGTACTTCAGCTCTTTTTCTGAAAGGAGAGCTACCTTAAATTAGGTTGCACTTTCTTCAGGAAAGTGCCTGTATGAGACGGCATGAAGTGGTTGATAAGTAGAAACTTGCCACCTTGCAGTGTGGTAGAATTCTGTATCTTTTGAGTTTCCTTTCAATTTAAATATAGTAATTTTTTTTCTAGTTCAAAAGGAAATAAAAACCAGGTTAATTTACTTCATCTATTTCTGACTTCAGAGCATTTTGGTATTTCCCTGTTAGTTTCCTTGGAAGTTCAAAACTGCTCTTGCTGTTCTGTTGAAGAAAATGCCCTTCCTGAGAGAATTTCTGGTAGCAAAAAAATTTGGGAATTTAATTTCCATGCTCAAATTATAGCATTCCCCTCAGAAAAATAATCTTTCTTTTCCTTTCCTAAGTGCTCAAAAAGAAGAAAAAAATTAGCAAGTTCTCCTTGGGTTCTGTTGATTCGATTGGCTGATTTCCTTATGGTCTTTTTCCAGAAGAACATAGGATCTGAAACTCAGTGTTGATCCCAAAATCACCTAAGTCCTCTAAACTGGATGAAGCAGAAGGAAGGGAACTGAAATGGGAAGAAAGGTATCTTCCTTTTTAAGCAAGTATTTTCTTTCAGCTGTTTCTGTTCCATGAGCACTGCCAAATCTCCAGTGGAGACTGGAGTCTGGAGAAAGCTTCCCACCTACTCTAATGTCACCACGGTGAAGATCTCTACACCCAGTCCTGGCCAAAGACTGTGTTTGAGTGAGGGGTTTGGCTTCTCCTGAGCTGGAATCCAGAGCAGCAAAGGATTGTTGGCAGCTTTGAGATGAGAGACTCAGCCTGGGCATATCCTTAGTCTTGGAGCAGGCTGTATCCTGCAGCCATTCCTGCTTCCTGTGAGGGTCTGCTGGCAGCGGTCATTGGGATGGATGTGGAAACTGCAAACATCCCAGATTCCCAAGGCAGGCTGGAGGGAGGGATGTGCCGGTTTGCCTCCCTGGTGATGACAGGCCTTGAGGCCTTGGAAATAAGGGTGTGAGGGATGGGATAGGATGGGATGGGATGGGAGGGCTGGTATGACCCAACAGCAAACAGACTGGGGAAAGGGAGGGAGAAAGTGGTGACAGGGCCTCCAGGGCTCCTCTTCGTTTTCTTGCTTTTGTCCCTTTCTGTTGTTTTTCTCTGTCAATGCAACGGTGAAAATGTGACTAGGCCACAATTTAAGGTGAATGGGAAGTGATTGAAATCTGATACTACAAGAAAATGTGTTAAATTATTGTCTTAAGCTGGACTTTTGTATAGAGCCAGATCTCAGATTTGATTGAGCCTTGGGCTAACATCATTGTGCCTGATTTCTGGCTGCTCCTTGGCTTGAGCTATTACTTCATTTCCAGCAAGATCCTAATTCTCAGAAAGCAATTTTCAATCTTTCTATCCTCTGAGTGCTAAATTCAGCTTACTTGCCCCAGAAAGCCTCACTGAAATGTGCTCTGGCAAGGCTCTGGCTACCTGTCCTTTCTCCAGTGGGTGATCTGTTGGGGAATGAGCCTTGCTGTGCACTCTGAGCTAATTTGCCAGAAATGAAGACAGATTGTAAAAGGTACAGCAGCCTACTCAAAAAAGCTTTTCTTTCTCATTGCACCAGTCAATTTGTTATAGGAGGCATGTCTATGAGGTACACTTGCATTGATGATTCCTTCTGAAGATCCTTTCCTGTGCTCTAAAATTACCCATGAAGGTTCCTCCTGTCTGGCAGTGACAGCAAAGGCTTAGAAGGTTTAGAGTTCAGGCTTAGCTCCAGTGAGTATCCCAAAATATATATGTCTCTGCAATTCTGGAGCCTGTTTGAATTATTCAGACTTCTTCCTGACAAAGATCATGCAATCCCCTGTGTGTGCTCTGGCTATATTTTAAAGATACTCTTGGTGAAGACTTCATATTAGGACTTGCCAGCAAATACATAAAGCATTGAAATGGGGGTGGCCAGACAGCAATGTTTTGACAGTAACTTCTCTGTGTAGGGTGATTGTATGGTCCTGCAGAACTCGGGTATCTCTCGGTCTTTAATAGATTTATTTTGTTAGTATCCCTATGAGATACAGAAATGCTGTTACTCCCATTTTACTAGAAAGCCATAAAGTGGAGGCTGAACTCAGTGACTTGCCTGAGGGCCATCTAAAATGTGAATTATCAGCTCCAGTGTTTCAGTCTTTGCTCTAATCCAAGGACCATCCAACTTCCAGGCCTTCAAGTAGGCGTAGGCACCACAGCCTTTTAAGATAAATCATACACTGTTGAAGGAAAAGCTAAAAATGTCCTAACATTACCTTAATTAAGGTGTTCTAGGAAAGCAACAGTAGAATAATACATCAGCTGTGATGGAGGTGTTGATGGAAGTGTTGATAGGGAAGCGTGAAAGATTCAGACAGTAAAGGGCCATTGTTGAAAGGATAGTCAAATATATGAATTATATGGAAGATGAGTTCCATTAACCCCTGAAAACATATCAGTCCTATCTGCCATTTTTGTTAATTGGCATATACGAGTGTTCCTTGCACTGAGGTGATGCAGTACAACTTAGAGGAATTTGTACACTTTATTTCATGTTGCTGTAATCTGTCTATGCTGGAGTTTGTTCTGGACAGTCACATTTACACAACTTGCATTTTGAACAACCTGTGATGCCTTTTGGTTTCCTTGTTCTGTTGGGCGTAGTTCACTGAGAGAGAGGTTGTTCCTTGCTCCTGTAATGTCATGAATTAAAGCAATCCTACGGTAGTTTTGTTTCTTCTTATAAAGGAGTGCACTCTTCCAGAATTGCAGTTAGTAATTGTTGCTTAAAAGCTAATTTTTGAAAATAGGACTTAATTGTGCTTTCATGTGCACATACTTTGTATAAGCAGGGCCTCTGTTTGCTATTTAGGTCAAGAATTGGTATCCTACCATCCAATAACACTAATTCCATCCAGGAGCATCCAGAAGGCACCAGTAGCAGTGGAACGTGGAACTTGCTGGGTGCCAGATCCAATTGCTGGTGCCTGAGACTTCAGTTTCCCACCACACCTGGCTGTTCAATGTTGATGTGCTTGCAAGTCCTGTCAAGTTCAAAGCATGAGTCAGGACAGCGACAGTACTGATGCATCTGAGGAAATTCTGGCTCCATTGATTTTGGCAAAGATTTGAGTGGGTTTGAAGATTTTAAAAATATTTAGGGAATTAGCAACAGTTTTTCTCCACATAAAGTATCTTTTCAAGAAAATTTGACTGTGTTAAAAAAACTTGGTCTCTGCTAAACTTCAACTGAGTTAATAAAAAAGTAAATCTTCAGACTTATCCAAGCTGCTAAAAAGTTGGCAGGATGAAAACCTAAGGAAAAAGAAGTAATTTCTGGCACGATGAGTTCTTTTTATTTTGCATTTTGTTACATTTATATATGAGTCCATTGTTGCTACTTGCTTTCAATAAAAGGCAGTCATTACACAAACCCTTATTCTGGTCACTGAGCCAATTTGCAATCTTAACGAAAAGATTAGATTCAGATAACTCAACTGACCTTTCTCAGAAAAATAGCCTGATAACATTTAAGGACCGCCTTGACTGACTGTAAATTTATTTTCCAATATCCTTATTAAGGAATCAACAGAACGGTCTCAAGCACTCACCAGCAGAAAGAGAGAGAGGTAAAACCCCGCAGTGGTGAGACGACTGTTGTTGCAGCAGAGCAAGACAGACTTTGTCTTGCAAATTTTATTTTTTTTTTGCATTGTTCTGTTCGTGTAAACACCAGCATTTCAGTGGAGAATCGTTAGGAAACTTATAGCAGTGAAATGCTCAGAAATGTCCGTGGCACACTATACACTCATGTAAAGTAAGATCCCCTGTGCTAAACCCTATAAAATATTTGTAAAAGTGTATTGTTTTGTTTGAGCTGAGGCCCCTCCATTGATTTCAGGGTACGTCACATTGCAATAAAACCGTGGCCTTTGGTATCTCCTGCAAGCATCACTGTTGTGTGAATTACACAAGAGACATTAAAACTTGATGGCTGCAGAACAAGATGTAACATGCCTTAGAGGGTCAGGGTCACAGTCAGTGTCAGCTTGGAGACGTAATGTTTTTCTGGCAAGACAGCAAGCCTTGCCATCCCTTTGGATGAGGAGGAGAAGGGACATTTATAGGTAGTGATGAGTTTATCCTTGTGAGAACGGTGCATCCTTTAGGGCTGGGAATGGTACACTGTACACATTCTATAGCACAACCTGGCCTGATGCACAGAGAGTTACAGGGGCTGAAATGTTGCTGGGATGTGACCAAAGGTCTGCGGTGAGTGGTAATGCCTGGGGGAAAACAGGGATAATTAAAATAGGTGTAGTCAAGGTAAAACTCAAAGAATGAAAACCCAATCCCTGTAGTTCTTACTGATTTTGTTGTTCCTTAAATAAAAAACTCACAGATTTTAGATAAGGTTTTGGCTGCAAGGTCCGGATTTGATTTGCTGAGTATTTTAAATTACTGTTCCTAATTAGTTTCTAATAAAAAACATGAAGATTAAGTCACTGAGAGCTGAGAATTAACTTCTTGAATCTGCCTCACGTTCTTGTTTTTCAGAGGGAACTTTGTCCTGTGTTTCTCTTTTACAAAAATTCATTATCAATGTAAATCTCATCCCCAGATGTTTGCGTATCTCTGTAAAAATACAATTGTCTTGAAGAAACAATGTTTAATTTTATAAAAATAACTTTTTCCTTAGTGCAACCCAGACTGCTTGAATTGAAGGGTCTTCTAAAAAAGAAAATTTCTAAACTTTAAGAGGCAAGGAAGCAGTGCAGCAGAATGGAGATAATAAAACACAACAAAGCCACTACAAACAGTTGTGTCTGTGCTTCAGCAGCATCCTGTGAGCTGTCAGGTACGACTTAGCAGAGTGTAGCTACATTTGTGCCATTTGTTTTTTCTAAGAACAGAGGATGTACTTCAAGCAAGTTATTCTAGCTCAACCAAATAACTGCTGTTAATTTTTGTTAATTTTACTATTTATTTAATATTTTAAGTTTTGTGCTTATGTTATTTTTCAAATACATTTTCCTTTGTATCCTTTTTAGTGTCCTGTTCTGTACATTGTGTGAGGTTAAGGCTTGTCTGTCTTGTTTGGACATCCCAAGCAAAAGAAAATTGACTTTATGGCAGAGATGAATATGAATAATGAACAAGTAGTCAGTTTCCTGTCTCCTTATCCCAATTGATAGTGTCACTGTATTGCTATGAAAAATAACTCTGTATATGGCACAGTGCAAATTAGGAAACTGGCCTCAAAATACCTTCATGTTTTGTGCTGAAATCCCATCCTGACAGGCAATGCTGAATTTAGAGTGCTAGGGTTTTAAAAATACAGGGTTTCTAAGCAACAGTGTTTAGAGAGGGAACACTTCTTGTTCCCAGATTTGCCTTTGACTGCGGTATCTATAAAATAGCCTAAACCAACAGGTTTCCATGTTGCAGAGTGATTAATTTTGATACTAATGAAATGGGGCCCTGCTGCCTTCCACATGCTCCCATGTACTTACAGTGTTTTGTGGGCAAGGTGCAGGATCTTGTGATGAATGGGTTGCTTTGGGTGTTCTCTGCATTTTACAAAGCATGTCGTTCAGGGCTGGTTTTGTGAACAGCAGCTCAGTGATCCATAAAATAGCATAAATTGTAGGATAAGAACTTGCAGAGGAAAACCTGGCATTGACAAAAATCTTATTTTAAACATAATATCCAAAGGAACGGGAGAATGTGGTACCACAAACTATGGAAAATTCTGTTTTACTAAGAAAACAAGTTCTGCTTGTCCCAGTGTTGCATGTCTTCCCCCCTGTTCCAGATGATTTATGTAGTAACTTTCACAAGCCTCGTGGCAGTTTTGTTGAATTCCAAAGGAACTGACATAGAGATGTGTGTGATAGGATTAAAACTCAAGCATCTGTCATTTAAATGCTAATCTCTGTAGATTAGGAGAATTTGGCAGTATTTACCAGAGCCAGTGATGGTGCATACTGATTTGAGGTAATCCCTGATGTCCATTGCCCTATGCTGGAAGGAGAACCAACACCACCTGATGTCAGGGCCAAAGCAAGGAGAGATAATAGATATTGTAATAGATAGTGGCTACAGATGGCCTTTCAGAGAATGCAGAGTCCTTTTGCATAGGGTGGCTGTTTGTTAGAGTCAGCTGCTGGTGAAAGGCTCCTCACTGCCTGGTGTGGCTGGGTGTTTATAAAAAGCAGTTTAGAGCATGAGATCACTTAAAAGGAGCGCTGGGATCTTAAGCAGCTAAAAGAAAATGTTGCCTGTTTTAATTCAAAATCTTGATTTCAAAGATAGTCTGGTGAGATTTAATGATTAGTCCTGATTTTATTTTTTTACAGAAGGTGTAAAACTTGGAATAGTGATTTGAGACAAATGGCAGAACCATTTTCATGGATCAGTATCAAGTTTACTTGAAGAGAGTCTTACTTTCATGTATGTCTAGATTGTTGTAATGGTCTTAATCTCTACAGAGTGTCCTGAATCCATGAGGTATTCCCACATGCTAATGTTTGCATTGGCACATTCATACTGACGGATTTATGTGCAAATCCAGTCTTTTCCCTCCTGATTTGACAGTTTAGGAGGCTGCTGTGACAGCTATTTCTCCTGCAGCCTTTGGAGACTTCCTCATTAAATCTTGCTGAGTTTACTATCAGGTGCTGTATTTTGAGTCATGGAATACCAGGGTGGAAGGAACATCATGGATCATCTGGTCCAACCATTTTTGGCAAGAGCATGCCCGAAGAATCATAGGATTGTTTAGGTTGGAAAAGACTTCTTAAGATCCAACTTCTAACCCAGCCCTGCTGAGTCCACCATTAACCCATATCCCTAAGCACCACATCTACACAGCTTTGAAATTCCTCCAGGTGTGGTGACTCCAAAGCTTTCCTGGGCATCCTATTCAATGCTAGACAACCCTTTTGGTGAAGGAACTTTTCTTGATATCCAGTATAGACAAGATGGCCCAGCACCAGCTGAATCTTAAAAGTGACCAGTGTTGGGGAATCCATTTTGGGAAACCTCACTCTCTTTAGGGAGTTCACTGGTGTCCAAACAGAATGCGTGGCAGCAGATTGAGAGTATAACTTACAATTAAAAAAAAAAAAAAAGCCAAGAGGTGAAAGTTATTTTCCAGTGCATCAGTCTATTGGGCCTTTGTTTATTATGTATTCTGTAGTAACTAATTCCTCCAGAACTGTTTATATCAAGATCTGCTTGGCTTCAGAAGGAGCGTGTTGAGTGAGCATGGAGTGGAGTGCACAACACACAAGATCTAATCTGGCAATGGCATGAGTGCAAGTAAAACTCTGTATTCATGCATTGCCCCGGGGATTTCACTGGGGCTCTGCCTGGGCACCCAGTTCTGCCTCCATGGGATAAATGGCAAATAGGAGTCATGTGTCTGAAAGCAGCTCAGAGCTGTCAGATGCTTGTTTTAACCAGACTTTACTATTTGTATAAACACTGTAAGCACTCTATTGCAGAACCTGGAAAACATTTTGCTTTGCCTTCTTTGTTTTGGTATGATTTTATTTGCATGCATCATTTTACATGTGAAGAGATTGACCCAATATAACCAAACAGATTGCACAAAAGGTAGAAAAAGGTTTTACAAGCAAGATTCATTTCCTTGTGTCCTTTCTTTCCTGGAACATAAGTTCACAAAAAAAACCCACCCTATTTGAGACAGTGATTTGCTCATAATGAATGTTAAAAAATATAATCCAGATATCTGCTGGTTTGTGAATGTGGGTTTGAGCTTTCTTGAAAGTGGATCAGGATGAAATGTTTATTTTAGACAATGATTCTGAATACTGAGATGTACAAATATTAGCCTTTCATCTGTCTTCAGAACAGGCAGATACTGGGAGATGAACTTGCTCATACTTCCACTGACACTTGGGTAAAGTATTTTAGACAATGAGGTACAAATGTGCTTTTTGCTGTCAGCCTGTTTTTCTGTATATCTTCAGGATAATAAATATAGAGAAAAGATACATTCATTATTGACTTCCTAGAGACTGGCCATCTGATTTATGGCTTCAAAGTGTCTCCATTTTATCTGTCAAAACTGATTTTAAACTTCATTTGTCTTCTGGTTTTGGCAGCACATTTTACCTTGAATTCAGCTGTTTGACATGCATTGTACCAGAGTCACATTTTAAAAACATTTACAGTATGTTGCAGAAAAAAAGGTTCAAGTTGGTACATCTGCTTTCAATATTATGCATCTCTCAAAGTGAAAACAATTTGAGAGCTGGCAATGGGAATGTTCTTGTTGTAGCTGTAAGCACAGCATTTAGGTAACTTAGAAGAATAGAGTAATAATTACAGAAAATGAATTGTCACAGAGTAACATTCTCCTGTGATTATCACCAATTACAGTTAGCAGCTCCAGAGGCCTTGGTGATTAGATGCAGAACATGGTTTCCCTCGACTGAAAGATGGGCCATTTCTCAAAAGATTTCGTTAAAAATTACTCTCAGAGGTTGAATTCCTGCAGATGGGACATTAACAGCGGCCTCAGGCCTGGCACAGACAGTGCAGAGCAATTCAGCATCTCTGGGGCTGATGGAGCTTCCTGCTCTCCCTTTGCCCCAGCAGAGCCTCAGCTGCGGGCTTGTCTCCAGCCTCCCTCTCAGGCGCTGAGCTCTGCTCCTTTCCCGGCTCCCACCTGAGCTGGAATAGTGGGAAGGGAGTGCATTGCAGGGGGAAGGGTGCTCCAGCACGATGGAGCTCAGCATCAGGTGGGCCTTCAGTGGTGCAGCTCTGAGAGAGGGCAAGAGAGAAATCTGGGCCAAGTACACACAGCTCCAGGGTCCCCTGTAGTGCCTGGGGCTTTTAATCATAGCCTTGTTTTGCATAGGCTCGTTCTTATCACAACTCCCTTCATCAGCCTTTCCCCATCTCGCATGGTGTCACCTTATTGTCACTGTGTATTTGTTCTTTCCTGCACTGGTCTGTATGATTATCAGTAAGGGAATATTGCAGGAGTAAAGCTCGTATGAGAGGATGTATTAGGAAAACAGGGTAAGGGAAGCTGGGTGGATCTTCTGGCAGTACAGGTAGATGAGAAAGGCCTTAGGAACAGTCTGCAGAAAGGCCTGGAAGTGGAGTGAGGATCATGAGTTCCAAGTCAGAGGTGGAGCTTAGGTTACGAAGACCTCCTGGCAGGGACTGTTCAAAGTGAGAGTGAAAGAAAGGCAAACTGAAGGTGCAGCTGGTGGGAGCTGCCTGTGATGATTTACCATCTATTAAGCAATGCCAGAGACTGATTTTTTTAAGTGCTGGTAGGCAGACAGTTGTCAGTAGAAGCAGCATAATTATGTTATGTTTGGATTTGTAATTGAGATTACAAACCAGATTGAATGTGAAGGTGAAGAGACACAGAGAAAGAACTAAAGGTCTTTGAAATTAAGAGAGAAATAAACAGCATCTATGCTCTGGACAGTTCACTGGAGTAACTTCTCCCTGTGACAGGGTTTGTCATGATTCCACTGCTTAGAGCAGAATACCCTGGTGCTGATGTGTGCACCCACCAGTTCAGCCTGCTGAGGCTGACGCTCCTGGTCTGCACTTGCCTCAGACCGGTGTTGGGGGATTATTGCCTGTGTTCTCATCAATGTAAGGAAGGATTTAAGCAGTTTCATTTGTTTCTGCATGTGCTTGATGCTGAGCCTGGGGTTTTTATTCTTTCAATTATGCTCTGTAGCTTGGAATGCTTATAACAGAGCCAGGCACAGGCAATGCACGGGGATGAGAGTGCTGGAATAGAAAAATAAACAGTCGAAACCCACAGCTGAACTACCAGATGCTGGGGTTTGTCGAGACTTTTTTATAAGAACACAAGGACTCTGACTGGGGTCATTATCCCCACCACCCACTTGTCAGTGTAAGTCCCTCTTTCTCTTCGTTTTTCCCCCCATTTATCTCCACTCCTCCCTGTAAAACGTCCCAGTCCAACTGTGACTGAAATAACTGATTAGTTGCTGTTTCCCTGGAAGAAAGGGGTGGGCCCAGTGCCCATCCAGGCAGGGTTGTGCAGGCCACCATGTCACCTCTGGAGACATTGCTGTGGCCCTGGGCTTGCCTTAGGCTGCAGAGAAGCAGATCGCTGCACAGTGGGATGTTTGGGCAGACCTTGCTTTCCTTCTTTACTGACAGCACTGAGGGGAAGCGTGAGAGGTTCCTTGTTGCAGGGGCAGACCGTGGGCTCTGCGTGTGTGTGTGTGTGTGTGTGTGTGTGTGTGTGTGTGTGTGTGTGTGTGTGTGATCTCTCCCTGCCTCTTCTCAAGATCCCTTTCCTGCTTTCTGTCCTGCCAGCCATTGACTGCTGGTCCTCACTGGCAGGCCTGAGCCCACCCTGGTCTCCTGTGCCTGGAGAGGTTGGATGTGCTGTGCTCGGCCCATGATGCAGACAAAAGATGGAGACACCTTTAGCTGCAGTTGTGCCGAAGCCATTGCTGAGTGGCACTGCCTCACCGTTCCCTTGTGCTCTGCTGCCTGCATTGTCAGTCTCTTAGGCTGTGAACTTCCTGAGGCAGGAGACACATTTTTGGTCATTCCTGTGCAGAGTAAACTGCAATGGCATTATAATCCTTTGTCCTTTGACAGTATTAATGAATAAATAACAGGATATGAAGTAGAAAGTTCTCACTGAATGTACAAAGAATTGTCCCCTCTCTGGTGCTGAGGGGCAGGAGGGCACAAGGTTCCTTGACACCTCTGCCATGGCATGTCTGTGTGCTTTGGACAAGCACTACCTGTGCCTCAGAAGCAAAAGCTGGGCATAGGTCCTTCCATGTGACTGCACTTCAGTCAGGTGAGAGTAGAGAGGCCATGGATGATCCTGAGCAGACCACAGTAATTCCAGAGCTCTGGCCTCTGCTGGATGTACGTTCTGCAGCAGAGAGTGGAGAAATAGCAATGGCTTTAAAGGGAAAGCAAACCTGAAGCAGGTGCTACATGTGACTGTGGTGCATAGCAGTCATCAAGGGTCTGAGTCCAGAAGGAAGGTCAAGAGAGATCCCCACCAAAGCCAGTAATTGTTTTCGTTTTTAGCTTGTTTATTTTCTATGCAGTTAGCAAAACGTGACTCTTCATTATGGGTGGTGTAACCAGTCATTAGCTGTATACACATGGCTGGGGTTCAATTTCACAGAAACAGGATACTTTGCTTTTCCACACTGACTGAGAAGAGGGAAATGCACTGATGTACAGGGCATGTAGGCTTGAGCTTTGGGAAGCCTCTCTTGCTTGTGTGAGACTGGTTTCTGCATCACATGAGCTGGTTCAGGAGAGTTTTATGCTTTCTAAGCCTCTCCCCTGTGGCTGACAGTGCAGTGCCTGACCTGGGCTGGCCTGTGAGCCACTCTGGGAGCAGTTGTGCCAGCCTGGCCCAGGCTGATACAGCCACTGGAGACAGGCTTGGATCCCCCTGCAGCACCAGCACTTGGGAGCAAGTCCCACCAGCTTAGACATCCCTGCAGCATGCTGTGAGGAGCCCCAGCTTGGCTGTTGCTCATGTCTTTTTTCCTTGCTTTGCTTACTGGAAAGCTACTGCTGGTGATTTGCAGTGCGAATAATGCATGAGACTTGCTTCTGTTGTATCACAAGGAGTGATTTTGGAGCTGTGCTTTTCTCATGCTTTCCCTCTTGCTGACTTGCTGACAATGAGAAGGAAAAAATTCTTGGTTTTCTCTTTTTGGGAACTTCCAGAGGTTGCATTCCTCCCCCCTAATCTCAGCTAATTTCTTAGTCAGCGTGCTCAGGATCACATGGATTTCTGCCAGGTAAGTAGGGATTTTTGTGAGCTGTAGTCTGTTCAGTCAGCAATCATTTTAGCTGTAAAAGGCCATGGCTTAGCATGGGGCTCAGATGACACACACATTCAGCTTCCAGCTCCTTTATTTTTTAAATGGCTTTAGTTACTCCCTCTCTGCTTTTTTTTTTGCAACCTAGCCATAGGGTTTAGATCTATTCTGTAAAACTAGTGCTAAACCAAACAAGGCAAACTTAAGAAAGGCTTAATTAAAATAACAGAAACCTCACACTCACTGAATCTATTGCTGGAGCTCTTTTTGCCTGTAAACAAAAAATTCAAATAGCTGTTTTCCCCCCCGCCCCCCAGTTTCATAAGTGGTTACTGAGCTTCTGCAGTTGCTACATTCCTTAAAAAGTTGTTATTTCTTTTTTGGTCACACACTAGGGGACTCCATTGTTTTCAGTGGTGCCTATTGAGTTAGGCCCATCGACAGCAGAACTCATTCTGGGTCATTAACTTCGGAGGCACAGTAGTATAATTTGGTGACTTTATTCTGTTTCTTAGCAGACACTTGTATTAAAGTCACGCACGCACAAAACCCGAATAACCATCCTTCTCCCTTCCTGAAAACGCTGAGAGTCTTAAAGGACCTCTTAAAGATCTTCTAAAGGACCCGTTAAAAGACCATTAGAATTTGTAAAGTTGTGTTTAGGCACATATTAAGCAGAAGTAGCAAAACAATGCTGCTGTCTTATGTTATTGATTCTAGTGCTGTGCTGTTCTAGTGTTGACAATTTAACAAGGTTCCTTGGAAAAACTGGCTGTGTTAAGGAGAAGATTCACACAAACGATTCATGATCTGGAGAATATACTGTAGTGTGAGAAAATGAAGAAAGCAGACAATTAATCACTGGAGGTAGGAACCAAGGCTGAAGTTATCTACAGCGGGAGAGAGGACCAGGTATGTCAATTGTTTTCAGCTAGCACACAAAGTCATAATGTGAGACCCAGTGTCTGAACTGAAGTCAAACAAGCTGAAGCTATTTAAAATTCATGCTGAGAGCCATGGAACAAACTGCTACTGAAGCAATTCTCCATCATTTAAAGATTCCACTATGAGATTTGATGTCTTGTTAAAAGATGAACTCAAGATCCAACAGTGTGTGGTTAAACTAGATGGAGATATCCCAGAGGAAATACAATGCACCAGGCACAGTGGCATTCTTTCTGGGCTCAGCCTGGAAACTGTGTGGTCTTTGGAAGTTTCACTCTATTCCAGTGCTATGCTTGATATTCACAAACTCTGTCACTTCACCCTCGAGGTCTGTTTCCCGCTTAGAAATAGTTCTTATAAACATTTGGTCCTGACATTTAGGGAGCCTCACACACCTTTTGGCCACACTTTGTGTGCAGTGAACATTTTCATCTCCATTGCTCTTAATTGGCCTTTATTTCCCAGCACCAAAGTCACATAAAAATGCACATGATCAAGGTTAGCAGTGTGCTAAGGTGACGGTAAAGAGGAAAGGAAAGGAATGGAGTGTTTGCCCAGACTTGTGACAAGCTGAACTTCCTCTGTGACCCTCAAATCTAGTCCGAGTAGAAGTTTGTTCTGTCCATGGCTCTCCTCTCACTTTGGTTAGTCAACAATATTTACTGAGTTCCTGGCTGCACTCCTTGTATCTCTAGTTGAGCACTGCTATTAAAATGCAGATGTCAGAATTCTGTGTGCATCTTTGGATACGCAATTCTGGAAGACTTCCTAACTCTGATCTTGCTTTTACTAGTTTTGTAGTGCTGTTCATTTCACTGCCTGTGGCAGAGACTCCTGACTGACAACCAGACAGGAACAGAACTGGGCTCAGAAACAATATGATTAATAAATTGCTCTCAGTTCCATGGGATGGGCTGGATCAGCATGCTAGAATGACTTCATGCCTTTCACATATTCTTGATGGCAGGGATGGTCAGCAGAAAAAGTGCTGTAGATCTGAAGAGTCAGCCCTAATTAGAGTTTTGAGACTTCTCTAACGCCAGAGTCTGGACGTTGTGCAAATATGTGCACGTTCCTGAGAGTTTTTGTTTAGTGTTTTATGCTGCTAAATTGTGTTTTGGTATGAGGGGACCTTGATGGAAGCAACCTTTAGCTCTGCATGTGTGCATTTGCTAAGTTCCATTCTGGGCTTTCGAGGCATTTTTCAGAGGGCAGTTTGATGCACCAATAAAAACCAACAGCGAAATGGATCATGCCAAAGGTTCATTAATCTCATTATTCTCTGTCTTAACCAAGAAAAAAGAGAAATTAATCCAGATAAGATTTAACTGCTGGATCTGCCTGCCATTGTGCTGCTGGCTTTCAGGGAAAGAAGTCTCTTATCTGCTACCAGCTGCAAAGAACACGATCTGATAGTGAAAAGTGTGGAGAAAAAAGGTGTATAAAGTACAGAAAAAGGACTGCTGGAGACAGTTCAGAAGAGAGACAGAGGGAAGAGATCAGAGCTCTGGAAAACGTGATTTATGAGAAAAAAACTTGAATAATGAGAGCTGTGTAACACTGGCGAGAGAAGACTGAGTGGAGACAGCCTGCAAAAACATAAAAGGTTGCTATGGAGGGCGAGGGAACAGACTCCTCTCCGTGTCCAGTTTGGACAGGACAAGATGTAACAGACTAAGTTGAGCTAAGGGGCTTTTAAGTTAGACATAAAGAAAAGAATTCCTAAGTCAAGTGAAATGACTGAATAGTTTGCTGGAAATGCTGGGGAATTGCTGGAGCCTGTGAGGTAGATTGGTCAAACACCCCCTTAAGTTTGTGAGGCTGGATGATGCTGTAGGGATACAGGACAGAGTAAATCATGTTCTGAAGTCTCTTTCAGCCCTGTTTTTCATGATTGCATAATGTGTTTGCCAGGGCAAATGGGTTCTCGTGGCTACAGTGATTGTTCTGATCTGTTTCTTCACTGGCATATCCAGCTTCATGTAATCCCTGAGATAACCTTGTTCACAGGGTTTGTGTGGAAAGTGCAGATGCAGTTTATGGAAGGCAGCATTGCTAAATAAAAACAGAGAGTACTCCACATACCTCCTAATCCATAGTAACTGGCCACTGTCATCACTGGAAAATTCACAGAGGCCTTCTAGCAGGAGCTAAACTTCTCATTGTTGTTTACTCGGTGTTCATGTAACACAGCACCCTCCAATGAGAATATTTTCCCTTTTTATAGCATTCTGTGTACTCTTTAATTTTTAATTCATCCTCATATCTCTGCTTTTCTTCTTCTCCGTGCCTTCACCTCTTCACAGCATCTTCCACAGTAGCCTTGTTCTTACCCTGTTCCACAGACTGCTAAAAAAACCCACAGCAGAGCAGGTGCTGGTGGGGGTGCCTTGGTTACCCCCAGAATCTGACATTTGGAGGAGATAGATGCAATCAGGATGTTCAGTCCTCCCAGCTGTTGTCTGAAGCTGCCCCATTTTGGATAGACACCTGAACTATCTTTGGATAGACACCTTAGTTACATTTAAGTCACAGAGTTGAGGGTTTTTTTCTGTGTTACCTGGCATATAGATATTTATTGCACCAAGAACTCATATGTTTGACACTGTCCTTCAGCAGACCGTGTTTACTGGTGATACATGAAGTTGTGTGTTTAACAGGCTCTGCATATGTCTGCAGCCCTAAAACTGCAGTCAGAGGAGAGTCTGCAAGAGGCCCATTCACTGGCACTGAGTGCAGAAGGGTAAATTCAATTTGAGTAGAATTTGTCCCAAGCATAGTTCTGGTAAAATAGAAAACGACATTGCAAATCACTTGATGTTAAATATATTTCAAATCAAGCCATGAAATAATGCCAAAATCCTGGCAGAAAGAAATGTCAAACAATGAAAACAGCAAATGAAAAGTAGCAGGGGTAGGCTGTTGCTCTTTTCAGCATATGTTGTGGAAACTGTTTGTTTGTCTTGAATTTTCTTTCTGGCAGTGTTAATTGTAAGCTGCAAAGAGGCCATTACTGTATTAGGTATCAAGCGTTAAGTGATCAAGGAGATGGTGTAGGTGTTTGCCTCTGATGTAGTAGCAGTTTGAGTTTTCATTGTAAAATAATATTCTATGTAAGAGTACAAAGATGTTGCTGGGGATGTGGGTTACTTTTTAAGTGTGAGAGGTCTGCAGTGAGCCTGGATGGAGGCTGTGTGTGAGGATGTCTCCTTTTTTGTAAGAGCATGGAGGAGCCAGTGCAAGTTTTTAGGAGAATGTGTAATCTTCAGCAACCAAATGCATTTTGGCTGTAGCATTTCATCCCTGATACCAGAAAACAATGTGTGAAAGCTCTTGCAACAAGTGAGCTTGAAGCAAAGATAGCAGTGGAAAGGAGAGGCTCTTGAAGCATCTCACAGGAAAGGAGCCTCATTCACACTTCTGGGAGGACCAGCAAATGGGAGAGGACCCATAGCTGGCAGTGATGTGCAGATTTACTAACTCCCCTCCATTGTATTCCCTGTACATGTTGGAGCATTCCTGTCACGTAGCAACATGGCAAGTTCTTTGTAGAGTCCAGTGCATTTTATTCCTATTATGACTGATTTTCTGTCTCTTTTGTCTTTGGGTAGACTGGTTTCCAAATGCATGTATCAGAATTACACCCACAAGACTAAATGTGCATCCACATCCCACCAGACCTTTTCCTCCACCCAGCTTGCATTGAAAAGAACAAAATGCTTTCTAGTTACCAGTTTCCTCCATTTCTCAAAGTTTATTTTTCTATGTAACCCCAGGTGATCTACAGTGATTCTGTCTTTGTAGCTCTTACTGACTTAGTGACACTTTGGGCTCCTAAAAAATTGAGCCCAATGTCTTGATGGAAATATTTTTGTTGTGTTGTTTTTTTTTTTTTTTCCTTTCTAATGTATTTAGTGTACTGCTGAGCCAGGCAGACATGAAATTCCTCCTTGGAGTATGTTTATATAAGACATATGCAAGGTGCCATATGGCAAAATCCCAGCTTTCATTCCCTGCACATCCTTGTGTTTCAAATGTTTGGGAGAGCCTGTACCCCTGTGGAGTCTTTACATGGTCTGCTGGCTAGAACTTCCATGGAAAAGAGAGACTAAATGGGCTAAGTAAAATATGGGGGAGTGGGGATCTGGGAGTTTAAAAGTTCAGGGCTTAGTAAGTAAATGGGGAAGCAATAACCCACATGCAGTTCATAGTAGGCATGCTCTGGCTTTTAGGGAATTAAATGACTTAGAGGACAGAAGAAAAGGAATAGATTTTCTCATTCTCTGCATGTATGGAAAGATCCTGATTCCCAGTGGAATCACGCAATCAGTTATGAAAGCATCTTTACAAGGGGAGCAACTCAAGTACCTCATCTCAGAATGTGTGAACTTCTGTCTTGAAAGAGTTGCTGGATTTCTTTCAGCCTACAGGCTCTGTCTAATGACAGAGTGCTGTGAAAACCCTGGTGTGTTCTTTTAGAGCAGCAAAAAAGACAAATCAAGGGGGCCAAGGGCAGGTGAGAGGGTACATAACCCTAAACACTGTATAGTTGTCTTAAAGCTTACACCAAAAGCACAATGGAATTTATTTGGGGGGTGTGGATATCCTACCTATCAGAAATACTGAGAATTGAACCTATTCCAAACATGGTCTTCTTAAAAAAAAAAAAAGTGGCACATCAAATTTCATTACATTGAGCTTATATTCTCCCAAGTGCCCATTAGGAGGGTTTGGGGATTTCCTTTTAATTAAAATAATGTTTGTTGAGCGTAATTTTTTCCTAAAACATTTATTTTTAATGTTTTCCCCCTTGTTCCTAAAATCCAAGTAGTGAGGAAAGATAACTGACCACAAAAAAGGCCACATGTGCTGAGAACAATATTTTTCAAATTGCCTGGCAACAGGAAAAGGGTGATTCCAAGCCGAAGAGACTCTGTAACAATGAATGTAATGACAAGACCTGTGTTTCATCCAGTTATGAAAGGTTTTGTCCTAATTGTTACAAAAGAGGCCAATGGTCATTTTCAGTCTGCTCTTACCTCTGTTTGGGTGTATAATTTAAAGGTCTGAGATCCAAATAGAAGCCAAGAATGTTGAGTTTCAAACCTGCTTGTAGGGAAGGACTTATTTTGATAGTCGACAGTGTATTTCTCTATTTTTTTTTTTTTGAGAATCTATTCACTGTTGGCTAAAACAGTTCTGTCCTTACACATGTAGAGTCTGACTGAGAACATCAGCTGAGGCTGTGAAGTCACTGGAACTAAAGCTCATGGCATGTGTTTTCCTGAATCTTGGCTGTACTTGCTAAGTTGAAAAAGTGTTGTGCAGGTCTCAGATGGAAATCTAAACTTTGTAATATTGCAGCTGGTTTAGCAATGAAAGATGTGGTAGATTATTATGTGTTCTTTGCTGCCTTTAAAATACCATGATAAATTCGAATATGGGAGCCAAATCTATTCATACATGCTTGAAAGTGAAAAGGTTACAGATCTATAAACTACTGAACTGTTTTCAAATTGTGTTAAACTGGACTGATATAAAATTAACCATGTTGGTTTATTCGGTAGTGCCGACCATACACATTCACTCTCCTAAAATACTGTGTGCAGTCTGCAAAAATAAATTCCCCAGAACAGAAATATAATGCAATCCAAATAACTAGTTTTAAAAATAAATTGAACATGAAATAACAAATATGGATGTAGCCAACACTTAGGGTCCAGAATTTACTAGAAAGACACACATGGCTTGTATTTATCTTCCATGAGTTCTCAAGATTGATACTCAACAAATTATTTCTCTATCTAGGTTGTTTTAGTTTACAAGGGTTTTCTTAGCCCTTCTGTCTTCACTCATACATCAATGTGAAAGCAAAGAAATAAGTATTTCTGTTGTAGGATTTTATTGCATGGTTCATAAAAACTTGGAGGAAAGAGACCTTTCTTTTTTATTCTAATCTTATTCAGTGCTATTGGTTTTAATCCTAATCTTTTATAGGTTGTTGTCATCTGTGTCTATTTGGAAATAGGCAGAGGATCTTCTACCCCTGTTTTCACCAGTGCAGGACAATTTTGGTCTTAACCTGACTCTCACTATGTAGTATGGTCTGCTCAGTGATGAAGAATGTTTTGGCTCTCACTGTGTTTTTACTAAGGTAGTGTACAAACATTATAAATAAATGAAGCCATGTCTCCATCAGCTGTGTGAAACAAACCTTAAAATGTGAACAGGTTGTAACTGATACAGAGATCCAGAGTGAACCTGGGGTGTGGTGTGAGCTGCTTTGTTCCTCTTTGACATAGGAACTCTTGAATGCAGCAGTGAAAATTTAGTGCTGCTACTGTTAACCATTTCAGTCCTCAGGGAAGGCAAACAGCAACAAAAGAGACTCAGAGTGCAGAACTTTCCCCCGTGAAGGAGTGAAGAGCCCAAATGTCTAGAGGTTTGTTGTGTATGAGATGGTGCAAATGCCTGGGAAGAAACTAGCCAAGAAAAAAATCTGAGCATTCCTTCTTTTTGGATGTGGAAGTCCTTGTGTAGGATGTCTTGTTCTGAGATCTAACTGAAAATACCTGGATAAATACTGAAAATACTTGGGTAAAGTCTGCTAAGGCTGTAATGGCATCTGTCGCTAATCACTCCAGCTACTTCTAAAATGTTTTTCCTACTCTTGTGTCCATAATAGAAAAATTTAGACCCCAAACTCACATCCCTGCTAATAGTGTTTCACTGAAACAAAGGAGAAGCCATGTTTTTTCCACAAGGCATAGAAAATCTGTCTCCACAGTCACACAGTTGGGCCTGCCTTGTAAGGGGTATAAGAACCAACTATCTACTTCCCATCCTTTGCTTTCTTTTCCTTTGCTACTTTTCTGCCCCTAAGGCTTGGGGTCATAGGATTAACACAATTCCTCCCATTCACCATAGAGAATGGCATGACAAGCATAAAAACAAAACAAAAAAAAAAGCAAAGTGTTGATTTTGTTGTTATTGTTGAAAATGTCAAAAATGGCCTATTTCATGAATCACTTTGAAGATTCTGTGTTTTGAAGCACTCAGTTTGTTCATTAGAGGTTTCAGTCAGCAGCGCAGTGCTGTGCATCTCTCTGCATGGCCTTAAATTACTGACTGTGTAGGAGGTGTGGCAACCACCCCAAACATTCAGGGCTGTGGGTTATTCAGGACTCATCCCATGGAATGACCTGCTGAGCGTGGGTATGGCATCTTCTCTCCCATGTCTTTGCTGTGTTGGAGCTTTTGAGTTAATAATTTCCTCCCGGTGGAGGGATGTGGTGGCCTCTTCCATTGTGGATGATTTTCACTTGTTTGAGAAAATCTGGTGCTGTTTGGTCTTTCACTCGTCTCACGTGACTCATCCAGCTGCCAGTAACGGCGTTCCATTTCTCAGTGTTGTCGTGGTACATTTTGGACATCACATCCAAACAAAACCAAGAATGGCAGTTTTTTGTTTTTTTTTTTTTTAACAAGAAGTAATTAAAGAGAATAAGCAGTAAGAAAAAAAAAGGCAAATGACCTAGTTTGGTCTTTGCCACAAAACCCACAACTCTCTGGGGATATCTAGTATGTTAGGCAAATATTTCAAATCCGTCTCTATTTCGATTGTGAGTCATTTCAATTAGACATTTTTCAGTTATTTGTTCATTAGTCTTAATTAGGTAAACTCCAAAGCACTGCAGCATGCATTTATTGTTGAATAATTACCCTTTTGGTAAGTTTTCTTGGTCTTATCTTCTTAGCCTTAATAGCTAATTTTGTCAGTAAGGGTGAAGCCTTCCTGAATGGTAAACAAGGTGTTCTCTAGGGAAGAAAAAGAGTTATTGCCCTTTAGTAGGGGTGTTTGAAATGTTGATCTCATTGTTGGACAGACAGGTTTAGCTTTGTGTCAGGAAATATTCTGTTTGTTCTAGGAGAATTTACCCCTAACAAGAAACGTAGGGCTGACCCTACAGGTCCTGACCAGTTCGAGCTGTCCTTTCTGAGGTGTGTACCCTCATCACAATTGTCACGTGACTTAAGCTGGCATAAATCAAGAAAAAACTCCCCCAAAGTCAGTTACCCCAGAATGAAAGAAGCAAGATACCCAAAATTGAACTAAATTGATTACTCATATGGAAGGAATTGCCTGATTGCAGCCGTTGCACACTACTGTATCAACTCCTTCCGTTCCCTTGTGAACACTTAAATGTGAAGATATAAATCAAAACTGCAGGACACAAAAAGACAAAAGTTACCTTGATGGATTCCACTTCCATGAGATCCTTCTGGAAACCATTCTGCTTTTATTAGATTTACTCTCTGTAAATTAGGATTAGTTTTTTATATGGATTTATGGAATGGCTGTGGTATAGTGCAAGCAGGGTGAACCCTCTGGTCGAAGGCAAGGGAGTGTGTGCTCTTTTCATCTGTTACTGGTAAGTTACAGAATGTAGGTTAAAGGCCCCTCGATACCAGTGAAAGAAGAGATCTGGTTCCAGACATGGAAAGTGCTTAAATCTTATGTGTGCCAGCCAGTGATATTAATATTGTATAGAACAGCCAGTTGTCAAAGGGCCAGATTCTGTTCTCAGTTAAAGTGGTGTAAAGTGGATTTTTTCCCTTTTTTTCAGAGGTAATGAGTTCGCTTTCACATGTGCTTGGACACTTGAACACTTGGGTTGTCTGTGTTGAGCTGCTGGTGTTGTTCCTTGTCCATCGTTGTTCCAGCTCACATGTGGTGAGCACATTTCAGAGGCTTTGGTGCAAGTGCAGCTGCACTCAGGGCACTGTTGTGCAAGAAATTTTTAGCTCTTACTAATTAATCTGTAAGGTACTTTGTGAAGGCAAATGGATTGGCTGAAACACAGAATTTTATGGATTTAGCATAAGTGTTCTGTTCCTTTGCAGGGAGCAAATGTGTTCTTTGATTTGACAGCTACAAGAGAAGATAATTATTTTTGACAGCACAGGGATAGTGTTCATGTTATTCTAGGAAATCTTTGTCTTCACACAAACAGGTATCAGTGTGTGCTACACTTGGTATTGCTGAGCTTTGGTGGAAGCTTCAAGTTTCTGTGTTTTGATAATATGATAAAATTGGTAAAGTACATATTTAGAAAGCCCTAATGAATTTCAGGCTTGTGTCATTTGGGGAATGAAAGAAAGTGTTTTATTACAAGTCCAGTATAAATCTTAAACACTTAAAAAAGGATCTGCAGTATTTTGGAGGGAAGATACATCTTGACTGTATTCCAGGTAATTCTGCTGTTGGAAAGAGAGGAACTGTGAATTTGGTATTGTAATATGATTGATTTACCATCTTCTCTTGGTGGTGTGGCCTTTAAAAACTTATTCACAGTGTTCAGCAGTGTATTTAGATAGCCTTCAAATGTGATTCATCTACCCCAGTTAGCAGTCAGGAGTCCTGCTAAGGTAGGTATTGACCCTGAAGTGAGTTAAATTATGATGTGATAAAGCCAGAAGAGGAATGGAATAAAGCCTGATGGAGCTGTAGACTCCAGATGATATAATGATAATTTATGTCAATGGTTACAAGTAGGGCAGAGCTGATAGTCAGAAAGACCCACTATAAGCTGAAAGGCATCCAAAGTGATCTTAAACACCTCAGTCTAAACCCACTGAATGCAACTGACTGTGCGGGCCAGAAGATGCTTTATTTCTGTACAATGAGAAATAAACAACCCCAGATCCAAATTCCCTGACAATTAATTTTTGTTTCCTTGTGAAACCTTTTATTGCCACTGCCTTGTTGTAAAAACAAGAATTTTGCAAGCCAATCCAAAATGAGTTTGCAAAGTTGTCAGTGGAGAGAGTTCTTAGTCAAAGCCTTATCTTTATTTTACTTATTTTTTTTGACAGTGAACGGTGGCTACAATCACTGCAGTTTGATCTCTGAGAAGAAGAACATGATGGACATGGAGATGACGAGTAGCTCGGTGCCCGTGTGCAGGCAGGGTCTGTTCCTGCACACGGGGAACTCGCTGGCGCGAGAGCACGCGCTGTCCCGGGAGAGGCTGCTGCACGTGGGCCAGCTCAACTTGGCGCACTCGGATCTCAGGTACCGCTCCAGGTCTCACCAGCGCGTGCCCTTGGCTCCACCCCAGGGCCATGGTGCCACCAAATTACTGCCTGGGAGGCAGGGATGATACTTACACCCAGCTCAGTGTCCCCCACACGGTGATTTGGCATGCCACCACCAAACCTACAGGAAGCCAGTGCCACTTCTTTTTCTACAGCATTTCCCTTAATGCAGTATTTGCAGAGTTCCCATACAGCCACATCCTTGGTTTTTGCTTTTAAGGCCATCATGTGAAAATTTGGTCTCTGGTTTTGATATATACACTGTAGTTGGATATGCTATGAACAGAATCTCTATTTAAACATTTGCTATAAATTAATTATATGAAAACACAGAACTCCATTATTTTTTGTTGTTGTTACAAATTTAACATTACCAGATTTTAAACAAGTACCCCAAACAGACATCCATTGTGAATAGAAACCTGCTACAAATTAAAATCTATCCATCTATTTTAATTATGCTGCTTTTTGGCAGTGTATATAATAGGAATAATCTTGACCTTTTTGAAGAGCTGTAGAAAAGAGAAACCTCAATAAAGCTGCAGCCTTTATCTTAGGTACTTGGAATATTTGGCACTCTGTGGATGGACCTATCAGGCTCTGAAATTTCCAGTCACAGCAAAGGGAAATAATGGCCTATAGCTTGGTCTTGAAAATCTGACTGTTCCTGATTTTATTATACATATTCATGCCTTGTTTCCCCTTTTCAATTTACTGGTGGGTTAAGAACATCTGTGTTTTCAGGAGAAAGAGGCACGGTAATGTGGCAAGCAAGTGGAAAGGCTTTTTTTCATGTTTGTTTGCTTGTTTGTTTGAAAAGGATAAATAATATCCATGCCACAACAAAATAATCCACTATTGCCACATGGATTTGTAGGTGCCGTTGCAACTGGATGTAAATCTGCTCCCTCCTGGTTTCTTTATGGCTCACTGTGGGACTGGCAGTTATCACCCTTTTTTTTTCTTTTTTTTCATTCTGTCAGCGAGGACAATTATGAAACAAAGATAATTAAGGCAGGAGCAAACAAAAGGAGGAAGAGAATATTCTGCTTAGATCTTTTTGAACCTTTTTGTAAATTTTATAATGAGGAAATGACAGATGCCTTCATACCTGGCATCACAGTACCCATCCTCAGAAATATGAACCCCTTCCAGCCTCCATTTGGAAGAGAATTCCCAGAACAACATAAAGGATTGTTGACTGCATAACATGAGAAAGTAGCAGGTGATAGGTCTGACTCCCTCCCTCTGCTTTGTGGCATGGTCTAAAGGCTTGAGACTCTGCTGCATCTCAGTTTGGAAATGTTTGGAGAATACCCTGAAGGACATTGCAGGTTGTTTTGTATCCCACTGGTCATGCTCTGCTTGTTTGTCCACCTGGCTAACAGTGCATTTGTGTGCATGGCATTTGCAAGATGGAGCCAGTGCCCAGCTCTGCTCTGTGATCCTCACAGACAGAGCGTCTCCTTGTATCACGGTGCTTTTCATGAGACACATGGCACAGAGCCAAAACCTTGGCATTTGAGAGAAGGTGGACAGCATTTCAGACCATTTCTTTTCGTGTTGTTTGTGATGCTGAAGATTCTGGACAAGCAAGTGAGAGGAAACAAGGTCCTTCCCTGAAGAACTGAAAACAGGAGAAGGAGTGACCCAGAAGTGACTGAGCTGGGTGGGAGTGATGCCCAGGAGAGAAGTCAGTGGGAGCCAAGGGTGCTCTGTGCCTCCCCAGATCTCAGCTTTCATCAGAAAATGGATGAGAGAAGTGGGGCTGCAATTGTCAGATACTGGAGCACATGGACTTCAGGGCAAACTCTCTTTGCTTGTTCTGGCCAGCTCTAATGACCAGCACAGAGATAAAGGGAGACATAAATTCAAGCAATATCTCTGGAACTTTGAACCACTTTGCATTTCTAGGTTATGGAACATCCAAGGAAAAGCCAAACAAACCAGGGAGCACTTCCCCTAGCAATCAAAAATCTTATTTTAGGGTTTGGGGTTTTGGTTATCTTTGTCTTTTTTTCACTTCAATGCACTGAAACTTGTTATCTCCTTCAGCTTCTCCTTGAAATAGTTTTCCCTTGGAAACTGTATTCTAGGGATGACTGCCTTAGTCCAAGAATCATGATCCCTCTTCTTCTGGCCCCTTTTCCCCACTCAGTTAATAACATTTAAGCTGTGCAGTGTAATTGCTGCTACATTCTATCTGTGAATGCAATGCGTGTGGGACTGGAAAAGTCCCAATACCTTCCTCACCACAACTGGAGGCAGCACACAGCTAATGTTGGCCTTTTGTCAAATAATCCATTATCAGCTCTGGCAAACCCGCCCACACTGCGCTCAGTGCTCGGCGTGTAAAACCCAGGGAAGACATCAGAGCACTCAGATATTGTTGCACAGGGTCCCTGGATGTGCAGCACAACCATCCCCTCCAGCTCCTTAGAACTGTCAGTTATCACCGGGTGCACATTTCCAGTGGCAGTTGAAGGCATGTATGTTTTGTAAATAATCCGGAGATTTCAGATACAGTCATCTTTTCCTCTGAGGGCAGTTGGGAACTGCAGCGCTTCTGGCGTGGTGCTACTGGCCCCGTCCTCTGGCTCCAATTACCACGTAAGGGAGTCTCTTAGGAAACACTGCCTCAGTATCCTGAGAGGCTGCTGTTACTCTTCAAAGGCCTTACACTCAGCTTTCATGAGCTTAAGAGGCAGTTCTGTTCCCTCTGACTGTCCATCCCTGGTGCATGGATGCTCCCTCTGAAGGGAGGTTTCTGGGTATATTCTTCTGCTGACTCCATTGTCTTTCCAGGATTGCTTATCTGGAAGCCCCTGCAGAGCTGCTTATGCTGATCTGTGTGTCCATGGTCCTTGCACTGCCCTGCTTTCCTCTGTCCCTCTCATCTTACCTGTTTATTTCATATGCATTTATATCTATATTTGTCCAGAGATTGTGAAATCCTTACAGCCAGCACAGCCTGTGGGTACCAGGCCTGGAATCTGCTCCGTGTCTCTAAGATAAAGATACTGGGGGGCAAAGAGTCAATGGGTATAAGGGGAGCCCCCCTGCAAGCTGGCTGCCAGACACCTTGTGTCACTCCTGCATTGGTTTTGTGTCTGTGCCCCTTCTCCCTTCAGCCCCCTCAGGACAGGGATAAATGAGCAGGCCTTTCCCTAGAATAGTGATGGCAAAGTTCTGCCAGGAATACAGAACTTTGTATTAATGCACCTTGGGGTACCCCAACACTCAAACATCAGGAAATTGAAGAAATGTCAGATTTCTCCCAGCAGAGTTAACTAACATGGGATGTATAATGTATGTTAATATACAGTGCTACAGAGAAAACTGCAGATCCTGGAGAGGACTTGGTTCTGATCTGCACAAGCAGCCTGTGCTTATCATTTTGTTGGCAGAGAATGGGTAAGACTCATCTGTGGCAATGGGAAGAATGCCTTTAGTGCCCTCATCTCATTTGCTTTTGAAGTAAGGCATTCCATCTTGCCTTGTGGTTCAGAACTCTCTTTTGTATGTCACAGAATCTGCACTGCAACATCATATCAATAGTCTTGATGAGTAAGATCCTCTGCTGGAATGGTCACTGTTCCTGAGGATTTTGGAAACCTAGTGTTTCTCAGGGCAGAGATGTTTGTGTCCATCCTGCAGGTACTCTGCACTGACTCCAGCTTAATCAAAAACCAAACTTCTCTCATGGATTTCTGGCAAGATAGGAGCTTTACATAAAGCTTAATAATACAACACCAATTATCACAGGCTGAAATGTAAGGCTTGGGTTAGCTTTATATGATGTAGGAAATGTGTTGAGTTTACTTTAGCCTGAGGCTTTGGGACCACTAAACTGTGATACAAACTGAATTATTTAGGAGAGTTTTTGTACAGCAGAAACCAAGTAATAGGAAATGCTGTGCCTGGCGTGGCATGCTGTAAAGCCTTTCTCAGAATGAGTTTAAAACACCAATCTTTCACTGAGCAAACAGAGCAGGGTTTCCCAAACATATGCAATAAAAATATACTTATGCCACATATTTTACAGACATATGGTTCTGCAAATGTTAAAAAATAATGTATGAATGCTGTTTGGTTTGGTTTTTTAAAATATAAATTTGCCATCTGCAGAAACAGGTGCTTTACGTTTATCCAGAGACCAACTGTGCAAACCTAAAGGGAGAAATTACGAACAATGGTTTATGGAAACCTCTAAAATTTTTTAATGTACTGTTTTAAACTTTCTGGTGGAAAACAAATTATCTGATTGTTCTGTGACAGTGAATGGTGGAGAATTGAACAGCTCTCATGATCTTAAAGGGCTTTTTTACATTAAGCCCTGTTGGAGCTTAGAAACCTGTCATTAGTGGATGCAGTATTCCCAGTTGTGTGCCTCAGACAGATACCAGTTTTTGACAACCTTAATTTCATGGGAAGGAAGTATTTTTGAAGCTTTTGATTGTTGTTATATTTTCCATCCCTTTTTGTTCTTTTGAGAGCTATTACCAAGCAAATTTTAGAAGTTATCCCAGCTTCCCATCTTAATATTAGTGATGGATTAATGGAAATAATAGTGATAAAATAATCTAAAGTGTAAAATAAATGCAATTTATTCAGCAGGTTCATAGTTTAGTGTATAAATGTCCAAAATGCTTTTAAGTACATGTGTTTCATGCTTTAAAATGTGTCAGACCTGTCTTAGCTGTGGTGTCACACACAAGCTGCCAAATGGCTGGGTTTTCTTCAGCTTTTGTGGTGCTAGCATCATAAAAGCATAAAATTCATTTAAGTGGAACATGTCAGCTTAAGAGCCATGGGGCACTTCTCTGGAGGGTTTATTAGCTCAGGTACAGCTTTCCTGCACACAGATGTACTGTTTCCTCTCCTTGGTCTGGCATGATGAAGCCATAGGTTAAACCCTCCCATGCTTTAGGGATATGTACGGAACACCCTGTGTTCCTACGAAAAAGCACACAGTTGGATCATCCACAGTAAACGTTTATAGCTGAGATAAAATGTTTTATTTTAAGCCATAAACCAGCTGCTAACTGCTTGGAAGAAAATGTTAGGAGGAAATGTTTCTTAATGCAGTGCTTTTCTGAAAAGTGTTTTGTGGAGTTCCTCAAGGTTCTGCTTCCTCAATGAATGGATTCAACACACATGAAAAATGGTGAAAAATCACTTCTGCAAAACAGAACTTTGATTTATACTCCCATGCACTCTTTATTATGAAAAATGGAGATGGGAGTACATAGGCTGCCATTTTAAATTTACTGGCTGTGAACGTTTTATTTTGTGGAAGTAAATGCTCAGCAGATCTCTCATTGATTCTGGAGTGCTGGTTGAAAGCAAGCAGTTCTTCTGCTGTATTCCTTTTTTCTTCAGTGATCTGGCTTCTTTTTTAATTCAGCAAAGGAAAGCATGTCTCTAACATGTAAGCAAAGCTCAGCTAGTCTTTTCTGTGTCAACAAGAATGCCAAGGCATTTCCCCAGTGTGCTCTGAGGAAAATGACAATATTTTAATAACTCAGAAATGCCCAAAGTTCTCAAAATTCATTCTCAGCTATTGTTTTGCCCAATCTATTATGCATTGAAAGTCTCAGTCGTGATTGATGAGCTGCCTGTAGCAGTGAAGATTCTCTGTTCCATGTGTAACCCAGTGTGTCAGATTAATCCTGTGTAAAGTGATGCTGTCTTTACACAGGTTGGAGAGGAAGCACTGCAGATTTTTTTGGTGTAATTGCTGCATTAGACAGGCAACATCAGCAGAGAGCAAGTGCTTCCATTCTGCAGGGCTTAACGAGTGTTGCGTCTTGTAGAAAAATCATAAACCCTGTGGTGGTTAGCGATGCTTAATGAAAACTGTATTGCAGGTCACCCAGGTTTCAAGACTCAGTAGATTCTGCTGCTCCATGCCTGAATGGAAGTCACCCGGCTCAGCACATTAAACAAGAATGCCCCAGTGATTACAAGGTTCTGTCTGAGGCTTCCACACATAGAAGGATTACAGAGGGGATGGAGCTGAGAGCCTCCAGTAGTCTGCATCCTGAACTAGACCTAATGAATAATAGCTTTACAACTTCACTTTCATCCTACTTGTTTAATAATGAACACAGCTCCTCCCTGGGTCCTTTGTCACTTGGCACCCCTCAGCACTCGGCCAGGCTACAGACAGGCAACCTGAAGAAGAGATGCATCTCTGTTGTGCCGTCTTCAGCCGAAGGAATCGATATTACAGCGATCATCCGCACGTCGCAGACGTCACTGGTCACCTGTGTGAATGGACTGCGAGCTAACTCAGCTGGCATTTCCTCTCATCCTGTGGAGATCAGTCATCACAGTGCTCAAAAATCCTCTCAGCCCCAGTCTTGCTCTCAGCCTGGAAACCCTTGCAGTATTCCCTCCCCTCCAGCATGTCTTGTACCTCTTTCCACTGAATGTGACAGAGGTGACTGTGAGCAGATACAAATGCAGCAAGTCGAGGAGAATGGCAGCCTCAGCCTTATGATGAATGGCACGAGCCTTCCTCACCAGAACTCCTCGCACAGCACCCAGAAGGTGAGTTTCTTAAAACAAGAACCAGCTGATGATTATTCCTCCACTGCTGATCTTTTTCGCCATCACCAGGGGCTGCCTCCCCCTTACCACCTCCACCAGCAGCTGAGCCAGACCCCAGGGACGCTGCCTCACCTCAGCACCTCCGTGTCTCCCAAGTCCCTGCAGCCCAGCGACGGCGATGAGCAGGACCTCAGCAGTGGCAAGCAGGTCTGTCAGTGGATTGACTGCAGTGCCACTTACGACCAACAAGACGAACTGGTCAGGCACATAGAAAAGACTCACATTGACCAGAGGAAAGGAGAGGACTTCACTTGCTTCTGGGCAGGCTGTGTCCGCCGCTATAAACCCTTCAATGCTCGTTACAAACTGCTGATTCATATGAGGGTTCACTCTGGAGAAAAACCAAACAAGTGCATGGTAAGTCTGGATTATGTTTGTTTGAATAGAAACATAAATGCTCTTCTCTCTTTTTTGCTCTCTCTTCGATCTTATTCCAGTATAATTGTTGTGCTTTCCTGTAACTTAGTCTGTAGCAGGCTAAAGGGGAATTGGAGAAAACCTTAATCTAGAAGGAAATGATTGAGTAAGAAATACTGTAGTTCTTGGAAAAGGGATTCGGTTTCCTTATATGAGAGCTTAACTTTTAATACAGTGCTTTGTTTTTTTAATATTCATTAAACCACTAATAAAGTGATGATCAAAGCACGCAGCCGTCACTTAACGTAAAACAAAGTCACTGAGCCTCGGGTGACATTTTTAATCAAGAAACATAAAACACATCTAATGAAATTCTTCTCATTCCTTCAGCTGAACAATAACCCATAGAGTTGTAAGTGCAAAAGCTTCAAATGTAGTTTAGACAAAAGAAAGAAACTTGTTAAAGGATTTTAAACAGTTAAAAGACTAAAAAGAATATATTTAATTACATTTTCAAAGGTTGTTAGGGGCTTTTTTAATTTGCAAAACAGAGCTTTAAAAATAAGTAAAAACCATTGTTCTCTTCTGATCAAGAAGATGTAAACAACAGCAGTGTTCCAAAAAGAGGATCTTGGGAATAACACCATCTCTGCATCTGCCCACCATGATGACAATATGGCCAAACTAAAATAAAAGTTAATGACTTCCATTAAGCTTTCCACATGTTTGAAACAACAATGATATAAGACCCTGACTGAAACAGATGAAGCAAAACAAGTTTGACATAAGCTTCCAAATTGGGCCATGAAATTTGGAAAGTCTCATTTGTAACACCCACACGCGTGTGCACGCATGCACACGCACAAAAAAGTGCAGACAAAGGGAATGGTTATGGCAGCAGGTTAGGGTTCCTGATAGGCAGAATTTTCAGCTATATGTCTATTTTATTGTTTTGATCAGAGCATGATGCAATGGAAAATGCTTGTAAAGATGTTAGATCATGACAGACTTTTCCATGGTGAGCTGTACTTTGTATGGAGGAATAGGAAAGAATGCTTGTAGAAAAAGCTTTCAGGCCTGCAGTGGTTATGGAAGGGACAAGGAAGAAAACAAAAGCATTCAAATTGTGTTGCAGAGAAAAATTTTCTCTGTGATTGTCCTGATTATCTTTTTACTTCCATTGGATAAATGAAAAAGATTATCTTAATGTCCCACACAGTTTAGTGGGTATTCCCTAAGATAATACTGGAAACAGTGCACATACTTAGAGAATACCATCAAATTGTCCAAGATAAAATGGAAACACTCTTAAGACTTATGTGTTTCTTTTTGCCTTGAAAGCAAGAACCGAATGGTTCTATTCCAGAAGTAGCTCAATGACATTTTCTAAATGTACAAATGAATTTAACTTCCCCTGAATAGATCTCTTTTATTTATAAATTATCAAAGGATCATGCAAGTTTGCTTCTTTCCAAACAAAAGTGTAGGTAAGTAAATTGAAAGCATACTTAAAATGTGAAGCTCTGATTAGTTTCCTGTGGTGCTGAAAGATCACTAGACTTTGTGGATAAGGGAACTTGTCTCTTTTCCTGAAAAATGCATATTTAACAGGTATTGTATGGCAGATTTCTAATGTTACATTCCCATTCCTACAGAAAACTTGGTAAACCAGAGAAATGCTGTAATATCTTAGTAAATGCTAAAAATGTCATACTTTCAATTAATTTCATCTGCAGTAAAGTGCCAGCTTTTAATAACACATCAAGGTTTTGTGAATAGGTTGGAAAAACCTCTGCATCTGATATTGCAGACAGCCTTTATGTCATATTTATATGGCCTTGGCATGTAAGCATATAAAAGATCTCTTTTAGTGGAGCAGATATTGTAGTTGTTCCCATACATGGAACAGCCCAATCAGGACTGGGAGCTCCACATTGCTCAACTTGGAGTTAACTCTTCTCTTCCCACAGTAAGAGCAGTCCACTGTCAGCAGAGGTATCATGTGTTAAACATTGCAGTCTGGAATCCTGCAGGGAGGGAAGTGGAGCCAAGAGAACACACAGAAACCATCTCTTCTTTGCAAATTTAGTTTTTCTACCCTGAAAAGAGCTTAATCTAGCAGGGGCAGGATCCAAAGCTGCAGCACAGCTCCTTGAAGTTACTAATATCAAGTGGGGATTATTTGCCCAGTGAATTCCATTCCATGTGAAACAGGGGTTGCTGTGCAGTGATGTCACATCATTTTAAATGATGGCTTTTCTTTTGATGTGGCAATAATTGTGCTGCAAATTAAGAAGGCAGTTCATTCTCTGTCTGTAGAAGTCTGAGAATTTGTTTTGGTTTTGCTGTAGCTCTGTTAAAGTATCTTTGTGTCTCTTGTATTTGTAGTGGAGATTTTCTTTTGCTGTTCACAATTACCCATTGCACTTTCTTTTAAGCCCTCAATTTCTCTCTTGCCTGTAAGATTACTGCCTGACTAGGTATTGAACTGCTCAGGAGAAGCTAACAGTGAACAGCACCCCACCCTCATACATAAAAGTACTTTTCCATGTAAAATTATTAATTTCTTATGACAGGCTTTGCTACTATGTACTGTAATAGACAAAGGAATTTTGGAATTCAAGCTACTTGAGAACAGGAAATACATGAGACATTTTGATTGAAAAGTAAATGGTTCACTAAAACTGCAGTTAATCCTTTTATTATCTTTCCAACAGCAGTTTCCACAATACTTTCATGAGGTAAGCTTCCTTCAGTCCAACTGTAACACTCTCATCGTAGCAGCTGGTTTGAATTTAGCGAGCCTGCTTCTTTCTTTACTACAGACAGGCGACAGGCAAAACAGGATCTGCTGTGGAGCACTGCTGATGTTTTGGGTCCATATTCTGCTCATTGTGTTCCATTGCCAGAGCTGGTACTACGAGTATTCTGTTTTCATATTCTGCTAAATATTCTAATTAAGTGGTGCCTTCTCATCATTGTGTCCTTCAGTTTGGTTTTTCCTTGGGCTCTGCAAGTAGTCTAAAGGAAACTACCTAATCTCTTTGCAATATCCTGTTATGTTTCATACTTAACTCATGTTATTTTAGTTTTATTAAATTTGGGGTTCATCTGCATTATAATCAAAAATATATCCAACAAAAATAATGATGCAATGCCTTTAAGACTTTAACTTCTGAAGATTAATTTCATGCTTTTTTAGATTTGATGTCCCAGACAATTGGAATTTTGATTGTCTGAGACAGCAAAAATTAGCAAGCTTAAATGGTTTTTATTTTAAAAAAAGGAAGAGAAAAAGTTTCTCATAGCTGCATCTTTTGCTGCTTTTCAGTTCTTCGAATACTTTGGTGAGTAGAAGCATGCTGATCTCCAGATATTGCATCCTTGGTTTAAGCCTCTGCTTGCAAATGTAAATACAGAGCTGCTCATTTAGTTGTCTAGAATTGTTTGATTTGGACAAATCTGTACTTGGCTTATTAGTTTACCCTCTTGTACTCTTGTGGCTTCATAACGAGTAGAAAAAATGTTCCCATCACTGCATTCATGTGTGCTCAGGGGCCTCCCCAGACAGGATCAAGGTAAATGATTTATCTTCATGTCATTTCTACAGGTGCAATTAGTGTTCATAGAAATTGGCTATCATAATGTATGTGACATCCATGAAAGGAGCTGGACAGGGATAATATTTATGGTTAATGTCTTTAGTTTTTGTATTTCAGAGAACCAAATGCCTCCTCTGTGTGTTCTAGACCTGTTCTCTGTGTTTACCTAGAGAGTTAAGACTTGGAAGCAGAATCTTTTTTTCATGTATATATTCAACATACTCAGTTTGGGAGGAATCTGAAAGGAATGATTTGGGTATGTATTGTACACAGTGAAATTCAGCACCTGTGCTGTTTGTAGTCAGTTCTTTTGAATCCCTAAGGCTGAGACACCATAGGTACTGCATTAAACATGGGGAAATTGAGACAGAGAAGATAAGTAACTTGCCTCAGGGCGTCTTTAGGCAATTCCAGCATTCCAGGGCAGATCTTGTGTTCCAATCACCATTTCACACAAACTAACAATTTGCAGTTTACTGGTGAAACAGATTTTCGTACAGATTGCACAAAAGATTTCGCTCTGGCTGAACTTCCTGTTAATTTTACACTGCACGTCTCTGACGCAGGTGGTTTGACATGATGTGAGTGTGTGAGAGCTTTCATCAGAAGGCTTGGCTGCATCTGTAACACTTCATGGGCAGCGACCTGGTTATTGGGAATACAGGAGAATGCCTGTGGAGCAGATTAGTATTACTGCTTCTGTTTCTGAGGAAACCAGTGTGGCATCTCTGTTCTCAGTAGATGGCGAGTCTGATGCCATCTGCAGCCCATGGGGAGTGTGTGTCCAGCAATGCAGGGTGGGAAATGAGATCTCTACAGGGCTACAGCTACAGAGGAGTCTCAGGGACAGCCCTGCATCTGTGGGGAAAATGGGTCTGCATGCGGCAGCTTATCCGCTTGTGAGTTACTTCACCTAAACAATGAGTTTCCATGCCTGACTCGAGGGAATGTTGTGGAAGTCTGGAAAGTGTTTTCAGCTTTTGGAGTGGAGGGTGTCATGCACTGATGCCAAAGGAGTGCTTTAAAAGAACAACAATAATATTGGGCTCACTTTCTTTCCTTTGAAGTCAGTAGTAGGAAACATCCATTCTATCAAAGCTGCCTCAGCAGAGATCTCTCTTTTTATTAGGTCTCTGATGGCATTTCCCGATACTGTCAAGGAACGTCAGCATTCAAAACATTCTGATTAGAGGAGTAGACAGCAATTCAGTGGTTTTGTGGAAACACAATGTTTGTTTGTTTACAAAGCCCACTGCAGATTCCAGGCAGTACAAATAGGTTTAAGCGTGCCCCAGCACTGGAGGGCAGGCCAACAACAGGCTTTAGGCTTGGCTCTCTCTCAGCTCATGCCCAACCAGCTGCTGAATTTGAGCTGGTGTCTGCCCACAGGAAAGCTCCACACTAACAGATCTTGCAGAGCAAAAGCAGCAGAAATTACTGGGCCCAGATTCCATTGTGAGTGGAATTGTCCCGTGTTCAGTGCAGCAGGACAGAACTGCAGATGACTACAGTGCAATGGTCCTGCACTGCCCATGGGGGCTTGGGACCTTGCCTTGAGCTGGGCTGCAGAGGGGGGAGCTGCCAAGGTTTTCCTGAAAGATTATCAGCCTCCTAGTTTGGTCCTGGGATTGTTGGGCTTCTATGATGTGCCTCTCCTTTATCAAGCTGATATAAAAATGATACAGGATGCTGGGCCTGGTGGGATTGTGCTCTGAGCAAGCTGGACTGGCTGCCTTTCCTCTTGCTTTCCAGCAGTCTGATATGGGTTATGTCTGGCTGACATACTGCCAGGGTTCTTTTTGCGTAAATCTAAATAAATTAAAATGAAGTAAATTCCAAGTGTTGCTGCCAGAATCCAGAATGGCTTTCAAGTTCACTTGTCTGCCTTAAAAATGTTATACAGGATGCTGAAGAGATCTGAGAAATGGACTATGGTAGTTAGAGGTATAGCATGAAACTTCCATGGAGGAGGCTTTTAGATACATGCTTTTTTTATCCTATGAGAATGTTTAATTCCACAAGGTTTAATTTCATTTGACCTGATAAAATTTTAAGTAATTTGGGACCTGTTTAAAACATACTAATCCTGAAGATTTCCTGATATATTTGTGCAGATCTGGTGACTGTGTAGGTATTGCTGTTCAGTGTTAAATAAGAAACAAAGTGGGATATTAGCAGCACTATCACCACAACACAGTGGGCACTCCCCCCGTGAAACTCCCTGCCATAGGATATAGTAATCAATTGCCACTATTATGGTTCTCACAGTGTTGGATAATTTCCACTAACAATACTTGGTATCTGCTGAAGGTAAGGTGATAGGCAGATAGTGGTTTAGGGAACAGATAGCCTTGTGACAAAAGCGTGGATATTCATTTCCATCCTCCATGATAGAATTTTATTAGGTATTCCACCAGTTTTTTCAAACCAGCAGTAGGATCACAGTAGAGCTTTGAGAAAAAACCATTAGGGAATCTGGGTCACCTTCATTTTGGAAAAGAAGTGATGGGGGACAGTGAACAGGACTAGAGGATTTCGTTACTATTGACATTTTATAGACAATGTGCTATTTTGGAAATGTTTCAGTATTTCAACCCATCATTTTTTACTTTCTGTTTCAGAATGAATAAGGTTTAAACAAAGACACTTCTTTTTGTTGTTGTTTAAAAGCTTTTCCCATTTGATTTATTCAGTGTTTTTATTTTGTTAGTAGAGTCCCCCAAACAATTATATTTCAGATCATCCTGGACTGATTTATCTTTTCTTCATTCTTCAGTGTTCTGATTTGGCTACTGAAACACATATTTTTCACCACAATTCCAACTGTGACCTGATTTGAGTACAAGGAAAATGATCCATTTGCCTGCAAAGCCACAAATATTTGTCAGAATACTAAACACTGAGCTTTTGACAAATACCTGACAGTGCTTTGATTGAAAGAGAACATCTCAAGTAGGGAACAGTTCTGTACTAGAAGTGGTTTTCCCCAGGGACTGTGCTGCTGGCACCGTTGTGGCACACAGGACGGGCACTTGTACCAGAACTCCTCCACACCAAGCAAAATCATTCATGTTCTTTGTCAAACAATATGGGCTGAAGTATGCCCAGCTTCGAAAAGTGAAATTTATTAGTTGTGACCTGCCGTGTCTGGCTGCCAGACAGATTTCTAGGCATGTCTCCCAGGTCTCTTTTGGAAGATTTCTTCTAGGCTCCTTTCCCTTCCCTTTGCCCAGTTTGCATAGAAAATGACATCTCGATACCATGTTTTTATCTTTATCCTCTTGTCCCAAAAGACTCAGCAAGTAGTGATTCTTTCTCATATTAAGACACTCACAATTATTTCCAGCTCTGCTGTGGCCTGGTTCTGCATGTAGATTTATTCAAACCCCAGTCTCAGCACAGACCTATAAACCTCTCATGAGGCATCACCTTTTGAAGATATCTTGCAAACAGCCTCCTAACTCCCAATTCATTCCAGCTGCACCACAAGATCACTTTCTTTGCCATGCAGATCAATGGATTTTATCAAATAATCACATCTGAAGAGCAAAAAGGGAGAAAGGCTTTCCAGTCTCTAAGCACTGCATTTGCAATAACTCTTCAGGATCTCTGCAGCTCACCATTTCCCATGCAGCAAAAGTGTGACAAGGTTTCTTTCTCACTGTCTCCCCTGCCTTGGAGTGAATCATCCATGGGTTTAAATCTGTTTAAATCCATCCATCTGTTTAAATCTGCTCAGTAGTAAAGATAAGTGATACACCCTCAACTAGTCAGATACATTCTCCACTCTAGTAATAAGTTTCACAGAGCAGGAAATGTAATTGTGAAATACCTGTTTGCTGTAGGAATACCTTAACACATCTCAAGAGTACCTCAGAGATGTGTCCAGCAGTTGTGTCATGAAACCCTAATTGTGCAGGATCCAGCATCATTTTGGGAGGGTGAGTTGTCTCCAGAAGATCTGGGAAAGCAGGTTGCATTCAGTGATATGAATAATATTTACAAGCAATGAGAGAGGAATTTTCTTTTTACCCCTTGAAATTTAATTTATAAAAAACAACTTGCAGCCAAATATTATTAATCCTGTCATTTGGTGGACAACTTGGCTGCTTGGTGCAGAACTTGTAGGTTCTAAAATTTTAAACAAAGTATTTGTGATTGTGTTCTTGAAGTTAATTGCTTGGCTTTATTTTATTCCTTTGTAGGTGTTCTGTGGGGATTATTAAAAGTGGTAGGAATTGTTCAGAACTCTCAGTGATTTAGCCTCTCTGAACAGTGATTAACCTCAAGAAGGAAAAATATTTTTGTATCACCTGGCAGAAGGCTTGGACAAATTAAAAAGCCATAAAATTAAATATTGTTTAAAACCTGTGCCAACGATATACTTAATATTATTTCTTATTAGGCCAATACATTTTAATACTTGTTATTAGTGAAGCCTGTGTCATTTAATAAAAATGTTAATCTGCATTTGTAGGCAACAGAGAGGCTGTATAGTCTAGTCTCAGGGGAGAAAGAGGAATTTAGTGCACATTAAAAACTTTATACAGTCATTTATGCAGTTTTATCTCAGTTCTCAATGTGATACATTTGTTTGTTACTTTGGGGCAAGCCAGCAGTACTTGGCCTTTAATATCAGATGAGAAATGAAAAGCCATCATTGCAAAGTGCAGGGTCACATTCTGAAACCTTCACTGGCTCATTTAGCAACCAGTCCAGTGGGCCTGGTAAAAAACCAATGTGCTGGTTAAGCTAAATATATCAAAATGTGACCTGCTGGCATCTGGCAGCTCACTCTGAGCTATTTCCAAAAGCTGGTCTGGGTTTGGGTAGGTTTGTTTTGGAGGTGCCCTGCTCTGCACCTCTGAAGGTGAGATCCTCTCAGACCAGGAACTGAGTTACTGAAATGTTGTGAACACTGGGATATTGTCACCTTGGATCTCTTTTTCCTTACAAGTACAGTGAAATTAATTTCTTTGGAGCACAGCGAGGGTGAATAATCACTGTGAGGTACTGAGGCCAATAACTTAATGTGCCCATAATGCTATTTTGCATCTCTAATCATTCCTTCTGCTGAGAATCTCAAAGCTCTTTCAAGCTTTTCCTGCCAGCAGCATTTCCTGTGTGATGAAATCTCTTGTGCCCAAGTTCTGGATATGGCTGAATTAAGACAAATTACTCTGCTGCTTTCTCTCCCTGTTTAAACTGGTGTCATTGTAAAGAACAAATGAAATGTCTGGTTGAAAAGGCAAGGAAAAGATATCATCCTTCCCAGAGTATTTTCTCTTTCATGTATTTTGTAAAGTTGGTGAAAGACTGTGCACCATTGCTGACCAGAAGGACCCTTCTACTTCAGAACCTATTCTCATGAGTAGAGGTGTGCAAGACAGTGATTTTATTCAGCTGTACTGTGGCTTTCAAAGAAAATGTCACCATTGTAGAAAATTCAGTGTCCTGTGTTCTGTCTTACACCTGTATTTTCTGTATTTGGGTAAATCAGAAATGGCTGCATTTCAAATAGCTGTGCATTTAATCACAGACATTTGTCAGTGCCTGACTTTTCCTATTTACATCCCTGGCTGATTGTAGAATTAAGGAACAATAGGAGTTTTATTTCAAAGTCTTCTGTAGCTGTCTATATCAGTGTCTTCCCTCCATCTCCTTCTTTTATTGTTGTGTACAGATAACATATGTGTGAAGAGATCCTCTGCTCAGGTACAGTGGAGCTGCAGTGTTAAATAATTGATCTTGATCTGTCTTTTGAAACTGCATCCAAGGCATTTAAAAGTGGGAAATGGAAAAAGCATGTTCTCATAATCCAGCTCAGTAAAGTTTGCACAACTGCTCTTTGTTTCATCATGCCTACAATAAATCTTTCATTTTTGCCAATTGAGAATGCCTACTAAATCTGCAAATGATTACTTCCCTGAATTGTGTTGGGATTCTTGCAATACATTTTTCTTACATGGGTAATGATAAAATAAGAGTCCATCAAAAAATATTTTATTGCCTGGCGGAGAGCCTTTTATGAAATGGTTTTGATTCAAGGAGATTCTTCCAAGTGTTTTAGAACCGTTGCTTACAACTTCCCTTTAACCCTTGCATGGAGGGCTGCCAGGCCCTGGGAATGTCAGGAGCAGGGTCAGTCAATCAGCAGCTGGTGGAATGCAGGCCCTGGGTATCAGTTTAACCTGCAGCCCTCGGCCTGAGAGCGCGAGCGCCTGCTTGTAAAGGGGATTGTGTTACCACGAGATTAGAAAGCTGATGAATGTCAGACTGGTGGGAACCTTGTAAAACTAATCTGCTGTATCCATGTTGATATGATTGCACCCTGCTTCAGCGAGAGAGTGAGGAAGATGCAGTATTACCAAAAGGAAAGCACAAGGCAGAACCAGTGGGGCCACGTGGGTCACTGAGCCCAGGCACCACTTTACAGTAATCCTTCAGTACACCCAGAGAGTGCCTCTCTGTCCCTGCTTTCAGGAAAGGTGTATTGTCAACATTGTGGCTTGTAAGTCAGGACCTTTCAGTCATGTGAAACAAATCCTGCCCTTTTTCCCCTTGATTACAGACTGGCTATGGCTACATTTGTCTGCCTGTGCTCAGGAGCCACCAGCTGTAGGAATTACCCTGCTTTCCTTACAAAGAGACACAGTCTCAACCCAGTTCCCTGCAGACCTCGAGCAAACTGTCTCTACATAAAACAAGGCCCAGGGGGATGTTCCTGGAATGGTGCAAGTCATGATGCCTGAAAGCACATTCAAGTACTGCAGGGAGAAGGGATCTGGCAAGAGATCGATACCTTGTGGTACTTGCTTGCACTCACATAACAGCAGTACAGCTGATTCCATGTGCGGTGCTCTCAACAAAACCACATCTATTGCTTGACATGTTGCCTGCTTGCCTCCATGTAATAAACTGTCCCCTCAGAAAAGACATGGGAGATCAGGAAAAAAAGCAGATTGTGTGAAAATACTTTTAAGTATCACAATTACTTGCAGGGTTTTATCTTCCTGCATATCCTCAAATGTAATGACATTTTTAATTGCATGGTCGTGGTGATCTCAGAGTTCCCTGTTTACAGTACTTTGGTCCAGCTGAACATTTTTAGGTCATGCTTTGTCTTCAAGGCCAAGGGGTGAAAAGCTGACAACACCCAGGAGCCCGACATGCATCAGATGAACAGGGCACACCAGCTTAGTCAGAGTAATTCTTTTAGCCAGGTCGGTTATAAATAACATCTTTTACATTTCAGATTGGCAAACCTCCTCCTGCATACACCTTGCTTCTGAGCTGAAGTGACAAAGTTGTCTCAGCTGACCACTGACCATTTCTGTTCAGGTTTTGAAAGGAGGCACTCAGGAATACTTTCAGGTGTGAAGAGACTTTGCTGAATTTGGAGGGAGAGGTATTGGAGGTAACAGTGAACATGACAGAAAGGCTGGGTGAGGGATTCTGCATCATCCCTCCTCACAGATGGATAGTGAAAAGCACCAAATCTAGGACTTTGTGAAGGAAAATCTTTTTAACACTGGGCAAAGTTGATGAATCAGAACGGAAGGAACCTTTTTGAAGCTTGGGTCTTCTCAGGGGACTGTGATACCCCCAGCCTTCCTCAGTACCTCTCAGGCAACTTGTAGCCAGGCCACTTAGAATGACAGCACGTTTAAAACATGAATATTTGTAACTGCATTACTTCATTTCTAGTGCTGTAAAAATACCATTCGCATAATGGGGTAATGGCCTGCAAGTTCTCATGATTTCAACTGCTTTGGAGTTACAGGAGTTCTGTTCCTTTATGGCAAGCATCCATTTTTCATTTTAACATCTTTGGCACTTGCCTAAAGGATGGGAAATTAAAAAATGATTAAGGGGACAGAGAGACTGTCTTTTAAGGAAAGATGAAAGGAATTAAACTGAGGCTGGGGTGGGGAGAAAAGAAAAGGGAGGGATTGTTTAGGAAAGAATAGAAAACAAGTAGGGATGATCAGGCAAAATCAGGCAAAGGAGAATTTAATTTTTCACTGAAGGTTTCCCAAAGAGGAGGTCTCTTTTAGAGTGGAATAATTTTGTAGTGGAAATAGAAGATGCCCAACTGTATGAGTAACATAATCTGTCTTACAAAATTGGAAAATAAATTATAGGGAATAATTTTGAAAGTAAAATTACATCACATTTCTGCCACTCTCTCAACAAAGATTATTGCATTACTAGGTGTAAGAGAAGGAAGTACATTAACAGGCACAGGGATACAGTTTAAACCTTCCGATACCTGCACTCTGAATGTATTATTTGTGTATTTTTTTTCCTGCTGATGTTGCTATGAGGTAGTTGAGGATGGTCCCCATGCAGAGCTCTGGGTGCTCAGCATCCCTGCAGTTGGGGACCCCACTGTCCTGCCAGGCCAGACTCTCAGACCTTCTCACAAACAAAAATGTGCTTGCATTTCACAGTGGCAGGTGTGAACTGGGGGATGACTGGCTGGAAAGTCCATTTGCCAAGAAAGATACCTTTTGTTTTGCTTTGCCTTTACCAGGTTTGACCTTTATAGAACAAATGTTTCTCCTCACCATGAAGGAAAGTCTCACTATTGATTCCAGTGAAAGCTAACACACCTCATGGAGCTTTGTGCCAGAAACACTGTGCCATGACACATGGATGCTTTATTTCTGCTGTGAAACAGGGCAGAGAGAGACTGTTGGGCACAGCAGCAGCCTCACCTGCAGCTTCCTGGTCCAACTCACTCAAAATTCAGGCAGTGAAACTCAAGTGATGGATCCAGCTTTGTTGAGTGTGCAGTGGTGGGTGTCCCAGAGCCCCGGGGCTGGGTCTGTGTTCGGATGCAGAAGGGAGCCCTGGGCATGTGGGAGCTGCACAGGAACAGGAGCACGGGCAGATGATGGTAAACAAGACATGGGGAGGGGGAAAGAAGCCAGATCCTTTGCAGACATCTCTGCTAAATCTGTATCTAGGCCTGTGTTGGTCAATTCTTTGCTCTTTGTTTGCACCAGCCATTTTGAATGAGTTGTTCCCTTTAGCAGCCTAAGCACTGCCATGGAGAATTTATGTGGTGGTAGGTACCATGACATAAATTTTTATAGATAGACAGGAGGGTGCAAGCTTAGAAGTTAGGGTTGAGTATTTCAGCTTTTCAGATATAGCTTCTGATATGTGTCAATTGTTTAGTGAAAATCGGGGTTGGAACACATCTCTGAATGGCAAGAGAAATAAATGGGTATCGTAGTCATACCAGAGACTTTCAATTTTGATTGTTTATAGCAACGCTGACAGAAACTAACACTATACACAAAACTGGTTTTGAAACTGCCCTTTTTTCAGAGTTAATGACCCACAGGCTAATGGAAATTTGCCAGTTTTTACCAGCTGGGATCTGGCCTGATTTTGCTGGGAAATAAAAGTGCAAGGCAAAGAAACCATTTGGATTTCTGAAAGTCTGTGATGGTTCTCTTCTCTCATTATAAAACCTTCACTTTTTTTCTATGTTGTGCTTATAATTGACATGTGCTTAGCAGAAATGCTGGCTTTGCCCAAGGACAGCATACCCTGCTCGCCCAAGAATTCCTTTTGACAACTGCATTTAGATCCACTGCTGTGCAAACCCAAACCCAGCCCAGGCACTGTGAAAGGAGTTGTATTAAATCATGGCTTTGAGGATCCACTGTCACAGCTCAGCTGCTCTGGCTCCATCCAGTAGAGGGTAGTCATTTTATGCATTTTATGATCTGCTCCTCCATTTATTGCACTCAGGGCTTTCCCAGGTATTACCTGGGGACTTCTCACACGACAGGCACGGCTGGTTTGGTTCCCATAATTAACCCAGGAAAGGCAGACTCTGTACCTGAGTGCATTTCTTTGTAAAGTCAACAAAAGAGGGAGAGTAAGCCATTTGTACTAATTGTATATATAAAAAATAATCCCTAAAGGCAAGACTGTATAAGGTGCATTATGTTCAGGCAGGTGTGGGATCATTAGTGTCATTCATGATAATTTGATTTACCCCCATGGCTTCCAAACAATACATGGCTCGTAGCCTCGTGAATTGGTGTGAGCTAAGAATTGCATGGCAGCCCTGTATTTTTAGAGGAAAAGCTCTTAGGTCTTACTATGATGAAGGCTCTTTTGTTGTAAAGTTTTCTTTACTAAGATAGATGTTACTTCAATTCACACTAAACAAATTGACTCTGGAGTTTTCAGTCTCGGTTTGCCAGAGACAAATTGTGAAAGCATCTAATTGTAGCCTAAACAAAACCATATTTTCCTTAAAAACATGGCAGTGTGTCATTCTAAATCTGTGGTGCTTTGCCCAGGAACCCATTTCAAGCAACAACAACAAAAAAAAAAAAAAAAACAAACCCAAAAAAACCTGGGCAAAATAGCCACCTTAGACAAAACACTTTAGACTGTCAAACCCTGTATATTACATTGAGTGGTTTTGGTTGCAGCGGTGCACTGAAAATGTTTCATTGTTTCAACTCTGTCCTTGCATGCAGTCAAAGACACCAGTGTATACTTAAGAAAATGGTAAATATGGAATGGTGGCAAATGCAGCTTAAAAGAAGCTACGAGTAAACAACAATATATAGACTGTCAAATTTCTAGGACTTACTGCAGCCAGTTTTCACTTAGATAATGAAGGATGAAGAACACTGAGCTTTTAAATCCCCATTCCTAGTTCTTTACAACATTTATCAGTGTACAGTGTCTTTATTCATGACCTGAGTCTGGTTCTGATAAATTTTGAGAACTGTTTCATAATGTTATTGTACAAATTATAGATGTGTCATTTTGGCCGTCAAGTCACTGTGCTTATGTGAGGGAAAGAGAGGTTGATGGGAAGAGCTGAGAGCAAAGGGGCTGATTCTTCTGCTAAAAATGTAGAAATACTTGCTGATGAGAACTCAGCTCTGCTGTTGGGTGTGCAGCCAGAGTGGCCATTGCACTCCCAGGTGGAATTGTAGCTGTTCTCTCACCTGCACTTGGCTTTGTCCTGTCCACTCTGGAGCCCCTGGTGAGGGAGGGACACCTCTGCTTCCCCACAGTGTCCCCACCTTGGGTCTCCATCCTTCATGCACCTGCATGGAGCCTTCCCAGCTGCAAACTTCAGGCCTCTGCCAATTCCTAAAGGCAAATTTCAGCTGTGCTGAAAGCAGGGGCAGAATTCCCATTGACCATAAACAAGCAGGAGCACAGCCAGGGCTGGAATGATAGAAGCTCAATAACCAATCCCCCTTCCCAAGATCCTGAGTGGTTCTGCTGCAGAGGGGGATGACTTCCCCCTCCTGGGCTGGGCTTTCCACAGCTCCCGTGTACAGCACCTCTGGGCTGCTCCCCACACTTTTGGAAACAGGGTGATTCAGTCTGGTGATTCACTGGGAGGCTTTGAAGGTTTTAGCTCAGGTTTAGGGAAAATATGCAGCATGAATCACCCAGGAACTTTGTTTTCTCAGTGAATTCTATGGTAATTGCACGTTAGAGCAATGTTTAAGGCAAACAGTGTAAGACATTGGAGCCTTTTGTTACAGCGAGTCATACCCCACTGAAAGCCAAGTGTTCCTCAAATTCAGCAGACACCACATGCCTGGTGGTCATTTGGGAATTGAGAAGTGACAAGAGGAGAGGGCGTGTCTTATCTGAATGTATTAATATGCAGTGCTAAAAGGAAAAGAAAGGGAGCAACTCCTTTATCCTTTCTTCCTTTGTAAATGCAACCCTGTTTCATGATGGATGCAGAATTCTAAGTTTACCACACAGAAGTTGTTTTAATTTTTGGTCTTGGGGCAGCCAGGAAATGAAAAATTAGGATAAGAATTAGTGGGAAAAGGATGGTTTATTATATATTGGCACAGTGTATTGATTAATTCAGGAATTAATAAAACTGACAGTGCACAGTGGTGCTAGGGCCCATGTTTTAGTTGTATCCCATCAGTATCCTCTGGGTGATATCGCCTTAAACTGGCAAGGAGGCACATGTATGGGAAAGTGAGCATCCATGGGGCCTGTCTGACCCCAGTACCCTGCAGGGAGACCTTGGCAGCTACTGAGGTCAGCAGAGAGTTCTAATCCTCTATTTTTCACCCAGATTTTGTAATGGTCACTCTCTGAAGGGAGCTGGTGGAGAGCAGCAAAGGAGCTGTGAAGAGCAGTTACATTTATTGAAGCCTAAAGACTTGGAAGTGCCAGAGATGGGGTGGACAGAGCTGGTGTTTGGCATAGGAGGGGAGGTGATCATGTTTGGGTTCAGGCTCTGTTTCCCCCTCAGCAAGGCAGAAGGTAGCTGTGTGGGAGTCCTGTGGCTCAGCCACAGGCCCTGAGTGTGTTTTGTTTGGATATTTCTGATCCTGTTGCCTCCTTGGCTGGTATTTTGGGTTTGAACAGCAGTGTCCTACGCAGTATTTGTTTTGGAACTTGGCTTCCTATGTTTGTTCTGGGTCTATTAATTAATAATAATGGAGTGTCAGATCCTAGCTCTTGTTTTTTTGAGTTATCAAAACAAATGCAGTCTTTGTGACCATTTTCAGTCTTTTGTGGCTATATAGATCCCTTGTTACTCAAATATTTGCTCATCACACTACCTTTTTGCTGCCTTTGAGGAATTAAGTTCAGTGACAAAGGAGAGAGTGTGTCCTTTACTTCCAGAATTACTCATTCCATGTTTGGAAAGACAAATAAAGGAGAACACAAATGAAATGTGAAGAACACGTATACAAGCGAACGGTCTCGCAAAGGGAAAATAAGAAAATCAGAGGTTACATCACATTATTGTAAGAATACATTATTTTGTTTTCAAAACTGTTATTTAACAGTGGGATGAATCCTTTAGTCATTTAGTGCTGGAACTTCCAAAATGGCTTGTGGTTGTTCCATCGTTCTTCTCACACAATTCCCAAAAACACAGACGTTAGAGGCAGTGATTAATCTTTCTGTATTAGTGGCCTGATCCAGCATTTACTGGTGTCAAGAGAAAGCTCCTCATGTACTTCAACAGACTTTGGAGCAGGATGGTGATTTTTATAAAAACAGATGTAAGCAGCAAATTAGAAGCAAGTTGGAGAAATTTATCCAAGTCCTGTAGTTTTAAGAAACTGCTGTATTCTGTTGTAAGACTGTCTAGAAATTTTAAAATGTATAATGATACAGAAACATATGGCTTGGAATTCATTGTGATCCTTCCTACCTTTGATCTTTTGCTTTACTTACCATCACTTGTGTGCATATGTGTGGATGTGAGAGTAAACAACATAATCCTAATTGTCTGAAAATATACATATGCTTATATAATGCCATAAATGAGCAGAGTGTTGGTATGTGAATTTCCTATGGTATATGTGGCCAGTATAAATAAATTCTTGTCACAGTAGTGGGGTTTATCTATATATTTTCCTTATAAACTAGCAGGTAATAATTTAATTCAAAAGCTCCTTCCAAAAATGCAATTAATGTCTTTTGTTGTAGTTTCCCTGGGTTTAATAATCCCGTCTTCCAGATTTATATTGGTTTCTGGAAAGTAATGCTTATTAGAGTGTTTTTCCAAATTGGCCACAATAATCCACTGAAATCTGCCAGCTGAATCATTGCTATGCTTGTGAAATTGCCAGGATCGCCTGACAGTTATTACTGGGGTAGAAGGGGAGGGGGAAAGGGAATGAAAGTTTCATAATATGTCACTGTTATTGATACCTTGGCTGTGGCTCTTGGATTTGGATTGATATGTTTACTGAATTCTACATGAAAGATGGAATGCCTGGTGCTGGATTGGCAGCTGCTATAAGGGAGAGAAAATTTAGTAATTTTTTCAGACAACTGTATTTTATTCTAGGCATATTTTAAAGCATGAACATGTATGTGCATGCAAGTGTATGCATAAATATGTAAGCATACACATATATATGTATATATATGTGTGTGTGTGGGCAAACTGCCTCTACCTCCTTCCCCAGCCTGGTTCTTGAGAAGGGAAGGGATGCATATTCTCTGAATTAGGGTCGTGCTTCACATGCCAAATCCCACCACCTGTGCAAAACACACAACCAAGTCAGAGTTCAGTCATTCACCTGCAGCCACATCTTCATGTACTCATTCTCCTCTGTACACTGCAGGTGATGCTGGAGGCAGGGATGAGTCTCCATAGGTGTTGTTTTCCCCATACTTCCAAAACAATTTAGAAAGGATGATTTTTGCAGTGTCTGAATTCATTGTCCTTGTGAAGTCCTGCACAACTGGAGCATAACCCTCATTCTGAGAGGGATTCCCTGACACTGGAATGCTGGATCCTGCTGCCTGGATGAAAAGGTACATAAAAGAAGAGCAGGGCTGGGCCAGAGGGACAAAGACAAAATGCCTGTCCCATTATGAGCCTTGACAGCACTGCTGGGACAGAGCCCTGTAGGGATGACTGCTGCAGGCTCTGGGTGTCTGGGATAAATATTGTGTCCAACAGCCATCCCTGGGGAGACTCTGCTTGGGGCAGTGCCCACCCCATGCGTGGGGTTTATACTCTGCTGGTGTAAATGAGATTTTGTTAAAATCATCCATCTGAATTATGGGTGGGAGATGGGAGATGGAGCAGCTCCCTGGGCAGTGCTGCATGGACACATCTGGACGCAGCTGCAGGGAACAGTCGGTGTTCTCTGGGGGTGCAGGTCAAAAGTCTTCCTCACACAGGGCATAAAAGCCATTCTGGCTTGGGTTTTTCTGTTTGAGCTGTTGCATCTACAGCAGCTTGATGATGAAAATTTAGCCTTTTTTTTTTTTTTTTGTAGTTTATGGGCTGAGATAATGAATGCCCAGTTTAGTGAGCCAGAAAAATAAGATTCTCATACATTCTTGCATTCCCCGGTATGTGGTTAAAGATGACTTCCATCTCAGCAGATGTTCATGTGCAAAATGATGCTTTGGAGCAGTATCCCTCCCCTTCTGTGATAAGAAGTTTGCCTTAGACACCAGCCAGTGCAAGAGGCACATTGCTTTGGAGGTGGTTGTGTGATCCCTTCTGTCCCCTGGCATTGCATTTGGGGCCAGCTTGAGTGCTGCACGCTTTGGGGGAGCAGCCACATGGACTTGCTTCCCTCTTACATTCATTGTGATGTGTCTGGGCAAGCCTAAGGGACAGGCAGCACATGAAGAACCCACAGTGCCACTTACATTTCAAGCCAACTGAGCTGCAGAACCAGTCATCTTCAATTTTTACAGCCTTATAATTTTTAAGACAATTTTTATGACTCTGATTGGAACAGAGATGATTTTTTGTAGCGTCTGTTTATGCCATTTCAAACTTGAACATAAATCTCTTTTTTTAAGGGGATTTTGTGGTTTTCTTGGCTTTATGATTTTTTTTTATCCCTCTTTTATGCATTCTGCTAAATTAAACCAAAATAAACTCGGGGGAAAAAGTGATTCTTTAAAACAAATATATTATTTTATCCCTTCTTTGGACAGGAATTTTCATCAGGGAGACAAGGATAGAACATTCTATTCAGCCTTTGCCTGCTGATTTATGCTGCCATCATTACAAGAGCGGTAATGACGTCCAATAACCAGTAACAGGAACTGTGAGCAGAAGCTTTGTAATACAACACTGCTCCCCTTTTTCTCCAGCAGCTTTGTTGGTGGTCTAGAAATCATTCCAGAATGTGGTAGATGGTTCTCAGAGAGAACCATGCATCTTCTTTTGGTTTAGGAGAATCCAGGTCTGGAGTTGCACCATGTGGGCTCCTGCAGTGCTCTGAGGTGCAGTGACTCACTGGAAAACCTGCAGGCAAAGCAACAGTAGCTGGTGTTTTTCCTACAGAGGAGCCCAGGGATTCTGTTGGGGTGGCTTGTAGGGAATGCTTCTAACCATGCTGTGGGATTCTGCCTTAAGTGCTAGGGATAACACTGAAGATTAGAGTGTCTGCACAGCAGTGTGTGCCTGCAAGCCTGATGGATTGCTACAAGAAACCAAAGGTATTTGATAAACCCAGCAGTGGTTTATGGTGACAGTGTGTTGATGCCAGCAGTTCTGTTTGACATGTATCAGTACTTCTAGGAGGTCACAGGTGCTTTCCAGCTGCATGTCTGATCCTCAAGTGTGTTTGTGCCTGCAAGGTGGTAACAATCAGTTGTCCCTTGAAGCTGAACTTGGTGGTGTCCTTTCAAAAGGTCCCATTTGAGCTTTGCTGTGATAGCAGAGCCTGTGGCATCAAGGAATGAGCCTCTGCCAGCATCTACCACAGAGCAGCAGGTGAGACATAACTGCTTTTTCCTGTGTTTATACACAGAAAATGGCTGTGGTAACCCTGTGGGATCTGCTAGCAAATACTGATTTGTTAATGCTCCCCAGTATAAGTGGTTGATATTTTATCGGCATTCCAAAGCTGCGTTTTAAAATTTTGTTTAATCCTGTCATTTTCAGCTGTTCATTATTATGGTAATATGTTGTTTATGGAGGTTGTTTCCATGTGGGTAGCTGCAGTTGTGTGTTGGATGAGGGAAAGTTGGCTGTTTTGCCTCTGTAAGTGTGTATATAGTACTTGGTTTGGGTTTTTAGGGGTTTTTTTCAGACAATCTTTTTCAGTAAGATTGTTCCCACTGCAAAAATGGATGTTGGCCTGCAGTCTAGATCACAAGTGTACTGCACTTGTTAAATGTGAAGATGAACAAATGACATTTGCAATTACAAAAAAAAAATCCTCTTATATGGAAAATTTTGGCAAAAATGTTTATGCAAAAAAAGTATTTTGTTCCTGACTCTCTATTCTAAGTACCATAGCAAGGTCTCTGTGACTGCTTTGGTACAAGTGGGATCAGAATGCAGCCTTTGTGCCTGGTATCCTTTGATTGACTAAACAATGCAAAAGACACATGCAGCATCACGTTGGTTTAGCAACTAATATTTGACAATTTAAAAAAGTTTTCTTCTAGGCTAAGTTTTATGTAAAGCTGTTTACATTAAAGTGACATCCAATTAAAGTGTATCATGTAACCCACATCACAGTTCAGCACATATTTTCTATTTTAACTGACATATGGCCCTATTTATGAAAATAAAAATCATCATGTTTTGATGATATGTTCACATAATTTATGTGGAAAAGCAGAGGGAGAGAAGCAGGGAGAGGGAATGCTTTTGCTGTGTAAAGCTATTATTTTCTGTGATTCATTAAATGTCTTTTAACCCATGTGCACAGGCAAATCCCTCCTCCCCCGGTTCCTGCCCAGCCCCCTTCCCTGCAGTGTCCCCTGGACAAAGGGAGGTAATTTCTTCTGTGGGCAGAGGCAGCAGACAGAAACATTTTGTGCCGTATCATCCCATCCCACAGACGTTTTTACACCGAGGGATTCTTTAGTATTCTGTAGAGGAGATACATTGAAACCTAGAAACAGATCTATGGACAGCAGAGCAAATACAGCACATTTTCTTTTGGTTGTCTTAGGACTGAGAGGATTCTCTAGTGTCTGGGAAGAGATAGTCATCTACTGATGCCTTTCCTTCAGTCCCCCCTTCTTAGCTGCCAACTTTAGTAAAAATGACTACGAACTTAATATCTTTGCAACCAGAAATCCTTGGTCATTTTGCCTGGAATTTTCTTTGTGTGTAGAGGAGTCTGTCTCTCTTGCACACCTAAGCATTTCAGGAAGGCCAGGTTGCTTTCATTAAGGTAAGCTATTGATAAGATAAATGATTCTTTCTGTAGAGTGCCATGAATCAGAGACGTGTCAGCACAAACTGAGGTATCTCAAGCCATCTACAGCCAAGGCTGGCAGTTTGGTGTTTCTGTCAGCACCCTGAGTCCTGCTGACACTGACCCTGCCAAACAGAGTAGTGTTCTAAGCTGTTTTAAATCTACTTAAGGCAAGACTGTGGCAAAGCATTATTTAAAAATATATCTTTGCATTTGTCCCTTTTAACAACTGCATATAACCCCTCAGGCTTTTTATTTTTTATGTAGCAGCACATCAGTGGAAGAAAAGTCCCTGCAACCAACAAAATCCCCATGTGCAGAGTAATCACCCAGTCAGTGTGCTCTGGAACCCAGTTAATTCCTGGCTTTCCCACATAAACTGAGGGATAGATTTACCTTAAGATGTTACCAACATAACTACAGTGAATCTTTTTTCTATCCTCTGATTTGAGACCAAGCACTGAGGATTGTTGTTTAAATGGTAACTATTGCACATCAGAGGGCAAGACTTGGTGGTGGTGGTAGCTGGATTGCATAAATCAGTTTGCCATCTTCTCCTTGCAAGGTAAGCTGGATTGTACACCTGGATCCTGGTTATTGTCAGCATGAGACTGGCAAATGACACCTTTAGGCTGTGCAGTTTTGATCAGTAGATGTTTGGCCACTGTCACAGAAAGCCATTGAGTCATGTCCTCTGTGAGTGCACTCTTAAGTGCTACCACAGAAAGGACCAAAGAGACATCACCCAGACATTGTATTTGGACTGTCCTGTTTCTTAAGAGATGGGACTGTGAAGCCTTAGCAGCATTTCTCATTTGTTGGAGCAGGAACAGAATCCTGTCAGTTTTAAGGTATTGCACTCTAATCACTCTGCATTTCCTGCTCACTAATGGCTTTTTAGAATCATCATTCTTGACATAAGTTAATGCATAAAGGAAAAAGCCCCACTTTCTCATTTGCCTCTATCAATGGAAAAAAAACCATAATAAATGTTGCCATTCAAAGTCCAGTGGGATCTAAACTCTGATGATAACATTAAATCCTAAAAAAATGTAAGAGTTCCAATTGAATATGGCAACCTCTGGCAGAACCTTCTTTTTCTAATGAAGTCTGTGTGTTGTGTTTAGTTGGCTGGTGATCCTAATCAGGGTACTGAGATCTGTGCATTCACTCTGGTTTTGATCATTATTGCCAAGATTAAATAGGCATAGAGCCAAGATGTTGCAGTGTAATAACCTGGGAGTTGAGGAGGAGGGAGGAGAGAGTGAGGGATTATTTATTGGTTGGATAAATGGGGTTAGCAGTTATTGAATGTAACAGAGACTTATTTTCCTGAAGTCAATGGCCATTTAAACAACAAGGCTTATGAATGAAGGATATCAGTCAATTAAGAAAGCAGAAACAGTATCATGAGTGAAGAAGGCCAAAATCAGGCCCTGTTACTCTGAAGTAGTTTTGTTTATGGATTTCTAAAAAAATGGTTGAGTAGGATTGCAGACTCTTGGATAGCAAATGCATGTCCACTAAGTAATCAACTTTTTGTAATGGTGTTTTTTTGGCAGTCTTGCAGAGTTTACCTCAATACTCTACAGACCACGGATGGAAACCCCCAGAATTTTTCTTTCTGAGGCGGCTGTTGGTTTGTGCATAGGAGTTTATTCAGCAGTAGGCACAAAGAATTATTTTCCATCTTTTAAGAACACAGAAATCCATTACATATGCTCATAAGCTTCACTTTCACCAAGTTCATTAAATACAAGTAGAAATTCCTTTCTCAGTGCAGAATTGTGCTGTTTCCCATCAACTCATCACCTCAGAGAGGCTTTCAGGTTTCCTGGATAGGTAGAGCAAAGCTGGAATTGTGACGTCTTCTTCTGTTCTGTAATTTGTTTCCTAGAGTTTTGGCAGTTTCTTTAAGGAAAATAATGTTACAGGGTTGGGGTTTGTTGGCTTTTTTGTTTTGTTTTGTTTTTAATTAAAAAAGCCTGAAGCTTTCATCAGAGAAATTTTTGTATCCATCCAAAGGAGGAAAAAAAGCTTGCAAAACTACCCTCAAAATTGTTCTAATAAAAATTAAGGAACACTTAGAAGGAACAAAGGTTAATATTCTTAAGATTTTGGCTTGCTCTGATGCAGAAGTTAACAAAAGCTAATGGGAATGTCATGTGTTACTTGGGCATAGCCTACAACATGCACATACAACATGCACATGGCAGATCTAATAGTTGGCTTTCAAGCCCTCTTGGCAAAGTGTTTCACTTTGTTTGGAAAGCAGAGTTAGCGGTCAGCTCTCGGGATATTCTGCACAAAGCAGAGACTCAGCTGTGTTCCTGCTGCTTCTCTGCTCTGTCACATGCAGGGCTGCTCCCCCATTTCACCTGACCCACTCTTGAAGCAATTCTTCTCATTATTTGGTGGGAGGTTGGCCTCACTGCTGTGCTCAGGCAGTCTGTAAGAAAAGGAACATGTTTATTTCAACAGGGACATTTTAATATTTGTGCCTCCAAAAAACTGTTAACAAGCAACCAGTGACTGAACCAAGTGTCAGCACAAAGGACAGAGAGGACAGATTTTTACTTGAAAACAAAGTATTCCAAGTTGGCAGAAATACACAGTTTGATTAAAGAGAGAAGTGGTGTCTGATGAAGAATATCTCAGGTTTTTTTCAGAGGTTCAAAGTGCTGAGCACCTATAAAAACAGACTACTTCTAAAGGTGTTTAAATTAGGATTTAGGTGAAGAATTTGGTCTAGTTTCAGTTGAAATTAATGACTCACTTTAAGGAGACTTAAACAAAAACATAAAATTTTTTAGAATAGCAAAACAAAAATAAAAGCATAAAATGAAGTTACCTGCAAGTTTCAAAATATTCATTGCAGGTGGAGTCTGGAAGGTGCAGTCTGTAGCTGTCTGACTAATACAAAAATTCTTGTCTGTAGAGAAAGGTATTTGCTGGGAACAGTAAATTTGCCCTCTGCTGCTGAGTTGAGAACTTCTCAGAGAGCATTTCCATGTGCCCGTGAGGTGGCACATGGATGTGAGGTGGATGCAGATTGCCTTCCAGTGAGGTTTGAACTGTGTGCCTGCTCCCTCCTGGCTTTCTGTAGGTTATGAAGAGCACATGTTGTGCTCAGCTTTATGGGAATGTGTTCTTACTTGAGTTGGTGAGTTCTCTTTGGAGACTCTGATTAAGAGTAAAGTTGTCCAGAAGACAATGAGTCATGTCCTGCTGTCTGTTCTAGATGTCCACATCTGACTCTGTCCCTCTTTTCTCTTCTTTTACAATCACACTAATGACTCAGTCTAAGGCTTGCTCTTGCTTACCTTTCCTGTTAAAACTTTCCAGTTGACATTTTCTTCTTGTCTCAAAGGACTTTGTTTCCTGTTCCAGAATAATTCCCAGTTCTTCTGGTCAATGAGAAACACCTGCCAACCTGACACTGAAAAAAAGCTTCACAGAGGACCTTTTCTCACACTGTAGTGCTTAATCCAGTTGTTCGAGGAGAAATATTATCATTCTATCTTCAGTTGTCAGGAGTGTCCTAAAAGGCTGATTCTGGATATTAAAGGCTTGAGTCTGAACAAGGTGATGAAATCAACACAGAGAAACTAATTTGAAGTATCTCTTTCTGGCAGTGCAAGTGTGATTTTGTCTGTCTTTCATGTCTGACTGTCCTCGACACATAGGTTTTGGGGTAAAGCTGTGCTATGGTGTGGTGGTGGTGAGGGGGCTCCAAGCCAGCTTCCATGGCCAGTGTGCCTGTAGCACTGTCCTTCTAATCACACATTTTGAGTCATCTACACTGCAAGACTGAGCCTAGGTTAACCCTGGACGGAGAAGATTGTGGTTGAATTTGTTACAGAAATAATTTTCAGGTCCTGCGTTAACAAATAGGCACAAGCCAAGTGGAGCCTGCAATGTTCTGTTTCCATGCAGACAAGTCTTGTTTGTCAGAAGCATTCAAAGCTGTGATTTGAGGTTAGGGAATTTATGGAAAAGGAATTACGGTGGTCATAAAACAGGACTTAGCCATACTTATTCATCTGTAACAGTGCGAGCATGCTGCTTCTGTTTTTTCTTCTGGAATCGTGTTCACTGTACTCGCTTTAATAACCTGGCCAGGATGAAAGGTTAAATACATACACCCTGCAGAGCTGCTGAACTCCAAGACCCTGGGGACTTTTTCAGCCTAGATGAGATCCATAGGTTATCTGGGACTATTAAAGATGTCTTCTTTTCCAGCTGGCTGTAAAGCCACCACCATTACTTAGTAGCCTGGTGAGATGTACCACAACTGTTCCCTGAAGAAGAAGAAGAGGTAGAAACATGTTGAACAGATTAGAGGGCTCATCTGACAGCATGTCCTTGCTGAATGGTGTATCACAAAGCCAATACAGCTTTTAAATCTGGAACACATGGCCTCTGTCTTGATTCTGTGCAGACTGACATTTGAACAGCATCACCATGCCTAAGTCTACGTTACATTTTCTTTCATAAACAGGTAGAGAATGAAAATGAAAAATCAAAATTATTTCCAGAGATTTGTAGTACATTAATATCTTCACAATAGACTTTGAAAATAGGCACGAATTTTCCTTTCAGTGGGGAGAGAATGAAAAGTAGACATCAGACTTGGAATTGTTGATCTTCCTAGGCCAAATTCCATGTTCCAGAGGTCCAGTTTTTTAAGTTGCCTCCTTCTCATGCCTTTTAATGCACGAGGCTTTTCACTCTGTCTGTAACTGACATGGACAGCACATCTTGAAGGCCATGCTGAACAAACCAGTGTGTTCAGATCATTATTTGAGCAATGAACCATCTGCCCTGCACTTTGCATGCAGGCTTGGGGTGTAGGGCCTGCCCCATGCACATCATAATTTCTCTTCAGGGTTTTCTTCTCTCCTGGATTCTCACAGGAGGAGGCTTTAGGAACTCTCTGTCAGCCCAGCAGAGCTCCCAAAGCATCATGTCCCATATTTCTTCCTGAGGTGTCTGTCACTCAGCAGCAAGGGCTGTCTCTGCTGCCACAGGTGCGCTGAGAGCGGATCAAGGCGTGCGGAGGAAAAGCTGTTTGGAAAAAATAATTTAAAAAAGAGCCTTGCATAACAGCTCTGGATTCAGGACCTTAACAAGTTCATAAAAGCTTGTTGCTGGTGTTGTAAAACTCTAATACACAAGTTCATTCCACATAAGAACACGGCTGTAAGTTTTTAGCTCCAGATGCCAGAGAGTGATCCCAGCCTGTTTAAAATGTGTTAAGCTGCAACATGCTACATAAGTTAATACCAGCTTTTTACTTCTTACCTTTTCTGCTTGGGGCTGTGCCAGTGCTAGTCAATTACATACTCTTTTACCTTGATTCACTGTAGGAGATGAGGCTGCCAAGTCAGATATTTACCTTGGGAACACACATTCTTATCCTGTAACGTTTCATCAGCCACAGCTAAAGAAAAGATTTATGGACTTTGTAACACTAAGATTATTTAAGTCACTTGTTAGCCAAAAATAATGTAAAGACATACAGTGCTTGTTTCAAAAAAGTTTGTAATTAGGAGCCCATACTTTGCTCTGATTTACAATGTAAGCTTGGTATCCAATTAGCAATAATAGTGTTCTTTTAACTAAAACACATATCCTTCCAGAATTATGCAGACTTTCCAATTACTGTGCTATGATGAAATTACAGCTAGAGACTCATAAACTTGTGCATAGTTTATAAATGCAATATATTCTTAACCACCTTGCTGTTCAGTATATACTAGCAGGGCTCATATGTTCTCTGTGTTATGGAGGCTTGTTAAAAGGCACATATAAGGTTATTGAAAAAGTATGTCAAATAATATTTATGTACTTACTGCCATTGCGATAGGCTGTTACTGGTCTTTCTGATTAACGCTTCTGGTCAGATACAGCACAATCATGTGACTCAATCTCTAAAATTCAAAATGCAGTTTAGAAACTTATCTTCAAAGCAACTGGAAACTTAAACTTTTGAGGGTTACTGCTTGCTTTATTTTTAACCTTGTCATTATGATATCCCCTTTGTTTTTTATAAAAGAAAAAAAGCTTTTGCTCCTTTTTAAAGCAAATTGTGGTGCCTCACCAGCTCATACACAGCATCTCCTCATGCTGTTCTGTAACCAAACACAGAGCCCCAGCTACTTTTGCTGATGTGGCAGCAGACTGATAATGAGAAATGGTTAAATGTCCTACAGTTCAAATCAACAGGAGAAAAGGCAGAAGTGCAGAACAACCTTTAGGTGCTGTCCTGCAGTGGGAGAAGGCAGGGAGGAGCTCCTTGCTCTGTTCATAGCAATTCCTTTCCAGTCCTCTTGCAGAGGGTTATTGATGAGAAAACCATGTCTTTTACAGGAATGGGGGAATGACTAAGGCCTGTCCAACACTGTGAAAGTGTTGGTAACACTTAATGAGATGACTAAACAGGCTGCTTCAGGGCTTTTGCAATTTATTTATTATTATTTATTACCAAGAGTTTGCTGAGGACTGCTCGTCCCAGAAGGAAACTTCCATTCAGCTTGCAGAAAAATGCTGGGGAAAATGGCATGGATAGAGACTAAGAGGAGACTGTGTGCATTGTATTCTCTGTGACAAGTATGAAGGACTGTATGTGTATAATCTTGCCTTATTAGACTAATTCATGTTTGCTATTACTGTTCATTAAAATTATTTCAACTTTGTCAAAACCTTGTGAGCTCTGTATGATGGGATTGGACAGGGAGAGGATTCAGTGAGAATGACTTGGGCTGTTGTCATCCTCAGCTCTGTAGCCTGTCCTGTCTCACCCTCCTCTTCCTCAGACCCTTAGCAAGGCCTGGTGTGGGACATGCTCCATGTCAGGTTTTGGGGGAGAGGGTTTTATTCCTGGGGGCTGGAAAAGGAAAAAACAGATTGTTAGGTGGGGCCAGTGCCCAGTCCTATGTGGTACCTTCCCTATCCTCAAAGGAAGGAAGGAAGAGCAGGCTGCCCTGTCAGCAGCAGCTGGAAGGCCCTGCCTTAGGGCAGCTGCATGCCTTTGCAGTGTAATGTGGATCAAGAGATTAAAATTAAAAGAAAAACTGTAACCTATGAAACTCCTTAGAGCTTGCTCTTTCTTTAAATCTGTCCTTATTTTTACAATTCTAACTTAATAAATGAGGCATCTTCTTTAGTGTGAGTCATTTAGGGGGGACAGTTTGGGTTCTTCAAGTTTTGAGGCTATTTTAATTTCTCAGGCTATTCATTGTCTGCATTTGCTTTGTTTCATTTTGTTTGGTTTTCATTCGAGCTCTCAGTTCTATATAATATAAAAGCACTCAGAGCTGTATAAATTATGGCCCAAGATGCCTCAGGGGAGTTGGTAGTGAGTTACAGCGCTGTGTGCATACAGTGTCTCAGCTGCTCCGATTTACTGGTCCAAGTGGAAGAGGCTGAGAATCATTCCAGCTTCAGGAGTGCCTGATGGCTGATGGCACTCGGTGCAGCCAGTAAATCCAACCTGTGCAGACAGGGATTCCTGCTGCCAGACTGCCCTGGCATGCCCACCTGAGGTGTAGGGCTGATGGACATGGAAAACTTGATTGCAGCATTCAGGGTAACCTTAAGATTGTCTGCTTTTTGGCCCTGGGATGGCTGCCTCCAGAACCATCCTGTGTAATTTCTGGAATTGGCAGCCAAAGTCTTGGTTGTTCCCAGTGCCACCCACTGCTCAGCTCCCTCCCTGACCACCCTGGAATTTGTCTCTGACTCTTTCTGCAGGTTTGGCTCTACCAAGAAAAGGGACTAATTTGAGAAGAACACACTTGGGTCATGTCTGCTCTGCAGCCAGCTGGTCTTGTTGTGCCAAATGAAGTTCTCCAATACCCTGGAATCAGAACAGTGCAGGCAGGATGGAGAAGAGACAGAATATTAAGTGCCAGGGGAGCAGTCATGACAGGGCAAAGGAAGATTTAGGGTAGGTGGGATCCACGCTGCACAATGATGGGCATCCAGCAGCTGTGGAAAACAATAACAAATGGATAAAAGATTTATGGGAAGATGGTGTGTGCAAATTGGGGCATCAGAACGACATTAGTTCCCATTCAATTATCTGTTGAAAACCTCAGCAACACAAGACAGGCCCTCACTTCAAAGGCCTCTGGGTCTGCTGAGGAGCTGTGCCTGGAGAAGGATCCTCACAGCTGGGAACAGGGCCCTACCAACGGTATGGAAGCACTTTTACATTCGTGCTTGCAAATATTTACACATTAGGTCATGGCAATTAGGAATAATTAGAGTGGAATGTACCTTGTGTTCACGGAGCCAGGAGCTAGGCCCATGCCATAAACACTGAGTTTATTTCTGCTCAGGCTCGGCAGGGCGGACACAGAGCCTGTGGTGCCTTCCCAGGGCAGGCACACAGCGCTGGGTACAGGTGGTGCTGGGAATCCTGCTGGGGGCTTAAAGCTCTCATGCACTTTGGGGTCTTGACCTACTCATTGCAATCCCTCTTCAAAGCTCTTTAACTGCAATTGAATTTTTTCATATATCAAATAATTTGTGGAGTGATACCAAATACTCCCTCCAGCTACCCAGCAGCAAGGTTTGTCTTCTCACAGGAATACATAATACGAAGCCTTTCTGTCAATGCTGTTCCTCCCAGCCTTCCTGGAAGAAAAACTGCTACAAATGAAAGTCAGATTTAAGAATAACAGTGGAGGGGATTTATGCACTGGCTGGCAAAGGGTCCAGAGAATTACAGTGACCAGTTCTACACCAGCTTTGCTAGTGGGGTTGTAAGTGGCACTGAAACTGCTCTGGTGTGGAAAACACATCCTTGATACCTATTAGGTGTGCTTTGCAGTTGGATTGCAATGGGAGCTGGAGATGGTACTTAAGGCAAATGTGATTTGTAGGAGCTATGGACCTCTCTAGCAGCCAGAACTAACAAATGGCTGCTTTTGCTTTGCCTGGACCACAGCTCTATTGTTACTTCACAGTGTTGTGGGGCATCGTTACTCATAATTGTTCATAAATCTGGTGATTAAAAATGACAGTGCACATAAACCGCTTTTTAATACTTTGTATTTATACCAAGCTATTTATTAATTATGTGACTTGCCAACATATTATTACTTCACCTTAATTAGTGCCTGGCAGTGTGTTAATCACTCCTCTGCCTCTGCACCTCAGGGCTCTCTTTAATTGCCATTGGCTTTCTCCCATGTTTGCTGTTAGCATGTGCTTGGTGATCTCTGGCTTTGGGACCCTGGGGACAGGATGCTGTTGAGGAGGTTGAAATGATTTGTTTTGTGGGCAGTTTAAGCACAGGAGCTCAGTGTTGGTAGAGCTCTGAGAAAGTCACCCATCAGGGTGAGGTGCAGGGACAGGTCACATCCTCACCTGCACCAGAAGTGCCTGGGCAGCGCTGCCAGCCCCAGCCTGCATCTCCCCGACCCAGGATTCCCTCACTCCCCGAAGGAATGATGGCCTGGGGCTGTGCAGCTGTGCCTGAAGGGTGACAGTTAACAACAGGAGAATCAAAATCAACTGTGCCTCAGTACTGTAAAGTACTTTCCTGGTGTGGGGAGTGCATTGCCGACTCTTCTTAATGTTAGGTGTGTTTTGAAGTTGGACAGTTAGGTGTGTTTTAAAGTGAATCCAGTCTTTAGAGATAGTTGAAATCTCCAGCTACCATGAAATATGTTGTCACTTCAATTACAGTTGCAAGTACCTCTCTCTTATTTGTTTCCTGTAATACCAGACAGACTAGGTAAATATATATCTTTTTTAATGAAGCACAATATAGTTTTTAAATGGTTTATATCAAATTGTTTCCAGTTTCTTATAAACTCCTGATTTCTAAATATCTCATTATTTGTTCCATATGTTTCACTGAAGTCATTGTTACCAGTACAGCAGAAAATACATAAATAATCTAGTAATTGAACATAAGTTTGTGATTTTTCTTAAGTTACTGTCAATCAAATATCATTAGTATAAACTGAAATCAAAGTAGAGCCAAAATCTGTAATTAAATCATGGAGGATGTACTGAGACAATGAGAAAATCAGGAGTGCTCCCACAGGCTGTTCCACACACAGCTCTCACTGTGTGTGCTGGGAGAGAGAGCACAGGAGTCTGCAAGGAGGGAGTTCTTCACGACACTGACTGCACTTTTGTCAGACAGGTTTCCAAGTACAGTCATGACAGTTGGTATTAATCCATTAATTTGTGTTTGGTTTTCACTTAAGTTAAATATCCAGAGCAATATGAGGGATTAAAACCAGCTCATTGTGGTGACATAATAGGAAAAGTGAAGAAAGGTTGTAGAAGATGCTCCCAACCTGCTGTTTGAACCTGATGAGAACGAGGCAATGTTGTAGAAAGTCTCTGTTCAGTGAAAAAAAGGTCACAGAATGGAGTTGGCAAGAGAGTAAAGATATGCTTCATGAAAAACTTTAGCATTTCCTGAACAAACAATGTCCCTATTGCCCAGTGAAATATACAGCTTTTTATTGTTTTCTCTCCTCCTTCCTTTATCAGTAATGAAAGAAGGAAAAAGAGGAGCAACAGATGATTAGAAGAAAAATATGGAAGAGGAAAATAGGAAGGGCCAACAGAATATTTAAAAGCCTGTGGAAATCCTTTTGAAAACGTAGAAAAATCTAAAAAGTATAAGCATTTTCAGATTCGGGAAAATGTAATTTTAAATCAGAGGTGAAAAAGAAAAATCACACCATTCCAGGCACTAAAAATGTCAGTTTTCACAATGAATGTAAGATATCGCTGAGAAGAATTATTTATGTGACCAGTGTTCCTTTTTCCCCATTAAATACATTGTTCCAGGCTTTGAAGGTTTCTTGGTTAATAGTACATCACTTTGTCTGAGATGGTTTCCATCCATCTCGGTGTCAATGCATCAGCTAACAAACCCAAATGTACTTGTCAATCATATCAGCAGTTCCAGCTGCCTTTAAACCTGCACATTCTTCTCCTCACCAGGCTGTGCTGTTGCCCTTGAGCCCATCTTTGATTTTGGTCAGTGCAGAGGTGTTTTCAGACAGGCCATGTAAGTAGGGATTAGCATGTGAAGAAATCAAGTTACTTCTGTTCTGTGGCTAGGAACCCCTTCCCAGTTTTCTGTGATGACAAGGTTCTCTATTCAGCTCAGGTGAAAATCCTGGGCAAATTTAGTGTATTCCCATTATAGCTTTTATATTGCCAAGTTCATTAAACACCCAGTTTAATCACATCATGAGCACTCATCTGTTACTTGGATATTCTCCGTTACAATTTTCTTCTTTCCAGAATTTTCTGCCTCCTCTGAATTTCCTTCACTGCAGATGGTAGTCCACAGTCACCCTGTGGGCAGTGACTGAGGGGTGACAGGGAAGGACATTTCTGCTGCCAAGGTGGACAGCACAGGGTAAAGCTCAGATCTGAGAGGGAAAGAGGGAGGGACAGCACAGGGTAAAGCTCAGATCTGAGAGGGAGAGAGGGGCAGCACAGGGTAAAGCTCAGATCTGAGAGACAGACAGGGACAGCACAGGGTAAAGCTCAGATCTGAGAGACAGACAGGGACAGCACAGGGTAAAGCTCAGATCTGAGAGGGAGAGAGGTGTTCCCTGAGGGTGAGCACAGAAATCAGGGACAGGACACACATGGATAACACAGAGTTCCAGTGCCCAGAGGTGGAGGTGGGAGGTGCAGCCATTTCAGTGATTCCACAAGTCCCTCTGGGAAGCCAGAGTGATGCTGAGGAAGAGGAGGAGGGCATGAAGCTGGACTTCACCTGGCAAGGGCAAAGCAACATGTTAGGGCTGCTGCAGTGATAGCTCTTCCAGTGTTTCTGCTGCAAGCTCCATTTTTCAGGGGTTTATAACTTGCTCATAAAACTTTACTGCAAGCCGTAATTTGGCACAGAGGGTTCCAGGCTGAGAGCACACTGCTTTCCTTATTTAAACTGCATTTGGTTTATTGACAGGCCTGTTTTCGGATTGCAAAAGAGTGACGAGTGAAATAGAAATTTAATTGTTTCAGAAACTCTTATTCCCTTTTTTAGGACTCTCTAGCCCCCAAACAGCTTTAAACATCTACTGGTGCCTTTGAGTATTAAAAAGAATTAAAACTAGTTAAGAAATTCATGTTTAAATAGTGGCTACTGTGCATATTGAAGAATTGTACCTACAGTGTATAGCATCTTTCAGCCTGAATAATCCCAGTGCAGCTTTCCAGCCTTCTAAAGTACAGCGGAAACAGAAATACAGGCAGGATAAAAGGAAGCAGTTAATAATGCAGACCTGTGTAGCAGGGCTGATTGTGATTAGGGCCAGGCTGTTCTATTTAATGCATCTGCTCTTGCAAAAGACACCAGAGATCCTGTGGATCAGATTTTCAGGCACTGCCTTTCTTTTCTGGAGAACACAGGTAGGAATGAAAGCGATTTTGTTGCAGCTTGAGCCATTGCTGTATCAAAGCTTCTGATTTAAAATCCCAGCCATGGATATACATTTTATTCTGTTTAGCACTGATGCTGCAGGGAGGAATTCAGGCTTTGCAGATCATGATCGTGGTGTTTGGGTAAACATTGGGAGACTTAATTGTGATTGCTTCTCCAGCCCTTGCCAACATCCTGGCCCTTCCCTGAGAGTTTCAGTACAAGCTCCATCCTACGTTCCCATGCGTGTGTAATTCTGCAGCTTGGAGTTATATGCTCTGAGCTTTTGAATTCTAGTTTTACAGTGAAAGTACCACAAAAATACCTGTGTTTATTTTTGGCAAACCAGTTCACATTTTTAAACTAGCTGTACTTAATTCTGTTAAGTAAAAATATGCTGAATATGTGTCTTGGTTTGCAGATGATCCTTGATTATGTTTGAGAACTTGGCCTTGAGCAGGTTGATGTTTCACTTAGAGAAGAAAGGTCTGAACAAGCAAAAGTGTTTGGCTCTGGTTAAGTTGATTTTCAGTATCTAAGCCAATGTGAAATTGTATCTTTCTTGACAAAATACATTTCTGAAAACATATTCAGAATACTTCTGTTATATCTTGCATCCATACTGTGGTAATGTGAGAGGAGGGCAGATTGGCATTTTATGAATCCAGCAGGTGGGACGTTCTAGGTGTTTTTCTGTACCTGTTGAAAAGCTGGTTGATGTTCATCACTGTCTTAGTGGGGACTTGGGGGTCAGGCTTGCTAGATAAATCCTGTTTCAGACTTGAGTTGTTCCAAAAGGTGCTTTTGCTGGGTATTTGTAGCCTCATGAAGCATAAAACTGTACTTCCTGTACCTCCCACCCTGACTGCTCTCACTCTTTTGAGATTTGTCCTGCCTAATTCACGACTGGTGTTGCACTCTGGGGGATACAACTCCAAATACTTTTTTAATAGAAAAGCTTTGACTACATATGTGCAGAGCAGAAAGACCAAGCAGAGGAATTTTCAGCCTGTGTGTGGTCACAGTACTTGAGCAAATCAAGTGGACAAATTACTCTGCTGCCATATCTGTTTCTCTTGGCAGAACTCTGTCAGTCTTCTGGCCTCCTCTGCAAGTGTCCTCTGCTGTTTGTGATCAGATTCACTCTGCAGATTGGGCGTGTAGGGATTCACCTCCTAATCTGCATGGCTGGCTTTAGAGAGGCTCTCCTTGAAAGGTAATAAATTACGGATGGAGTGGTCTCTGTAGATGCACTGGGGAATATCTGAGTGTTTGCAGTTCGTTCTACTGAGGGACTGCTACTGCAGGGAGGTTGTGTGGACTGAGCCCTTGGCACTGAGGCGCTGGGAGAACATGGAAGTTGGTGCAACTCAGCACTGTGGGAGGTGAAATGAAAAGTCAGAACTGTTCTCACGGAGCGCCCCATGCTCGGCACCATTTCTGTGCCACCTCCCAGCTCCTCTGGTCTCTTTGGGAGGAAGCGGCTCCAGGAGGGAGGGTCAGGCAGCAATGGAGAGGCAGAGCAAAGCACACAAGTGAGACAGAATGGGCATTGTGTGGCTGTGGCTGTCACTGCCCAGGGGTTGAGGGAGTGTAGAGTGAATGGGAGTGATGAGAAATTATTGTTTTAAAATCAAAGAAATTAAATGGCACAGAATTCTGCTTACAGAGTTGAGATTGCCCAGTGGCTTAAACTTACACCTTTGAGATTTAAGACATGAGGAATTCTGGTGTTGATTATCCAGACCTAGTTCACTCTTTTAAAATAAGAGAGGGATGTGAAGTTTCTTAGCAGTCCTGATCTCTGTAGCCATAGGAGGACTTCACTGCAGATGTACACGTGAGTCTCTCTCTGTGTTACTGTATGGAATGATAAATATTACCAGGTCTTTTTTTTTTAATTTAGCAGATGTTTCTTACCTGTGCTTGCTAGAGGATGCGAAGCCTAATGTCTGTGTACCTGTGAAAATGTAAGGTCTTGAAAATTAATAGAAATTGCAAAAATAACAATCTCTTATATTTGTGTCAAGTCTAATTTCAATAGGTCTGAGATTCATCAAGGCACAGGTCAGGGCACTGTCTGTGGAACACTGCAGGGCATGGAGACTTCTGGTGGTTTAGGGTAGGAAAAGAGAGATCCTAGAGAGCTGAGCAAGGATCAGAGTGTTAAGCAGGCTGCAGTTTTACTCTATAATTGGTGTTTATTTAAGAGATTGGGAAGTGATTCCCTGTGCTTTCGATTAGCGCCCTGCAACCTTGGCTGGATTAGGCCATTGCTACTCCAAACACAGTTTCACAGTGCATGGGCTTTCAGCAGGGCTTAAAAAGTTTTCCCTGGCTATTTATATGAATAAATAACCGGGGTTTGAATGTTGCTGTCCCTTTTTTCCATTATTTGTCTTATGGGATCCACAGTTTGAGTTGAACAGACGTGATTAAAATTGATGTTCTCTGGTTTTTACTCTGGGAAAGTCACTGGTCTGGTTCACAGCATGACTCTGCAAACACTTGCCATGACTGAGCTGAAGGCATGCAAAACAATGGAAGAATGAGTAAAGAAAGGGTAAAAACAGGGGCAAGAAGTCAGTATTGGTACCAAAGTGCCTGCTTTGTGACACTGGGCCCTGAGTTGAGGTGACACCTGCTGAACACACCTCCAGTGGATTTTTGTTATCTCTGGATATGTGACAGATACAGTTGACTTTAGTGCTGCGCAGCTCATCCAAGCTCTCTTTGCTCTGAGAGAAAATTCCATGTTCAGCACCGTTCAGTGCTGAGTGTGACTGCCAGTGTCACACTGGACAGGGAGGGCAGTGGTGGCATGGATTTGCTGGCTGCTGAAGGTACAACAGCATTATTTGAAAACATAAAACTGTGCGTACTTAGTGCTCTGAAGCTCCTCCCTCTAGAGGAGAAATGGAAAGAGAGCTTTATTCAGTGCATCTTCTCTTCCCTCTAATTGTGTAAATTCCTGTATCACACTGAATGTGCTGGGGTGCAGCTACTATTTTGATGCTATCTCAGCTAACCAGCCTGATATTCAATATTTAATTAAAAGCAGAAAACTTGATACAAATGAAAGATGGGAATCTGAATGGCGTGGTGGCCAGCCTGATATTTCTAACATACTAATTGATAAATCTTGCTTTACAGCTGCATCTGGGACCAGTCTTTGTATGTCCTTTATCTCTTTAATTCATTTTGCACGGAACAAAACAAATTGGAAATGAAAAACACTGGCTTATTGTATTCATCTGAGGACATGCTAATTGAAAATGATTGTTTCATCCTGGGCTGGATTCAAAAATATGTACATCTCTCTTTCTCTCTTTTACACATAAATCCATTAATGTGTTGAAATAGCAATTGCTAGGTCACAGGGAAGTGAGATAAGTAAACTTAAGAGGTAGCCATACAATGAGGCAAATTCCTATGCCAGCTTCCAGATCCTTTGGCACAGATATGGCTGCCAGAATCTACATTTTCATTAACAGCAAAACAAAACAATTTTTTTGTTTTGAGCTTTTAGGTCCACAGAGATAATTTGGAAAATATGATCAAGAAAATAGTTTTTTCAAAAAAGAAAACCCTGTATTTTCTTAATATATACTTAAAGCTACTTGATAACACTTAAAGCTACTAAAAAGAAGTGTGGTGTGGTTCTAGGTTAATCTGGAAGAGGATTTGATGGACAAGTAGTTTGTACTCTCTTCATCCAGTTTCAGTTTATTTCTCAAATTTCTCTTGGAGTTGTAAAGCAGTTAATAAGGAACCTTAATAAGGACTTCTTAAAAAAATGTAAATATTTTTAATAATTAAAATCATTGTCCAGATTTTGGCCTAAATTCTAAAGGGATTGCTTTCACATTCTATCACCTTAGTAGAATGATTTTCAGATTAGTTGGAGTTTAGGGATTTTGGCGGGGGGAGATTGCTACCAGATGAAATGTGTATCATGGATATTGCATGCTGATAGTGTCACTTTGGAGGATTAGAGTAAAATAAAAATTTAGAGTAAATAAAAAAGTTAATATTCTAAACAAATCAGAGCACTACAGGACAGAGTGTATGGGCCTTGTGTTATAAGAGCACTTTTCCAGTTGGGATTCCTGTGCACACAGCCAGAGTCTAACATCCCATACACAAAGCAGATCAAAGAATAGCAGTAACTCTGTGTTGCAGCTGAGAACTGTTCCTGACACATCACAGATCCATGGGCTCCTTCGTGGCTCAGTTGCCGGTTACTGAACAGTGGCCAGCAGTAAAAAGTGAGTCATAATGACTTTTCTTTCCTCTGCAGGATTACATGTTTTTGTCTTGTTTAACTTCACCATTATTATATTGCTATTTACATCCTAGATCACCTACCCAGCACTGAAAGGGCATGAAATTTGGACAGTATTCTGCTGTGCCTAAAGTCTAGAATTCTCCAGTTTTTCACAGCTTCCCAGATGGCATTAAAAGGAAAAAAAAAACCTTCTAATTTTTTTAAAATTTACTGTGATTGATCCCTGCCGCTAGATCCCTGATCCTCCCATCAATGTTAGCATGTATTTGGAGCTGGACTATTGTGTTTGGCATTAAAACTTTTTGGATTTGTTTGTTTGTTATCACTTAAGCTATCAGATGAAGTGCCAGTGGGTTTGTATCTTGGACAGCTGTGTCAACTTTTTACTAACAGTCCAAGCCCACAGCTTAAGGGAGAAAGGCAGGATATCCCAGGTGAGCTGCTGAGAGCCTGGATTTGTTGGCACTGTGTGTGGACCAGTGGACTTTGCGTTTTGTATGTGCTGGGCTGTTTGTCAGTGGGATTCCAGACAGAGAAGAGGCCAGTCCTGTGAGTTAGCACCCAATTCATCCTTGTCTGTGGGAGATGGGAGAGCTGAGTAACTTGACTGTTTGAACAAGAAAGGATTCACAAAACTTGTTTTGCTAAAAAACAAACATGACTTTTCAGAACAACCTGCAAATGAACACAATAATGACGTGCCTTTGGTAAAAGCAAAGTCATTTCTTCCTACACTCAGACCTGACTGTGCACTTGCTCTGTGGGTTCAGCCATGTGCAGGGAAGGCCAGCCTGGGGGAGAAGATGCTTTAACCCAGAGCTTGCCCAGGGTCTCTCCTTTGTTGGCCGAATCTTCCCTGTGTGCGATGGAGGATCATTTACATTGTCACTGGTGTTGTTTGCCAGAGATTGCTGCGTGTGGCTTTTAATGGTGAGCTCACAAATGTGTCTGTGGTAATCTGCTGGCGTAATCCTTTGTGGCTCAGCGTGTCCTGCACGTCCTCCTTGTGCCAGGGCATGCTTTAACTCAGCCTGCGGGCTGTACTCTTATGTTTAAGAGCTGTGATTTTGTCATGGTAAGTTTTGAGGGAAAATCATGTGTTAGTTATGGTGGAAAAAACCAATGGAGAACCAAACAAAGTAAAGAAAAATTGGGGTATGTTTTGTGCTGCTTGACACGGGGTATTTAGGTGCATGAACTTGACTGGTCCTGAGCAGAACTAGGTTTGCACATCAAAATGATTGGCCTGTTACTCATTGTACACAGGATTCAGAAGCAGAAGGAGTATTCTGTTCTCTTTTTGTAATTTTTTTTTTGTCACTGTCCTGGGTTCTAATTTTAAAATCTTCAGTGGGCACACTCTGCCCCATGGGTTGCAAATGAACACAGTAATGATGTGCTTTTGGTAAAAAGCAACCCCATGGGTTGCTCAGCATTTGTTCTGCTTCCTTTGTCTTGCCAATCTGGTTTTCTTGGTGCCCCCCCAGTGAAAGCAAGACCATGAGTGCAGTTGACTCAATTGAGAACTGCTCCATTTTCTCAGCTGGAACCCCCCCATGCCCTGCCTTTCCCAGCCCTCCAACCCAGCCAGGCTTTGGTCTTATCCTCCCAGAGGGATGCCACCATTCTTTCCCTTTGTCCTTATTTCCTCCATGAAATTGAGCTCTCTTGCTTTCCTGGCTTGGTGGGAAAATGTGAAGAGATTGATGAGATGGATTATTTGGCTGTGTACAGGTACTGGCTCCTGGTGAGGATTAGGAAGAGTTGTAATGGTGATGAGCCATTCTCAATTTGAGGAGTCCATCACTCTGGCTGTGCTTTAGTGGCAGACAGACCTTGGTGCCAGAGCTGAAGCAGTGATTTTGAGCACGTGTAGCACTGTGCCCCAGCAGGGGATCATGTTGGTGCTGGTTTGAACCCCAGCTGCCTGTGTTGCTGTAGCAGACTGCCATCCTGTAGATCAAGACTCAGCTTTTAGAGCAGATTTCTGCATACTTTCTACTGAAAGAGGCAAGTTCAAGAGATTGATTTAGTGCTGCATCAGTAGTGGTGTGTGTGGTCGCACATACAAGGGCTCTGTAACCAGTTATGCTTCTCATCACATGACAGAAGCACGACTGTGCAGTCCCTGTTTCAGGATATGCAAAAGATTGATGCTAGTGGGTGGTTTCAGAGATAAATTTCTCTGGCCAGGAATGTTTTGAAGACATTTAGTGCAGAGAGAATGGCCCTGTTGATGTCATAGCATGTAATTGGTGAGATCATGTGTATATAAAAGTCATGAGAACAGGAAAGGCTAGTAGGTTGGTCACTCCTGCCCCTTTTATTTTCCTTGCATATGTTTTCCAACTGCAACTTGCCTGTCTGCACTTTAGCTTCTCTGTAAGTAAAGACTAATTAAAAAGGCACCAGCCTCCAGTATGAAATTTAAAGAGTTTTTGCTTCATAGGTTCATGCTTGGCAGTGAGAAAAGAGCACCTAAAGCTCACAAGAAAGAAGGTGAAGGTTTTTGTCCACACAAAATCTTGATCCAGGGTTGTTTGGACAGAAAGAAAGGCTGCATCTCTCCATTGCTATGGGCCCTGGCATTTCCAGGATTGCAGTCAGTGGGAGAAGAGTTGGTGTAGGGGGGATCCAAAGAACTGTGCCCAGGGTGAAAAGTGAAAAACAGAGTGGAGCAGTCCTGGGCAGAGGCTGTTTCCCATGGGTGCTCAGTCCAAATCAAGGCATTCCCACTCCACCCCTGAGGATGGCTGCCAGCAGCCGTTCCCTGGGTCCATGGTGTGCCTCTGCACTAGGTGGTGCCCATTTGGGAAGCCTGGCACTGCCTGCTGCACAGCTGGAAGCTCACAATCCCAGCTGTGGTGTCCTGAGCCTGGGTTAATGAGCTCTTTGGAAAGGCAGAGGGCAGCTCTGCCACTCTTTGCTCAGGCAGTGTGGAAATGCCCCCAAGCCCCCTGTGCCCATCAGACCTCTCTTTGTAGAGCAGTGCAAACTGCATGCATCTCTCTTTTCCTTCTCTGGCTGCAGTTCCTTGCAGTCAGTCTGGAGAGAGTTTTACATGGAATCACAGAATGGTTTGGGTTGGAAGGGATCTTAAAGATCATCTTCAAAGAAAGGCTTTTGTGCTGAGAGCCTCTCTGTCTTGTTCAGCTGTATTAGCTGGGCTAATAAAAGGTACTGTTTCTCCCAGCAAACCTTTCCTCACTGTCATTAAAATATGTTTTTGCTTGGGAGAGTTGAGGTTGTTTTGGATATTCTTCTGGGAAAGGAGGAAAAGACATGGCTTTTAAAAAAATGTTGGCAGCTTTTGGGAAAGGTCTGATCATTCATTAAATGAAAAAGTTCATTCTCCTTTTCAAAGAAGACATTGTGGTCACAAGGATCACCATGAAATCAAAGCGAGTTTGCTGCAGAACTCATCTCTTACACAGAAAATTAAACTTTTAAAGTTTTTTTCTCAATTATGAGGTGACTGAAGAAGAACGAGGATAGGTAGGGTTTTAAAAAGGCATACTGTAGATTAATTCAGACTTCCAGCCTCTATTCCCATAGCCTATCATTTGAAGAAGTTTATCAGAATTCTTTATGAGTAAATGATGGGCCAGAATTTTGAAATAAGAAATGAGCTGTGAGGTTCTTCTGTGAAGGTGCTGGTAGAATTGGAATAAAATAACAGAATCTTTTTAATATTTCAAAAGAGAATCATGGACAGAGAGTGCCCTGCAGAAGAACCACAAAGCAATGTGGCCTAAAACTGATGAAAATGAGCCTTTCCTGGGCACCTGTGTGAAGAGCTTTTCCAAGGCTGGAACTGTCCTTGTGCTCACCCCGTGCAGAGATCCCAAGGTGCTTTACAGAATTAAAGCACCAGTGAATTAGAGCTCAGTACAAGCCAGAGAGACCCAAATGCATTTATTTCCAAATTTAGTAGTTGATTATTGAGTCACAGAGAGGACACATTTAAGAGTGTTGCTTTGAGTTTGGACATACAGTATTGTGCATACTCAGGCTGGAGGCTGTACATTGCCTGTGCCCTTGAAATAACCTCATTCATCTGCACCTGGAGTTGTTCTCCATCCACAAAACCCAGTGGGGCTGTTTAAGGCCAATTCACAGGTGTCTGAAATTTTACATATAGAGGTGTGAGGCTATTTGAAACACATGTGCAGGTTTAACATTGCAGAGTGCAGGAGCAAGGCTGTGCACATCCAATTTAGGTTTCATGTTGAAAGACAGGGCTACCTTAAAGGAAGTCCAGGAACAGGTGGCAAGGTTGGTGTGTTCCCAGTGGTGTTAGAAAGGACATAAGCCATACTGTGAAGAGCTCATTTCTGTGCTACATAAACTATTTGCTGGTTGCTTGTTCAATGTTACTTTCAAGTATCTAGGAGAATATTAGAGAACACAAAAGCACAGTAAAAACTACCTGAAGATGCTGATGTGTCCAGCATTCTCTCTGGTGTTATGGTTATAGATCTTCTGCTGGAAGTTCTGATTCTCCAGAGCTCTGCTCCTGGCTCAGAGGCTTTACCCCAGTGACTGATAAGTTCAGGATACTCAAAAAATACCTCAAAGTGGTGATGCAGTCCCTGCTGAGGGGGCATTTGAGTACAGAACACATGAAGGACTAAACTCTGCACACGTGTTGAAGTGATGTGCTCAGGGTCACCCACTGACTTGGCATGAACAGCTCCTGGACCAGGTGTGAGTTGTTCAAAAGTGTCCTGGGCTGCTGATGGCTTCTGCTTTTCAGAAATACTGCTGCTGGTGGCTGTTTTGTCTGGTTGGAGATGGGCAGTTTTATAAGGCAGTGAATTCTGGAAAGCTGTTTGGAGCAGAGTGCTGAAATTGGACATCTGGAAAGATGTCCAGGAGAAAAGTTACATCTTCCTGGAGTTTGTGGTCTTGTCAAGTGCCAAGGCTGGCACCCCAAGGAAGAAGAAATGATCCTTTTTCCTATTTCAGAACCCAAGGGAACAGGCCAGGTCCATGTAGAGCAAGTCCAAGGCTGCAGGCAGCTCAAGTGCCTTTCCCCTCAAGTGACACAGAGGATCCAGGGAAGAGAGTGTTTGTAGGGAATTACAGCCCCATACACTTCCTTTATCCCAGTTAATCTCTCCAGGAAGTGAGAGCAGAGGTACAAATGCTCACTTGTCTCAAGCACCTGGAGTTTGCACACAGAATTGACAGGAGTTGGAACAGAAGCTTCGTTTGGGTGTGGAAGGAGCTTTGCAGTAGCCACTGTCCCTGAAACAATTAGGGCAGGTCCCACCAGGGGCAGAGGCTTCTCTCCCTCCCCTCTGAAGGAGCTGGGAGATCTCCTGTGGGTTGGTCCTGCCAAACCTCACATGAACTGAGCAGCACCAGCAGCCAGGAGGAGCTCAGCAAATTTGAAGAGGAGCTGCACAAGGGCTTGAAGTCACCCAGCACCTTCAGCACATGGACCTCTCCAGGGCAAGGGGGTGCAGAGTCTGCATGCAAAGGTGAAACTGAGCCATTCAGTTCCTGGGAGGTTTGTCTGGGGTGTGGTCCAAGTTCTGCCTGTAGTTTTGGGTCATTTCTTCCTGATTTACCCAAGTTGCTCTGGCCCATGCTTGGCCTCGGACTCCTCATTCTGCAGCCCTAGAGCTGGGCTTGGCAGCACGTGGTGGGACACAGCTCTTGGGCCTGGTGCAGAGCTCGTACCTGGGAGCATCAGGGCTCCCAGGACAGTGATAGGAGGAATAAACAACTTGAAAAACAAAATAAACTCTTGCTATCAGAGTCACAAGGCAAGCTGTCCAACACAACAGTGGTCTCTGATTTTATATTTAATTTTAGAAGCTGAAACTAAATGTTTTAATTTTATATTATTCTCAACATAATGCTAATTTGCTCCAGATGTCCACTCTGAGCTGAGCACTGCCATTTTGCATAGAAAGCATGTGCGTCAGTGATTTATTCCAAATAGCTTCTATTTTACTGCATTTCATTTTATTCTGAATGAAGTACTTAACAACATGTTTCTCTTTAAGAATCTTACTTAATCATATGGATATAATTTCTTCAATTTACGTTTTCAGTTCTTTAGTGTGGTGGCCACAGGGTGTTTCTTAACCTAGGAAGATTAAATGCACATGTTGAAAGCTGCTTATATTTGATTTTGAGGCACTTTCATTTCAAAGTCCTCCACGTAAGGTACAGAAGTGATTGTGGTTTCCTGCTAGGTTCTGGGATAGAGGGATAACTCTCAGGAAAACCTTGCAGATACCTTCTAATAATCATCCATGACAATAACATAATTTCATTTCTTTCAAAACTGTGGTCTACTGAGAGTGTTTAAGACTTTTTTTATTGGGGTTCAGGAGAAAAAGAGATTTAATTTTCTTGTCATTTCTGGGCTACAGTTCAACGTTTCAATTTAAAACCTATTTCCGTTGAGCTCCTTTCCCAGTTTTCCCTCAAAATATTATCTTAGAAAATGTCTTTTCTTTAGTTATTTTTTTATTTATTTAGCAGCATATTAAAAATTATGTGAGGCAGCTCAATATGAACCTTTGTTATTTGAGCCTGGCTCACTCAGCCATTCCTGTACACGGGCTGCCATTGGTCAAGTATGTCAGGAATGTCCCTTGGCAGTGGCCTCGAGCTGCGTCACGGGTGTGAGGCAGCTCCTCTGAGCTGCTCTGAGCCTTGGAACAAAGTCCAGGGAAGATTTTTCCTTTCATTTAAAGCTGACCCAGGGCGTGTAGTTTGTGGTAAGATGGGGATGCCTCTGCAGTGGTCACACCAAAGGTAATACACTAGATTAATCAGATATCAAAACCTACTCTTTGTCCCTTTTAAAAATCATTTCAGTAATATAATCCCTTTTCCTCCTAGGCCTTTACACTGCAACCTATGCCATGGGGTATAAATTTCATGAGGTCCCATCAGTTGTGAGGCTGGTTTTTCCTACCTGAAAAAATTTCCATTTGTATTCATTTACATCTCCTTTTTGCATTTCTTTTTCAATCTTAGCATTTAATTTTCAGAACTAACCTTGCTGTTATTCTACAATTGTATTAGTTTATTATATTGAATTGTTGACACAGCTGGTAGGGAGCTAAGTGCTGTGGTTTCACACAATAAAATTTCAGACAATATGTGTAGCACTTCTTTTTCATACATATCATTTGAAAGCCATATGATTCACCAATATGTGTTATTGTTATCCACCCATGTGGGACACAATCTATTTTAAATTAGTGAAGTGACTTGCTAAACTCCCTGTAAACAATAAGACTGTGGGAAAACATTAAGTGCTATTCAGAAAAGAACATTGCTATACAGTCTTTTATCCAGAGGATCCCACAGTGCTGTAGAGAATGGAGGGACCTGGCACTGCTCTTCAGCAGAGCTCATCTTCTCAACAGGCTTTGGAGGCAGCTCCAGCGCTTGAAACCCGAGCAGGGCTTGGTGGAGGGCGTCAGTGCCCACAGCAGTGCCCTGGGTGTGGTAAATCACCCTGAGTCAACAGTAGCAATAGGGGGTTTGATAGCAAAATCTGGATTTAACATCTCAGAGAAAACTGACTTCCTTTAAAGCAGGTTGAGGTCTTGAAGCCATTTTCCTAGGAATAAGTCTCTCAGATTTTCTTTCATGTAATGAACATGGCCAGAATGCAAACACTGCCAGACTAGGCAGTGTCTTGGGGTAAAGTGAGGATGAGTTCTTATTTGTAGGGGAGAAAAAGCAGGTTCTCTCAGATTATCCTTCTCCATGTGTTCCCTGAGCTCTGTGGGATTCTGCTGTAGTGTGATGAGCAGGTCCATGGGTGAAGGAGAAAGCTGTGTCTCTTGGAGTTGCTTTTTAAAAAAATAATGTTTTAAAGACAAATGCTTCAAGATTCCAGCGCTTTAATGTTTTAGAGACAAATAGTGCTTTTTTTGGAAACAAATAATAAAAAGTACAAGCATTTTTCCCAAGAGCTCCACAATCACGGCACGAGGGAGAGCAGAATGAGGTGACCAACCCTGCAGTGAGAACAAGCTCCCACCCCATCACTCAGCTTCCCAGGGGTTCACCAGCACCTCTTGGAGGGGTCCTTGGCAGAGCTCAGCTTTACACACATGAGGGAGTGTCAGCTACAGTCATTTGAGCAGAGCCCTTGCCTGCCTTGGATGACAGGTGGGACCTCAGTCTTCACTTACGGACAATCAGATTGACCCAGCATGGCACAGAAGGAGCAGGAGCCCATCTGAGCACTGAAAGTCCCACTGGATTTTCTGCTCCACTGCCGAGAGCAGCCTTGGAGAAGATTGTGTGTTGTCCTCGTTGCTTTGTGCAGATTAACCCAGCGTTGGCAAGTTCATGCAGTTTGTCAATTTGCAAGGAAATTTTACTCTTCTGAGCTGAATTTCAAGCTGAAATAACAGTTTGAGATAAAAGCTCCATTATGCACTTGTGGAAATGAGCACAGGTAGGGTATGAGAAGGACAGTAGGTTTTAAGATTTAAAAAAATCCATCCTAACTATGGGAGAAAACCCCAGCAATAAAACTCCTGGCTTTGTGAAACATTTAGTGAGGAAAATGAACAAGGTGTGTTGAACCACATACAGAAAGTTGGATTTGCAACAAAAAACCTACATAGATGAGCAAAGAGTTACCTTGCTGCTATTTTTCATCTTTCCTAAGAGAATTTGGTTGTGCTGGAGTAGTTCAAGTCAGCTGTAGCCAGCAATTTCCCACTGTGGATCAGATTTCATGCACAGGATCCTCCTCTGTTTGATCTGCCAAGGGCAGGAGCCACTTTGTAAGCTGTGATGACATGTGACCGGCTATGACTGTAAAACATATTTATTTATTGGTCTTGACAAAGGTAGGAGCTGGGTTTTCCAGAATTATATAAAAAAGGGGTCCAGGGGGAACGAGTGGGAGGTTAGGATGGACACTCGCTGTTGGCAGATGACACTGTGTTTGTGACACACGGGTTTGTCACTCGCTGGGCTCACATCTTCCTGTGACTGCAGACAGACACAGCACAGACCTAGCCCAGGCTGCTCTGTCTGTGGTGCACTGGAAACTCATCCTGTTCCTAGACACACTCTTGGCATGTTACAAAGGCAGACTGGACTATGTGAGGATCTTTTTGTTCCTTTACTGGTTCATTAAAAAGAAAGGAAAATATGAAATAAAGAGGGAAGCTTTTCATTTTGGTTTTTCCATGTGTTTGTTAGGGAATACATTGAGGGTATTTCAGTAGTGTCTGATGCCAGTATAACAGCTTAAGACTGTTTGCTTAATTCCTGAATGTGTGCATTGTTTTTAGCAAACATTCTTAATTTATGTTTGTCCTGCCTCTCTTCCGATCTCCCATTGGATTCAGAATGTAAACCAGCACAGGCAGCTTCTCTGCTGCCCTCTTTGCAGATGTCTGTCCCAGAGCAGGGGTGGGAAGTGCCCTGTGCTGGGCACAGAAGGGTTGCTGAGTTCCCCAGCGTGCTGCGTGTCCTACGCTGAAAGAGAGCGCTCAACACATCACAGGAACAGCTTACAGAAGCAGGGTGTGTAATTTTTAATAACTGGGATAAAAACCCTCAGTGACATCTTTAAAATATAAATGCCTTTTCTTGTTTCTTTTATTTCTTTGCCCCCCCCTTATTTTGCCTTTTCATCTCTTCTCCTTTCAATTCCATTAAGCTTCATTGTACAATAATGTATCGCAGTGGACTTTTTTCAATTATGTTTTTGATTTTTTCCTCCTTGTTACTATAAAACTCCAGATGTTTTGAGACTTCATGGTTCTCTGGATTATTTTTTCCTTTATTTTAATCTTCTTTTGTAACATGCCACACATGTGGTATTTTGGCCTTTTAAGATGCTAGGCTATGCTAATCAGCCGTAAGTTTTGGGGTAGGATTTTTTTTTTTTTTATAATTACTTTTTCCCCTTCTTTTTGCTGTTGTCTCTTTAATTATTTTCTTTTTTTCTATTTGTTTTCTTTTTTGTTACCCCAGCTGGTTAGTCCACATCAATTGTAATGGATTCTCCCTTTGCTCTGAGGCTGCATGCCTTCTGTTAAGCAAATTAATTCTTCAGTCCAAACTTTCAAACCCTCATACCTGTGAGGGGATTATGAGCACCTTTCTCACCTTGCTTGTCAGGACAGAACTGTTTGCACTGAAATTGGCCCCTCCAGACCAAGAGCACTGACTGTTCTTTGAAGATTGAGATGGGTGCAAATAGATTCTACTTTAGATGCAAGTTGGAATGGAAATGTTTCCTTGGAAATTAAAACAATGAATTACTGATCCAGAGAAACAATTTTTTGAAGTACATGTAGGAAATGGTATTTTTTATTTAAAAAATCTAAAAGTACTGGAGGGGAAGCATTTTAATTTATTTGTGGTTCTTTGCTGGCATGGATGAAGAGGGTTTTTAATTTATTTTGTTCATTCTTAATTTTGTCCCCAAAACAAGCAGATCTGGCTTCAGATATTAGAACAGCAAATCTTGGATTGTGTGCTGTCCTTTAATTTCAAATAGCTTGTAAGCTATTAAAAAAATCCCAAATAAAGAATAGTCTACCAATTAGATCTGAGGAAATGAAGGGGCTGACATGGGGTGTCTTCTTTGCTTATTACATGACCCTATGAATTTTGCATTTTGTTCTTTAAAATGTTGCCTCATGTAATGTTATTTTTGCCTGCAAGCCATAATACTGCATTCAGTCCAACTGTAATGAGGTTTCAGAAAATTGTTTGCTTTCCAAATGACATATTTAGCAAAACCTTATGGCAAAATCTGTGGCTGTCAAGCTGCTGATAGTAAAAAATTCCCAACTTTCCTGGTTCATTCTCATATGTTGTAGCAAACAAATGCAACTACCCCTGTTTTGACAAATGTTTATACTTCTTCTTGATTAAAGAAGAATTACTAAAAAGAGTTTTAGTACTAGAATTCAGGTCTTGTGAAAAGGATAGGATGCTCTGATAGTTTCCCAGATATTTTGTGTTTGCTGGAAAATGTATGGAAAGCTCTTCTTGCTCGCTGAAGTGGGTGACCTACTGGCACTAGAAGTGACTATTCCAGTGCTGGAAGGAACATTTGCCCCGTGCAGGGTCTGCAGTCAGAGGGGTCTGTTGGTGTGGGAATCGCCTCCCAAACGCCTCAGAGAACCAGACCTGGTCACTCTCGAAACCGCGTGACTTAAAGGAGTCCTCCATGGGCCGGGTCTGCATTCCTCATGGATCCATCACTCCTGGTACTGCCCAAGGGGGCTCATAAAATTGAAATAAAAGGGACAGCCCAAAGTCTTATTTGAGTCAGAGAAGTTCAGACACCATTCATATTTCCCAGTTTCGTGGTAATTAGGAAATACCCAATCTAACAGCATAAAGAAAAATGAACTATTTATTGGTGGACAGTGTGTGGATGTCAAATGGTTGGCCACAACTGCCCAAAACCCCAACAACATGAAGGATGTATTGCATTTGTACTGTGGCTCACTTTTCTTTCTTCTTCCTCTTCTGAACCTTTTAAGCTTTTCATTTCTTACACACTAGCAGCTGTACAACACTCTGGCTAAAGCCCTAAATGGTTTTTTAATGACAAAAAATTAAAAGTACAAGCATTTTTGCCCAGGACTCAATAGCATTTAGTGTCACTTAGTAAAGATAAATTGTTGAGGCTTCAGAAATAAAACCAAACATGGAAATTGGCAGGTCTTTTTATGTTACAGTTACCTTCCACTGTATTATAATCACAAAGGGGGAAAAAAAGCCAGCTTCAACAATTTAAATCTTTAATTTTGAATCCGGCTAAATAAATTTGGATTCTTTAGGATGTTAAAGTCTCTTCCCTATGGGTGACTTGTTAAATCCTCAGATAATTCTGTTGAGTTTTATTGAACTCCTTGCATGAGCCATGTTGCTCATGCACAACTCTTTGCAGGATTAGGGCTTTACATTGTAACTACAACAGCAAATTAAACATTAATCTAATCAGGAGTTAGAGGGAAAAACAAAGCACCAAAACAGATACTTTGAGTGTGGTGTGGGGTGGGACAACTCAAGTGTTTTAGGTTCCTGAGGTTCATAACAGCTCGGAGCCCTGTGTGCTTCCAGCTCGGCCCCAACATTGGCCTCAGTGTGCTGTTAAACATTGATGCTATTTAAAGAGTGGTGTGGCTGTTTCCTCCCCTCCAGAAGGGATACGCAGCCTCACAGGATCCTTTTTCTCATAGCATGTTTTTCAGTAAAATTTTCCCAATTTTGTAATCAGTTGGGAAGAAAGAACATTTCACAATGTTCGTAAGGCTTGTGGATGTTTTGACCAGACATCAGATTTCCTATTGATAGCATTAAATGCTTTGGAATGAAATGTTTTGGGTTTTCCATCTGTAGGCTGTCTGAGATGTCAGCAGCCAATATGACCTGCTCTTTCCCTTTTAGGTCTATAAATAAAAGGCAGCTTGTTTAACTGATCTTGCAGCAGAGAGCAGAGGTGTATATTAATGAGCTTGCTCTAATGGCACACTGGACCTATTTAGCACTACGACTGTGAAGGCTTCTCTTTTTCAGTCATAACTCATTTCCTAAGAAAATGTCAGTTATTGCTTCACCCTATGGTCTGAGCTGGTTAGTTTATAGTTTATTTCTTCTGATCTGTGCCACTGACAGATATGCTAGACGTGACCGCGATTAAATGCGCTCGTGAAAATGGTAAACATTTGATAATATAAACCCTCTTGGGAACATGCTGTTATTTCTGCATGGCAGCATTCTCAGGTGCATTCAAAGTATAATCTGGAAGCAAAGAAAAAACATTTTAAGCAATTACAGTTATTAGATTAAACTGCTTTGTTGGGAAAATTGTGATGTGTTTAGATCACCGTGAGATAATTTAGTGTTTTTATAAATATGGCTTTTGAATGTGTGATATTGCAACAGCGACACTGCAGTGAGATTTTAGTGTGAAATAAAGATAACATATGTATTTCCATATGGTAACAGACTAGTTCAGTCCCATAAATTTCTACAAGGTATTTTTTCCTGGTAGAAGCCCTGTTCTGAAAGCAGCAGTAGTTATAAAACCCAATAACTGCATTGTGTTCTTCCTGTAATCATGTGGCATTGTTTTGTGTCTGTGCTTGGGTGTGTGCAGCATTAACGATCTCACAGCAAAGACAAAAGTAGTAATTGCAATATAATTATTATTTTTATTGATGAAACTTGTTTAAGAGTTCTGTTGACATTTACAGACTTTGAGGATCATGCAGCATTTGTTACACTTATCCCAGGCATCAAACGTCCACAAAATGTTTAGGATTGTAGGATTAAGCAGTGACAGATTGGGGCCAGATGTCTGGGAGATCCCATAAGTGGCCTTCTCAGTTGATAAAATAGCTCTTGCCATCCTGAAGCCCTTTCAAAACTGAACATTTGTTCTTTATAGTCAAAGCTGAGACACTTGTGGGATGACTGGATCTTCCTGGAGGGTATTTAAGAAGGAGAATGATCCCCCATTTTTCCTAGAGTAGTTTTATATCGTGTAAATGTAAATAGACTCCGAGTAGTAAGAGTAGGTGGAAGGGGTAAAAAGTTGGGGAGTGGCAGTTAAACCCAAGCACTACCTCACAAACTTGTCTTAACAACAGCAGCCCAGTTGGAGTTGTTGCCCCACTGTGGGGAAGCTGTTTCCGTATGGACTTCAGTAGGGACAAACTGAGAGATAAACAGCCAGCAGGTCAGAAATCAGGGGGCTGGAGAAGGTGTCCCTCAAAGTGCAACTCTTGTGCAGCTCTGAGTGGATTCTCAGCCCACCCTGCTCAGCTCTTTGCACCAGCTCCATTCCTCCCTTCCTTTGAGACCTTTCATCTTCAGCTTCCTCTCTTCTCATCATTTGTGGCAAGGTTCTTGTCTCCACTGCTTTCCTCCTGAATGGAATTCCTGTTTCACCAACAGCCTTTGCCACCTTGAAAATCTGAGTACTGCAGTCACATCATTCTCTTTGCTGCTGTATTTTTCCACCTGACATATTTATCCTGCGTTTATCACTGCATTGGGACCATCCCACTGTCTGTTACCCAGTTTAATGGAGCTGGGTAATAAAAATAATGTGAATTAGGAAATAATAAATAAGAAAAGCTCTGAATGTCCAAGCATATATGGTGATGGAGCAACCTTACTGCTGAAGGCATTGGACATACTTACCAAGAGAAGGCAGCTGAGCACAGAAGAAGGCTCTGTAAATAAGCCCATCCTTGTTTGGGTGTTGCTGCTTTCACTGCAGCTCTGAGCATTTCTGGTAGGGCCTGCTCCTTCTCTCCCTGAGGTGTCGATCCAGCAAACCCTTAAACATATGTGCTTTCTTGTGTTTTAGATTAAGCTTGTGTTTAGATGCTTTAGGACATTTGCTGTTGGAATTTTTGCTGCTGACATTAGTGAGTGTGGGGCTGGACCTTTCATGAGTTTGGATTGTTCTGCATACCTTGCTGGTTTGCATTGGGCTCTAGGTATGGAACTGAAGACTGGTAATCCATTAGAAGAACATCCTGAGGGCCAAGATCCTTCTCTCTGAGTTGGAGAGAGGTGGATTTGATGGCTGGAGTGCTCAGTGAAGGAGGAATGATGGTGACATCCAGAGTGGTGAGAGACTCAGTGCTCAGATGGGACATGGGCAACAGGTGGTGTCCCTTGGGGTCTGTAGTGGGACCAAGTGCACCCAGTCTCACCAGATTCGCAGGTGACACCAAGCTGAGTGGTGCAGTTGACACTCCTGAAGGATGGGGTGGCTTCCAGAGGGACCAGAAATGGCCCATGGGGTTTCAACAAGTCCTGGGTCCTGCAGCTGGTTCAGGGCAACGACTGGTATCAATACAGGCTGGGGGATGAAGGAGCCCAGAAGTGCTCCAAGGGATGGAACACCTCTTCTGAGAAGAAAGGCTGAGAGACTTGGGCTTGTTCAGCCTGGAGAAGGCCCCAGGGAGACTCGGAGCAGCCTCTCAGTGCTTGAAGGGCACCTGGAAGAGAGATGAGAGGGATAATACTTCAAAGGGATGCCACACTGTGGGCACACCAATCAAAGGAGGTTGGAAAGGAGGAAGATTGGGAACAAAAAGGAAAAAAGTGATCTTTGGGACTTCAGAACATTCACTCAGCTTTTTGGAATGTCCTATGAGAAGTATGAATTTGCTGAACTCTGCTCTATTTTTCATAGACTTCAGCATTTTTGCACAATTCAAATTGCTCCATCCTGAATCTTAGTCAGATTTTTAGTGATGATTGTGAAGAAAGTTTTTTTCTTTTGAAGCCGTGGTAGCTTTGGTCACTTCCAAACCCCCCTGCCTCCTTGCACCAGCTGAAGTGTTCAGAGGTGGGTCGTGGCCAAACAAAGCTTCTGAACTCATAAACTGCATGTCTGCAGGTGACTCTGTGGATCTGACACAATGGCTGTGATGGGAAGAAAATGGAGAGTTGTCTGTACACATACTCAGTGTGCCAGTCAGACAGGTTACTGCTCAGGGCACTGAAATATTGATGGCAGTAAATGCCACATTGATCCTTTGGTGTGTGAGGGGCTGGGACAGGCAGAGAAGTGCCAGAGGCGCCTCTGCCTGCAGTGTGCAGAGCTGATCTGCATCCAGTGCCAGGACACAGCCTGCAGTGTGAAGTGCTGGCTCCAGAATCCCTGTGGTTGCTGTGCTGAGGTATTTACAAAACACCCTGGGATGAGCAGGTTGTGCTGGGCCTTTCTCCATCCCCTTAGGCAGGCCCTGGGAGGTGAGGAGCCTCCAGGCTGTAGCACCTTCAGTGCTCCTCCATCTGCAGCTGCTCTCCCTTCCCATCTCCCCCCCTGCGCTGCCAGTCTGCAGTTTGCATGCCCTGCTGTGTGTCTGAGGTGTGTGTGACAAGCAAGATTGACAGGGTGAGGATTTCTGTGATGACATCTGAGGAGCCACAGGTTCCTGGAAAGCTGCTGAACAAAATCTTGACTCAGCAAAAGGAAGTGACAAAGCATTTGCTGATTTTGTGAGAGTCAGGATTTCACTGTTTATGAGCAAGAATCATAGAAAAAGTTGTGGCTTCTAGAAACAGTGGCTGGAACAGGTTGCTCAGAGAAGCTGTGGCTGCCCCATCCCTGGAATTGCTCAATGCCAGGTTGGACAGGGCTTGGAGCAACCTGGGATAGTGGAAGGTGTCCCTTGCCCACGGCAGGGCTTGGAACTAGGTGACCTTAAGGTTCCTTCCAACCCAAAGCATTCTATGAAGATACACCTACTATATTTCAGAATTGTTTTAGTGTTCACTGGAAGGTGGATTGGGTTGTGTTTCTCAAATACATTCCTTGAGATCACAAATCCTTGAGGAATCAGGTTTTTATCTGGGTAGAGACATAACAAGATGTGCAGTGCCATGAAACAGGAATATGTGCAGTGGGCAAAAGAGTATGCATTCCATCACTTTAGTGTTTGCAATAAGTATTTGAACATGTGCAAGTATCTGAGGGCATTCTGTGGGTGTGCACACCAGGAGCATTTGTGCTCCCCTGGGAGAGTTCCCATCCTACAGACAGTGCCTCCACTGCCTGTTGTCTGTAACTCTGAAACTTAGCAAAACACCCTTCCCTTGGCCTAGTAGCTGGCAATTTTACTTATATATTTATTCAGATTTAATTTGAAAGAGTGACTTCTGTTATGCAGTATGCAGTGTTTTATTGCTGAGCTCCCTAATGAAACGGGTGCTTAAGAACTCAGAATTGCTCAGGTTACTGGATGTATAAATGCTGAGAACAGCTCTGAATGATACAGCTAGTAAAGAAAAGGGTGCAGAATAACAGCAGAGTTCCTTTGCATTGATCTTCAAATGGATCAGGTCTTGCTGTAATAGTCCACGCTCATCTGCTCCAGTGTATAATGTTTCAGACACCTGAAACCAGGTTCTAACCCGCCAGCTTCTCTTACTCTCTGTCTGTAGCAGCTAATTGTTATTGCCCACAGTGGCTCCTGTGCCAGTTAACATCGCAGAGGACTCCTCAGAACACTTGTTCTTTCTTTAAATTTTCTGCTCTGACACCGTGTTTTTAAATGTTCAGCTCAGACAGAATGTGTGAGATATTTATAACCCTTGTATTATTACTGAGCTGCACACCGTGTCTTCGGTGACAGATTAAATGAACAGCACAACATGTTGTGTTTCATCCATAAATTTCAACAGATGTTTGAATGTTGGTTGATTTATTGCACGTCCAACTTGGTTCTTACACTGTTCTCATTGTGGCTGCACATGGTTTATTTAATAGAACCTTACAATGATTTTTTTTATGACATTTTTCAGTTTGAAGGGTGCAACAAGGCATTTTCTAGGCTTGAGAACCTCAAGATCCACCTCCGGAGTCACACTGGGGAGAAGCCATACCTGTGCCAGCATCCTGGCTGCCAGAAAGCTTTCAGCAACTCCAGTGACCGGGCAAAGCACCAGAGGACACACCTGGACACCGTAAGCACCGTTCCATACTGGGAGCTGCCCCGAGTGTCCCAGTCCCAGTGCTCCTGCAGGGGCTTGGCCTTTTCACTAGCTTACACTCAGGTCATTTGGTTTTGAACTGCTGCAGAGGAGAAAGTCTTGGCCTTTTCACTAGGAGAGTCTTAGAACACTCAGCTAGGAGCAAGTGCATTTGGTTTTGAACTGTTTGTGCTCTGAGAAATGAGAAGGTCTTGATCACAGAGAGGCAATTCTGTTGTGTTACTCATGCTGAGGAGTGATCACGCAGGAGGGAGTTACTCAGCAAACTGTGCCATTGTTCCTGTTCCAGTAAGAGCAGGCAGCAGCTCAGAAGGTGCAGCTGAGTCACTGCTGCTGCACCAAATGTGTGTCATTGTCTCACTTCCTGTCCCCTTCCGTGAGTGCTCTGGGTGAATGCAAAAGCTCTTCAGACCTCTCAGTGGAAGGTAAATGAACCTCAGTTTGGACAGTAATTTTGTAAAAAGGGAAAATAAATCTGTCTCATAACTCTGTGGGATCAGTTAAGTACCCTCCATCAGAATTAACTGAGAGAAACACTCTTTTATTCTCTACAGTTGGTAGGTTTGGCTTGACTCTGCAGCTCTTCTCCCTTGTCTCGCAGAGAGGACAGGAGCCTGTCAGGTGTCTTGGGCTCCACTGAAATGAAATCACCAGATCAGGGGGAAAGAAAGCAATGACACAGCCCTGCAGACCAGTCATGTCCTCAGCATAAAGCTTGTAAAGAATAACAGGCAGAGTTGTTCTTTTGTCTTTTTCAAAGAAGTGAATATATGGTTTAGTTTGGCCAAGTGTTTATGGGGCAGAACTTTTGAGTTTAATTGAGATTTACTTTTTAAGCAGTTACACATTTCAGACAGTGCAGCATTAAGGAATGTCTAATGTACATTATGCCTTGCAAAAACAAACAAGTAAGAGAAGCAAGTCAGTCACATTTTCCAAACCAAAGCACACTTAAAATAACAATGTTTTATTTATTTGAAAGTCAACCTGAGATATTTGAATTTGTCATTTGTATCTCTTTTGAAAGTGGATATACTAAATTGCATGTAGTTTTTTAATTTAATTGCCTGAATCTAGTAGATGTATTTTTTGTTAGCCAAACTCACAAATTGAATGCCATCTATTAGTTTTAAGAGAGAACTGACATGGTTACTAAAATGAGCACAAATTCTTTGTATGTGTTGTCTGTGCAATATTGAAGACAAATGTCTTAACTTTCTATTTTCTTTTCTTCTCTTCTCCCTTTATCTCTGTCTTTATTATCTGAAATGCTCATAAATCAGGAAAAAGGTACAGTATTAATTTTCTAATAACTTTCTTAAATATCTAAAACCATCCTCCGTGCTATTCCACTGCAGGTTCTCTGAAACTGTTTCTGTAGTCCTGCACACAGTAACTGAGTTCCACTTACCTGATTTAATTGAAGCCCTGTGGTTTAAGCTCAGTGAATTGTGTGCTGATGTGAACATGAAAAATAGCAGAGCTACAGGATGGTGCTGCTGCACCAAACAACTGCCTGGAATGTCAGAGCAACCAGCCATGAACCTTTGTAAGGGTGATCACATTCTCATCTAGTTTCCCTATGACCGAGTTGAATGATTTTATCACTAATTTGAATGACATCAGTGATTTGAAAAATACTCTGCTAGTTTTTCTGCCAAGGGATTTGTTAAAGTTTTCCATAGCTTTTCCTCAGGTGTCAGTTCTCTGTGTTCCAGACACTCTCAATAAATCTCCTTTGCCCTGTAACTTTCTGGGTAGGTGCTGTGTTAGCCTGTAAGGTCATGAATTGGTGAATGATTCTATTATTCCTTCAGAAATTTCCTGCTGGCTGGACAGAGCAGCAATACTTATCCTCTGGAGGTACTTACAAAGAAAGGGGGTTTATATAGGCTGCTTTTTCCTTACTGAGTGCATTTGGAACTGGTTTTAAAGCTTCTCAATGTAGGTCACTCCACCATTTATCTTCTCCAAAGGAGAATCTGTAAATCATTTCACTTACTGGTGTATGCTAGTTTGATGGAATCCCCACTAAATCATCTGGAAGTAGATCCTTCTCCTAGGCAGGAGCAGAACAAAGGGAACCTGTCTGTCCTTGTGGTTAAAAGGGCACATCAGCACTCCTCCAGGAGCAGAGCAACTGGGTTTACAGGACCTCACAGTCACTCCTCCCAAAACTGGGGGGATTTTTTCCCTTCTGTGCATCCTCCTTCCGAAACCAAGGGGATTAAAGAATGTGACATCCAGGTCATGGCAAACCAGTTTTCTACCTTTGAGAAGACACCAAAAGGATTTGCTAGTCCTAGTGAGAAGGCTGAGGTAATGTTGATAGATGAGGCAAGAAAACAGAGGACAAAAGAATGTTCCATTCAACTGGAAAGCTTTGTGAGCTGTGCCATGCAGCACTGTTTTGCTGGCATTTAAGCCAATGGTCACTTAATAAAAAGTGCCTTTGCTCATTTTGGCAATTACACCTTCATTTGGAGTTTGTTCTGTAACCCAGAGATAGTGTTCCATTTGTTAGGAATAGGCATAGCCACAAGAAGAATTTGGTGAGGATTTCAGTCACTGGGAAGGTCCCCTCTGAGCCTCCTTTCCTGCAGGCTGAGCCCCCCAGCTCTCTCAGCCACTCCTTGTTCTCCAGACTGTTCCCCAACTCCATTGCCCTTCTCTGGACATGCTCCAGCCCCTCAGTGCTTTTCCTGTCATGAGGGGCCCAAAGCTGCACCCAGGATTCGAGGTGGGGTCTCACCAGTGCCCAGCAAGCCTTGTAACATTTATGTAAATCAGAACTCAAAACCAGAATGTCTGTCTTTATAATTATACTGGGTGATGCCATGATAATTTTGTTTGTAAAGGCTAGGGAATAAAGAAATGCTCTCAAACCCCATTCAGTTCTACCTCACTAGCATTTAGCTCAGCCCAGTGAACCATATCCAGTGTGCCAGGGCAGAATCACTTCTGTTTGCAGCGTGCCTGGTTGGTGAGCTCAGAGGAGAGAGAGCAAACGTGGGCCCAGCAGAGAGAGGGAACAGCTCAGGTTCAGCTGAGTGTGAACAGCTCAGGTTCACACAGTGTGTGCTCCCTGTGCTGGCTGGGACAGGCACAGGGGTGTGACACCTGTCCCACAGTGTGTGTGCCCCTCCTGGGGCAGGCACAGGGGTGTGACACCTGTCCCACAGTGTGTGTGCCCCTCCTGGGGCGGGCACAGGGGTGTGACACATGTCCCACAGTGTGTGTGCCCATGCTGGGACAGGCACAGGGGTGTGACACATGTCCCACAGTGTGTGTGCCCATCCTGGGGCAGGCACAGGGGTGTGACACCTGTCCCACAGTGTGTGTGCCCCTCCTGGGGCGGGCACAGGGGTGTGGCATCTGTCCCACAGTGTGTGTGCCCCTCCTGGGACGGGCACAGGGGTGTGACACATGTCCCACAGTGTGTGTGCCCATCCTGGGATGGGCACAGGGGTGTGACACCTGTCCCACAGTGTGTGTGCCCATGCTGGGACAGGCACAGGGGTGTGACACATGTCCCACAGTGTGTGTGCCCATGCTGGGACAGGCACAGGGGTGTGACACATGTCCCACAGTGTGTGTGCCCATGCTGGGGTGTGACACGTGTCCCTTTGCTCCTCCCCAGAAGCCCTACGCCTGCCAGATTCCGGGCTGCTCCAAGCGCTACACCGACCCCAGCTCCCTGCGCAAGCACGTCAAGGCTCACTCGGCCAAAGAGCAGCAGGTGCGTAAGAAGGTAAGAGCAGGCAGGAGTGGCACATCCCCAGAGCTCCTCAATGCAGTCATTTTTCATTTACCTCTAATTCATATCTTTTCAGATCAGTTTTTCTGCAGTATCACAGAAGGAAACTTAGATTGAGCTGATTTTCCTGGGTTTTAATCACTGTTGTGAAGCAAACCAACTTATATATGTGTACTTTCAAAGGCTGCCACCCTCTAAGTTCACATTCACCCCATGCTTTCTGTCCAAGCATTTATTTTCCTGTTCATCTTTTATACACCAGCCCAAACTGTGCTGTCATTCACATAAAATGTCCATGCACCGAGTCTTTGCAATCAGCACTGACTGATGGAATTTACTGAAGTACATGTTGGCAGATCATCTAAAACACAAATGAAACTAAGCCAGGGTACAGTGGAAATGTAGGAAAAGAGGACTTGGAATAGATGAGATGTCCTTGTGTCAGCCATGCCCCCTTCCCTCCTGCTGCTCCTCTTGCAGAGTTTTTAGCAGTTTGAATGTAGAGTCCCCTTTCCCAGGACAGCTGCGTGTCCCCAGATTCTCCCTGTAACCCTTCTCCCTGCCAGATGTGTGCAGTGTGAGCAGCAGTTCCCAGCACATCAGGGACCAGAGCTCTGCATGCTGTGTCAGATTCTCATGGATCACTCATTGCATGGTGAGCTTTGTGCCTGGGAGGAGACACGCGGGCCCAGCACCATCCAGGGGTCCATGGAATCAGTCTGTGCACGTATCAGCTCCACTCAAAAGTTTTATCTAGCCTGGCCACTGCCCGGTTTGCCATCCCAGTTTTGTATTACCAGGCCTTGTGGCTTCCCTACAGCTCTCAGCTTTAGAAGGTTCCACAGGATGTGCTCTGCATGTGTGTCCCACAGGTCACAAAATTCCCAGCACTTCCCTAGATTAACCTTTAGCTTGTAATGTGCCATGGCAGTAGTTGATTAATTCTATGTAATTAATTCTGTGTAATGAGAGTAAGAGTCAGAAGGCCATAGCAGTAATTGGCCACAAAAAAAAAGAGTGACTGCAACACCAGAGTCTTCTGCAATTGCAAGATCTTTGCAACAGGAAGGTTTCTTACATTAAAATCTCATCAGATTGTGGAAAGCAACTGTGCTCCCTATTCCAAAGAAGAGAACATCCCCATTTTTCCTTCCTGTGGTTTCTGGCATACTTCAGAGAAACAATGAGGAAATTGCTTCCTAACACCAAACCTGGGTGTCATTTGTTCAGCTCTGTGTACTGAGCTGAATGCATTAACATGTCACCATCCTCACAACTAGGGACAGTCCCCACTGTTACACCTTGTCACCTCCTGAGGCCTCATTCCATTTCTACAGAGCAAGGTGGGGAAAAAACCCCAGATGCAGACTTTGTGTGAGAGGGCACAAAGTACTTCCTGCACCAGCAGCAGGAGGCCTGAAGCACAGAATCAATCCAGGACAAATTTGTTAACAGCAGCTGCAAACTCAGGCTGCTTGGATGCACCAAGACATCAATATCCAGGGCTTCACATCACTTAATCTCCTGCCTTGAGGAATTTTCCTGTGTGCATGTGCACAGCCTCATATAGACTTATCAAATCTATCTTAAAATAATGTTAGTAACTTGTCTCGCACACCTTATTTGGTAGACCAGTCTAAATCTGCACTCCTCCAGTGGTTTGAAATCATCTTCAGATTTCCTGTCTCATTTATCCATGATAACTTTATGAATACTTGATCCTGTGACTTTTTTTCCTCAAATGAAAAGGCACCAGAAAAAGCAGCAGAATTTTGTGGTTTGTGTTTTGGTCAGGCTCTCTTAAAAAAAAGGATCAAAGCAAACCTGGCTGATGAAGGAAGAAGAATGCCCCCTAAGTACTTAACTTAAATGTATTTAAAAACCCAACACCTTTCACAACTAAGTAAATCCCAGTGTTACTGAGCAGCCTACTTTGGATTTCAGATGTTAGAAAAAAGGGAAAAGACTGTTTATACTCACTTGCTCGTTTTTGGTTATAACTCAGCAAAGGCAGTTGTCTGTTGGTATCAACTTCCCAAGAGTTCTGAGTGGAAATGACCTAGCCAAGAAAGAAAAATTAACAAGCTGTTCTGCCAACATGTCTTGGTTAAGACATGCTACCAAAATGTGCCATCTCTGATACAAAACAAAATGCCTGAGCTTAGACTTGTATCAAAGGAATCCTGAGCACTTAGTTCATAGCTTAGAGGATTAGTGCAGTGGTGATATTTGGTTGTTCTGAAAGGCTTTACAGAAACAAAACAGGAGAAAGTTAGCTGTTAATTTAGTAGTAGTTTAATTGGCTGCAGATGCACTTGTGATCCAAATGTCAGATGTTTATCTCAAACCCACAAATGGCTGTAGAGCAGAATTCTGAGAAGGTTTGCCTGGGCCCTTTATTTAGAATACCCAAGCCCAGGGGAGATGGGTATGTGAGGCTGTACCCATAAGGACAATAACTATTTATTAATGGCTGTAGAGTATGATGGCTGTTTGTGTAATGCGATCACTCTGTTATGACAAAAGCTTGGCAGCATCAGCATGTTTGAAAGAGAATTAGAAATGCTTTTCTTTCTTAATTCTCCTCTCCTGCTGTTTTTAATATGATGGACATTGTGGTTTTTGAGAGTTTGCTTCAGAGCCTTTTGCCAGAGCTTTCATTTCCATGGAGCAGAGCTGACACGTGAGTGGAACCTCTTCCCATCACCGACAGCCTCGCTCTGCCACTTCCAATCTGATCAGCACAAACGCTTTTCTTTCCCTATCAAATGCCTTTCCAAGTGTCACAGTTCCAGGGTGATGCAAACCTTTTGCCACAGAGCCCAAGAAACTACAGAAAGCCTGAAAATGTGCAGTTCAGTTACTCAGGAAGGTTTGAAGGAACACAGGGTACATTATTTTTTGAAGCAAACTGGTTGCTGATGTAAGATTAGCACACTTAACTTGTGCACTTCAGAAAACCAAAGTCATCTCTAATTAGAAGTGCCAAGTACTAGACACATCCTTAATTACACTGAGTTCCTAAGGATGGCATTTTTTCCTTCTGTGTATAACCCTTAAGGAGATACATGAAGTTAATTATAAATAATTTGATTTTACTGTGTAACACAAAGTTTTTTTATCTTCCACTTGTAGTTGAAGTCCTGTACTGATATTGAACAAGATGTACTCAGTGAATGCTTGGCTATCCAACAGCTCCACACATCTTCACAGCACATCCTGGATGGGAAGTGTGGCAGATCTGTAGGTCCTCATGATTTAATTACAGGTAAGAATACTTCTAATAAGTGTGGTGCTAAATACATCATACAACAGAGGATTCAAACCAGAAAAGATTTGTCACTGTGGAAGGTGATAAAAACTCCAGACCAACAAATAAGATGAAATAATTATGTGTGTTGTTTGCTAAGGCCTTGCTTTTCTTGGTTTTTCAGAATTAGTCTGATAAATAGCACCTGTTAATTTCACGTGAAGGGGCAGCAGCCCTGCTGAGAGTCTGTCTCCATCCATGTGTTCTCCTTTCAAAGAGAGCTTGGCCTGGGCAGAGTGCAGTGCAGGAGCTGGGCTAAGTTCAGGTGGATGCTCTGGCACAGAGTCCCACCAGGAGAGTTTTCTTCAGGCACTGCAGGAAAGCTGAGGAGACGGAGTGTTGTGATGCACTTTGGAGCATAACAAAAAATATGGTGATACATGAATGGGAGAAAACTTGAATTTGAAATGTCAGACCTTCTTTTAATAATATTTTCTAGTTTTTAATCTTTTTGTATTTTTTTCGTTCTTGTGGTTCAAACAAGAGTTGTCCCTTTTCAGGGACTTTAGACTCTTCTATACATTTTATAGGAAGAGAAAAAGAGGATTCCATTCCCTTCTCTGTGAAATAAGATATAGATTCAGAGTTTTGAACCCCAGCAGAGGATCCTGAATCAGGGATGTACATTTTGAGGTCCTGTGTTCAGGTGGCAGAGGGAAGTATTCCCAAAGGCCAGCAGTGTAATTGTGATTTGCCTTATGCAAGAATCTCCTACTTTTTTTTTTTTATTTCAAATCTTCAAAACAAAAAATCCCTTTTGCTTAACATCTCCTAGTCTCTTTTCTAGTTCAAGTTGCATTAAAATGTTGGAATGTAAGTGGTGAACAGAATGGAGTAGAAAGGGAAATACCCCATCATTCTGCTGTACTTTCCCTGGGAGTCTGAACTCAGGGCTTACTTGAAAAAGTGGGAGAAAGCTGGAGGGATTTGGGGTTAATTTCCAGTCTCTGCCTGTGCCACCTGCTCTGAATAAGGTCTGTGAGGGCAGCAGTGGCCTGTGCTGTCCCCTTGACAGCCCCATGTAGCAGGAGCATGGCTTGGCCTCCCCCTTCCAGGCAAGAGCAGTGACATTTTCCTCAGAGCAGGCTGCACTTCAGAACCTTAGAAACAGCCTCAGATTTCAAGTGACAACAATAAAACAGGAAAAGAGTTATTAGCTCACAGATAAACAGACCATCCCTAACCCCTCAGTGTCATTTCAGAGAATCTCTTGTGAAATGAAGGATTTTATCTGTCCATAACTCTGGCTTTGTCTGATATGATTTCTGTGCTGATTATATCAATCCATCACCAGGATGTTGTAAAAAACCTGTAAATCTTACCTGATACTTCCATCAGGTCGCTCCATATGAGACCCCATCAATGCACAGTATGAACAAGTGCCAGGGAAGAATAAATCAAGATTTGAAAGACTGTTTTGCAGTGAAACAGAAGTTGTTTCATCTTATGTGCAGTGCAGTCCACAGGCAAAACTGCTCCTCTGTCATTATTTAGGGCATATGATCCAAAGTGCTGATCCTTACAGAATTAAAGCATGAGGACATTCCTGCTGCCACCTATAGTCTGCAGTGATTGCACATTGGCTCTTTCAAATAACCTGAGGTAATATTTTTTGAGAAATCAGCTATAATTCTGTATGTAGGCTATAGATGGATAAATATGGTGTATGATGTCCTCATATTCCACTTGAAATATGAAAACATTCATGGTTTGGGCTTTTGAGTTTGGTTTTTCTGTTATTTTTTTCAAAGAAACCACATTATTAATGTGCAGAGCTCTGGGCTTTAGGGATCACTTGGATTCCTGGAGAATTTCAGTTTTGTCTTTCTCCAAGTTAAAGCACATTTTAAATATGTCAGGGATGAAAGCCCATCACAGAAAAAAAAACCCTGAAATATTAAAAAAGGCCCCATCCCTTGTGTCTGACTTCAAAGTAGGTAAGACAGTGAGCAGAGGAATGTTTCTGCAGTCAGAGGAACCCATTGTTTGCTGGGATCTTCCTCCTTTTTCTCTCCTCATAACTAAAATGCATCCTGGCTGCACTCATTTCACTCTGCCTGTGGACAAGAGCTTGTATCACTCTGGTCCCACTCAGGCATTTTCTCTGGGTTTTATTGTTGTTTGTCTGCTCTCAGCATAAAGCTGAGGGGGAAAAGGCTGCTGGTCACAGATGCTCAGGGCACTGTTTTGGCCACAGATGTTAAGGTTAAAGGCCAAGCCATTTAAAATACTGATTGATGACTTCTGTTTACAAGCTGAGATGGTCAATGTGTGAAGAGGCCCAAGGTGCACAGGCCTGGCATGGGCTGCACTTGCAGGAGTCACTCACAGCAGCTCCAAAGGCTTCTGGGTGACTTCAGGTACACAGAATATTGGTGCTCACTGCTGAAAGAAATGGAATAAAAACTGTAAAAGGAAAGAAATTTTGGAAGTGCTGAAAATTATACTGAGACTGGATTAGGAACTGCTCTTCCCCCCTTGACTTGTTGGTCTGTGGGGAGGGAGCTGGGGTGAGGCAGCACAGGGATGGCTTGGGGGGATGTGGGGACAAGGGACACCACGTGCCAAACTGGGGCACAGAGGTGGAGGGACAGGAGAACTCACTGATGACAAACCCAGTGCCCAGGTCCAAGCAGGGGCCTTTCCCCTGAGGTGTGATCAGGAAGTCAGAGATGGATCTGGGAGGGGATGTCCCCAGCTAGAGACTCTTCAAGCCCAGCAGTGGGCACTGGGTGTCCACCCCAACAATTCCACAGATGAGTAAATTCCTCTGCAGAGTGGTTGGGGGTGGCAGAAGCTGGAGGTGCCAGGGATTCTGGTTTAATTTGGTTTTCTGATGTGGCGGTTTTGAATGCAGGGATCATGTGGGACTCGGCTGCTGCCCACACAGAGATCGGGGGTGGTTTTTTAAACATCTTCTTGCTCCTCTAGAGGATTATGCTGATTGTAGATACTCAGCTACTCTGTCTTTCTCATCACCTCAAGGAACAGGCCAGTAGAAAACATCCTGTACATGCATGAACTGTTCAGGGGTGGCATTGAAAGATAAAACATGGAGTGTGTCTGCTAGCCACCACACTGCTAAGATGACCCTTTTTTGAGGGCTTTGGAGCTTTTTGCACAAGTGACTGCTGGGCCAGCAGTGTGGGAGCCTTAGAACATGGCCAGCCTGGTTTAGGGTCTGCAGTCTCCTCCAGGCTGTGCTGTCAGTGTACCTGAACTGGTGCTGTGGGAAATAGAGCTGAAGTGCAAAGTGACACTGAACAGTCGAGGTCAAATTTGGCTCATCCTTCAAGCCTGACATCGAATGTATGAACAGTGGGGATCTGAGGGAAGTGGAAACTGTTGTATTGTGAAATGCACTGAAGCCACCAGTGGAAAAGCATTTCCACAATGTAGCATCCTTGCTACTGACTTACAGTTACCAGCAGAGGCTTTGACAAATAAATCCTCGCATCACCTGGGAACATCTGATTTCTTAAAGCCCCTTCTGTCTGGTGCAGTGCAGAAAGCAAGTTGTTTTCACTGGCTGCTTGACAAATGTTCTGTCTAGCTGGAGACAGAGATGATGTGGTTCAGTTTTGTTGCTTTAGATCTGTCAGCAGCTGAGGACTCATTGTTCTTGAGGGGTTTTGACTCATCTGAAGCCCCTGACAAAGGTGGCTGGAATCTTGCCTGGGTGCTTCTGCTCTTCAGTCACACACAGAAACAGATGCTGACATTCAGATGTTGCTTCTCCACCCCAAGGGTGTCACACATTCCCCACAGCTCTGGATTTTCATGTTGCCTTCTGCTTGTTCCATGTCACTGGGAGGGTTTGGGAGGGCTGCAGTCCAGAGCCCTGCCAGTGACACAGCTGGCACATGGCTCTGTCCTGGATGTGCAGCTCTGCACACACTGAGTGGGAAAGAACAGATGAGCGGTACAGGAGGAGAGATGGCAAAGACAGGCCCCAGAGGGGTCTCTGTGCTCTAGAGCTGGACACTGGGAGCTGGCACACCCCACTTGCTGCTCACACACTTCAGGTCACAGTGTGAGTGGTAGTTCTGGTCCTCATCCATGTGCACATTCCCTGGGAGGGTGGGACAGAACTGTGGCAGATGTGTCGTGGGCAAAACTTTGAGATGAGAAAGGCAGAAAAACTGGGAAGAGAAGGACAAGAACTAGACTTCTCCCAGAGCAGCATGACAAGGAGCCAGCCGTTCTCCCCTGCCATAAGGTGGCATTTGCATGCTCCATGCTTTCAGTCCTGTGATGTCTGTCACCACAGATACCTGTCTTGGTGCATGGTCACTCTTCAGAAGGGAGAAAAAACTTAATTCCAAAAAAACTGAATTCCAGCATCTTCATCCAAGAGCCCTGGACAAAGCTTCCTCAACAATGGGTAGGTTTGAGGGCATGGTAGGCACTTGGCTGTTGGTGCCTTGCTGCCATGGTAGAGGAGAATCCCCAAAATGGCACAAGCACCCTCCTTCAGTAATTCTGTACTAGCAAACCTGTTTCCATGATCTCATTAAAAAATTCTCCTCATTCCTCTTTGCATTTAATTTATTGGGGGTTCCTTTGTATCAATATGTGATATTTGTAAATGGTCTGAGATGTCCAGCAGCTTAGTAATGGAAAGTCAAAGACAGAGTTTGAAATAAACAGCAAAACACCAGGGTACCCTGGTCTGTTCTGCTGTGTGAGCTCCATCCCCTGAGCACTGCAGGTTCTCTCGGGTGGGAGTCCCACCAAGCCCTCATGGCTGTCAGGAGGGTTCCACAGCTCTGCAGAGTCCGGGAGCACCTGGGAGGGTCAGAGAGGAGACACCCACGTGCCAAAGTGCCATGGCCCAGCTGTGAGTGCTGTGGCTCCGGTCGGGAGGGGGATGGGGAAGGAGTTGGGGACTCTGCAGGTCATGCTTACTTTGTTTTGCCATCTGCTGTGTGTTCCCAGGCATGTACAGTGGATCCAGCAGCAGCCACAACGGCCCCTCCCCAGCTGTGCTGCCACCTCCTCATGACATTCCTTCAAGGCACCTTCCCCTGGACTCCGCCCTGCCCAGCCCACATCAGCACCAGTCGCCGCTGGAGAGTGCCAGGGACGGGTACGTGTGTGATGTGAGACGTGCTGTGTCTGCCATGATCATGGAGGATGAATTGTTTATTTTACTTTGCATGGATGCTGTTCAAAAGAAAACACTGGCCCAAACAAAGCAATTTTGTTTGGTTTAGAATCATGGAATAATTTAGTTTTCAAGGACCTCAGAAGGTCATGTCATCCATGCCCTGTGCAAAGCAGGGCAAACTTGGACATCATTATCAGGTTGTTCAGGGCCTTGTCCTTGTCTTTGACAAAACACAATGGGATTTTTTTTTTTTCATAGCATGCAGTTACATTTAGATTTTAATTTTGTTTTTTAATTCTTGCTGGATGACTTCTCATAGGTTTGGATAAGCACAGAGAATTTTTCTCAGCTAACATGAAAAACCTCTCAGAGGGTAAAACCCGACCTATGACTCACTCAGGAATCAGGCTGTGTTTGCCTTAGTAGGGCTCACTCAGTGTCAGAGCCACGAACTTTCTCACTTCCTTGCTCTCTGATAAGGTTTTCTGCAATGCACCTCTGAGCAGCAGGCCAGATCCTAATCAGGGAAGAGTGTTTAATCCCACTGATTGTAGGATTGCACTGCTACAGCAGGGGTCCAATTGCATGGCTGCAGGGTGTGAGATTTCGAAAGCACCGTGTGTCAAGGCTCTCAGACCATCTCAACAGTAAAGAATCTCTCAAGCCACAAAACTGCTCTAACCTTTTTACTCAGATTTCTTTGGTGCCTGGCCTCATTCAATTCATACTTACAAATTCAAATTCATACTTACAGTTTTACTTCCCCAGCACTTTGGATGAGGAAAGGACCCTGTTCTGACGTTACTGATGGGAATTTAAGATACAGAGAGATTAAAGGATTTTCCTTCCCTAGGAACACGTTGATGTCCTTTAGCAAATATAGCAATTAAATGTAGAGTTTTCCCATCCTGTTCCAGTGACTGACCTTTCCCTTCTTTTATGTGGCACAAGGAAAGCCCAGAAGGATTTTAAGCAAAGGGCAGAATGCAGAGTGTGTGTGGCATGGAAGAGGGGCGGTAAGGAAATTTACACCTGGGGTGGTTGGAGAACAATCTGATTGAGGAAATTCAATTAGGAGCAAACTAGTCATTCTTGTTTTCCTAATTGGGGAATGAATTCTGCAGCAAGCTGAGCTTCTGTGCCCTGTGCTCCTTCAGCCTTGTCTTCTGACCTCGGCTGGTGGCAGTAGCAGCGTCCCCCTCCCAGTATGATGATGGATAGACTTACCCTGTCCTTGTCCCATGAAATGCCTGTGCCCAGCCCTTCTCCTTCCCTGCCCTGCCACATTCCCAACCTTGCATTTCCTGTTGGCAGACTCATTCCCATGGCACAGTCGTGGCCAACAGGAGGCACTGGAAGTTACTCCAGATAAACAGGAAGTTTTCTGTAGCAGAGAAGGCAGTAGATCAAATAGGAATGGAGACAGACATTCCAAAGTGAAGGTCATCCATGAGCTGTTCTTCCCTGCAGAATGGGACAGCCTGAGCCTGTTGGAGTGGGATCCCTCCCTCTGACTGCTCCCAGTGTGCTGCTCAGCATTTTGCTCTTGGAGTTGGTTCCTGGGAGAGTTAAGGCAAAAATCCCAACCAAGAATGAAAGAAAGTAAGGATATACTATGGGAAGGATTTAGCAGGCTGTCAGGAAGGTGGATTTGTTTCTAAGGCACTTTGTGTTCTGGTGCTGCTAATAAGAAATGAAAGCAAAGGCCTGAGCAAGGTGAGGGCAACAGCCAAGTTTGCAGTTTGAGGGGTCAGAAGCCCCCAGATGAATTCTCATTCCTGCGCCTGGTGTCTCCATTCCAGAGCACTTCTCTTCCAGCAGGAGCACCATGGGCAGTGGGCTGAGCCTCTCACTGAGCTCCTGCTGCAGACACACCAGAGTTTCCATCAGAAATGTCTCTGCCAATTCCAGCTTTAGTGCAGTTTGGATTCTTTCTCTGAGGAGACAACAGTGCTGATTTCTTATCTCAGTGCTCATGTACCTAAGTAAAGTCTTTGCCCAAATATCCTGTGACAAAATGGGGCAGTGAGATAACAGATTCCTAACCATGAGCCAAACGTCAGGGAATGGAGACTGGAATGTATTTCTGAATAGTTATTTTAAAACAGGGCATCCAGTTTCATGACATAGTTACTTGGAATTTTTCAGCATCTCAAATACCATTTTCTAAACTCAAAATAATCTTCATTCAGCATTGTCATTCCCATCCAAGATCCTCCTGCTGTATTTAATGCTTTATGCTTACATTATTCATGACTGCTGAAATGCCGCCCGTACATGACATCTTAATTGCAAGGGCAGAAACTTTGTGTGAACTAATTAATAATCCTTGAGTTTCATTTAGCAGAGTTTTCTTTAAAGCATCCATCCATTTAACTGGGCAAAATCACTTAACACTTTACACAAAATCACAACACAAAGGCATGCTGTTCCCTTGGCCAGCTCCTGGCAGTGCCATCCCTCCTGGAATGTACCTGGGCTCTGCAGTGGGAAGGGAGCCCTCCCCCTGCCTCCCTGCATGGCACTGCTGCAGCTCTGAGGGTTTGCCCTCATTGTCAGCTGTCTGCAGAGAATTCCTGCTCTGGGGATGGGGACCGTGACAAGGCTGGATCACATCGTGCAGTCTGTGGCAGGAACCAAGTGATTACTATCAAGAAATCTAATTACTGAGTCATCAAATGTGTGAGATGCCAAAAACTACACGAGGCAGAGTACAAATAGTCTACTCAAGTTTGACATGAGATTCAGAATTTGATTTAAAGGCTTTTTCTTTTTTTTAACAAAAAAAGCCCTATGTTACACTGTCCTTTGCCAAAGTCAATACCAAGTGCAGCAGTCAATTTTCCCAAATGGTTTGCTGAGACATTTAAATAGTTTGACAAAATTATCTAATTCACTTGAAAATGTTCTAACAAAATCTGACCTCATTACCGAATGTATTTATACTGGCTTTATTCAATATGGAGCACATTTTTTCAAATTCTGGAATGAAGTGTATGCTACACTAAAAAAATCTACTTATATTGATATTAATTTAACTAAAAGTGGTTGGCTGAGAAATACTTCAGCATGCAGAAAATGGGCTTGGCATGATCCAGATTAAAATGTATGTATATTTATTTTTTATTTCAGGTAGCAAGAGTTTATTTTAGCATTTCTTGTAGCATTTTCCATGTATAATGTCAAACTGGGTTTCATTCTGCCCATTGCAAAAATAGTCTATTTTGATTTGTAGCAGAGTGAGGACAGAAAAACGGCTTTTACTATTAAATCTTGGGTGAATGTTGCACTTGGCTTGCTTTCCACTATTTTCTTAGCTGTTATTATCCAAGTCATCTAAAAACGTACTTAGTTTCATTTGTAGACCATCTCTGTAAATTGCAATTTAGAATATTCAGTGTGATAAATTATCAGCTTTAATGAAACTGATCTGACTGAAGTTAAGTGACTTTGAGTGGTGGCACCAAGTTTGGGATTTGCACCAGGTTAGTGCAATGGCCCAACAAGGTCACTTTGTAGGAGCTGAACATGATCCCTGTGTGTGTGACTGAGGCTCTCTGTCACTTGTGCTGCTGTGACAAACGGCACTTCTGTTCCCAACAGGAGCTGGGGCACTGACAAATAATGACTTGATTGGGAGGGTGATGTGTCTCCAAGGGAAAGGAAAGTGAAACAATTTTTTTAATATTCCTGTGGTAATTTAGGTTGTTTCTGCTCTGTAAACACACCAGTAAATGAAGAAGTAGTAGGATTAAGACATCTGTGATGGGCAGAGGTGGTGATTAATGAGGACTCTGAGCCAAATCTGGTGAGCCTTTAATATAAAGGATTAGCTCTAAGCAAGGTTAGAGGGAAGGGCTCACACAACTCCCTTTGCCTGGACTTCTCCCCAGCCAACTGCAGCCAGCTCAAACCAGGGGCCAGACCCCCCTGAAGTGACACTGACCCCCACAAAAAATCACAAGAAATGGGATTTAAGAACTATCAAGTGAAAAGAGACATTTTAATCAGGGTGCTTAAACATCAGAGTTTTTGTTTGCTCGCTTCTTAGCACCTGTTATTTCAAATACCACAGGAATACTTCAGTGTAAAGAGTTCTCTGTTAAAAACTTAGTCCTTCACTTCTTTTTATGTGAAGTAACATGAGGCACACAGAGCCTCCCTTCTGCTCTACCAGGGAACACCAGATTTGAAATCCCTGATATTTTTAAGCTTGAAACAAACATGCAGGATAAAATCTTGCCAGTTACACGGGGGAGATTCTTTCCTGTGCTATCTCCTTGAGCTGCCAGGATCCAGGCCAGTGAGAAAAAATACATTTTTGCCCCTAATTCTCATTACTTTAAGAGACAATTAGGTGTCTTAGCCACTTATATCTGATTCTTATTAACCTTGTTTATTGATTAATCTTTTAAATTAGGTTTGTGAGCTGATATAAATCAGTGGACTAGGAATTGACATGCTGTTAGGATCCTTGTAGGAAAGAAACTTTTACTCTCTAGAAGTACTTTGGAAAACTAAATACCTGCACAGCTTTTCTAACAGACCAAGGAGATCCATCCCTCATTCTCTGTGGATTCCACTGGAGAATACTCTTCATTTATAACAGAATATACAAGTCAGTGGTTTAGTCTTCCCTTCAAAAGCACTAAAACCAGTAACAAAAAACAGATACCTCTGACAGCTGAAAACATTTTCAATGGAGGAAGCCAAGAACCCTTCATAATTTATCTCAGTGTTATGGATCTGAGCACGCAAAAGGGGCATCAGTACATCTGTCCAGAAAGAACAATGTACAGGTGCTGCACTGGGCCCCAACAAACAAAGAAAATCAGTAATTAAAAGCATCTGCTTCCAAATCCCAAGTCATTTATATCCTTGGAGAAAATGTGATCAGAATTCATTCATAATCATGTCCAGATAGGCTTATACAGGTTCCCCCCTCCCCTTAAAGCAAAATTAGCATGGGCTTACTTCAACAGCAACACAGGTTAAGGATAACCTGGTGTGGGATCCTGGGGTAAACACCGTTTGTCCATCAGCAGAAATAGGTGGGCAAGTGTTGCATTTGAGTTTCTGAGAGGGCTGCACTGACACTCAGGATCCTGGGAGCCTCCACCAGTGCCTCTCAAAGTAAGGCAGAGGTGCCTGCCCAGAGGAGACACTGTAAGGAAAACCGAGTGAGAAATCAGAGAGTTACAGGAGAAGGTGGGAGGTTAAAGGAGATAGTCAGAGTAATTCAGAAAGCATTTAAGATTAATTCAGCCAGAGCTCTTCTGCATTACATTAATGATTTTAGCCATTACTCGATTTATCTGTAGTTAAATTTACACTAAACATCTGTAAAGCTTTTTTTCTCTTTTTTTTGTCCAAATTTTGTTTGTTTTTAAGCAAAACTGCTGCAGTTTGATGCAAACCATATATACCAAACACAGGAGTTTATCATGGTGTAACAAATAATGAAGCTATTTTAACATCTCCCACTGTTGGGTAGTGTGTTCTACCTGGCAGACCTGAAGACAGCAGACGTCAGGACCTGTGCAGAACCCACCTGGAAGCATCTTGCTGCCTGTCTGCCAGAGAATAATGACCTTAAATGACTGACCTAAGATAGATCAGTCAAGCATGCAGCACATGCCAGATAATCTGGAGTAGACAGTCTCTGTGTTTGATTACATGTCTTTCTAATTCACTTCCTGGCAATCACTTGAACTTAAGGCACTGCCCTTTATTTAAATACGCTTTTATATTTCTTTGACCCTATTAATGAGGCTTTTCTTTTACTCCAAAATACTTTTTCCTGCTAGATTGTGAGCTAGAATAATTTTTTTGAAATCTCCCTCATATAGTGACTTCTGCTGTAAAGATTCATCAGCTTCATTTCAGGGGTTATTAAACAAACCCTTATAAATACAAACATCCTTGGAATGGCACAGTTGCCATAATGATCCTGTGAGGAACTGCTCTGCAGAAGTTGCACATCTCAGGTCAGAACAATTGTAGAGATACTCATTTGACACAGAGTAAGTGTGCTTGTGTGCTTTGTGAGCTTGTGGAGATGATGACGTGTGTGACAAACACTGAGTTATGTTCTATACCCACTCAGATGTGCACATGTGTTTGGTAGAGCAGACAAGGGAGTATTTCAGTATTTCGGGAAGCTCCTCTGGCCCAAGAGCAGTCCCACACAGAAAACCCCTGAGTGAACCAGGAGAGGACTCTTAGGGCTCCTTTGTGATTCTGAACATGAAATTGATTTCATATCACTGTTACTGGTATCACTAAAAATACTCTAAAGCAGTTAAATGACGCTTCAGTCACATGAAAGTTCCTGAGGAGTTCTCCATATTTTATGAAGCCCTTCTTACTCCTTAGAGCTGAGCAGCTCCTGCACTTGTGGACTTGGCTCAGTGTGGGTGAGTGAGGGTGCAGAACTGGATCCAGTTAATCCAAGGCAGCATTTTGAGTGAAAATTAGTATTTTGTATTTGTCTAAAAGCCAGAAGGCTGCCCTTGCCTTGGCAGTGCTTTCAGGATGTCACATGTGGGTGTCACAGGCTGCAGCTGCAGCAGAGCAGGGACAGAGCCTCTGGCCATGCTCAAGGGGAAACCAGAGTCAAGGTGTTGTACCTTGGAGTGCCTTGTGGTACCCTGGAGCCACAGCCCCGTGTCACAGCCCTGGGACTTGGGGGCTCATTGTTTATAGGAAAAGGTAAGAAATGCAATGATGCCCAGCAAGGTGATCTGTGTTGAAGGATTTATTATATATCAGGGAGGGGGGAAGAGGAGAAAGGGAAAGAGGGAGAGAAGGAAAAGATTCCTTGCATTCCAGAAATGTAGCCAGAGGCACCTGGCAGTGATTAGTGCAAAGGTTCACCAAACTTCAGATAGAGTCTGTCTTACAGAAAAGTCCAAACGAGTGAACGGTGTAACTGTTTCCTGAGCATGTGCTGACAGAAATTCCCGTAGGGCAAGACCCAGAACAGAAACACGTGGCCAGAGATTGGGCTCTATCCAGGGACCTGATTAGCAGAGCTTTACACATCATTTTTAATATTATGGGAAGAGATGAAAATCCGTGTTAACTTTTTTTCCCATTAAAAAAAAATAATCTCCTGGTCCTGGAACTGAATTGGACTTTCTCACAATATCAGTGACTATGATGCTTGGGGGAGAGATTTTATGAATGAACTGATTGGAGCGCTGGGTTTTATGGGAGAACCTCTTCTCATGGAAACTCTCAGTTCCTGGAAGTGGCTACAGTGCTGCACTTCAGATAAAATGTGGAGCTGCTTTGGTTTGTGCTTCTTACTCTGGTGCTTTATTTGCTATTTTTCTTTATGTTAATCTGAGTTAAATAATGATTCTCAAGTCACGATTGTTCAATCTGGCCATACTCCTGTACATGGAACTGCTACAGAATGGCCTCATAACCCAAAATATACAAAAAATTATTTGACATAAAGGACAGATGTTTTTCAGCCTGGATTTGGTCCCGTTTCCACTGAACTTAATGGGATATGGGTTGAGGTTCTTTGTCTGGCTGAGGAATCTGCCAATCAAGCCATCACACCATTAAAAAAAAACAAACCCAGACAGTTTTCATATTGGAAACATCCCCATCTTACATATTTCCATTTGCAGTTATACTTCATTCCTATTTATAATTCAAAAATCTTATTTTAAATTCATTTTTATTATTTTTCAATTTTCAGTTCCACTCAGTATTTACTAAGTATACCCTATGTAGTGTTTGGCAATCAAGGTCTAGTTAAGCCTCTGATCTTAAAGAAGCTTTATAATTTCTTATTCTGTTAATTTGTCCTGGAACTGGTATTGAACAAAGACTGAAGCAGAGGGGTAATCTGTTTCTTCCTCAGACCAAGCACTGTGGATATGTAGAAAACACCTATCCAGGCATTGTGATGGAGATCTCAGAACAATCCATGTCCACCTGTATTTATTTTTTGGTTCTTTATGTTGCACTGATATTGGAACAGGACATTTGGTGTGCATTGGGAGAGTACAGAGATCCTTAAACACTCCTGCATGCCTGGGGAGGCTGAGAGTGCAGCCAGGATCAATAATTCTAAAGCAAATTCATGGTGCTTGTAGCCTTTAGGTGTGTTTTCTGTAGGTCACTGCTGGCTCATGACATACACAGGCAGCTCCCTCACACAGGCCTTACTTAGAATTTAATATAAAATTCCACCATCCAAAATTTATTGGTAAAGCATGATCACAAGAAAGTTTATAAAAAGTTTCAGTGGGATTTCTGGTTGAGATTCCTAGGGTATGCCCTTAGAAAGTGAGAGGAAGATCAATCTTTTCTATGTTTTGACTTTTAATTTTCCCTTTTAAAAGTCCCTCTGTTAGGACCAAGATTTCCGAGTATTTCCATTGATGTGACAAATGCTTTCCAGCAGAGCTGAGGAACTGGTTTGTTGTCCATGACTGCCGCTTGGTTTCATGGTTCTTTGTGGGTGGAATCCCATTGACTGCAGGAGTTCCTGTGGGAAGGGCTGTGGAGCTGGGCCTTTCCAGGCAGTGTTGGTGCAGAGATGTGCACAGTGCCACGGCCAAGGTGGTTACTGAGTTAGGCTCAGTTATTCCCAAAGTTTCCTTTTGGTTGTGTGTGTGAATCACATAGAATTTTTCTGAGTAGTCCTTTTCCTTGATTGCCTGCTGATGCCTCCTCAGAGGAAGTGTTGGCTCTGCAATCCCACCTGGAATCCCAGCTCCCTCAGACAGGAATTCCATCTCCAGCACCATCCTCCAGTGGTGCTCCAGGGGGAACTGGAAAAGGCCCCAGGAAGGCCCCAGGACGTGGTCAGTCACCCTGAGCTGTGGTGAGTGAAGAGAGCAGAATTCCTCTCCTCCTCCACGGGCGATCACTTTACATCCTGAAGCACAAGATGTGATTACCCCTAGCTTAGCATGGAAATGTTGGTTTTGGCCATTAAATTACTCAGTCCCTTGGTAAAAAAATAGGTATTTGGTTTGATTCTGTGGCTCCTGTGGCTGTGAATGGCACAGGCCAGGGCATGCTGTGTGAGCAAAATGTTCCTTTTGTTTCCAGCCAAGCTCCTTCTCTCCGTGGTGCGTGTCCTGTTGCTCCTGTGTCTTGGACAGGGTGGAGAGGAGGCTCCCCCATCACACCCTTGTATGGCCCTCAACAGAAATATTCCATAGAGCCAGGAGCCCTCAAATGTAATGAATTAAGGAAGGATACGGATTTTTTTTCATGCCTGTGAGAGTATTTATATCTCTTTATATACAGCTATATATAGGCACAGATATATATTAAAAGGCCCCAAAGGACCTGCAAATTCACTGAATTATGCAAGTTACAATTAAGGTAAAATATATGGTATATATTTATTATTACTTTCCAAACCAAAGCAAACTGTGGTTGTAGTACAGTATTAACAGGAAATGTGCAGGCTATTAGTTATTGAAACACACATGCCTGAGCTGCTGCCTGGGAATTTTAGTGTATCCAGCTGAGTTCCTGCTGTAAGTCTTTCAGTGTTTCATCTTCCACACAGAAGGCATCACCTTTTACGCTCTAATGCATAATCTGTTTAATTTGTATCAGGAATGATTCCTTCTCTTTTAACAACTGGAGTATCACAGCAACCAAATTAGTAGGCAGATACTCAGGAGAGAATTAAAAACACAGCACTGGAGCCTGGACAGTTTGGCTGATGAAAATCTCCCCTTGAGTGTGCCAGAGCACATTCACACATGCACACACACACACACAGTAATATTTTAGGGACCAGCTTGAGCCATAGGGATTGTGATGAATATTTTAAGGACACAGATCTCCATGTTGGCCACTTCTGTGAACATAGCCAGATTTTTCTGCTGAGCAAAATTCTTCCCTAGCTGAAAACTGTGCCTTAACTTCCAGGAAATACACGAAATTCCTTCTTGGGAGAGCTCGAGCAGAACGTAGCAGATTTGTATGGTGAACTGCTCAGCTCTGTGAAACTCTCCTGATGCAGAGGAGGCAGCGATGCTCAAGTGTTCCCCGGAGCTGTCAGGGTTTCAGCTCAGGTCCCTGCTCCTAGGATACAGCTGCCCACAGCCAGCAATGTTTGCTGAGCTCCAGCACCGGGGCAGCCGTGCCCGGCGGGAGCAGCGAGCTGGCAGCTCCACACACTGCTCAGCATTCCCAGCTGGAGCAGGGCCTGCACCCCTCTGGCCGAACACTCATCTCAAAGGTTTCGAGGCACAAACCCTGTTAAGCTCACACACAGGAAAAACAGGAATGCAAGAGTGTGAGTGGGGACAAGCATTGCTTTAAAAGTAACAATAAAAACTTAAATTCTTCTCCCATGGTTAAGATTTAAGTAGCCTCTGGGAGTAGTTAAACTGGGTAGGGAAGCTGGGATGTTCGGTATTCCCACAGCTGGATACCTAAGTGTACCATTTTTGTTCGACAAAGCAGCATGATTGCATAGAATTTAGAAACACGATGGCCCATCCTAACAAAGCACTCGGAGCAGCCCGGCAGGTCTCTATGGGGTGCTGTGTTTCCCAGCAGTAGCCGGGACAAGACATTCCAAGAGCAGGCAGAGGAAACCCAACACAGGCAGTTGCAGAGGACTCGCTCCCCAGCAGCATTTCCCTCCCCTATTCACAGTGGTTTCTGGCTCATCCCGGCACTGGTTTCTGGCTCATCCCGGCATTGGAGTTTTTAGTACATCTTTTGTTTCTCTTTTAAAAGTGTGTGTGGTCATTACCCATATAAATGTCACTATCATGAGCCCTTTAGCTATTATCTTTCCAACGAAAACAACTGCAATCTTTTTAATCTCCTTTCAGATAGAAGCATTTCCAGGCCTCTAAGAGCGCTGCTGGCGGGTGCAGGACGATGTCCCTGTGGCTGTGTGCCGGAGCAGGGGCTGGTGGTGGGCTCCAGGGAGCGTTTGGTCCCTGAGCTGGGCAGAGCACAGGGGACCCGGCATCCCCCTGTGTCCCTTTTTGGCACCTCTGCAGCCCCAGGCCTTTTCCAAACCAGAACAAACAGGATATTTTCCCTCCTTACATGTTGGCTCCTTTAATTTGACAGTAGCCCTCTTTATTTTACATATTACTGATCAGCACTTACTGGAGAGAGTATCTTTCTCACAAAAGAAAATTGTTTTCTGTGACAGTGTTCACAGGGGTCCGAGGATGAGGGCAGAGATGAGGATCTGACTCCATGTTTCAGAAGGCTTGATTTATTATTTTATGATATATTAAAACTGTACTAAAAGAATAGAAGAAAGGTTTTCATCAGAAGGCTGGCTAAGAATAGAAAATTAATCATAACTAAAGTTTATGTCGGACAGAGAGTCTGAGTCAGCTGGGCTGTGATTTGCCATTAATTAGAAACAACCACATGAGCCCAATCCCAGATGCACCTGTTGCATCCCACAGCAGCAGATAACCATTGTTTACACTTTGTTCCTGAGGCCTCTCAGCTTCTCAGGAGGAAAAATCGTAAGGAAAGGATTTTTCAGAAAATATGTCTGTGAGAGTTTTCTAGTTCTTGCTATTTAACTTGAAAATACCCTTGCCTTCACCCATTTAACAACACTAGTTTAATTCCTCAGTTTAGTTTGGGGAGATTTAGTCTTCGTAGTTTGTATTATAGGTCTTTCTTCCTTGTTTTGGGAGATGGAATTATCTGAGCATAGGATGGGCTTGGATTGGTTGATTTAAACCCCTTATAATATTTACAGTGTCACTGTGACAGCATTTGGCAGCCTTCCTGTGCCTCTCATGTTAAATTTGGTTAAGCTGTTGTCGCCATTTATTCACAGTTCCCCTCTGTTTACCTCTTGCACACTCTCATGTAGTGCTTAGCCCTTACTGGAGCACAGCCTCGCTCCCAGGGTCAGTCCAATTGCTCCAAGAAGCCATCCTGTGAAATGATGCTTTATGATGTTTGAACAGCTTGTGCAGGGGTAGAAGAAGACACCAGTGAGAGATTGGCGTTTTTATTTAGTTAATTTTTGTCTGCCTCCAACAGTTTGTGCTCAGTATTTTTTTCCAGCTCGGTGGCATCTATTAAAACCTGCAGAGGTTTTATTTTTCTTCCTCGGGTTCTGTAGCTGGGAAGTTTCCACAGGGTGGCTCTCAGAGAGTGAGGTGGATTTTATGGCATCTGAAGGTTCTGGTGCTGCTCAGAGAGGTCCTTCTTAGTTCAGCAAAAGCTCTGGAGGCAGCAGAGAGGCTATTGAGAGCTCCCCACGCTGCCTGTGCTGTTTGACAGGGCACCACTGGGCTGTGGAGCACAGGGCCCCTTGTCACAGCTGTAGGAGATCCACTCTTTGCTCATCTGCAGAGTGAAACTAATGCTTTTCTTTGTCTTGGCTGCAGCTTGACCCTGTCACAGCTATGAAGGCAGGCTTAAACAATTCACTTGCATTTACCCATTCTAGATACATTTTCCATGTCTGTTTCTAGACGTGTATCTCAGCTCACAAAGTTCTAAATCAATGGAGATGTGTTTCAGTTGCTCACTGAGGAGTGCTGTCATTTTGATCTGGCAATTATGGCAAGTGCAGGAAGTCAGGGTGAAGGAACAGAATTCCTTGTCTAACTCCCTTGCCTTCCAGCAAATATCTGAAGGTAGCACTGCATTGTTGTTCTTTTTTCAATATAATTTGTACCCGCAAAACAGACTTCTCTATAGTTTGGCCATTATGGAAATAGTTCATACAAGTATTTCATTTTGCCATATTATGATGTGATATGTGAAGTTTTTCTGTATTTTCTTTTTCTAGGCTTGCTCCCAACATAATCTCTCCACTTGTCAGCCCCCTGAAAGCTTTAGTTCCACCTTCCCTCTTGCAGAAACACGGCTCTCCATCATCCCACAGCCAGTCACCCAACGGGCAGCAGTTTTCTGGGATACCAAATACACCCTACGCCCCATTTCCCAACCAGTCCGTACAGCAGGGATCTCAAGGTAACTCTTCCCTCTTTTTTTTTTTTTTTGCAGCTTTTCTAATTTCTAGCTGGAGAGAAAGAATTTATTTTGCTTTTTCATATTTGGCTAATAGTGTCAGCATTTCAGTGGGAACACCAGTTTTAAACTGGATTGATGTACATACAGATGGAAATTTTAAGACAGGTCTATGCTGTGATATGTCATCATAATGGGGAAAGCTGTCCCAAGAGCAGATTTATTGCATTTATTCAGGTGCTTCAGTAGAAGGCTGCTGGCCGTGCACCTCCCCTGACTGGTTATCCAGCCTGGAGTGACCCTGCAAGAGCCATCCAGTCCCAGAACACATGGGCTGAGGCGCACCTTGGCAGCGTCCTGCTCCATCCACTCATAGCGATGCACAAGTCATGGAATTAGACAAAGAAAGCAAACATTTTTTTTCATTTATTATTTGGAAATTTGGCTTGTTTTACATTACATAGCAACATGTAAATGCACTCTGTACAACTGTAGAGTGCCTGTGGGATTCAAGGACAGGAATGGGAACAGTAAGCAGCTGTCCCACAGCTTAATTTAAAACATTTTTTGTTCTAAATTACTCAGCCTTTTTAATTGCGAGCTTACATACCTATTCTGGAGTTCTGCTGTGGGAACTAATTAATGTGCCTGAAATTTTTGAGGCACAAATTAGCAAGAGATATTATTATCACAGATTCTTCCAGTAACAGGAGCTTGCATATTTCAGAAATCTGTTATGCAAACCAGATGGTGAGCTGCTAAAATGTGGTAAATATTCCCAATAAAGAAGTGTGCAGGACATCTGTCTGCTTGCAAGAGCCTGAGCACAAACCCCTGAGCAGCTCCCAGCTGGGATGGGGTTGGGTATCCCAGCAGTTCCCTCTGCCCCTCGTTCTCTGAGCAGTGTTTTTGCTCTTTGCTTGGAAAGGCTTAGTCTGAAAAGTTAAAGCGTATTATATTTAATGATTTGTGCTGAAGGAAAAACTAACTCAACCTGATGCTCAACAGATTATTCAATTTAAAAAGATTAACTCTGTAAGGGAGAAGTGGCAGATTTATGATAGCATATAATGATATATGATTATGTTGCTATAATGAGCTAAATAACTACAAGCCACAAGAGGAAAGTTTAGCAGCTCATTACTACGGCAGAAACAAATGCATAGACAGAACAAGTTTTGAACCACTTAAATAAATTGACTTTATTCCTTAAGAAAACCACATTTCCTTTTGAATGAATTGTTGCTTTCTAAGTGTTATGTCATGTGGTTTTGAAAAAGCAATAATTTTCCACTTTGGTCAAATGTTGAAGTATTATTATAAATTAATTATGGAAATGGTCATTCCAAAATCAGTTTTGATTAGCAGCCTTTGAAACCAATTATCTGTAACCTGTACTTAGGTGTACTTGCTCTACTTTTTTTTTCTTTTTGTCTCTCAGTTCATTAATAGCACATTTTCTAATGGAATCTATAATAATTTGGGGGTTTTGAATTTTTGCCAAAAAAAGGTACACCACATAAACTCAGTGTAGAACCAGGCATCTGTACAGAAGCACATAAAGAGTGTGGATGTGGAATTTTTAGGAGATGGCAGCTTCATCAGGCTGGTAGCAAAAATATTGATAATGAAAGAACAAGCTGACATTATTTATATGTTTTAACCTAGCTGCAGTAAGATCACATGGAAATCATTACATGCTGAAAGAATTTGGCAGGCAATGGAATCCTGTAGTTATTTATACCTGACATGATTTCTTGTCAGAAATTTTATGGAATTTGAAAAGCTGAGATTTATTTGCAAATACATGTAAATGACATGACATAACAAGATGGCATTTAATAGCCATATTCCAATTATTTGCTCATTACATCATTTGTTTTAAAGCTGCTTGAAGTTTTCTAGGCTGTGCCTTAGAGAAGCAGAGGCAGCCAGTGCACTGTGTGAAGTGGCTAAGTGCAGCTTTTCTGCCACAAATTATTTCAAAGCAAAACTTTAACTAAATGTTATGTTTGGAACTCACTTTATTCCTTTATGAACTGTTATATTTCTACATCTACTGTACATAAAACATTTAACAGTGATCATTTAAACTGACAGGGCATTTAGTAAATTCTTCACTTGAAAATAACCTCAGAAAATTCTTGATTTAAATCAAAACTGAAGGAAAACCTGAAATCCATGTGGCAAAAAAAATATTGGTGAAACACTTATTGCCAAGTTGGTACTACAGATTTGCACTCTAGAAGGAGCAGGGATGTCTGCACTGGACCAGCCTTCTTGCTTACTTTGTATTTTAACCCCTGAAGGGAGTCTTTTTTAAGAACTTGTAAAAAATGCTCCCTGTTTAGTTTAATCAACCATATGTGGTTGTTAATGCAGTGCTTGGTTATAGGATTTTAATCATATTTTAATTCCTCATATTTTCTCTGTGAAGCATTTAAAGAAATGTAAAGGAACCACAACTAAATGCAGTGAACCCAAAGGGTCAGAAATCCCATTTTTAGTGTGATGCTTTGTTTTATCTGACTTGTGTTCCTGCTGCACCCTTTCCCTTCTTCATTCCATGTATTTTCTTTAGTTTCATACCTGCATTTATCCCACCTTGCAGGCAGGTTAGAACAGGGAAGGTGCATTTCTCTGTATTTCTCTGTGAAGCACTTGGCAGAAATCAGCTCCTGGTGAAGTCAGCAGTGCAGTAGCACCAGGATTTTCCTACACCCCCCTCACCACTGGGTGGTTCCAGGAACACTTTTCCCTCTGCCTTCTCAGATTATCTCACAGTGCTGCTGGGGGATAAACTGTGATCCAAAAGAGGATTTCATTGCTCATGGCAGTTCTTTTCCAGACTGATTCTGAGGCAGTTCTCTGCTTCAGGTATTTCCAGACAGTGTAACTTGAAACACTTCAAAATAACCTTTCCCCCAGGTCTTGGGAAAACCCTGGATCCGACTAGTTTCAATCCAGTTCTGTCATGCTTGGCTGCTCTCTGCTTTTCTAAGCCACTGTGCCAGCTCTGTAGATCATGAAGATTTTTAATTGATGTAACAAAGGCAAGCCTGGGAGCACAAGGGAAGGACAGCAGTTACAGGGACAGAGAAAATACACGTCATGCCTTCCCTGGAAGTGATGTCTGTAGCAGACATTCTGGAAAAGGCTCTTTTTTTGTTTTTTTTTCTCTAGCAATGCATCTAGGTGTTCTCTGCAACCAGTTGAGCCTCCCTTGAAGACAAGTGTCTCTTTTTTCCACTGCTCATCTCAAAAGGATGTATTTTTAGAAGCCTTACAGCAAGGAGTTTGTTTTGTAAACAGAAAGGATAAGTATCAAGGCCAATCAATAACTCACTGTACCTAAAACCACATCAAAAGAGGGCTGTGCTACCCTCTCATAAGAGCTCCTTGGTTCTTTGAGCCAGGCTCTCCAGGCAGTAAATAGAGGTGGCTGGCTGTTTGTTCCAAGAAGGACATGCATCATTTAATGCTCAGCTTTCCACATTTTTGGGCTGCCTTTGCCATAGCAGCAAATATGAGCAGCCTTGGTACAGAGTGAGTAGTGTCTTTATCTAAGAGTCATCCATTAGGACTTCCCTAATTGTGGACATCAGCAATTTAGGTATTTTGTAGTGGATCATACATTCTCAAGAAATTAAGCGTCTAATCCTTGCAGATTCTGCCAAAGCACATTTTAAACTGGGAAGTTTCAGAGCAAATCTTTCACCACTCAATGAGTTGATTACATTTCTACTCAAGGATTGCCTCACTTGGCCTTATTTATTGCTAACTTAGGAGATACGAAGTGACCAGACCCCGAGCTTTGCCTGGTATTGTCTGCTGGGTCAGACTTGGGGAGTAGAGGGAGAACACAGAGCAGTGTGGGGGATCTTACTGAACAGGAGAGAGCTTGCACACTGCAGGAATTGTAAGGGTGTTCAAGCTCACAATTCACCCCATATAGCCCCAGCTGCTCTGGGGACAGGCACAGGGTTTAATTTCTGAACAAACAGACTGGAGAGCAGCACAGGCAGCCCAGCAGGGCGGGTCTCTGCAGTGAGTGGGGCCGAGCTGTCAGCTGGAAACGGGGAAACGTGGCTGGGACTGGGATTCACTGAACTGCCCTGAGCTTCTGCAGGAGTTCCTGAGGAAATGTTTCACTCTCTGTAAGACTGAGAGAAGAAACACAACAACTCTTTATTTTTTCTGGCAATTAGAGGAAAATCCTGAAGCACGTTCTGCTAGACTTTAAGCTTAATTTGGTTGACTTCAGTTGCATTTAAGGGAAGGAGAATCATTTCAGAGAAGGCAGGAAAAGGGGTAGCTGATAGGAATGTGGAGTTAGTGTGCATTGCACCCAGAATAAGGAAGAGCTTATTGAGGCAAGAGGAAAGAAGAGAATTAAATCAGGCCATGGTTGGTTTAAATATTGTGACGTACTTTGAGATCATCCACCTGGGAACAAATTACAATTTTTTAGGATGTTGGAACAACTTATAAATTGCAAAATTCCTTCCTCAGCAATTCATTTGTCCTTTACTGTTAAATGTCTTCTTTTGTTGTCTACAACTCATTCACAATTTCTGATGGCAAAACCAGAACTGTGGGGTGCTGATAATACAATACTTGGGGAAAAACCCCAGGATCTAAGAATGTTGGGTACCTGGAGGATGGAAGTCAAACATGCCCCAAAAGCAGAATGACTGAGGCAAGCAGAGACCATACAGATCTATCTCAGCACTTTGCAGAAGCAGAAGAGCCTCTGGTTGAACTCAGTCTTCACCTGACAACTATCTGGAGTCAGTCCTGCACTTCTAGGTCATTACCTGCACACTGTGGTCCCCTGGCTCCAGTGAAAGGGGTTTTATTTGAATCAAGAACAGTCTGGGAAAGAAGTTTGAGGAACCTCTGAAGGTGTTTTGGACAAACAGCGCTGTCTCCAGCAGTGCACAGCACACACTGCATGGCAAAAGACTTTACTGAACTGAAAACAAAGCAGAGCTGTTTATTTAAGTAGTGTCTTTAAATTAACAGTGATTCATTACAGAGACATTCCCTTAGGAGCTGAGCATCCTGGACCTGATCCAGCGAAGGGGTCACTACTTACCTTGGATCCAAGGGTGCTGCTGACTGTGTTCAGCTGAAATGAAATGAGCCCATCCTTGAGATTTTTGCTTGATGGGGATCATAGTCCACAGCACCTTGTGGGATGAGTCTGATGCAGCTCTTCTGTAACTGCACTTTACAGAACAGGATGATCATTTTTCCAAAGTTAAAACTGAGGAACTAAACCCCCCAACAGTAATGAAATGCTGTGACAGAAGTGGAGGTAGTAGCACTGCAGGATTGAATTGTGTGCAATATCTGCTTTCAGGTTACCAAGGCAGCTTTCACTCCATACAGAACTGTTTCCACTACGGAGATTGCTACAGAACAATGGACCAATCTGTCAGCAGTGATGTGCTCACAGGGGAATCCCATTGCTTCAATCCTCTGAGGCAGAATGGCTATCACATACTCAATGCACCTTTAGCTTCAACAGGTAATTTATTCCACCTATAAGGAATTATTCATATGATATTTATAGCAGGAGGAGCAAAAAACACATTTTATTTTCAATGTTTTGAAAAAAAACATGTTTGTATAAAAAATAGCCCTGAAATTAATTTTCATCTATAAAAAACCCAGAAGGAAAGCAAATTGTTTTTTTAAATCCTGCTGTATTTGACTGATAGACAAAGTCTCTTCCATTGTGCTGGATGCCATAGGCAACACCCACCTTCAGGAGAGCTGACAAGGCACTGCCTACATTTTTGTGTGGTCTGTTCATTGCACATTTCTGGTGTGCTCAGGAAGGCTTTTATAATCAGGTCAAAGTTATAATGGCTGCATTACTGTAGTACTTCAGTATTTTAGTATTCTTTTTTTTTCCATCTTTAAAATTAATAATTGACAGAATTGCTGAAATCAAACAAAACATGAGTGTTGTCAGAGCCATAAAGCACAACCATTTGCTGCAATCTTTACTTACATATCTGCAAGAAAGTTCTCTTCATGTCTGCGCTCAGGAGGGCACCTCGGTTAAGGGCAATACTGAAAACATATGTTTAAGTGCTTTTTGAATTGGGGCCTGAGTCAGACCACAAAATTAGAGTTGACTTTCCTGTTTGTTTTGTATTAACGGAGACTCTGTTCAGAGCAAGTGTGCACGCATTTGTCTGCTGTTCCATTCTGGGAAGTGCATGCATCAGTAACCAACACAAGGGAAACATTTAAGATGAAGTTTCAACTTCAACTTTGAATTCTTTAGTGCTACTCATAAGTTTGATATTACTAAAACATAGGGTTTTTTCATGTTAACATCAAATTTCAAGCTTAGATTGACAGCCTGCAAGATTTAAAGAACAGACTAAATAAACTTTCCAAAAGAAATTGTAGCAGTAAAGAATAATACTGTGGCAAGACACCAACTTCAACAACAGTTGATTTTTCTGTCTGGGCCTAAACTATCATGAAATGTTTCTGTTTAGTATTTTTGTTTTTAGAGTGGTTATTGAGGCATGCAAATACTTAAAAGGCTGAAACATAAACATGTATGAAATATATATATATCTCATCTCATCTTTTAGTGTGTAAAATAGAACCATTCAGGTTTTCAAGATTCATCAAGGCTATGCATTAATTTTTTTCAGGCTTTTATAGCAGCATTAATATTAAATGAGATCTCATCTCACAGGAATGCCCAATGTGACTGGCAAACAGCTGTTCCATGAATCACATTAACAGTCAATAAATTTTTATTTTCTGTTCAGGACTTTGGATAGTTTACTCTATCTGGAATCTAATAATGATTTCTGGGGTGTATGCTTATCTTGGGTTTTATCCATCTGTGGTTCTGTATCCACCCTGTATACAGGCTCATCAAATAGAAATTAACATAACATAAACACTCACAAAACTTATCAAAATACTGGTCACTCCACTTGGCCCGACACAGATAAACATGCTGAGGTCATCCTCCAGAACCTCTGGACATTCACTGTGTGCCAGATTTCTGCAGACAGCAGAATTTGACCTGTAAACCAACAGTAAATTAATAAGTCATAGGAAAATGCAGAAATGTAAGTAAGTAGAGAATTTGATCTCAAATAATAAAAACACACATAACAGTAAAATAGCCACAATGAAGTGGACAGGTTTTCCTGCAGTGACATGAACATGTGCACATGTGGGCCTTGACTGGCCAGTTGCAAAAGCAGGCTACAGTGGGTCATAACAGGAAATTTTCATGTCCTTTGCATAGGCAGTAAATGCTGTAGCATTTGGTAGAATGGCAAACCTGCTCATTTGCACAGGGGTGTGCAGCTCAGGAGGTTTGTAATAGCTGTGGAAGTTTGGCAATATGAAAGAAGGACAGAGAAATTCTCCCCTACTGCCGTGGCTTTCTGGTAGCCTGGCAAGCAGCAGCCAGCTTGGGCTGGTGGGTTTTGGTGGGCTGAGGTTCACAGCTCTTTCCATATGTGCTGTGAGCCTGACCTGCCCCAGCCAAGCTTCCTCAGACCTGCACTATGCAGAGAGCCAATAAATGTAGGATCCAGATTTCTTCTGCATCTTAAGAGCAGCTGGGAGACACATGGAATATTTTTTTCAAAGTGCTATTAAAAGGAAAAACCCAAACCAAGAGGACTGCATCACTTCTAGTGCACACTTAGTAGGATCATTGCCCACTCATTGTTTTGATGTCCTGTTCAGATAATGACTGAGTCCCAAGAGAGCCGTGCTCAGCTTCTTGCACTTCACTTGCAAGTGCACAGCTTTGCCCAGAAATGAATGGGAGCACCAGCCACGATGACACAAACACCCCCTGAAAACTGAGCCTCTCCTGGCAAGGCTTTGATGCTGAGCACTACTGTCCTTCCATTAATGCTGTGCTGTGGGCCCCCAGGCTGTGCTTCCCTCCTCTCATGCACCATGGCACTAACTCGTGTCCGTGTCCTTGTCCCTCCTCCAGGCTACGAGGGGATCTCTGAAGCCCAGTGTGTAGCTGAAGACATAGTCTCCAATGGAACGGATGAAAATGGATTCTTCCAGAACAGTGCCTTTGATCACTGCTTGAATCACATTCCTTCCATCTACACAGATACCTAAGAGCAGTGCTGGCCTTGTTTCCTTTATTATACCTATAACTGCGTATGTAATAACAAAGGTGTTGTTCAGTACTTTTATTTAGTCTGTATCCCTATATGTGCTCATTTAAATGAACACCTCACATTTACCAAACCATTTTATACATGAATAGTCTGTATAAGATAATATTGGAACCTGTTCCTTTGCTGTGGCACTTTGAAATTCATGCTTTAAGGGAATGAGGAGCATTTCAAGCAGCTTGTTTTGTAAGTTCTCTCAGTAAAGTGTAAATGTAAGTTATATAATAAACTTGTAAAGAAGATGTTTTCCTTCCTGGAAAGTATGCTTCAATTTGAGAATGTTGTTCCCTTTAATCAGTTTTCATTTAACTTGTTGGTTCGGTCTTCCCTTTTTTCTTTTTTTTTTAACTAAAAAGATTTTTTTAATCAGAGACCTCATGTATATAAAGATCTACATTTGCTCAGCTGGTTTTGTATTTCAGTTTTACAAGAAAGCATTAAAAACTGGAAACAAGTGTGCTGTCATTTCTTAACACCACTGGGCTCCCTGCTACTGCATTTTTAACATGAGAGGGATTTTAACAAAGCAGCGACATCTCAGTCACTGTGACATCAGAACAGCCCACGTGTATGTGAGGAAAACCAAGGGGCTTCCAGTGCAACAGGGTCCCCTGCAGTGGTTTGGTTCGCTGTCACTGTGGCTGCACTTCCCAGCACAGTGAGGATTCCTGGGAGGGACACGTCCTGCGCAGGGCCAGGTGCCCCAGTGTGTGCCCAGCAGGTCTGTCAGAGCTGAGCTCCTGAAGTGTCCCACAGCGCTCCAGGAGAACAGTCAGGGAAAACTAACTGGGAAAAAAAGTTCTCATTTACAAACCACTGCCAGTTGGGCTTAATAAGGGCTGCCAGACCCTGCACCAACCCATGTCTGTTCACTTACAGAGGCTGCCACACAGGGCACCACTGAAAAGCCCAAGCTGGGCTGAATCCAGTTTGAGGATGGTACTTTCCTTTTTTCATCTCCTCCCTGCCCAGAAATGTGGGACAGGCTCAGGTCCCGCATGTGCCTGTGTCCCAGGACCCCACAGCTTTGCTGATCAGGATCCCTGGTGCCCCTGTGCCTCTCCTCAGCCCCTGCAGCCTCTGCAAACACAGAAATTCCCCCGTGCTGATCCAGGGTAACCACGGAGCCTGCACAGTGCACTTGTTCCTCCAGGGCCTGGTTGCACCTTGTTAGTGCATTTGAAGGGGCCTCTGTATCCAATTTAGCTTTCTGTCCTCCAGAAATTAGAATGAAACTTAGACATTCAGGAAGTTTTAGTCACTACAGAACAGGGTTCCTGGGGCTACATGACCCGACCCCCCCCTTTTAGCAAGGGTTCCTGAATCTCTCAGGCTCCCAAGGACGCCCAGTGCCAGCTGCAAACCCATTAATTGTGGTCAAGCAGCCCTGGCAGCACTGACTCATCATTGCTCTCCTGGAACCCAAATGCAGAAAGGCCCCAAATTGTGCTCTAAGCCTACACACGTGGCTTTGCTTCTGATCATGGTCACATTTGGCTTTCTGTCCTGTTTATTCTGGTGCCTCAGAGTTGGGGTTTTTTTGGTCTCAGACATAAGTGGGCAGAACTCTCTCCCAGAACATTAAATAAGGAGGCAGGTAGCTTAACAACTGCCAAGCAGGAAGAACTGAGGCTTCTGAAGGAAGATTTAGAAAAATATCCAAAGCCCAACAAAGCTGTAATGTCTGAGACAAAAATCAAAATAATTCCTGTGCTGCAATTAGTTGGAAACACAAAAAGGAAATCGTGACTTAAAAACAAGATTAATTCAATTTCCTAAAAATTAAATAAATTCTTCTAAAAACAACTTTTTTTTTTTTTTTGCTAAAAGTATAAACCAACCAATCCTAAACATATTTGATCAATTACAGAAATTCTTATGTCACAACAACCAGGCTGTTCAAAACCACACAATGATTCACAAAGGTTTGGGAAACTTAAAGCATAGCAGCTGGGGTGATGATTTAATTCCACAATCTGTGTGAATCAGGTTTTCTGTAAATTAAAAGGATAGACTCAGAGAAATGCAAAGGCACTTGTTTGAGTCTGTATGGTTTGGAAAGTTATCCATAATAAAGCCAGTAAAATACACAATAGCACAAGTTAATGGTTACTCGTGTGCTGTGTACCTTATTATTTCATTTTATTACATGTAAGTAGGGAAGTATCTCATGTAAGCTTTTCCTAAAGACACAAAGAAAGCTTTCAATGGAATTTATTGCTTGGCAAGTTTCTCATTGTGGTGCTGTAAAAACCCCAACAGCTAATATGTATAATAACTGGGGTAAGGCTTTACATATAATAGTAGAAAATTATTACCCTGTGGAATTAAAATGGAACTGCTGGTTCCAGTTGACTGTCAGATACTTTTTCAATCTAAGCAACAGAATTCAACTAATAAATTACAACAGTCCTTGAAAAATAGCTACAACTCATTTCCCCAGTGAATGCAAACCCCAGTTACCCCTGTGCATGCACTCTGTGTATGCAGGACGCTTTAGGAACAACTGAAATAAGATGACCTTCAGTGGCTGATCAAGCTGGGAGAGAGAAAATTAATTTCAAGTTGACACTGAAACAGCAAAAGCACTTCTCTGCACTCTCCACCAGCTGGGCTGGAAGCCAAACATTCAGCAGGACTTCAAAGCTTTTAATATAATCAAGCTCAGGCTTTTCATTATATAGAAAACCAAAATGCTTGTTCTGTTCCCATCCTGCTGCAGCACCTCACAAGCTCCAGAGTGACGGTCCTGCCGTGCTCCAGAGGGGCCTTTGCAGGTGAGCTGAGGAGATGTGCGCAAGAATCCCAGGAAAACACCTCTGTGATCATCGAGTCCAACGTGTGGCAATTAATGACAAAATAACAGTCCTGCAATGTCCTCAGTGTGATGTGGGGCACGGGAATGGTGCAGCCCCAAGGCTCAGGTGTGCAGCAGGGATGGCCCAGCCTGCTCAGGGCTCGGATGTGCTCCCAGGGACAGGACACAGGCACTGAGGGCATTATTCTCACATCATCATCTCTTCTTATGTGCACACCCAACAGCAGGAACTGCCTGTGGAAAGGCTCCTCTGTTTCTGAGACTGGATACATTTTGGTAAATAAATGGTAAAAGTTGAAAAAGCCAAATTCCAGAGTGCATTAAGAGCACCGGTTTGATACTGCAATAGCTCTGAGTTACGCAAGCAGTGCAAAAAACCCCAGTGCTTAAAACAACAACCAAGTATGTGAAAATAAACAGTGACTGTAAATTGAATTTAAATTGCATAAGAGAAAAAGATTTCAATGGGTTTTGTTATGATCTTATTAAGACCTACGCGATTTTAGTTCAGCTCTCCAGTAATGTATTTGTATTAAATTAGGTCAGTGCAACTGAAGATGAAAAAATAGCCAGCCTATATAATTTAATTCACTGACAGCACAAAGCCATCGGAATATTCCCTCCTGAGATAAGCCCTTCTGAGATCTGCAGAGTTACACTAAAAGCTCCTCTCTGCTTCAGTTTCAAAGCGAACTGCAAACTCCCTGAGGTGATTTGGGAGTCCATGGCCCAGAGTCAGCAGAAGGAGGGCTCCAGCCATAGATTGTCACAGCCTTGCAAGGCCGCCTGTTTCAGCTCCAAGGGCTGAAAACCACTCAGCCATGACAGAATTTTTCTTTAAACCATCGAAACTGTACTAAGTCCCAATCTAGCTAAAGGCCTTATAAGACTGAGCTTTCTACTGGATTCCTACTGAGATGAAATTTGCCCATTCCTTTGGCAAAATTATTTCTGTAGTGGTGGTGAAGCCAGAAGAAAATAAAATAATTCTGGGCAAATACAGATTTTCTGGCCAGTGCCAGTAACTCTCATTCAAAACAAAGTGACTCAACTTTAAAAGTGCATTTCTGTCCCTATGTTATACAGATGTTCTCTTCAATTCATCAAGGACACCAAGAAAAGCATGATGCTAATTTTCAAAACTCTTACAAGTTTAGGCCTTCTTGATTTCAGAATTTCTCCCTCCTTTCTGGGAGTCTGCAACCCTCTGAGTGTGCCTGTGTGGCAGACACTGGAGCAGAATGAGCTGCTGGGCACAAGGACACTGCAGAGACATGGCCTGTGGAGGCTGGCCTGGGACTGGGCTGGGGAGGCAGCACCCTGTGCTGCTTTATCGGAGGATTAGAGCCGTCTCCCCGTGGTTTGGGGTTCCCTTCATTTCAGAAGGGCAGCAGGACACGCCCATCCTCAGAGCAGCGGTAACCGAGAGCCCCAGGGCTGCTCCTCCCCTCCCAGCAGCCGGGATCAGTGCGGGTCAGACTGCAGATCCAGGGTTTCAGGAACTCAGGGAAGGCTCCTTTCCCTTACTCCAGGTGTCCGTGAATGGTCAGACCAGCACCTTGGCTGCCTCTCAGGCACTGGGAAGGAAAAGATGCCTCCAAAGGGAGGCAGACAGTGTCAGTCTGTCCCAGGAAGGTGTTGAGGAGCCACTGTCTCCGCTGATGGACATCAAAATGCAGACAATAAACACCTCCCAGCACAGCTCCTGTGATAAGGAAGGCTGTGCCTGTGCAGAATTCCACATCCTTTCCTGAACATCCAGTGCTCCTCTCTGAAACAGAGCATGCCCCACACAGCAATCTGAGCGAACCTGGAGACCGCTGGGACCACATGAAATCCCTGGAGTTTGCCCTGAGTAAGTGACATTGCTGAATTGCAGTGGGCTGAGGAACAGATTTTTAAAGGTGTCTGAAAACTTAAAAACAAAACAAAACAAAAAAAAAGGACTAAGTGGTTTGGGTTTGTTTGCTTGTTTGTTTTTAACACAACTGCCCTAAACTGCTTTAATTTCATGTCCAGGATTTTTTTTTATTTCTGAGAAATCCTCTCAGGCATCTATTTGCATCTTCAGGGATATTCTTCAAATCTGGGCTATACTGCATGAAGAGTTTTCTTTCCTATCTCTTTGATTCTCTTTGAGAATCACACATTTGCCTAAGGAATTCTCTGTGGAGCTGAAATCTGTTAGGATTATAAATACAGGCTGAGCTGGGAACAGGCACTGGAAACTGCCATGAAGACCATGTACAGAAAACAGTGATTCGAGTCACACAAGATACCTGATACAGCTGGCAGGAAGGCAAAGCTAAACAAATGCAGGTTTACATTTTACTATTTAAAGAATAAAATATTCAACTTGAGTTCCATTAACACCTGTCAGGACTTTGGTACATACTCAAATCCACATTTCTAATTTTACTGCTAAATAATCCCAAACTTGGCAGTTAGAAGGAAAAGTAAAATACCCAGGCTAAACATCTGAAGCAAATTGTAGCTTTCTGGAAGAGCCCTTCTGCTGTATAAATGAAGGTCATATGTATAAATGATTAGAAGCTTAAGGAAATATGTCTTCTGCTTTTCTAAATTGATAACATACATATTGCATTAATATTCCCACATCAATTATTGGACATGTTCCCTGCTGTAAGAAAAATGATAATTTTTTTTTTACATAATCCTGTGGAATAATATTCTCATACTAGCACAATTAACTCTTGCCAAGCAGAGGGAAAAGAGTTTGATTTAATAAACTACATCCTGGAAAAGCAGTGTGTCAGTCCCTGGAGGTGCCATCACCTGGGTGCACCCTGGTTTTGGGGGACAGTCTGGAAAATGCAAGAGTTGTCCTTTCCCTGATGAAAAAGGGACATAGGTGACAGGTCCTGGAGGGGATGGGGTGGGAGGAAGCAAACCAAATACTTCAGCTTTGGTAATAAAGTCATAGCAGCTGCACCAATGGCTAACCCAGCAGCTCTGTTTATTTATCAACAGCAAAATAAACCAACAAACCTTGTAGAAGGCTCTTTAAACGCTTGTTTTCCCTCCAAGGAAGGAGCAGCTCCCCCTTGGCAGTGGGCATGGGGCAAGGTGTGACCCCAGCAGGAAGGGGGGAGGATCCCAGCTCCCAGGCTCTCATGATGGATGGGCTGCCCAGGCCCTGCCACAGCTCTCCCCAGTGAAGTCACACTGCTGCTGGTGACTGTCACCCCTTTGGATGCCACTAAATCACACCTGCCAGAAAGAACTTAATCCTAAAGCTCATAAAAATACTTCTGAAACAGGTTTTTCCCCTTTGAAGTGTACCAGATCTCACGAAATACCAAGTATTTTCCATACATGTTCCCAAGCTAAAATACACCTAAAGACCTCTATAGGGTCACCACTATCACTCTGCTGGATAATGTACCCCATTACACCCCGAGCAGCCACTGCATGTCTGGAAATTCCTCCTTTCCCAAGGGACACGGTCTTGGCATGGACACGAGGGAGCCCAGCCCTGGTGCTCTGTGCTGAGGATGGCAGCAGTCACCAATTCATCACAGCTGATGCTGAGCTCAGAGAACACAAAAATGCAAACAGAATTTATCACTTCTGACAGATTCATTTATTTTCTGCTTTTTATTAGCTGACATGAAGTCAGCTTTGGGCTTTTTTTTTTTTTTTTTTTTTTTTTTTTTGCCAGAGACAAAAGTCACTGGAACAGAGGAATTATTTCCACTGAAAAATACTCCTATATTTTTATTTAGCATCAGAACTCCATGACATATGACAGCTAAGTACAAATTATGGTGCCACTTCCCAATTTTGCAAGTTGGTAGCTTCAAATCCCCTGTTTTCTTGTCCCAGTGGATGGAGGTATGTGCAGACTTACAGAACAGGCTATGGGGAATTGCTTCCCTGCTGAACAGCACCTTCACTGCACGTTTCCAGCTGACAGTCCTGGACTTTTCTGATATTTCTTTCTCACAAGAGGGAGCTCTGGCTCTGGCATAACCATATGAAAACGTCCTACCCAGGCCATGCTGCCTCTGAAAACGCTCATCTCTTGTTCAAGGTCAGGCTTGCAGGGCTCCTTTTGCAGTTAAGCACCCACCAATAAGCACTTTAAAATCAACATGAATTTCAATGATGAAGAAAGCTGTCATGTTTAGAAATTTTCAAAGTGAATTTGATGGTTTTGACCAAATTGTGCCAGAAAGCAAAGTGATAGTCTAAAACTTTTCCTCCTCAAAAATCAGATGGGTGTTATGGCTGAGCAATGAAATCTGATCAGTCAGAAGTAATAAAATGGAGCTATAGAACACTAATACCAATAATCCATATAATGTCCATTTTAGTATTTTTCTAATGCAAAGACTCCACAGCAAATCCCAGGTGAAGTAACATTTTACAGTTTACCTAAACCCCTCCCTCTATCCAAGTCCAATCCTGCTTCTTACCCAGGCTTATGGACAGGTCTGGACAGGTCAGCCAAACTGGTGCACTAGAGGATGCTGGCACACCCCAGATTTCTGTGCTGATCTCATTATTAATTATTTTAAGCAGTCCCTTCCCCAAAGAGATTCCTATTAGTGACAACTCTCCCTCTAAGCCTCCTCCTTCCAGCACAACCCAGGTGGCCCCACGCAGCCGCTGCAGAGTTTGGGGGCTTGAAATAAGTTATTGCCACACTCATAGGCAGAGAGTTTATGTCAGGAACACTTCAGCACCCAGAAATCTGCGTTGGTCCGCAATCCGCAGCTGAGACTGCGTGTCCTTGGGCTCCCTCTGCTGATCCCAGAATTATTTACAGATCCAAGCCCACGAAGTGCACTGCCACCACAATGATGTCTCGAGTATCCCCGGAAGCCAGAACGGTTCCCCAGGACGGAACCGGCTGCACAGGGCTCCTCTGGGGCACGGAGTAGGGCCGCGTGCTGGAGGCTGCTGCTTTTTAGGGAAACCGATTATGATGGGCGCCAGGCATGGCCCAGGCAGGGGCCAGCGCCCCGCACGCCTGCAGGCAGCAGTGCCAGGGGAAGGTGGCGCAGCCCAAGGCACCGGATCAGGCACTGACAACAATGTGGGGCATCCCACGGGAATTGTCACACAAAGCATGCACGGGCTGCAAATCCTTTGGATTTATTCCGAACAACAGATCTGTCTTGAAAACATAGGTGTGCTAGGATTTTCTGTGAGCAGCAACCCAAAGAATTCCGAACTTGCCTGAGCCGGAGGTGAAGGTAAGGGGTCGGCTCGGCGATGGCAGAGCCGCGTCCCCGTCCCGCGTTCAGCACCGCACACGAGCCGAGCCGCGCTAATTAACTGCAGCACGGGTCTGCGACAGAGTGCGAACAGAAATATAAAAAAGATTAAAAGGCGACTGTGGAAAGCTAGCGTGCTCCTCGCATAATTAAAACAAGTTGTTCAAAGGCTGCTGCTCGCCTGCTAGCACAGGCTCGGGCAGGTTCGCAGGAGCATCTCTGCCTTGCCCCCAGCACAGCCCCAGGATCTGCCTCAGTTTCCCTGCATGTCACACATGGCAACATGCTCACTCCCGGGTTTAGAAAATTATTTTATATCCGTGGATTAAGGATTTCATATCCATGGATTAAGAGTCTAAAATTATCTCACTGCCTTCCTATTCAGTTTGGCTTTGTTTAATTAAGACTATGATTAAGTGCGAGAGGGAATACGAATTCGGTGCAGGCTAAAGGCTTCTTCAGACAATGACAAAGTCTGCCTTTAAAAATACCCACTTTGTTCACAGTCTATGGTAAATACAAATGCAACAGTCTATTTAATACAAAATGGTTTTTGAAGTACTATTAGCACAACATAAAAGCTTTAGCCATGCAATACATTCCCTCTAATCCTATTTTATTTTTTCTAAACATTATAAGCTATTTCTGTGGAACATTCATTATACAATAAATACAAAATATTTCACTGCAGCAATATTTCCCAACTGGCATTTATATTATGCAGTATCAAACACTATAATCAATATAAATATATTTTCCTATATTATGTAAGAAAAACATTCGTTTAAAGGAACTTTTAAAATATTTTTTCTCTTTTTCCCAATAAAATTAATACCCTACTTCCTTTCTGAAATCCATTTTAAATACCCAGCAGATTCCAACAGTTACAAGTTAAACATTTGAAAACGACAGAATTCGCCATCTCTCTAAACTTAAGAATATAAAAACCACATGTCGACATCTAAATAAAAACTGTCAAATGTTGAACTTTTTGCCAAAGTGGTTCTAGCAGTTAGAGAAAATCAAAGTTTATAGAAAAGGGTAGAGCTCGCTTTGGGAAAAAGAAAAAAAAGGAAGTTCTGTAGCTTGTATTGAGTCACTTTATTCCCCTTCCAATTTGAAATTTTAGGGGAAGGCTCAGCTGGCTGATTGCATGTGATGGAGCAGCTACCTGAATTCCAGTCAGCTCCGAGCTGAAGCTCCAGTGTGTTTTAGCCAGAAAAATTCCCTCTCCAAGAGAGCTTTGTGTGCCTAGCCCAGCAGTTTGCAGGGGTCTCTGAACTGCCATCCCTGATGTGAGCTCCTGTCCCAGCACTGCCTCTGCTCCCGGCACACTCTGATCCATGGAAACTGCCCCAGCAGCTGCAGGCCCAGGTAGAGCTGCAACATGGCCAAGCAAATTGCGCCATTGTTTACTTAATGATGCAATGAAAATCAAAGGAAAACTGGCAAATCCAGAGGTGTTATGCTGGGAAATTAATTATTTTCTAATATGCCTGAAAGTACCTCAATTTTTTATGTAGGGATTACATTGGTGAAAACAACTGCTCCCCAGGAGCAATCAGCAAGCCTGCCTGGCCACCTCTGTGGACTTTGTAAGTGGCAGAGCCTGTTGTGCTGGGTCTCCATTTCTTGTTTTTCCAGAGGTAGAAAATCATCTGCAGGGAATATCAACAGAAAAATGTGGCAGAGTTCAAGTATCCTTAGAAACACAGCTACCACCTCTCTGCCATTGGAGCCACTGGCCTTTGTTTTTACAGCAAGAAGGAGAAAAGAGGCTGAAATGCCCAGGTGAGTGATGGATTCCAATGCTCTGCCTTCAGGACTAGATTTCTTCACACTAATGTGCATTTTCCCATCTTGCAAGCTGGCTTGGACTTCACTGCACAATGAGGAACAGGAGGCAGCACCAAGCATTTCCCTTCCAACCACCATCCTGTGACAGCAGCACTCAACATTTGCACTGGAATTCAGTATTGCAGCAGGGATGGAAAAAAACTCATCAGGGAACAAATTAGCCTACCTGGAGAAGTGTCCCTAACCCATTCACTGCACCAAAACAACACAACTTTCCCTCTCATCCTCTGCAAACCTGGGCCTCCCATGAAATCCTGTTTGAAAATCAGCCCAAGTGGCACACTGAAGTTCTGATGCTGATGTTTTTCCCTCAAATTGCTTAGCAAAGTAGTTGCTTTCCAGAAACTGGTGGAGCAGAGATGAAGTCAATCACAGAGGCAAATTAGTGAGAGAAGTAATTAAAATCGTGTATGTACCTTACTGCGCATGTGCACTTCTGTATTTATGTTCCTTTTTGTAGCATCTAAAAACTACACCCACCACATGTATCTTAAAATTAAACGCTGTATTATTTCTCCAAAAGAAACCATAATGGTCTTCTGTAAATAATTTTATCTACTGTTCAGCATTTTACAGTCTTGCTATGTTATACTACAGCATTTATTGCTTTACAAGTGTTAGTGTTCTCTGGTGGGAAATACTGTAAAAAACATAGAAACTGAAATAATTTTTTTCATCTCCTGGATTTATAATAAACATGGGACTCAACAGACAGTTCCTCAAGCTGGAAGCCATTTGGTTTGTGTCAGGGGAAACACTGGGTAATCAGGACAGCCTGCTGCTCTGCACTGGCTGAACTAAAGGAAACATACACAAAGTTAAACCTCTTTCCCTCTGTATATGGGATTTTACAGCTAATGCAGCTTAGCAGATTGCCCAGTGCTCCCCAAACCTCCCAGCTGAGCCTTTAGGGATCCTGTCCCAGGAGAACCAGGGCAATGTGCCTGGACAAAAGCAATTCTCATCTCTGGGCATTTACTCCTAAAGTCTGCAAATTGTTTGGAAGCCAGTTTGGCTCTGCCCCATCCTGCCCTGGCTGTGCCATGGGATTTGCCAGGACTCTGTGACATCCCTGCCCTTGGCCAGGACAGCCAGGATGGCCCAGGGTGAACAGCTCGTGGCACTGAACAATCTCCTGGCACAAAATCCCACGCCCAGACTGATGGAGGTGTAAGGCACTTGGTCTCAGCTCAGTGTCAACTACATGAGTTTTCACTTTTTCATGCACTTTTAGATTACTTCAGTCCTAGGCTTTTCTCTTCTCTAAAAAGCAACAGATACTTAAATTTATGAACTGCGGTTCCTTTCCTTGGTATTTTTGGCATTTCTGTGTGCTGTACACAGTCAGATGGCTTCCTACTGTTATTTCATCTTTTATTTTCTCATTTCCTCTGGGGTTTGGGGGATTTTTTTTTTTTCCCTTGCATTGTGAAGTGACCTACAGGGTCCTAATATTGCTTCACCTTTTGGGCATTTTCTGCCCCTAAGGTGGTGGTGGTTTAAGTTGTACACGAGCAGCAAATGTCGCTCTCTGAATTCTTCAGACTCTAAAGGATGCCTTTAGTAGGAGCATGAGTTTTGTTATTAGCACTTTTGAGGTTCATTGTGCCAGTCACAGTAAACAAAAGTGAAAAACCTCTCAGCCCATCTCTGCCAGAGTGAAGGACACCTGGAGATACTGGGACATCCCACTTGGGGACACTCATTAACAACCAGAAAAGCACAATTTAATTTTGGAAGGCTTTTTTTCCCTACTGGATCTTGCAATGAATGTATTTGGTGAGCCATCTGCCTTGCCTGGGGGCAAGGAACAGCAGCCCAGGGGCCAGAGGAGGGCTCGTTCCCAAACCCAGGGCCCAGCACACCAGGACAAGCAATGGGGGACAGGGATTTGGGAAGAGAGCCTGAGGTACAGCCCCAGGCTAGGACTCATTTTTTATCTGGGTCTTTGAAAATCACTCCTAGTCACTCTGCTGCCACAGGGGGATACATCCCCCCTCTCTCAGCAGCACATATTTTCTAACATTTCATCAACTTCTTTCTGAAATAGAAACTGTCATTTTTATATGATTTCTCCCAGTATTGTTAATGAATTACCAACACTGATGTGGTATTTTACTAGTCATGGTGCTCATTACTAAAGATTTCAGATCTCATTTTCAACTGCCTGCTTATGTTTATTTAATTAAAAATGTGATTGATTTCAGGGCAATAATTGTTAAAAGTTATTTTCCAATTCACTTTTAGATATTTTGCTAATGAAAACCACATTACATTCATGGTGTGCTCTACAGCCTTTGCTTATCCCAAACAATACACTACATTTACTCCATGTTCATTGTATTTAATCTTCATGTGGCCCCTACCTGAAGCAGAAGTGGCATTTTGGAAAGTTAAAAACTTGTAATGTGAATAAGTCTCCTTCTTTACAGCAGCAGATTTGTGGGGATTTTAGTGAGAAATGGGTAACTCTGCAGTGACTGCTTTTCCACATACAGTTATTATCAATACAGACAGTAACTATTAACATAATGAATTGCTTCAGATTACCTCATCATGTCTTTAAACAACCACTTAAAAATAACAGGCAAAGTCAATAACTATTCAAAATATCAAAACCAGCAAATTTTGAATGCTCATCTGAGAAGAGACAAGATTAGCACTGGGGGTAGTGCAAGAGACAATTAAAGGCAATGCAAGAAAGATGGAGGGAAAAAAAGGATTATGGATATGTGGAAGGAAGCCAGGAACTGGTATGTGGGTGTTTATGATGTTTAGCTAACAGCTTTAATGAATGTATTATTAGACAACATTTATACACAACTTAATAATTGCTGTATGTCAGAAATTATCCTAAAATCAATTGCTTCAGATCTAGCAAATTAATATTAATTTAAGGCCAAAACAGTGATGCAAGAAGGTTCCCAGAGAAGTTGTGGAAAAATAAACAATATTGCTGAAGATATTTTAGTGCTATGATACTGCTCTAAGTTTCTCCCTCCTGAAGAGTCTTTGAAACAGTCACAAATACAATATGACAGCTTAGAAATGCTGCTGTCAGAACGTGCTCCTTCAAACAGAAACCAAAAGACACAAAGACACCTTAAAAACGTGACAGATGCCTTTGATACTTGTGTCTGTTTTCACACTGCTTCTCAAACTACCTCAGCAATAATCACTAGGCTAAATAAAGCCTTACAAGTGTTAGAACTGGAAGGTATGGAAACCAAAAGGAAAGGGAAGACAGTTCATGTCCTCTAGGCAGAGTTAAATCCTGGCCGATTAAATTGGAGTGAAAACATCTTGTCAATTAATTAGTGCCTTTATTATTTTAACTGACGCTCTTCAGGCCCTGAAGGTTCGTAGCTTTTAAAAACACCAAAACTGAAAAGTGAAGCTCCTCCCTGAAAACCCAGTGGGCAAATTCAGAGGAGAAAATGCGATCTGAGATAAAGCCACAGAGGCTGCTGAGCTGATGGACTGGGAAAGGAAGGGACAGCAGGATGGGGAGGGGCTGGAAGGAGGGGATGTGCCAAGGAGTCCCAGTGCGGAGCTGCTCATCACAGGCAGGGCAGGCTCCAAGCAGCCCCGCTGGTGCAGGACGGGGGTGGGAAAGTAAATTGGAGCAACTGGAGGGCACCAGAACAAGCAGAAAGGCAGGATCTGAATGTGAACTGTCCAAAACCTGGAGGTAACAGAATTAACACCGAGACACACTGGGCATGACTGGAAGTACAAGAGCCAGCGTAGCAGCAAGAAAGGTACTCCTGCCAAGTGGGCACCTGAGGAGCCATCGAGAATGGGCCATCCCTGCTTCCCAGCCAGCCTGCAGCAGAGGGCTCTGAGCTAAGACTAGGGATTGGGGCTTTTGAACTTTCTTTAGACCTAAGCCAAGTTTTCTTAACTTTACTAGAACGTGCACAAAATGCACCCAGCTCCATAACTGTCACAGACATATTTTATGAAAAATCATTTTGCATCCTTTTCTCCTGAGAAGCTGAGAGGCCTCAGAATCAATGATTATCTGCTGCTGTGGAATGCAACAGGTGGATCTGTAATTGGTCTCATGTGGTTGTTTTTAATTAATGGTCAATCATAGTCCAGCTGTCTCAGACTCTCTGGTCAGTCACAAGATTTTATTATCATTCCTTTCTATTCCTTGCTAGCCTTCTGATGAAATCCTTTCTTCTATTCTTTTAGTATAGTTTTAATATATAATTTTCTTTTAATATAAATCATAAAAAAATAAATCAGCCTTCTGAAACATGGAAACAAGATTCTCATCTCTTCCCTCGTCCTGGGACCCCTGTGAACACCACCACACATAACCCTCCAGAAAAGAAAAGGCAGGTTCCGCAGGCAGCTTTTCAGAATACAACACTCTCCTCCTTTGTTTGTGTTGAACTAATTCCCAGTTTGGTGCTGGGGAAATTGAGCTGCTGGAAAGACAATCTTTCTTATAAGAAATACAACCAAAACCCTGACCATTTATTTTTCAGCAATTACATCATAAAAGAAAAGTAAGAAAGACGAATTTTAATCTTAAGGTCTTGGCCAGCTTGTATTCTTCCTCACCAGAAATTTCAGCAGAAGTGATTCCTCATGAGCTGCTGGATGTGTCAGGAGGGGAGAGCAGCCAGATCCTGGCTGGCAGTGATGCTCCCTTCCCCACGGCTGACAGCAATTTGCCCCACACTCAGCAGTTCTGAGCCTCTAAAATGAAATGAGTCAGCTGCAAAACTGGTTTAATAAACTGGATGAACCAGGCTTAGGGCTGCACAGACACCAGCAGCTCCAGCAGAGTCACCAAGTGATGACAATGCTGGTAAAGGCTGACAACTGAATGGGATGCAAGAGAAAGAGAGATATCTGAGAGCCAAAGAGAAAATGCAGGTTTTTGGCTGGCACCAGTTCTCCCTGGGATAAGTACTTTGGATGCAGTATTGGTGTTTGGAGCCACTGAAAAGCAGGAACACAATCACAAGCTGCCCCAAATGGCTGCAATGCTGTGAGAAGCTTGGGGGGAAAGGTGGGAAAAGAGACAGAGAAGCCCCACCAAGGGAAAAGCCAAAGGGGTGAATCCAAAATACAGGGAAATGCAGGATCAGTTCTCTGCCCAAGGCTGGCAACAGGTTACTATGTACATGCTCCCACAAGGAGCAAATAAACTTTTCTGCATTAAAAACAAGCTGATGAACAACCCTAAGGAAGCCTTAGCTCCTTCTTCCCAAAGCAGACTCCACAGAACTACATGCAGAACAAAGCCCAAAGTGATATCCAGGCTGGCAAAGAGCTGCCCTGGCTCTCAGCATCCTGCTGGGATTTCTGTCTGTTTCCAGTTATTTTCTTCAGTCTTCTTCTGGCTTTGTTAATTTTGCCAATATAATTTTTTAGAGCAAAAGGACGGTGGTGCAACTGTGACTTAACTGAGTCTTAGATTTGCTCTCAGTGCACACTACCATAACACAAATAATCATCTATGATAATGATATGCAAGTGTCCTGTGGATGATCCATTCCTGGCCCCAGATGAGGTGCAAATCTCCATTTTCAGGCTCCCAGATTTCCTCCCAGTATCTGCTAACACTGAGTGATGCAATTGTCTCGCCTTCAATATCCCAGAGGGACAATCTCTAGAAAGCCCACAACTAACTTCACTTTTTATCATCTGAAAGGGGTTTTCTTTTCTTTTATCATCTGAAAGGGGTTTTTACTATACCTAACGGAGGGCTGGGCACATAAGCAGGATATACATGAAGGGTAGACTGCACAATGATACAACAAAGTCAGAAGCTCAAAGAAGCTTCAGTACATTCAATATCTGAGCCTGGACTGGTTCAGTGTCTGGTGCAGTTGTTACACAAGCAGACAGCCAAGTGTAAACATTAAGCTGTGAAGTGTCTCACTGCTTGCCAGGTCTTCCCACTATGCACGAGTTTGCATTACAGAACATTTAATGTCAGTGTTTTGACTAGAACCAGCTTTTTCCTTTCAGCCAAGCAGAAAAGTAACAGAGTAATTAAAAAAGTAATGAAAAGTCAATAAAAATTCCTTAAACCAAGGACGCACATTCAGTTGTGATTTCGAAGTGCATATGTCAAGGAAGAGTCCTGCTAACTGTCATTTAGCAGGTTGTTAAAAAGTTGCAAAAATGAAATAAAAGTTGATCCAAGTTATGAGGTTTATTCTTTTGTCTGAATTTTTAACTATCTTTTCTATATGGAGCCCAAGTAGAAAGCACAAAACATAGTCAAAGTAGTAGTAACTCAGAGAATTTTATATTGTGGCTTACAAAGTTATTTTATGCAAAAAAGCCATGTTGGCCTCAGTGGAAGAATTTGCACAGCCAGTACACGTAGGTGGCAGAATTCAGGCCCAAAGCTTTGGAACATTGCTTACACTGACAGGTAGCGGCTTTGCAGGAAAATCTTCCTAGGAAGTGTGGCTGATATTTCAGTGTGCCAGACTCTGCACTGAAAAGCAGTGAAGAAAGCTTCCTTTCATGGCATCAGGAGGTGCTGAAAAGATGATGGTAATTTAAACCATCATCACAAAATGTATCCAGCCTTATGCAGATAGTCATATGAATTTACTTCTGCTGTCAAAAGCTTGTTTTTAAAATAAGCCCTGACTTAGGATAGCATGTAAAATAACATTTTAGACTGTAACTTTTAGGCAGCAAAGTCCTATTCGTTCATCATTTGCAGTCAAAATCATAGTACATCAAAACATTAATTTAGTCTAGTGTTTCTTTCTTTTATGGGAATTTATAAAATATTATATAGGAGAAACACAGCAATCAGGCTTAGCCCAGAATACAAAGGGCTTTTAGGTCCTCTAATGAATTGTGTAAGAACAGTATACTGCAAAAAGGCCTGCATGTCATACATCTCTCCCTCATTGTAAAACATTGCTCTTAGCTTTTACTACAGCCAAAACAACTTCATCTTTTTAATTAAAAAAGGAAAGGTATCCAATTTCACTGTGCTTGTGCAGGATGAGTATGTTCTGAGTTCTTGAAATCACACTGCAACACCAGAGAATTCATAGAGTCAGGAGTGCAAGAACATGGAAAGGACAGCATGAGCAAAGCCACCCTGGTCTCACTGGTGTCAACTGATGCTTTCTCACTCGTCACAGCGTCTCAAAATAAAATATTATGTAAAAAATACAAACTCTCACCTTTTCTGGAAAAGCCAGCATCATTCCATTTCCCTCCTCCCAGAGTTCCTGGAGGAACGTGCTGTGTCCTGAGCATAGAGCCCCTGCCTGCCCTCCCCTGCCAGTGCTGAGCACCTCCGGAGATGCGGAGCTGACTTTGGCCTTTAGGCATGATTAGAGCACAAAAAGAGCACAAAAAGCGCTTTACTCTCACACCACAGCAGAGCTGCCCAGCTCTAGGTAACAAAGCCACCTCAGCCACTTCAGGCTGAAGATGTCTCAGCCATTGGGGACACAGGACAGAGACGTGGCATAAAATAAACAGGATGTGTTTAGAACTGTAAGACTCCAATTCTAGTAACCGTCAAATAAAAGAGTAATTTCAGGGTTTGGGTTTGCATGTGTTCTTAGAAAATGCGAATTTCTGCCCATTTTGTTGTGATTTATTCTGTTTTGACCTTCTTAAGATTAAGTGGTGCATACAGCAGGTCAGTCTGAAGATACCCACACACTATTCCAAGAAAATGCTATTCCAGTCACTGCAGTGAACAGCCTTTTCTAGCAGGGCTGGCTTCAAACTGCATACTTGTAACAGGCAAAATCCCACATTAAGAGGTTTAGTCCAGCTATGACTGTCAGAAGCTGTCAATCACAATGGCTGTTTCTCCACCATTCAGAGAATTAACAATGAATATACTTTTTGACACGCTAAATGAGATTTTGGGACACTTTACAAGACTTGGCTCAAAAGTGCCACCTCAAGAAATACAGAATGCCAGCAATGTTGACATTGTATGACAAATTACATGTTCCTTCACATACTGTGTCACTCCATTCAGTTTTGTAATTGGCACTGACTGCAGCTGAAATCTGATCCAAAATATACACAATTAACTGGCATTTGTTTTGTCCCTCAGCATTTTCTATGCTACAGATCTTGGTAAATATTTACTTAACAGGGTGGCATACTAATTTTTCCCATAAAATATACATGCTCATATTAATGATACAATTTTTTTTTTGTCAGATGATGGGCTAGCTGTGTACAGCCAGCACAGACTGTAAGTGATGCCTATAGAGTACAAGCAAAAACAAACCTATATAATAAAGATTTTCGTACCCTTTGACTTCTGCCCACTTCATTAAAAACACTGGAATTACAGTGGTTAACAGCCAGCCCATAAATGCCCAGCAGAAAGATTTTCAAGGAATCACTGTTCCACGGAGAAGCACCATCAGCATTAAATCCAGGGTCACACCAATGAAACTCCTATTTGGTGCCCTGGATATTGGTGTGTAATGGCCCTTGTGGGCCTCTCCCTGTTATTTTATCCAATTCCAACTGAAATAATTTCATCTTTTGCCACCCAACAGCATGTTCCCTGGGGTCCCCTGACTTTTTGCAACTGAGTTTGTTTTGCATTTGCTGGCTCCTTGGTGATTAGGGTTCTGTAAACCTCTGTTACATCCATTTCCACCTCTCTGAGTCCCAACCAGCTCAATCCCCTAGCATGGGAACAAGGATGGGCAACAAAGTGCTGAAAATTCCCATGGATGTTCGGGGGAGCTGAAGGCAGGACTCCATCTCTACATCCCACCCCCATTCCCCTGCCCCAAACAAATCCACATCTGGACACAAATGACTCACTAATCCTATTAGAAAACAGCATTTCAGACCTGTGCTGTAGTCCAAGCTCCATCTGCATTCACAGCAATGTAATTCAGGACTGACCCAGATTTAGAATATATAAAACACTGATGTAATGCTAATATGAGCTAAGAATTATATCCTCGTATATATATATATATATATATATATATATATATATATACAAATAAATAAATACATAAAATAGATACATTTCTTGAAGAACATTGCGAATTCCTCTCATAGCCTCTCAGTAGCAAAGCAAAGCATGTGGTTTGCACTTTTCTGGAACATTAAAACATCATTTCCTTCTTAACAGAAGAAATTCAGAGTATGGTTAGCTTCATTTTCCCCAGAGCTGCTCAGAGTCATTGTGGAAATTTTCAGAAGTCTTGGAAGCACAGAGCTCTCCCTGGCACACCAAGCAGGCTCAGTGCTCACAGGTTTGTGTATGGACATTAATTTTAGAACCATTTCCAAGGATTTTTTAACTGGGCCTGAGGATCTGCCAAACAAATGAAACTTATTACAGCCTCAGGCTCCTAGCATGAGAATTATTTGAAAGGAAAAAAATCTGCACTGGTTTAAATTTACAAAGAACAGAAACAGCCCTTTGGTTTCATTCTGATTGCAGATATTTTCAGGAATTATATTTATATATAAAATAAATGATGTTGGTCTTGTCAATGCAAGTGTTTCTTAAACATCATTTCCTAAGCCAATGTGTATTTATTTCCTCAACCCTTTCCCATGCAATTGTTTATTGGTTCACTTTTTGTTGGTGCCAAATGCTACCAACATTTTGGGTAGCAGCACACAATGATCACCTGAAAGGCAGGGATTATCTGGGCTGGATTTTGTGACACCCAGCATGTGCATCAAGCCCCTTCCAGGACATAAAAGAACAAGTGGAAGATTCCTGAGCTGTGCTGAACGCTCACCTCATTCCTACAGCCACACTACGCCATCACTATCTTTATTTATTTGTTTTATCATAATCACTTGGGCCTCTGGGTAATTGGAACAATTAGGGTGATTAATTGCATGTTTGTAATAAAAACAGAAGACCAGGGAGCGTTACATTACAGGCTAAATATTTTCAGAAAACTCTATCAGCTGGTAGACATAACAAATGCGATCAGTTCAATGCAACATGAAGCTGAGCACATTGTGCAAACTGGTTTGCTCTGGAACTCGAATCTCCTCAAAAGAAGCCAAAGTGTTTAAAAAAATAAACGAAGTCAGAGTGCACAGGGGGAAAAGAAATATTGACATGTGAGGCTGCTGTACTTCTAACATAAAGAAACACTGTTTTCCCTTCGGTCCTTTTATTGTCTAAATACAAAGTGCAAAGCAGGGGGAAAGCACACAACAAGGCAGAGTGTTGGAGGGAAGGTCAGGAGCTGTGCTTGGAATCAAGGAGTTCCACTGAAAGGAAAACTGGAAAAGCACACAGCAGGGTACCTACAGAACCAACACATTCCTCACTGGCAGCAAGAGGGCAAACTAACCTGCCTGCCACTGCACTCAAACACCAAGGGTTTGGAGAGGGAGGTCAAACCCAACAACAGAAGATATTCCCACTGAAAGTTTCATTTGTTGAATCTTCTCTTACAAATCTGGGCTCTCATCTTCTCCTCAACAAGATGCTGCTGAAAGGCAGCTTCAACCCAAGCCTCTTTCTGGAATTCCTTGCAACCAGCTGGTCTCCCAAGACCCACTTGAACTAAATGGGGCATGAATGCTTACTTACACACACTTCCCAAAGGAGAAACAAGAGCCAGGAGCGGGCATTGCCCACCCTTGCCATGAAAGCTGTGCCAGGGTATGGCAAAATGCCAAATTCCCTGCTAGGGAGGGGATCTCCCACAGCAATGCCAGACGTGGCTCAGCCATCACGGTGTTGTTATCATGGCCATCCCCTTCCTGCCTGTCTCCTGAAGAATGTGACCACTGCCAGTGCTGTGCAGCTCAGGTGAGCCCTGCAGGAAGGTGCAGGGCTCACAAGCCAGGGGATGGCTGCACAGCGAGGCAGGCAGAACCCTGACAGCTCAGGAGCCACAGCTCCGGCCATCACCTGCAGAGATGCATGTCCCATGTTCCAAACCAGTCCTGCCATCAGTGACTCTGCAGGATCTGGACCATGGTGCTCATCAGTTAGGAGTCTTATCTTTGGCTGAGCCTTCACCAGGCTGCTCTGGGAGGTGCACTATCAAATTTCTACATAAATAAAAAGCCAGCTTCTTATACTGCCCACACTCCCACATACCTGCCTGGTTACATGGAGAAAGTGAATAGTGAAAGGTTTTATGTTCCACTTGTATGATTGGAGACTTTGTGCTTTAACACAAGCACAGGGTCACAGGGCAGGAACAAGGTGTTTTCTTTCCAGTCAGCATGAACCTGACATTTATTACATGAGGGTTTTGTTCTATTTGTTTTAAGTCAAAACTACATTTTAACTCAGTTCAACAATGCTGGAAAACCTGACAAAATATTCCAGAGTGTTTAATCAGCACGAATGGACAAAGATCCAAAAGTTAAAATAGAAGCATATTGCAGTTTGTTCTTTGCACCAGTAGATCTTTCTTGTTCCAGTCCCTGACAAGCATTTGTGTCTCTGCCTTTGGGAAATCGGTCTTTAACATTTCTATTTAGTTGGGAAAAATCTTTACAGAGAAATGCCAATGTTTCTTGTGATTAATTATTGAAGAAATTGGCTTTTATTTTCAATTTAACTGTGGAAATTTTGTCAGGCTCATTAAAGTGCCAAGTGCTCACTTGTTTAAGAGAATAAGCAACATGAATCTGTACGAGGAGTGGAGGGCAGTGGAGGAGTGCTATACATCATCTTCATACATACCCTTCAGAAGGGGCCTGGATTTTCCATATGTGTTTTCAGGTATCACCCCATTCAAGTGAAACAAGCAAACAAACAAAAAAAAAAGGGAAAATTAAAGGACTGGCTTCTCTTCAGTCAAATGTGCATCTACTACCAATCCCAAATAGCTTTAACCCCAAAGTTCTGAAGGCATTTTCTTGCATTCTCAGAATGCAAGAAAATGCTACACACGGGGTAAGAAGAGGGGCAGACTTAATATGTGTGTGTATATATATATATATATACACATACATACATATAAACTCATACATATAAACCACATATATTGAATTTACTTCCCTGAAGTACTGAAGCTTTGAATTTACTTCCCTTAGCTCCAGGTCATTACTTTTCAACAAAAATAAATTTGTTGTAGATGGGAAGAATCGTCCTTCTCCAGCTTAGACCAAACTTTGCATTCAAATATCCATTTTTTTTAATGGGGATATTGACTTTGGTTTGCTCACTGCAGAAAAGGCAGAGAAATGCTTAGGCCTTTAATGTTTCAGCACTTAATTCACCAGTTACAGAGAAAAGTGTTCTGAAGGCCATGAAGCTCTGGCTTCATGTAAAACCAAGGTCCAGAAAAATTAATATAATCAACTACAACCAGTTCAGTCAGAACTTCTGCAAACATTAGAATTGTTCATGAATATTTGACTAAAATGGTTATCTAAAAATGCAAAGCCATTTCAATTCACTCTCACTTATTATTCAGTACCCTACTCCTAACACATTTATATCTTGCAAAATGCTCCTCAGCAAGGAATAGGAAGATAGCTAAAAACTCTGCTTTTCTGACAAGACGGTTTTGTAAGCTGTAAAATATACAGTAGCTCTGTTTAATGGGCAGCATTCTAAATAGAGAATTAAATTTGCTACTTGATGTTGCTCACACACATGAAAAATTAACCACCTATTGGAAAAGATCTTATTTTCCCAATCAGGACACTAAAACCAGCCTTTCAAACATGAGCTTAATTATGTAAATATACAGAGTATCTATGCACACAGATACTATTTCCTGAGGATACATCACTTTGTGGAGAATTAAAAATTAATTTTTGGTGAACCAGAAATTATCCTTAGAGAATGTACCAGTCTGGCCTCTTAGTTTTAGTTACAGCTCAGGTTGAACAATTTTATCACCGGTCACTAGAAACCCTGCGTGTTATCCCTCTAAACACACTTTGATTATTTTACCTGCTCAGCAACCTGGTCTAGTGGCAGATGTGTCTGCCCATGGCAGGAGGGTTGGACTAGATGACCTTTTGAAGGCCCCTTCCAACCCAAACCAATGTGTGATTCTGTGGCAAGATGCAGCTCACGCAGACACTTCAGACTGCATCAGTTTGTTGTGTGCTCTCCAAAGAGTCTCATTCCTGCTCCTGCCGAGGAACTGCCCCTCACCATCCTCACGCACCTGTGGTTTATGCTTTTACAAGGATTCACCTGAAAATGGTAATTCTGCTTTGGAATCTTCCTTACAGAGTCACACTGCTGGGATATTCCGGCTGAACATTTCCTCTGTCCTTTGCCAGAGAGATTTCCAGTTCTGCTTTCAGGATCACACACTGCTCCTCCCCTAGGGAACAAACACCTGTAAGGTTCTGAGCCTGCATTCTGGTCATAGCTCAATGTTCAGTCTTCCTTGTGTTTTTTGAGAGCTAGCCTGTGTTTTTCTTGCCTCTCACTGCACATCTCTCCAAAAGGAACTAAACTCACTGGATGAAACACTGGCCCTCCAACTGCAGTAATTTGCTTTGCAAGTTTCTGGTTTCTTCACCAAATTTATTTCCCTCAGCTGTGGCTCTCATTTAGTCAGATGTAAAAGATTTGTATTTGCAAGAAGAAAGTCTTGTGTCTGGTACGGATGAAGTCAGTCTTGTAGAACTGCTGTGCTTGAATGTATCAGAAGACATAATGTAGGAAATCACACTTGAAATACATTAAGTTGAGAAGTGAACTGTGGCCAGTATTAAATACATTTGTGTGACTGCTACAAGGTCCCCATTGGGTCTTTGTAGGCTCTGAGTCCTATTTTCTCTGGTTTCCCCTGCTGGAGATCCCACTACATTGTGATACATTCTAGCTCTGTTTCTGTAAAGATTCTTCATTTCCTCGTTCTCTCACTCAACTTTGAAAACAGAATGCCTTTTTCTGGGAAGGGAGGTTCATACTCAAGCAGAAAAATAAATCAAAACTGCCTTTATAATAACCTGCTGCTCTAGAGCACTAGCAAAAGGGACACCATGCACACCAAGTCTGTACGCAGGCTGTGCTTCCACAGGTTTCTATAATTTAAACGGTTCTCAGACATCATTTTTCTGCAAACATTTCCAGTCCAAAAAAGGTTAAGACCATTGGTCTGACAAAACCGGGACAAGAAGAGAATTAACTGCCTGACTTTACTCAGTAGGACTGAGGTCAGGTATTGAACAAAGCCTTCCTGACTCAGCTTCAACTACTACAGCACCCTGCCTCATGAATCACCCACTAAGAGCTAGCTTATTTAACATCTACTTAGAATCTGGATGATTTAAACACTGTAATAATCACTAATCAATTTGACAAGCTTGAGCTTAGAGGGGCAAAGCCTGAAACTTGGTAGAAAAATATCTTTGACCAATTCTTTTCCTACAGTTACACAAAGAAATTAATTTCTTTATATTGCTGTATAAATATATGTAACTCTCATGCAGAGAGGTCCTCAAAAACAGAGACTTGAACTGAGGGTAACACAATCATACTGAAACAAATGGACAGTCCTGAAGGCACAGCATTGACAAGACCAACATTATTTAGAAGTCTCATATATATATATATATATATTATATATATATGCTTGCAGTGCCCTTTCTTATAGCACTGGGTCCTTTCAGCAGGCAGACTGAAAATTACTTACCCCTGAAGGCAAAGTGCCTTCTTGAGCTCCAGTCCTTTCTGTGGTTCCAAGAGCAGTTTGGATTATCTATTGCATGAAACACACATTTCACCTCAATTTTTTCAACATAACCCACCTGCATGTTTTTTAGAGAAACTTGCTTACTTGGTTTAAACTAAGAGTAATGGAAAATTCACACCACCCTGTTGGCAATCTGTTCCCCCGGTTAACTCTCTTCCTCTAAAATTTCACTTTTGTACTTGGAAACTGGTGCCAATAAGCCAGATTTGTTTAGCCAGTATGAAGCACTGTAAAGACATAAATTGGTCTGAAAGAGTCAGATTTCATTTGACCTTGAATCTTGGACTGTAAGTTCAACATGAATCAGCACAAGTCTCATTAGGGCTAAACATCCATTATAGCTAAATTTAGGTCCAAGGAATCCAAAACCATGAATAACTGTGTTGAATTACTTAAAAAATAAAAGCATTCTACATTAAGTCTTAAATGTTTCCCTTTCCTGTTTTTATGCTACAGATTTGGTGGGTTTTATATTTAGACTTCTCAAATCGAAAGAAAAGTCTGAAAGCAAGAACTTTTTGAATGCATGTCAAAATATAAAGCTGTATCAAGTATGAGTAATGTGTTTTGGGCTTGTTTTATACTGTGAAAGTCAATGCCATAAATGTCATCCAAACTTTGCATTTAACTGTAGCTATCTATCATGATCCTGCCACCATCCCTGGCTTGGCCTGGGCGCGCACCTTCCCTGGAGCACTGTTAGCTTTGCCACGGTTAACAAACACCAAGTAATGTGTTTTGGGCTTGTTTTATACTGTGAAAGTCAATGCCATAAATGCCATCCAAAACTTGGGTTTAACTGTAGTTATCTATCATGATCCTGCCACCATCCCTGGCTTGGCCTGGGCGCGCACCTTCCCTGGAGCACTGTTAGCTTTGCCATGGTTAACAAACACCAAGTAATGTGTTTTGGGCTTGTTTTATACTGTGAAAGTCAATGCCATAAATGCCATCCAAAACTTGGGTTTAACTGTAGTTATCACTCATGATCAGGCCATCATCCCTGGCTTGGCCTGGGTGCAGTTTGCTCTACCCCGGTTAACACCAAGGGACAACCTTCTCCATGGAAATCTTCCTCTCAGCACCGCCAAGGCTTCAGAATCACGGAATATTCTGAGCTGGAAGGTCCACAAGGACCATGGAGTCCAGTCCAGAAGGGACTGGCCCAGGCAGGGACAGAGCCCAGCCTTGGAGGCGGCAGAGCCGCTCTGACCAGCGGGGCTCTCAGCAGGGCAGGTTGGGAACGAGCAGCTCCACCCCAGCACGAAGCCATCGCTGGCCTCTACCCAAACTGAGGAAGTCCGCACCATGTCTGGCTACCACCACAGCAAAACTCCACGGGACTCACGAGTCAACCCCCAAGCCTGTACCTGTTTGCCCAGTGGCGTGAAAGGACGGTCCTTTGCAGCAGAGCAGAGGCGGGGACACGGCCAGGGAGCGCAGGCAGGAGCCGGGGAGGAGCCGTTCCCTCATGAGGCGGGAGCGCCATGGCCGCGGCCTCGCCAGCGCCCCCTAGCGGAGGGCCGGCCCCACTCCCACTTCGTGAATGGCTCCCAAACTCCCAGGAAACGAATCGGGATTCTGAGTTCCCATCTCCCTCCTCAGAGTTCCATTGCAGTACGCCAGCTGCTTTGCGTCGGAAGGTGAAAATTGTTATCCCTCTTGAACTTTTTTTTGAGGTTTGGCTCTGATTCATTTGTTGCAGCAGCCATGAAAAATTCTGATGAGGTGTTTTGAGGGAAAGCAAAGCGCGGCTGCCGGCTGGGACAGCAGGGAAGGGACAGCAGGGAAGGTGGCCCCATAAAGCTCCGGCACTGGTGTGGGCCTCTGTGGACCGCCAGTGGATTTGTGCCTTTGGGGAAAGCTCCGGCACTGAGGTGTCCACCCTCGCCTTTGTGCCTTTGGAGACCGGCAGGAGGGATCTGTAATCCCAGTGCCTTTGTGCCTTTGGGGACAGGCAGGAGGGATCTGTAATCCCAGTGCCTTTGTGCCTTTGGGGACAGGCAGGAGGGATCTGTAATGCCAGTGCCTTTGTGCCTTTGGAGACAGGCAGGAGGGATCTGTAATCCCAGCGCTTTTGGAGACAGGCAGGAGGGATCTGTAATCCCAGTGCCTTTGGGGACAGGCAGGAGGGATCTGTAATGCCAGCGCCTTTGGGGACAGGCAGGAGGGAAATGTAATCCCAGCGCCTTTGTGCCTTTGGGGACAGGCAGGAGGGATCTGTAATGCCAGCGCCTTTGTGCCTTTGGGGACAGGCAGGAGGGATCTGTAATGCCAGCGCCTTTGGGGACAGGCAGGAGGGATCTGTAATCCCAGCGCTTTTGTGCCTTTGGGACAGGCAGGAGGGATCTGTAATCCCAGTGCCTTTGGGACAGGCAGGAGGGATCTGCAATGCCAGCGCTGAGGAACAGCGGGAAGCCAGGAGCCATTTCACAACGTGAGGCGCTCCACGAGGAAGGGGATGTGAAAAGTCAGCCATCTGCAGGTACACGAGGCTTTTGAATTTGTGGAATTTAAGTGTATATTTACTGTTGGAAGAGCATGAGAAACAGTCGATTTGCACCTTGATCAAAAGAATACATTTCTTAATGAGAAACAGAGCCTTTTGTAAAAAAAAAAAAGGAAAGGTTCTCCCAGGGAACTATGTATATGGCTGTTATTTAAACCACATTCTCTGGAAAGAAGAATAATTTTGTAAAAATAAATGTCTTGTATTTGCTATAGCTTATGTGGCTTGAGCACTTTTGAGTCCCTTGTACCAGTAAGGCTATAAAACCTTGACAGTAATTATTAAATGAAACCAGAAATGCCTCCACTGAAGGTAGTTGTGTAAAATAAAAAAATAAAACCTGTGTGAAATCACAACTAGATCCACAGGAGATCACCCTATGTAATCAGCAGCAAGGGCACCACTAATGTTGCCTGGCTGAGGAGAAGATCCAAAGAACCAGCAAGAAGAAATGAGAAAAATGTCACCCATTGTAATTAAAAGTAATGCCAAAATAAACCTGATTTTTGTGGGGGCTCTTTCAGAATTGTTGAAGCCAAGCTTACTTGTGTATGGTAAGATGTACCTGTAAGGATACATGGAAAAGTCAAATGCACAAGGTGGGTGTGTGGACATGGCACTGCCTGGGCATCTGTGGTGGATCTGGAGCTCTCTCTGGGCTCTAGAAAAACAGGCAGGCAGTCCCTCTCTGATTTCAGGAACACTTTCCACAGGGTCTCTCTTTACATTTGGATTTCTCCCTTTCTTTCTGGCAAGCTAAGCAGAGACATAACTCTGTGACTAATGCTAATGTTGCGGTAGTAAAATATTGGGGAAAAAAATGGGAAAAGCAGACCTTGCCTATAAGAATGATTTAATTAAAGTTTTCACTGTTCTAAAATAGTTATGTTTCACATCATAAAGAATTTTTCTGTCATGAAAACTATTTTTTTAAGGGGAAGGAAATTTTTCTTTGCTGCAAGAGGACTTTATTGGTAAGCAATTAAATATTTCTTTGGATTGCAGTTCAAAATTAATTACTCATTAATGTGGAAAAACCAGCTTTAGTCTTGCTGTGGACTCAGAGGTTTCCAACTGGGTGCATCTAATTCCAAGAAGAAAAAAAACAAACCTAGAAGGAGCATTCTAATTACTGTCATATGAAAACCTGCTTCAGTCCAGATGTAGAAGCCAATAGTCCAAGAGTGTGAACACTGAGCAGTCTGCTGGGGGAAATGACAGATGAATCCTACATATGTTTGCAGAATGGACATATTATACCATCCTTCTAGAATCTCTTGGGGTTGTTTTCATTTTTTTAAAGCTCCTACCAAAAAAAAAAAACAACAACAAAACAAAAAAAAAAAATCTACAATCTGAGAGGTTTGAGTGTCACAGACACCTCTCCATAAAATCTGGATCCTAAACTTCTGTACCTAACCAATACTGTCCATTCTCTCTACCCTCACAAGGAATTCCACTGAAAGTAACGAAATTAGTGGTGGGACTAAATGTTAAAGAGCTGCCTCCTAATTCCAGGTTTTCTCCTTCAAGGAACAAACAAGAGCTTGTGGCTCTGTGAGGAGTCAGGGACTTGCAGCAAGGACAGAGAACTGACAGAAATGTCAGGTGTTAGGAATCACACCTGCAGGAGTTCAGCTCAAGGGAGTGAATCCTCAGAAATCTGAAAATAGTGATGATGACAATTGCATATATTTGCAGATTTCATACTGCAACCAGTAGCAGCTTGTATTCATAAAGATTTCAGAAGCAAAAAGAATCCTTTCCTTTTCCTTCACAAATTTTATTAATTCAACCAAAGTCTGTGTCAATTCAGCCTTAATAAAAAACAATAAAATTCTGGGATGATTTAGGCTGGAACAACCTCTGAGTGACTTGTCTAATCCAAGTAATTCCATTTCAATCCAAACTGATTTCATTATCCCTAAGTCATTTATTTAAATAAATGGAGTCAGAAGAGATCACAGAGTTTAATTATTGAAAACACTAGTTGGCACTAAGTTTGGAATTAAAATTGCTCACTTTGAAGTCCTTAAGTGCACAGTATGACAATGCCAGTTGCCAAGGAATGGTTTTTTCCTTGGTTAAAAAGGACAAGCTGAACACAAAGTGGAAGAATGAAACCTTGAATTATCCATGTAACATAGTTCATCCTGTCAGCTGGAGAGTTACCCACTTTCAATTCTCTTACCAAGTCATTTACATCTCTGGGCAGGGATAGGGGCAAGAACTTGGGGACAAGTTTCCTGAAATGTACAAGTCTGAAATGACACCACACAGAGTTTGACTGTGACAGGATTAAGGATATTAAGCAGGATTGGTCTCACTGTTTTCCTACAGCTGTAGGAACACAGACACTTAAGCTGTGCCAAGGGAGATTTAGGTTGGATGTTAGAAAAAAAGTTTTTCACTGAAAGAGTGATAAAATACTGGAATCATCTGCCTGGGGAGGTGGTGGAGTCACCATCCCTGGATGTGTTTACAAAAAGACTGGATGTGGCACTGGGTGCCAGGGTTTAGTTGAGCTGTTAGGGCATGGGTTGGACTCGATCTTGAAGGTCTCTTCCAACCTGGTCATTCTGTGATTCTGTGAAAATCATTTGACCCTTTGCCCCAGTCACCTTTTCCTTCAGGTGTATAAAGTAGCAAGGTTTGGTAAGGGTTTTACAGCTGCTCTGCCACACCTGGTATGTTCTGAAACTTTAGACTTCCCCTATAATCAACTTCTCCATCTTTTCAGTTTAGTTGGTCTTTCTTAAACTACTTCCCTCTGGAGATGCCCATTTCTCTGCAGCAAGGCAGCAAGGGAGACCCTTGTGGAGTGCCAGACCATCCTTCCAGCAGCCAAAGTAAGGGCTTTGGTTCACTTGGTGATAGTTCAGAAAGATGGAGGAAAAGGAAAATAAGGAGTTTGACTTGGCCATCTGGAAGCAGTCCCTGGCCCAGTAAAACAGAGAGCCAACAGTGCTGTGTGTGCAGTGTATCTACAGTGACTGCATTACAGTCAGTGAAATGGGCTGGAATCCACCTTGCTTTGGGATTTAAGGAGTAATACAACACTGAATTTGACTTTAGAAAAATATCTGGGAAGGAGCTGGTTCAAGTATTCATCCTGAACACTGCTATTTTCTTAAATAATTATGTTATAAAAACCAAACCCTCCATCCACAGAGGAACCTGCTTTGTGGGCACTGCTGGTATTTCTGTTTGTAGATTATTTTATTTTGAAAAGTAAGAGGTATCCAGAGCTTTCCAAGCAGACAGAAGTTTTGGAACACTCTAGGGGAGCAAAGATCCTATTGTAAATCTAAACTATAACAAGTTGTACATCAGATTCTTTGCTCTAGATAAATGTGTTTTTCTGGTTTTATCTCGTGGCAGTTCTAAATTTGCCACTTTCACTTTTTTTGCCAGAACACTGCACTGCAAAGCATTCCAGCAGATCACCTACTACATTAAACAAAAGATAAATGTTCGGCTTAGCAGAACTTCTTTCCTTCTTACAAATATCAGAAAAGAAGTCTTTGTTTTACTGCGCTCACCTCAACAGAAGCAGAAGGATGTAGGAAAGAAATAGAGGCTTAAATCTCTCTCCAGACAAGTCTGTTACACAGAGCTGTTCAGGGTAACATATGACATTTGGCTAGAAAAATTACATGCAGACACACATCAAACCATAACAACAGTTTAATGCATCTTTTTTAATTATACAAAAGTCTCACCCCAATTATTCCAACATTAACAACTGATCCACTTGATACAAAACCAATTAATCCAGGAAAAACAGTAGAGGAATATGCCATTCATTTTTAATTAAAGATTATCATTGACAATCATAGTATGGATGGATTCGACTAATTATTATTGTAACTGGTGTTTTGTCCTGGGCAAATCTCTCCACACCTTGGCTATGCCACAGTGCACTTCCAGTACACACGTGTAAAACTGTTTACAGCAGCCCTTTACAAACAGTACTGCTCAGTTTCAGCTGTCCTGAGTTAAACAACACTGAAATCATGGATAAATCATCAAGGACATTCAAAATGTCAGATGTGAAGCCTGTGTGACAAGAGGTGATCCCAAATAACTTGACCCCAACCTACACAGCAGGTGCCTTAGAGGAGCCAGAAACAATGTGGAGGCACCAGGCCTTTCAAGACATTCCTGCTGTGTCCCTCCAGACAGCACCCACCCTTCCCTGCCCTGCTCAATCATGTTCCTAGGCACCAAGTGCATCAGCAACCCGGGCTGTCTTCTCACCCTCTCTCACACAGTCTTCAGGCTCCACATCCCTGAACTCTTCTGTAACACTGAGAACCAGATTTCCTTTGTAGCAAACTGATACAAACAACGTCTTTGTGACTACTGTCATGAACATGAAAATGCTGCAGAGTGCACATGGCTCAGAGACCATGGTCTGGGAGCCAGGTAACCTCAGCAGAGGAACAAATTCAGAGTCATAATCATTTGCTGCTTCCACTGAAAAACCTTTTAGGAACACGGGCTTTGTAGTGCTTGGGAGGCAGAGCTGTGAGCCTGGTAGCTCAAACATTGATCATAAAGTGAGGCAGGGGACTAATCCCCTTCTAGCTGTTGTGACTGCTCAGTGATTAAGTGTCACTCTACCCTCATTAACTAACACTCAGAAATGGAAACAGTGCTGCCTGCTCTCAGCTCTTCTCCAGCCCATTTGTTTTGTATAATATACAGATTGGTCTCTTCTTGTTTATTCTGGGGAAGAAGGAGGTTGGCCACATTCATGAACCACCCCTGAATCCTCACTGTCAGCTTCAGTGGCTAAAACGAAGAATAGAAAAATGTCAGACTTAAACACAAGCAAAGAAGCAGAAACCCCAAACCCTCTCTTTCATTTATTGGTACACCTGGAATCAATCACATTTCCACATTTGAAGCAGCACTGGAATAGATGTATAAGGCAGACACTTCTGCCCACCTACCCACAGTGAACCTCTGCCATGCCTTTTTGACACTCCTGTGAATTCTTGAAGGCCTCAATATACTGATTCATAATCCATTTTCAAATCCAACTAGGGATTTTTATTTTATAAAGTATTTACTTGGCAATCTGCATTAAAAACTTCCTCATCTCTTCACAGGCAACCTGGGTTTTGGTTTTCTGTGGCTTTCTCTTTTAGAAAGCCAACCATTTGTAACCAGAGTCTACCATCAGATGCTGTACTGGCTGTTTTACTGGACGCATCTTGTGTTTATTTTGTCAAATCGATGTAACATGACCAGTCAATGCATGGACTTGTGTAACAACATGTCTATACTTCACACCACCCCTGTAAACTGAACTGGCCTCATTAACTCAAATCTTTCTGGAAGCATCTTCTACCCTAGGCTTACTTCAGGTAAGGCTTGGAGTTTTTAATTTTTTGTTTTTATCCAAGATTGCCTTCCGGGCAGAGATCACAGATACTTCTCCTAACCAGCTGTCACCCTGCTAGGGCTTTCTATATCCATCTTCCTGCAACAGTTTTGCCAGAAAGCCCATTTCCCCTCAGTTCTGGAGGTTTCTGGAGAAAGGATGTTCCCAAGTTTAACTGCAGGTTTCAGTCAGTTCCATTTTGAAAAAAGACATTATGCAGTCCTGACACATCCTTATGCATTACGCATTACAGCTTTTCTCTTCTTTCAAGCATCTTGAATTCCAGAAAGAATTTATTAGTTTCACTCTTCCCTTTACATCTGCATCTTCTGCTGCCAGGCTATTTTGTATGACCTCATGCAGAATTATTCCCCCTCAATGGGTTACAATTGCAAATTCCTACATATCCCGGAGCACAAATGCTATGCAGTGGAATTAATTTCTACTTTCTCCATAGCACTAAGGAAACTGGATTGTTCTCTGAGCAACACAATCCATGATGCATTGTTTCCTATGGCACTGTGCCTGGGCTGTGATTTCCCTGGTGTGTGTTAAGGGCTGAGGTCATTAGATGGCATTTTGCTCCCTGGGGGAGGCTGCTCTCCTGATGTTTCTTCTCCAGTTGGCTGCTTTCTCCAGTTTTTGGCAACTTCTATCAATGCTGGACTGGATTTCCTCTGTTTCCCTCATGCACTACTGTAACTTCACCATGTCCCCCATGTTTGTGTGCTACTCCCAGTTCCTTCCCTTCCCTCAGAGTCCAACAGAAAAGCTACAGCCCCCTACATGTTCTCTGCCACTGCAGCATCCCCCAGATTTTTGTCCCCTCCAAATCACAAAGCCCATTAAACCTCACACATGCTTCCTGATCTGCAGGCTAGCCCCTGTTTTCCTCTCTTCCCCTCAAACTCAGCCCGGTATTCCTTCACCTCCAGCACACCAGTGTCTCCTACACACTGCCTTTATCATTATCTTACAATAACTTCACATTTCTACAATGTCTGTACACCCCCACCCTGCCATATTCTCCACATTCCCCTTGTCCAGCACATCTGCTGCTTCCTTTCCTTTGGCTTTCCAGCCAGACAAGGAGCAGGGATGCCCTGAGTGCTGGGGGGATGTGTCCCCACTGGCAGGCCAGGGGCTGAGTGCGGGCACAGCCAGCCCTACACCACAACGTGGCTGCAAGCAAATGCTTCAGTGGGAGGCATCTGCTTCCCTTGCACATCAGTAGTGTGCAGGCATGTGATCACCACAGATATGTTTGGCTGAAAATAGGTAATGGGTTGAAGAGTTATGAGAGGACTGACATTAACAGAAAATGAGCCTTATGTTGTTGAGAAATTAGGCCAAAAAAACCCAATTTACATTTTGTCCCACATCACCACCACCACCATCTTTTCAGTTGAGATCATTCTACTTCTCTTCTTTCTCCTCCCTCTTGATTTTTCAGTGGCTGATTATTGTAATCTATTTCATAAACTGTTCGCTTAATGATTTTTTGTTCTCATGTTCAAGAAGAGAAAGTTATATTTATTTATCTTCATTTTAAAAAAATTTAAATTAAAAAGAATTAAAATAAAACTGGCTATTTACACATCCAGTATTAGTGGTTAATTCTCTGAGCAGTTCTACCCTCTTGTGGTCACAGCTTAGCTGCAGCCAAAGGAAAAACTTGCTAATATAATCACAAATATGTCCACATGTAGGAACAGTACATGAAAGAAACTTAAAATAGAGGGTCATAAAGACTTAATCTATGACAGAAATTTAAAATCCTGTGGGAATCAGAGATTCTGAAGATTCAATCTTTCTTTTCTAGCAATTAAAATCTAGGATTTTCATATGAACAAGAAATTTAAACTTATTCATGGTGTTAGTCTGCATTATTTTTTAACAATTTGTCTAAACTGAAATACAACCAAATAATTTTTAAGATATGCCCTGCACACTAGCTACGTAGAAAATACTTTCTTTTTGAGAACATCAACAGATAATTTTCTGGAATAGCTCTGAGTCCTGGGGCCTTTGACATCTGCCTGAGATTGAGGTGCTTGTCAGCTGGAAAGGCCAAGCATGCCAGGCTGCCTCCCCTGGGTCAGCCCTTCCCAGAGCTCTACAGTCTGGCCCACGAGTCAGGACTTCAATCACAGAGGTCAAAACTAGCTGGGATCAGGGTCTCTTGGGTTTCATCTCTGTGGTTAGATATTGAAAGCAGGTTACCAGTGACTCTCTCTTACCATGCACTTCCTTGGTTGTCTCAGCCAGGATGTTCAGTGAAACCGGAGCTGGGATGTAATGAATCCCTGTCAGAAATCCTGGTGGGATGAACTGACGCAGAGGAGTGTAGTATCCTTGAGGGAAATCTCCAGCTCCATCTGGAACCTGGGGAAACACATGAAGCAGATTATCTTCCATCTAAAGACCCTCTCCAGGATACACCTGCATTATCAGGCCGTTTCTGGGTTTTTGTCCATATGCTGCCACGTCAGTGCACGTACTGGCATGTGCAAAGTCTGTGCACAGGATAATATGCTGCAGCTGAGGAGCAAGAACTTCTCAGACCATGTCAGAGCAAAACTGCCCCTTTTAAGTCCTTGTCACCTGTTCTAGCATCGCATTGGAGTAGTTGGTTTAAACCAGGAGCAGCCATCTACTTTCTCAGTAACCGCTAAAACATGGCAGGGAATTTCTATACAAGCATAATAGATCTATTGTTTATTGCCTTGAGGCAGATCACTCTACCTTAACATCAACTGATTAATTGCACTGAAAACAGGTCAGATTATTAAAATCATTTGCTGATGTTTTCTTCAGTGCAATGTATCAAAATGCTATGGAAGTACCTGATAAGGAAAAAGACTCTTCGTGGTTACTTCACCAGAGAGAAGGCAGGTAAAATAAAGCAGTATTAGCAGAGGTAATTAAAAGCATGCTACTCACTGATACAGTGGTTGCATTCCCTGGCACATAGCTGCTAGGAATGTGTCGGAATCCTCTCTGAAGTGATATTCCTGGAGGTGATGGAGCTTCCCCACTGCTTGACTCATTGATGGCAAATCCCAGGGAAAATGGGTGGTAAGGATATACCCCAGAACACCCTGGGTACACTTTTGGGATTTCTCTCTCCAGGTATTCTGGGTTGACAGTGTATTCTGGAGGAAAAGCAGGGTGAGCTAGGGAACAATGAGAAAAGAACAAATAAAATTATCCATGTAATTTTATGGAGTTATGTAGAAGCAGCTGCAGGAACCTTTCTGTCTTGTGCACTTGAAGTTTATCCTTAGCAAAGCAGTGGCTGCAGAATCTTATTTTTTCAGTACATCAAAAAGAGCAGAACAACCTACCTTAACTTCTGACTCTAGTGATACTTAAATTTCCAGAGAAACAGCAGAGTTCTAACTTTCTAGCATTCTAATAAGGCAGTCCTCTCTGTCACTTCTTAGGTTAATTTACAGCACACTCAGTTTTAGGGTTATACACAACAAATCAGAAGCAGAAATAAGTTACTTCACTTTTTAACTTGCATCTTGAATCTTATATGGCCTCTCCAAAATTATATGAAAAAGAGTGGTGGCTATTTGAATGTAAATAGGGTCCTTGTTGTCTGCCCCATCCTCCGATTGGCAGAGAAGGCAAAGAATTTCCTTTGAAAGGTTTCCTTCTGGAGCACTGTAATTTGTGCCTAATCTTTTTTTGAAGTTGGTCAGCAGGTTAGAAATGTTAAGGACTGACACATCTGTATTGCTACTGTCATCTATAAACATACTTTTATTCCAAAACAAAGCTAAAAAGGGTAAGTCATTGACAGTATTCTCTGGGGACTGCAGATGTCCAAAATAAATCTTCTCAGAACATTTTGTCTTACAGGCTGCCAACTCTCCAGAGGCTCAGATTCATGACTACTGCCATCAGTAAGAATTTCTGCAACATTCTTATAATAATAGAATGGAGTTACTATTATAAATTTGACAAGTCACATTAAAGACTCTATTAAAGGAAGCCATTTAAGAGATGACAGACCATGTAAGTGCTCCACCTGAGAAGTTTATGCCCTGCTCTTAAATACCAAATGCACTTTTATATCAAGTCATCCCAACCAAATTTAGTCTTTGCTACAGGTATGAATTAAGGCAAAAAGGTATTTTTCTTTTAGTGCTAGCATGAAATGTTTGCTACAGACAACTGCAGCAGTACCTTACATATTTACATGCTATTGCGGAACTTTTTAGCATTTCTGTTGCTGGAATTTTGTGTCTATGAGTTTATAAACACTGTGGCAGCACTCAGAGAAACAAGCGGAGCAGATCCAGTTTTGCTGCACTCCCAGATTAATTTCCCTCTCAGTGAAAGCCACTCTGCCTAAGCCTCGAGCTCGCAAGGGGCGGCGAGGCCGAGCACGCTGTTCCCGCGCTGCGAAGCTGCCAGGGACGGGATGAGGCTGCAGAAGCCACATGGCAGCCCAGAGCCCTCTGGGCAAGGAGAGCGGGACAGAATGCAGGAGCGAGCGGCTCTCCGGGCAGCCGCAGCCTGAGGAATCCCCGAAGTGCACAAGTGGCGCCTTTGACAGGGGAAAGAGAACAGAGGGAGATGCTGGGAAAGGCTCTGGGACAGGTCCTTACCGTCGTCCCTGAAGGGAGGTGGCGGTGGCGCCCAGCATGCCGTGCCCTTGCCGCCGCTGTCGGCGTGGGCGCCCTTCTTCCTCTCGTGGCTGCAGTGCTCGGGGGCCCCGTCCTCCCGGGCCGCCGCCCCACGGCCCTCGCCCGACGGAACGGGCTCCGCACCCGCCCTGGCCGGTGGCTCCGTCTCCTGCTGCCTCAGCGCCTTCTGGGCTGCCATGATCTTCTGGCGCTCGGTGATGAGCGAGCATTTCTCGCACAGGCACAGCTTCCAGCGGCAGTGCCCGGCGTGGCCCTTGACGGGCACCACGAAGCCGTGGTTGCGGCAGCGGGAGCACTTGGGTGCCCGCAGCGCCTTCGCCGTGGCCTCGGCCGCCTCCATGGCACCGCAGCCACCGCCCGGACCCGCCCGTCAGGCCCTCCCCGTCCTCTGGGCTTTTATAGGGGACAGGGGCGCTGCCCGGCATGTAACAACCCGGGCCGGGGGGCAGGACAGCCCATGGCAGCGGGTGGGGAGCGCCCGGCGCCCCGCGGCCTCCCTGCCCTGCGCCTGGCACGGCTCCCCCGGGCACCCCCTGCCCGGGCCCTTTGGTGCGGGCGGGAGCGGAGCCCAGCCATGGGGGCTGAGCCTGCAGGAGCTGCGGGGGGCACGGGCCCCACGGGCGGGTACCTCGCTCTGTGCTGGCCCTCGCCAGGGTGGGGGGTTTGGATGGAACCGGTGTGCACGGGCGGGAATGCGCTGTCCCTTACAGTAGTGCCCTAAAAGATAATTTCCCCTTTTGGCACGTTAACATCTGTGCCCACTTTCATGCACCTCATGCATTCGGTTTTAATATGCACGGGACTACAGTCCCGTTTTGTTTCCAATTTGCAGCATGCTTCTCTTGATGAGGAGGAGTGACTGCCTCAGCAGAAAAAGAACACTTTCATCATTCTGTTTTTCAAAAGAAGCTACTAAGATGAAGGTGGAAAGCATATGTCATTCCAAAGACCTGTCTCCTTTTCTCAGAATTCCTTATTCTCTGGAAACAAAGGCAGGCTTACAGTTAGAAATACAGGAATGCTCCAGTTCTAGTATTGCTTTGAAAGCACTTGTTATTTGTTACTGATGGTAGCTGCAAACCCAGGGTTTACACAGTAGCCCATTTCAGGAGAAAACTCCCCACTTTGCAACGTAAGGCACAACGCTGCTGAATTTTCTCATCTATACAACAGCTGCTTTAAAATCTTACGGTGGCTATAGCTTCTGTGTTAAAGAGAACACGATCAAAATTAATACCAAGTAGTAGTGACGCTTTCTATTAAGTTTCAAGAGAACCATGTAGCATCTATCTGCTTGCTCTGAAACAATTCTAACTGCAATGGAGTTTGTTTCACAGACCTGGCAGAAGAAACCTTCCCTTGGTGCAAAGAATCCGGGAAAGCCTTTGAGCAGCCTTCAGCACCTTGGGGGGTGAGGCCCCAGCAGAGCAGGCCCGTTAGGGATTTGGCAACAGTGTGGGTTGGCAACAAGTCTTCTTTTTTGCAGTGAGCAGCCAGCCCCTGTGCCCGCCGAAGCTCAGCCAAGCTTTCAGGCTTCTCACTTCGCAAAACACCCAGCAGGATTTTGCACCCAAGTCCCGCAGGTTTTCAGTAGGATTTTGCCAGGGCCTTGATCTTCCCATACTCATTCTAAATATTGACTCTGTATTATATATAGACAGATAAAATATTCCTAATTTTATGCTCCATATTTTACTCAGTGCTGTGGGTTGTGCTAATTTAGCTGTAGAATAAAGAGGATGGATGACACATTTAAAAAACCTGTAATTATATCTTTTCATAGATACCCAATCTGTGTTCCTCTGGATACTTGAGCAGAGGGGGAGAAAGGTAGGCTACATCTATTTTCCTCAGCAATTCTCTATTCTGAGTCACATAATACTATTCTTCAAGACATTTACTCAAATACACAGGAATGTATCTCTTCTCTTTCTAAAATGGTGGACCAGCCATGGGCCGTACCAGTTTCTTCACTAATTAAACCATATCTTTCAAAGTCATGTGGATTTTTCTTTTGAACAACTTCCACCTAAACATTCAAGATTTATTATATTCTCCATATAGTTTGTTTCAAACATTACTAGACTTGCTTTTTGTAGAAAAGTGAACATTTTACTTTGCTTGTAAGGTAAATCCTTATTTCTGCAGGCAGTTCAGAGAATTCTGTTACTCCAATCCTGTTATGTTTTTGTCTATATATTTGAGTTAGCCTAATCACACACTGTAAGAAGACCATAACAGAGAAGACAGAACAATTTCTAAATACATTTTTGGAATGAAGTGTAGACTTGTATGTGGATGCAGCTTCATGTCTATTATTATTTTCTTCTCTGTTCATATTTGAAAGAAAATGAGGCTCAATAAAGACTCTTCAAAACTTACTTTTCTCTAGCATTTAATATAACATATGGTGGGAGCAGAACATAAAGTGTGTAAAGAATTGTGTATTAAAGTAGCATTTATAAGAATTATTATCTTGCCAAAATGAAAGGAAGGCAACCTGCTGACTTTATGTTATTGAAATAAATAGCAATAATATCTCTACTCCTTTCCAGTTTCTGAATCATATAAAGTGTGTGGTTTTGGTGTGCAGTTTGCTTTGTACATGAGACAGTGAAGAAAAGCAATGACTTAGCTAAAAGGGAACAAATCAAAAGACTGTCATAAAAGTGAATAGCAGAAAATTAGGGTTTGGGTTTTTTTCCTCCTTCTTAGACTTTCCAGCTAATATTCATACAATAAATATTTTTTGGCAAGAAAATTGTTCTGTCGCAAGAAAATTGTTCTGACATTTCAGAGATCAACAGCAACTTAATCAAGAAATTTGTTTAGCCTGAGATCTCCACTAATAAATATTTCCACACTTGGTCAAAATACATTTTCTTATACATAAAAAAATCAAGAGTATCTTTCAAATTTTTAAGATATCACATATGAAGTAAAATCCTATATTCAAAAATTATGTTTTAAACGTTGTAGTTTGGAAGTATCCATTATGGACTGTCATAAGTTATTTTATAAAAATTGATATAGTAGTACTACTATCAGGTCTTCTCCATTATAACTGTGCAGAACTGTATTTACAGCTCAGCCAGGGCATAATCAACATGTGGAGATAGAGCTGCAGAGGCAGAACTGCCCAAGAACTCTCACCTTCACCTGTCCCAGAATATCGTTTTAAGAAGTAGCATATTTTTAGCATCCTCATAGTTAGAAGCTCCTTATAAAAGATATGAAAGAGTTTCAGCCGTGCTCTGGCTGACCTGCAGTTCCAAATCCCCTCTTGCTGCTGAGCTCCCAGCAGCACACATCCATCAGTGCTGCCCCAGACCTGCAGGGCTCAGCTCTCTGCTGACAAGCTCACAAGGTTGTCTGATCTTGCCCAAAACAAAGCCTACATGACAATGAATAAACTTCTTCCAGGCACTTCTGTACACTGTATATTCCACTTTTCTAATCAGGGTGAAATTGTACAGTAGTAAACGTTTTTTTTTTTTAAATGTGAGGGAAAGTGCAGCATAGAAACAGTGCAATATGATTATATTCTAACTACCTTAAAATTTGAAATGGCTGAAATGTGTTTGGGTTAAACCTTTTTTAAATCTGGTTGCAGTTAAGTTCTTTAAATTGAAATAAACAGATTTAACTTTTCAATTCTATTTCAGCATCAATTCCTTTATTTTAAAATGTTGTCTTCTGTAGTGCAAGCAGGAATTCCACTGAGGTGTGTGGAGTTTTATTGTTGTTGTAGTATTTAAACCAGTTTTAACCAGAGCACCATTAGATGTTGACTTTTATCTGCTATATCAAAAAGGTGAAACTCTATGCTGTGATCAGAGAAAATTGGATGGAGTTTACACATATTTTAAAGTCTTAAAAATGTATCAAAGTTATATAAGCACTTCTGGTTTTTTTAACAAACACAACTAAAATAAATCTTGAGTACTTAATATTGAGTATCTTTTTAACATATAACAGTTCTTAAATATGAACAGCAGAGACTTTATTATTAACACTGCTGTTTGTTTATTGTAACAAGAGCTTTATTTAAGAGAAAAGAAATAGTGATTAAACTGAAAGCTGTTTGATCTGGCTATTTCATGAGTTCCAGAAGGGTGGGTGGACCTGTAGAGAAATGAACACCAGTGAGGTAACCAAACACATAGCAGTTCTTATTCTGCATCAATACACCTCTCATATAACAAGAAATAAAATGCATTAAGGGGAAAAGAGCGAGACAGACATGAATACACATCCACGCACACAGGTGCTGTCCCCAAATAAATGATAGAGTATTTAAAGATCCCTATCTAGAAAAGAAATACATCCATGGTAAAAGACTTCTGTGGGAGGTGTTCAGTCAGTTTGCAATAAATGAGGACCACTGTATCATCACAGCCTGATTGTTTGCTTATTTTCCATGCCTAAGAAAATAATTATCCCTTCAGAAGGAACCTTTTGTTTCTATAGAAGGTCACCTTTGTAGGCATTAATAGGAAAAAGAGTAACTGAAAACCCAGAGGATAGCAGTCCGCTCTGATAGTGCTATGGCAGCTGCAGGGTGCCTTAGTTACAGCACCACTTCACTTCAGTAAGCTCCCAAATGCAGTGAGTTCTGTACTGGAGAGCACTCAGCTTGTCAATCAGTCTTCTGCCGAGAGAAATAAACACATTTCTAATCCAGAGTCCTCATTCTCCTTCCCCTCAGCTATAGTTCTTGTCATATTATCTTAGACAAAAAGAACAGAAAATCACATTTGAATTCTCCCAAACAGCAAAAAAAGGATTTCATGCAGAAACAGTCACGCTCTCCACAGTAAGTAGGTGGCCCGTTTAGAGTCATCTTTGCTTAGCACCTATTTTGTGCTGAAATTGTCATATTACCTTGTCAGCAAGCCTAAAGCAATGCTAATGGATGGATAAGGCAGGAGACAGCTGAAAGACCACTAGAAACATCAAGTGTACTTGCTGTGGGCAGGATTCCATTTGTGATTGTCAACACTGGTACATATCCCACATTTTCTAAATGCATTTCTCCACCTCACATCTGAATTAGATTTCAGAGTATCTGAAGTAACTTAAACAATGCAAAATAAATAAAACCATCTGTTTGCCATAATTTTTTCCTCTCCAGCCTGGACCCTTCATGGATACTTCAGTGAAGCCAATAAAAATGAAATTACCAAATAGTAGTTACTTACCAGCATAGCATGAGAGACTATCATCAAAATGTTTAGCTTGGAGACAGAACAGACAAGAGTAGTGATGATTAATCTCTGGCATGCATGCTGAAATTGATTTCTGGTATTCACACCAATAGAACATTGTCTGGTCTTTGGGGATGATTCTGGGAATTGATAGACTCCCAGTGAGATGATAAAGCTTCCCGCTGGCTCCTTAAACCTGTATGTCAGAGAGAAACTGGTTTGTAGCAGGGAAGAGAATGCAAGCACCAACAGGATAAATTTGCATTAGCTCATTCCAGCCAGGTATACTGAAGGATGCTCTTTAAGAAGCATTCCTTCTCTTTGTTATTTCCACAACATTTTTCTATGGACAATGACGGGATAATCTTTCCAATTTAATATAATCTTGTGGATTATATATACAGTGAATGTACATATATTGGAGATACACTTTCACAGGAGAGGACTTTTGCAAATATGAACATAAAAAGTTAGGTTGAAAGGATGCCTGCCTGTCTCCAAACTGAGAGAGTAAAGCTCTCCTGCCCTGACAGACTTATGTCCTTGCTGTGTTGAGACAATTTGCATTTCTCTCCAACATGAAATGTTGTGTGTACCTCAGCTGGCTCCTGGAACTCCAAAGTCCACTAACACAATGTAGAAAGTAAACAGTGGAAGAGGAAATAAAATCAATGCACTGATATGGCATCATCCTCTTTGCTACCTCCTTGAACCAGCAAATTAAAAAAGAAGTCTACTTATTCAACAGAGGACTGCAAATCACCTGTGGCAGCAGAGATTATGGACAAAGAATACATGAAAGTAGCAGACAGCTGACCAGCAGCTTTGACAGATATAATGATAAGCATGCACAGGTGTGAAGCCATACTAAAGTATTTTCACTGCAGAAACAAGAGGGAAACCAAAGAGGCATATTTCTTTGACATTTCATACTTTGCCATCATGAAATCAGACTATCTTTCATCACAATAAATGAAAATATTTGCAAGATTAGCTATTATAAAGCATAGAAACAACAGAATCAGACAATAGGTTGTTAGCAGTACATCCTTTGAATATAAATCAAACTTGATTTTAAGTCAGGAAAGTCTAGTTTGATCAACTCCAGAAAACAAATAGAAAAAGACACCAAATCATCTCTTCAATTTCCCTGGAGCTGTGGGACCCAACTGTCACAAAAGGTTTCCTGTAGCTGCAGGCTTGTGCTGTTGGAAAGATTGACCTCCACAGCAGTGGCTGCTGCAGGCAGAACCTCGTTGAGCTTTTCCTGGGCAGCAGCCTGAGCCCGCTCCCCTGGGCCACTGCTCGGCCCCTGCGGAGCTTCGGGCAGCCCTGGCACAGGGAAGGGAAGGGAAGGGAAGGGAAGGGAAGGGAAGGGAAGGGAAGGGAAGGGAAGGGAAGGGAAGGGAAGGGAAGGGAAGGGAAGGGAAGGGAAGGGAAGGGAAGGGAAGGGAAGGGAAGGGAAGGGAAGGGAAGGGAAGGGAAGGGAAGGAAGGAAGCACAGCGCCCTGCAGCAGAACATGAGGCTTTCACCCATGCAGAGCACAGCTGAGAGGAACCTCTCAGCCCTCTCCCATGCAAGTGAAATAACAGGAAATACAAGGGCAGCAGTGGTGGCAAGTCATGGTACCTGATGGTTGATGGTGAGCAATGATCTTGCTTAGTGATCCCTAGCTTTGGCAGAATAGCAGCAGTTGTCTCTTTCTACGTGTATTGTCATCTTTAAAACACCAGTATCAGCGAACACACACACTTTTATTTAAAATTCAATACTGGAGGGTGGAAGTCTTACCAAAATCACACATTTAAGCTGAGGACAGGAGGTGCATTTGTGGCAGGAGTGGTATGCCTGCTTTGACATTCCAGGGCAATAACCCCAGGACAGGGAGTGGATTTCATGCACAGTGTCCCAGCTCTATCCTCAGCCTCCACCACCAGAAATGTCCTTATTCCCAAAGCTGAGTTTCCTTTCAAAGCAGTTTGAGCCCACAGATTTCACACTGTAATCAGTTTGCGCACAATCTTTGCCTTAAGGTTTATTAGAATTCTCTTAACATATGATGCCTGTTTTCCCTGGATAATGGATCTGAAAATGTTGATCTGGAGCATGCTCTTTTTCAATATTATAGTAAACTTCCTCACATATTTCATATAAGATTTATCTTTCAATATTTAATGGAATAAAAGCACTAACATGAATACACGTAATAAAGTGAATTAATACATTCACATAAAGATGAGTGTTCCTGAATAAAAGTGTGTATCTATAAAGTTTATTGAAATTGCATATTAACAATATTTATATTTTATTTTAGCATTCTTTACCTCATAACTCATGCTAAATCAAACAATTTTGGTATTCTTGAACACATTGTATTCTTATCTTGAGCACACTGTATTCTTAAATTTGAAGTGTTAATGATAGTGACTCTTATTTGCAGTTGGCAGAAATGCTCACAGAATATTTACTGGCAGGCATCCAAAGGTTTCCTGCTCTTTAATGGAAAATCTATACATGCCTGTTCTGTATAAATCTGTACTGCAGTTTAAATTATTAACCAGAGATAGGCAGATGTAATATATGCACCAATTAGACACAATATCTATCTTTTACAAAGGTACCAGTTAAGAAAAATAATTAATTTTCTTTAATAAATAAGACGTCATAACTAAAATAAAATATTTGTGTCCATTCTTAATTCAGAAAAGCCTCATTTGTATACAGATCTTCAATCTTCACTTTCCCCAAGTGTTACTTGTTAAGTGTTACCCTTTTAGGAACAAATTGTTAAAAAGCAAATAAAAACATCACTGTCTGTAGGAAATCTTATCTAAATGAGTTCTGCTTGCTGTAGAAAGTAGAGATTACCATGAATATTTGTGTTGTGGTAGTAAATAAAGTGTATTGTGGATCTTTAAAGGAAAATAATTAGGTAACCATCCTCTCAAAATTACATATTTTAGTGTTGATTTATTGGCCACATTATCATGACATTGATCTATCCAGCAGTCTTGTGATTCAAAATGGTGAAGTGGTGAATATTATAGATTTTTAATGCCTTGATAATAAGTCCGGGGAAAGAAGACGAACTATCTTCATTATCTCAGTAAGAGAAGCTTTCCCATTTTTACAGCACACTTCCACCTAGCAGACACCTCAGACACAGAATAAAAATAAATGTTTGATGTGAGATTTCAGGAATGCCTTGTACAGTTGTATTAATATTTTCATATATGTATTAGCAATACCACACCTAAAATATTTTAAGATTTTCTTGAGCTTTGCCACAGATATGTTCACAGAAATGACTTACAGGTAGCCTCTGTTCAACGAATGGATCTCTTCCATGTTTGTTTTCCAAGTGCCGAGCTCCTGCTGTTGGTTTTTCATACATATATTATATGCTTTTAAATTTCATTCCATTTCTGTTATTCCAGTTGTCACAATATCTATTTCTTTCCTGTTTGAGCCTTTAATCCTCTTCTGTGGTAGTAATATCTCTCAGTGTTTGCTTTCTGCAGAATTTCATTAGCATACTTTCTGGTGGCAGTCATTACTGCAAATATTAAATAAGGCAGATTCCAGTATTGATCTTTCAAGAATTACAATAATATCCTCCCCTGAGAAAACAATTCCTCTTCTAGCACAACCAAGGGCTTTTCCTACTTTAGCATTTTATTCACAACTTTCTTTGCAGAAGCCTGCTAGATCTTATCTGCATCACTTTCTGCCGATTGAAGCAATGGTTTTAATCAACAGAGATAAATTCACTCAACCTGCTTCACCTTTGGTAAACTTGGCTTGCATTTTATCCCATTTTCTATTTTTTTTCTACTCACTTGGATGTTTTTCTTAAAGGAAAAACCTTCTAAATTCTTGAATGTTGTTGAGGTTACTCTAGTGTTTTCTGGTTATACATTATTCCTCTTTCTAAAATCCTGGCAAGAGGTTTGCTTTTCAGCAGTGCTCCGCTACCAGTCAGCAGCTTTATTAAAAATTCTTCCTGCTGGACATGCAATTTAATGTGCCAGTTCTTTCAGAACCCAGGGACAGAGATTATCCTGTCCTTCCAATTTCAGTGCTTAAAGCTCTTTTTTTTTACCTCACATATAATAATTTCCATTTCGATACCCACATTTACATTTACATGTTACATTTACATGTTACTTTTTTTTTTGTAGATAGTTTTATCTTTAATTGCAAAGTCCCTGACAAAGAAATTCTTACTAGGATTTATTTTCATAATAAAAGTCCTTTGATAAATTACAGTTCTATGTGAATTATTAGGGCTTTGCCAAAACAAATTAAAACTCCATAGTTTTAGGATTTGTGGGGTTTTTTTTTACAACCAATTTGATATATAAACTTTACTATGAAAAGAAAGAAACAGTTACACATACATGTATGTATGCATATAATAGTTCTGTGGCAATGTCACTACTATCAGACCATGCACTGTTTAGAATGCATCTGAAAATAACTTGATTTGTGAAATGGAAATGGCAGAACTGAACAGGAAACACTGCAATTGAATGACTTGCAGGATTAGCGAATTCATTCTGTTGTCAGAGTATTTAATTCAGGAGCCTGCACTGCATCCCTCCAAGCTTCACAGGGCAGAGTAAGGTGTTTCTGGAATTAAAAAACCTCACAGATGTACAAAGTTTACATACTCTATACTTAATAACAGGGAAATAAGGAGAAATTGCAAGACTGTGTAGCTGGCAGAAAAGGTTTTCCAAAAGAAAAAAAGGTTCCATGTAAACATGGAAGTTGGGCGCAGCTTATGTGGAAATTTTAGTCAAAATGCTGGGAAGGGAACCACAAGGGTGTCTGACCCCCACCCCCAGTTCAGTCCCTCAAACTCACCGGGGGCAAGCAGAGCTCCTGCAGTTCATGTTGCAGCTTTGAGGCCTGGGTGCCCTCACTGCTGACTGTTCTTTGTGTCTGCACAATGGAAGTCTGGATGCAACAAATTCTATTTAAAGAACGTGGCACTGCAGCAGCAGCAACGTCTGCCTTGATCTCCCTCACGAGGCCCCTTCCCGCCCTGCAGTGCGGCTGCCATTTTGATGTGCAGAGGTGTGAGGGCAGAGCGCTCTCCCCTCACGGCCTTCAGCTGAGCCCCTCTGGCTCCAGGGCTGGTGTGCACCTCAGGGCATGGCAAGGGACATTTTTATGGCAGTTTTCTTGCTCCTGTTCACATTGGGGTTGCTCAGGGGTCCCTGCACACCTGCTAGCCCAGGTGCCTCAGCAGGACCCCCCCTGCACCTCAGGACGGGCTGAGGTGGGAAAAATAACATGGTCACCTCAGGGGAAAGATGGAGCCCAGAGTTACTGCGGCTGTGTGTGGCACACCTGGAAGGGAAAAACACCCAGGAAGAGAGGAAGAAATAGAAAAAGAGACACAAAATATGGAGTAGCTAAAGTGGGCATTGCATTCCTTCCACAAAGGAAGCATGAGCCCATCCTTCAAGGAGGTGCTGTACCAGGGGAAGCACAACATGGCCACCCAGCGAGAGGAGCACTGCCACCAGCCTGGCAGATGGTGCAGGGCAGCAGTGCCCAGGAGGAGCAGGCACAGACTGAGATGATCCCAGCCCTCAGGGGAAGAAGCCACCGAGGAAAAGGTTAGTTTTTTAACTGAGGTGTTTCCTTCTTCTGGCTCTTCTGGCATTGTGAGGGTTCTTGGCTGTAGCCATCATCATGGCGCCTGCTGTTTTTGTAGTACTTGAGCAATAGTACGTGGCTGCGGTGGCTCACTTACCACAGCTCAGGGGCAAAAATAAGAGGGGGAGAGGGAACCAGGCTAAAGATGTGTGGTTACATTCTCTCAGAAAACAAGTTCCTGAAGCCCTCAGCTCCTCAGCCCATCCTTGAGCAAGGAGATTTCTTCAGCCTCCTCAGCCCTGGCAGAGTTGCTCTGTGCTGTGGTTATAAACTCTTTTGAGGATGAAAGGGCAGGGGCAGGAGGGCAGCAAGGGCTACCAGCCCCTGGCATCATTAACCCTACTCAGGAGCCTGGCACCAGCAGCTTTATCCTTGGCATTGCCAGGTCTTTTCTGTCAGCCAGGGCCCTCCCTGGTAGGAGCTGATGTGCTGCTGCTTGAAGTCTCTGAAAGCTTGAGACAAAATTTCTCTGTGTGATGGGTGGATCTAGATAAAGAATCCATGGAATGGGTTGCAGGGAAGGTGGGTGCTTGTGCTTTCTCAGCAGAGTGCTGTTTCTAGAAATTCAAACTAAACTAGACAGCTCTGTCAAGAAAATGTTATCAGCTCCTGGTAGATTTTATTCCTTTATGCCAGGCTTTTATACTTTGTTTCTGTCACAGTGGCAGGTGGAATTTTTGTAGGGATAAAAGTGTTTTTGGCAAAGAATAATTAGCAGAGTATTGTGGATTAGGTGGGTGTTCCCTGTGCAAGGACAGAACCAAAGCAAAACTTGTGAGGAGAAAGAAAAGGCTGCAGTGACAACTTTGTCCTGTTGTTGGTTGTATTCTCAGTGACCTGTAAAATCAACAGAGCTTTTAGTGTTTATAATGCATGAGGCATAATAATAAAAAATTGTACATGTACAATACATTTGGAGGGAATGGAGTTGAAAGCACTGCTTCAGGAAGTGCAGCCATGTCCAAAAGGAGCTGCTGCTCTGTGCATGCAAGGTCTGTGTACACAACCCTGGATTGCAGAGTACAGCACTTGTGCCCCAGGGGCCCTTGGTTTGCTGGGTTCTTGAGACAGCTGAAAATCGTCTCATTAATGTCATTATTGATAGCAAAGGAAACGTACTTAAATTGCTTTTCAGAGAGGATAAAATACATAATTAAACATATTTCAGAATTCTTTTTAATTATATGGAGTCTATTTTCTTTATCTTTTACTTGAGCTCCTGAACATCTTTGTCTATCTAAGCAGACAATACATTTTTAATTAATAGCCAGTAAAGACCTCAGGATAGAAATAGAATCCTACAAAAAGATTTCTGTTGTGCTTTATTATATGAACAAATCTCCAAAGAAGACTTTTGATGTCCTAGTTTTTCTCTTTGAATATTCTTATTCCTCTGAGCAGAATCCAGCTTGGACAGAGGTTAGTGCCCTTGATGCCTGGCTGGCTCATTTTGCTGTCAGGTGTAACTGCATTTGCCTATAGCATTCTTTCTCTTTGTTGAAAAATCTGGAGTATTTTTGACCCCACACATCCCCTTTTCTCTCTGATGCCAGCAGGCTGTGTGCAGTGCCAGCACAACCAGAACATTTCCAGAGATTTTCCTGCAGTGGATTCCTCATAAAACTCAGAGCTGATCAGGGCACCCCAGGCTATGGAGCAAAGTGTTGCTGCTGTCCATCCCTTCCCTGTTACTGCAGTGATAAATATTCCTTTTGGGGCCACTCTTAACACTGGGAGCTGTGTTCAAGATGGCAGAAGACTGAGTTCATTTGGGCACTTGGCTTTATTTGGGCATTTTGCTGCAATCAAATGAATGTATTAGAACTTCTCTAATCAATGCAAGGTACCACATCAGGGAGGTCCAAGTCACATCTCTTCCATCCTTTCTCTAGAATAAAGAGACAGTAAGATAAATTTGTTTACAAATCTCAGTATGCAGCCACTGCTCTGTCTCGATACAGTTAATTTCAAAGAAAGTGTTTGTTCTTTCTGCCTTGTTTCCAATGTTTGGATGTTCAGATGTAGTCTATTTCCAAATGCTTATTTTCAATGTTTGGAATTTCAGATGTAGTCTATTTCCAAATGCCTTGTTATGGTTCATACAGGTTTAATTTTCCTTAGTCTCGCTGTAATACTTTAGTATAACTTTTTGATAAAACAATTTAGGTCTTTTTAAAGAGTGCTCACATTAAACCTGTTTTGATTGATTCCTACTGTGCGTCCCAGCAGCTCTCGGGAAGGTTTATTCGTCCCTCCTCACAGTGGGATTTAGCCAGGTTTGAACCGGAGCTCAGGTCTGAAAGCTGCGGGATGGATGGTTCCTAACAAAGTCATTCCGCCTTCGGATCAGTAGATGGAGCTCCAAGATAAATCGTTCCAGCCCTGAAGCGTTGCAATCAATTAAACATAACAGCTGTTAAGAGACCGCAGTAATTAAAAGACTAAATGATATCCTTAAATAATCACTTGGGATTTATACATCTTATTCCTTAAATCTTATCATACATACATGGAGGTTTGTTAGGGAGAAAAATAAAATTAATTCTGTGCCTCTCTGCCAGATCTCTCTGGTGCCTTTCCAAGTGTTTAGAAGACTGAATGATAGCCAAAGTCATACATGCACTCTTGGCTACAGTGCTTTTTCTTCAACTGCCTACAGAAATCCAGTTTATAGAAACCTGCTTATGATAATGTGCTTTATTTTTAACCCTCCTAAATTCACTGCATTTCCCCCATATAATATGGACGAGTAGTACTGATTTCTGTGGTTTTCCCACTTTATTGTGCTGGCCCTTAGTATCCCAAATTATAGTCTATATTTAGTGCTATAATAATTGTTCAAAAATCTGACCCTCTACTTCAGGGTAATTTTCACTGTAATTAAATTGTCTCTGACCTCTACCATTCACATATACACTAATTGTTCCCAATGTTTAAATGCATCCCTTAAAACTTTGGGAAGAGGAGATTGCTGAGTTCCCGATAACAGAAGAAACATCAACAGTGAGAATTGCCACCTTACACTGTGGTGTCTGTACAGGATGCAGTTGTCCAAAAGTATTTTTGTTGTGACAGCAGTAAAATAAACTGTCAGGGCACAAAAAAAAAAGGTCTTAAAGTTATTAATTAAATTACTGAGCATATGAAAGGAATGACAGTTTTTTAAATGAGAATTTGAGCTTTGGTAAAATAGTTGTAAGAGAGATAGAAACTAATTAGATCATAGCAAGAAGACTACCATGCAGCTTCTTTTCAGGTAAGTGAAATTAGGAAGAGTTAGGAGGCTGTGAGAATGACACACATATTGCAGATCAACATCAAATTAAGAATTGACTTTTGTAGGAAACCTGGATTAAGTCTGAATTAGTGTCCTGTTGTTCACGATGTGGGATGGGAAATGCTGCTGGTGTTGCCTTGTGTTTGGCCCTCTGATAACCTCAGGCAGTACCAGTGAAGCCAGGGCTACTCTGTATTTATTTATTGAGACTCTGTTTGCATCCTGTTAGTTAACTAAAGATGTGTTTGCTTCTTCTGACATGTGAGAAATCCACAGAGAAGCATTAGCCATATTATATATTAATGTGAAATTAAATTAATAGTGATGTGAGCTAATAGGCTGGGCTTTGAACTTTGGCTGCAACAGGGAAGATTTCTTGCTTTTCTTCCCACTCAGAGGAACGGTAAAGTTTGGGCAGGCGATGGGAAGATGCTGGCATCCAGCACTGTGAAGCCCAGTAGCAGGAATTGCTGAGGTGATGGATCACACACCCTGGGGACTTGTTTCCATCTTCAGTTAAATTCCTTCTGGTGATTTTGCCAAGGCTGCACCTCACACTGCAGTTTACCTTCCTGTTCCCTGGAAAGAATGAAACCCAGCGTGAGAAGAGCAGACTGACAGTGAGAATGATGGGACACAGATTGATTATGAATATTTCTCAGAGAGGTCATTCATTAGAGAGCACAGCTGACAATGAAAGTTGAGATAATGTTTCTTCCCGTGGGAACAATGCCGAGCTGGAGAGGACAGAGCCCCTCACTGAGCTCCCTGCTCCCCCCACACTGCAGGTCCTGCTGCAGGTGTGTGTCCTGCTCTGAGTCTCTGCTGCAAAATGGCAGCGACTGAGGGGACCAGCTCCCCCCTTCCCCCGACCTTGGGCCATGCTGCACACGAGGAGCTGGGCATGAGCTGTGTTTGCTAGAGTTTGAGCTATGTTTGCTAGAGTTTGAGCTATGTTTGCTAGAGTTTTGCAGTGGAAATTTTCTCTGAGGTTCTGCCGAGTCCACCTGCTGCGACCTCCTTGCAATATTTATGGAAATGTTGGGCTGAGCTTGTGAGGATCTGTAAATCCCAAGAGATTTCATGCAGGATTTCCATTGATGCTGCTTGAAGTTAACTTTCACCAAATCCTTGAGTATCAAAAAAAAAAAAAGACCTCAAAGGGGAAGGCTTCAAAAAATTAATTGGGTGGGAAAAGCAAAACACCTTCTGCTGTTTGAAAATTCGATTCCATGTAACTGTAACCCTTGGTACTCAGAGCAGCAACTTTAATCAGAACTGTGGCTGATTTTTTTAGCAATGTTTTTTACTGCAGCCCAGCTTTGCTATTAAAACCCATTCTTCCGTTATGCCTTGGAGGAGAGCTGGCTCTGTTGGGAATAACATAAAGCATGTATATAGAATTTAGATTTTTACAAAAGAGGTTAAAATAGCAGTAGCAACCTTGTCAAAGAGCATTGGCTGGGGAGCAGCTTGCAGAATCCAGTAGCCTTTGGGCTTCCCTTCCATGGTCCAGTCTCACAGGTGGTTGTCAACCCTTGGGAATTCTGTCAGTGTTGATTGTTATTTTAGTTATCAAGTTAAACACTGTAAGTTAGATGAGAGCTAAGAAGCATGGCTTGTCAGTTAAATGGAGATCTGAAATGCATTAATGGTGAAATTTCCATTTTCTAAAACCCTCTGGGATTTTTTGGAAGAAAGGAAAGGACAGATATGAATATGATGAAGTTTAAGCAGAGAAGTAATGGGATTTTGGTAAGAAATTGCTATGGAACAGAACTTGAGTTCTTAAGCCAGCACAGGTGAATTCAACTGCAAACTTCCTGATCAGAGCCAGTTCAGTCTCTGTGTACCTGCTGAACAGCACCTTCAGGGACAAAAGTAGACAGTGAAATGATTTATATTTAAAACATTTCATTGCTTCAAGTTGAGTCAAGTTGCACAAAGTGGAGAAGTAAGCTGGATAAGAATGATACCATAAGCTTCACAGGTGAAGAGGCAATACAGAATAAATCAGGAGTGTCTGACATTTCCCTTTCCACTTGGCATAAGCCAGCAGAGTGGCAAGCTCTCATTATAAGCAGTGCTGTAGGAGAAATTCTCCTGGAAAGATGCTGAATGTTCATTTTTTTCATTGCACCACCTGCCCCAAGGCCAAACCTGTCCAGAATTTTAAACATGCAGTCCCAGGCAAAAGTGTTAAAACCAAGTACAACTTACTTAGCTTTTCTTGAGTAGGAACAGGCTGGATATAGACACTGAAGTTTCAGGGATCTTGCTGTCACATGTTTGTTAACGTGAGTAAAAAATCCAGTGCTGAGCCAAAACCTAGCAGCAACAGGAGGGAAAAACCAAGGGGAGGAGACCCCTGTGCTACTGAGAGCAGGAAAAAATGACACTATATCCCAAATATCTCCTACATCCTTTCAGCAGGACCCACAGACACTGAATGGTCTCTGGCCAGAAGGTGAGGGATGCAAAGAGCAGAAGCACCAAATTGCATAACACAACTGCTCCCTCCTTTGTCTTTCTGCCTGGGAATCCTGGAGCCTTCATTTATCATCTGCAGTACTGAAATCTCTCCCTGGAAAGGTTTCAAGGGAATTAAGGAAGAGCAAAGAAATAAGGAAACAAATCTAGCAACAGAATTCCAGCTCCTCTCATAAAGTGCATGCTGGCCTAAGCTTCAGCTGGAATTTCAAGGCAAATGTTAATGGACTGATAAGACTTACAGGGTTTTTTTAAAATGGAAATAGCATTGATAATACAGTGAATGGTTCAGGAAATGATCCACTTTAGACTAAAACTTCAAAGATAGACAGGCAAGGCTCATTTCCTGGAGAAACCACCCATGTAAAATAATGTGCCTGAAATCTCTCTGACCAAGGAGACAGCTTATTTCAGAGATAGTCATCCAAGACCTCAGCTAGTGAAAATCAGCATAGCTCGACTGATTGAATCCTGTGAAAACATAATTGGGTGGAGTATCCCCTGCACTCCATTTCTTAGAGAGGAGTAAGGACAGGTCCAGTTCTCGTGGTGAAGAGGGCAGAAGCTGTAACAAGGAGTAATCTACAGGAGAGACATAATGAAAGAGAAATAAATTTGTCTGTCCAAGGATTCAAAACAGTTTGCAGCAATGAAAGAATGCAATATAGCTGCTCATTTTTGAAAAAGTGTCATAAAATGGCTGATCAAAAACTCCATCCAACTTTGCAGTAGAAAAGATTAAGTAAAATGATACCATTTTCAATAGAAAATTGTAGGGAGAAAAAAGCAAAAGAGCTCAGCTCTCGCTCTGCAGAGTAATTACTAAGAGATACCTACTCAAGCTTTGTTCTGTCAGAGATCGTGATAACACTTACAGAGATACAGCCAGACTGTCTGTTTGGCTAGACAGCATTAATATAAACCACATAATTTAGAAACTACCTCTCCAGATTCCATCTCCAGAGAGAAATCTGCTAATGAACCATGATTCAGTTATATTCCTAATCAGGAAAATGTCTTTCAAGCTGTATTCCAACTGGGCAGTGTTTTGCTTCCTACATCCCAAAGACCAATTAAATACTTTGTATGCAGCTATGCTCTAGATAATGAATGTACTGTACAAATTAACTCAATTTTGGTGAGAAAAATAGCTTATGTTCTGCTCATTTCAGCAAAAAGCCAAACTGCTGATTTGTAGGACCCCTGTAAAATGGAGTCCTACATTGAAGAGGGCAGGGATTGTAAATCTGGGTGGCAGCATGACAGTTCATGGGATTGGGCACTGCAGAAATTGGTGCCTAATCAGATTCTGCAGCATGTCAGTCACAGAACAGTCGTACCACAGTCTTTGTGGGCCTCCACCAGAGAGAGATTTGGCCCACTTAACTCAGGTCTGGAAAGGATGAAGTCCTATCAGTAAAACCTGGGAATAGCTGGGAAATATAAATTCATCCATTAATAGAAGGCAGGACTTTGTAACCCTCTTCTCTCATCACATGGGTCTGCTCCACTGCTTTTTGCCAGGTCAGAATTCTGCATTAAAATCTTCACTGCCTGAGTTTAAATTAAATCCTCTCCATCCTGGCAAGGAGAAAATACAGAGGAAATCCTAATGCAAAAATATCCATATAGTTCAGAATCAGGGCAGAATCCAAACTCTGCACCAGACTTCAGACAGTGAACTACTATTTTAATATAAAGCTTTTTTTAGGAAGATCATAAAAAGCTTTTACAATGCTTCTCTCCTGGTATAATCAGGGAAGCCAATTCACTCCAGTCAGAGAAGAGTCATCCTAGCAGCATCTCAGTGTTAGGATTTAATTGGCATTAGACCATTTATCATCCATGTTTCTCCCCAAAGATAATTTGGTTTACATATTGGTCCACCAAAGATTAAAACAAAATGTGTTCAAAACACAGGGGAAAAAGCTATTTGTTTGTATCCGTGAAGGCCTTTTGTTGCCAGATATTTTGGAGCATCTTATTTTTTAGGCTGTTTCCTGATGGCTTGAATTCTGATTACTTATCCTCAGGAACTCAGTATGATATTAGTTCCACTGATCTTGTTGACTTTGCTTTCATGTGCAGCGGGTAACGCTGGGGAAAAAGCAGAAAGGATGGAGTCATTATAGATTCTGAAAGAAGTAAAAACAAACACCCACCACAGAACACTTGGAAGAACACAGGAGACCCTGCAGCACAGCTCTGCTGTAACAGCCCACTCATCCCCACAAGCTTTATCTTTATGAGTGGAAAATGTGCTGGCAACAGAGACAAGCTTGTGTGAGAAATGCAGGCTAAGCCTCCAGGTAAAGGTAAGTAAGTCAGTGCTTTCCAACAGAAGAAAAGACAAAAGGAACTGCACAGTGCTGGACTGAAAACCCTGACAGATTCCTGTTCCCTGATCTACCCAGTCGTGAGGGAGGTGTCACTCTAGGAGAGCATTCATTTCTGTCCCCATATACTCAGCCCATATTTGAGTGTTTTCAGTCAGCTGTAGAATGGACAAGATTTGCAGTGGTTCTTAGATGCTGCTAGGTAGATTTAAATTTTTTTCCAAGCTTAGAGAAAGGAGATATTTAGGTCCAAGGAAAGTCAGGCAGGATATCTTAAACAGATGGCCCAGGTAGTTTGTGGAGTGTCCCTCACTGGACATCCTCCAGAACAGTCTGGACACAATCCTGTGCCATGTGATCTGGGAGGACCCTGCTTGAGCTGGAAGGTTGGACCAGATGCCTCACTTTGGTCCCTTCCTACCTGACCCATCCTGTGTTTCTGTGATTCTGTGACTCTGTGACTTTTCTGTTTGGAGCAAGCATGACACTGGATGTGTATTTCTGTGCTATGAAATGATTTTGAAAATCTGATCCTTGTTTTGTTTAGCTCATGCTGCCAAAACCCTTGTTTAAAACACTGCAGCTCCCAGGCTGGACTCAGAAAATCTAAGTTAGTAGAAGTTGATTAGGAAAGTGGCCATCAGGAAACAGAAAGCAGGAACACTCCCTCCTATTCTCACACCCCTCTTACCAGATCCATGTGGAGCCTGCCACATCCTTACCTGCACATTTTCCTAAATGTGAGTTTAAGGCACAAGGAGAGACCTCATCTGGAGATGTTTAGGATTTTGCTCCTTACTATGCCCGATATAGTGCAGCAAATATGATCTTTTTCAACTGTGAACTCAGCACTAAAATTTCTTATCAAAGAACTGTTCTTTCCTGAAGAATCCAAACTTCTTGAAACTTCTTGGTATGAGAAGGTTCCTTTTTTTTTTTTTTTTTTAACAAATTGAGACTGCTTTGTATTGCAAGGGAAAATCTGTTTTGTGTGGTCTCTTCTTCAGCTTCTTACATGGTAGAACGCTTAGATAGAAAGCAAGGGGGAGAAAGGGAGCTCTGGTGCTCAGGGAAGAGGATGTTGGTGACCTTGATTTTGTGGATGCTCAAGGTATCAATCAGAGGAGATGCAAATATTTTACAGCAAAAGTGTGGCATACAAAACAAACCTATCAGTGGAACCAAAGGTGAGCAATCCAGCAGTTATTAGGCAGTTTCCCTATGCAGTACTAAAAAGCCAAGGTACTACCACTGAAAAAGCAGCCAGGGAAATCAGAAGGAAAACATGCACCCAAATCTATGCATATTTCAGCTGGTGGAACTGGAATATCTTATTCACAGCACATGCCAGTAATTGCTATTTTACACCTCTCCAAACTACATTAGTGTTTGCATTGAGGCATTTGCACATTGATAGCTTTGCACTGAGGTCTTCTCAAAGCCGTATTTCCCCAAAATCTCATTTTGCCAAGGAGGGACCTGCTGAGCTGTGCTGATACACAGCTCTGCACACTCAGATGCTGACATTTGAGGGACCCCTTGATGATCTTATTGGCTAAGTGCCATGGGAAGAGATTGAGTACCCATTTGATAGAACCAGGAGATGAAAACAGGTGTTCAGGCTTTGATCCTTCTATTTGACAGCTGGACCCATATCCTTCACAATCTCTCTATTAAATTGGCATCTCCCAGGCAAGCAAAAAGCCCAGAAAGACAAGGGCAGAACTTCAGATGAGAGGAGAAAGCTGAAGCAAAGAATAAAATATTTTGCCTGGCTAACAGAAAGATGCAGAATAATTGGATTTGAATTCAGAATGGCACTCTAACTCAGGACTGAATGATCAGGTATTTTGGGGGTTTTCCATCCCAGCCTGTCAAAAGGGCTGAAGCAGGTGGGCAGGTGGATACTCATCTCTACCACTGCAGATGTGAGGGGGAAAAAAGGAATTTGTGTTGCCTTGTATTTAGAAACCCTCCTTTACCCAGCAGGGCTCCTCTGCTGAATCTAAGAGGAATATTTTTATTTCCTCTGAGACATGATTTAAGGCTCCTGCAGTATTCAGAACAGTTGTGCAATGTAAAAAAGGAAAGGGATTGTACAAAATGAAAGGAAAAGGCAGTGTTAGTGAAAATAAAGCTGAATGGGACAATAGTGAGGTATATAAGGAAATTCAAGCATGACTCTTGCTAAGGCTGCAATCCAGAGTTTATTAATTTGTACAGATGTTTTCCCTTTTAATTAGTGGTCTTTCAAACCCCCATATTGTGGGTTAAGATCAATAGAACTTTTTTTTTTTACCAGTTTTCCAATGTATAAATCCTACTGGTACACAGAACTAGAAATGGAAGATGTAATAGTGTTGGTCCCTCCCAGAGAAGAGGAATGAGCTGCACCATTGTGGAGAGCCCATCAGTCTACTCAAGGCAATTTGTAATGAGATTTTGTGTGGTGCCAGCAGAGCTGCATATCAGGGAATGGAAGGACAGAGCAAATTATTGAGACAGACAGGTAAAATTTGCTTGAAAAAGTAACTATGCAGTTAGAATTTTTTATATGGCACTACAGAGGACTGAAAAAATCTGGTAGAGTACTGATAAATGGCTAAAATGAGGATTTTTTGATGAGCACTATGAAATCCCCCTATCCTTTGCCTTATCCCGTGTACAGATCATTCCATCTTCCTGTGAAAGGTCCACAGTGAAAAAAATCCATAGATCCAGAAATTTTCCTGAGAAAAGACTCATAAACTTGTGTGGAGAAGCTTTGTAATTTAAGATCTTCAGCAAAAACAGGAGATGCTTTCTTACTGTTGCCCAAAACAGTTTCTGTAGAAGGAGCTGTTGAAGACAAATGTATGCTTGGAGAACTACTTTTATTAAAGAGGTAGACAGTTCACAGGCAATGTTATTAGTCAATTTTTAAGTTCTTGTGAAAGTAATAAATAGTTTTTAGCAGCAAATGTGCAAGTAGGGGACTGTACTGTGGCAGTCCTCTGCAAAACAAAGCAATAAATACAAACCAAACAATTTCAATGTTTCAATGTATAGCAGCTCCTAAAGGGTCCTGTCACAGTGGTTACAGTCAGCCAGGGATTGCAAAACACCAGAGCTGCACTCACACATTTCACATTTCTCTGTTGTGGCACAGCAGCAGTCTTGGGGCAGAGCCATCTTGGGGCATCCATGGCTCTGGCTATGAGAGGAGACATTGAGTGACAGGGAGGCAGTTGCTGCAGAAATCCCCAGCTTGGTTTTCCTCATCCCTTGGGAAATATGCACTCTTACTGTAAGAGTGAACTTGTTGGATTGCAGTTCCTAGTACCAGCCTCTGCTCACCAGCCTTTCTTTAAAATAAAGTAAAAATGACAGGCAGTCAGCCCAGCTCTGTATTAGAAATTACTACGGCTGAAGAAGTCATGTTTTCTGTAAATAAAATGGAAGGATCTTGACTATGTTTTTTGCCACCTAAGCAGCTTGATGTCCTTTATTAAGTTCTTTGTGTAGAATATAGAGAAAGAAAGAGAAGAATTTAAAAATCATTCCAGTTGTGATATCATGATAAGCTGATATATCAGTCCACAAAGAGCAGAACCACAGAGTGCAAAGCTGTGTATGCTACAGTGCAGCTGAAATTACATTATTAAAGAGTAGATTTGGCTTTGTTCTGCACAGCAGAGCCTGAAACAGTAAAAAAATTAATGCAATTATTCTCTATTTTAGGTGAGCATTAAACATTCTAATGTGAATTCTAACAAGCAGTATCCTGTGAAAGAGAGAGATCCTTAAATAGTGTGGGGTCTGGGGAAGGGAGGCTTAGCAGACAGTTCATAAGTCATGGCAAGGGCACAAGTGGCTTACAGTTCATCCAGCTTTAGATTCAGTGCCCCTCTCTGCTGATTTCTGGTGTGAGCTTCAAAAAGCTATGACAGGTGACTCTGAGAAACCTTCTCTAACTGTCTGTAGTAATTAATTGCTGCTGGAGGTGCTCACAGTTACTCCTCTGTGCCTCATCTGAGAATGCTGAACTCTCAGAGACGGGAGCAGCCACGGTGCCCTCATGCTTGACTTCCCACGGCAGGCCCCGATCTCAGCAGGAGCGCGATGTGTCACTGACAGTGACACCCAGAGCCACCGGCCCGGCTGGGTGTATGGGGAACGGGCTGACCTTGCTTCATCCCAAGGCAGGGGTGATACTCACTGCTTATCTTAAATGTAGATGATACAGATCAGAGGCAAGTGGAACATGAACTTCCCTTTGGGGAGAAGCCTTGAATTTTTCCTTCTCAGGAGAATCATGGTTAACAAAATACAAACTTCTCAATCATACGTGTGGCCAGCTGCTGCAAAAACTGCCACGACTTCAGTTTCCAGCAAAAACAGAAGAGCCTGCTTTTACAGATACAGGCTTGCAAGCACAGGCATTTGTAGGGACTCTGTGCCCCCTCCTGCATTTTGCATCCCATTTTTACTACTTTATCTTGGATTTGGACTGACAGTATTGATGCCTCAAACCTGAGGCATCCATATCACTGGAATGGTCTGGGGACAGTGTGCCTAAGTGCACTTTTTTACCTGCAAGACCACCATGTCAGCACAGCATTTGCAAACGTTAGTGCCACAGGAATGCCTTGGAAAGGGCTCATCAGTATGCATGCAGTAGCTGCTGAGCACAAATATGTATGAAATTCTGATCATTGGTATTGAAATGGTGATCCTGAATATAAATTAGGAGGCTTCTAAATGCATCAAATTTAAGTTAAATGAGAGCTAAGTAAATACTGCATTTTAAAATTATAGTTGTCTTCCATTTTAAAAATGAAATCTGATGTTAGTTGGTTCTTCAGACAAGCTAAAGCCCTTTAGGAATGTAAAAAACACATTATTAACAGAGACATTTAAATTTGAAAAATAATTGCCTAGGCATAAGCAAGACTTTTATCATGCATGTGAAGCTTTTAAATCTTTAGATCTTGTTGAGATATGGCAGATAGGTTATAAAAATGCTTATCTATGCAATACTTTTTTGCTCACAGAATAAATTCTCAAGAAAATTGATTATCCTAAACAAATAAAAAGACCCTAAACAGAGAGAATTCACTGTATCTTTTTCCAGCTACCACTTGTGAGGGCTTTGTCTTCACAGCTTGCTTGCTATGGCAGCTCTCTGAAAACCATTAAACATTGGACATTTTCATCTTCCCCCAACTTTAAAGAAGAGAGAATTCCCATCATCAGGGATATAGAAAAACCACCATCAATTTTTTCTCAATTCCCTTTGCAGAGGAGCTGAAATGCAGTCTCCCTTTGCATTGTCAGCTGCAATCCTGGGAGCAGCTCTTCATACAGTCAACAGACAACTCCACATAAGGAAGACACCAGTAACATTTTTTTTTTTGCTTTATCAATCCTGTTCTAGCAAACCTCTTTAATTAAATACCTCTGTGACAGAAGTTTTTAATTCAACCAATGAGAAACACACAGTGTGTTAGTACTGCATATGTTCAAATCACCATGATGTAAATATTTGATTAGCTTTCCATTCATCTTAAGCCAGTCTATGCTTAACATATCAAATAACTGTGGAATGCAATTAATAGTAAAAGAAATAATGGGAAAGGATGTCTAAAATTCAGAAGTGGCTGGGAGTAGAAATTCAGAAGACAGTCCTTTACTCCTAGAGTATTATCTCAGTCTCTCAAATAAGAAAGGTACAAAATCTATCTGTGCAATCAAGCACTATCTGTGTATCAACAAAAGGGCATTTGGGATGACAGTCAAAGATACATAAGAGGGCACTGCCTTCACTCTTCTCCACAGTTCAAAACAAATTGTCACATCCAAATTGTGGGTAGACAGTTGCAAGGCATTGAATGCTTGTTTTTAATGATTGAATCTATACAACTAGATTTCTGAGCCAACCAAAATAAGAGGCTTTCTTTTGCTGTATTTCCCAGTTAAATGCCAAAATGAGGGTACTGCTGGAGGTACCGGGATACAAAACACACATTGCTCAGTGTTCAGTACAGGCATGTGGCAGCACATATGGCATTACATGTGAACACCAAACAATATGCTCAGACCCCAAAGAGTTTGCAGGAAGTCAGAGGAAACACAGAGAAAGTCAGAGGTGACAACAATCATGTTCAGTGTAAGAGGAAAGTGGAACCAGTGGAGAATGACAATGCATTCACTCCCCCTTGTCCCAGGATGGAATATGGAATACAGCTGAAAGCAGAGAGGATTGTCTTCAGCAGATCCAGGGGCTGTGTCTGGGACAGGATCACTACAGCTGTTGGTTTGTTGGTGTTTGTGTTCCCATCCTGAACTTCTGTGCATGCTCACTCAACACCCTCTGTGATCATGGAATGAGGAAACACTGGAAAGCAAAGGTCATTTTTGGAGGATCCCAGCTTGTACACAACCCACAAAGTACAGCAGCAGGTCAGAGTGCTCATGCCTAACAAACTGAAGCAACATTACAAAGGTTTGAAGTAGCCTCACTTACAGTTCCACCACAAAGACAGTGGCTCTGTTTCACAGATCATCTCGTGCCAGTGATTTTTGGAGACTGAGCCAATACTGCTGCTTGTTAAATCCTCAGTCTCAGGTAAAGCCTTATTTGAAGTCTGGTTTATGCCAGTAGCAAAAGTCTCTGTCGTGAAAATGAATACTTTTAAAAGTTCATTTATACATCATTTGAAAAGGACTTTTACGTGGAAATATCACTATACATAACAGTCTTGATTGAAAGGCAGAGCTACACATCAATATACAGCAGAACACCGGTGAGGCAGGTCTATCAGCTTATGGAAAACTTGCTTTTTGTGCTTTGCAGTGCTCTCAGATCACCTCTAATGTTGCACAAGTTTTGCAATCACATAATTTCATTCATTTAAGTGGAGTTTCTCTGCTTACACTGATGAAATAAGAAGGAGACTGCAGTGCCATATTTGTACTGGGAATCAGGGCAGGATATCAGGATCACAGTCTGTCACTTGCTGTGGTGGGCATAAAATGAAGATGATGTCAGGCCAAAGAAACAGTCTCCAATATCAGTCTGAAACCCAAGGATTTAACAAGCAGCAATTAAAAACCTGTCTTTGATATAACAATCTACAAGTCAATGGCATTAAGTTCTGTTGCTGATTATCTGGTCTTTGTGACATTTAATTTCCCAATATTTCATGGCAATATATTTCCCCTTCTAGTTGGAGTATGTGATTAGAAGTAAAATCGGGAGCCTTTCAAAAGATGAATTATTTGGAGTGGCTGAAAACCATCCCTCTAAAAGACAAGTACTTACAAGCACAAATCCTACTGAAAATTAGGAGACATTGCAGACACTTTGTGCTAGCCCTTGGAGGGGATCCAATACGTGTTTTTATGGGATCTTTAATTATGATAATATTTATACAATCAGTAAGCATTTTTAAGAAGAGAAGGCTTGGAAAAACTAACAACAATTCAGTGGAATGGCATTTCCACCTGCAACTGTCACAGTTAATGTTTTATTGATAAGATGCAGGTCTTGCTGACTACCATACATATCCTTCACTTCATTTCCTTTGCAGGCAGCAAGAATCCATCATTCACATTTTTCTCTTGGCCTACATCTGTCTAAGGCAGCATTCTCAGTGTACAGTACTGGAACAATATCATATCTCATATTATTAAGTTGATGTTATATGCCTGATCCTGTTGTTTAAGCCCTCTCAGTGGGCAAAAGGGCTTCACAAAATTTTGGAGGTGCATGAATATCTGAGACTCTTGATTTCAGAAAGAAAACTGATCATCTGCAAAGGCAATCAATTTTTTTTGCCTTTCTCTCTTCTCACCCACAGTGCAGGTGGGTGAAGGTGTAGACACAATGAACAATGATAAAGGTGTCAGAAATGTTCGTGTACAAAGCAAAATCACGCTTCTTTCCAAAGCTGCTAGGATGGAAATCTAAAAACCAGTGACAGAGTGGGTTCAGCATCTCCAGTGAGGCAGTGTCTGTTCACTGACAGCAAACCTCACTCTGTGCAAAGACCTGTGCACTATTTCCACATCCCTTCAGTGCAGTATCAGCCCTCTCAGTGGGAAAAAATGAGTTCCTCAGTTCACTTACCTTCATTCTAATTTCTAATTCACTGACACAACTCACTGGTCACAGTCATCTCTTGTTTCTGTCTGGGCATTAGAACTACTCCTTATTCATATGACACTCCTCTTAACTGAATTCTTTTCACATAATTGTAGAAAATAACTCGTATTTTTGGTAAGGGCATAAAGAGAAGCTTGACTGGAGGTACAACATAGAAAATTGGGAAGGGAGGCCTAAACTTCTGCCCCTGATGGATAACTTGATAAAATGGCACAGAGGGTTTTCATATGGGTATCTCTGTCACTCTAAAAGAAAACTGACAGTGACAAATGTACAGACTCATATTTTGGTTTTTCTTTAATTCATGTAAATTATAAAGTTACTAACATGTACTTTAATAACATACCCTGTATCTCACACCTATTTTTGAGAATGTTAAAACAAGAATGAACTTTGTGATGCATAAAATCATCAGCAGAAACAGTTCAGTAGAACAAAGCAAAGATTACTACAATGTACAAACATGAAAACTGCCCTGAGGACATCCCTTAAACACAGCATTATAAGGAATTATATGAATTGAGTTTCCCATGTCACTGAAGTCTCCTGCTACAAAAGTTCCATCACACAAAGCAAAGCTGGAAAGATGCCTTCTGGCAGAGTGGAATCCCTCGAGAGCGTGGGGATAGATCACACCCAGCCAGTGGAGGACAGCAGAGAAACCTGTCTGTGCCCATTCTGGGCACAACTGTTTTCTTATTAGCCAGCAGCTCCAAAACTCTTGCATATGTTCATTAGACCTGCTTCCACTGTACGTTCTGTCTTCAGTCACATGTGTCATTTTAACTCCATGGTTGAGAAGTAGATCTGGTGTCTCTGCTCATTGCTTTATGAGTGCAGTTGCTGAGGTCTTGCCTGGTTGTTCTTCTGTTTTCTCCAGAATGTGTATGTGGATGTGTAGGAAAGAGAACAAGAGAGCAGATAGGGATGAGGAAGAGAATAAACTAACAAGCATTAGTCCTTTCTTTAAATTATTTTCTCAAAAATGCCTGGATACCTTATTTTTTTTCATTTTTCACTTTACCAGAGTTTTCACCCTGCTTTATAAGTAGGGAAATCTTATTTTCCCCTTCAGAGAGACCATCTGAGGGCACCTTTGAAAAAGATAATTAGCTGTCCTTGCTCCTAGATTTCTGTTAGAATCTGTATATTCTCATTTTTGGAAGTTCTAGGAAAGTTTAGTTATAAGTTTTGTTTTTCTGTTGCAGCAGGAACTTAGCACAAGTAATATTTTAAAGCGGGTCAGTAAAACTTTGATCTCAAATTTTCAAATCTAGCCTGACATGCAGCACCTTAAAGAGGATCTGATTTACAGACAGTGCAGGCTCAGCACTTTCGCAGGCAAAGTCCCCCTCTTGTCTTTCAAGCTGAATGTTCAAAAAGAGAAGCATCCCAAAACATCAGACATATTTTGGAAGTCAAAGTGAATCTTTGCTATGGCATATTTGGTGTCACTGACTGATTTCCTTTTTCCTCTGCTTTTGCAGGGATTAAGATACAGAGATTACAAAGTCTTTCTTGTAGCCCCTGTATGAGCAATAGGAGGCTGTATAAAAAACCTCTCATGTTTATGTTCATTATTTTCAAGAGTTCCAGCTATTTATGTGTCTGTAAATAACCATTTAGCAGCAGTAGGAGTTCTCCATGGAGCAAGTCTGTTCCATTACACTGAAGCACCAGCCTGAAGGATGATGCCTGATCAAATTGTCATCTGCATCTTTCAGACTTCACACCTGCTTGGAGTCAAGACAGTTTTCCATTCATAGGCTCTCTCCCTTCATCACGCTGGCCAAGGCGATTCTTAATAGTAGCACTGAGCTGCAACAGCAGGTAATTCAGACTTGTAAAGAAAGGAGCAGCTTCCACTGATGCAGATGCAGGCAAAACAACACAGTTCTTACACTGAAACCTTTTCACTGCTAATACAGCCCCAAAGACAGAGTCTGACTTCCTGCCATAATATGCATTTATTCATTCCTTTATCACCACAGAGCAAAAGTGGTTTTCACCTGTCACAGAACTCCTGGAACTCATCTCCATGTGCCAGTGGCAGAAGGGTTTCTTTGAAAGTCTCACGGGAGAGCCATTTGCATGCAGCACGTCGTGGACATGTTCCAAATGCTGCTGCACCACAGGCATACCAATGCACAGGGCTTATAAAATAGGGTTTGTCATGGCTAGTCCTTGAGAGGTGGCATATTGGGAAGAGAAAAATAAAGGTATTAACCAAGACTGTAGCCATTCTCCCCTTAAGAGAAGCGTGTCATCTGCCCGCCATTGGCAGTGTGAGCCAGCGCCAGCTGACAGAGACCTTCACACGAGCAATATCTGAAGAGACAAGTGGGAGTGTGCATGGACTAAGGGATTGATATGGAGTGACTCCAAAATTTGCACATATAATTTCTAAGGCCCTTTATTCAGAGGATGCAGATGCACATATCAGGGCATTTATAGCTTGGTTTATGTCTAGTAAGTAAAGAAGTGGCAACTGGGCAGTAAAATAAAAAGGTCTTTTGCGGCACAGAAAGAACTTGCACAACTGTGTTACAGGATCCATACAAATGCAGGGATTAATGGACAGAAAGGCACAGAGTTGAAGAGGCTACTGTACATTTTCAGCATCTTGCTTTTTGGCTATCACAGGTCCTGTAGCTGGCAGAAATAACCAGCAGTGCAATTCATCATTTTCCTGTATGGTAGGTCCTTTGCATTTATCTTCTTGCACTGATGTGATATATAAAACTTGGTGATTTCTAGGTGTTTTATTTTCTATTCCATAAAACATGTTTACTGTAGTCTCATGGTATGTTCAACTTGCAAAAAAAGATTAAAACACCAGTAACTGACATAACAGTTTAACATAGAATTTCCCAGACAGGAATAAGAAGACATGTTAGTATTCTGACCACCTATCTAACTGGCATAAACATATTTTGAATCTTTCAAAAGTGTTTTTAATATTTTGAATTTTCTATCCCCTGCCTATTTGAGCACTAATTAATGGAATTGCACTGGTGGTTCTGCTATAGGAACAAAGACTCCAAGACTGAAACCTCTTCATCATAAGAGAAAAGATACACACATTAGCTGAGGCTGGAGGTCTGAGTCAGGAATTTCTTGTAGAATGTGCTTCAACTTGGGGGACCAAAAATGGTAGTTTAAAACCCTGTTATCAGGAAGCTTAAATTTGTCATACATGGAGCCACATCCCTACATCAAACAGAGCTACTCAGGCTGGAAATGTTGAATAACTTCATTAGTGATTCACTGAGGTATTATAAAGTATGATTGTTAAATTTGCAGATTAACACCAGGATTGAAGGGCTGCAAGCACATTGGAGGGTAGGCTCAGTATTCAAAGCTATGTTTATAAATTACAGAAATGAGCAGAAAAAATGTGAAGACAACTTGATAAGAACAAGCACAGCACAGGTAGGAACCATGGCTGCAGCAGCAGAGCTGAGAGAGAGAGTTCTGCAGGCAGGAGTGCAGAGAACTCAGCACATCCTGCACTGCTCTTCAGTCAGCAGTGCTGTGCTATTGTGCAAGTCACAAGCAGCGCTTGAGCTGTCCAATCGGAGGCCCTGCAGGTGAGGTGTATAAATGCCCCAGGCTTCCCTCTCCTCTGCTGGCATGGTCTGACCCACCTGGCACGTTGCACTTCAGGAACACTTGGATCAATTAGTCCTCAATGATGGTAGCCAGAAGGATCACAGATCGAAAAAATCATGGCTTTGAGGAAAAAATGAATAAATTGAAATGGTCCAAGGATGTCAGGGCGGATGGGGGTGGGGATGAGAGAAAACAAATTGCCATGGAGTAAAAAGAATCTTCTTTCTTATATCTGTATTCTGTCAGTAGTATTCTGTTATCATTGGACTTCTAAGGAAATATCTCTAGACAGCAGCATTTAGCTTTCTTTGCTTGTCTACAGTATAAAAATATTTACATTAGTTTCCTTACTAAATAGATAGGAGGATGTCAAATAAGTCTCATTTTTCTAGGCCAGTTTGACAGAGAGAATTAATATATTGCTGCTTATTGTTATGCAATATGGTTTTAAAGTTGAAATTCAGTCAAAATGACTGACTTTGTGGTGGAAATATCAAAGTTGGAATTAGACTTTGTATTTAGCTGCCTCTAGTAAAAGAAGTTTCCCATACTTACTTTCAAGTATCTAACTCAGCACAGACAGGAAAGTTATGAATGTTGTTAGTATGTGGCCTGTTAGCATTTCACATTTATTTTAATTGTTTATTTTATGGTATTTCTTAGATCATTCTAGAATCCCCACCCATTAGGGCATTAGTGATTTTCCTTTTCCTTCTCTTGTCACTCACTTTCCAATCAGGTTGCCCTTTCTTTATCTGATGAGCAGTGGATTTACGTCCAGAGCATATAGAGTTGTCTACACAGAGACAGTGCCCTTCATTTATAAACTAGCTGTTTATTTTCAAGGTTATTTATTAGGGGCATAGCTAACATTTCTAGTTAGGATATTTTATTAAGACCTGAGTCAAAGTTTTAAGCTTCAGCCAGCTAGGAATGGATAATACCTTGCAGGGCACTTCCAGTAATTATAGCAATTTTCTTAGAATAACATGCTCTGCCATGAAATGCATCGGTAATTATTTATCTCATTAATGGGATAATCTGCTTTTATCAGCATGACCATGTGAAATGCATTTCAACATATAGGATACAATGCTAATGCCTTGTGTGTATTTTTATGACTTCTTCAGCTTTTGAAGTATTATTGTGTTTAGAATGGATCTGTGCAGCAAAAATACTAAAATAATTTCCTGTCACTGTCCTAGGACTAGTATGTGTATCATCATTTCAGGTGCATCCAGCTTCACTGAACTGCTTTGCCTTGGCATCTTTCATGCTGCATTTACACAATGGTTATTTTCCCCAATATTGTTTTTAGAAAAATTATTCTTTTCTTATTTTGTTTTGGTCTGATCCTTTCCCTTTGTTAGTAGTTCATTTTATTCACTAACCTAATATTGTTCAAGTAAAAATTAATCTAGATCTTGACACTGGACTTAGCCTTCCCGTAGCTCAGTGAGGTTTGGAGATTTTACAGGAGCAATTACTAATTCTTCTATTCCTCCTTGAGAACATGATCTGGTATTTTCAGGGAATTTAGTGCTGCATACATTTTTTTTTTAAAGAGAGGCTTATAGTCTTGTTGCTAATGACTGGAGACATGCACAAAAAGCTGTTTTGAAATATTCTACTCTGAAGTAAATTGCAAATTTCTGCTATCAGTAAGTTTGAATGAGTATTCAGCTGGATATTTAGCCAGCCAGCAGCAGAGGAATAATGTTCCCAAAGAGCATTAGAGGTGTTGCTCATCTCCAAGAGCTGCCCCTTGGGAAGCTCTGAATTTGTATCCTGGTGCTTGTCCACTTTGACACCTTTTCCTCTTTCCCTGTTTCCTCATAACTTTATCCCAGAAAACTGATCCTGCTACAAATACTACAAATCAGTTCCTGTGAGATGTATAAAAACCTGTCCCCAGAAACTCAGGAACAGTGATTGGTATCGGAGATGAGGAAGCTGTGAGGGTGAATTGAAAGGATGTGACATCTCTGTTCTCCACTTCTGCATTATGGCTCCTATTTTCCTTGAGGAAGGAGACAAATAGGGCTTGTTTCCAAGCTAGTGAATATAAAGTTGAAGTAATTGCATCTGCAAATATGTGGTCATGGTTTATATGGTTGAAATAAATGACATTGTGTCTCAGTGCTCAGTGATGCAGAAAACAGAGTTAGAGACAGAAGCATAATTTTTTTTTTTTTGTCTTCTCCCTGATTAACCAACATGTCACATCTTTCTTTTATCTGAACTCTACCTTATATGATGATAACCAGCTGTGTGTTCATGGGGGAGAATCTGCAGCAAAACACCTGTGACACAGACATTTGCAAGGTACTTTAATGGTGCTCCTCCAACATTAAACGTGGTCTGATTTGTTATTCGTTTTGTGAAATCCTGAGCATACAGCACATAGAGCAACATATCAATTTGTTGTGCTTTAGCAAACAAACAGTGTTTGTAAAAGAGCCAAAACAAATCTGCTGCTTGTCATGTCTTATGGATAGGTTGCTGTCCCAAAAAGTATGGAGCTTTCCATCAGTGTGCTACGTAGAGTTCAAGTTAATGCTTTAGTAGTACATTTTACTGCCTTTATATCTAATAAATACTTTGGCATGGTACAATTAAGTTACATTTCAAAGAAAATTTAGAATTATAGAATCATAAAATTGCACTTCTGTTTGATTTGTTATTTCACAGGAAAATAGTCTTCATTTTCAGGAGTTGTGTTGCTATATTTACTATTGATTCATGGCTCATTTTTTGTGAATACAAGCAACATTTCTCTCAAACTAAATTTGGGTTGATCATGAAATATTACCTTGCTGTCTTATTCACAGGAAGGAGCCTTTAGATGCCTTGTGTAGTAAGAGCAGCCTGTCACAGGGCAAGAGCTGCCTGCTGTAACTGGACTGAGCACATCTCTTCTTTCCATGGAGTGGGGACAGAGTATCCTTGGTGCAGCTTTGGCAGATCTGTGAGCTTGGTGGAGCTGGTGCCCAGGATGCATTGGAGTATCCCTCCACAGTCTGTACAAAGTAAAGGGTCATGGTGTACTGGGGAAGAGAGAAACACACAAACAGCAATAGCTGCAGTGGAAATCTATTCCTCATTTTCCCTACCCCTTTGCTAAAGACAGCTGCAGAGAATGTAGTCTGGGAGTTCTCAGCACTTCTGCATAATTGTGCACTTAGTAATGATTAAAAATTTGCTTATTTACTGATTTCTAAGGAGCTGGTTCCAGTTCAGCTGTGGATAAGTTATTTTTCCAGCTGCATCTAAATGATAGTTTTCATTTTCAGCACCATGATTAATGAGTTCAGAAACAATAAGAAAAAATATAGTTTTCATCAGCATATTTCTAATCCTTGTGAATCTGAAAAGTTTCTGTAAATACCCTAATCTTATCTTTAATTGTGTTGGTTATTTGTGTAGGTTTCTTTGTCCTTGTTGGTGCCTCACCTGAATGCTGTAAAAAGGCTTCTAGCTGGGTGCCATGTGTTTAAGTAGCCACTGTCCTAGATTGTCCTGCTCATATGATACAGTTCAAAGGCAACCTTCCTTCAATGCAAATCTGGAGTAATCCCACTATTGTTAATCAAAGAACTCCAGAATCATACCAGTTCAAATGGGAATAGAATATAGTGCTGTGATACAAATGCAAAGCAATCCAATTGAACTCAGCCCTCAAAGTAGTCACCATAGGTGTATTATAGAGCTATGGCCACACAAAATCACTTCTCAGTAGTTCATTTCATATGTGTTTGTTTTTATTCCCAGCAAACCTGAAGTGCCATCAAACTGTAAATAAAATTATTTCCATCAGAATGTGAAATCTTGAAAAATTCAGCTGCAGGCTAAGTCTTACTCCTCAAGCATCATTCCTTTATTTAAAGCTGTTCTCTGCTGCAGACTGTTACTCTGTTGGCAGAACCACTTCCTGGGGCACTCAGATGAAGGAGACGTGGCTGACAATTTGTCTTCAAAATCCCCTGTTTGCTTGAGGAAGGTTTATTATTAATAGATGCCCTTAGCAGATAGTGAATCTTTTAATTGCCAATTTCCAGTCTGCAGAAATTGCTCGTAGTTCACCAGAGCAATAGTCATCATCAGCTTGTAAAGGCCTTTTGTTTGCTGCTGCCATGAGCTCAGTGTCATCACACCCATTAATCTGAATAAACTGCATGTTGTTTGTCTCCATCATTTCTGTGAGCTGGTGATGAGCCCTGTCAGTCTCACAAACATTGAGATGAATAGGTTTCCTTGGAAAACCATCGCTGGGACAGGAAAAAACAAAGACAAAAACCAAAGTGCTGAGGAAAAGAAAGGTAAAAGTTAAAAACTGGATATTCAGTTGAATTGCCTGGATTTGAAAATAAGATTAAATTCTTTTTGGCCAAACTGCTGGTAGGTTGACTTTGAATTGTCTGAAGTGAGTGGGGAAGATGCCTGTCTTCCATGGGAGCAGGATCTCTTGTGGGAATGGGTGTGCCTGTTTTACCAGGTAACTTCTGAGTCAGTACAGACAGAGCCCTCTCAGCTGGCTGAGTGGATTGATTAAGCTAAGTACAATATGACCCCCAGGCCACTCAGTGATCAGACACACGTGACAGGCAGCACAGACCTGTGTTCATCCTGTGAGCAAACCCAGTCTGAACAATCTTCTGGTGACCCCCTCCACTCCCACTGAGCTGTAACAAGGCTGATCCTGTGGGACCTGCAGCTCCAACAGAAATCTATTTTATCCAGGAAGGGAATAATCCTTTCATATTTTGTAGCTATGTTCAGTGTGCATTTGGAGAGAAATTACAAATTAATAAATTATTACGTTAGACTGCACAAATTATTTCAGCAGGTCACTTTAAGGGATTTGTTTTCCTTATAACACTGAAGTTTAGTGTTTAGTTGTTGTGGAGCTGTGGTCCCCATGGAACAGAGACACTGGTACCCATGTGCTCATCTGAACCTCGTTGCACTGAAGCACCTTTTAATGGGTTGAAGGTCTTTGTAGGTGCTGTGGGAGAGTCACCCTGTCCCACTTCTCACCCTGTAAAGTGCAGTGCAGGAAACAGTGGATGTGCAGCTCAGAAATCCTTGTGCAGGTTGCTGTGAATATGCAGAGACCCATCTCTAGAAACAGAGAGGGAGAAAAGCTTCTTTCATGTTTATTTTTAAGAACCTGGATAGTGTGAAAAACTTGCTAAAGTGGCAATTCTTTGGATTCAGATAAGCTTTCCCCATATATTTCTTATCTGCAGTGGCTGCTGATAATGACTGGCCTTCTCACCTGCAGAGCTGCTCAAGAGTACATTACAATGTCAAGTGCTAAAGGAAATCGGTCACATATTCATGAATGCAAGCTTATGTCCCAATTTCCAATGAGCAGTTTCATTTGATGTGACAGAAAGCATGCAAATTGGGATATTGGCAGGAGCAGAAAAAGTTTTTGTGCATACAGTGTTACAAAAGAAAGCATCAGTGTCTACATATATTAAAATTAATCTGTTTTTAAGGTAGCAATGTTGTAAGGAACAGCTCTTGCATTCAGTGTTTTAAAAGCAGAATTAGGATTACACAACAATTTACAGAGAGGTTTTTATACTAATGAAGATGTAATTCCTGAGGGTGACTGTCCCCAAGTGCCATCAGTGGAAAGCCTACAACTCTAAGTCCCAAACCACAAGCTAGGTACAACAGTGTCTGGTTGTGTGCCTAATGGTAATTAAATGCTGAGGATTCTGAGACTGCTGATCTCAAACTTTAATTGGTGCTTATTTAAAAAAAAAAAAAAAAAGGAACCCAAAACCTGGAGATCAGGCAAATTCAGAAATTTGGGGTTTTTTTCCCCTTTTCTAAAAGTTTGTATAGATCCAAGTGGACAATGCCACTGTTGATGTATTTACAGTTTTGTCTCTGGGTTGTGAGGTCTCTGACTCTGTATTATAACTGCAGAACATTTGTGCAAAATACTGGCAATAAGGAAATAAGGAGCAGAAATAGTGGCAGGTTTGGTAATCCCCCTTTTTTATTTCTCCTTTCCTGCTCTATTTGCTTGGCCTCTTCACTTCTTCCTTGAGGCATATTTTCATCTCATGTTGCTGCCTGTGCACATCAATTACACTGGCAGCTCTTCCAGAGCAAACCCAGTAACCTGGAGAGTTACCAGTGCAGTAAATGCTTTTTTTTTTCCTTTGGCAATGATCAAAACCCAGGATGGCTCATGGCTCAGTGTGTCCGATCTCTTGTGTTTAGGGCAGTGCTGCTGGCACGTGTGGTCAGTGTTTCTGTGGTGCTTCTCCTCCTTAGTGCTCACACTGTTCCCAGAGCTTTGCAGAGAGTTCTTCTCTTTGTCCCATTGTTTGACTGCTTTTTAAATATCCTACTAAATGGTCACTTTAAGCAAATGCTGTTTATGGGTAGAATATCACTGTGATTTCAGAGATGGCTTCTGGAGTAGGACTTGTGATGAAAATTTTTTCCTCATCTTGGACTGTCTATTCAGTGATTCTCTCCCTCAAAAAAAAAATTTGCCAATTCCACATTCAGACATACTTCTCTCTCTCTCTCTATATATATATGTATGTATGTATGTATGTGTATGTATGTATATGTTGCTCTCATTCCAGACATCTGATAACTGCTCATGTCCCAGAGAGACCCTCTGAGACTGGGACTAAGCTGTGGTTTTACTGGGGAGGAAGAGAAAAAAAAGGGCTTGTTCTACTGGCTAGTTTCAAGGTGGAAAAATTGAGGTTTTGTCAGTGTTTAAAAGTGGTAGGAGCTGCAGACAGAATGGAACTTAACCTTTTGATAGCTTATGTTCTGCAGATGGGTATCTTGGAAAAGACTAATCTTTTATTGTAATGCTGGACTGTGCTCCAGATGGAGAGAGTAAATTGAGTTGGCAGAAAATATGAGCTGTACTTTGTTTCCATAACTGAATTACTGGCCTGAAATGAAAGGTGGAAGGGCTGGCATGTGGACACCCAAGCCTCCAGCAATTTGGGGACACCCCCATGCCTGCAGTGACTGTTAAAATCATTTGTGCCATGCAGGCAGGCCATGCTGAATTGCAGAGGAAGAGGTTTCCACCTCAGAAACACAGGCTGTAGTCATGGCACCTGGAACAGTTCAGACAGAAAAATGTTGGAAATGCTTTCTTTTCCCATTGCTTTTTCACTTAGGCGCCTCTCCATGAGGGCTAGATCCATGCCCAACCTCCTCCTCTCATTCCTGGCAGCTTGAAGCTCTTCATGTGTCTGAAATATTTGGCCACCTTATTGCATCTCATATTTCCCCCACCCCTCATTTCTTAAATAGTTTGTTCACAATTTTGAGAACCAAATTATTTTATAGGAAGTGTCTTTTCTTCACTCAGATTAAAATTTTGCAAGAAGTTTGGTATAGCCTTGCAACTTCTCGACCACCCTGGCCTGCAGGACTTGCATTCTCTTTGTGTTTTTCTCTCCTGAGCTCATTTGCACCTTCAAATGGTTTCTTGCTGTCATCTTTCCTATTTTCCTCCTGCATCTCTCCTGGTTGCTCTGCCAACATTCCTGCTGCCACCTATCGAAAGTCTGGAGATGTCATCGCTGTTCCCCAAGCCATGTTTGCACTGAGCACACACATTTAAATATGGATGAGCCTGGATAGATTCCACTTTGTCTTTTGCCTGGCACTGTTATAAGCTTGTCATAAACACTTCCTAAAGGATTGCCACATTGAAATATTTAAGAAGCTGTTTAATCTAGTCACACTGATTAAAAATATTTAGTTCTTTAATTCACCTCAATCGCTTGCTTCTATTTGTTATATTTACTGTACAGCTGGCAAATTTGTTGAGAAAAAAGATCAACAAATAATGATACTAATCTAAGTAACTTGCATATTTTTGTTATGAAAGGCTCATCTTTTGCCACTTCCTGCAAAGGAGGAGTCGGCAGGGAAGAAATACACAAAAGAAATATAAATATTAAATATTTATAAAATATAAATATAGTTAAATAATTTCTTAGGCAGAGAAAAAGCGAAAACTGAAAAGACTTTCAAATCATTTTATTCCAGGGCTTCAAGCCTGAATTATAGCATCAATGGCACTTTTGCCACTTCTGTCACTAGGAAAAACTTTTTACTGCCCTTCAATGTCTGGTAAAATCAACAGTCCTCTGAGAAGTGTCAAATTATTCGTGACTTTGGCTCTGAATGCAGTAAGCTCCTGCTTGATGTGTCATTAGTTCAAAGCCAGTAAGGACGAGCAGGTTTTGCCTGTTCTTTGTCTTTCATTCCCCTGGATAGCTTGCCATATCTAATTAATATTTTGTCACCCATCACTATATAATTCCTCAATGCTGTCTTCCATATGAAATGTTTTAATCTATTTTGCTCTTTGTACCATGTGTTGTATAACAGGCTCTAGCCAGTAGACAATAGAAGCAGCTGCCTCTGGTGTTAAAATGTGTGGCAAACTCGTTCTGCTCTGTGCTGCACTTTTTGATGCTCAAACCTTATGGTAAGTCCCAAAACTCAGAAGCATGAAATAAAAATTAGTCTAGAGAGACAAAAAAATCTCTCATTATCACCAGCAAGTAGCAACAGTCCGTGTTACCTTGTTGATCATTCTGTACACCAGATAAATTATGTATGTGTTGGTGTTGGTGAAGAAATAAATAATAGAAAATAATAATCAGTTCAAAGTATTCCAGGATACATATTTGTAAATAGAGCTAGCTGCAGGTTTGTGGAAGCCTTTATGAGGTTGGAGATGACCATTCTGTCAGCCATGGTTTAACCCCAGCTGGCAGCTCAGGCCCGCACAGCCTCTCACTCACTGCCCACCAGCGGGAGGGAAAGAGACCCCAAGAGCAAAGTGAGAGCACTCCAGGGCTGAGATAAAGACAGCTTAACAGGCAAAGCCAAAGCACACCGACAAAGCAAAGCAAGGAATTCATTCCCCACTTCCCATGGGCAGACAGGTGTTCAGCAGGGCTCCCCCAGGAGTGGTGACTCGGCAATTCAAACACCACCACTCTGAATGTCCCCTCTTCCTTCTCTTCCCCACCTGAATGCTGAGCATGACACCACAGAGTCCAGAATATCCCTTGGTCACTTGGGCTCAGCTGTGCCCTCTCCCCACTCCTTGTGCCCCTCCAGCCCCTGGGTGGGGTGGGCTGAGGAGCAGAAAAGGCCTTTGCTCTGTGTAAGACCTGCCCAGCAATAACTAAAACATCCCTGTGGTATCAACTCTGTTTTCAGCACAAAGTCAAATCATACTGCCATACCAGCTACCAGGAAAAAAATGAACTCTGTCCCAGCCAAAATTAGCACACCATTGATGCCTTAAAGAATTTGTCCAGAAGTGTCCCTGGACATTTGTCAAGAAGTTGCTTGGGAATCTCTAGTGTTTTTCCTGGGTTTTATTTCAAGGTTTATCTACTTGCTGCATATTGGCCCTTCTCTTTTTGGTGTAGTATGATGGGAGAGACACAAAACATTACTGGAAAGAAGAAAGGAGTTAACCTTGATCAAAGTTATCCAAATGTGTCTGTAGTAATTTTTTTTTTTTTTTCATTTTGGTTAAATTTGTCAACTTCTGGCTCATTCAGAATGGGTCCAAAAATCCCTGCAAAAGTCTTCCAAATACATAATGAGATTAATTTGGGTGTATGAAATGCAAGTTTACAAAGTCATATGGTTTAGAAAAGCACTGAGTGACCACACTTCACAAATTTTTAGGTGTCATAAATTAGTCTTCTATTTTTATTTTCTTAAATGTTTATTCTAGCATGACTACAGCTATTCTAAAAATTAATGTTTTTTTCTGCAAAATCTTGACTGACATTACTTTGACCTAATTAATGTCTAATTCTTTAAATCTGTTGCAGTATTTACATGAATCTTCTTCATCTACCTCACAGGGTTTAAAAAAAAAAACTTTTTACCCTGGTATTTATTTCATCTGTTTCATGTAACTGACATTTTTGGAGCCAAATTCTCTATTTCAGTTGAGAATGGGAAGGCAGAATGATTGGAAACAATTTACAGAGTATTTTTGCATTGTTGGGAAGCCTCAATATGCTGGAAAGTATCTCAGAAGTGCCTGTGCCAGCACGTGCTCTCAGCCTGCCATGGCCCGGGGCTGGTGCACACAGAGCTGTGCTGACCTCCTGGAATAATTTCTCTTCTTGCTTAGGTTGCTGCTTTCTGCCTTCTCTTGTGGCACATTTCTGTGGAAATACAGAAACTTAGCTGAGAGTGAATTGTCCTTTCCCTGTCATTTATGTGTGTTTCCACAAGATATTTGTGATTTAGCAGGAACCAGATATTCCTGGATGCAGATATTCCACAGCAAGCTCAGTGCTATTTTCTTTCCCCTGTCTGGTGAGCCCAAGAGCAGAGGATAATCCAGGCTGGCATTTCAGCTGCTGCTGCCTCCAGGCAGCTCTTAGCTCAGGAGGGCACAGCACAGCTGAGTGCCAGCGCACCTGGAGCTGCTTTTCCTGGGACCTCCCCCGTGCCTCCAGCTCCCTGACCCCAGTCCCAGGAAGATGCCGGCGTGCACAGGTCCCTGAGCTGCTCAGCTGTTCAGGAGCCAGAGGCAGCCCCCCTGCCTGGCTCCTGCCTGCCCGGCCTTGGTGCAGCTGCAGAAGGGTTCTGGCCCCACTGCAGCTGCCCTTGGTGCCGGGCTGAACCCATGCAGTGCTGCAGTGGTGTGGGCATGACCTAACCAACACTGGGTGCAATTCAGCTGTCATTAACAGCTCCCTCCTCCCTCATTTTGATGGAGGGAATTTAATGTATTTTAGTTTTCCTTGGAATAAAACTCCTTGAGAATTGAAATCTCAGAATATACTGGCTGGCAATCAATACAAAAGTGCTTATCTCTAGCCTTGGGCTCGAGAGGCACTCAGCTTGCAGCAGTACCTATCTATATGTATTTGACAACTCAAGTGCTTTCCAGAAAACAGCAGGAGCTGTTTGACCTCTAAGTAATGCTGCACTTCCATGTGTCCTGTGAACTGGGCATCTTCATTCCTCTTGCTCAAAGATGTGGATTCTGGAGCATGCAAAACAGGGAGATAAGAATGTCACCCTGCTGGTTCAACCATCGATATTTATCCTTGTCTCTTCAGCCCCACCTCAGCCTAATTTACATCTTCTGTGGAACTGATGAACAGAACTGGACACTGGTGAAAGTAACTGGGTTGTTACAGTAGAAAAGCCTTTCCCTTCCTACTGGAGGTGTAAGAACTGCACCCTTTGCTTGCATGAACACATTTATTTGGGCAAAGCCACTGGAAATAAATTCCAGTCTGAGCTTTGGTCTAAAGGGGGCCAAAATACCCAGTCTCTGGTGAAAGGTGGCCATGGGGCCAGCTGCTCTCATCACCCCAGGCTGCTTTTGGTAGCAGAACAAAAGCCAAAAAAAAACATCAGGATTTTGTTTTGTTTGTTTTTTTGAGGTTCTTTTCTTTGGGCTGGATTCTATTTGAAGGTATGTATTTCTTAGGAATCTGTGTAGCAAACAGTGACCTATATTATTATTAAATCACAAAACTATCTACAGACAGTGGGACTAAAATGTGAGTCCTACCATATTTCCAGACTGTTTGAGGGTAGGATAAGCATCAATGACACTTAAAAGTAATCTTTTGCTTTTAAAATGTTTGGATGTCCGCAGGTTTGAAGAGGGATTTAAAGCTTTAATGAAAACAGAAGGGAGTGGCAGAACCATTTAAGCAAAATGGATCATATCACACAGGGGAATTGAGCCAAGTGAGGATGTCAGGCCATTGAATGAGATGAGACAGTGGCATTCAATCCTTCTAGTTCTTATACTGAAAACAGAACTGACCTCTTGGTTCTGTATGTCAGAACCTGGGGTCCTGCTAGTGCTGCTGTATTAATTTTCTGGAATTAATAAGGGTCTTTTTCTGAGCATAGAGAGTCTTTCTTTTGAAGCCCTTCCTTGCTTGGGGGAGAAGGGCATTTATTTATGCTTATGAAGCCAGATTTTCCCATGCACACTACATGATAAATCCCACTGAAATCAATTAAAGAATATATGTCATAAGTGACCGTTCAGTATGAGGAAGGGTGACAAAATCTGATCTGTAGATAAATCACAGGAGGAGAAAAGTCTGTCTTCGTACTTTATTTTTATAAATCCTTAAAAAACACAAGACAGATTGGTACAAACATGTTGCAAAAATGGAGATGAGCAGAATTTCTTCCAAATACCCTGATAGCTGGGTTGTACCCTACAATATTAAGCTGGTGATGAATACATAAACAAACTAATTAGCAGCATTTTCTGTGGGAGACTAATATCCTGCTGTATTAGCCCAAAGTACTGGGAACCAAAGAGAAAAGAGTCAGATGAAAAGATGGCAAATAAAATCTTTTAAAGGAAAAAAGACAAAAGGAAAAAGAAAATGAAAAATTCTGCCTCTGAACAGATTCCAAATGGAGAATTGACATAGAGGATGCTGGTATTGTCTCCTACCCTCTGTTAGGGCTGTCTTATGGCTTGAACTGAGGAAATCTAAACTTTCTAGACTGGTGCAAAAGGAAAAGCATCTTGAATTCCTTGGCCTGATGCCCTATTGAAGCATCAATTCATGTGCCATATCAGAGTGGGCCTGGCTAACAAGTGCTTCTGTTGGAATCCTGAAAAGCTTCCAAGGATATCTAAGCATGGATGCCTGGCAAACAGGAGCTGTCTGCTGAAACCCACAGCCAGTGTCCATCCCAGGAGCTGCACCAAGTGAAAATCCCACCTGCTCTACCTCTGGGTATGAGGAGATCAGCAGAGAGCTGTGCAGCACTGAGACACAATTCATGCAGTGCACTCCATTGTGGTTAGTGACAGCAAAAGACTGAGAAGGGAATGTGTCACATCCCAGTGAATAGCTAAAGACAGAAAAGCATAACTGGTTTATTTCTGATTAAAATTACTTAAAAATTACTGCTGGGACTATTGTACATCTTGACGACTTTTAAACAGAAGCACAAAGCTGTAATTAAAACGATATTTAAAAGAATGGTTGTTTTTTCAAGGATATTTGAATAAAACTAGAGAATGAACATGCCATGCTAAGAAGAGAAAAATGGAGAAAAGGAAGAAGAAGAAGAAGAAGAAGAAGAAGAAGAAGAAGAAGAAGAAGAAGAAGAAGAAGAAAAGGACAACCCTTTTGCTCAAATTACAGGTGGCTAAATGCAATGAACTCCTAGTAGTGCTCAGTTCTACTGAAAATGCCTTTCATGTCCAAAGGATCTTTCCTGCAAGAATTTTGAACTTTTTCAAATGATCAAGGGCAACCTTAAATCTTCACAGCTTTCTCTGCTGCTACTTTTGCAGCCTTGTGTGCCTCCCATGCTGAAGCCACCCCTTGTTGCTCACTGATGACTGCCTCAGGTTTTACTGCTCAGGCCATGGCAGAGAACAATTCTCTGGCTACATCCTGTATGTGCCACTTGCAAACTTCAGGCTGCTCTTGGCCCATGCAGCTGCACTGACAGATGAGCAGCACAAGGAAGGTGGTTCTCACTGGAAATTGAGTTCTCCCCTTTGCTTGGGAAGTGATGGGAGGAGAAGGAGGAGGAGGCGTAAATTTCAAATTTACTGAATTGACAGATGTATTCATTTGTAGTATGTTAGCTTTTCTGAGATGTCTTTCTAAAATTCATAAAAATAGACTGCAGCAATTTTGTGCATGATTGATGATGGTGCATACTTCATCCAGTGTTAAACTCTACAACCTCATGTGATGAGCAGTTTTTCCATATCACTTTTTGTAGGATAGATAAACATTATCTTGAAGTCTGCTTTGTGTGTTTTACTGGCATTGTTAATATGTTTTGTGTCCAGTTCGGTCCCATTAAAGTCGTATCTTCAAGCACATTCGCTGCTGAGTATCTCATCAGGGAGAGATGTATATTTATAATCCCTGTTAAGAGCTTGCCAGTCATACAGTCTCGTGCTTTTCCTCCTTCAGAACAACTTAATTTTTCAGTTTATCAGTAGCTGTGACACTAGAAGCAGTGGGTGCTCTATTCTGAACTGCTTGCCTTTGTATTATTACTCCTTAATGTGTTAATGGTTATAAAGTTCCATCTTTCTATCTTCTTTCCTTTGCTTATAGCATCACTGTAAATTTACAACCTCCTGTATAACCTCTATTACCTTTTGTACAAGTCTGGAAAAATGCGAACAACATTTTTTGAAGCCCCATTCTGTCCTCTTCAGGAGAACATGCATGTAAGCTTGTTATTCACACAGAAAGCTAAATCAGATTTTAAATCTCTTTTAAATCTATGCAGCTGGGTGAAAAGAATGGGTACTTTTAAATTTCATTAGGTATTTGTGTGATAGTCACATTGCTTTATCATCCTGCTCCTTTATCACTTCTATTAATAATCATGTTTATTTTCTACCAAATTGTTCCTGGAACTTACATCCCTGGAGCCATAAATTGTGCTGAAATATGTTGAGATTGTGTACTTGTTTATGCAATTTCACTAAAGCCAAATTGGAAAACAATGGCTGAAAGTGACAAGGCTTTAATTCCATTGAATGCTTTATCAAAACCATAAAATAATAGATAGTAATTAAATGGTGCAAGCAACTGATTATTGCCTTGTGAGGCTGCAAATGTAGTCTGCTCTCTTGCTGCTGTTTTCAGACAAAGGGCAGTGACAGTCACTCTATGCTTCATTTACTTGTGTGAAAAAAACAAAACTTGTACAGCCAGGCCACTTACATGGTCATTTCACTGCTGACATCTCGACACAAACCCCTTTTGGGGTCTAACAGAGATCAGTTCAGCAGCACAGTAATGACCCCATTTAGTGCCATGGAAATCATAAAGCACTAATGCTATAAAGCATCACATTTTGCTCATTATTATGTTAGAAAAACATTATTATTAACACTTTATGTCTGTTTATATGAATTCTTAAGAGCAAGCTGTGATACTAAATGGTGGGTGGGTCAACCATGCTCTTTTTAGTCAGTTTGGAAGAAAAGACAGGGACTCCCAAATTCCACTTTCCTGAGCACAGGGGACCAGTGAGGCAGTGCACACAGCTTCCCCTCCCAGGCCTGTTCATACACAGCTCGAGCATTCCTGTCTGCTCAGGTCACTGCTGACAGCTTCAGCCTTACATCATTTCAGAGAACTGGGAAAGACACCCAGAGCTCAGCAGCATTGTCTCGTATCCATGCACAGCTCAACACTGTTGCAGGAAAGGTGACTCATCCCAGTTTCTGTAGGTGAAGTTCTCCTCCAGTTCCATCATTGTTTTAATATCCTCTCAAGCACTGTGACAGGTGAGATGAGTGAGGCCAGGGATCTTAGCTGCAAGTGTGAGGGGCAGCTGTGTACCCACATCCCCTCAGGAGATGTTGGAGCTGCTATGGCTGCCTCTGGCTGGAGTTAACACCTGATGCCAGCTGGCACCAGGGAAATGGTGATCAGGATCCGTTTCTTCAGCTCTTTGGGAAAACCACATATTCTTTTATGCACAGTGGCTCTTCCCTCAGTGTTTCTGGGTTGATTCCCCCTTAAAAGGCGTTAGAATATGTTGCTACTTCTGTGGAATATACTTTCTGGAGATTACAGTGTGATGTCATTTTACTAATGAAACAAAGGCATTTCCAGCTTTCCTCTGTATTATAACACTAGGAAATCTCAGAACCCTGGCTCCTGACATACTAAACTTCACCTGGCTTCCTGATACCCAAGTAGGCTTTGTGTTTTAAAGCACACACATGCATGTGATATTCAGAGGTTTGAAGTTAGGTGCCCAGATACCCAGGAATGAGTTGCATCATTAAAGATGCTTTTTATGACAGAATGCAAATGTGGCTTGGTGTGTAAGGAGGACAGGAGCAGACTTTTCTCACTGATCCCCAGTCACAGGAACAGAGATGATGAACACAAACTGAAATGCTGGAAATTTCATATGAATGTCAGAACTTTTTACACTATGAGTTGGTTTAACACTGGAACAGGTTACCCAGGGAGGCTGTGGTGTCTCTGTCCTTTGAGATTCTCAGAACCCGACTAGACACGGCCCAGGGCAACCTGTCCTAGCTGACTGTGCCCTGAACAAAGGGTAGGAGTAGATCTCTCCAGAGGTTCCTTCCTGCCTCTACTATTCTGCGATTCCTCAGAGACCAAATATTTGGTGCAGATTATGTAAGGGTGAGGAAATATTAAATATTGGTATGGGAATAGGACAGAAGACAGGCTCTGCAAAAGGTATAACAAAGACCATTTGTACACTTATTATCACAGCTGGTGTATGTTTGCTCCTGGAGAGAATGTAAAGCTTACAATCACCTCTGAGAGAAAGGCCAGGATGTAAGCTAATACTCAAGTCAGTGCTTAATTAACCAAGGAAAAATATCAATAGAGGTGCATGTGAATGTCACAGATAATATGGAAATACAGTTTCTAATTTAATGCAGTAAAGTCTCTAGGCATGCCCACTCCATATAAATGAGATCTAGGCCAATATTAAATAGAAAGGGTGATAAAGTAGGGAAAGAAAATCTAATCTGGAGCAGCTTGCTGTAGTATTATCAGAGATGTACTGATAGGGATCATCTGAGTTTCTGAACAACTGTACTTTCAGTTCCATAAATATTGTTTTTAATGTGTTAATTTGTCATTCAGACTTCTGTTTGTAAGTCAGTGTTCCACTTTGGCTCAAACAAGTCCATGAATGCACCATTGTTTGTAACCTGAAGCCATTGGATTGGTAACACAATCTATCTTGTAGGAGAGGAGCATCTCTCAGAGCTGCAGCAAGGTTGGCCTGCCACACCCAGCGAGGGAGAGGGAGGGTGCCCACACCCCACCTGGGGCCTGCATGTCCAAAACAAAACAATTCCTCCCCTTTTCACTGCAAATCCTGTGCCCTCCATTCCCAAGAGTGGTGATGCCACTGATCTGGTGATGCACATCCACTTTGTTATGTGAACTTCTGGAAGTGATGTACCTGGAAGTAAAGAAAAGTGTTTGCTGTGCTCTGACATTGGGAAATGCAGTGTGGCAGAGAGCTGAGGTGGTCATTGGTAAGAGATTCTGCTCCCTGTGGAATCATTCAAACCCAGCTAAATCTTGATGTGTGCAACAAGAGCCCTGTGATCTTGGATTGAAATAACTCCAGTAAATTGGGCACTGCTGTTTCTGTTACAGGCCCTTATTTGGAGGTCAGATATGCTTCAGTGGCATGACTTTACACTGAATTTCTGATGTGTCAAACTGCAGTCTGAAAGGAAATGGCTCTAAAGTAATACCCACTATGTTGTTTCCCTTTTCAATTGCTGTCTGAGTAATCCATCCTGCTTTAGTTGTGTCCTTATTTTCCTGCTCTTGAGCTCTAAGCTTTGCATAGCAGCCACAATGCTTTCTGCACAGCATATCAAATGGCTTGTGTAGTCCATAGCAGCAGCATCTGTTTCAGGTCTTGATCTAAGCCTCCTTATTCACCCAACTTCATCCTTCACTGTGACTTCTGGGGACTTTTTTGACAACAAAATAGTTAATCTGCCTTGATTTGATAAATCTCTCTGTAAACATGTGTTGTGTTCATGAATGCTACAGGGTAGCTCTGGAAACTGTACATCTTTTCCTTATAAATCATAGACAGTGTGAGCAGGGATGGTGGATATTTTTCACAACCTCATTCACAGTGATCCAGTCTTCCAAAAATAATATTAATGCCAGGTGGGAGCCAAACAGTTTCTATAGTTTGGGTGCTTTTCTTGTATCAGTGGGAACATCCAATCTTGCCATACAAGGCCTTGTTATTATCAAACACTTTGTAAATTAACAGTTCTACTTAAAACTAAACCCACTGGTGGTAGTAATGATAATGGTCTAGGAAAAATCTATCAGGTGGGAACTCCCAGAAGTATTTTTTCTCTGAAGTCTGTGGGTTGCATGCGTTCTATTCTTTCCCCAAATGCCTGCTGCTGACCACTGATGGAAGGAGGATAATGTGTGCAGATTTTTGCTTGGCCCAGTGCAGGAGCCATGTCCATAATCAGCTGCCTACTCAGGGTAACTGGCTGTTTCAAGAGATCTAAATTAATTTGATCCAGCAATTTAATTTTTAAATGTTCTGCATTCCATGACTGTAACACACAGTTCTCTGGTTGTGTTAATGATGACTACATTCAGCCAGGTCAAAAAGGTAAAAAGAGTAGCAAAAGGAATATCCATGCAGAGTGGAGGATGTGTGGGGAAAACATCAATATTTTACAGCAAGAAATCACCAATATTATTGGGGGAAAAGTGATTTTTCAGACCTGCTAGTAAGAAATACAATATGTGAAAAATGAGGAAATATAGAGATGACTGAATCCAAGCAAATAGGAGAATGAGTAAGCATCACTGAGTGCCTCTGTCTTTCACACCATGTAATTGATTTTTAACTAATTCTACACCCAGAGAAACTAATCTTTGTGTGAAAAAAAGAAAAACAATTATTGGATCTAAGCCAATAGGTCACCAAATACTGCCCAGGAAGCCTATGCAGTAATATGGGTACAGATGAGTTGGTCTGCACTGAGTTTTGAATATGGCTCTGGCTGTGCACTGCCTGCCCTGCAGTCCCTGCAGTGTTGTAGGAACTCAGGACAGATCACACATGCTGGGAGGAGCAGCAGCAGCAGGTAGGGATGCCCAGACCTGGATGTTGCTCTTTGTGCTGCAGTTCTTCAAGGCTCCTTTTCCCTGACTGCCCTTGTCTGCAGAGGTGACCGAGTTCCTCCTGGCCATGACAGGCTCTGTGCCCAGTCCCAGGTCCTGTTTGCCTTCTCTGAACACCCACACCAACCTGTACAATCAGGTGCCCTGCTGTGTGTCCCCTTTTTGTGCTTCATGCCAGCTCCCAGGCAGGAATATTGCATCACTGCACAGGAACATTTCCATTCATGTAACTGTGATTTCCTGGGGCTCCAGATCCCTTTATCTTGTGCTCATATGCACAACTGCCTGTATCTGTGCACTGCAGAAGGATGCATCCAGAATTCATTTTCTTTCTCACATAACATGAAAGGTATTTCTGAAAGAGTAGCTAGTGAAGTGATGAGAATCCTCCAGGCTTTGAAGTCTAAGCTTTGCTGGTGTGATTAGTTTGAATGGCTCATTTGCCATTTAGGGAAGTAGTATTGATGGGTTTGGGTTTCTTCACCCCTCCTCTTCTGTTTTGAAATTCGATATCACCCAACAAGGGCTATTTGGAGCAAGCTCAAAGCTGCTGTTGTGTTTCCCAACAAGAGCCCTCCAATATTTGTGCAAAGAGGAAATTATCTAGCATTTCTGAACTGTTCTTTTGGTTGTCAATGTGATCCTTTGCAATGAAAATGTTTGAGAAAATCGTGGTGGGTGTGTAATACAAAATCTCCACAAGCATAGGGCACTTCTCAAAATACTTGTTTCTGACTCACAGAGTTCAATAAAAGCAGATCTGAGTTCTCTGTGCACCCAGCTGGACCTTTTCTGCAACAGTTATTCAGCTTCTCAGATAATCTCCCACAACGAGGATTTGTCTTGGTATTTGTTGCCTAAGTTTCATCTCCCCCTCATTAAAATGAGCTCTCAGCCAGCATAACCAAGACACATCTGCCATTCATGCAGTCCGGACTTCCCTGGGGCTGGATATTAAGAGGAACTGTATGATGAAAAAACTCACTTATGCTGAAGATCAATTTGATTTACCAACATGCAAAAAATCAATCATAGAACTCATCCTAAGAAACCTCTTACATCGCTCAAACCCTCTTTTATTCAACAATTCTGTATCTGCTGTCAGCAGAGAAATGGGTTCTATCTCTAAATGCACCAGAGATCTCTTGATTCTCAGCATCCTACTCACATCAAATGAAACTTTTCAAGGATGTTTTCTACTTGTGGTTTTTTCTGGTTTTGTGCTACACAGCTAAGATCCCAGGGTTGTAAACCATGTAATTGTTGAGCAATCACAGTTCCAGCTGAGGCCACTGCGATCTCAATCTTGAATATATGAAGAACTGTATAATAGCCTGAAAATTCAGGTTTTAAACAGCTTGGGTTAGATACCCAAGTTTAGCTGATACTTCTTACTCAGTTCATGTTCCATAAAAATGGCAAAAACTGTAACTTTAACACCCCTGAAAGTTTATAAAAACGAATGCATTGATGTCTGAAGCATTCACACTGTTCTGATAAGCACCGCAGAAAAGCCTATGAAGAAATGAATAATTCTGTTTTCAAAGCAGCATCTGAATAGCGTGCAATAAATAATGCCTGGAGAGAGTGAATAATGAAGGGAAAATAAACTATTGAAAGCTACACATTAGTTGAACATTGTTCATTCTGCACACTGAATGAGGCAAGGGCCTTATGGAAACCAGCATATGTGACAGTGTCATTTACAGTGCTATCGTGGTGCCTGTGCAACAAGCACATGAATTACTGTTTCACAGGCAACCACACCATTTTGTGTGCTTGATTAGCAGCCTTTATAAAGTAAGCATAGCACAGTTTTTGTGTGCAGTAAATAAGTTCCATGGTTTTTAACTCATTTGAAGTCCCTATTTCAAGATCTGAAGACTCTGAAGTCTTTTCAGTTAAATGGTTCTAGGGTTATTCTGTTCTTTTATGTGGGGGAACAATTCATTCTCCCTGCTTTAGCTCTCTGAAATATGTGGACTATTTTGTTTGAAACTCAGACAGAAAATAAAGAATGAGCTTGGTGCAGGTATTTCACATGATGAATTTTATTTATATTGTGAGAACAGAATTCCATCATGTAAATTGGTGGGCAGGGTTGTTAACTTCAGTGTTTCCAGTTGTCCCACTGTTATTTGGGAACATGGTGGTGGCTCATGCACCTCGCTCATGCACCAGCAGTGACTGGAGATGCCAGACTGCTCAGAGCCACCAGGCTTGTTTATACGTGTGCCCTATGCTGCTGTTACTCACAGAAGGAAAAATCAGTAATTATCCCCTTCAAGCCTAAGCAGCAGCCTGGTTGGCCTCCAGGGACTGAGGAGGGATTCCCTGGTTTTATAAGTGGGTTTGGTAAAGGAATACTGGACAATGCCAATAGGATTTGAAGGAGACTCTACATGTGAGACAGCAATGATGTATTTTGAGATCTGGAGAGGATGGGAGTGAATCATGAGAGGTGTTCAGGTTGCTCACAGTTGTTGTGAGGATGGATTTACATTAAGTTTGCTGCTGCCTAGATAAATATTAGCGCTGGGGACACAGAAAGGTGCCAGAAGATGATGGCCAGTCTAATTTCCCACTTGGTAGGAGACAGAGAATTTGGGATTTGACAAAAGCCATGAACAGCTTCAGGGTCATTTAGCAATAAGCTCCTATTGCCCACAGCAATAGCTAAAGAAAGGCAACAATTCCACTTAAATTTTGCTTTTCAACCTTTTATAGGGGTAATCATTACTTTTTATCCACTGACAAGTTCCCATTCTACTGTGCAGGAATCAGTCAAATCAGACTGGCTTATTCCACAATAAATTCTTAAGTTCATCTTTTACATCTGAATCCTTGTGCACTTGGTTAAAAAAAACCAGCCCAAACCACTATGTTGTACTATGCCAATTGTTTACTCTTCCATTTAATCATAGGAACACTGTCCTGCCCTTTCAGCTGCCTTTGGAGATGGATGAATTCCCAGAGATGTCGAGGAAATCAGGGGACTTTAACCTAACATGAAACAATGGCAGTTTAAAATTTTATAAGGGTGCCAACCATGCTGGTTTAATTTTTGATAAGAGATGATATTACATTTCTGCATTTTTAATAAGGAGACTGACAAAAGACTCACTTAAGATACCTAGAAAGTCAAACTTCTACAGCAGGACTGTAACTCATTCAAATGTTAATGGTAAAGATACCACAGTCTGTCTTAAAAAATAATTAAATACTCACTAGTGTTGTTGCATAAAAGTCAAAAGATCACTTTTGACTTGCAGACTCATTACACAATGCTTTCAGGTTCTTAAGACTGATTTGGAAATAATTTCCATATTTTGAAATGCTGATGTAATAAAATCCAGGAAAATACCACCCCTCACTGCAGGTAAAACCTGAAAGAGCTTAACTTTACTGACTTTCTGTTTGTTCAGGGAATTAGTATTTGGATTTATATTACCAGATTTTTTTAAATGTGTTTCAGAAAGATAAGTAACCTTAGATTACTAAACTCTTAAGAATATGTACAAGAGAAGATTAATGCCATGGGTTCAAATTTCATTTGCTAGTCTAAGTTATGAGTTAGGACCAGCAGATCATAACACAGGCATACAAGACACAGGAATATTTGATTTTTTAACATTTGGACTATCTAGTTTTACAGATGATCCTCTTTAAGAAGACTTATGTGTATCCATAAAACATTTATATTGTGAGGACCACTGCAAGAAATATGATGGTCACTTTCTCTCAAGGCTAGGTTTTTGCACCTTGGCTATTCTGGGGGGAGCTGAATTGTGAAATGAGATTTATCACCATCCATGCATCAGATCTGCTGGCCTGAATGGGAAGAAGCTCAGCTCAATTGATGGGAATAGGGCTTCTCATAGGTTTTGTGCAGTGCCCAGCTATTTGCACACCCCTTCGTTGCCAGGCAGTGCCAGGGCCCATGAGCCAACTGTGTCACCTCTGCAGTGGATCACGGAGCCACCCAACCACCTGCGTCCTGCACGTGTGGCACAGACGGGGACAGAGCGGTCCCAGGGCAGGGCACCCTGAGGATCCCGCACGGTCCTCGCTGTGGGGAGAGTGCAACAGGACATTCCTGCACGGCCCCAGCTTGTGGGTAACAGCCACAAGGTTGTTGATTGTCTTTCATGGGACTGTTCAGCCCTGCCTCATTTTTCTTCCCTCTCTCCTGAATAAATTTTCCTGGCCTGGCAAATTTTTGAGAGGCCAATAATGCTGTCAGACCCTAGATGAACATGAATAATAGCCTGTTTGCACAGCTGATAACTGAGCTGTAAAAATGAATCTGCTCCCAGATGAAACTTGACATGCAAAATTTAAGCTTGGGGAGCAATTCTTTGTATGTATCCTGAAAAAAAAAATTACTTGGACTGCTTAATTTTTATTCATCCCTAAAATAAAAAACCCTACAGGAGGGTCAGCAGAGAAAGCTCCTGTGTTTTGACACAGAACTTGGAATTAGCTTTAAACATAAAATACAGCAAATGTTTAATCTGCAATAAAGTTGAATCTGCTCATTTTGCAGAAAAACAATGGCTGAGGGTCGAAGCCTTGGGTTCTGCAGTTGCCAGATGGGATCATGTCCAAAAGGGAATTTGGATGGTAATCAGTGTCCGCTGGGATCCATGCCCACCGCTCCAAGCCCGCGTGCCACAAAGGAGAGATTAGGGGCAGAATGAGAATGTGCAAGGCTGGCACGAATCAAAGGGACTCCCTGTAAAACCTATTACATCTGTGCTCTAAAAAATGTATAGAGAAACTGACAGTCAGGAAAATGCAGTTTTGATTGCGCTTTGATGGCTGGGAAGCTAAAATTGTGTGGGTGGGTGGCTAAGTGTAACTCCATGTCCATGCCAGCTTTATTTGACTGGGAGAGCCGGAGTCAGGCCAATTTTCATTGTCCTTTCAAGACTTTCAGAGCAGCAGGATAAATAAAGGAATGAAATGGGGAAATGAATTTATAGACTTTGGGTGTCAAATGATTAATAAAAGGCCCAAACCTTGGTGTTTTGTTCTATTGATTTTGTTTTGGCAAGGCAAAGATAAGATTGTGAACCTGTACAAAGGGACGTGGTCTTTACTTCCCTCTGTGCCTTTGTGGTGGCTGGGTAATTTGCTGAATAGAAGTTTCACTTTTGGACTGAAAGCAGGTGTTACTCTACACTGAATTATAAGATACAAAACACTGTGCCACGTTTTTGGGGCCCACATGGTTGGTTAGTATTAAATCAAAACAGATCCCAAGCATTTGGGTAGGAATATCTGAATTTCTCCAGTGCTTGCTTTGTGATGGCAAGAGAAATTTTCTACTTCCCAAATTAAGTTTCAAGTAAACTACACCAACTTCTTGTGGTGTTTGAGAGCCCCTGTTAGTCCTTGAGGCCTGTGCCCTTAGCAGGTGAGTGTGCCCATGATTTGAGTCCTATCCTCTAAAACAGTTTCCTCAACCCAATCTGGCCACAGGATTTATAATTTCCAGGGCAAAGGAACTTGCAGCTGTGCAGGGCTGTGGCATTGGCTGCAGCCCTTCAGAGCTCTCCTCCAGCGCTTTGTGTTGGCCTGGTGTTGCTCTCCTGGGCATAGTGGGCTCCTGTGCAAGTACCAAAACCAGCCTTTCACAACCAGTGGGCAACAAGTATCCAGCAATCCTGCTGCTGTCACAGCTTGTACTGCAACAGAGGAGTTACTTTTGAAAAAGAGGAGTTGTGAGATTAGTTTGGACATGTTGAAGCTTTTTAAAGTGGAAGTTAAAGGTAGAAGAGGTTTTTCAGAGATAACAGATGAGCTTGGCTGGTCAGAGCAGGGTGCTGGTAATGCCAAAGTCATGGGGTTGATCCCTGTTTGGGCCATTCACTTCAGAGTTGGACTCAATGAACATTGTGGGTCCCTTCCAGCTCAGGATATTCTGTGATATGAGCAGGAGTCTCACGAGGAAAAATCCCAGTGCTTTGAATTGCTGTGGAAAGTACTTGTGGAAGTTCAAACTGCGAGTCTGACAGGAGCTGAGCAGACACACCAATGCATCACTACTGCACTTGAGCCCAGGATGGCAGCAAATCCAGGACCAGCTGCATTGGAAGGTTAGTTTAGAATCCAAGGATGTTTATGCTTGTAGCCTTTCTATCTTGATCCATCTAGTTAGAACTTAACATCTGTGGATCTGAGAGAAGCCTTTGCCTTTGGTGAAAGAATTGGGGATGGGGCAACATTTTGAAGGGTGTACTGGAAAGGGTGAGAGGAGAGCTGTTTTATGCTTCCAGAAATTAATCTCTAGGACATGTTATTCTGAAGTGCATCTATCACTAGATGCTTTATGTGATATGACAAAATGCCACAGGGACTGATCCATCAACTGCTGTTGTTTCAACTTGGTGTAACAGGCAGGAATCTGAAAAGACATGTTTTCTGAAACTTTGTTGAAACGAGCTGTGGCTCTGGGAGTGCTGGAGTTAGGTCTGTAACTCACACATGCATGGATTCTACACATGGCCTGAGCTCTGTCCTGACATTTGTGAGAAAAAGTTTCTGAGCCTCAATGAAAGTTTTTCAGAACTCAGTTGCTCTGATGATTCTTCTCAAACATATGGGACTAAGGCTGCATTGCCTGATTCCAGTGTCTCTGGTGAAGCTATACATAGAGACTGCCAGAAGAATATTAGCATTGACTAAGCAAATCACCATGGAAAGTGAGGACATATTTGAAACTGGGCCCACATTTGCAAGATGATAATTGGATTATTTTTCTATCCTGAAAATAGATCTTCTGGTGTTTCCCTTTCCTTCCCCTTCTCCCTTCCTCTTTTTGGGGGGATTTTAAAAGCTAATTTGATTTTTATTCACTCTGAAAAACAAATAATTTCCCTCTAACCAAGCTCGTATCTTTTGGTAATGCTCAAATCTCCAGTCATTCTCTCATCATTCAAGAATTGAAAGTGATGAGATGGCAATATTTAATGGGATAGCTTAAAACGATTATTAAATACAAGCTAGTGAATTGAAAGAGAAAGCAAGAAAAAACCCATTCCAAGTCCAGCCTTGAAAAATTTGCTTTTAATGAGTTTTCACTTTAAAAAGGGAAACAAGTATTGGGTTCATATTCCTTCATAAAGAAAGACATCCTTGTCAAGCAGCTATGAGAATTCACAAATTGGATGACAGACTGTGCCCGCTGCTTTAGCACGAAGGCAATAGATCCAGCACGAGCTTGAAAGCAAGATGGGTTTTAAAGTGTTCTGCTGTCATACAGAATCCATACCAAAATAATGAGAAACATTCCACACAAACATCATCCTAAATTCCCATTTGGGTATTATTTTCTCATTGATGTTGTAATTAATGCTAAAATAATTTGTCTGTGAGCCTTCAAGATGCTTAGAGCTTTCCAGAGGGCTGCTGGGAGCTGAGGGAATTTGGCACCTCGCAGAACCAGACCTTGTCTCCTCTTCTGCCATCCACACACAGAACACCACAGGAGCCTGAACATATAAGGTGTGGGAGAAAAAACCGAGCAAGCATCTAGCTAGCAGGATTTTTTTAACAGGAAAAAAATCTAATCCAGTCTTGGTGCTGCTCCTAGTTTTTCCCTGTTTGTGTCTAAGCCCTTTGGGAGCCACAGAGCAAACAGCCTGTGGTACTAATCTGCTGCTTTACAGCACTGGTATATGGTCACTGTAGGGCTACACAAAACACTGTCAACTTCGGTTTTGCTCCAATTCATGATTCCTTTGTTTGTAGTAATAGGGTGAACAGTTTGAAGTGAGACCTCTTGAAAAAATCCCACTGTACTTGTTACGAACTGTGGCCTCAAGTCTGCATTTTTGTCAGCTTTCACAGTGATTACTCACTGTACAACAGCAAAGAGCAGAGCAGTCTATAGCAGTGCTCCTCTGCCATGCAAAAGATCTTGCCAAACACCTAATCCTCACTTGGTACCTTAGTCCTTATACTCATTAAAATTAATGGGAAAGGGCCCTATAGAGGTGGTGGGTTTGGCTGCACTCAGAGATCCATTGTCTAAGGATACTGCTGTGGCAGGGTGGTCAACCTTGGGATGGGAAAGAAGGGCAGTTCTGTGGTAACTCCCCTCTAGCTGAATAAAATCTTTCCCAATGGACTTCAAAGCATCTCTTACCTTCCCCATCCTCCCTTGAAAGAATTGCTATAGAGAGGCAGGAATGAGAGCATGAAGTGGAAGAAGCTGGATTTGGTGCCATACTGGAAAAGTGGTGTGATGGGCAGGGCTCTCCAGGCAGCTGTTCCCAGGGAACTCCTCCCAGCTGCTTTTCCATGGCCAGGGTAGTGCTGCAGGCTGCTGGGTGAGGCTGCAGGTGGTTTGCTGAGGAAAACCAGGATCTGGTACTCAAAGTGGACTAACCTGGGTTGCAGGGCTGCAGTTATATGTAAAATTTAAGGGAGTGGTTGTAATTCAGAATTGCTCTGAAGACAATAATCCATGAGTGTGAGGTGGGGACCATTATGTGTTTGTGTGTAAATGTGTTCATTGACTGTTTTACACTTCAGTGGAAGCTTTGGTCACTAAATGCTGCAGTCTCATACCTGGACAAGAAGTGCCCCTGAGATTTTATTTGGCCAGCAGCGTGGCAGTGCTATATCATACTGCTACTTATGCTTGAATAAAGGAGCAGTGGGTTTTAGGACAAAGAATAATTATGGCTGTGGAAGTGAGAGATTCTGGCTTGCAGGAAAGACAATGGGGTTTGTAGTTTGATTTAAACCTGGTTGTGTCCTCCTTTCTTAACTAGGCCATGAGCCAACTAAAAATAAGGATATCATTAGAAGACCTGGAGCATGCTAAGGTGCTTAAACTGACCTTTTAGACATGAAGCAAGCAAAAGAAAAGTCATGATGGTTGTGAAAGGTTCCTAAAATGTAAAAAGGGAAGGTGCACCCAACAGGCAAAGAAGTACAGAGCACGGATTTAAGTAAGAAATATGAAAAGCAAACAAGCAAACAGCTGACTTAGGGGATTGGAGTTCTCTGTAAAGAAGTTGAAGTTAAAAGAGAATAAAATTAAGCCAAGAAACAAAGGAGATTATAGAAGACATTGAACAAAGCATTTTTAAACAATGAAAGTTCCAAAAATAAAAGCATAGAAAAAGGAGATCAAAGAGACACCATTTAGTCAGATACAAATAAAAATATTAATTGGAAAAAAATAAGGAAAAAACCCCAAACTAAAGAATTAAGAGCCCTAACTTGCTTTCAGACAAGCAAAAAGGGATTTGTGCAAATGAAAAGTAATATCACCTGTCATTAAAGTGCCCTTGCAAACAGACAGATGAGAATGGCCACAGGGCTGGAGGGTAAAATGTTAATGACCATTGATGCTACAGTGAATGTGGTTAAATGCATGAGTTAAGGAAAATTCCTACAGCTACCTGGACGAGAGTAGAAGGATTTAAGGAAATTAGAATGGGAAAATTGGAAATCTGTCTAGGAAAACTATGAAAAGAGGAAAAGTAGAAAAAACTTTTCTGTGTAGTTTAAAACGGGCAGATTTTGAAGAAATTCACCAAAAGCAAAAGACTAAAGCATCTTAAACAGATAAATGCAGTTAAATAACGTACAAACAAAAGTAGGTTTGTGAATCCCAGAAGTAGAAAGGCAGGTTGTGAAAACTGTTGGTTACTTTGAACACAGCAGGTAAAAAACAGGAGCTGTGGAAGAATCTGAAGGACAAGTCTTGATCAGAAATGAACCTGTATTTATGCTCTGCTGGGCTTGTGGTTTGTTTTGTGCCTCAGTAGAAGCAGCAGAAAATAAATTTTAGTTTTAAATGTAATATTCAACTACGTATAGGTGAAAAGTCACGGTAGTTTTGGCAAGAAAATTTTACTTTAAAATGTAAATAGTATTGTGGGCACTAACCCATCAGTTGGCAGTTGAAGGGATGTGGTCATTGGTGCATTGGTTCAGCTAACTTGAGTTAAAAGGTTTAATTTCAATATCTTTTTGCAAAACATATTACATTAGCATATCTAAAAGCCGTGACGGGATTGAAGGATTGTCTAGTTGAAAGACAAGACTGAAAAAGTCAGCCAATGGACAGGGCATATTTTCAAAGGTTATTATACAAATAGAGGAGAACAGGTTTTAAAATATCCATTGGAAAGAAGAAAGAAATATATTGTAGAAAGTCATTAAATTGTTTTGGGGAAAAGGGAGATAAGGGGGCAGTAGCACAAATATCTCAGCAACTTGGTCTCTATGGCTGGAAGGGTTTCCCAGTTTTCCTGTTGTTTCTCATCCCTCACAGCCTGTCATTGTACTTTTTTTAAAATTTAGCGAAGATTTTATTGCTAAAATAATGAAGCACCCATCATTGTTCCATTCCTGAGAGCTCTCTTCCCTGGCGGCTGCTCTCCAGTAGTGGTCAGGGGGCAGGGGAGGTGCTCAGCTTCTTCACATTCCCGACTGTGAGTGTGAGTAAAAAAGCAGGGACTGTGCTCTGACTTGGCACCATCACACCCAAGCTCCCAGGGTTAAATTAGCTGAGCTCTGGTGCCTTTCTCTAAGGGTGGATGGCACTGGGTCACCTCATCATCTTGCACAGCAACTCTGTGGCCTCTGGGCTGCCCTGCGGACACTGAAATGCTCACCAGGTGTGAATGCCTGGAGCACATTGCTCAGAATGGACTCCTGGTCTGAACCTGTGCACTGGTGTTCCAAAAACAAGGAGAAGTGTACATACAGTGGGCAAAAGCTGGGAACACCAGGGGAACTTCCACCAAAATAAGTTTTGTGCATCACTTTTCACATGCTTCTGAATGATTGAGTTCCCACTCTGTGATTGGGAGGGTACATATCTGCACACCTGGGGCAGTAAAAAACCTGGGGTATGAACACAAGCCTGCAGAAAATCCAGGGTGCAGGGGGTCAGTTATTCATCCTGACACCGAAGAGACTTCTCTGATGTATAAGCTGAAATTAGCATGAGAAATATATGGATCCAAGGGACCAATCATTGAAACATGTAAATATGGAAACAAGGTGTGGGTTCTGTGTTAAGAAAAAAATTGAGCTATAATTTGTAAAATAGATGAAAGGAATGGTATGGATGACAAACAGCTGGCTGATGGAGCTCTTTAGAAAGAACATTTCACTGTTTTGATGTACCCCCTTGCAGTGTTACTGGGTGTCTGATCTGTGATTTGTTATTTAATGTGCAGTGCTGTGTGACCAACTAGAAGCAATAAACCACAAAGGTAAATTAAAAGGTAAATTAATAGTCTTAACTACTGGAACATGATGGATGAAATTATATTTCATTTCTCTTTCATACCAAATGGCTTTCTTTGCCCAATCTACTTCTCCCATAGCACCTCCAGTTTCCTTCTTGCCTCTGCAATTCCTCAGAGACACATATGTCCACAAGATGGTACTAGGCTACCAGTAGCCCCTACAATGGCTGGTCAGTGAAGGCTCTTGAAATTGCTGCTGCTCAGGTGTCACCAGAGAAGTTCACTCAAAAAATCTCATTAGTGTTGTTCCCGATGAGAGGCATTCAGGCCAAAACATCTGTTTGGTTGTTTTTTTAAATGAAACAAAATTCCACCAGGAATCAGAGCAGATCATTGCTGTGACTGATGCTCTGCACACTCACACCTGTTTTGTTCAGATAGCTTCATTATTGTCTTTGGAGCCACTTCCAATTTCAACTAATAAACTAACTTACAAAAGAGAAGAATGAGGCCATGAATTACAGTAGCTTTATAAATCTGTGTTTTGACACATTTAAAAAAGAGAAATTTGACCTAATGTATTATAAATACCTCATTTGCTTTAAGCAATTATTGTAATCTATCACATTGATGCAGCCAACACAAATATGCGCTACATTTCTCATGCTAAAAATTGTTCAAACAGGCCTGAATAAATTGTTAATACTCTATAAGCTGCTAGTGGAATAGCTCAATGATTAGCTCTTCTCTTCACATGATTCAAAGGCATTAGTGACACCGCTGACTAATGACTTGCAAAATTTTTGTTAAAGACACAGGTACATTTTTATATGGCAGCCCAGTTCTTAAGTCAGTGGCATTTCAGGCTTTGAAACTGCAAAGCTTTTTACATTGGTTTATGTGAAATTAGTGTTCGATTAATTTTTTTTAAAATGACACTCCACATATAATCATGTTAATTCTGTTGTGATGATAGATTCAAGTTACTCTTGAAAAGTATCTTCTCATAATACGATTACTGGAATACTGTTAATCCTGACTGTATGAAGGAGGCTGCAATGTTAATGAAAGACGGTGAACTGCTTTCTCTTCAGCACCGCGCAAATGGAGTGATAAATAAGGCCCCTGATAGCTTGGAAACCATTCGCTGTTACTGATCAGACCGCATGTGCTTAGGCAGTAGAAAGGGTAAGCAGTCCCTACGAAGAGAGGTGCCCACCTTTAGTATACTTGGTATTCGTCTCACTAATTTTAATACAATTAAGTGGAGATGACCACATCAGTATGGTCATAATGAAACCCCTCAGTGGGAGATCTGAAGTAATGAGGAGAGCACATAATTTGTGACTCGAGGCCCTTTAAAGGAGCCCGCGTGTTTAATTGGCTTAATAAAATTAAGATCATGAATGAGGCCGTCATTGTACCAGGGCTACCGAGGGAGGCTCAGGACCTGAAGGCCTGACCCAGTCAGACCCAGCAGGGCCCAGGCCCGCCTATCCCAGCGAGAGCTCCAGGGTGACCAGCCCGGCCTGGGAGCACCCGGCCGTGCGGGGCTTCCTTTCGGTGGCCGGGGGAGGTGTCCGCAGGTGTCCCCCTGGCGCTCCTCCGGGAGGCGGGATGCCGGCCGCGCTCTGCGGGGCCGAGCCGAGCGGGGCCCGCCCAGCGGGGCGCGTCACGGCGGCGGCGCGGCGGGGCGGGGGCGGCGCCGGCCGCAGTCGGCACGGGGCGGGCAGCGAGCGGCGCGCCGGCTGCGCGCACCCCGCACACGGCGCGCTGCCACCGAGGGAGGGAGGGAGCGTGCACCATGTGCCGGCCAGCGCTCGCCCGGCTGCTGCTCCTCCAGCTGCTGCTGCTCAAGCTGCACCTCGGCAAAGGTGGGTCCGGCGCGGTGCGGCCGCTCTCCCTCAGCGCCGGGGTGCCCCGGCCTCAGCGCTGCCGGGGAGGGGCGAGCGTCCTGCCGGCACGGGCACCCCGGGATGTGCGGCCGCGGATGCCCGCTCGCCCCGGTGCCCTGCGCGGGGTTTGGGACCTGCGGAGGGCCGGGCACGCTCGGAGGTTGCGACCTGCGGGGGCCGGGCAAGCTCTTCAAGCGGGCGAATGCAGCCTGAGAGCTGGTGACAGGAGCTGCCACCTTTAATCCCTTTCAGAGGGGATTTGTGCCTTATCAGAGCAGCGCGGCACCGAGTCTGTAAAGCAGATTTGCTCCGTTCTCCCCCCGCCCTCAACTTCAGTTGGGTCAGGTCCCTTTTCCCGGGACGGCGCCGGTGCCTTTTCCGCCCCGCGTCCCCAGGTGTCGGTGCGTTTTGCCCGGCAACGGATGCGCAGGAGGTCCCAGCATCACTGCGCTTTATAATTTTTCTTTGTCTGTTGTGTTTCGGGTTTAACCATCTTCTATTCCCAGGCTCCTTTTCCCTCCGCCTTTAAAACAATGCGGGGAAGCACGGGAATGGCCCCTTTTATCCCTGCACAAAGCAGCTTCGGGAGGCGCGTCTCCCCCAGCCCCGCACCGAGCCGCTGTGCCCCAGTGAGCCCGGCCCCAGCCCCGCACCGAGCCGCTGTGCCCAGGCGAGCCCAGCAGCAGCCCCCACTCGGCCGGCGGCGGCTCCCGGAGCCTTGCCCGGGTTGTCCGCGGCCGGGCCGGGCGGCGAGGCGGCCCGGGGATGCTCCCACCTCCCGGCCGTGGGAGCGCGCCCCGCTGACCCAGGCGCGGCCCCGTGTCTCGCAGGCGCCGTCAAGGAGTGCGAGGAGAACCAGTTCCAGTGCCGGAACGAGCGGTGCATCCCCGCCATCTGGAAATGCGACGAGGACGACGACTGCTCGGATAACAGTGACGAGGCGGATTGCCGTGAGTATCCGTGCCCCGCACGGGGCGGGGGTGCCGGGAAGGGCGCGCTTCCCAGCTGCGCTGCGCCTCTTTTTTTATGAATGAATGAATGAAGTCGCGCCGTCCCCGGCCGCGGCGCCGATTGGCTGCCGGGAGCAGCAGATCCGTGACGCGGCGCCGCGGGGCAGCGGCTCCTCGCTGCCGGCTCGCCCGGCCCGGCCCGGCCGGGATGCCCGGAGCGCCGCCCGGCAGCGCGGGTCCGGCGGCAGCCGTCACCGGGCAGCTCCATCCCTCCCTCCCTCTGCCTGTCCCTCGCCTCCAGCAGCGCCTCTGCTCAGAGCGCCTCTAAGGAACACACAGAGCGCAGTTTGTGTCCTCGGGGCACTTGGGAGAGATGTTAAACCCCGGAAGAGCTCAGCTCGTGCTTAGGGCGAGTGACAGGTGCTCATGTGGAGCGTTGCTTACTCATAATCATCTTACAAGATGTGCGGTGGGTGTGAATCTTGTGTTTAAAAATGTTTGCAGTCAGGGTGACAAGGCAGATGAACAAGTAGCACTGCTTGGTTTGGCAGTGTCAGCCATGTAACACTAATTCCTTCGTAGTGTAAGGGAAAAGAGAGCAAGACCTATACTTCCAATCCTGAGAAAATCCCACTCGTTCCTTCTCCTGTGGTGTGGCCCTGGTGCATATAAGTGGAAATGCATAAACTCTGGGTGCCTTGTAGGGTTGTGCTGTTATAACTTGGCTGTTATTTTGCTTACAGCTTCTGATAGCCTGGGAGAATTTGTCTCAGCCATGGAGTGTAAGAAGCATCTGTAAAAGAAATTACAGAGCCTAAATCTTGAAGAAAAGTGTCTTTAATTTGGGGTTTAAAATTGCAAATATTGTAGCAAGTACCACATCTCTTGAATTATCTCTGTAGAATAATAGGCACCGAATGTGCATTCAGTGAGTGAACTCTTCAAAACTCATGGACCCAGTGAATACATCACAAAAAGAAAGGTCACTGGTTATGTGTTTTTCCATATGTGATTGTCCTGTTAACATCTTCCCATGTAAGTCTGTTGGGTGATATTCGGAGTGAAGTCTGAATAGATCAGTTTAAGGAGAGCAGGGATTCCAAACTCTTAAATTATAACAAGATGTTCCCTGTGATTACCCTGTAACATTTCTTTCTGGTTGCTGTCTTTATTCAGAGGACTTGATTTGCTTTGTGTATGATATTTTTTATGATCTGGGGAGTTAGCAGCATTAATTGAGATATAGAAATGGCTCCTACAGGAATTGTAATGGCACTATTTAGAGGCAACTTAGATGTGAAATGTTTCAAATTGCAAAAGACTCGGGGAAGCTGAGGGTGACTGAGAACTACTGTGGACTCTTGTGCAGCCATAACTGGGAAAGTTTTCTCCGAAGTGTCTGTGTTTCCCAAGAGAGACTGTAATCTGTGGAAGCACTGAGAATCTCTGAGCAGGTATATAATGGTGTTCTTGCAGCCTTCTCTTTCAAACCTCTGTGCACTGTGGTACAAAGGCTTGGTGAGCTCAGGTGACCTGTGGGCAGTGCTTTTGGAGCTGCTTTTTGGAGGTTGGGATCATGGCTGGAGGAGCATCTTGAACGGATTCTGGACACTGCACTCAGCATAGAAGAGTAGGTTTGTGTCCTGAGCTCTTGCCCTGAATGAGTGAGGGGTTCAGTATCTGGGCTGCTTTTTTATTTTCTCCTTAAAGCAACCCTCTGAGCATTGTGTCAGAAGAGTGAGTGTAAAACAACATGTTGTTGAACATCAGCTCAGTGTGGACTGTGCTATGTTAGAATGCTTATTGCATCTGATTTAGGTTTATTTCAGAGGGTTTTATAGTTGCTGGGTTTGGGGGTGGTAAAAATATGTTCTTCATTTTAATCTGAATTTGGCATTTATTATTGATTGGGAATCAGACTACAGAAATTGCTCATGGACTGTTAATTTAGTTCATAAATAGAGAGACTTTGCAGTTGCTTCTTCAAGCAGGCTGAAAGACAAAAATTACATTTGTCATGCACATTTTTCTCACTTAAATTGTTCTGAACACTGCTTTATTTTGAAAGTGCATATTGCTTTTCAGCATATGGAATGTTTGGAGTTCTACTCGCTGGGTTAAAAAAATAGATTCCATGTTTTCACTTCTAGATACCGCCTCTGTTATCACTGCTGTAATAAACAGATATTTATTTTAAAACTATTTTATGAACATATACAATAGAAGAAACTATTTTGGAAAACTCAGCATGCCAGAGTGGTGATGGAGAGGGAAATGAATATGCAGGTAGCCTGCTGGCAGTGAGTACTGATAAGGACCCTGATAACCTCTGTAATTACTTGATGATTCTTTTTCCCAGAGCTGATAATGTATTTGTAATAGCTCATTGCTGCTTGTATATATTCTCCCTTTTTAAAGAGACAGGATGGTCTTTATGGTGTGAAGAATTGGTTTGTGAAACCAATTCCTTGTGGCAGATGGTCTAATACACTGGAAAATTTTGTAACCAAGAGTATTTTAAATAGTTGGAAAGAGTTGATTTTTTTTTTTTTTTTTTGGCAGGACTCTTGGGCTTCCCACGAGAAATCGTCTTTGCACAAGACTGAATTTTTGTTTTTTTTATCTGTGTCCCCTTTGTGTTGTGTCCCAAGTCTGCCCCTGTTTCCCCCATCCTCCGAGCCCCCACGATTTGCTGGCATCGTGTTTTGGACTCTAAGGAGAATGTTTCAGTAATCAAAGTGAATTCATCCTTGGCATTTGATTTCAGCTGAGTAATGCTTTTCTGTCGTGGCTGGTTGTTCAACTTACCTACCCTGGGACTGATGTGTGAGTTAATACAGCAAACACTGGACCTGAAGGCAGCACTGGTTTTTAAGGAGTGTTAAGTTTATCCAGGACAGGGTTTCTGGGCTAGCAAAAGAACGGTAGCCAAGGAGGCTGCCAGGAAGGGAGGAGATGGTGCTCGTTGTGTGTAGGCACAAGACTTGTGAAGTGTTAACAAGAGAGAAGGAGGAGACACTAATTTGTGTGCATTGTAGAATGTATATAAATAAAGCAGTAAACAGATTGTCTAAATATGAAGATGCTGTTTTGCTGTCATGTTTTAAGAAAGTTAAACCATTTTGAGGAAAGGAAGATAAAAAGGGAGTAGATGCTGTTCCTTTATGCTGTTCCTTAAAATGTATCTTTGGAAAGGAAGCTAAACTCCAGAGAGATAACCAGTGGAAGTTACATTGTTTGGATTGCTGGGGAAATCAAGTTTTAAGCTTTGGAATTAGAAATCTTGGGTACCGACTGCAGAGTTTAAACCTGTCCTAAAACTGTTTGTTCTGCGCTATGAAAAAGGATTTGCTTGGGCTCAGTCCAGTCTGTGTAGGCCTGGAAAAACAAAATCCTGGTCACAACTTACAGCTTTCAGTGCCACAATCTGCACTAAACATGGTCCATACATTGAGGACAGGGCCCCAGGGCAGTTCTGAACATGATTTATGTAGATGCATTTTAGTCCTTTCCTGTGATACATTTTTCTCTTCAGAAACACTGGAAAGACTCTTACAAGTTGTTTCAGACAATGCTTGCAGATGACAGTCATTGGGACATTTTTGTACTGGTACAGCAGCAAGTTTATAAAACATCAAAGCTACTTTTATAGTGGGGAAAAATGTCCATTTTCTGAGGCACAGTGTTTTAGCAAAAGCATTCTTTGCTGAAGGTACTCAAAATGTGGGACACTGACTTTTTTCTGTGTCTCTCTCAGGAAAGGTGGAGGCTGCAAAGCCAGGTCAGACTAGGGATGTGTGTGCTGTGTGTCCAGGGTGCTGCTGTGTGACACATGACTCAGAAGGGAAAATCCTGGAGTGCTGTTCTGAAGGGGGAGTGGCTCTTGGAGGCTTTTTCCCCAGCTTTACAAGTTTATTCCTGCTTGACATTGTAGCCAGCAGAAAACAAGGAAGACCTTGCAAACAGCTGCCAGACGCAATATATTTGACGCAAAATAGGAGCTCTTACTTTGATAGCTGTTTGATTTTATTTTTATGATGTAAATATGATTTATTTTAACCCAGACCTGAGTGTGGGTGAAAGAGACTGGAGGATCTCTGCTTAAATGTTTTACTGTTGAATGAACACTAAATGTGGCAAAGAGTATAGTTGCAAAAAGCAATCAGTAGCTTAACCAGTTTCCTAAAATTAAACATAAGCTGCAGGATCATTTCAGCTTTGTAATACCTGCCTGCAGGGGGACACAGCCAAATGCAGAATTACTATTTCTTGTTTAAAGCTCCATTTTCCACCTTTGCACTGGTATCCTTTCTGTGATGTTGCTTGCTGGTGAGGACTGCTCTTGGGGATATTTTATAGACAGGGTTGAGGCTGCCTCAGGTATGAGATGCAGTCTGAAGGGAGTTACTGTTTCAAAAACTGTTCCCATGTGTACAGAATGCAAGGTAAACATGTGGCATCAGCAAACCTCCCCTACCTCAGCCCTTGCCTGCCTTGTGGCTACAGAAGGTGGCTGCGTAGCTGAGACACGTTTCCTTTGCAGTTGGGAGGAAGGAGGAGTCCTGTGCTTCCACTGGCTTTGTACAGAGAATTTGATTCCTCTTGCCTGTGTGGAAGCCCAGGAGGCAGCCTCATGGTCTCTGCTTTTCAGTTTAGGTTTCACTCGGGCTGGAATTTGGGAGTAAAAACATATCAAAAAGCCCATTTGAAAACTAAATTTTGGATCCTGTTAGAGTTAAGTGTGGTCTGGGTGGCTTTGAAGTGCAGGAGTGTAATGGTGTGCCAGGCTTGCAGCTTTTGGGGTGTGACCAAGTGTCACAGTAGACACTCACAATGCCACATGTATTCTGTAACATTTTGTCCTCTGTTATGCATTGCTCCAGTTTCTCTTTCTGTTTCACATTGAGCCAGTGTCCTGTATGCTGAGTGATTGCTGCCTGCTGCCCTGGAGATCCTGTGCATGTCACCACGTGGAGTTTTAGGGTTCCCTGATAGATGCTCTTGATTGTGTCAGTGACATTTTAACTGTGTTGTGTGGCCAGCTTGCATGCTTATCCCAAAACTGGAAGCACCAGGAAGGTTGGTGTTGAGAGGCAGGACTTGTTTGCTGTTCTGTGTGGCTGCTGCCTGCTTGTCCTGGTCTGTACTGGATTCATGTCCAGCTTAGGCTCAAAACCAGATTACTGACTTCTTGTGCTCCACAGTGAATGCTTTTATTCATTTATCTTCATTTTTCATTATATTCTTGTTGTCTGCTCTGAAAAAAACTAACTTGCATGGTTTTGGTGTCTGGATTATCTTCCCCGTTAGTGCAACCTGCTGCAACTTTTAGGTAGAAAATCAAGTTTTAAGCACATGCCCTTCTCCTTTTCCCTATTTCCTGGGACATTTTCTTGAGCACTTTTATTTTATGCACTTTATTTATTAAGCAGTCTAGATGCAGATTGCTTTCCAGAAGGTGGTGATTTTTTGTTACTCCTGCCCATGGTCTGGGAAAGAGAGAGAACTGAGATGGGACCACTGAAAAGGCAGAAGAGAGAGCTGGGAGAGCCACTGGGGACATTATGGCTACTGAGGGAAGTGGACTTGGTTTTATGCAGTGCTGCTGTGCTACAGCAAGAAGGCACAAGAGTTGCTCTAGATACAGTTACAGGAACGAGCTGTGAGCTGAAAAGCTTTCCTGAGGTCAAGGAGAATGGGAAGAGTGAATATAATGATTAAGTTCAAGAAGGAAATTATGAAAGTGCCGTTGAAACCAACATGACTTGTTTGTTTATCAGAGAGCTCAGAGCTGTCATTTCAGAGGATAGAAGCATATTTTCATTTTGAGCCAAGGTAGGTAAATTTCATCGAAAGCATTTTAATGTATAAAGATAAAGAAGCTGTGGCTGCCCCTCCCTGGCAGTGTTCAAGGCCAGGCCGGCTGGGGCTCTGAGCAACCTGGTCTAATGAAAGGTAGGGGGGTTGGAACTAATGGTCTTTAGAGTCCCTTCCAACCCAAACCATTCTGTGATTCTCTGAAATGTCAATGCAGACCAGTTCTCTTGTGTCTGCAGTGTTCTAGACCCAGGCTTAGCACAGGTTAGAGATGTAATTTCTGACTGATGTTAAGAGTGGAAAATACTTAGGATAATTTAATATTACTCAGAAAATATTCCAAAATTTATTTAAATTGCAATTATGAGAGCGGAGAAACCAAGTGTAATGTGTTGGTGAACACATTTATTTGATACACCTACAATAAGAGATTGCCAGTGCTAGAAATAATAAGTTTTTGAGACTCCATTGTCCACCTAAGGGACCATTAAACACTCTGTTACACCTGAAAACGTCTAACCATTTTTGAATCCCTCAGCAGACTCCCAGCTTTTGTTTCTGCTGGCCTTTTCAATACCAGCAGCTTTTTGAATTCCCTGACAAATCTACCATGTCTTTGGTGTGCCTCAGAGACTGATGTTGTGTTAGGGATGTGTTTGTGGTAGGATTGATTTGGTGTGAAGTTCTCCTGATCCTTTTACTGGTGTCCTTTTCTTCTCCACAGTTTTCCCATTTCCCTGCAGCTTTTCCCTGGTAATTTCAAAGATGTTCCCAAAGCATGTTGTTGCTCAGTTCTACTTTTCTGTGGCTCTACACTTTTCTGTATCTGCCTTATAAAATGCTGTAAGATGTAAATTGTTCTTTATTTTTTTTCCTTTGCCCAGGAAAACAAATCAGTAAGTTGAGTTTGGTGATGAAGATGAAGATGTGGGTTGCTGCTTGTTGTCTTGTGCAGTAGCTGGTCCTTGGCAGAAAAGGAGTCTGCCTGCTCTGGCATGCTCTGCTCCCAGGGCAGACAGCTGCTTCCAGCCAAAGGGAAATCCTTGCTATTTTATGGTGCACGTGAGGGAAGTGTGGGAAAAGCTGAGTGTAGTTTTTCTAACTCTCTATTTTTTAAATTATTAATATGTAGATACCCACAAGGGAGGGGAAAAGGGTAAAAGGCCCTGTGATAAAATTAATGCAGATTTTCTACTCTGCGAGAAATTCTGTCTGAAATGCAAGTGATAAAAACCTGATTAGACTTTAGAAGTTACAATAATAGTGTAAGCTAGTTGAAAAATAAAACTAAACCCTGGCACACTGAAATATTTTCAAAAGCCAGGTTTTAATGTTCAAGAAGCCAGCAGATTTTTAAAGCACTGTCACTGTTGTGAGCTCTGTCACTGATGGTCTCTCAGGGTGAGATATTCTGTTTCTTGCCATAGTAATGATGCCCTGGTAGGCTGTGCTTCTGTTCCTGGCAAGGCCCATGACTTTCCTTCCCAGAGCTGTGGCAGATCTGGCAGCCCTGTGCCTATTTCCTCATGAAGAGGTAAATACATGGTGATAGAGCTCTTCTGCTCCAGAGTGACTCAGCTGTACAAGAGTCAGCAGCCAAGCCAAGAACAGAAATGAGGCCTCCTGCCTACCAGTCCAGCGCTCAACACACACAACTGCTCCTTGCAGAGGTACCTGTTGGACAAGTGGAAGGGTTTCAGTTTTTCCTCCAGGTTTCCTGGCTATTTTCAGCCTAAGCTAAGGCCTGGCAGTCAGTCTAACCTCACACTTAATGCCAAGAGCAAGTTTGAGAAGCTAGGAGAGAACAGGATTTATAGCTGGCTTGGAGCAAGGCTTACAGGCCTTTGGGCTGCAGCCATGTAAAGTGAGTTTTATTGCCATTTTTTTTTCTTAGATGTTCTGTTTCTGATACTTCAATATTATTTAATGCATTATTAATATTTATTAAATGCTTGAGAGCATGTGTGGCACTGTACCAGGACCAGAGCAGAGAGGGACTCAGTTTCCATGGCAGCAGGAGCACAGTCCTGTACTTGCAGAACCAGAAGGGCTCCTTTTGGCAACTGCTCTCTGTGCTGTTGTGATTACTTTTTAAAGATAGATATATTATTTAACATTGAATTCGTTACTGCTGCAGAATTTTGTCCATCCTGAGTGAGAATTTTGCCTGCTGTAAGTTTCTTTATCTTTTTCTCGAGTTCTAGCTTTGTTTGTGTATCTTCTGTGAGTGTCATTTCTTTTACTTGCAAAATAGTGAAAGGAGTGAAAGTGTGTATTCAAAATTCACACTAATAGATGGAAGTTTTATCTTGATTTTGGTTAAATTTGAAATGTTACATTGTTGAAGATTTCTTTTCCTTTACATGTAACATATAGCATAGATTTATCAATTAAAATAATTGTTGAAGAAACTGGTGTGTACAACTGACAGTAAACTCTGCTATGTCCCTCATTTAGATAACTGCCCCAGTTCCAGGTTTTAACTTTGTATTTTATTTTAACTGGCCTTGTTTTATACTTTTTTTCATGCTGCCTTCCTTGATATGTAATGTGTAGTGTGATGTACACTGAGGTGATACTTTGCTTCATTTCAAGGGGTGAATTAAACTTTTGTTTGATCCCAAGTCTGTGTCCTGCTGTGCATCACCCAGTTGAGATTTTCTGTCTGTCTTTGCTTTCCGTGTATGAAGTTAATGGGATTAATTTCTTTGGTGGCTTTTTTCTGTTTTTGTTGATCTAGGTGAGTAAGGTTGTAGGCATCTTTCCAAATGTGTTGCATGAGTCTCCTATGATAGATACCAGCTGCTTGGCTTGCTGTTTGAGCAGTGATTGTGTATCAGTAAACATTGCTGGATTTACTGGATGTGTTCCATCTAGATATGATGCACTCCACGAGATCCAGGGAGTAGTTAACACCATAAAAATCAGCTACAGCAGGAGTAGTGAATATACTTGCACTGAGAATAAGAATTTTGGATGTAAACTTACAACTGTTCCTGTAGACTTTTCATCCTGAATCACAGTTGATCTATAGAGCTACTTATAAACAGAGAGATGGCCCAGTTTCTTTGATAGCAAATGTCAGTGCTGACTGATATAGGCCAAGAAATACACCTCCTGCCTCTGTAACTCAGAGCTTCTATTCTTGTTTGTGTGCTTGTGTTACGCTCATTACACATTTGTCATCCCGTGGCTGCTTAGCAGTTCAGCTTTCTATGAATCTTCCCATAAAAGTGGGCTAAATATCTCAGGGAAAATCGATGTTTGGGGAAGTTACCCTCTGCCCAAGGCTGTAGAGTGATTCAGCAATTCATTGTGGACATTAGTGACTCATGAAGAAAGTCCCCAGTTTCTTTTTTTCAGCTCTATTATCACGTTGTTTTACACAGATAATCGTGTTCCTTGGATTAAATGACTGCTCAAGGATGTAGCCTTTGCTTTTGTCATATACAGTTCATAAAATATTCAGAAAAACCCCAGTGTTGAAACAACTCACTGTTTCAAAATTTTCATGTTGGTCAAGTGCAAGAAATGCTTCAAATGTCTCACTTCTTGTGTTCAGTATTGGACACAGAAAATACAGGTGTTTGAGGAGGAGCATAATATTTTTGTGTTCCAAAATGAAATTTGTTTTTGTAAATTCCAACAGATCCTGAAGCATAGTCTGTGTACAGACAGACGTCACTGCAGCCACTTCTTCAGTTGGCCAAAAGTGCCTGTGGCCAAAAGAGACTGCACAGCACAGACTTTTGGTCTGCTAAAGAAGCTCTTTCCACTCTAAATTCTGTTTAAGCCTCCTTCACCTCCTGCCCACGCCTTGCTGTAATCTGAGCACAGACTACTGAACTAATCACCTGTGTACCCATTCCTCCATAAATTATTAGTAATGTATCATTTTCTGGAAGGAACAGAGATAACTGAGGGAGCTTAATTTTCTATTGTTTATTTTATTGCTCTTTTCCTTCTTCCTTTCTCGTGTAAAACAGCAAAGGTACAGTTTAGATTGCACAACTCTGAAGTTTACACAAGGTGGGCTCTGTAGGTGATTTAGGATGTGTAACCTATATGGGAACTGCTCTTTGGCACCTGGTAAATAAGGAGTTTCAAAGGGAACTTCTGGACCAATCTCTGCCAGGATCACATAGATGTGTTGAAATTGCTTTACTTCAAGCTCTTTGCTGGATGATTTCAGTTCCGCCTTTTCACAAGAGCTCTTTAAGCACAGAAATCTGTCCTGTTTTTTATAAAATAATGTGTTATGTGTATTTGCCCAAGGTGCCAGTGAGTGTTGATCCCTGAAGTTAAATTAGGATTACGGAGCTGCATTGACAGGTGTTGAAAAGAATCATATCTGTCCAGTTCTTGACTGCAGGGTATCTGATTGTGGCATGGCACTTCAAAGAGAGCGAGTGTAAAGCAGGGGAGAAATCCTGGGACACCCTTTTCTAGAGGGAAATGATAAATAAGGTACTTAATTTTTCTCCATGGCTGTGGACAAGCCCATGCCTGAGCAAGATGGAGCCTTTCCCAGGCTTGCACACAATGTCTTTATTGCCTTGCTCTTCTTCCAGTCTTTCCCCATGAGTTTAGCCATCAGTTCTCATGGCTGTGTTTCACAGAGTGCCCATCCTCAGCAGCAATGCACAAAGCCTTTGTTAACACCTTCCCTCGCTCAGGCATCACAGGGGACTCTGCAAAGCTTGGCTGAGAGCAGCAGCATTTCTGCACATTTGATTATGCACACAACCATGTGAATATTGCAAGCCTTTATTTGTGCTAATGCTCGTAGAAAGGATTAATAATTCCTGCACAAATGCTGTACTTCAGCTGGCAAGAAGCAGCTGAGTTCACTTTGCCCAGATCTAATTACTTAATTTACAGTTTTTTTATATTTTGAGACTGAAATGCAGGTTGAGGCTGCCAGGGTGACGAGCATTGGAGATTCCAGAGCTGATGTGGAGCTCCACACCTGCCTTCTGCTGATTCCAGTTCAGGGCTGATGGGCACTGTGGGGTGCACTGGCAAGCAGCGCCCTGAGGGATGTGTGATCACGGAACAAAAGCCATTGCTGGCACTGAGCAGTTTTGATCCTCCAGTTTCAAGGTCAGGACTAAGATATGCAGCACCATGGGAGATGCTGCATTCCTGCAGCAAGAGTCAGGCTGTGCTGGGGATTATGGAGTCCTTGGCTTATGGGCTCTTGCCATGGCATCTTCATCCCTGCCTGCTCAGTGCACTGGAGGAGTGCTTCAAGAAAACCTGAACCAAAATATTCTTTTAGAAGACTGCTTTCTTTCCTTTTCCAGGCAGGCTGGATAGCTGTCAGTGAGTTGTCCATAATAATAAGTGTTGAGCAGTGATCTCTGTTGCTTACTGGTTCCTTTTCTGAGCCATGTTGTGCAGGCTTCAGCATTATATCACAGGGTTAATTTTGGAATGCAAAAAAGATGCTTCTCTGACAGTGAAAACCACCGAGGGGGAGGAAGGCAGCCAAGTACAAGACCTAATTTCCCCCCTTCCTACAAAACTGTTTTTTTCTTCCTGTGGGGAGTGTGAGTTTGAATGTGGTATTAGAAACATATTCAGTGAGGGGTTTAGGGCAGAATCTTGCTGTGTTGTTTTTGAAAAGGGTTCTCTCCTTGCTACTTGTTTCTGCTGAAGTCATGTGGGATTAGGTTTCCTGAGAGGAATAACAAACCTGGTGAGATCCAGAACAACTGGAATTCCCTTTATTTAATTTATGGCCATTTTTTGTGACTGTGGTACACCTGAGAGCTGTATCACCTTTCCTGAAGGTGGCTGGGGATGAATTTTCCTGCAGATGAAGCATTTTGGTGCATCAGCTTGACCTTTTACATAGAAGAAGGGCATGTGTAAATGTCACTTTTCTGCAGTAATCAGTTGGGATTATCTGCCATTGTGTTGGGTTTTTTCCTCTGCTTTTATAATAGCGGAGATTTTTGCAGCACTTTGACATGTAAGAATGATGGAAGTTTCACTGTCTTATACTGGATAAATTCTCCTCAGTAGATGGGAAGGAGATGATTCATACCTATTAGGACTCTGTCTGTGAGAGAGTTATATTTCTTATTGCATGTGAAGTGGAAGATGGAGGATCTCATTTCACTCATACTGTTAGAATCCAAAATGTTAAATGATGAGTGTCTTGGGATTTGGGGAAGATATTTGCTGGGTGTTCCACTCTAATTAATTGTGATGTTTGCTGGGGGTTCCTCATTACTTTAATCTGCAGGACAGCACCGTTCTCTGATGGTGAAAATTGAAGAGAGAAAACATCTTGTCTGTGTGAGGGCTCAGCCTGATCTTACTGCTGCAGAAGTCTCTGAGGAAATGCTGATTGGTTATTTTAGATTGCTGACAAAGCTTGGTCCTGTAGCTTCAGAGCACAGACCTGACCCTCTCCCTGCTGGCGTAGTTCTGTTGAGATTGACGTCTCTTAGCTGGAAAAGCTGCTGCTGTGGGCCCAGAAGGGCTGAAAGGAGATGGAACAGGGTGGTCCACAGGGCCCTGCCAAGAGAAGAGCCCTGGCTGGCTTTGCTGAGCATGGGGCTGTGCCCACGTGGCTGAGCTGGCCAGGGCTTCTCCACAGGACCACCCTCCCCAGCCAGGCAGAGCTTCACCTGGGTACATTTTATCTCCTGAGGTGTGCCTCTGAAATAATGGTGAGGGGAACAGTGTTGGCAGGGCAATATGCTGGATAAAACATGAGCTTGAAGTGATATTTCAAGGGATCTTTGTTCCTTCATAATTACAGTCACAGCTGACCGTAAGAAACCTTTGCAAACTCAAAAATCAATGGCTTCAGGCCTCTGGTGTTCACAAAATGTTTTCTGCAGCAGTTTTCACCAGGGTATTACCCTGTGTTTCTTTCAGCCTCCAGAAGTGCATAGAGAGTCATTGTGGAGCTACAATACAAGTTCTGGCCTTGGACCACTATTTTGTTCCAAGTGAGGATTAACTGCTGTCTAATTATGTTTTAGGGATGAAAGTACAGCTTCATTCCATTCCTGATCTCATGCATCCCCCAGCTACAATGTTGTGTGAAAACTTGCTATTGGCAAGCCATGAAAATAGGAACCATCCACATTTTATGGGCCTTTCAGTCTGTCTCCAGTCCTTCTTTTGCTTGTGTTTCCCAGTGTCCTGCTGAAGGAATGATCAATTGCAGGCACATTTTAATCTGTGATACCCCTAGTTTTGTAGTGATCTTGGTTTTAATTTGGATGGTGTAAAATTGCTCTCTTAGGCTGCTTAGTCTGCTTTTGCAGCTCTGCTCTTTGGTGGAAGAGGCCAAGCTTGCTCCAGTGGAACAAGAGAGACTCAGAACTCAAGTGTGGTACAGGTGCAGTTTGTAGGCCTGAACTTTCACACAGGAAGTCTAGAAGTGCAGGAGATCACAAGGTTGACATGATATTTAAATTTTATTGAGAATCTGCTTGTGGCAGGAGAATCCTCACTGTGGCTTTGACTTTGCCAGTGCCTGTGGTGTGCACCTTGCCCCGAGCAGCACAGCAGCTAAAATATTTTCCAGGCTTGGTTCACAGTTTGCAGTGTTATCTGTCACAGCAGAAATAGACCCAAGGAATATGAGCAATGTTCTCAGTCCCACAAAATGGAACTATTGCCTGGGTTGAGTATTCCCAATTAAAGCTCCTTGCCCTGCCTGACAATATTGTATCCATGGCTGAATATGTATTGGAAAGTCTCAATGAAAAAAAATTGAAGTTCATGTTCTGGTTTAGTTATTGTGCAATATATTCAACTGACAAAAAAGGAAAGCAAGAAAACTCCAACCCTGAGCCATTTGGAGAGGTGGTTTTTCCTGCTAAGCTGCAGGCTATTAGATTGCACAGCAGAACTCTTGGTGAGTTCAAAGTGAGTTTATTGTTGCTGTGTGGGTATTTAGTGAGTCAGTGTAAACCTCTTTAATTCTGTTACGGCAGTAATGCAACTTTCATCATGCTTTTTCACTGCCCTTTCTCAGGTAACATTAACAGGATTTGCCTGTAATATGTAGGTACTAAAACACTTCCAGTATATTTGTAATATAATAGGTACTTCCTGTAATGTATAAATACTATATCACTTCAGATTCTTTTGTTTGACTGCAAAAATGGGCAGGAAGAATTGCCAGATGTGAGTAGGCACTCTCCATCTCTATCACTGCTGTGCACTTGTTTAGAAGTGAATGAACTTGATGGAGATTTGCTTTGATGAGCTTTTGCCAGGTTGGCCTTTTGTTCCAACAGCATTATATCTGACTAATTACAGGCAAATAAACTGCCTTGGAGTTTTCCAGCATGCTGCCTCTCCTCTAGATGAAGAGCAGGTAATCATGACTCAGTCCTATCTATTCTAGTACAATAATTTCTAGGCAGGTGGCTGTGGAGTAAATCTATACTGCTCTTGCAAGGATCTTTGCTCATGAAGGCCATTGCAGGGAAAGTTTTCAGGGGGAGCAGGCAGGTGAGGCCAGGCCTGCTGGAGGGTCATTCAGGGGGTTTGGACAGTTCTGCCCCCAGTCTCCACTGGAAAAGTGCCTCCCTGCAGAGAGCCTGTAGTGTCAGCCTGTGTGATTGGGCTCCTCACCTTTGCATTTACTTACTCTTCTATATTCCATGGAATTGGCTGCATGCAGGAGATTCCTGCTGTCAATGCAGAGACATGGGAGGGTGCAGCTGCATGTCAGGAAGCTGCTTCTCTCCTGCAATAAGTAGAAATAGGAAAGTAAAAATGCCTCTCTACCTGTCTGATTGTTAGTGGGGCAGATAGGCCCGAAAAGCAATGCTCAGGTTATTCTGTAAATGCCCTGTTTTTAAAAATGAAAACAAGAACCTTCATTCTAGTCATTGAGGGTATGCATTGGGAGCAGGGTACCTAGCTGTATTAAAATGTGCCTGATTTTTTAATGGGGCAGGGACTTGGTATAAAATCCCTTTGTAAGCCTTCACTGACAGCCTCTTTCAGCTCTCATTTTCCCAATTTGCCCTCTTGTGAGATGGGGAAGTGGTTTCTCTTTATTTTTGTAGAATAGTGCAGTTGATAAATGGTCAAAAAGAGTGGAACAGGAGCTTGGTACTGCTGTTTAGTTAAATGTGTGTGCTTGCAAACAAAATCAGCAAGTTGGCATTTGATCAAGGGAAGCAGCTTTCAAGTTTAGAGGCACGGACTTCTGAATCCAGTAAGAATATTGAATGCAACCCAGATGGCATCCTGGAGGGAAGTTCTGTGGCATCAATTAGCTTGTAGGTGACCATGCTTCCAGCCAACTGTGAGTTACTTGGCAGCTTGCCACTTGACTGCTAGTGAAAATTCAAGAGCAGTGAGATGAGTAAAAGTTCCTCAGAGACAAAGAGAGAAAGATGTCTTCACTTGAGAAAAGAGATTTGTGGATACTATTTCTTAAATTATTTAAGCTGTCTGCTTTTGTACAGCCACATATCTCAGCCTTGGTTATATACATTTCTTTGCTGACTTTGTGTTTGTAAACCCATTTAAAACTTCATCCAAATTTCACATGTAATTTGTTCTGAAGAAGGAATCTGCAAATGAAAGGGCCACCAGTAGCTGGACCAGTGCCCACCAGTGCCCTTGTAGCTACTAGAAGGTGAGCTTAATTTAACATTTCCCTCTGGAAATGATGTTCTTATCTAGATTTTAGGACTTCTGTATTTCTGCTAAGACTAATGAGGTTGTTGCACTCTGGACTCAGAAAGAGCTGCCAAATCATGAAGAACTGGCTGCATTATAATAGATTGTATTAGCACAGTTTCAGATCATCCCACTGAGGACTGGGTCTAAGGAGCAGTAAGAATAAACACTCATATGGGACAGGTATGATTTATCTGATATTAGAATGAACTGGGACCAGATTTTGTTGACTTTGAGTTTGTTCATCACTAACAGGAATATTTCTGCATGGCTTTTCTTTTTTTAAAAAAAGTTAATTTTAAAGGGACTTGAAATTATCTGTGTGTCTCAAGTGCCAACATTTCAGATGTCTTTTGCATCTGTGCAGTGAGGGATAATTAGGTTTGTAGAGCAGATGTTGTGGAAGGCTGCACTGCAGCATGCCTGCCTGTTTCTGGCCACAAAGATTTACTCCTGGGTGCACTTGCTTTCTATTGATGTAGGAGAATGGCAAATTCCCAGGCTTCTGTATGCAGTAAGAACTTCAAGATCTCATACCAGATTTAAGCAGTGAATGCTTCACTAAGAGCTTTAGAAATGAGTGGTTTTACTCTCAAGAATTTATTTCAGCTGCTTAGTACTGAGTTTTTACTCTGCACCGAAATGTGTTGTGGGTTTTTCAAAAAGAGCAGAAGTGTTTGCAAGGAAGTACTGGTGGTGAGATTCTTCACTCTGTTCTCCTGAGACAAAACAATTTGAAAAAGTCCCCATGGAAAACAGAATGATACCATTATCCCAGAATTGCATTCTGTTGTGTACAACCTTGTGCTGTGCTGCTTGCTAAAGGGAGAAAAAGGATTTTATAAATAGCCAGATAGGAACAAGGCTATGAACTGCAACTATGGATGTATGCTAAGAGTGACCTAGGACTGGTTTTATACAGTACAAACTGTTCTTCATGCCACTTTCTGCTCTGGAGATGTGGTTTTGCTTAGTTTTATCACACCACACAAGGTTGAGTGCTTCTCTCAGGGTAGCTGTTAATGAAAAAACCTATGTTTTGATTTTGAAAGCATTACATGTAAAAAGCTATTAAGTGGAGGTTGCCTTTTTTATCAAAAGGTTACATCTGAGTTTTTAATAAACTGACACTATTATATGCAGATGTGCTTTCCTTCATCATGTCATCAGGTGTTCCTGTTTGTCACAGACAAGGGCTTCGGGAGCTGGTCTTCTGTCTGTCAAAGGTCACTCCTTTGCTTTCCTTCTGGGGGATGTCAAGGCTCTTTCAAAAATGACTTAACTGGGTCACTCCTCCTGGCTTTACTCCTATACAGCACACGGGTTTGTTTTTACAGCTTCGGAAAAATGTGGTACCAGAGGCAACAACAGCTTCAAGGAAGGACCTGGAGACACAGCACTAAAAAGTTTAAGTTTTCAAAGCTTCCCAGGAGAGCCTGGATGTGGAAAAATCCTGCATGCTCAAAGCAATACAGAGAGTTGTATTGGGGTGTGCTTTCAGCTGAGCATCAGAAACGGGCACGAGGTTCATATTTGTCTTACTGATACTCAGTTGGGTCAGTTACATTCCAATTCAGAGCAAACTCATCTTCAGTTGGAAGTTACTGGAAGTGTCAGGGATTTCCTCAATCTGGTTCTTGCTTTCTTAGTGACTGCTGAAGGAAGAAGCTTGAGCAAGCACTCCCAGGCATTTTACAAGGAAAGCCAAAGCATAAAGTTATTTTTAGATCTGATTTTTTAAAATGCCTGCTGAAAAACCTTTCTCTGCTTTGCATAAGAATGAACCTGTAAGAACTTCAAGATCTCATACCAGATTTAAGCAGTGAATGCTTCACTAAGAGCTTTAGAAATGAGTGGTTTTACTCTCAAGAATTTATTTCAGCTGCTTAGTACTGAGTTTTTTACTCTGCACCGAAATGTGTTGTGGGTTTTCAAAAAGAGCAGAAGTGTTTGCAAGGAAGTACTGGTGGTGAGATTCTTCACTCTGTTCTCCTGAGACAAAACAATTTGAAAAAAGTCCCCATGGAAAACAGAATGATACCATTATCCCAGAATTGCATTCTGTTGTGTACAACCTTGTGCTGTGCTGCTTGCTAAAGGGAGAAAAAGGATTTTATAAATAGCCAGATAGGAACAAGGCTATGAACAGCAACTGTGGATGTATGCTAAGAGTGACCTAGGACTGGTTTTATACAGTACAAACTGTTCTTCATGGCACTTTCTGCTCTGGAGATGTGGTTTTGCTTAGTTTTATCACACCACACAAGGTTGAGTGCTTCTCCCAGGGTAGCTGTTAATGAAAAAACCTATGTTTTGATTTTGAAAGCATTACATGTAAAAAGCTATTAAGTGGAGGTTGCCTTTTTTATCAAAAGGTTACATCTGAGTTTTTAATAAACTGACACTATTATATGCAGATGTGCTTTCCTTCATCATGTCATCAGGTGTTCCTGTTTGTCACAGACAAGGGCTTCGGGAGCTGGTCTTCTGTCTGTCAAAGGTCACTCCTTTGCTTTCCTTCTGGGGGATGTCAAGGCTCTTTCAAAAATGACTTTACTGGGTCACTCCTCCTGGCTTTACTCCTATACAGCACACGGGTTTGTTTTTACAGCTTCGGAAAAATGTGGTACCAGAGGCAACAACAGCTTCAAGGAAGGACCTGGAGACACAGCACTAAAAAGTTTAAGTTTTCAAAGCTTCCCAGGAGAGCCTGGATGTGGAAAAATCCTGCATGCTCAAAGCAATACAGAGAGTTGTATTGGGGTGTGCTTTCAGCTGAGCATCAGAAACGGGCGCGAGGTTCATATTTGTCTTACTGATGCTCAGTTGGGTCAGTTACATTCCAATTCAGAGCAAACTCATCTTCAGTTGGAAGTTACTGGAAGTGTCAGGGATTTCCTCAATCTGGTTCTTGCTTTCTTAGTGACTGCTGAAGGAAGAAGCTTGAGCAAGCACTCCCAGGCATTTTACAAGGAAAGCCAAAGCATAAAGTTATTTTTAGATCTGATTTTTTAAAATGCCTGCTGAAAAACCTTTCTCTGCTTTGCATAAGAATGAACCTGGCAATCAGATCCTTATATAAATAAATCTGAAGCTCACTCAATCAATATTTTGTTCCTCTCTTGGCTCATGTAGAATAAAATCACAGGAGAGCTAGTTAATTTTCACAATTAATGCTGATCTTGCAACAACAGTCACGATTTTAAGAGTCACCTGATGTCTCTACAAAGTCCTGGTCAAAGAATTTTCTTTTTCTCCAGAGGTTGCATTGTCATAGCACTTTTCTGCTCTGAGGATTTTATTTTTCATATCACTTTTGTCAGGATAATGTTTGAGGGCTGCACGTTTCTCCTATTTAAATGTCGCAATAATTTGGAAATCATCCTGACAACTGAGTCATCTGAGTGACTTTGCTCTCATCCCCCATACAAGGTGAATCCTCCTTGTGCTTGCTGCACAGGAGCGTTCAATTCCTTCCTCTCATTTACTTCCAGTGGTTTCTGCAGTTCTCTCTCAGGGACTGTGAGAGAGGAGAGAAGCAAATAAATAAGGCAGAAGGTTGCTATGAATATACAATTTCTGTTTCTGGCAAAGCTCAAAGACTGTTTCAGTTTTCACTTGATCTTTCCAAAGAATCCCTCCAAAAGATTCCATTATCTGGTCAGAGCTGTGCTCCAAGGATACTGGATGAGCTATCAAAACCCAAATCACTCCAGACCTTCCCACATGCAGCAGCAGCTCTGCAAGGAGGAGTGGGAGCAGTGCCCTGTTCCTCCTACGGGCACCAGCCCCTACTGCAAGGGGCACTGTAATATTTTAGTACCTGCTGGGACAGTTTATTTTCTTTTGATCTCTGAGGCAGAAAGGTCTCACAAAGCTGTAAAGTCCTTAAAATCTGGAAACTCAGCTGCTGATCATCAGCACCAACTTTGAACTTTGAATCCAATGCAGCCAAACGTGTCTGAGGCTAAGACACATTTTATATTGGGACATTTCCAGACAGAAGATCATTAATCTTCAGAGCAGAATAGATCTTGATTTAACCTCTGGGCCCTCTAGAGTGTCTCCTGTGGTGCTGTGTTATTGGTCAGTATAAAGAGTCCAATTTAATCCTCAGTAAGAATTTGAACTTCTGTGACTTTCACATTTCAAATTTCAAGCTCTGCTCTCCTCTGGGATTATCTGTGTGGGTTTATGCAGGAGCTGGGAGAACATTGGTTTTTCCATTAACATGTGACAATTGCTCACGCTCCTCTCTCTCTTCCCCCCCCCCAAGGTTTTTGGCATGGTACTGCATTCTTATCAAGTCATTGCTCTTGGGCTCATGACTTCCCTAATCTCATGGGACATCTTAAATTTGATTTTTCATCATGCTGGGTATTACTTGGTAGTTTTGTTGAATATCTGATCTGAGTTTCTTTAAAATGCTTTTCATATCTTGTAGGAATGACCTAAGGAGGATTCTCCTCTTACCCTCTGCTCTAGTGGTGACTCAGCAGCTGCCTGGAATTCAGGTCAAGTGGCCCAGGGTGATGGGTGCTGGTAGTCCCAGGTACAGAGGCCAGAAAAGATAACGTGTGGCCTGCAGAAGGACAGTGTTCTCTGCTCAGTTCCTATATTTAGGGTCACCTGGCCATCTTTGCCTCTACGACTGCAAACAGAGCAGTGACAGAATCTCCCCTGCAGACCTGTTTTGGCAGCATCAAAACCAGAGGGGAAATGTGGTTTGTTTTTCTTTGCCTTTGAAATCCTCCTGCAGAAAGGGAGCAGGACATGGGGCAGAGTTACGAAAGAAAAAAACGTTGGGTGAGTTCAGCCTCTGACCACTTCCCTCCCAAGCAGGAGTGACACTTGTTGGTGACTCCTTCCACTGACTAGAGATCAAGCAGTATTTTAAGAGCAAAGTATTTCATAGGCAGTTATCAAACCAGAGCTATCCACCTATACCTTTTGGGTGTTCATAAAGTCTCCAGGAGCATCTCCCAACTTTCCAGTCAAAGTCTTCACAGTAAGGTTTCAGGACTGATTACCTCCCATTTAGTACTCTTCTGAGATGAATACTGAAAAGCACAACCAATCCATGACTCTAATGCCACTAATTGCAACTAATGAGTGTGTTTAAAAGCATTCTCACAAGCAATTCCAGGCCCAGCCTAACAGGGATTCTGGTTTGACAGCCCAATTCTGATTGGGCTGTCAGTGCATCTCTGGCCACCACCAAAGAGAATCTGTGCACAGAATTTGCTTTCCTTCAGTGAGGATGCTAATTCAGAGCTCTCTCACACAAGCTGTCATCTGAATCTATTAATAAATCCCTATAAAGATGATAATCTTTGAGACCTATGCTTAGTTTTCCAACTTGATTGAAATCAATCCGCTGGTTTGATTAGTAGATATTAACAAGAGGTCTAACAAAAGCAATGTGATCATGTAATCATCATGACTTTAAGATACCAGTCTACAAACAGACCTGACTTCACTGGAGTTGCTCTGTCTCTGCCAGGAGCAGGGGTAAGTTACAGATACGTGACACTGCTGAGTTCTGCAGTGAACAGAGATCACTGATGGATCCTGGCTCCATGTGAGTGCTGTACAGGAAAGACACTTCCAAAATAAAAACCTATCAATGCTCACAGCTCCAGAATAATGAAAAGTTGAACCCGTAATGGTGCAGTTGGCTGTACTCTTTTAGTTTAAAATCATTACTCCTTATCCCACCACTACAGGCCCTGATGAAAAGTCTCTCTACTTCTTTCTTGTAAGCCTCTTTATACCTTGAAAGGCTGCAATGAGGTCCTGCAGGAGCCTTCTCTTCCCCAGGAATCTGAAGGATGAGTCTGTGTCTCCTGCAGTAAAAGGACCCTTGGATTCTGTAATACAGGGTGAGTTAGGAGTAGCTATTCAGCAAGGAAAAAGGGAGAAAAATGCAAGGATGGGAGAATTCCAATGGGCAAATTCCAGAGGACACAAAACAGTAAGAATGTAGAAATCCAGTCTGCTCATGGAACAGAAATTCCAGTTGTATTTGAATCTGAGAGGCCCTGGCAGATAAAGGCTGTGGGCCCTGATTTGGTTTGGAGCAAAGGCTGGCTGGGGAGCAGCGTTTGGAAGCTTGGGGCTGTGCCTGCCTGCTGCCAGGCTCTGTCTAAGGGGCTGCTCACTCAGTGCTGGGGGATTTTCTGGTGTCTGTCAGTGCTGAGAAGTGCTCATTAAAGGAGATGGTGCTGGTGTCAGACGTCCACGTGCAGGGTTGTCACAGTCTGGTTATTCTGCAAAGATTACTTCTTTTATTGACTTCTTGCTGAAGATTGGCATGCGTTTCCTGAGGAAAATCTGGACATCCTGCCCTAAAAATAGCTGAAGACAACTGGCTTCTGAGGAGTTTGCAGTCAGTCTGTGGCCTTAGAGGAAACAAATCTGTTCGTGAGCTTCTGGTGAGCCTATCCAATATGTGACTCTGTCCAGTCTTTTACATGTTCTCTTAGCCCAGAGCTTTGACTCCTTCACCAAATCACCCCAAGTGCAACCTCTCTCAAATGCAGGTAGGATTTAGGAGGCCAGTGTGTGACTGTACCCTTGTGCTGGCTATGGCTGCTCCAGGTACAGTGCCACAGTGGGATTTAGGATATGCAACTCCTAGTAGCCCATGGCTTGGTCTGAGCTGTCAGGCAGTCAAAGCTCTGCTGGACTGGGCTGTGTTCACAAAATTGTGATGTGTCCATGTAATCAATGAGAAAAATCAACAGGAGCCAGCATGTGTACACAAGTGGACAGGATTGATGGCTGTGTAACTCACTGCCCTGGGACAGGTCTGCATTCCAGGGAAGGGAATAGGCACAGTGTGGACAGTGAGATGTGGAGGTGTAAATCATTTGCTATGTCTTTATCTACTGACTTTTAGGAAAAGTGTGATTCCAGTCAAATAGGAATGCCTGTGATGTGACAGCAGAGCTGTCAGTGAATTGAGGTGAGGTGTCTGTGCTTCACTGCTTCTCAGAAATTGGTCTGTCCTTGGCTTCAGCTGCGTTTTTATGTGACATTGGACAAATGGCTTAACCTCTCTGGGCATTGTTGCTTAAAATGAAAATGTAAATATTTTTGCCAACTTTTGTGAGCTATCACTGGATTAATGGATAAAAATTGCTGCATAAAGGGTGAGCATCATGTATGATGCATTTAATCTTGTTTACTTGCAGCTGGGTTACCTTGAAGTGTCACAACTGCCAGAAGTGTGCAGGGTGACCTACCATGCTTGCCTGAGCCAAGATACCTTCAAAACTAACTTCACCTATAAATTCTTGGTTTAAAAACATTTTAAATACAGTTTATTTAGTGTTTGTAGTGCAGAACTTCACTTTCTCTAATGGACTCTGTGAGCTCCACGCCTTCAAAAATTGCTTAGGAAGATGACAGCATAGACACTGACAACCATGGTCTCCAGGAACCAACCTGGGCAGGCAGAGGAAAAGAAAATATATTGTGGTACTTCCAGATAACACATCTTCTGCTTTATTTGTTTCATTCCTTGGATCTTTAGCCTCCCATTTTTAAGCAAACTATTCCCATACATTGTCATTTTAATTACAATATTTAAAATGACAGTAAGTGCAGTATCTTAACTGTTTTTACTGAGAAAAAGAGTCTAGTTACAAAAGTGCCATCTCTCTCAATGCCTAGAATTAGCAGTCTACGCTGAACCTTGTCCACTGGACTGGATTGTCTCTGAGGCTGCCCCAAACCCCATGTATTTCTGGCATGTAACTCTTGCTTTTCTGTTGGGGAATCATCATCCAGTTCTCCAGTTTACAGCTGTGCTGCTTCCATCCCTGAGCTGGTTCAGCCCTTGGATAGCTGTGGAATGGTGCATGTCTGTGGATTTTGTACTGCAGGGTTGTTTGCTGTGCTGCTCAGACACATCCTTCTGTATCCAACAATCACTGTTCCACAGGGATTTGGAAATCCTGCAGCTTTGTTCTTAGGGACAGTTACACTGGAGAGACAAAGCCAAAACAGCCCATGGAGAAAAAGGGCCAGTGGGAGAGCACAAACTGGGGCAGCACATGTGGAAAATCTGGCTTATCCAGTGCCACTTGGTGGTTCTATGTTGGACCAGGGCATCCTGGTGTTTGGCACTCTACAAACACAGCAGAGACCTGGCTCTGTGATTTTAATTCTCTGCTAGATGCTGACAGCTGGGAAGAAGCACAAAGGCAGGAGACTTAGGGTACAGTAAGGGCACAACAAATGTCTGTATCAGTCCATCTCCTTGTCTGGGTGACCTTTGCTATTTCTTCTTCAGGTCTCTTGGATGCATTGGTAGAATCCTGTTTTCTTTCTCTGCTGGAAAAACTTCATGTGGCAAATGTGGTGTGACTCAAGCTGTGATTGGCAACGACTGAGATTGTCCCTCAAAACCTTGTTGGGGTTTGTTTAGGACTCAGAGAAGACCAACAGGGAAGGGTTGGGGCAGGAAAGAATCAGTAGCCAGGAGTGTCATCACAGGCCAAGCACTGTCATCACAAACCCCTGGCACTGAGCTGGGGGGAGGATGTTGGGGTGTTCATTTTGATTCCTTAAGCCACAACAGCTGTCTGCTTTTGTTAGTAGGCTTCCCTGTTATCCCACAATCCCTTCAGACACTTGAACTTGTCTGCATTTCTGCCTACATGGTAGGGGGTGTTGGAGGCTTCTTGTTTCAGAGGCACTTGTGGTCTTTGAATGCAACTTTTTACCCTAATGTGACAAAAAGGAGGCACAAGGCCAGAAATAGCATGCTGTGCTGTTTATTGCTTGATTTATTTGTGACCATGTCTGTCACACAGATGCCAATATGTTTTATCTTCATTTACAATAACCCAAAATGTTTCACCTGGACTGACACAGGTCCTAGACCAGACAGGGAGGTTCCTTAGGGAGGTTTTTCTTAGCATGTAGCTTGTTGCTGTGATTTTTTTTTTTTAACCCCTGCTTCTCTCCCCGACCTTAAGTTCAGTTGTAAAGCTGTGCATGTTTTCCGTGCACAGTTTGGATAATTAAAAATAGCTGCTCGCGGCGCTTGGCTTCTGTGCAGTCTTTTATCAATAGTGCCTCTGAGAATACCTTGTGTTTGGATGAGTGGTTTTAAATAGAGTGCTGAGAACTGCAGGGAACACAAACCAAACAGGCCTCTTTCGCAGCGATCCTTTTTTTACTTTGTAATGCCTAGAAATAATTTTTAAACTGAAAACAAAACATACTGGTATTTTCAATTTAATGAGTTCTTGTTGATCTTGTTTTCTAATCCTTATTGATTTTTCTTACTGGTAGAAGAGTTCACAGGTCTGACATGGGGGTCCATCCTCATTATTCCGTTCTGGTATTGTTCTCAAAAATCAGATTTGTTACTTGGTGTGCAACAGGCCAATAATTACACACTTGAGAGACATTGATTCTTTATTTCAGAGTTTCATAAACCCATGTGCTCAGTGGTATTCCACAAATCAAGCACACCAACTATCAAAACTTTTACTATTTATACCCTTCAGCAAACAAAGGAATTAGTGTTCATTGGCTACAAGTGACATAGTTCTTATTAATTAATATTCTGGTTTCCATTGGTTAATAATTCTCTCGCTTCTCATGCTAATTAGGCCGCATGCTCAGTCCCTCTCCTTTTGAGTCAGTGGGTTTCTTGGGTCAGTGGTCATGCTCTGCCCCTGCCAGAATTATTTTTTACCCAGTTGGAGCTGATTTCAGCACAACTGCTGAGTTGGCTTTATTAGTTTCCCCTTATCTCAGGAGTTCTGTAAATGCCCTTGTGGCCCATAAATTCTTCATTCTTTGTGTCCACTCTCAGTGGTACCTCCTTCTCCCCAGCCTCTGTTAACCTCTGTGTTTGTCTGAGATGACTGAAACACGTCCAGCCCTAAACCTTATCAAGGCAATTCTACCAACAAGTAATTTGTGTTTCTAACACCTTGACATCACTTACAGCTTGTTAGCTGCTCTAGGTTTCACAGATAAATCTCCCTTCTTGATTAGGCTTGAAAGTAGACAAAGATCAACATTAAAGAAAAAGCCTTTTTAAAGAAAATTTTACATATTCCACGTTTTCAACATTGTGGAGAACCCAGGATGGTGGGCTGAAGAGGATGCTGCCAGAAGCTACATAGGAAATGATCAGTGAAAGTTGCTACATAACCTCCTTCAGTGCTTATCCTGGGCTCTGAAACGAAGACATTTTTTATTATAACCCATTAAACTACATTATAACCCATTATAACCATTAAAACTACAATTCCCATTTAATAAAAACCTCTGAATATACTTACAGTCAAAATAGTTGCCTAATTTCTTTTCTCTCTTTCTGCAGAAACCTCCTTCCTCCCACCCCAAATCTTGGAGATGTTTTCTACTGGAGGTTGATTTGATGTGTGCAGTCTTTCACTGATTTATTTGTGATTTTTCAGCTTCCTTGTCTGCCAGGATCTATCTGCTGTAAGATATGCAGAATTCCTAATTTCCTTTTTTTTTCCTGTGCCATTTACTACATCAAAATACCTTCTCTCTACCTCCTCTGTTAAACAGTTCAGGCTTGCTGGAGGCAATAGGAATATAAAGGAATTGCTATTGTCTGTGGCATACTCAGACTGTGAACTTCAATTTTCAAAGCTTTTGTTTCAAAATGTTTCATGAGGGATGCACTCACTTAAAGAAGGATGGGTAGATGTACAGGAAAAAGTCTCTCCTCTTTACATGCAAATTTTGAGTCTTGCATGCTGTTTCTCAGAAAAATCTCATGTAGGTCTCAGTATTCTATTTCTTTCTAAACAAAGAGGGGCATACTCATCTGAATGTGCAAAATATTGCACGAACACGGGAATTTTAATTTTTTTTTGTAGACTGGAAAGCCCTCCTAATAAAGTGGAATAAATCTACACCCCTGTAGTGTTGTGTTGTAATCATTGCAAATCTGCATGTGTAACCTTGTCCTGTGCAAAGCCTTCTCACTTTCTAGGAAACTTCTGGCCTGAAGAACTGGAAATGAAAGGTGGTACTTCTTCTTTAAGCATGTTCATATATTCAAAAGTGAAGAACAGAATTGAGTGTGTGTGTGCCTTTTATGACAGGTAATTAATGTTTATGTTACTCCAATATTGATTTTTTTTTTGTCATTGACAGACTTGATCCTGTCTGAGCCATTGAGTCCTGGAATTATAGGTGGGCAATATGATAGGTTTGTTACTGACCTAAGTAATTTTGATACTGGTTTCATTTTACCTTTGGTGAATTTCCAATGCTGGCTTTGTTGATTTATACATTGTGAGAGAAAAATAATGTATGTGGTCTGAAGACTGTAGAATAACTGTGAAAACATTGCTAGGAAAGCATGAAAGTGGAAAAAAATAATAAAGCCATAAAGACTTGGTGATTTTTTTTTTTACTCCATTTTTCTTCCCTGTCCCCCATTTTGTATTCATACTGCAGAGAAATGAAATGAGTTAGGGGTGACCAACTGCAGAAGTAAATCCCCAAGGAAGGAAAAAATCTCGTGTGTGTACAAATACACAGGAGGATGTGAATGCTTTCTCCAAGAGCTTGCTTCCTAGAGGAAAGCTCATTTACACACTCAGTGATGGTAGGGCTTCCTTCAGAGGTATCAGCTTCCCATCACTGCTGACACCAGAGCAGACAGCAGAGCTCCAGGATGCCTCTGTGCTGACCCCATGAGCAGGCAGCTGTCAGTCTGGGCTGTGGATGCTTTGCAGTGTCAGTCTTTCTGTCTTCTCTCACTTCTCTTGAATTTCAATGGAAATTCCATGGATAATCAAGGCCTAAACCCTGCTAAGTGCTGACACAGCAGCAATGCCCAGCTCTACTGCTGCTCTGGCTGGCAGTGTATGAGAAGCTAAATGAATATTAATGCTTTCCTGTCGACCAGCAACTTAGTTTACTTGGCTCTTTCATCTTCTGCAATGAAGTATGTGCCTTCTGGCTGGGGCATCAATAAAACAGCTACTGGGTGATTTATTTCACCCAAGGTACTAGCTGGCCATTGTGTCTCCAGTGTCAGCAGTGAATGGCTTTTTGCTGTTGTCATGGTCTCCCTCTTGGTAATCACAAGGTTTCAGGAGAATGCAAAGGACCAGTATTGTGGGGAACTTGCTTACCACAGGTCTTGCCCCTATTGTGCTCTTTGTGCAGTTTCCAACTGAACATGAATCCTCTGTTCCTGGGAGACACCAAGACCCCCTAGGCCACTTGGTAAGAATGCAGGGACCTTGTCACATCCCTCGTGGTGCAGGGCAGATGACTGCTCTAGCCAGCACAAAAGAAGATATAAATACATAAATATAAATATAAATATATATATATATATATATATTCCAGGCTGCTGAAGATAGATGCTGTCTGTCCTCCTTCCTGGTCTACCAACCATCTCTGTGTGTCTGGTGTTTTTGTGGTTCCAAGTCTTGGCTTAGTTTGGGCTGCTATGGAAAAAAGCACTGATTACCTGTCAGTCCTAGGAAAATATATTAGTTACAGTAACTAAATCGCTCTATGGTCTAAGTCAAGTGTGAACTGAACAATTTTAATGCAGTGAACATGAGGAAAGGATCATCTGCTCTGAATATAAGATGTGGTAGAGATTCTACAGGATCTCTAGATCATTATATTTAAGGTTCTTCCCCTAGAGAGTGTCAGAAATGGGCTCAAGCTACTTGTTCTGGATCTGGACCACTGCTCAGGTCAGTTACCAAAATAATCTGCTTCAAAAATAGTTCAGCACTGAACTGTGGTGTGGCAAAGAGAGTCCTGGCACATTGAGACACAATAAAGCTCTGAAATAGATCTAACATAGGTGGCTTAGACCAGCAGATTTTATTAATAAAATGAGTGTGTTCTCTTCTCCTGCTAATTTGGGGATATAATAATCTTTACCACTTGTTTGCATTCATTAAAAAATCTGGAACAAGCCCTGGTTCTAGGGCATTTGTTCCCTCTCCCATGATTTTAGTGGAAGCTGCACATGCAGGTGCTGGGTACTGCTGAAGGAGCTAAAACAGCTCTGCAGTTATTGCTTGTGGATGTGCTCTTTCAAGAAAGTGATTACAGGTCTAAAGGAGTAAGTGTATAGTCTCAAAGACTTCTGTACAATGTACATTTTCTTGCATGCAGATGAATTTTTCTGCTTTCTCCTTGTTCTTTCTCCTCTCCTGATTTTTTTTTCAGGCACATTTTTGCCATCTGCTGTCAGGAAATTTGCCCCTTCATTAAGATGGCAACTTTAAAAGACACTGAAAAACTGAGATAACCATTTCAGCTGGTATAAGCAATTACAGATATTTCCAGAAAGCTAAATGACAACCTCAGTGAAGCTTGGACAATTGCTACATAGATGTTAATCAAGAGGGACATGGACAGATTCCTGAATTATTAGAAATGCAATAATTTTTCTGAAGCCTTGATATGCCTTAGTGAACCATGCTTAGGGAACAGATTTTGCCTGTCCCAAGCTCTCTTATCTGCTGCAGCAGAGGAAGAACTGAACAACCTTCTCTCGTGTCCTTTCATCATTTGGAACATCTTTTCAGCTTTGAATTTGCAAGGCTGTTTCATTGTGCTGCCATTCCCCCTCCCACCCTTCGGCTTTGTTTGCTTGACAAGGAGAAAAGGCAGAAAGTGAAGCACAGAGCCACATTTCCATAAGCTTACACAAACTATTTCTTTCCTTTTCTTTCTTCTCCAGACAGGGTGCTTATAATTAATCATCCCTGCTGTGGTTGAAGCAGAGTTTTTAGAAGAAAGCTTTGGTGGTTTCTTACCAGTAAGAGCAAGAGTTAAAAATAAAACTCATGCAGTTCATCATTAATTTGGGGAATACTTGTTAGCCTCATAATCCAAGCAAATAATTTCCTTCAGCCATGTTTGTTAGAAATACCGGAGCAGAGACCTAGTGGTACTTTTCCCTATCATGCTGAGATCAGACAGTGCTGGCAGCATTTGGTGTCTTGAAGCTGAATGCAGAATTAAAAGCTGCTTAAAAAAGCAGGCTATTAAAGTGGCACTGAGAAAACTTGTTTCACTGCTTAGTGCTTGGGTGGGATAATCTGAGATTCTGCTTTTAATTAAAAGTGGACCCGCTTTGCAGAATGCAGGCCTGGGTTGAGATGGTGTTTTGTGTGTGTATTTTCAGTCCTCCTGAAACTGGCAGTATTGAGCTCTTGGGTTTTGGCCAATGAGCAGCTCTAGGGTTGGGAGAGAGAAGAAAGAGAAGTGGTGAAATAAAACTTGAAAGAAATTTTCATTTCTACATGGGAAGTCTTAAGTGTTAATGGTATTGTGGACTCTTCCTGATAAGAATTTTAGATGAACTGTTTGGTAAGATGTTAAATACGCGATTATGAACCTTTTAGTCTGAGGATTAAAAGAAGTTATTTCTGTACTGTTCTAGATACTTGCTGGGTCATTATCTTGTCTTGTAAGGAGCTAAAATGTTATCTATCCTTCTCTAACCCTGCAAAGCTTATTCTCTTGTCCCTTTTTTAGTAGAATAAGAATGAAAAGAATATACTGAAAATTATGTACATAGAGCCTGGCTATGGAAGTCATGTTGTGCTGGAGCAGCTGAAGGGACGAGTCCTTGTAAGTAATGCACAAATTCCCCTTTGATTTCACTCAGTGAGTGTCCAGTGCTTGTGCATGGGGTTCATGGCTGAGTGCACAAAGCTGAGCTCCAAGTGCAGCTCATGCAAATTGCTTGTGCAAAAATCAGACCCTCCCTGCTATTTTTACCATGCATATTGATTCCTATTAAATAGATGCAATATAAACACCAATTCTTCAAATATGCCTTGTTTCTTCTCTTTTGGTAATCAGAGACAAGTTAGTTTATTTCCTGCTGTGAACGTGAAATTGCATTTTTAAGTTCTGTTTAATTTTTCTGCAAAATCAGTTCTTTCTGGAAACTTATACCACTGCTTGTCTGAGAAATGGTTCAGAATTTCTTGATTGTTCTGGGGAGAGGGAACAAAACTAATAAAAAAGGATTTGACTTTCTTGGGCAGTAGAGATTTGGAATTTGACAGGTAACCAGTATTACCAGTATTACTTAGTTTTTCTTGGAGAAACTGAAATTCTCTTTTAAAGTCTACTGCACAATAGATTTACACTTAACTGAGTTTTAATTGATCCTTTTATTATTATAATGATGGGAATAATGCTTTGGTAAATGTATTTTCCAGTTGCTGACTTTGGTAATAAAAACCAGCCCAAGATTGCAAAAGAGAGAGAAACTCAGTTTTGTGGAAATAGGCTGTCCTTCCATTGTAAAGATAACAGGGTCTTCTTTTAACCTTGTATGACACTCCCCAACTTGTTTCCTGTCTTTTCTTCATTATGTTGGCGCCTGGCCTTGAAGAGGAGATGGCTTTTTAATACAGCCACTAAATTCCACCAACTCAGAATCTTTCAATCCAATTACTATGGTACATTAGCTCTTGACTCTCTCCCTCTGCAGCTATAGCACTTGTGAATCAAGTGTTTGTTTTTCATTGCAAGTTTTTCTTCTAGAATCAAAGGATTTTCTCTTTTTTTTTTCCTTATGCTTTAGCTGGCATTGTCAGTAGGACTCTCAAATGTTAATGACACCAGGTTTGCATAAAGCATCAGCTCAGCTGCTGTGCTTTGCAAGATAAAGCTCCTTGTAAAGTTGAGCTTGGAGACAAAGCAAATGTTTATATCCCAGAGCTGTGAATATGACTGGAAAAGGGTTTATCCTATCTTTGTCCAAAAAAGCAACCTGTCCACCTTCCCCTCAGAAATAGTAGTATTAGCTTAGCACAAGAGTTTGTATCATAGACAGCAGTTTGAAGACAAAACATAGAATGATAAACATAATTGTTAAATCTAAGGAATGTGCCATAAATTCTAAGGGAGACAGTATTATTGTCTGGAAAGGATAATAATCCTTTCTTTTAGAAATGCCAGTTTTGAAATCGTTGTGCTTGGGGTGGTACAGCTCATGGATGAGCACAAGATATTTATTAGAAATTATCATGGGATTTGTTTTTGAGTTCTGATCCTTGCAGGGGGTTCCACTGAGTGCTCTCAGCATGGGGTGTGGTTTGGCTTTGAGCACTTTTGGTCAGGCTCTGGGAAGGGAGGGCTTGGTGTTTGTGTTCCTCTGTTCCTCCAGTGTCTCCAGAGCCTGGCTGGCTCTGGGATCCCTTCAGGTGAGGGCTGCCCTGCTCTGTGCCATGCAGGAATGTCACTGTGCTGGCCAGGAGCCACCACAGTGTGCTCTGGTGTGGTCCTTGCACATCCAGGATGTCTTTGGTCTTCTCCTTTCCTTCTCCCAGCTCATCCCCCCTCCTGAGGGACTCCACAGCCACTGCCATAGTACACATCAGCCCCAAAATTATTATTATACTTGGACAGGAGCAGTTTTGAGATGTAACACTTGTGTTCTGTGACTCATTCTAGTTTAGTCTGTGAAGTTTGGCAGAGCAAACTGTCACTATGGGAATGCCTTATCACTGTGTGATTCCTACCTGGATATTCCTTCTAGTACAGAGCTTGGTTTGTGTTTAACTGGGCAGATTTTTGCTTCCAAATGGGAACTTGATTTCTAAGCCAGTTTCTGCTGCAATTTATACTGAAAAGTCTCGGAAGTAGCTGGGGCTGGATGCACTGTGAATACATTAAAGCAGATCCTGTATTTGTGCTCCATTCCCTGGTATAGGATTCGAGCATCTGTTTTGACTGGCAAGTGTCCCTCAGCTGTATTCACACATACAACATCACATGGGAGTTTGTGGACAAATGAGATGCATCCATACAAAATCTCTTGTACATTCAAAAATGTGCAAATGCCTTTACTGCTGGTAATGGAAAGAGCTAAACAAAATATGCCAAATGATATGGAATAAATTCCAAGTATGATAGCATTTTTATTACAAATAATATATCAAAGTTATAGCCTGCTGAGGATAGATTGGAAGTTTTGAAAGCCTCTTTAGTTATATAAATCTAAAAAGGGGATTAAGTACTAAATGAAAGGTAACTTGAAAATGTAGAGGTAGGGTGGTTACCTGGGGTGCTACATGCAGTTAATGTGACTTAGGTAAGGATGCTGAGACACATTGTACATGTTCATTTTGAAATTTACTTCTCCACACCTGGGAGGTTGTGTCATTCATCATTTACTGTCAGGTGATTCCTCCTGGGTGTGCAGGTCTGTTACTGTGTGACTGACTGCAGGGGGCCTGTCACCATGGGAGAAGCTGCTAGGAGGAATGGGCAGCCAGGAGCCACTCCATGTCTCAGGCCTCATGAAATCCTTTTTGGATTCTTCAATGGATTATACCATTAAAAATGTAATGGGAATAAACACTCTTAATCCTTCAAACCAGCAATATGTATTCAAATCACTAAGCATCAAATAAATAGTAAAAACATCTTTGGAAAAATTGTATAAAATTTATGTTGTAAATGTACTGCAGTAGTTTCAGGAAACTATTTTAAAGGAGTTTTATAAAAGATGCTATATAACAAAATAAATCTCAAACTCAATATAGCAAGATACAAATTTAAGGGAACTCAACAATATAGAATTTAATTTCCAGTCTTTACACCCAGCTCTTGGATGTAGTATAGCCAGAGGTTTATACACTTCCAGCATTCCCTGTTTTTAGCAGCATCCTGCTGCTTTGTTGGATGAATTAAAGCCTGCTGTTAACTCACTCCTTATAAGCAGCCTCCCTGAGCTGCCTCTGAGGCAGTTTACAACTCTGTTCTGTCTTTTACTCCGTAGCTGCATCACATATGGGTTCGGGTTTTTTTCAATGCAACCCAGCATGATTCATTTTTATAGAGAGGCAGGCTTTATGTATGCACTGGGTGAATCTAGCTCATGGGAAAACCAAGTCCTCCCAAATTTTACAATGAAGCATGGCACTTATTAACCATCCTGCCTTGCAAGGAAAAAATACTTCAACTATTGATTCTTTATTGTATTTAAGGTGTGGATTAAATTCCCATTTAAGCTTAGCTTTGGGTTCTACTCCTTCAATAAAATGAATTGGTTGTGTCACTTCAAATACTGATATCAGAGTTGGGTCTTTCCTCCCTTTAAGAGGGACAAGACTATCCCTATATGTATACATACACACATGCACCTACAGTAGTTATCTAATCAGTGTATTTTCAGAGTGATTCTGAACGTGTGCTTTTTCTTATTCAATCTTTATTTAGTTTGTGGCTTTTCTAGACATGTCTTTACTGTCATCACTATCTTGATGTTCCTAAGAATGGTTATAAAGAAAATGGCACCAGTACCTTGACCATTTAATTACCTTTTAAAAAAGAACTGTGCAAAGAAAGACAAACACACAAACATTTCCTCATTAAGTAGGGTTTGCAGATTTTTTCTAGCTTTTAAAACCATGTCAGCTCCATCCGTTTGTCAGCAGAACTGGGAATTTGATGCACACTGTTGTTTGTATTATACTACTTAATCTTGTTCTGTGCTTAAAATATTAAGAGGGAGCCGTTACATTCAGGCTGTCCACATTACTAGTGTGGAATTTTGAACAGTTGTTGACAGCACAGAGAACATTGCACAGTTTTCCCAGTTTTAGATAAGACTGTGAAGGGGAGTGTGTTTAAAATAACAGGACATAAAAGACAAATACATGTTGGAGAGAAATCAACTCTTTCAGATAAGATTTTCTTATACACTTTGCAGTAAAGAGAATATTGGAGGGTCTGCAAAATCCCTGAACAAGTGATTGCTGGGTTCTGCATTGGGCTCGGATTTCTTTACCTTAGGGCACAAGCTGCCAATGCATCCTGCAGGATTCTCACTTGAAAACACACAGAAAACAAAAACTTCTGTGCATGCATCACTCTGCAGTTGCCTTTATAATTTATGCCTCTTTCTTGCTTCACTTCAAGCTCGAGCTCTGCTGGTGGTGAGGAGCTGAAGCCCATTTCGCTCCTCCTGTCTCATGTGAGGCTGTGCTTTCAGCAGGTGGTGACAGGGGTGCCCCAGGAGTGCCACGCTGATGCTCTGCTCCACAGTCCTTGCTTGGCACATCCCAGCCCAGCCAGACAATGTTATTTTCTTGCCCTGCTCATCAGTGCACCTGCCAGCAGTGGTTTCATGTAGTTAGCATTATCTAGCAGCATGTGTGCCTGGGAATGGGGTGAATACAAATGGAATAGCAGTTGGATGAGGGGACAGACAGGTGTGTTTAATAACACTGATCAGCAGGAGGGGTGGAGAGAGGAGAAAAAGCCCACAGGCAGAGGAGGCTCATAGTGGAGCCTGAGAAGCCATGAAGTCAGGTGAACTGGAGAGGGATGGAAAAAACACATGGATCTAAGGTGAGGGGGGTGCCTTCTCCCTGGTTATGGGCAAAAGGAGAAGAGGGAATGGGAACAGATGGCTCTAAATTGTATTCCCCCCTGAAAGTCCGTGCCTCTGTGGGATCAAACTGGGATTGCTTTTTTTATTTGAAGGTGGAACTGAGGCTTTTACAATAGATATATAGAAAATCAGTTCACCAAGAAACAAACCCACAACTCTGGTGATTCCTGAAAAGGAGAAGGATTGTGGGTGTATGTCTTTGTTAAAAGACAGTGAGGTGTGAACAGTCAGGAGCCTCTTCTCATGGGTTATTATGTTTAAAATACACCAGTCTGTTCATCTTGGATGGGTTTAGTTTGTTATGCCTTTTTCCCCTAATCTCTTAAGTAACAATAAAAGCAGGATAGGTTGAAAGATTGTTCTCAGAAACTTTCTGAGGCAAAACACTGTAACTGGGGCTCTTCTACCAGGAGTCCTTACTACTGCCTGTAGGCTCACTGTGTTTAAAGTTGTTTTGTTGCTTTCAGTTGCTGGGGTTTTAAGTTTTTGTTTGTAAAAACAGTGGACTCTTACCTCACAGGCATCTAAAGATGTTGCTCCTTGACACAGCCTGAGTTTGTAGCTTACCAGAGGAATGCTTCATGGCTGGGGCACTGCAGGGATCCCAAAACAGGTTTTATTTTTTCTTTTCTGTGCAATAAATAATGGATGTTTCTAGAAAAGCCCACACTGAATCAGGAGAGGGTAAAGGTGCCAGACTTATTTGTAACTTGTGTGGAATCTCCAGTGAGTGAGATCCTGGGAGGAGAGTCCCTTCTTGGACCCCAAAGCACAGTGGATCTGGGGGCTGCTCCTGTCTCTTAACCAGGACAACTTTTACCAACTTGGTGGTTTCCTGAGAGTCCATCAGGCAGAGGAACTTCTTCTGAAGTTACAGGAATTTGTTGCATGATGCATTGCTGTGGACATTGCAAAACTCCTGCTCTAAAAAGCTTTTTAATATGGGAAACTACTAGAAAAATGAATAACTTTTAGTATGATTCCAGAATTCTACTAGATTTTATACAGCCTCTCAAATATTTTTGCATGTTCAGCAGAATGGCTTTTCAGTTCCAGGCTTCCCAGCAGTCCCCAGTCTCAGACCTATTTCTACTAATTTTATGTGTGAATTTGGAGGCTGTGTAGGTCTTGGAAGCAGTCCTTTGCTTTGGGATCTCACTGTCTTTCATAAGAAAGCTTCAAATATGCCAGTAACTATTGAATTTAGCTCCAAAATAATTATTTTAATGTGCTGGATTTTCTTTTATTTAATTATTTTATTTCATTTAATTTTTTATCCTACCTTCTTTGGCCAGCTCTTTGTACCTACATTATATCTCCTGAGCTCCTTTGAAACATGTTTAATTCAGTTGAGCCTTTTTTGATGTGTATTGCCAAGAGTTTAGTCAAACCAAGAGGTTTTGTTGAGGAAAAACAAGCCATGGAGTTTCAAACCTGGTTTAAATGTCGTTGGCTTAAGGGCATGGAAGCCTCGGTGCTGTGCAAGCAGCTGTGGGTGTTTGCAGCTGCACAGAAACAGGGGTGCAGGTTAGGAACCCTCAGACTGTGAGACAATCCTGTTATCCTCAGCCAGTGCTGGGATGAGTTGGCACAACTCAGCTGGGATGTTGCTTTAGGGTGGGCAGGGTTTGACAGTGTGTGTCGCAGCCCGTGTTTATGGCCTCTTTGCAGGACTGCTGGTCTCCATTACATCTTCTTCCCTTGGCTGTCTTACTCTGCTGACCCTTCAGGGAGGGTAAACTCTCCTCTGCCATGGGAAATGCTGAGGGAATGTCACGTCCTTGTTCATCAGCTCCTGCTCTGGAAATAGCAGCAGCTTTCTGGGCATCCCTAGGATGCAGCCTGGGGTTTGACTGTTCTGGCTGAACTGGGTGGATGGGGATGGTTTTAGGAGAGCATGAGAAGACAGAAAGCACAGCTCAGTGGGAAGTTAAGAGAACACCCTTGGTTTCAGTTCATGGTGTCCATCACATTGCACTGGGGACAGATGGAGGGAATGGAAGTTGACTGTGTCAGGAGACTGCAACCAAAATGAAATCTGAGGAGGCAGAGACAGCAAGATGGGAGCTGGGGAAAGGGCAGAGGGTGTTCATTGTTGGAAAGGAGGGACAGGGTGTCTGCAGCTTCAGTTTTGTGCTGTGATGCTCTACTTTCTTATTAAGTTCCTTGAGTATTAGAAAAATTGCATTTGTGGTATGGTGTGTTTGGTACAACTCTTGAGCAGAATTTGAAAGAACCTTTGGGAATACTCCTTTGCTATGAGAGGCCCAAGGGAACCTGCTTGCTGCTGCATTTCTGGGACTGAGTTACTGCTCACTGTTGGATTGCAATCCAGCCATAGCATTTTCTGGAAGTTTATTCCAGGACAATCCAGACAGGTGTGAAGGCAAGTAGCAGTGACAGCATCAAGCACCTGATGATTTTGGATTGCCTGGTGTCACCTGTCTCCAGCAGTGGCCTAGAGAGAGCTGTCTGGTACTGAAGTGAGAGCAGAGGAGGAAGATCTCTCATGGCAGCTGGATGAAAAGGCTGCAGAACATGGCAAGTCTGCTGTGGGCAAACCCAGCAGTAGTTGCTGCTCTGAATGCCTAATGCTTTTTCAACCCAATTTAAAGGATTTCCATGGTTTATGAAAAGGATGCAAATGACATTTCCCTCTTCCTCTGTTTGTAGCAAGCAAATCCAACAGGAAGAAAACCTGCAGACCAAGAAAGCCTGACTCTAAAATTCTTTTCAGGTTTTGCTTAGATAAAAATTGTATTTTCTTTTTGTTGGGTTGTTTCATAAGACTAGCAGGATGTTTCTAAAATTCTGACTTGTATTACTGCCAAAGGAACAAAAACATATGCAAGAAGCTCTTTGTGCTTGTGAATACTGCTAAAATTATATATTCTTCTATTCTGGGATTGTGTTCATCAATTATTTTGTGTCTTATCTCCCTCATAAAATTCCTGTTCTTGCTGGTGAATGTGGACACCTAAGAGGGCAGAACTAAAGTTGTACAACTCTTTGTGTGTTTGACACTGCAACATTCTTTTAAAAACATATATTGTCTAGATAATGCAGTGTGTACTATTCATGGCAACACAAATAATTCAAGATTATGCCTGGAGCAATGACAGCAGGGAGAGTTACAAGAATTTGAAGATTGTAATATGCAAAGGTGGGACATACAGAACATAGACATTTCTTGCACTGAGGGAAAGGCTCATTGCTGACACTGATTCCTGAAAGTGATGGGAGGGACAAGGTCAGAGTGCACCCTGATATCCCTTAAAATTGGCACTGGACAGCGTCATGTACACAAAGAAAAGGTCACTGGAGCAGCAAAATGGGCAAAAATCTCCACTGAGAGATCCAGAAGATGCTGGTGGGTTATGAGGAAGCCTGTGCTTGGAGCTGAGTAACAGGTACAGGCACTTTATCCAGTTCAGCTGAACTTTACATGAATTAATTCTTGAATTAATCAAGCAACTGCTTCTGTCAGTGATGAGGATCTACCATGTAACATCTTTGCTCCAAGAGAAAGATCTAGGTGGTTAATTTTTTTGAGAGCAGTTTTTCTTTCACTGCTGTTGTGAAAACTGCATAAAGAAGGCTGAGGATGTGAAGATATGAGTAGGTACCTCTTCCTCCATTCTCCTGTGGCATGGTAAGTTACAGCTGGGTAGAAGAAAGTGCTGTTGGTTTCCATACTACAGAGTCTTTGGGTATGTGGTGTTGAATGCTATAAAAATAAACTTCAACAAATATATGCTTTTCTAACTGTCAAAAATCACAAAAACATGCACAGGGTTTGATGAGCACTTGTCTAGGAATTGTAAATATATTCCTAAGAAACTGGGTTTGACAGACAGGGAAGGACATGCAAGCTGTAGGATTTCAGCATTTTTGAAATCTCATTTTCATTTCTGGACCCTCTATCTTCTTTTATGTGCACATGCACAAATACCCATGAAGGCAGTGTTCTCATTGCAAACTAGTTCCTGACTTTGATGGGTTAGAAGTCTAAAATGGTGCTGTTTGCACTTCAGACAATGTTGGATTTGCTGTAGCATAGGGGTGCCCTAAGCAGCAGTCTTCCCAGAGGGATGGCTTTTGGCTGCTGAATTTACAAGAGGCACTTTTTGTGGTAACTCAGAGTTTTTGTATTTGGGGAGAGCTATTTTGGTAAACTTTCAAGTGCTTCAAGTACTTCCCAGTGCCTTATTTTCCTCCTGTGCTAATTGCCTTCGGTTTGTGCCAACAGCTGCCCACCCCTTGCATATGGAAGGGCAGTTTTGGGCAGGGGGGCCAGACCTGGTGGGGATCTCAGGCAGTCCCCGCTGCTGTGCCCCACTGTGCAGCCCTGCAGAAGGATGGCAGGGGACCCCACTGGGAAGCTCCATGGGGCACAGGCGGTGCTTTGGTCTCCAATTCAGGGGATTAATACCATTTGCTGTTTCTTGGACACTGCAGCCAGTTGGCCTTGTGTTCATATTCAGTTTGCCCACTTCTGGAGTGCACTTACTTGTAAATCTGCTCGAGCGTTTCAGTCTGAAAGAGCGAACAAACAGGGAATGAACAGCCGGCTCTGGGGGGTCGCTTGCCTCCCTTTCCTTGTTCCCATGAATGTGGCCCGTGCAGCACACACACAGTGCTGTCTGCCAGCCCTCCCTTCCCGCAGGGCCTTTGCTCGGCTGTAGAACTCCCTCTGTGCTCCGTGGCTCTGCTCCTTGGATGCTGCACACGTGCTCCTTCCTCTTCCTCCACACTCGCTTCCTCCCTGCAGCCTCTGTGTGCCCCGGGGGCAGGAGGGGTGGCTGAGCCCAGGGCCTGCCAGGAGCACCCACCCCAGGCATGGGGACAGCCTTGTGCTCCTACAAATGGCTTCAAGGGTTACCCTGAGGGAGGACAGAGCCCTTTGGCCATGGATGTTCAAGCACCGTGGCTTGTCCCATAACTGATGGACCCTGCTTTCTAAAGTAGGGTGGTGAGCACTGACCTGTTTCACATGCTGGCCATACAGAGCCATTTATGAGTTTCTCAGGCTCTTATCATCTAATAGGTTTTCTCTCAAAGAGTGCCTCTGCTGTTTTATTGTAGTTTATGGCTTGTTTTGATACCTACATGCACTTACTACTGAAGAAATTTGGTTATATTTCAGATTTGCAGGTTGTTTTTCCATTCTTTATTACTTCTGTAAAATTGCAACAATTTTGTTAATCCCTTTCTGGTCACTGAATCTGTTTTCTGAATGGTTTGGTCCCCCAGGATATTGAAGGGGTTCGTAGAAACACCTTTCTCTTGCTTCTAGATCTCAGCATATGCAGTATTTTCCCTTCTGCATTTTGGCACAGAGCTTTCTGTGTAATACCCTCCATTCTTCATAGTTTGTGTCATCCCAAGCTTCCTACCTTTCTGTCTTGCACTCCTGATTTGAGTGAGTTAGACAAAGCAAACTTTCTGACCAAATTCAGGTCAGAGATTCAGGCTGTATTTCTCATGGGTAATTTAATTTTGCCTATTTTAAATTTCCACTTAACCACCTTAGACATGACATTTATTCCAGTCTTTAAATCATCTATGGCACTGTCTGTACTTTCTTTAAAGGCTGCCACAGTCAGTCCTGGAGTATCTGGTGTTATAAAGGTCTAAGGAGTGACTTAGTGCAGAATCAATCCTGACAGGATATTCTGGACTGAAAGAAAACTCTAATGGCTGTTGTTCTGTTATGGAAATTGTGTTCTTGTTAAACAAAGGAATGCCATTGGGCTAAAAGGAAAAATATCTAAGACCTGACACATATTTTAATAGTAATTTCTAATTAAGCTTGTTTTAGTCACTTCAGTGCTGTTATATGTATTTTGTGTGTTTGGTGTTGTCTCTTGGGATGAAAGTGGTTCTTGTTCTTTGGAGCCAGCCAGATGTATCAGGGACCTGCATAGAGGTCTGAGGGAGGGAATGGGGCAGGTTCTGGACACTTCTTCACCCATGCTCTGTTTGCTCTGTCTGTGCAGGACCTGCAAGTATCTGGTATTTGTGTGCCATCCACCTCAACTTGTCCTTCCCAAAGCTGACTGGTTCATTTGAAAGCCAGTGCTTTGCTGGGAAGCCACTTCTTCAGGCTTTTTGTAATGAATTACGTTTCAAGAGCTGATGGATTTTCCTTCTTAAATTGAGCTTTGATGTTATTTTTTTCAGTGGAAGTTTTGTACAAAAGTGGCTCTCAAACTTCTCTGCCTGTGTCCCTGTTCTCTGGTGCAAGCTCTTCTACTGAATTTCATCCGACTTGTGATCCCACCTGGGATTCTTGCCCCTGTTTGCCACTTGCCCAGACAGTGCACTGCATTCTGCAGGCTCCAGCAGGAGCAGCTGCTGCTCAGATCCCAAAGGGAATTCTTTTGCTGATACTTTCATATGCTTTAGGTGCAGAATGCTGGGCCAAAGTAATTCCTGACATACTTGCACCAAAAAAACTGACCTACTTAGCGAACTGGTGTTGATTTTATTGTTACTACAGAGTGCTTGTCTTTAGATTAAAATATCAGCCCTAATCAAACATACAGGTGTTCTCTGTTGATTATGTCTAAGGTTTCCTTCAAGAAGAGTTTGTATATAAATAATTGCAATTTCTGTTTGATTCCATGTGATCTCCAGTGAAGACACAGCACCACTGATTCTTTTTCCTTCTCCTTTCAGCAAGATGTTTTCTCTGGTGTTTAAAAGGTGCTGTCAGACTCAGCCCCGTTACTTTACATTCATCCAGGTTTCCACTCCTTGCTATCAAGCAGATGTTTAAAATATCACAGAACTCATCAGCCTGCCTTTTGCACTGTTCATTTCTAGTTATTTATTTGCCTCCTGGACCTGGTGCAAGTCTGGAGAGGAGGGAAAGTGGTTGAAATCCCTGAGACCTAAGGTCACCTCCCAGCTGGAAGGTCACTGTCACAGCAAGAGCACTGAGGGAGTGTCACTGGTGGGAGCAGGGAGAGAACCCTGTGGAGTGAAGGCTTGGCTTGTCTGCACTTCTGTCTGTGAAGGGGCAGGCTGTCCCTATCCTGTGCTGGGTAAGACACCCAGGTGGAGCTGTACTTTGTGAGACACCAGGAAACCTTCTCACAGCAGCTTTATGGGACATGATAAGAGGTAGTGATGATTCTGCTACAAGAAATATTATTCATAAACCCTTGCAGGTCTCTGGGGGATAACCAGGGTGCAGAGTCCTGGGACACGGAGATTGATGGTTCATTGCACTCTGACCCTTTTTCTCTTCTTAGTTGTCATTGCTGTGTGAAGTCTATTTGCATTAGCTCCTGTTCCAGATCAGGGAATTCCCTTGTGCTCCTGCACTGCCTGACTCACAAGTCATGTTCTCTTTTTCTTTGTTTCAGAGTAGAATTTTACACCCCTGTTAAGGGGGTTGCCAAATCCAAACTTGCAGTAACAGAGGCAGCTTTCTGGCTAAATTCTGCCATCTGTCTTGGGTCTGTGTGCAATATCCTCATCCTGGCCTAGGCATTGGGTTCAGTGTGCTGAGAAGTGACCTGGATTGTCTCTCATGCTCATCTTTGAGACATCTGGAACCACATCATTGTGTAACTGGCCCCAAGCTGTGTCTTAAGGACATTTGCCAAGGCACTGTGTGCCCCTTATTTGACATTTGAGCAGCCCTCTTGATCATGTGTGTAGATCTTGGATCTTGCTAGGGTTGAAAAATCCAGGTCCTTCTGAGTTGGGACACTTTGGGCAAAAGTAAAAAGAAGCCAGCATTAGGGCAGCTCAATTCATTTGCATTTCACCTGCTTCAAGGTTGGGCTTCTTTCCACCAAAGGAAGACTGGTTCATTACCCTGGTGCTATTCTGCACCACTGCCCCCCTCTTATGGATTTCTTTTGGGGCTGCTCTGAAGCAGTAATCAAATTTGTGATCCTCCAGCATGCCAGCACTCTTGGATCCTTTTTAGTTTTAGTTGATGTGGAGGAAGTGAGAGGCAGAGATGATTCCTGGGAGCCCTTAGGAAAAAAATAGTGTGCCTTGTAAAAACAAGTGATTTTAGTTATTGCAATCGAGGAGTCAATTAACTGGCTAATTAAAGCAATTTCTCATTACATAATTGAATTCTGGTTCATCACCATTTCTACTCTGCAAGGCTGCCCCTGAGAGCAGAGCCATTTCTGAGCACTCTTTATCACAAACAGAAGAACCATTCGCTCTCTCAGCACTCAGATGTGTCTGGAAAAGGGAGAGGTTGTTTGGTGGGACTTCCCTCCATTACTTGTGGAAATAAACAACGGAATGTCATCCAGGTGATAGAGAAAAAGGCAGTTTTCTCTGACTCTTTCTAGTGCCAAAGATAAAAGAAGAAAGGACGTGATGAATACTAGAGCTCAAAACTCAGGAGGTTTAGGATGCCCAGGGCTATGGGACTCAAGGTTACACTCTGGAATATTAGAATGTCTCAAGTTCAAAGCATTAGACTGGGTTTGCACATGATGGTGCTCATCAAATATGCTCTTAAATTGGATGAGAAGACTGAGAGCTTTTAAACTGTCAGCTTCCTTCTGCATGGAAAGGTAGACTGAAGATGGAGTTATTTTTTAATGAAGGATGAATTAGAAAAGTGCCAGTGTACTGAAATGTTGGATAGCTATGGAAGGTGTTTGTGGGGAAAAAAACATGAATTAAAAGAATCTGAAAGAATTTTAAATGTACAATATGAGAGTTTATTTAGACAGTTAAAACCATGGTGTGTCAAACCAGGCCACCTGCAGAAGCAGAGGAGGGAGGGCTGGGTCAATGACATTTGTTGCTGGTGAGCCATGATTTGACAAGGAGGGACTGTGGCAGAGAAATTTTTGAAGTTAGGATATAAGTACTTCAAAGCCCAGAAGAAATTGCATTTGGCAGCTGATGTGGACTTTGAAGTCTGAATGAGACACAATTTAAAAAGCTGTAAGTAACATGTTCAGCTTCCCTGGTACCCACACTGCTGAGACCCAGGGACTCTGAATGCCCTGGTCAGGCTGTACCTTGGAAACAGGGCTCAGGTGGAGCAGAAACCATCTTCTCCCTTATACAGGAAACTGGTTAAAATTAGGAAGTGTTGTGAATTTAGTCAGAGTTCAGGTATTTTAACTGATGTCTCATTAGTGAGCTCAAAGTGCTTGAGGAAAAAATACTGTGCAGGGATTTTTTTATTTGTTTGCACTTTTTGTTTAGGTTTTTTTGTGTGCTTTTTGTTTTATATGTTGTTTTTAAATGTTCAGACTACAGACTTTGGCCTCTTCCTGTGTGTGAGGCACTGATCAGGTACCTTGTTCCCTGAGCCCCAGTTCCTCATGCAGAAATTAAATGTTCTGGGCCTTGACATCACAGAAACACTGTGGGTCACAGGCAGTGGTGTTTGTGAATCACTCATACCTTGTTGATAATTACCTCTAATAACCATAAATAGGCTTTTAAAACTCAGGGGATACTATGCTTTGAGGAGTGCAAAGTTTACTAGAAATGGAGAAGTGAAAGAGTATTTAAAAATAAATAAAAAAAAATTAGAGCATCTCCAGAGAATGATGAAGAGAGAAAAGAGAAGCAGGTAATGATGGCTTTGCACAGTGAAACATTTGTTTTCTGTACCTGGATGTTTGGTCCGATGGAAGAAAGGGAAGCAGTGGTGGCAGATTGCAGCATGAAAACTGGGGGAATGAAGAGGAAGACTAGGAGCAGTAGAAATGCCCATGTTCACCTGTGCTGTGAGGTGAGGAGGAGTGGGTATAGTGCTGTGAAAGACTCCCTGAGTGGGAAAGAGCATTAGATTGTCAACCATAACACAGTCATTAACAATGTATTGCCAAGAAAAAAGCTAACAGAAGTTGGGAAAGAAAATCTATGACAGCAGCACACTTCAAAAATATTCAACCAGAAGCTGGAATGTAAAAAGCCCTAGGATGTGTTGTAGGGAGCTGCCTGGCACTGATCTGGAGACAGATCACCCATAGAAAATGTTTTGTGGGTTCAGTTCAGTTGGGCTTTGCTGTGCATGGAGTGTGAGGGAGTTTCTGTTCTATGAGCTGGATGGCTGGAGTGTGGGAAGGGAAAAATCATGGCAATTAAAAAAAAATCATTAATGTTTCACTTCTGACTGCCACTGCTTAGTATCGGGATTGTGGTGGAGCTGAGTTGCCAGCCCTGACCAGAGGCCTCAGCTCCATCTGTCCCTGCTCCCACGGGTGACATGGGCATTCCTGGTGTGGCACAGCTGGCAGATGCTGGTTTGTCCTGTGGCAGCCTTTTCCTCTCTCCATCGAGTTATTAGTGTCATTGTCATGGAGCACTCAGCATCTTTGAGCCCTTAGGGAGGAGCAGCCCAGTTTGGAACAGAAACCAGCGCATCCTGACAGCACACATTGAAGCAGCATGGAGCTAAGACAGACTCATGTTTGCTGTCCCTTAGGAAGCAGTCTAATTCCCAGGCTGGCACTTCTGACATAACTCAATTATGGAATCATAAACAAACAGTTGACATAGGCCAGGGAACTTCAAAGCAATCAGTACAGTTGTAATAGGTTCTAGCTTGAAAAATAAACCATGCTGATATAGTCTAAAGGATGCTTAATTTTTTTTTCCCTTCTGTCTTAGTTCAAAGCTTCTTCCTTGAACAGCAGCCTGGCAACTCTCCCTAACCCCTTTCCTTCCCCCACATCCCCTGCTGATCTCTTGGTACAGGCATCATTACCATGGGACTGGTGTCTGCAAAGTGTACTCCATCTCCTAAATTAATTGGCTACTGATACGCAGTTGCATGCAAAGTAGTTTTTGAGAATGATTCTTGGCGAGCATTTTGTTTCTGTTTACTGAATTGACTTGCATAGCCTGGCTCCTTGGGTAACAAGGGTTGCTTTAACATTGGTCTGTGTTTTATGCTTTAGTTGCCTCTGTGGGAGCTTTGTACCCACATAGTGGGGTCCCAAGATCAAGACACAGTGAGGTGCTGGCTGAAATGGAGTTGCTTGTGCAGCTCAGTGATTGCTGAGGTCTCTTCCCCCAGACTGCTTCTCACACTTGGAATTTGCTGGTTGAGGCAACTGACCTTCATTGAGGCCAAGACTCTCTTTAAGATATCCCATTCTTCACCAGCCTGGAAACATCGCGGACCATCTGAATGTTTCGTGAATCAGTGGCAAGCCTTGGGATAGCCTTGCTCTGTGTTCAACACCCTGGTTTGGTGCCATCTGTTTCCTTGCGTGGTGGCAGTGCCAGGAGTGAGATGGCCACAGGAAGGTGTGGAATGGGGGTGCCTTCCATGCACCTCTGCCCTGCTCTGTGTGAACACATCCAGTCTAAAACACTGTCAGAGTTCATAGTTCCAGGTCAGTTTGGGGAGTGTGAACCCTCTCAGGGAATACATCACTGACAGCAGTGGCATGGCCCTGGCTCCAAGGGAAAGGTGCCTTTTGCTTCTGTGTCACAGTGCCCATCACTGTCTGGGGGACAGCAAGGCAGGCAAAGGGGAGAGGGGGAAGCAGCAGGTGCAAGCAGGCTCCTGCTGGGAGCATTTAAATACTGACATGTCAGAAGCTGGGAAGTGTGTGACAAGCAGTTTTCCTGTGACCTGGATCCTGAGAGCTTAAGGAAGACTGAAACTTTTTTTTAAAAACAAGCTGACATATTAATGAGAAGCCTATTGTTTGTGTATGTGGGAGAGTGGCAGATTTTCACATGGGATCTGTTTGAGAATCCCATGTGATACCCAACACCACGTATTACTGTGCTGCCTGCTGTCCAGAGGAGGAAGTTGCCAGAATTTTCTGAGAAGAAACCAAACAGAAACCTCCTCCTAACTCCAAATAAACAGTGAAGGAGAAGTCACTGCTGGTGTTAGCCTCCTGCCAGCTGAGTTTGTAATGAATGCTGTCACTGAGAAACACAGAGTCCAATCTGAGGAGCCGATACTTTCCAATCACCAAGAGCTCCCTGGTTTGCCCACATCAAAATAGTCCAGAGCCTGTGCATTGGTCTTTGGACCAAAGCTGTTTGATAAATATTTTAGTGTTTTGTTTTGTTGCCAGAAAATCAGAGTCTAAAGCATTCTTGCAGGGAAGGGCATCTTTATGCATGCTCATGTTTGATTCAAGCACTTGTTCTTTACTGTATGTGCTGCAAAAAGGCAAGCTTTATAATCAATTCTCTCCATTAGCATCCTCAAAGGATGTCTCTGGTCACATCAGAGGCAATCTTCTCTCTCTGTCTTTTATTATTTGTTTTGTTTAAAACTTTCTTGTCTGTGAAATCATCTGTCACCCTCTGCAGAGACCTGTCAGGGCACTGTCTCTGTATTTGCCTCTCCTTGGGAATAACAAAGAAGTTTCTCCATTGCAGGCTGCCTGTCTGCCTCCCTTCAGCTGAGGAGAAGTGGTTTGCTGAATTTTCGTGGCCCATTTGGTCCTTGGCCTCTTTGCTTGTGCTGCCCTAAGGATGCCAATTAATGTTAATCTGAAGGTATAAGCTTCTCTATTAGGTCCTGGAGTAATGCCATCAGCTGGTCCCACATGGGCCACCAGGCAGCTGTCAAGCAATAATGTTTATTGCATTTTTACTTCATATCTTTTACTTTATGATTGATCGCTGGGGCTTATATAAAACCAATAAAATTGACAAAATTTTAAACCATTGTAAAAGCCAGTAAGTGAAATGTGGCCATGAGAGCAGAGAGTCTGTAGCCTGTAGTTTTCTTACAGTTTGAGAAAATAGAGAGAGGCAGTGAAATCAAGAGCAAATAAAGGTGTGTTTAGATTTCAAACAGGAACCTTGGAAATTTTCTTTGTCATGTGAGGATGTGATGTTCAGTAGCACACTTTAATGTATTTATCTTACCCTTAGTGATGCTGTATCTCCTGTCTGCCCTTGCACACTCACCTCTGCACAGCTACAGCTCTCAGGGTGATACTTGCCTGCCTAGGGAACAGTAAAGAGACTGTGTCACATTGCTGCTGCTCCTCAAGGGGTTTGTATTTGTCTAACCAGTGAAGGGGACAGCTTGGACTCAGTACTGGTTAATTGCTTCCACATCAGAAATAAAGGTACTTTACTCATCCTGAGGTACTTCTGCTGAGCACCTGGATGAAGTGAAAGCAGGATTGGCCAGGTGGATCCAGGAGCTCCCCTCTCCCAGCACACCGAGGCTCTCTGGCAAATCCCCCAGCCCTGATGGAGCCCGCAGTGCTGAAAATGAATTGCTGTGTTGGACTTGAGCCACAGGCCTCATTTTGATTGTTTACAATTGAGTAAATCAGGCCTGTCCCCATGGAAGTTAATGGGATCAATCCTGGTGTGACAGCAGAGCAAAACCTTGCATGCTTGGATCTTGCATGCTTAATGCAGTCTGTGTTTTCCTGTCTCAGGTCCTTTACTCTTTATCATGTGTCTTGCTTCATGAATGTATTCCTTTAAATGTGTCATGGATCAAATCTGCAAAATGCCATCTGTCAGCATGGCTGAAATCTGTAATCCCTGTGCTGTTCAGGCCTGTTCAGGTAACCAGCAAATTGACATTTGTTGGAAATGGGGCACTTAGCCAGCCTACTAAGGCTATGGATTTGTTCCTTTTTTCCCCCTCCCCCTCCTGCTCTTCAGATTATTGCTTACATAATGTATGGACTAACAGTTGCTGTATGGTTTACATGTGAGATGCTTTCTGGAAGCTGTGTGTAGGCAGGGAGCTCAGGATGACATAAGGTAGGATTAAATAATTGCAATATGAAGTTGCAGTGCAGGAAGGGGGGAGACTGCTCTTTGTGAATGATGCTGTGCAGTTAAAACTGCATCCAGGCAGAACAGGCAGAGGGACACAGGCTGCAGGTGGATGGGTGCTCCTTGACCTGTGTTCTCTGCAACTAAAATTCTTTCTGCTGGTAGTTGGATAGGTTTGGAAGGACAGGGCTGTCCTAGTTGTGCCACTGTAAATTTAGGCAGGATTTATCCCAGTGTCACTGAGCTTGGAGCCAGGCTCATAGTGGCATTTATTAGCACCTTAATTGTGCCTAGGTTAGTTTGGTATTCCCCATTGGTAAATTTTGCTGGCATTTCACAAATAAAAAATGTTCTGACTCTGTTTTCTCCCTAGTCAGCACCAACTTTTTAGATCAACAGTTTGTAGCTTTAAATAAGCATCCCAGGTTTTTTGTTGTCTTTATTTGTTTGTTTTTAGTTTTGCTTTGGAACTGTTTGTACCTAAACTGGCTGTGACTCAGTGTGAGGCCTTGCTGCCTTCACTCACATATGCAGGTTTGCTGAACTCAGCTGGAAAAGATTTTTTCGACAGTGGAGAGTGGAAAGGTGAAGAGAAGTGCTGGAAAAATTCAGTTAACACTTCACTGCAGTGCTATAGCTCAGCTATTAGTATGTCTTAGGAATGTGAAAATGAGTGCTGATTATAAACAACCCACTTTTGTAATATCCAAGATGAGCCAAAAAGAAGCAAAAACCGTAAGATGTAGTCAGGTAAGTTACAACCTAAAATAATTTTCCTTACAGATACTCAGCAGTTTCTATAAAATGCAACTATTTATTTTCCTCAAGTGATACTTTTATCATTATAATTTTATTTATTTAGCCAGAGAAACCATTAAAGAAGGGTTCTGTATCTTTGTTTCCATGAGACTTCCAAGTTTCTGCTGTGAGAACTCGGAAGACTCAAGCCAAGCCTCAGTTCAGATCTCCAGGCAGGGACACCCCAGCAGAGACACAGGTGTGCCTTGTCCCTACAAGTGTCTGCAGGGTGTCCCTGTGCTCCAGGGCAGGCTCCTGTCCCTGTGTGCCATGCAGGAATATGTTCCCTATCAAACCGCAGTGCTGCGAGCAGCAGAGCCTTGGGGCTCATTATCCTCGGTGGACAATGCAGTGTGACAGTGAAATGGCTGATGAAATCTAATGCTGTCTGTTCAGTTAAAAGGCAGTGTGGTGATCACAGCCTGCGCTTTCCTGAAGGCAGCTGAGTGACAGGGATTAGGAGAGCCAGGGAGCTGTGCTCCATGCAGTGACCAAAGGTTGTGCTGTGTGTTTGGAGCTGCCCCACCTGCTGCCCAGCTCAGGCCTGAGCCCCTGGGGTCGTGCTCAGCACTGTTACTGTGATCCGTCGCGGTCTGAGATGAGCTCTTTTTCCTTTGAGTTTATATATGCAGGAAGCAACTAGGTTAAAGCCCAGGTTGATGTGTAAATGTGACTGTGTGTGGTCAGTATAACTGTTTATTGATGCTTTGTGAGCTTCTGTGTGTGCAACAGTGGTGAAGGTTCCCTGAGCTTTTGATGTTTGTGTTGTTCTGAATCCACGGGACGCTGTTCTTGTATGGTTAGTGGCTTCTTATGTGGAAGTGTCTTCTGTCTTTTTTTGGGAGCTGGGAAGGCTGTGGATAGGCATGGGTGGCCATGAGATGTCTGAGACCAGCTGAGAGTCTGTAGGAATCCTGCACTTGGTGCTGAGGCTGTGCTGTGGAGATAAGGCACATATTTAATAAGGTGCACCTGGAGCCAGGATTTAAATTTTTTTTGGTGGCTGCAGTCATGCACCTGGGATGTTGTGGGTCATTGGTGGAGGGGGAATAAATTAGATCAGTGTAAGTCATGTTCTTCCGCAGTGTGGATTTTCCTGTGCAATGATTAATCTGCTTTAAAATGTTCTGCCAAAATGCAAATGGCAGCAGCTACAGCCATGATCAGAACTGGACCCTGGACTGACCCTGAAAACAGCTTTAACTAACAAAACCCTGTGAAGCTTTAATTAACAAAAATTCTGCATTACAGCTTCTCAAACTTACTGAGGAGCATCCTCTGCTGAGGCCCCAGTGGATGTTCCTGGGACCTGGCTTTCCCCTGTCCTTTGCAAGATGGTTACAGGCAGTGTCTGTCATGCTTGGAGCAGTCCAGCCTTTGGTGATTTTAATGAAACTTAGGCAGTGGAGGGCTGCTGGGGAAGATGAAACAGGAAAGCTTTATAAATATGATTGTCTGGCAAAAAATTTTGAGAATATAAAAACTATAAGCGAGATTGAAATGAAAGCAAGCTTTGAGATCCCTTAGTTACTGAACAACTGGAAACCAATGGTGTGGCTGGACTGAAGGCAGTCTCTTTAGATTCCTGTTAACCCCCAGCCAGCCCTCCCAGGGCATCCCCTGGTGAGCCAGCACTGACATCTCTGAGCAGTGAAGCCTTTGCTGGCTGCTGCAGGCACCTGGTGCTGCCATGCTGTCAGTCAGGGGGGTGCTGACTCCTGAAATGAAATGCTGTCCATCTAATTAGTATGTGTAGCAGCAGCAGGTTTTAATTATATGGTTAAATACACAGAAATATAGGATTGTCATGTGGGATCAGTCTATTGGCCCTTTGTGGCTGACATTCTGCCTCCAGCAGTAGCCAGTGCTGGAGATATTTGTGCATTAACATATTTCTGTTTGCCCTTGGAGTAATGTGCACAGGCTGCTACAGAAAAAATTTCCATCTTGCTTTTTTGAAGCCAGTTTGTGTCCAGAAGAGAATTCCTCCTCTGTGAACTGTTCCATTCTGCTGTGGTTCAGGTTAGCCCAGGGATTTATATTTTCTAGGCAAAATATGTAAGATGAATGAGCTCTTTTATTTTTTTACTGGCTCTGACAGGAGATTTATTTTTTTCAGAATTTTCAGAAGTTTGTGGTTTTCCAGCTTTTCCAGTGCTTTCCTGTGTCTAGTGGAAATTCTTCTAGGTGACCAAGTAATGAGCATCTAAAGTATTTGCTTCTGGTATTCTTTTGCTTTCACCTTTTGTTGTGAATATTTCTCATGCAAATCAATCTCTCCAATTGTGTTAATAATTTAAGGTTGGTTTGTGTTGTTGGTTTTTTTCTTTATTACTTTCACTCTCTTATTTGATTATGCATTGACTGCTGGCAGCTAATTATGCAGTCCTGATCTAGAGATGCATAAAATAGTAATAAAATAGTAAATGAAAGTTGTGGTTTGGTTCACATGGGATGGGATGTGCTGTGTGGTCTCTCTGCTGGATTGGTTGAGTATGAAAAAGATGAAGAGAACCAAGCATTGCTCCTGGTGATCATGTCCACACAGAGGATGCTCCACCACGTGGATGGGGTGTGATGGGGAAAGTTGCTGATCCTTTAGCATTGTGACCATTCTGCCTTCCTGTTGTAGAGGGAAAAAAAAGATGGGAAGCAGCTCTTGATGTTGGAGGATCCCAGCCCAGTGAATTTTGATTTTCTCCAAGTCTGTCTCGTGCTGTGTGGAGGGTTTTGCACGCTCAGCTGTGTTGGTGGCAGCACTAATGATAAAGTCACTCACTGAGAGTCAGGAGGTCACAAAATTTCATCTACTGAGGTCACTGAGTGTGGGAATTCCAGGCTGCAGAACAAATTTTAATCCATGGCCACCTGGGAGCCCCAGAGCAAGGCTTTGCAGAGTGGGGATGACTCAGCTGAGCCTTTGGTCCAGAGGCAGCTGTGTCAGCAGGGGAGTTTCCTTGCTGCAGTGCTTTCCAGCATCCCTCCCAGAGAAATCAGTGATGCCTGCAAAAGCTACAGAATTACTGGGGTTTAAGTACCACAAGGTTTTTCCAGAATACAAATATGTAGTTATAAAGTCCCCATGGCCCTGGCAGTTTGTTTCTCAAGCTGTAGACCAATAACACATTTACCTTGGAGAGAGTGGGGATCATACACCCAGTGGTTGAAATGCAGTTTATAAAAAGGGTCACTGAAGGGCTCTGGAAACTGAGAATGCTGATGCTTCTTTGAATGCTTCCACGCAGATTTGGGCACAGTGAGGGTGCAGGAAGATCCTGGAAGCTGGATTGCTGCCCGATGTAAATTCCAGTCACTCTGCTAATGTGTATCAGACTATGTCTAGTCTGGGCTAAACAAGTGTGGATGTTACCTTATTTTTCATTGTGAGTGCTGATAAAGGATTTAGAGATCCCACTGGACTGAGAGATAAGCCTAACAGGAATTTTCCTGATTACTCATTACTCTTTTGACACTAACTAAATTGGAAGGGGGAGGGTGGAAAAAAATGTTTCTAATGGTTTTTAGTTTTGATTGCTTTAGAGTGGTTGTGGGGGTGCATTTCTCCTAATTCAGAAATTGTTGTTTAGGACTTGAGGTAATGGATTTTCTCTATGTATGAAATGCACTGGAGGCAAATTGATTTATGGACAAATTAAATGTTGTATTTTCACAGGTGGAAAAGTTGCTTTCAGAAGTTCCAGTCCTGGCAAATTCCCAGCCATGGTGGTGACCCCACACCCCAGCACCCTCCCTGGGGCTGCTGACATCCCCTGGGGCAATGTTACAAGGGGGTCATCACAGCGACAGCGTGTTTTGGGGATTTGTGTGCGTGTTTTTCTCCTTAAAGAAACAGCACTAGAGAAAATATAACTGTGTAATGCCAGGCTGTACCCTTCCTGCATGAGCTGCATGGGGTCTCTGATAACAGTATTTGGCGGAGTGTAGGTTGTGAAGATGAGGCAATCATCCAGGACTGCACAGAACATGCTGATTGAGGAGGCTCAGGTGAGAGGAGGTGTTCAGGAGTGATGCTTTGGAGCCTGAGAATGAAGGAGTGCAAGCATTTGCAGGAGTGATCCCCCTGCCTTCCCAGGAGCAGCTTTTCCCCACAGGTGTGTGCTCTGTGTCCAGGTGTGCTGTCTGTGGATTTTTCCTGCTGGATATTTCCAGAAGCTCCTGAAGTACACAGCTGCCTGTGGAAGTTGGAGTTTTTCCAACCTGTTTTTCCAACCTGCAGTCTGCATCCAGCCCTCTTGGAAGGGAATGATGGATATTAGTGGGGAGTGAGGATAGCTGGCCATTTTATTCTTATTCCCAGCATTTTGCTGCTGTAATTCACAAAAGGCATAGCAACAGTTTACCTTGCAATTTATTCTTTCTTTTGTTGTAGATTGCTTAATAAAGACGTGTGTTCTCCTTTCCTTTTGGGTTGTGTATCCCTGGCAGTAAAGTGGAGGTAGCAAAGCTACATGTGGTGAGCACTGTTCAAAACTCCCATTTTTAAGACCCTGCTTTGTGTTGGCCTAGTTTAGCTATCTGAACCCAAATATACTCTACATTTGCTTCAGGCAGGTTTTGTTGATAAAGCAAAAGATAAGCTATTTATCAGAGAGACAGAAAGAAAATAGTCTCACTTATGTGTGTGTATTTGGTCTTCACTGAAGAACTTGAGTCATTAAAAGCTTGAAATCTGTCATGGCTTTGCCTTTGTGTTGAGGATGTGCTTTTAAAAGCCCCATTAAAATTCAGCTGGGCATGAAGCTTTGTGCAAATCTCTGTAGATTCATGTTTAGCTTCCATCCTGGCACTGTAATTTTTCTCTCCTATTTTTTTTTCTTTTCTTTCCAAAACCTGAGAATAATCTTCAAGGATTTCTATTAAAAGAACATTGAAGGCATAGTCAAGCACTCAAAAATTTGATATTGTCAGAATTGACAATAGGAGCTGTTTTTTGTAACCTCTAATACTATTTTAATCTAACTCTTTATCTACACATTAAGTATGATAAATGTAATTTGAACTTGGAGACAGAGTCCCACAGTTTCTGGTTCCTTAAAAGGAATTGTACTTTACTAGAATAGATAAATGATGACAGATGATTTAGGGGAGAAAAAATAGACAGGCAGTTAGAAATTTTGGGTGACATTTACTTAAAAGACTGCACTTTAAAAGGAAGCATCTCTAGCTGTGGTAGCACATGGTGGGAACAAGCAAGGACCTCATGCTTCTAGCCTACTGATGACATAAGTTCAGAGTCCAAAATTTTGTCAGTGGGTCCAGGTTGTAAAGAAACGTGAGCAATTCAGTAAACATCTTTGCTTTTTTTAATAATGGATGATGTTATTTAAAACCTCAAATAGAGAAAACAAGGAGCATCACCTTCATATAATTTGGATTGGTAATTGTCAATGTCAAAACAAGGCTGCTGTTATTGTTGAGATGTCTAAACAAGACTACTTTGTGGGTTTTTTATTTTTCTTCTTTTTAAAGTGCAATATCTGTTTTCTGTTTGAGCAGCCCTGAGCTATTCATAAGATTTTCTGCAGCACCTGCTCGAGGGTATCATTTACTACCAGTGGAAGTGACTGTTTGCTGTACCTTCCATTATAAGTGGAGGAGCTGCCACAAATCCTGAAGCAAAATAAGTCAGAGCGCAGCAGATGCTGTTCCCATTGATTCATAGGTAGTACAAATTTGATTTTGTTATTAACACTTTTTTCTTGCAGTGGGATTACTCTCACTCCACTGTAACTTTTTATATCACAGTAGTTGAGAACAAAATTAGGCCCCCTGTGTTTACTGATGAAATAATGGTTCTAGAATACAGCTTTCTAGCTCTGCTGGAATTCCCACAGTTATCCATATTCCAGTTGTTTAGGGATCCCCATGGATTGTGTTTCTGTGCTTCCCTTGTTGTTGCTGTGCTGTGGCACTGAACTGCACCAAAATCCACTTTGCAGCTGCATCTGCCCTGGCTGCACACCTCTGTCACATGATGAGGATTTCTCACCTGATGTTAAATTATTACTAAGTGACTCCAGCTGTTTTTGATGCACATTTCAGTGCCAGATGTGGCTGCCAACAGCTATTGGCTCTGACCTTTTCAGTTCTAATGTCAGCACCAAGTTGTGTATCCTATACCTACTATTGTTATTATTGATTTGTTCCACACTGTATTTAATTTTCACCTGGGATACTAGAAGTAATTAAAGTTACTAAAATAGGCATTTCTGCAGCACTTACGCTGAGGCAGTGGGTCCAGCTCAGACTGCAGAGGCATTTTGTTAGCCCTGAGACTGTCCAGAAATTCTGCTGTGTTCTGAGGTAGCAGGGGAGAAATTTCCTTCAGTGAATGATGGCTGGTCACACAGCTTGATTTCTGAGGTGGATTGTGTTTGTGCTCTGCAGCGTGCTGGGTCAGATGATTTGGATTTGGGTTTGGGAAAGCAGCTTAAGTGCTGACTGGCCCTGTGAGTCAGGGATCACACGGCTGGGTTGGGTTTGGGCTGCTGGAGGTGCGTGGTACGGGAGGGACTCAGATCCACTCGTGGAATGGAGAATGCGGTGGAGGCAGGTGGAAGGGAGAACTCTGCCAGTGCAGGAGCAGCCAAGGAAACCTTGCCAGGGACAAACAGAGCGACTGCAGATCACATAACCCAAGTGGTATCAAAGATAATGCGCTGGGAGGAGAGCAAGGGCTGAGATTTCTGCCTCCCCACTGAGCAGGACTGTGGAGGCCTTAGAGAGCTGGAGGGGAGCAATAGGAATGATGGGGTCAAAATAGATCACTGTGATGTGCAGAAGAGAGAGGCAGAGATTTTGGAGGTTGAGGGGCTTTGTGAAGGAACAGGAAGTAAAATCAACTTTAAAAGGAATGATAATTTTTTGAACAGTGAACATTTGAATTTTTTGCATGGCTGTTCAGATAATCCTGTTTTTTGTCTTGTTATATGGAGAATAGGTGAATTTTGCTTTCCTTTCCTCACCTCTCGGAGCAGAGAACAGCTGGACATTCCCCTGTAGCTGGAATTTAAATGTGCACCTTTCATTTACATGAAATGACTTGGTAACAGCAAACCCCAGGTACCACAAGATATAAGCATCCCTCCTCTAAGCAGAGACTCATGGGACTGAGTGGCAATTCTGTTGCTGCTTTAGGTATCATCCAGACTTCATGAAATTGTGTCATGGAAGTGTTCATAAGGCAGAAATTGTCAGCTTGCTGTGAAGTTACACTGAAACTAGAAATAATAGGGTAAAAATGTATTATTAATACTGAGATTTCTGGATACAGATGGAAACTATTTGACAGATTTCAAGTGTTCTGTGGTTTTCAGGTAGAGATAAAGAGAAGAAAACTGCCAGGGAGGGAAATGGGGGAGAGATATATGAATCAAGGAGACATCACAGGTTGTGGTGTTTGCTGTGAGTCAGAATTAAAGATGTGCTCTTTGCTTTGGGCAACAAAGTGGGAGATTTGGGCTGATGTATTACAGGCTCTTGTGACACAGGCAGTGACCTCTGCCTCCTCCTGCCTGGGAGGGGACAACAAGAGCACCCAGCAGGCTGATCCCAGGGAAAGGGGTGCAGGTGAGATGGAAGGGCAGACACAAGGTGCTGGGAGATGGGGACATGAGCCTAATAAAGATAATAAAAGGTCTCCCTATGAAGAACAAATCTATACCATTCCATAAAGTTTTGTTGCCTGCCCAGCACCTTCTGTTTAGAGTTGATGCTCAGGAGATGCCCATGGAATGCATAAATGACTGACAGTTACCAATGCTGTGTGCAGAGAGGAGGGTGGAGGTTTGATGCTGGCATTGTCCCACAGAACCTGCAGCAAATGCTCTCCTTGTCAGGGCAACTGTACCTGTTAAAAGTCTTTGAGACCCCACTGACAGTGCCAAGTTCCCAGTGAAAATTCATTACTGTGATGTGGAATGCCAGCAGCTCTCCTGAGTCCCGGTTCACATGTTCCACTCTTGGCTTCTGCTTTTGCTTCTTGCTCTGAGTGTTGATCTGATAAAATCCAATATGAAGGGCAGACCAAGCTCCTGGATGACTGAGTTGAGCTTTCATTGTGACATTTGAGCTGGCACCAGTGAGTGTTGAGTACCCCCAGAAACTGATTGCTCTGGGCTGTTGCAATTGTCTGCACTGGAGCTTGTTCCTGATTTGCCCTGCAGCGAGGGAGGGCAGCCCACAGCCAGGAGAGACAGCAGAGTGAGCGCACAGCAAGACAGAAACCCTGAGAGAAAAATGCTAATTACATATTTTGACCTTGTTGCGTTAGAGATGGCATCACCCACATTAGCCACTACACAAGATTTTCCCCAGGGCCTGAATTGCTGCTGGACAAGGAGAGATGTCTGGGGCTTTTATTGTGGCTGCCTGGTTAAGTTTCAGAATGAAATATATACCATGTAATGCTTTTGGACAAATTCAGTGGTTCTTAGCTGCTTTTTTTCCCTGCCATTTGTCTTGTGTAGCTGTAAGTAGCTTCTGTAACAGACAACAATTACAAGACCAAAATAAAATGCTGGGCAAAGGGTGGGATTGAGCTGCCCAAAGAGGGGAGGGGTGGAGCACAGTGTTCCCTTTGTGGATGAGGAGGGAAATTGGTTTGTAAATTAACAAAAAATTTTGTTCTATGTGTTTGCTTTAAATATTGGCAGGTGGCTCAGTTGTTTGTGTGCATAACTGGGGGCCAGAATTTCTGTTACAATGTTGTCCTGCTCTGTCGTGCTTTTAAAATGTTCTTACTCCTGGTACCTTGTACAAAGCAAGATTTCTCCCAGAAGAGAATTGGTAAGGGAGCAAGTTAAGTCTGCTCGTGATCCAAGGGTAGGATGGGAGTGGGCAGAGCAAGTGGGAAAGAGACACTCTGTGAAGAAAGGAGAGAACAAGTTATTTTCTGTAAACCTTCTTAGCTTAAATCAGTGCTGTGTTGGAGAGAGGTAGAAGGACTTGGTGCCTAGAGGAGGAACATGACTGGCATCCTCTGACTGACTCAATATGCACTGCAGCTTCCCTTTGTGGGAGAAGTGGCCTGCTGCCTACTCTGAATCTGGATAGAATTAGGTCCAGTTTGTCACAAGGTGTGTTCAGCTGCCTACCCTCGTGTTCCTGTAAAAACAAGACTTGCATACACTTGGTCTTGGCATATAGGTGTCTGGCTTCTTTTACTTGTGAACTGATTTTAATGGCATTTGAATGAAGGATGGAGGTCTCAAAGCTATAAGGAAGGAGGTCTCCTGCCTCTATCGTTTGAGTTCCTTGCTTTTTATGGGACTGGAGAAGTTGGTCTTTGTGTAAGTATATAAGACACTGCAGAATTTGCACAGAGGACTCGTGTTCTAGTCCCAAAACCACTTATATCTTTTAACATCTTTTACAATAAATCCATTGAAAATTGAGCTTTAGAATGGTGCAAAATTAATTTGCTTCTCCTGAATGAACACTGATCCATGTCCTAGTGGTGGGCAGTTGGCTCTACCCCAGTCAGACACCTGCTCATTTTGCAGTAAGGAATGACAAGATTCCCCATGGTGGTCAGCCCTTCAGCTCTGCCTCCACAAACTGAATGATCAGAACAGGTACTAATGCACACTGTGGGATGCTGGCCTTCCTTTGGGATTGCCTGAGCTTCCAGAACTGTGGGGAAAAACCCATACATGCAATAAAAATCTTTAAATCAAAGTAAAACTATGACTATATAGACTAGAACTGCCTTCATCTTTTTGTGTTACTCTTTGCTGTGAAAAACCTGTTTAATTGTCATGCAGTAAGTGCATTATCCATCTCTGCATCCTGTCATGGTGCAGCCTTCAGTAAAGGTACTGACACCTTCTTTCCTGGGTATAGAACAAGTTGCCTCACACAGTTCACCCTCATCTAATTTGTCATCAGTTTATCTCATTTTGTAAGATTCTATTTTGTATTGTATTGGCTTCAAACCTGGACAAAGCACAGCCATAGTCTAAGCTATTGCCTCATTTTTATTTATTTAAGTCCCATGCTGCCAAGTTGACCCATTTTTTTCATTCTACCGACTGTTCAAATCTTGCAGATTAATTAGTCAAGAAAGGCACAGCTGATCCTGGAGCGAAATGCATCCCCACACATTCATGGCTTTTTCCCCATTCTGGGATGTAAAGTGTCAGTATGACACTGCTCTGTAATAGACCTCAGTAGCCATTATCGTTAGCAGTGGGTACCAGCTTACAAACCCAGTCATCAAAGAACAGAAATGCTGGCAGCTAAATGGAGAAATCCAGCCAGGAGGAAAACAACCCAGAGCATCAGCCAGACAGCTGCTATTCCCTGGACAGAAGAGGAGGACTGTGCAGGACAAGTTGGGAAAATGCTGTCTGACATTTAAAAACAACTGTTCTGTTGTATTTGAGAATGTTGTTAAGAAGCCTCAGCCCAATGCAAATTGCCCTCAGCACACCTCAAATTGACCACAAACAGGCTGAACCCCCTTTGCTGTGTGTGTATATTATAGAGACAGGCAATTATCTCGTGCATTCTGAGGGGCCATGTCCCTCATTTATTAGAGCCCTGGGATGTCTTTAAGCTTGCTTGCTCAAACCTTGGCAAATGCTGTTACACCTGAGAGCCTCATTTGTGTTCACATCCTACCGAATTTAGTTTTCTCATCCCCTCCCCCCTTTTTTTTTCTTCGAAAATGTTATTAACTAGAGCATTAAATGCTGGCCTCCAGCAGGGCCTTCTCCATATGTTTACAACAAATGTTTCCTCCATAGACTGAGGATGTATGTGTGTGAGAGAGCATGCAGATATAATGGGGCAGCTCCCAGATCCAGTCTCCCTGGGAGGCGAAACTCAGGCACTTGAAAATGCTTATCAGCTGCAGCAATTGAGATGGAAACAGATTGTAACATCTCCCGTGCACCTTTCACCCAGGGTGAGGAGAGGCTGCAGGCACCACGAGCAGATCTCCCTTCCCTGCCGTGCCTGAAGGTTGGCCCAGCTCCTGGGGGAGCCCAGGCTGGTTTCAATGCCACAGGTTGGACTTCAAAGCTGGTCAGACTGGCTTCTCCCTCTCCATTCTTCTTTCAACCCAAGCTCTGTGCACAAAACATGTTTCTTCCCAAGCCAGGACTTTGATCCCCACGAGCAGTTGGGAGGATGTAGAACTTCTGCCTTCAGTATTGCTGAGCACCTGTGTGTGGAGGCTGTGAGGATAGTGGTGCCATGAGCTGCAGCGTTCCCAGAGCACAGCCCTGGGCAGTGAGAGCCAGGGTCAGAGACTGCTGAATGCAATTCCAGTTATCAGCTGGAGCTGGGCATCGCTGCATTGTTCCCTGTGTCAGCACTGCCGAGTTTGACTGTTGAGGTAACAGCAAAGGCAGAGTTAATTGCAGCTGTTTTGAACTGGAAATACCCAGTAATATTCATCAGTCAGATCCCTCTTTCAGCTTGTAATTAATTCATGTGCTGACCCTTATTTTATACAAAAGTGTGGTCCTCACAGTGATGTACTTTGAAGGACTTAACTTTTGTGTATGCTCATCAGCTGCTCCACCTTCATAATTTGTTTTACTGTGGCTGTTGCCCAACAGTGAAGGTTTTGTTTCTGCTTCCTGCTCAGCAATTGAAATTTAAATGGGGAGAAGCAAATAGAGTTACAAATAATATGCTTTGGTACACATTTTCATGAGGAATAATTGTTTGAACTAAAAGCTTTCAAGATTCATTAAGCACTGGGCGTTTGTGGAAAAGCTATCAGAGCATTTATGAATAATGGAACATGAGTAACTATTGCACAGTGAACTCTGCCCTTTTAGATTATGCATATATTTGTGACCCTAATTGTGTACTAGCATAACATCTCCTGAATCAGCTCCTTACTACTGCGAGGGTGAAAGCAAGAAAATCTGACTTCCTTAATCATGTTGGTTCCTAAGTAGTTGTAAAAACACATAAAACATTTGTTAAAATTGAATGCTAAATGTTAACATTAAAAACATCTTTTTAAATTGGGAGAACCACACTTCCTCTGACTTGAGACTGATATATTTATGTTGTCTAACTTCAGGGTGATGGAACATAATGTACAGCCTGTGCTATAGACCATATGTAGGACACTGCAGTTGAAATTATTTGTTTGGCAAAAGTTAAGGATGGAAAGCCCAACCCATGATACCTGCACTGCACCTGATGTAACATCAAGGGTGTATCAACATACCTTTGGGAAAGCTATAATTTGGGGAAGCTGCATTGGCCATAAGCTATGTAGGCCATTTCAATCAAGTTCAAGTAAAAATAACCCCACACTGTAAGATACCCACTTGTGTTCACAGGTTTTATATACATTACAAACTGCCTTAATGTTCCAAACACACTGAAAAATGAGGCAAAATGTAGCACAAAGCTTCAAACATGGCTTTGGCTGTATGTGAGCACTAGTGATACCTATAGATAGTTTTATTTAAGCTCTCTCCAGAAATTCTTCAGTTTTGCCTGGCTGTAGTTTACAGAGGCTGTCTGGTCTCTGTTCTGGAGCTGTGTGGCCTGGTTCTACCAAACCCCCCTGAATTCTGCTAGATTAGTGCTTGAGGATGGTGTGCAGCAGACCTGGTGCGTTCAGGAGGGATTTGAGTTGTTTGAACCTGGAAAAGGGTGGTGGAGCTGGGAGGTTTTATAAAGGTGATACCTTTATAAAAGGGTATCCTTTGTGTTCAACCCAAAGACAGGCTTGGTATTGTGTCTGTATGTGGGCAGAATCTCATCGTGACTGGGAGCCTTTCCCCATGAGATCAATAGCAAATGCTCTCATGACTGCAGTGGAAGCAAAAATGGGCCAGTCCTCTGGAAACTTGTGTTCTTTAAGGGTAATTCTTCGAGCATAAGCCAACTAATTGCAGCATCTCTTGAATTGCTGTCAGATGTTAGCATTTGAATATTTTCTTTATATGAACACCATCTTCCAGCTGTTTTCCCAAAGCAGTCCCTGCCCTCTCCCCCTCAGTGTGTGGCTGCCCTCACGGGCCTGCAGGCTCCTGAGGGGCTGTCACTGCCCTGGCGGTGCCTTTGGACCCTGGCTCACGCCTTGGTTTCGGTTCGGGCTCTGTGTCCTGCCCTGCCCAGCGCGGCCGGGTGCAGCGGCGCTGCTCGGCTGGGGAGGTGCCGCCTGAGGGGCATTGTCACCTCGTCATTTCCCACCTCACGGGTCCGTCTGATGTGACAGACGGTGACTTCTGTGTGACAGAACCAGCCGGTCCCTGCTCCGTGTAACCAAGGCCCAGGCTCAGCTGTTGGTTAGTTTATTTTGCAGTGAGCCTTTCCTGACTGTTTTAAGCGATCCCTCATTACATCCCAGCATTTAATGGTTTATGAAGCACATGAAATTATGGAACAACTTCAGGACTCATTTTCATAATACCAATTTGCGGTACCTAGATAAGTGTTCGTGTTCATTTTATTACTTTAATAGCTGTTCTGGAAGGATGATCTCAGTGGTGCATTAGCATCTGTGTCTCTGTGAACGCGTCCCCTTCTGTCTGTGGGGGGGCCCGTGGAGGAGCCCACATGGAAGGATAAATCTTTCTTGAACATTGATTCTCGTGTTTTGAAGTGGGCTTGGGCACGATGAGAGCAGAGCTGTCATCTGTGTGATTGTCCAGGATTTGCTCTTTGCTTTGCAGACAGGTAATTCCCTTTTTTCTTCTTCCTTTCATCCTTTCAAAGACCCAATTTTAATTTAGCAGCTTATTGCTGCAGAACCAGCACTGGACTCTGCAACGCTGTCCTGAGATTTACTGGCTCCTGGAAATGATGTAACACTTGTAGTCTGAGCTTCCCTTCAAGCTAAAGTCACTGGAGCACGGTGGAGTTGCCAGCTCCACTAAATGAACCTTCGAATGCCCCCTCTGTGTTTGCCAGGTAGGTGCTCCCAGCCAGCAATGGAATTACTCTTCCCATCTGCTTTGATAAGCTACAAACCCTGTTATTTCTGCAGGGCTCATAGCACACCAAGAAAAACAACTGGTTAGCCTGACAGGATCTCATTTTATAAACTGCTGTTTGGTTGTCCTAAAATTAAAGACAAATGTAATTCACTGCCTTAGTTAGAACTGGTATTAGGTTGACAGGTCGATAAAGCACTCATTCATTGCTTTTAAATTCTGACATAACATTAGCTTTCTTTGAGTCTGCTGGAATTACATAGGTATTCTAAGGTTTAATGAAAATAACCAGTATTTTTTGTTGCCTCCCCTCAGCCAGCTCTTTTAAACTCTTGAGTGCAGTTTACTTGCCTTAAAATGTCTAAATTTAATAAGTGCTGAGGAACAGCCTTGTGTTATTCAGTAAAATTGAAGCATTTTGTTATCTTCTGTTGTGGAATGGAAGCTATTTTTGAGCACTTTTTGCATTATTTCTGTCACTTTTAGTGTTTTTAAAAATGTCTTTAGTCTTTAATTTTGCTGCCTGGAAAATGTCTTCTTGTATCACCTTGCTTGAGTACTGCTTTCAAGTATTCCTGCCCTGCATTTTTTGCATTAATTTGCTTTTTGACTTTGCTCTCTTCTTTTTTGGTTAAAAAAATTAGTCTGCATTTTCACTGGCTGTGGAATGAACTTCAGGTGGAGTATTTGATCCTGTAAGAGTGAGGCCAAGATTTCAGTCCATTTTTGGTTTTTTAAATTGTGTTCTAGCAGTGTCCTTTGTATTCTGAAGCAAGTTAATGTGAATTTACTGACTTAGCTGGCACAGACTGAAGAGGCACTTGAATATCAAAAACATGCTAAGGAGAAATTCATGTATGTCCAAGAGATGCTAGTAACTGTTCCATTATTATTCATTTTCCAGTGAAGTGATTTAGTAATGGACCTTCACTGCAAAGATAATTTAACTGCTAAATTATATCTGAATTACATGGGCACTTCCACTCTGTACACAGCCTGTTGGCACTTCTGTTGAAAACAGATAAAGTTTGAATACATTTGGTAAAGGAAAGCACATTAGAGAATAGAAATTAGTTTAGTTCTGCTAAACCCACCAACTTTTAAATATTTTAATATCTTTTTTCTTCTTCTTTCCTTTTCCTTTTTCTTTTTAAATTGTTTTTTGGCTGGCTGGTTTCATGCGGCTTTCCCCCCTCACGTCACCTGAACCAGCAGGGCTGTTGCTGGTTCATCTGTTCTTTGTGGGAGAGTTTCTTTGTGCCATCCATGGCTGTGGATTAAGAGCTTTCAGTGCATTACTGACAGTGCAATGTTGCTGAACTTAGCAACAAGCTTTTTCTCTCAAGTGTTTTTAATGAAACAGAAGTTTCTTGTTGCCATCTAATAGGTTTAAATGCTACTAAAAAGAAATCCCCTCCATTGCAGTTAATCAGATTTTGTTTGCTCCCCGTGATAACATAAGCTTGCTAATTCTGACACGTTGAGGGAGATGAGACCTGAATGTTTAATTCTAACAAAAAGGCAGGGAAAAAAGATAGGGGTTTGTGTGGGAAAACTTCCCTTGCAGTTCATAAAATCAAGAAGGGGGAGAAAAGAGTGTGCAGTAATAAATTTTCTTCCTTTTACAGCTCGTCTTAGAGCAGAATGCATGAAAAAATACTTGCAAATTTATACACAGTAATGTGATTATATTTTCACAACAGTATAATTTTGCTTCAAAATTAATATCAGAAATTTGCTTTCTTTTTTTTTCCTAAGACCTATAGCAAGAATAATGTTTGCCAAACACTCCTGTTTTTAACTACTTCCCTAAAGAGCAGCTTGGGAACTCTCCAAGGATTACCATACTGCTGACTTCAGAAAAAATTAGAGAGCACAGAAAGAAATTTATTTGCAACCCAGGCAGCGAGGGAAGAACAAATCCCAAGAGCTTGTAGGAACTGCTGACACCGAATTGCCTGGAAAGGACGTGTTTGGTGCATTTTGGGATTGCTGCTGTGTGACACAGAGATGGAAAGGACGTGTTTGGTGCATTTTGGGATTGCTGTTGTGTGACACAGAGTTGGAAAGGACGTGTTTGGTGCATTTTGGGATTGCTGTTGTGTGACACAGAGTTGGAAAGGACGTGTTTGGTGCTTTTTGGGATTGCTGTTGTGTGACAGAGTTGGAAAGGACCCTTTGGGTTTTTGGGAATGCTGCCAGGTGAGCACCTGTTGGAAAGGACGTTGTTTGGTGCAAATTTTAAGGATTGATTCTCACAGTTTATAATTTCTAAAATTACCATAGCTGGGTTGTAATTGTATAGCAAGGGCTCATCTACAGCAGAATTGCCTCAATGATTAAGAGCTTGATTCTCACAGTTTATAATTTCTAAAAATTACACATAGCTGGTAGTAATTGTATAGCAAGGGCTCATCTGACAGTTCAGATTTATCTGACAAGCTTTTCCACATTTTAACATTTGCCAGTCTGTGACCTTTTCATCTGGCCTCTTCTGAGTGCAGTTGATGGGGCTTATTTTATTGCTTATTTACTACATTTGCATTTTTGGTGAAAATGAGTTAGGGACTGTTGGGAGAGCACTATAAAATGTCAAAAAGGAATTGCCAGCCTTGCATCCCGTGGAAAGACTGGATAATGTTTGCTGAAGAGCTAATAACCAGGTGTAGTATTAAGATGAAGAGCAATATTCCCTCCCTCCCTGTAACTCTGTGCTCTACAAATGAGGCTCAGATGGTAGGGAAAGAAAATAGCCCAGGAATATATATAAGTCTATTATGCTGTAAATACACAAGGGAGCTCAATTAAGGTTGTTCAGGAAATCTTGCTTGACAGTTTGCTTTGAATGTGTGATTTTATAAACTTAATGCTCTTTTAGAGCAGTAGTTTCTAAACTACTGTGTGTTTTCTAAAGAAGTGTGTAATATACTTGCTTCAGGGGGAACCTGCAAGCAAGAACTGAGATGCATTCAGCTCACACAAGAACTGTGAGATGCACTCGGCTCACACAAGATGCTGATCTTGCTACCAGAGGAGTCTGAGTGGTGCTGAGGCCGGTGTGTGATGCCAGCTGGGTATGTTTGGGTCTCTGGCTCTTGGGAGAGGACCCATCATGTGCTCCTTGGTCATACCTGATCCCGGCTGAGCAGAGAAATCCCAGCACTAAAGTTATGGATGGTTCTTGTTCATACTAGCCTGTGGTTTGTAGGCAGCGTTGGGAGGGGAGGGTGGGGTGAGTCTGCCCTTGCTGTGCAGACCTTGGGTGGTGGAGGCAGAGAAGTGTTGAGCTTTGTCCAGCCACTGCTGCTCCATCTGGGAGAAGTTTAAAACCTTGTGTGGGTGAAAGCTGGAGGCCTGGATCATCCCTCCTCACATGAAGGCAGCAGTTCAAGGCACTGTTAATGCCACAGACTCCAGCTCCCCTCAGGAGCATCCCTAGGCCATGAGCAAGGGCTGCTTTGGTTCCAAGGCTCTGCAAGGACAGGTTTGTTGGGCTGTGTCTGTGGTACCTGTGACTCTGGGCTTGTTTAAACATCACCCTGTGGTCCCTTTATAGCTTTCCTTCCCTGCTACCTGGGAGTGGGGGTGATGTCCTTCAAATCATTAAATTGAACTCAGAGTTCTGTCATCATAGAATGATACTGAATAACAAAGGAGTATCACACCACCACATACTGTGCTCTTGTGCCTTTTGAGCACAGGACTAGTGAATTGTCCAGGTTTCTGATTTTTGTACTCAGTCCCTGAGGTCTCACAGGTCATGCCCACAAAGGTGAAGTACAAACATGTGTGGATACTTACATGTTTACACATATATGTTTGAAAAAGTAGGAGGCTGCTTCTCTTAAATCCAGTAGTGTCTTTCTCTTCTTCTATTTCTGCAAAGAAAGTCATTTGCTTGTGATACAGTAATGTGCAATGTAGTCCTTTAAATGGTTGATTTCTTTATTCTTATTTTGGTTTTTTTTTTACACTGGCATTTTCAAAGTGGGTGCCAGTTGGCATTCTGCATAGGGGAACAGAATCAGCTGCTTTGTCAATATTTTACCCTGATGTATCTTGTTCAATGCAAGTTGAAATTAATTGCCTTTTTTCTTTCCTCCACAAAACCAATTACAATTCTGTCATCTATTTAGGATTAATACTGCTAAATGTATCCCTTTTTTAAGATAAATATTCCACTTAGTACACAGGTATTCTACTTACCAGAGGTTTGTGTGTAGGCAGAAGTTACATCAATTTCAATTAAATCCCTCTTGCCTATTGTTAGAGAATTTTGTGTTTATGTCCTTCACTTGAGTTAAATGTGACTTACATGGATGGAGTTTAAATAATTTTGTCACTTAACATAATTACTATTGCAAAATGAAGGTTACAAATGTCCAGTTGAGTGGTTGGGATTTCCCCCCCCCATGAGTTCTACACTGTGGTACTGGTGCTAGACATATTTAAACATTTAAATTTGTTAGAACAGTGAAAGAGTGAGAAGCTTTGGTGAAACTCAAGATGATGGGAGAAAGGGTCAGGATTTTACTTGTGCAAAGAAAGACCCTCCTATCTTGGTTCTGAGTACCAGGTGCTGTTTGAATACTTTGGGTGTTGTTGAGTGGACTGACTTTACTGAGGGTTGGAAGGACAGGTTGATTATATGATTTTACTGTTTTTTCCCCTCTCCCTAACTTCGGGGTTGGGTGTATTTTAGGAGGAATGGACTGATGAGAAAGTAAAGTTAAGCAATGGCAATTGAAATCAGGATTTTAAATGTTCTGTAATCTGAGGGTGCTTGGCTTTTCTTAATAATACAGCATATATATAAAAGTCCCAGGATTTATCACTTTTAAAGGTATCACAGCTTGTCAGACCTGCCACTAACTGTTGTCCCTTTGTGCCCTTGCCAGCTGTACTGTCTCACCCCAGGACCTCTCCAGGCCCTGAGGGACACATGGAGCACTAAGCAGGAATTGGTCCTGATTATGTGTTATTGATCCATACAAACAGGTGAAAAGGAAAACACTGAAGGCTTTTTCAAGGACCTACATCTGTCAGACTCATTTTGTCTGAGTTTGCTTTTTTAATTTTGAGTTCACTAAGTACAAGACTTGGCCCTCAGCCCTGAGTACTGTCCATGCAGGTGGAGTGTGGTTTGTACAGGACTGTGATGTGAACTTCCCAGTAATTGGTCTCACCAGTATGGAAGTTTCCTCCTCACACACCCCACGTGCTTAGAATATCAGCTCTGGTGAGTTTGCTTTTATTTTTTAGTGAGGTTAAACAAGATGCAAGTATAGTTTGCATGGAAATAGCTATATATAAATTAGTCATCTGCTTCTAAAGTGATAAAAAGTGATCTAAATACTGCTGGGAGAGAAAAAAAAAGTGTTCTCTAATCTATATACACATTGAAAAATACTTTTGTTTGACTCAGGAAAGCACTCAGCATGAATTCCCTCCTACCCAAGTACACCAAGAGCTGATGTTACAGTGAACCAGTCATGTGGCAAATTAAAAAGTCTGCTGGACGGATGATATGGTTCCAAGAACTCAATAAAACTTATTACCTACAAGACTGATCTTTCTATTCCAGTGACATGTGTGCTGGTACTTCTGCAACAACAGGAATAATTAAGGAAAAAAAAATACTGGTTTAGTATTTTGAGGCTTCATTTTAATGGAACAAAAGAACTAATTTTTACCACGTTACATACAAGATTAAGTGGAAATCTCCCCTCCATTGCTTTCCCAAAAAGATGTAAATTTCCTAGCTGAAGTCATGCTTGTTAAGCTCAAGTGATGATGGAGGCGTGAATATATTAAGGGAAAACCTGAGAGGCTGAAGTAGACAGGGATGATTTCCTCATCAGGGATGTGAATGTATCAGTTTAATGTGGAAAAAGCCTCATTGCATTTAGGCCTAGTGGCAGCTGAGAAACACAGAGTTGGTCTTCCCTGTGAATCAGCTGATCTTAGAAAACTTCCACATGAGTTAGTTTAGAAACAGAGCAAGTTCTGTCATGCATCTCTGGTCCATGAACTGATTGCTGTTGGTGTGTGATTATCCAGGACAGGAAACAATAAGGAAAACATTCCAATCCCAGCAGCCCAAGTCAGGCAGACCCCTGAGGAAGAGTTGTTTTGCAGTGTGGGCTGCTCTGCCAGCCTGTCTGCTGCTGTGCCCCAGGGGTGCCAGTGGGAGCTGCAGAGGTGATGCTCACTCTGCCATTTTGAGGCGTGTTCCGAAGTTCAGCCTGGAGCAGGGGCACTGACTTTAGCCCTGCAAACAGGCTCTGGTGCCTGCTTGGTCAGCCCTGAGTGAGTGTAGGGAGGGTGTGGAGGGAGGAACTGAAACCCTGTCCTGCTTTCTGCAGTCCTTTCACAGGGGAATGCCAGAGAACTCCTTGAAGTTGAACTTGCAGGCTGTGTGCAGAGGGAACCTGCGTGGCCAGCTGGCAGCCTTACAAGTGTTAGAAGCACCCTCCTGTCCCTGGGATAGTAGAAATCATTTTAGCTCCATCTTTTTTTTTTTAATTTGGGGGTGTCAGGAGGAGCTACATCCTGAGTGCTCTGAATATAAATCCTACTGGACACTCATTAAGGTCGGAAAAGATCTCTAAGATCACCAGGTCCAGCTGTTAACCCACCACCACTGCTAAACCACATCCCCAAGTGCCACATTCACACCCTTTTTGAGCACTTGCAGGGATGAGGATTCCAGCACTTCCCTAAGCAACCTATTTCAGTGCCTGAATCCTATGATTGTGTAGGGGAATTGCAGTATATTTTTAGACCTTAGGAAAACAGCTGGGTTTTGTCCATATTGATAAGGGGGTTAGGCTTATGCTGGAGCATCTATTTCTGTAGAAGTCTTTCAAAACAATTGGCATTATTTGGTATAGGCCTTAAAATTGTTAGGTAATTCTGACTCTAGGCACAATTATTTTTATTTTCATTTCTACTTGCAGCAGCTTTGTGTACACCAAGAAAAATTCTCATTATGCACTGCTTTTATTTCAGGGTTTTGATGCCAGTAGCACAACTTTGTGTCCTTGATCTTCTCTTTCTTGCTCTGAGCCAAATAACTTCAAGAAACATTCTCAGCTAATGATGACCATGCAGCAACAGTGACTCTGAAGTTCTGGGAGCTCTCAATTATACCCATAAAATCAGGAGCTTGACTGTAAGAAGTATTGTGGGATGTTCCTTTTGTTCTGTTCCCTTGACTTTCTCCCCTCATTTGCTTATATTGTCTTTGGAAGGATGTATTTCCTTCATTTGACTAGCAGGGAGGGCTTGCATTGCAGGATTCTTTTTATAGTCAGTTCTGCTCTTCAACAGAGTTTGCAGATGGAGTAATTGCTGTGCACGCAGCACCAGCTCCCTTTGTTCCTGCCATGACAGGTTGCTTTTCGCTTGACTTGACTTTGAAGTTCTGAGCTCCCATTTCTTAGAAATTTGTTGTGTTTTTTTGACATTATTTCTTGTGTGTTTACGAAGCTTTCCATTCACATTCCCTTCTTGTCACTGCCTTTGCACTGGCTGCTTACGAGAGAGATTTGGGTGTTATAAATAATGAAGCAGAATGAGGCAGTGCAGTTCAGGAAGGCTCTTGGGAGGCAGCTCTGTTATTAACACTCCCCCTCTTGCTGGTGACACGATGGACACGCATGGCTGAGGGGATGCCATTGTGCCTCTGCATGGGCTTTGTCTCAGGCTGTGTTTGTGTTGGACAGAGACTGGCTTGGGTTGCTGAGCTCTTACACAGGATCATTGTGGAAGCAGTTCATGTCTGTTAGCTGTGAACAGATGGTAATGCATTATTTTTGGCATGGGGAAGGAAAAGGAGACCTCACGTTGCATATGAATAGACATCTCTGGGGCTCGTCCTACCGAAGTGAGGATGCAGAAGTAAAAGGAGAGCAAAGCTTAGCTGGCCCTTTGTGCCCTGCTGTGCCCTTCAGTCACTCCTGGCTTTATCTGTTGCTTCTGGAAATCCTTTATGTGGATACAAACACAGTAGGATTGATGAGCATATTTATTCTAGCTTGTGAAAAAGATACTGTTTGCAGTTTTTGGGATAGAAATAGAGATGGGTTGGTAGATGGGCCAGCAAGCTGGGTGAGAAATGTAAGGACTAGCCTGACTATAGTAACATAATGTCATTTGGGTTTTTGTTATCTGTGTGATTGGGACTGTGTTGTGTATTGGCCATTGTGTTGCCACAGGCAATAAGACCATTTCTCGCAGAGAGATGTTGCACTCCATGTGTGGGGAAACAGGGGATGCTGCTGTGCTGAGGCCAGTGTAATAACTGCTAGAAAAAGCCCATGACAAGCTCACCTGTGTTTGGTGACTGGCTGATTGAGAACAGAGGTTGTGGGGAGTTGGGAGGAAAGATATTATTTTGGTTTAGACATACAGACTCCGTGATGAGAACCTGAACATTTGCAAGGAGCCAAGAAACAGGCTGGTCCTTCACCATGGGAAGCTTCCAATTCCTCCCTCCCCACACACCTCCCTTGCTCTATTTCCTGCTATATTCACTCACAATTCAGCTTTCAGTCCAGCCCTTGGGATGTGTGGGCTGTGACACAGGTGCCTCGTGACCTCCAAAATAAACCCCACAAAGCTCCATGGTGGAGAGCAAACCCAGGGGGATGCAGAACAAAACCAGGGAATTTGGAATTGGGGTTTAGTTTTTAAGATGAATCTTAGAAGGTGAGTGCAGTCAACAGATGGAGGAAAATCTGAGAAGCTGAGAAACTTCAGGAGTTAATGCATGCTGGGTGAGATGTGGCACTAGAGGTTCATCATTTAAGCTCCCAACAGCATTTTCCAGATTGAGGAATTAACGATTCGGGCTGGGGAAGTGGAAAGGTCTTTATATTCTGTGCAGAGTCCAGCCTGGGCTTTCAGGGCTGAGGGATTGCTGTCCAGCACAAAGCCTGGGAGATTCTGAGGTGCATGTGCTGCCTGGCTCCCTGTAGTTTCTTAGTTGTCTGTCTTTTAGTTTGTTTAAATAAAACTTGACTTGTAGCATGAGAGAATTTTTTCTTGGATGCATTTTTAATGAGCTCTTCTACAGCTGGTAGGACCCAGAGGTAGTTCAACATCTTCTGCTCAGTGCTGCTGATGCTTGTCAGAAATTAGTATTTGACAACACTTCATGATTTCAAAAGCCACTGAAACACTGATTATATATTTTATTTTTAATTCTGAATGCTTTACAGTGGTAGGTTGGTTTGCTTTGAATTGTTGCCACTTTTAGATGTGAGCTCTGTGGTCACAAATGTTTTCAGGTCAGCTCAGATGAGGGAATGCTAAGACACAATTGTACATGTGTTTGTGAAGGCCAGCTCTAGGTTTGCCTTCAGCCTTCTCCCGAGGGAGTCATTGCCTCACATCTCACACTCTGAGCCAAAGGGTGCTGCTGTTACCAGGCCTGGTCAAGTTAATCGCACTGTACTGTGCAGAACTGCAAAAATGCAGATTTGTGTATTACCTTTTGGCACTAGTATGCTATTGCCTTTTAATTAATTCTCTTGGCCTTAATGTGATATGACCATTGTAAGGCATTAATATGCTAAGATGGTAAAAAAAGATGCTTTTATGTTTTTACTACAGTGTGAATAAGAAAGCAAAAGTTACCAGTTTATAGCATTTTTAATTTTTTTTATAAATGACAAAAACTATGCACTCAAAAAAAATTTCAAAATTACAGCACTGAATGCACAGGGACAAGACCTAGGCATGTGTTTTAACCCTTTGATGAATGTATCTTGCAGTTTAGTTTGGATCTAAGTGATTCAAAAGCTGAAATATAGATTGGAATTTTGTTGATTTCTTTGTAGCAGGTATAAATTGATTTGATCTCAAAGATAAAGGGACAGGGGATGTTCAGTCATGGGCAAAATGATTTTTGGACCAGAAAGAACCACCTTTGGTTTCAGAATGTCTTAAGAGGACTTTCTGGCAGTCAGTGGGGCTGATAACCACCAACATCTCTAAGCAGCAATTGAAATATTTTACACATCAGATTGGGTGTATCTTTAATACCTGCTGTTGCTACTGACAGAGTTGTTTCTTCCTCCCTTCGAAGTAAAACATGATCATCAAGAGGGAAAGACTCCATGGTGATGGTTTCTAACGGTTCTGGTTCTCTGAGAGAAGACTGTAAATCTCTGGGGTGCTCTAGTGTAAATAAACACTGTCCCTTCCTAGCTGTGATAAATTTCTGAACCTGGTGTCTTTGTGAAGTCTGTCTGAACAATTATTAATTGCCTAAATGAGCTCTATAAATAAGCATTCTATATTTTAACAGGTGTGGTTGCCACTGCAGTTCAGCTGCTGTACTTGGGGAGAAAAAGGTATTCTATTTTTTTAATGGAGCAGCAGAAAGGCTTTGCATGTCTTTGCTTGAATTCAGTGCCTAATTTAAAACACATAGGAAGATATTTTGTAGTGTATATACTCTATAATATTTAGCAGTAAGTAGGTATCACACATTATCTTTGAGCAAGTATGAGGAAACAGATCATGCTCCCAGCAGCAATGGATCTGGCAAAGCTTGTGGGTTTGGTGATAAAATTTCCAATTTCACAGTTATTCTCAAGTCAAAAGAGAGAGCAGATAGCTGAAATGTCTCTGAGGGGATCAACCCCAAACATCTCAAAGTTTAAGAGGGCTCTGTAACTGATTGCTAAGTGCAGGGTGGATTTACACTGACACATGCTGCTTTCAGAAAACATTTAAAGTTGCAAAGCAGTATCAGCTCCATGCAGGTTTTGTCCACCTACTTTGGATCTGCATATGGCCAAGGTGTGAATTTTGTACAAAATGTTGCTGATGTTTTATGTATTGAGTTAAACACGTGGTTCTACAGCTGTCACTGATGCTCTCTGAGCAGAGGTGTGGTTGTATCTCATCCCTTCCCTCTGTGATAAATGTGACACCTTCCTCTTCAGGGGAATTTGGTTGTTTTTAAGAACAAATTTAGCTCCTTAGGTCCACTGGCAATGTCGTGAGAGCCAAGGTGCATAAATCTCTGTCTCACAGGCTCAGGAGCAGAAGCTCTGCACTTTGTTTTACCATTAGGCAGAGTCCAATTCTCACCTGGTGTATGTTGACACAGGCTCTGAAGTCAGTGAACCTTTCCAGTGATCTCTGGACACAGATGGTTGTCATTACTTCCAGAGGCCACCATACCTAAGCTCATCAAAGAGTGGAGTGACAAAGCTGGTTCTTGATCTCTGCATCCTAAAGATTGACAGGAGTAATGACTGGACCCCCCACGACAACTCTGGCCTAGAAAAATTCCCTTGTGGCCTTGTGCTTGCACCAGCAAAATTGGATGCAATTATTTCTTTATGCAGCAAAAAAGACATTGAGATCTTTCCTCTCCAAGTCTGGAAGCAGCAGCTTTGAGTTCCTGCCCTGCCTGCAGACCAACCATGACTTGCTGTGCCTTGCAGGCTGCTTTGTTTACCCCTGTAGGAGGCCTTATGGAAGAGGACTGGAAGGAATTGTTGTGCATGGGGTTGTCGGAGATGTTTTCATTGATCAAATGTGTCCAGCTGTGTTGCAGAGGTGACTTTCTGAAGGCAGTGGAGAAACAGATCCATGAGTAGTGGCTGCCATGGAATTGATGCAAGCCAGCTCCTGTCAGTGCTCTCAGCTGTAGGTGCAGGGCAATGCTTGCAAAATCTCTGCAGCATCACCTGGCAGGTTCATGTGCTGCCTCTGAGTACCTCTATTCTCACTGAGCCTGGACAGACAGTTCCAGCTATCATGTTAATGTTGTGCAAATAGTCTTTGTATTTCAAAGTGGGGTTTAGATTTTAACAACAGCTCTTTCTGCAAGAGCTGATATTTCTGTGTTCTTAGAGCATTCAAAATGTCAGGGCCCTTGGGAAATAGCAGGCCTAATGTACAGTGGTCAGTGCTAATGAAACTTCTAAATATTTCCTCCTGTGTCCAGGATGTTGAAAATTCTTTGCTTTTGTTTAGCTTGTTTTGTGATTTCCATGCTCTGATTATTTTTTTTTCCCACCCAGGTTGCTTAATGCATGCCATAATCAGAAAACTTGTTCTCTGGGTGGAAAACATACTGCTTCTGGGGGGAGAAATGCAGAACTTATAACCAAAATGCTCACCTCTTCCTAATTATACTTGGTTTTTATTTTAACTGTTGTTGTCTCTGCTGATAATTGTCAGGTGGTCTCAAAACTCACTTTGTGAAGAGTGAGCCTTTGAGTGTTGTTGGGGAGGGCTGCTTAACCCAAACAGAAAAGTAATTCTTTGTAACCCACTGTTAGCTCTGAGTCAGTTTGTGTTTGTGGAACTGCCAGATTGACTTAGAGCTTTCTATTGCTTCTTTTGGCAAGGAACACGTCTGGCACGCTGGGCACCCTGTCCTTCCTGTACAGGAGGCTGATCTTGCTGAGAAATAGACCTTGTTCTGTTCTTCTCTACAGCTGCTCTCAGCCTGACTTCTCTTAAACTTTCAGAGACTCTTTCACAGACCTGCTCACGTTACCCAGAGCCAGCAGCATGGGGGGTAAAGTCACCCTGGGTAGCCACCTCCATGTCCCTCTGTTTGGGAGTGCTGCTGCTTTCCATGCCTGGCATCCACATGAAAATAACACCTAGAAGTCTCCAAAAAGACACAAATGTGGCCAGTCTCTGGTATTTGCACCTTTCTGGAATAACAAGGTCTGTTATTTTCATGTGGATCTTGGAATGGTTTCCTGAAGTTGGGTTTCTTAACTCAACTTTATTTCAAACAAGACTTTTTTGGTGATGGGGAGGAAAAGCAATCCTGGGTTTTGAAGTTGAGAAGTTCAGTCTCACAAATGATGTCTGAGCTGAGTCAGTCAGGACCCAGCACAAACAGCAACAGCATCATGGCTTCTTTAGTACTTCTGGAATTAGTCCTCAAAACTCTTGAAGCTATGATTGCTAAAAGGATTTTTTTTTTCTGGGCTCTTTCATGCACATCACTTAAATCACTTTATATATCAGTTTAAAAATGTGGAAAACAAATACACAAATGGTATGGGGCCCTACAGAATCTTTTTAGAGAGAGGGATATATTTGAGTATAGAAGCTTAACTGTTCTTCTAGGTCCCTGAATAGCTCCTGGAATATTTGTCACTGCCACCTCTTTGAATTGGAAGAGAACAATCTGCATTTTCTGAGACAGGGCGAATCTAGACTGGCACTCCTCTTTCTCTGTATCAGGAAAATATTCCAACACTATTCCAAGCAAGATGAGCACTGCAGGCAAAGCCTCATCAGGATCCCAATGTAAGCCAGTCATTAACAACCTTTTGCATCTCAGGATCTGTATTACCATTGTGTTTGCACACTGCTTATTTCTCTATGCTGAAGGACAGCAAGTAGGAAAAAACCTCTTTGGTTTGAGACTGAGTCTGCAGGCAGCATTTTTCTGGTAGGAGGTGTTTCTGTCCCCATTCCTTTCCATTTCACTGTTCTGTGTGTGACCCTTTGACATTTGCACGTGGCAGGAGTCAGAGACAAGAGGTGAAGGATTGCCTGAAGGAAAGTAGACTCTGCTAAGAAAAGGAGACTGAACCTGGGTTATGTGCACACAGTCTCAGGGGTGAGGCTGGTTGGTTCTAGATATTATTAGTGTGACACAGAAATGATGGTCCCTGAAAAACTGGGAGATCTCTGGTACAGGGAAAAGTTTGTGCAGAAGCAAAATCTTCTGTGTGAAAATGAAGTGTTTGAGACAGTAAACAGCATCATTCCCATGGCAGTTTCTAGCTGTCACTCCTAAAAATACACATGTTCCTAGGATAATTTTTTCATCTTGCTTCTTTCATGGGATATGATGATACCCCAGATGTTAGACTTGCTCAGGTAGAGGCTCAGTGCCTCTGAAATTGTTTTCCTTCAGATATCTCAGAAAACATCCCTGAAATGTTACTCTGTTGATGTCTCCCTGGACTTGCTGAAGTCTCAGGAACCATTTTCTCAGCTCTGAGTCAGAAGTGCCATTCTTCAACTTTTGATCTTTGGCACTTCTTTCTTAAAATAAACTCTAAGCCATAGAATTTAACATTTCCTGCAAGAAAGACTTCATGACATTGCTAGGGTTCACTTAGGTGCAAAGTGACACTATATATTATTAGGAGAAAGAATGGCAAAAAGAATAACTGGCATGTTTGCATTGCCTGATCTTTTGTCTTAGTGCTGCCCAGAGAAATAGAAATGTCTCTGCAAACATCAAAATCAGAAAATGTATTTCTTAGTTCTTCTTTCTGATGTGTGTGTAATACACCTGGGATCTAGGAGCCTAATAGATTTATTGGTGATCAATATTTGTTGTGAGCCTACCAGAGTAATTTTTATGTTGCTATTGCTGAGGCCTTTAAAGATAATCGAGACTTTGCTAATTTTCAGCCTTCTGTGTAAGGGAGGCAGCTGGGAAGATGCACCCAGTGGCCATTATCCTTGCTTGGAATCCCTGGCTGGGTGGTTCCCTCATGGAACCTGTCCTGGCTGGTGTTTCCAAGGCCAGTTCTTCCCCTTCAGCCCCAGATGCAGCTGCTTTTGGGACCCCTTAGGCACTGCTGTACTATGCTAATGCAAGGTTTCTCCTTGTCCATAGTATCCCTATTAAATAATATCACCATCCAACAAAGTGGTGGTGGGAGGAAGCAGAATTCTCTTAGGTTTGGTGCAGAAACATAGTTTAACATAGATTTAGACAATCTATTTTTTCCTTAAATTGTGTATTTCTAACCAATGCTGTAACTTCTACAATAATTATTAAAGCAAAACCACAGGTTGAACTATTCCAACCATTAAATGAATTAACCTGTTCAAGGAGTATTTTCCAGAACCTTATATTATTAGGAAGGGCTTTGAAGTGATGATAGAGTGCTGCATATTTGAGACAATGAACTTGCCTTGCATCAGGGCTGCATGCCTGATGGGATTTCTTGGCATGGGTATGAGCACAGGACTGCTACAGGGGAGCACAGCTCATCTTAGATTTGTAGAAGTGCACCTGCCAGAGGGGATTTGATCCATTACATCTCCTCAAATGTGCTTTTCTTTGTTTCTCACCCAAACTCTTCTTGAGTGGCATTCAGGGCTGCGCCAGGTACCTCGTTATTGTCCTAGAAGCATAACTGCTTCTCAAAAATGGGGGTTTTTAGTGTTGGAAGAGACTCTGACATCTAAACTGAAGTTCACTTATTTTCTTCCTCTTTTCTTCTGGAGACTAGTGCATTTTGCTTGGAATTTTCCTTTTGACAACCAGCCCAAGCAGGACTTCCTGAATCAGGGGAGACTCCAGAGCAGCAGAGGAGTAGGAAGCCACTCTTCCCTGAGAGGAGACCTGTGGTTTATGTTCTCTTTCCTTCTGAACAGTTTTAGGGATAAAAGGGCTGGATCCTAAAATGACATTCTTTGCTGGGAGTTATTCCACAGCTCCATGGAATTTTGAGAGTGAGTTAAATCCTTGTGCTGATACTTGGTATCTTCTTGTAGCCTTGGATGTGGCACTGCCTTGATAGCACAGGAAATGTCAAACCAGAGATCTGTGAATAGGGGAAGCATTCAAGGCTTTGTTTTTACTGTCTCATTTCTCACATATTTGATTTAAGCATGAGAAATAGATTCCTTTTTGCTTTAAAGGTCCTCCTACAAAGCTGCAAGTCCACGAACAAGCTCGAACACTTTGGCTGATAAATCAGTGAATCTCTCTGGGACTTGAGACAGAGCACAAGGTCTGAGAACTGTCAGGGAGAGGTGCCCAGGCTGGTGTCCCTGAGATGTGCAGGGACCTGCCTGTGCCTCAGGTGCCCAGGAAATGGTGCCTTAAAAGGAAAAGTTACCCAGCTGAAGTCAGAGGCTGAAATGGCTGCTAAGGTAGAGGGAAAGTGCATTGTGGGGAAAAAGGAAGGGGTTTTAGGGGCAAGACCACTGAAGGAGACTTAACTCCCTGAGGGATGTGAGAGCAAGTCAGGTTACCAGATAGGAAATTGGCTTCTCTGGTAAACTTACCCTGCTGTGACTGCTGCCATTGCTGAGCTGTGGGGGTTTTACAAATACACCTGGTAACAGCACATGTAATGCATGTGTTCATTGTTTATAACCTGGCAAAGCTTTTGCATGAATGGTGTTGGTTGATGATTGTGTTGGAAGCTTCTGTGATGATGATTTTAAAGCTTGTACAGCAATAAACACAAATCCTGCAGTGCTGTGTGTTTTAAAGTCCCTATTCTCAAACTGATCTGCCATTAAAGGACTGAATGTAAACAGCTGTGCAGATTTCTGTAAAGCTACACTGCTTTACATCAACGAGGGTTGTGGCCTAAAAGACTTGGGTATGTTTAACACAGTGCATTTGTCCAAGGATATGATGAAAAGTCTCTTTGCAGTGCCAAGAAAATTGTCCCACAAGCAGCGGAGCGCACTCAGTCCATCATTGCCAGTTCGGTCAAGGCTGAATAGCAGCCCACAAGCCCCAGAACTGGTAAATGCCTCTGTAATTTGTCTTCTGACACTGCACTGCCTGCAGCTCTGCCAAGGAAATGGAAAAATGTGGAGCGAGCCCTGAGCAACCCGTCACAACACAATGAATCCAGCTTCCAGAACCATTGTAACTGGGATGCTGCTCTCCTCTCACATGCCAGCAGCTACAACAAACTGAACAAAACAAAACAAAAGCAACAACCCTCCTCTTTGAGAGAAACAAGGGAGGGGGAAATCACATGATTTGCTATTTTGTGAAAGTAGCATAAACATGGCAGTTTGTGCAGCAGGATTGGGAAACAAGAAGCAAGTCTAGATCCATGTGGGCTCCTTGCTTTAGGTCCCAGTTTTCATACCCCTCTGACCAGCAAGAACTCAGGGAAGCACAGAAGATTTTCCTTTTGGTCATGCTCTGCCACATGAGCTTTCTTGTGGCAGTGCATCCTGACACAGCTTGGGTGAATTGCAGCAGGAGCTGCTCGTGCAGGCAGAAAATCTCTGTTGGCACCAGTAGGTGAGGAGCTGACTTCACAGGGAATGGTCTATTCTGTGTTATTGTCAGAATTATGAAGTGAGGGGAACTCAGCAAGAGGCTGTTCTTGAAGGTGAGGACCCTCAGAGTTTGGATGCAGTACAATTGCTTGCTTTGCTTTGTGTCATGGACACGTAGGGTCACGCCAGGGATCTCCTGAATCTCCAGGGTGCTTTGACAGACAATGCAGCTTTCTGATCATGCCAGTATATAATGTCCAAAATCTTTTCCTGTTTGTGCCATGTTTCCTCTTTATTTTTTCATTTTTTTCAGACATGTTATGAAATACAGTACTTTTTATTCATATAAAGTAGATTTTTTCTTCCGATAAATACATTCTTCAAACAGAACTTAATGGCAGAAATTTCCTGAGCAAAAATAAACCACATCTCTGGGTTGAAGCTGTGCTAGTGAGAAAACATAGCTCTTTTCATCTTCAAAGCACTGTGCAAACTTGAAATAATGGATTTTTTTTTTTTAAATCAGGCCTGTGAAGTATGTATTAATGTTCCAGATGAAAGATGGGAACCAAAAAGAGAGGTTAACTTAAAGTTGTTGGGATCAGAGCCAGCTTTACTCTCTGGGCTGCTTGGACCTATGGAATATGAGATCCATGGTTATTGACATTTCTGCCAGTCCAGAGTCATGGAATATCCTGAGTTAGAAGGGACTCACAAGGATCCTCAGTCCAGCTCTGCACAGACACCCCAACAATCCCACACTGTGCCTGGGAGCACAAACATTGTCCAGATGCTCCTGGAGCTCTGGCAGCCTTGGGGCTGTGCCCATCCCCTGGGGAGCCTGGTCAGTGCCCCACCACCCTCTGGGGGAAGAACCTTTTCCTGATACCCAACCTGAACCTCTCCTGACACAGCTTTGTGTCATTCCCCCAGGTCCTGTCCCTGGGCACCTGGGAGGAGAGATCAGTGTCTGCCCCTCCACTTCCCCCCATGAGGAAGCTGTAGAAATTATTTGAATGTTAATAAAACTTATGGGGTGGAGATTCACTGGGAATAAATTTGTTTAGCCTTTTTCAGGTGCCAAGGAGCAGCACCACTGAGCAAACAGTTCTCATTTATTACCTACTTTTGAATAATTAAGATGAAAAACTTTCTACCTCTTGGAAAGAAAGTAAAACACAGAGTTTCAGTGTGCTTCATGCTGCAGCCCCATCTGCACACTCACCCAGAATTTCATTGGGGGATTTTTCTTTCTTTGCTGTTGTTTCACTGGGGAATATTTTTATTGCTTTGGTGTGAGAGGCTGTGCTGTCCTTGTCTAGAGCACAGATATGGATGTGGCCTTGGTGCTGCACTAATTACCAATTTACTGGTTTACAAGCACAGACCAGTGAACGTGATCTGTTGTAAGAGTACAAGAACTTGTAATTGATATTAGTACTTGGCAGAACACGGGAGTCCAAACATCCCTCAATTCAGTCCCACAGCCACTGCTGGCAGTGTCCCTCCATTGCTCCCAGGGCCCTGTGAGTTAGCAGGAGCAGTTCAGAAAATGTTTTCAATGAATGTGTTGAACAGCTGAGAATGTTCTTAGGAGTGGATTAAACCTGTTTGGCTTTGCCATTGGTATAACTGATCACAGGAAATGTTTCCAGGACAAAGACCTCTTATGGGTGTTAAAAAAAGTGTATTTGGAGTTTTCAGGCTCTGGAGAAATCTCAGCAATACCTTTAGGAATGGACGTGTGGTACTGCAGTGTGGTGAGTTTTTGACATCCTGGCAGCTGTTAGGGTGGCTCAGCATGTTGTGATGATAAAGTCTGTTTGTTCTAAGTGTGGTAACACAAGGAGCATTGTAACTCAACGATTTAATTTGTTTCCTCACTCATTCTTGCAAATGTTACAAGGCAAATAAGAAGGAAATAGGAAATTAGGATAAGATCTGGGATCTCTGAAGTGAACGGTTTTGAGTCCAAAATGTTATGCAGATGCCAGGCAAGTACATTTGAACCAAATGAAAAAAAAAAAAAAGTTGATTTATAGAAGCAACTGTTGTTTATACACAGGTCACCAAAGGAGCACGTTATGGAAATTGGCAATAAATTAAGATGAACCGAAGGCAGGAGATGGGATGAAAGAATGAGCCTACCAGAGTAATTCAAGCACAGCCCAGTTGAAAGGTCAGGTTATTGAGTGGTAGCTACTGTTCCCATGAGAGCAGGGGAAGGCAGCCAGATGCTTCCCAGATCCTGTTTTATTGTCAGGAAGACTTTACTTACTAAGAAGCAGGATTTCCATCTGCTATTTCAAATGGATGTCAGGGGGTTCAAAATGCAACCCATGGTCTGAAAGTGCCTTCAGACATTCCTTGTTTTCATCCAGCACTGCCCACAGAGCTGGACCAGGAGCATCCACTGACAGGAGCAAGGCAAGAGGAAGCACTGTCCCCCCCAGTCTCCCTGGGCTCCCAGGTTTCAGTGCAGTCTGGTTTCCTTGGCTCTGGAATAGCTGCTGCCATTTGCAGTGGGCTGAGGCTCAGGGCAGCTCTTTGGGGATGTGAGCTGCGGAGTTGTTGTGTCCCGCTTGGGTTCAGCTGTGCTGTTCAAACCAGGCTGCTCTCTGCCTGTGAGACCTCAGCAAAGCTTCTCATGGTGTGTAAGGATCGCTGAGGTTCCTGCCTGCTCAGTCCTGCCTCGTCTTGTGCGCAGCTGCTGGAGTGAGTTTGGAGAGCTCCAGGAGGAGCCCAGGTTTCCGTTCTTCAGAGCATGAAACTGTAGAAGTGTGGGAGGGTGTTGCAAGGTGTGGGAGCTGTGGGATAGCGGGGAGGCTCCCACAGAGCATTTCTTGTGCATCCTTTGGTAAGACTGCACTTGTGTCCCCTCAGTCTTTGAATTAATAAGCAGTAAGAGGTACTCGAGCATTATAAACAGTGACCACATTTGCATAAGACTTTGTCTGGAAAGAGAAATCTTTTCTGTTTGTTTTGCTTAAACTCAGCATCTGATTTGCCATGCTGCTTTCTGCTGTGTTTTGGATTATATCTTTCAGAGTTACCAGGAATGAACTAGTTGCTAATCTTTAAAGGAAGTCTTTAAAAAAATAAATTGCTTTAGGAAATTCTGTTAAACATTGTTTATGTGTCTCTGTTTTTCTCATCTTTTCCCCTGGACAAAAATCAATATTCCTTCCTACTGGTAAGAGGATCTAAAGCTACAGCAGGTGTTGGCTCTCCACTACATACAGATGAAGAAGGAAAAAGGAATGACTATTTGGGATTGATCTTTTCTCAGATTTTCAGAGGGATGTGGTGTTATTCTATATTCATAGGTTGTTTGGTGCATTGTCCTCTCATAAATAGATTAGAAGCAGCTGAATTTCTTGTTTGTAGAGCATCTTACTACTTTTGGATAAAGGGCTGTGTGTGTTCAAATGAGAGATTCCAGTGTTGTGTAATGCACACATATTTAAGCAACACCAGTTATTTTAGAACTAAATTAGAAATATTGAGACATTACCTTATTTAGCATCTTTCTCTTCTGTGTCTGACTTTGAACTGTTGTCCTTGACATGGAATATATAACAATTCCCTGGCTTTCATGCCCTTGCTGCCCAGCACTGTGGGAGGGCCTGGAGCAAGAGGGTGATCCCTGAAAGGTTTTAATAATGTAAGAATAGAATTAAAGTAAATGCAGGTAAAATTCTGACCTTTTAAATCTGCAAAATTACAGACAGAGGCATCCTGGGAGCGGGGCTTGATATATAGGTGCCCTGGGGGCAGGGAGAGAGCACTGTCACTGTGTGGGTGTCATGATCCCATGCTCTTGACTTACTGCCTTGTCACAAGAGAGCCTGGAGAGCCCCACGGTGGGGAGATGGCAGCTCTCCTGCTCCTGGGTGGGAATGGCAGCTCTCCTGCCCTGGGTGGGAATGGCAGCTCTCCTGCTCCTCTCTGGGAATGGCAGCTCTCCTGCCCTGGGTGGGAATGGCAGCCCTCCTGCTCCTGGGTGGGAATGGCAGCTCTCCTGCTCCTGTGTGGGAATGGCAGCTCTCCTGCTCCTGTGTGGGAATGGCAGCTCTCCTGCTCCTGAATGGGAATGGCAGCTCTCCTGCTCCTGAATGGGAATGGCAGCTCTCCTGCTCCTGAGTGGGAATGGCAGCTCTCCTGCCCTGGGTGGGAATGGCAGCTCTCCTGCTCCTGAATGGGAATGGCAGCTCTCCTGCTCCTGGGTGGGAATGGCAGCTCTCCTGCTCCTGGGTGGGAATGGCAGCTCTCCTGCTCCTGTGTGGGAATGGCAGCTCTCCTGCTCCTGTGTGGGAATGGCAGCTCTCCTGCTCCTGAATGGGAATGGCAGCTCTCCTGCTCCTGAATGGGAATGGCAGCTCTCCTGCTCCTGAGTGGGAATGGCAGCTCTCCTGCCCTGGGTGGGAATGGCAGCTCTCCTGCTCCTGAATGGGAATGGCAGCTCTCCTGCCCTGGGTGAGAATGGCAGCTCTCCTGCTCCTGAATGGGAATGGCAGCTCTCCTGCCCTGGGTGGGAATGGCAGCTCTCCTGCCCTGAGTGCGAATGGCAGCTCTCCTGCTCCTGGGTGGGAATGGCAGCTCTCCTGCTCCTCTCTGGGAATGGCAGCTCTCCTGCCCTGGGTGGGAATGGCAGCTCTCCTGCTCCTGGGCAGCACCACAGAGCCTTTGGTTGGCACGTGGGGGCTGCCCAGAGTGTCTGTGGCTGCTGGCAGAGGGAGCAGCTTGGAGAGCTCTGGGATGTGGCTGCTCCAGAGGAGCTTTGTCCCTGCAGAGAGAGGATTTTCTGTCCTGCAGGTTACACATGAGCCCTGGCAAGGGATGCTGTGGGAGGAATGAGGAGACTGGTGTGATTCCTTTTCTTCTCCTCCTCTCCCAGCTTCCTTTGGGGCTGGCAGCACCCTGCTGCAGAGGAGCAGGGGCTGTGGGCTGCTGTGTGTGTTCACAAGCTTGTCCTGCTCTGCTGGGGTTTCTTCCTGGGGACACCTGGGATCCAGCAAAGGAAGAAAACCATGGCGCAGGGCAGCCACAGAATGGAGTTTGGATGAATGGGATGCATCCCAGCTGTCACTGATTTACAGAATCACAAGGTTGGAAAAGACCTTCAAGATCATTGAGTCCAACCCATTTCCTGACACCTCAGCTAAACCATGGCACTGAGTGCCACATCCAGGCTTTTGTAAAACACATCCAGGGATGGTGGCTCCACCATTTAGGGCTCTGCTGTGCCCTTGGAAGGTTAGAGGGTGGTTTTCATTTTTTGTTTCTTTTTTTCCCCTTCTCTTTCATGGTTATAAAATACTTTATTGACTTTATAAAATATTATCACAAAAATTTAGGCTAATAAAAGGACCTAGCTATAATCTAAATCTTCATCCTGGCTCTTTGCTGCATGAATAAAGTGTCTGCAGCGTGGCAAGTTGTACAGTAAAATCACACTAAGAAATAGCAATGAAAACAACTAATAAAAACTGATATAAACCTCTAGTTTTAAGAATTAATTCAAATAGAGCAGAAAACAATACGTAATTTTCAAGGTGGTGATTGGAAGAGGGTGGAAATATCACTTCAGGCTTATAATTTTGTGTTCACATAAATCAAATTTAAGTAGTCTCCTATTGCTCTCTATGAAAAAACTATTCCAAATTGTAATTTTGTTACGTGTGTTTCTTGTGAATAGTTTTATTAGTGTTTAGATAATATCAAACCTCTAAGGACAGGCCTGAAGCTGGAATAATTGTAGATTTTCTCTTGCTCTGCTATTTAAAACTTGTTAACCATTCTGATCTCAAAAGCAGAAATGCTGGTCCAGATAAAAATGGTCTTTGACTACAAGAATCTCAGCAGGGGGCTTACGGCTGTCTGCTTTGCTTCTTGTTTCACTGCAGCTAAAACACAGAAGAGACCAGATTTGTTCTCCATTTGAGTTTATATAAATTCAGATTAACCCCTTAGGAAAGCTCTTCAGGCTGTGTTTGGAGGATTTTGGCTTGTGGCTTGGCTTTTGATCAGTGAGGATTTCCTGAAAGGAAATAATACTGAACAGTGGTCTCCAAGCAGCCAGTAGCCATCATAAGTTATGTTTTAAACATTAGTGACTGGACTTGATTTGGCCTTGGAGGGCTTATGGAGAGGACAGTGAGGGCTTGATCTCAGTCATGAGCCCGTGGTTGAATTGAGTTAGCAAAGGACTTGATGTTTTCACAGAAAACTTGCATAAGCCAAAAGCTTCTTAGCAACTATTTATAAATTCATCTGTGTCCAAAGTAACTTTGCACCCTTGTACACAGTGCATCTGGCTTTAGGGGAGAGCCACATTTAGTCTTCAGGAGACTGCCAGCAAACCAGTTCATTTTTTGCTGTAGGGGACAGGTCACTTTGGGCAGTCCCTTCTTTGGGTTTGGGCACTTTGAGTGTTGTAGCCTTAGCCCCGTGCCTTGGCCCTGCTTTCTGTGCCTCCTGCCAGGCACTGAGGAGCCCAAGTGCTGCAAGGTGTCCAGGAGGACAAATCTGAGAGGGTCTGAGTTGGCTGCAGGACCCAGAGCTGTGATTCTCTGCAGTGCTCCCAGGCTCCATGGGCATTTGCCACGTTTATCCTGGACAAACAGCTCTTCCAGTGTCAGCAGGCCTTGACAGAGTTACTTCCATGGCAGGGAGGAAAAAATATCAGCGTAAGGCAGCTCCATTACATAACAAAGGTTATCTGGAGACACAGATACTCTGAAAGTCCCCTCTGTTCTTTTCTATTTCCAGGGACAATCAGCTTATTCTCATTTTAAGAGCTTACTATCAGTTCTGACCCATTTAAAATTCACCTGCCAATTGAATTGTATGACAGGACCTGGCTGACCCAGGAACAAAGGGAAACGTTCATATCTTTTAATGAACTGCCACAGACTGAGAGCTGAGAAGAAAAAAGGGAAAGAATAGAGTCCGCTCTATGAGAAACAAAACTTTATTTCACAAGGCAGGGAATAGGAGCTTTCTTACTAAAATATTGTAAGTGGCTTTGCTCTATTATCTGTTAGCAGCTTCACATCCTTGAATTATTTATTCTTTCAGAAGAAAGGAAGTTGGCAAGTGGGTGTTTCTCTGTGCCTGGGTCCCATCCCTTTTCTAATGATTATTCTGCCAGCCTGCTCCTCCCTCCCAGCCCTCTGCCAACAGAGAGCTGAGGGCAGAGGATGGTCAGTGTGTCTCAGCTGCTTGTGCAGGACACAGGAGTGACTCTGGCATCAGCAGGGAGGTGCTGCCCAGTGCCTGTAGTTCCAAGGATCAGGACTGTTAAATGTATGGCTCTTTGGAGAAACAGCTGCTCTCTAAATTCCATGCCTGCATTTTCCCCATTTTTAATGTTGGTGGGGTTTTTGTTTGCTTTTTGGGGGATGGTGGTTGGCTTTAGACATCTGTACTTATTAATAATTAATTCCATTATAATTGTAACATGCATGTTCAGGATACCTGTTAGGTGATTATCTGACCTGGGACTGAGCTGCTGAGGACTTGGCAATGGGTTTAACTTCATTATTTTGCTTATTCTTTTGCCTGTAAAGGCTAAGGAAAAGTGAACACCATCAAAGCCAGTGTGCAGTTACTTCCCCATCTCTCCCCAGTGCAGGTGGACTGTTCCCTCTGTGTTCCTTTACCAATTCCCTTTCCCAGAGGCAACTAATGGAAAAGATGTGCACACAGCAAATGGAGAAGTGATACCACCGAGAAAAGATACTGGGATTGAAGTTCCCAATTCCAAGGACTGTAGGACAGAGTCATTAGAACAGCATCATTTCTGACAGTAGTAATTTGAGGTTCTTTGCTTCTTTAGGCTTCCTGAGGGATTGGGGTATTTTTATTCCCATTTTCTGCTTTTGGACAGACAAGCAATTGGTGATGGATGGATGAGATGAACCAGATCACACAACTTCTCCTTAAGGGCTGTTGATTGCAGTTGTCACGTGGTTGGGGATGGTGAAGAACTTTCTATGCTCTTTTTTATATTTCTTTTCAGAATGAAGTATTTAGTTGATTCTGTTAAATCTCACCATTACTTACCAGTTTGATGGATCAGTTATAAATGGTACTGAAGCTGATCATGTTCTTGCCACTGGCTTACAAGCAGGGCCAATCACAGCTCTCCCCACTTCCAGGGGCCTTTAAAAGTGTCTTTGGTTTGTGCATGAGCAGCATCTTCCTCCCAAGGTGTGAAACAGCATGTCTGGAAAAATCCTGCCTTCTCCCATCTCAGAGCAATCAGAGCAGCCTTTAGGGAATGGCTGGTGGGCAGGGAGGGTTTTTAATGCACAGGCATGAAGAGAGTTCTCTTGATTTTTTGAAATAAGTTCTTCTTGGATTTCATCAGTTGCTCCTGGCCAGGCAATGAAAGGTCTGATAATGGGAGGTTTTATCCCTCATCATCTTCTGTGGAATGGTCAATGTCTGAAGTGATTGGGGCTGCACAGAGACCCACTGGACAAACTCTCATACTCTAACAGAGGCTCCTGCCTGGTCATACAGATTTTCCAACAGTAATTTTACCTGGCAGGAGAATGAGAATTTTTATTTACAAGCTGCACTTTATGAATCTGGCAGGAAGGACTTCACCTTAGCGAAAGGAAAGATGGAATAAAGTGGTCAGGCTCATCTTGTGTTGCTTTTGGCTCTGTGCAGTTGAGCTGTTGGACTTGATACCTTAATCAGCAAATCTTCCTGTAGCCAAGCACTTGATGTCACTGTGAGAGGGAAAATAAGGGGTGTGAACACTTCAGCAATTTCCAGTCATGTGAGTTATGGACAGCAGGACTTCCCTGCTGGCTTTCATTTGTGTGGGAGATCTGCAAAACTGCCTGAGGGTCCAGACCTCCTGTCAGGCATCTTTCAAGAGTCTTGCTGGAGGAATATGGAGCCTAATAATACAGTTTGAATTTTTCATGTATCTGACATAAATAAAACTTAAGTGGCTGTTAATGCTCTGGTAGCTGAGTGGTTTATTTCACTTTCTGTCATTCTCATTTCCCCACTGCTTGCTCTCCAGGGATCCTGTTTAAGGTGCTGCCCCCCAAAATGCAGGGCTTTGGGGGTTTTTTTTGGGGTTTTTTGGGTTTTTTTGTTGTTGTTGTTGGGTTTGTTTTTTTGGGGGTTTGTTTTTTGTTTTGTTTTGGTTTTTTTGGTTTTTTGGTTTTTTTTTTCTTGAAGTCTGCATAAAGATAGGACAGCTGGGGAGGAAAGAATTTGGCTGGAACACTCCTGGCTCTTGCCAGGTGAAGTTACCTCCTGATGGAAGCTTAAAACCAAGGGCACCACTGGTTTCCTCCTGAAGAACTGGCTCTGACTGTCCTGAATGTAAAGTGTTTGGGACTTTCCAGTGAAAAATGTTGAGAAATGATAAAATACTACTGTATGTTACAAAGCTCTAATGGGGGCTGCAGCTTTTGGTGTTTCTCATCCCTCCCTTGTTCTCAGATTTCAGTCTCTGAGCTTGTCACACACCTAAAATTCTTAGTCCTGTTGCCTGTGTCCTTACAGTTACTCTTGCTGAAGCTGTTTGCTGATGTAATTTTTCAGGGCAGTAACGTAAGTACTGCTGTGCTCAGTTTATCAGCATTTTTTCAAAACAATTTGTACATCCAGAGCATTTCTTTAACACTGAGTTTTAAAGATGCCTCACACATCAGTGCCAAAGGCAAAAGAAGGTATATTTCTTTCTCCTTTTTTTTCTTCTTTTTCCTTTTTTTTTCTTTTTTAATGCAGCTGTTGGCAATAAAGAAATTGCAATGCACAGCTCCAGGGTTGTTTATAACAGGCGTCTCTTGGCACCCAAAGCTGCCTGACTTTCTTACGTGTGAAGTTTTGCCCCAACATCAGGCCTAATTTATAGCTGATATCCAGGACAAGGAGAAGTCAGAGAAAAAGTGATGTTTCCTAGGGAATGAGAAGCCCTTGTCTGGCACTCATGAATTACAAGGCTGAACTTTTTAATGTGTCTCTCCTCCTCCTTTTGCTCGGTTTTGTTGCTGCCTCCAGTAACATTTTTCCTGACTATAGTACCATTGACTCCTGTGATAGTTTAATAGTTTCTGCTGTTTACACAGTTGTCAGTGAAATTGTTGTGATTTAAATTTGCATGCAGAGTTGGTAAGTGCTCAGAGTGGATGGTGCTACCCCAAAGGTAATTTGTATTCCGGGTGCTGGAGTTGTCCTGGTAACACTTAGGTGACTGGAAACCATTTGCAGAGGGGAAGTTTAATTCTGATATTGCTCACCAATCCCAGTCCTGGGGATCCAATCCAACTTTACCTTGTGGCCAGGGCCTTCGTAAGGTCTTACCTGTGCTGCTGTTTAGAGAAGGCTTTTTAGGAACACATGTAAATTATTGCTCTACTTTACCTTCATTTCTGACATACTGAGCTGGAGGATGCTGTTCCTTCTGCTGGAGGCTGAATTCTTATCTCTGAAACTCTGTTTTCAGTTGTGATGCTACTTTTGGATTTCTGGAGGGTACTGATTAGCAGGGGCTACAGGTCACTTGCTGCACTGCCAGTATCTGTGATGTAACAGACTTAAAAGATAAAAAAATTAATTAAAAAACCCAGCCTATTGCTTTAAAATTGTACACACAGATTAATGTTTTTAGTGTATGTTAATGCTGGGGACCCAGAAAATTACTGGAGTATTGCAAGTTTAGCACTCCATACTCCAGTAGCCAGGCATTTAGAGACTTCTGTTTTGAATGGTCTGAAGTCATATTGCTAATTTTTTTATTGCTGAAGGGTGTTTGGTATTTCATTCTGGCTGCCCTGGGGAGAAAGAAGTGGTATTTTTATCACCTACAGGGACCCAGTACAGAAAAGCAAGAAAGCATAATAAAACAGTCATCTGAGAGACGTTTTCATGGTCACTATCTCCTATAAATCCATTCATAGCTCTTCTTATGAAAATGACAGCGACAAAAGACTTAATCAGGAGACAAATGTTGCTATAATGTCTTGAGTTTCTGGGTTTTCTTGCAGCAAAAAATATATCTTCTGTACTACATTTAAATCTGGACTTAAATAAAACCAGTGCATTACTGCAATACATCTTGGTGAAAGAGGCTTTTAGAGCTAATCTGAATTGGAGTAGCTGCAGTGACTTCAGAGCAGACAAGCAATTTCTCACACCAGCTGAGGGCATGGTGCACTTTGGGTATTTGGAATTACAAACTGAAATCTGCAGAGCTGTTTCTACATTGTGCAAGGAATGCTCGCGCCACTTCTTGCTTTCCTTCCTTTTGTGAATGAACCATAGGAGAATAAAGCCAAAATCCACTTTTGTATTGCTGGAAGAAAGATTAAGGCTTTGGTCGTGACTTATTTTAATAGAGTCTTCTCCTTTTTGTATTTCTGGATGGTTTCCATAGGTTTTACATAGATTAATCATTGGCCTCATGGAAAAAAAGTAAGAAATCAAATGGGGTGGGGGGGGAAGTAATAATCATTGGGATAATTATGTCTGTGGATGTCTTTGGCTTATGGTACTTGATCTTTCAGCAGTGTTCATGTGGGACTCCATAAGCAGTAAAAAGTTCACAGTTCCATAAAAATTTATGTTCCCTTTATTCTCGTAAAACACAAGTAATCACAGAATAGTTTGGGTTGGAAGAGACCTTTAAAGGTCATCTAGTCCAACCCCCTGCCATGGGCAAGGATGTCTTCTACTAGATTAGGTTGCTCAGATTCCTGTCCAACCTGACTTTGAATGTTTGCAGGGATGGGGCATTCACCACCTCTCTGTGCAACCTGTACCGGTGTTTTGCAATGATGTAAAAAAAAAATCTTCTTTATACCCTTCTCTATTCCTTATATCTTATATACTATACAAAAAATTCTTTTTTTTAGACTGGTGTCTAAGTGCACATTCCTTTGGATGCAGGCCAGGACAGGTTTGGTTTCTGGGCTGTGAGTGCACATCTCCAGGTCCTGTCTGGCCCCACATCCACCAGCACCCCCGAATCCTTGACAGGGCTGCTCTCAACCCTTCTCAAATACCTTTGGGAATCAGTTCAAAGACACACTTCATTATGCTTGTCAGTCATATTGGTAAGGTTATGTTTTAAGATGCTTTTTTCTTGCAGAGTCACGGGAATTGCTGATGAGTGTGATGGCTTAATAATGGAGTAAAAGGAAAAACTCTTTCTGAAAGCAGAGAAATTTGTCTGCAGCTGGTGCTGTGGTACAGTGATGCAGGGATTGCTTATTAAACTTCACCTTCTCTGGGTTTGCTTTGGGATCATTTCCCCACAGAGCACTGACGGATGGAATGCTGCATGGGGCCGAAGGCAGGATGCTCCATCCACATGGCTTTGTTGCATTTGGCTGGAAGGGGCTTGGTTTCTTAAATCAGGGCAAAACTCAATTCATCAACATCCCCTTGCACAAAGGGGGAGGGCTGTTTGTGTTTAAACTCAGCAGGCAAATTGGTTTCTCTTTGTCTTGGCCTTCCTGTGCTATTGCCTTGCTACTCCTCCATCTCCAGTGAGACTCACAGGTCCTTTGTTGCCTCCTGCCCATTTCCATGGCAGCCGATCCCGGCGTGGCAGCCCAGGCCAAACAGCCCCGCGTGGATGAGCCCAGTGTGGGAGCAGGGGAGGGCAGGAGCAAGAATGGAGCCTGTCACTAGGACTGGCTGTACGTAATTGCATAAATTCCATCAAGTGCATCCCATGGTTTCAAGCCCCTGGAAGCTATAAATAATGTGTTTTAATTAATGGGTTGCCAGGAGCTTTAAAGGAAATCAGATTGGACCGAGGGCTGCAGAATTCGTCAGCTGTGGTGGCTGGAGCATACAAGCACTTTGACTAACTGCTGGTTGTTCATTTCATTTTAATTAAATGGCTTGCAGAGCTGAAAGCCCCTGCCATCCTCACCTGGGTGCTGTTGAAATCCATGATGTGTGGAGCTGGGGAACTGGGCAAAACTGGTTGACAATAGCAGGGGAGAGACTTTGTCTGAAGATTGTGCAGGGCTGTTAACTTCAAAGCCATGCAAACCACAGCGCTTCCTGTATTGCATTTCTTTGTGTGATCCTTGTGGTTTGGATTTTAGGTTTGCTGTGTGTGCAGTGTGATTGGTGGTGACCAGGAAGCCTCTCATTTCCATCCTGTGTCAGCCAGGCTTTTGGGCTGGCAGTGAGAAAGGAGCAGTTGCTCTTTGCAGACGTGTCAAGTCCTGCGGAATGACGTGTGCTGTACGCGTGATTCATGTGGCATTTGGTAACACGCTGAGCTGCAGAAATGAGCAGAATGAGCAGTGTAAGGGCCACTGAAGGGGAGTTCCTAATGCCTTTTCCTGTCAGTATCTCCCAGCACAACCAGAGTTAGGGACTGTCTCTGCCTCGTTTTCTCTCAGCGTGCTCTGAGGTCGTTAATGGCGCTACCCTGTGGCGTGGGGATGCGGTGGAGAGGAGGTGTCAAAGATGGAGCTGTGCTGGTAGAAGTGGGAGCACAGGGTACCTCAGATGGATAGATAAAAGGGGATTGTCGGTCCCTGGTGGGGTCCAGCTTTACCAACAATCTGCCTGCTGCTCCGCCGACCTCAGATCACAGCAACTGGAGAGTAAGGGGAAATGTGCCCACTAAAAATGTTGACATGGTTCCACCATCTGCTTCTACTGTATTAACTTTCCTGACTAATTGCATGTGTGATGCTGTGCCACATGGTAGCTTTGTTCTTTACATCAAAAGACAAAGCTGCTTTGTGTTTCCTGTGGACCTTTGAACCACATTTGCCATTGAAGGCCTTGTCAGTGTGACATAGTAGCTGTTGATGTCTTCTTGCCTTGATGATTAGAGAGCTCCAAATAAGTGATCTTGGTCATACTTGTTAATAGGTTAAAGGCTATGGTTGCATGCATCATAATTTCCATGTTGTGCCTATTCAATTCCCATCCCCAGGGTACAAGTATTTAATATTGCAATGCACAAAAGCATTTGACATCACATGGTGATGGGTGAAGAGGTTTGTGCTTGAATGGGGAGCTGTGTGACCGATGCCCAGCTCTTAACCTGAGCACTTGCCTTAGAGCAGTGCAGGAGCCCCTCTGCTCGTGCTTGCTGGCAGAGTATTAACAGACATTTGTTTGGCGCTGTTCCGCCGCAACAGACTTGGATCAGAGGATGAACCTGCTGTTCAGTCTGAAACGATGCTGCCTTTGGAGACAGGCTTGAAAATGCTTTTGTGTGTGATCCCTCCCAATTCCCAGGGCTCTGATTCACTGGTCTTAAAAAGCAAGATTCTGGCCAATTAGTCGTTGGATACAATGAACGTCTTCTTTACAGAGCTGTAGAAAAGGTGTCTTCACAGGTGCATGCACAGGGACATCTGTGGCACTGCTCTGTCTAAAGATCATTAACAGCCAGGCTCTATTTATTTCTTTTTTAATTATCTTGAACATTCCTAATTGTTTCTGCCCAGTTAATTCACTTTAAGTCCTTTTACTATAGCTATTGGTATGATATAAGAAAGCTTTCAGTAGTGTTTGTTATGGCATAAGGAGTTTCTGTGTGTATTTTTTGGTTTTGTGGCATTCCAGTTGTTACTTTCCATTTTCCATTTCTATTTTTGGTGTTTGAAGGATACATACTTCAGGACTAGGGGAACTTTGTAAAATAAATCTAGTAAAATTTTTTACTTCAAAAGTGCCATCATTTTGTTAGTAACTAAGTAAATGGGAAAAGGGAATGAAGCTGAAAACCCTAGATTTAAGTCTTTAGAAAAATCCCAGTTCCTTTTATTGTTATTGACTCTTCATTCTTCCAAGACACTACAGTGGGTATTTTAATTGTAATATTTTAGCCTCCCAGAGGGTAAACCATGGTACATGGGGTTTTTTCTTAAATATAGAGAGCATTTCTTGCATGTTTTACCCTGCAATTTATTGATTAAAGTAGGACCAGAAGAAAAAGATCAAACATCGATCCAACGTTAAGCAACTGGACCATGTATAAATTGACATAAAATGCTGTGCTGTTTCTAATAAAAAATGCATAAATGCAGGAGAACCAAGCAAAATAACAGCTTCATTCACCCTGCAGTTGGCTGCCAAACAGAATGCTCAGGTGTGTTGTTGCCCATGTAATTCCCTAATTGAGAGCACAAACCCTCTTTGCCTTTCCCTACTGTCCACCCACATGGATTTGTGCATTGAACCAGCAACACCTCCTCAGGCATCCCAGGTCTGTTACACTTCTTGTATCCCCTCTCTCTATTTCCTACCCACACAAGGCATCATTTTGCTGCTGCATGGATTGAGTCTTCAAATCTCTGATTTAGGCCATTGATCCTGACTCTTGACAAGGCTTTGCTTTTTTGCTTTTTTTTCCATTCTTTTTTTTCCTAGGAATTGGGAGCTTTGCATTTCTGTTGGGTTTCTACCATGTCCTTAGATTTGGATCATTTATATGACAGGTCAGAGATACTTGTGCTGTTATTCATTGCCACATTTTTGCAAACACATAAAGCTCATGCATAGGAATGTCCTGCACGTGTGTTTTACTGTGCTTACAAACACAGAGCTCGCAGGTGTAAATATCAGGTTACTGTTTTCCCACACAGTTGTAAGGAGCAGTATGCAGCCTGGACCCAGGCCAAGTTCTGCAAAACAAGATTTAAATGGTGCTTGTTTCTCTTGCTGCTTTTAAGGCTGATTTGAAGAGGAAGTGACTTTGCCTGCAGTTCTGGGATCCCCAGTGTGTAATGGTGCTGCTCTGCTCTCAGTGGCAAAGGTGGCTGCTGGAATTGCTGCTGCTTCCCACAGATGTTTTGTGCCCTCACAGCCCGTGTCAGCCAAGCGAGCTGAGGCACAGAGCTCACCCAGCTGTGGCAGGGCAGACCCTACAGAGCAGAGACAAATGTGCAGCCAGGGGCTGGGGCTTGCCAGAAATGCCTGATGCTGATTTGAACCCCAGATCACACAGCTGCAGTGAAAGCGTGACTGGGAGTTCATCGTACCTGGCTCTGTGCAGGGTTTAGGGCCCCTGGGTTTGTCTCCTGCGTGCAAACTTGGTGTGAAATTCTGCTGGAGGTGCCATGTCTTTAGTGCACTTTAACCTCACAGTGTGTACACTAAATTCAGGCAACAAGAACTTAAATGCTGTGTCCAAGCTGTGAAAGGCAAATTCTGCGCCTGTAAACTCCAGTGTTGTAATGTTTCAATGTGACAGCATGAGCCAGGTAAGAAAAGGTGGCACATCAGGCTTCAGGGGTATTCTTTACTATCCTCTCCACTGGTCTTGGAGATTTTCTTACCGCCATCTGTGAAAAAGGAATCATACTTTAAAACATCAAAGAGAGCAGAGAGCAGTGACTGTGTAGGGAGGCCTGCATTTTCCTTACATCTACTGTCTTTGTCTCTTTTCTTTGTCTGTGCTCACATGCCTTATCCTCGTTTCTCTAATTTTCTGAATTTTATCCATAAAGTATGGCTGTTCTCTTTCCCTGGTACCTGTCTGATAAGCTATGGGCATATGTGTAGGTGGGAACCAAAATTGCTCCATCAACTCAACCACTTCTGTTTTTCTGTCTTACTGTATTTGCTCTCAGAAGTAGCTTTTAATCTGCTTTGTCACTGGGGGTTTGACTCAGGGCACCAGGGACTTCAGTCATCGGGAGCTTTGACTTAGGCTGAGAGTTATAAAACCTGTACTGAAAACAGACATCCTAGGGTGTCATAAAAACATCTGAGACCAATTTTGCACAGAGACCACTGAGACCAGTGATTATTCATGGACTCTGGGGATGTTTCATCAGTGTAGAATGTGGCCCCTAGGGTTCAATTCCCAGAAATAGAAAGACAGAATAATATTAAGTGCCTCTTGAGGAATTTGTGGATGTCCTTCATTGTGAAATAGCATACATGTAGTAGCCACCCCAAGAGCCTCTATGTTGCAACAATGTCTTGGTTGTTAAAAGAAGGCAAAACAAAACTCAAAGAGACAGACAAAGCTGGCAATTCTGTCAGCAAAAGTCAGCGTGGATGAGCTTCAGTCAAAGAAATATTTAGAAACAAACTGGAAAGTCAGAGCATACCAAATCCTTTGAAAAGGTCATGACTGCAGCAATATGGAGTTCTGGAAGCACGTTTAGCTTCCACAGCAGAGCAATGGCTGCTCTTTTCTGCACAGGGGAAATCTCAACTTGTGCGTGAGATACGGCAACCACACCATCACACGTGGAGGAGAGACCTGGGCAGGCCCCTGGCTGTGCCACAGCTCTGCTGCACGAGCTCTGGTGTGTCATGTAATAATGCCTCTGTGTCTGTGTACCTGTAAGGGAGAACACGACTTGTGCATTTTCCAGTTCTCAGATCTCTTAAGGGGAGCAAGTTTTCTGATAGCCCTTCCATTCAGTGCTACCTGGTATAAGCTTTGTTGTAAGAAAAATTCCATTTACTGAAGGCAAACCTTGTCTGTGCCCTTGGCAGCCTTCTTGCCACTGTTGCTGCTGGATGAGGAAGAGCCTCGGCGAGATTTTGTCAGTGGCATGTTTTGACATGAAGTGGTGACTGGTTCCTCACACCTGCTGTGCAGTGTCACACAACAGTGAGGCTGATTGGTAGCATCCAGAGGTGACTGCAGCCTGGACAGGGCTGTCAGCCTGTTTCTGAGCAAAGCTGCAGTCTGTTTCAGATGCTGGTAGGAAAATCTGTCCCTTCTTCCCCTTCCTCTGCTGAAGGAGATGATTTTCCAATTTACAAATACAGTGGGGGGGGAAGATAGTTGATTTTCTTGTGGGGGTGTTTGTTGTTTTTGAAATTCTAGAGACTTGAACATTGAGGTGATGGAGGTTCCTGGAGAATAAAAATGAGGAAATTGTTAGAAAACCTGGGTTTGTACAGCTTAAAAAATGACTTATGATTTATGAGTGGATTTTAAAAAAATGGAGGGAGCAGGTGTTGGAGGGAGCCTTGCCTGAAGGAGTGTGGGGCATGTTCCCCTGAAGGGAGTGAGGCAGCACTTGAGCTTTCTGCCTGGGCTGTTCCCAGCTGCGAGGCTCCCTAGGACAAAGCCCCTGAGCCCCAGCTAAGCCTTCAGACTTGCAAGGAGAAGTTGTCCTGAATACCAGACAAGTATGTTTGACAGACCTCTGATGCCCTCCAAGGAGCACACCAGTCCAAGTGGACTTTTGTCTTTGATTTCTCTTCTGGGAAGAAGAGAAATCCTGCTTTTCCTATTGGTGAAACATAATTTGTAGTGACAAGGGGCATTCATTAGACCAACATATATAATTGGTAATAACCAGAGCAACCTTTGAGCATACAGCCCCTTCTTAAAGACTGAAATGACAACAGTAACCTGAGGACAGACTGGGGAAAATATTGTTCAGTTTTACCTGATTTATGTGAGTAAATTTAGGAAGAAGGGCCTTTATTTATAAGTTAAAGTCACTTTAATTTCATACATCAGAACAGTATGTTGTTCTAGCATTCTGCTTTCCATAGGTTTCAATTAGGTTTTGCCATTTTCCTTCCAATAAATTCAATATTAAATGTAAAAACGGATTTAAATAGTTCTAAATAGGAGTCTTATACATATTACCATTTTAAATGTTCAAAAGTGGATACCTTTGATATTAATGAAAAATCACAGGTGACATCTCTTTTTCTTCTTTTAAAGTCATTGGTTTGGTGATTGATCTGAGGAGCTTCAGGCTCTGCAGCTGCATGTTTTGGTCACTTGAGCAGCAGCTTCAGGCAGCCCCAGAGCCTCTGACTGGGTTCTGTCAATGGGGCATTGTTTTCTGGGGCTGTTTCAGGGGGTCTTGGGGAGAAGTTTCTTTAGAATGTGTTTCATGTGGAGTATCAAAGGGACCATGGTCTGTGCCGAGCACTGGCTCTTTGAGGGGATCTGATTAATCTTGCTTTATAAAAGTAATTGCCTGCTGAGATGGCAGCCAAAAAGAAGTGGCCAGATTCAGAGAATGGTTAAATATTCCCTTTCATTATTTCAAGGTGTCCTTAGTTGTATGAAAATTAAAGGACTTATTGTTCAGTTTTACCTGATTTATGTGAGTAAATTTAGGAAGAAGGGCCTTTATTTATAAGTTAAAGTCACTTTAATTTCATACATCAGAACAGTATGTTGTTCTAGCATTCTGCTTTCCATAGGTTTCAATTAGGTTTTGCCATTTTCCTTCCAATAAATTCAATATTAAATGTAAAAACGGATTTAAATAGTTCTAAATAGGAGTCTTACACATATTACCATTTTAAATGTTCAAAAGTGGATACCTTTGATATTAATGAAAAATCACAGGTGACATCTCTTTTTCTTCTTTTAAAGTCATTGGTTTGGTTTGATTGATCTGAGGAGCTTCAGGCTCTGCAGCTGCATGTTTTGGTCACTTGAGCAGCAGCTTCAGGCAGCCCCAGAGCCTCTGACTGGGTTCTGTCAATGGGGCATTGTTTTCTGGGGCTGTTTCAGGGGGTCTTGGGGAGAAGTTTCTTTAGAATGTGTTTCATGTGGGGTATCAAAGGGACCATGGTCTGTGCTGAGCACTGGCTCTTTGAGGGGATCTGATTAATCTTGCTTTATAAAAGTAATTGCCTGCTGAGATGGCAGCGTCAAAAGAAGTGGCCAGATTCAGAGAATGGTTAAATATTCCCTTTCATTACTTCAAGGTGTCCTTAGTTGTATGAAAATTAAAGGACTTGACGATCCACATCCACTAGGATTTCCTGATATTTCGACTCTGGGATCTTCTGTGTTGCCATTTTACAGCTGCAAACCAGCACATTGCTGGGATTCCCATGCCAGGATTTGGCAGAGGTGCTGTGAGGGGTCAGGCTCCCAGCACAAGGTGTTTGGATGCCTGAAGCAGGGAATGCAGCACCTGCTGGGAGCAGGAAACCACTCCAGGGTGGGTTGTCCACACTCCCTGGGACACTTCCTCCTTTGCAAAATCAGCAGCAGCAGCTGGGAGGACTCTGGCTGCAGACCTAAGTTGGGATTTTCAGATCACCTTAGGGACAGCTAAGACATCCTTGGGGTGTAAAACCTGATCAAAGGATTGGGGATCAATAGCACAGATTCTTTTTGAAGGGCAGGGATGCTGTCAAAGTCTGTGGTTAAGGCTCAGTCTCCTGCTCCAAGTATTTTCTGAGTTTGGGAGTATGTATCAAGTTTGTGGTGAGCATAACGTTGAATTAAATTTTTGTTAACTGTTTTCTTCTGTTGCTGGGAATTTCTGTTTGGGAGTGGCATTTGCAGTGTCCTGATGGCTGTTCATGATTCAGGAGCTGACTGAGGTTCTAAACTGAAAACAACTGTTTGCTGTTGAGTTCTGTGTAGCCCAGAAGCTTTCTCAGGCTGAATCTTGAGCACAGCCCTCACCTTTCTCTGGGGAGCAGAAAACCTCCTGGGCCAAGCCAGTGATCAAGCTGGGGTATGTTTGGCTCACTCTGAGGCTGGGTTCATGGGGGTCCTTAGGAGGTGCAGATTGACCATAATAATGAAGTGTTTTGTTCTGGGAGGAGCTGGCTCCTGGCCCATTACCCACCGGGGTGTTGGCACCTCTCAGGGCAGAGTGCTGCTGATGGGCTGTGTTCAAACTCCTCAACTCCTGCAGTCCTGCTTCTCTTCTTCTCATGTGGAGCCTTGTCAGGGCTCTGATAAACTACTGATCAAAGCTGCCACTGAAGTTCCCCAGAATGAAATGAAACCCTGTTCTGTGAATTTCAGTGTCTCTGGCCTACCATCATCTCCCCATTTTCACATCCTATTTTATTGCTGCAGAAGGATCACAGCAAAACTTTCATTGTCTGGTTTTTTACTGTATTTTGTTACATTTTTACAGCAGCTTGGGTGAAACTGTTTTCTGCTAGAAGACTGAATATTGGCTGCAAATGAGAACAGATACACAGTTTGATGGGAAGTCTGGTGTTGATGGAAAAATTAAAATAGGAGCAGGATCTACGTAAAGGAATGAGGGTAGTGGAACTAATTAAACCAGCTTTCAATGAGTTTGGTGTCTGGGGTTTTTAATCCCTAATTGCCACCTTCCCTCTGCCATAAACCCACCTTGGAATGAGATGCAGAGTCTGGCTGGAAGGAGCAGATCAGCCCTCTGACCACTTTCTGCCCTTATCTCCTTCTCCGGAGCTGTGACTTTGACTGTTCTCTATTCAGCTCCCAATTTTATGAAACTTTTGGTATTAACTTTTCCACATCTTTCCTGTCTTTTAGAATTTGTGGAAGTTGGCCAAGAGGGGACAAAATGGGGAGAAGGCAGGGCGTGCAGGGTCTTTGTGGGTTAACACTCAAGGATGCTCTCACTGGCCTGGTTTTGTGTCTGGATACACAACCCAGAGTTTGAACAAAACCCTTTGTCTAAAAATCCTGTGTTTAGATGTTAGAACTATGTAGGGTTCCTTGTCTCATGTGGAAGCAAACAAACCCTCATTTTAAAGTGTCCTTTACAGGCAAGTTGTACTAAGAAAATAGGCTTTTTTCTGTGCTTTTACATTACTGTTGCATTAAACTGTTGATAAAAGAGGAAATGTGTTCATTCTGCTTTTCAGCTGTTGGTTTGGGGAAATCGGGAATAGCAAGAAATGAAACTATTTTAGAGCTGAGTATTGGTTAATATTAAAGATGTGCAAAATAGGAATAAACAAGGTGTGAATTGCAAATTGAATCGTGAAGGGCCTGGTGTCTTATAAGGAGTAACTGGAAAGATGTACCTGCCTTGTAAAGCCTCTAAAACTGAGGCAAAAGTTAAGTGAGGTTAAATGAAGTGACTGAGGGCAGTGGGAAGATGTTGGCTTTTATTAGAAAGAGGAAAAAAAATAAGTGCTGGACTTTTCCATTAGATTCAGATACATTGTTCAGGTAAGGGTCAGGGACTTGATCTTTCAGAAATGGGTATTTTTGAAAGTTGGAAGTCACATTTATGTCATCCAGTCCCTGCTCCTAGCCAGTACAAGGCTTGTTCCTTTCAGTGTGTATTTACTCCCTCCAGTCTAATTAAACATGTTCCAGTCACTGCTTTTTTTATGAAATCACGCTGTAAATGTTCATGTTCTTCACCACTTTCCCTGGGTTCTCTGCTTTTAATTTGCTGCAGGGATGACCCCTGAATCCTTGCTTGCAGTTCAGGATGAGAGATGTGAGTAATGGAATGGAAAAGGACATTTTGGAAAACGAGGGGCCATGTTGGGTTTGATGCAGTTTTATTTAAAATTCGGCATGTTAGGGTACTTTTCTGTCACTGCTGGGTAAAATTGAAGTCACCTTTTCCCTCTTCTCTTTCTTGCTGGGAGGAGAGAAGCAGGAATGGCTGACTTTAACTAAGGGTTCCTTTGGAGAGCTGCCCAAGGCAGGGCCCATTCCCTGTGGGAGCTGAGCCGTGGTCACACAGGAGCCACTGGAGCTGTGCCAGATCTGTCCACCTGCACACGTGGGAAAGGAAAAGCAGGAACTGAAGGCAAATGGAGCAGGAGTCCAAAGAGGGCCAGGCAGCCTCTTTGGTGTCCCTGTGCAGCCGAGCAGGGCAGGGGATGAAAGGCTTCGGGAGCCTCTCTCTTCTCCTTCCAGGGATCGTTTGCCCCCCGAGGAGCCGAGGCTCAGGGATGCTGGGACTGCTCACTCTTGTTTGTTTATGTTCATCTGGAAGAGACGTGAGCAGAGCTGCCTGGGCTGCTTACGGCAAAGGAAATGGATCTCAGGGGGACAATTAATTTTGCTTGACTATTTCTGAGCCAGGTGAAACTGTAAAATGAACCCGTGTCCTCCCCATTGTCTAAAAGGGATGTATTTATTTATTTTGCATTTTAATGCACCACTGGCAATTTATGGTGTGATTCTGAATGAATTATTGATAGAATGAAGGTGTATAACATGGGAGATTAATAAAAAGGGTTATCAGACTTCAAAAAGAAAAAGGAAGGAAAAAGCAGAGAGCTGATATTTTAATTAACTGCTCCCTGCCTGCATTGTGATCCCAGAGACATGAGGATTGAGCGCCAGAAGGTAAATCTGGTTGGAAATAAAGTCATTCCAGTCTTGTATTAGAGGTGAGAAATGAGACAGTTCTTTAGTATTCTTGCAGTTTGAATAATCTGGTTTGCTGTTTGCAACAGAAAGTGGGGTTATTGGAATTGAGACAGTCTGCAGAGCTCTCACCCTGTGCTGGGGAGTAGTAGTAGTAAAAAATAATTGCAAATAAAAGATAATATCTAAAATATAAATAACAAAAAATTAAAAATTTAAATAGCAGAAGTAAATATAAGAATCATTAAAAAGGTTTGAGCTCCCCCTCTCTTAATCCTGTTCCTTGAAGAGATTAGACAATTTAGATTCAAACAAAAACCAAAAACTTTTCTATCCTGCTGATTTCCGTCATGGGACTGTTGGACCTTCAGGAGGATGTGGGGACACGGTGACACTTCTGGAGTCGGCCACTGCTGCTGAGTGGTTGTGCCCAGCTTCATTTTGCCAAAGGGAAGGAGCACATTTTAAAAATCAGGTTTCTAATGTCTGCAGTATTACACTGGTCTCTCCTGTCTGGATGGAGCTGTGATGGTTTCATTTGTAGATGCCACAACCTTCCCCTGAGAGCAGATGGTAACATTTTACCCAGTGAGCTTCCCAGCCAGCAGAAAAGCGCTCTCACTTCAGCTATGCATGGGTATCCTATCAGTGTCAGCATTTCTGGCCATTAAATACATCAGATTCATTACAACTTGCATAAATACCTCCGCAGTGATGTGCAATAGCCAGTTCCACAAGCTTTGGATTTCTGAAAGGAGTTATTCAGGAGAAAGTCTTTCCCCTCTGATAACAGATGTGCAACATCTTTGGATGAGCCTTAGTATGACTGGTGTCTTGTAAAACTCTTGATTTTTATGGAAATGGTTTTTCTGTCCTATATTAGTCCATAATATGTTTCTGAATGGCTGAAGAGAAAATTGAAAATTTTCCATTTTTTCCTCCCCTCATTCTCCAGAATCTGGTTCATTTAGCAGCAGAAGGAGGGTAAATGTATGTTCTCTTTAAAAAGTGCATCCTGAGAGATTGTACAGCTGCTTAGTGGTGCTTTGCAGTGTTTCCCTGCTGGGTGGCTGCTCAGGGAAGCTGCACGTTTTGTGTGCTAGAAAATGAGTGCTTTATTTCAGCCTTGGAGGTCTCTCCAGCACCTCACACAGAAATGCTCCATGTTTCCTGTGTGGGCACATGAGTGATATTTAACATGACTCCCTTCCTGACAGCAGCTCATGTAGGAAAACAAGAAAGGAAAGTAAAAGATCAAACCCCAGAGGCTTATTTGTTGTGCTTAATGCTTTGAAAATGTTTGCTGGAAGAAGTATGGATGTAGCAATGTGTGTGCACATGACTTGTAAGAGAGAATGGCTTGGCAAGCCCAGGTCTCACTGTGGTGTGAGGGCAGCTAAGCCATGGAATGGGTTGCCCAGGGAGGTTGTGCTGGCTCCATCTTGGGGTTTTTCCTACCAGACTGGGTAAAACACAAAACAGCCTGGTCTGACCTCAGAGCTGAGCCTGTGTGAGCAGGAGGTCAGACTTGGTGACCTCCTCAGGTCCTTCATTACCTGAATTTTCCTGTGATCCTATTAGGTTGTGAGCAGCTTTGCAAGGGGAAGAGACAAATCTCCCTGCCAGCACTTCCTGTGTCAGTTGATGGCTACCAAAGGTAGATCCCAGTTAGCCAGAGAGCATTTCCCTTCAGTGTGGTGACATTGAGCCACAGCCCTTGCTCAGGGCCCAGCAGAAAAGCCACTGAAGTCACCACTGCTAAAGCAGTGAGTGAGTGGTGTCACAGCAACACTGAGGCCTCAGCCTGAAGGGACCCAGCTGAAGTGGAATTTTCTCTTTCTGCTGCTGTGGGAAGATGCTGACTGGAATTGCAGAGCACATGGTGCTGCACCACTGGCACAGAGGAATAGACCAATTAATTGCTTGAGTTCATGTCTTGCATCTTTTTCAAGCCCTAGATTAATGCAAGCAAAGCAAAGAGCGTGGAGTGGTTGACATTTAATGAAATGAATGTTAGTGTTTGAAGGAGTGCTTTGTGATCGTCTGCTGTGGTGACAGATGTACTAACAAGCCATGAATAGATGGCACAGATAGAAACATTATTATTTAGATTATAGTACTCGAAAGGTGATACTTGTTTGTCTTGCCTGTCTGTAAATCATGCAGCATGCTTTCAGTTCCATGAAGGCAGCAGCTTTTTATAGTAAAAGCCTTAGAAAATTTTCTTAAAAAAGAACATCTCTGTTTTTTGAATGGCTGGAAGAAGACATGAAGGGGGAATCCTCATCAAATAATGGAGGGATAAGAGTTCTAGTGAGAAGAAACACCCATCTATATGTGGGACTCTATCATGAAGAAGCAATGTTGAATGAGAAATAAATCCTCTTAGCACAGTGCAATCCATATCGTCCTTGGTGGGGTTGGGTGCAGTGGAGATCTTCTGTACTGTTTGTATTCATGCCAAGTACTTTCTTCTTTTCTTGCAGCAAAGAAAACTTGTGCTGAGTCAGATTTCACTTGTGACAATGGGCACTGCATCCCAGCCAGGTGGAAATGTGATGGGGAGGAAGAATGTCCTGACGGGTCGGATGAATCAGAAGCAGCATGCAGTGAGTAGCTCAAAGTGGTGTTTCCAGACATGTTCTGCTATCAAAGCACAGAGAAACTGGAGCTGTTATTCCCAGCACTTGCAGGATCATCTGTCAATTTATGCTTGTGCTAGAACAAAATTTACAGACACAAAAGATTCAGGTCATTCAAATCACAGGAGTTTACAAACTTTCAAATGTACCTGTTTTCCAGACTGTGGTACAGGCAGTGCTGTCTAGTCTGGATTTCTGTCTGCAAGGGAATTGTAAACATCTTGAGCTGCTTGTCAGGCTCATGATCAGCAGCAGTGGAGAAGTGTCATGCTCACCTGAGATCAGGCTTTTTGGAAACTCAGATTTGGTGTTTTGCATGGTAACATATTGGGATTTATCATCACTGCAGACAGCACTTCTGTTATTTCAGAGGAGTTTTCAATGTAACTGCATTGCTCAATCTTTATTTTTTATTTTTCCTCTGAGAACAAATGAAAAATGCAGCAGATGAAAGATGAGAAATGTAAAATAACTAAAGCTGAGAGTAAGGTGTGACAGATGTTACTGCAGGTAACATCCTTTAAAAACCCAGTAAGTAAAACAGCATTCTTGATTTTCATGTAGTGAATTTTATCATGGCCTTTTGAGGAGGTCCATTTGTGCTCCATTGTTCTAGAGCTGCCAAAGGTTGTCTGATGTTGAGTTGAAGGGAATCCCAGGGGTATTTTAATGAAAATACTAATATCTAGACTTTTATTTATGTGCTTACTTATATCTGCAGATCTGTTCTTGCCAGAGCAAGAAACTAGTACAGGCCATTCTATTGAATTTCCAGTCATGTACTTCACAAATATTCCCATGAGTCAGAAGCAGTGTTGGAGGAAGTATTTTATCAGATCTTGCCAGAATGGGGTACATAGAGGACTTGAAAATCAACCATACTTTTATTTTTAATCCCAGTACCAGTCCTACTTTCTCCCTAATTAAGGGAGATGAATGCACTTCTCTTGCATAAAATGAATTGAATCATTTTTGCAGCCGCATACAGACTAAGAAAAAATTACCTCAATAAGTACATTAACATATTTATGTACTGTATTGGTTGGTCTTTCACCCTGCATCCTCCTTAGTTAAAAGCTGCCTCATTAATGCTACTTCCACTACCTGATTGTCTGGGGGGGGGCTGAATAACTAAGCAGCTTCATTTGCTGCAGTCTCTGCCTGCAAATCTCGTGTCAGAGGCCACAGCACAAGCTGTGGATAGGCCAGGCAGCACTGAGATCCCTGATGGTTTCTGTTAATCATCTTCCATCCCTTTTCTACCCATTTCACCTTTCATTTTTTCCCCACTTATTTCATCCTCTGGGGAAATCAGCCTTAAATCTTAAGTATCACAAAAGAAACTTGACCTGAGCCTCAGATTGTTACCATACAGGACTGCTGTCCTCAGAGAAAAGTAATTTGTTCAGATTTTTGTGGGTTTTTTAAAATATTTTTTTCCTCCTACTTGAAACTTCCTGAGAGACCAAAGTCTATGTTTCTCTGGTGGTTCTTCAGTTCAGAAAAATAGATAACCCATGAAACATCATCCTGCAACACAGGAAGAAGTTTGTTCCTGTTCTATTAAAGAACTATTAAAGAATGTTGGGCTTTCCTTGTCATTTGGCTCATTACTGTAAAAGGCCTGACTCTTCATCTCTGTAAATGTTATTTAAGATGAGGCTGTAATGACATAAAATGTAGTGACAGGCAGAATGTATAGATGGACATTCCTGCATGATACTTCTCTCCTGTCCCATTTTCTTTCTCCCTGATGAAATCCAGGCTGGACTTTCTTCCTGTGTCAAGGGGTGACTGCAGGGCCTGTGATTGTCTCATTTTCCTGCTTAGAAATGCAGCACAGTCCTGTGGAGGGGTCTGCCCTGCAGAGCTTCCCTAGGGAAGGGGCAGGTTGGGAAAGAAGAGATTTCTCACCTCTGTTGAGATCAAACTGCTTTATAAAATCAATGGCTCTCAGACAGGCCCATAATTGCCAGCACCTCTGCCAGGATCTGGGGTTATTCCTCAGTTAATGCAGCACTGGGACATTGTCCATAGTCCATTCAATCCAGGGAGTTTAAGAGCATGAATAATGCTGACTGTTGCATTTTAGGAGTCCTTCCAGCTTAAAATGTGGTGAAAACAAGGCTGTTCCTCTCAGCACCTAGCCACCTGCTAAATGGCTTTTTATTTTCTTAATGCTTTTGTGGTGTTTTTTAAATACAGTTTGTGCCTCCTACTGGTAGTTAGGGATGTCATGTCCCCATCTCTTATGCTTGGTTGAAGGTAACAGTTTATGGGGTTTGGTTTGGTTTTTGGGGGTTTGTTTTTGGGTTTGTTTTTTTTTACAGAACCAGAATTGTACTTTGGTTTTTCTGTTTCCCTGATCACTGAGGTTCTCAGCTTTGTGCCTAACAATGTCCTCTCTAGGGACATGAGCCATTCCCAGGTGCTCAGGACAGCATGACCTGTGTCCTGTTGGGTAGGTGACATGGCATCGCAGCTGGCCTGATTTCTGCTGGACCTGTGATGTCTGCACTTTTTCTGCTATTCATGCAATTACTATTTTTTGACTGTGTTCTTCAAGCCATTGAATGTGTCTGGGAGGGGTGGCTGTAAGGGTATCTCATGAGTGCCACTGAATCCTCAGCTGATGAAATCTCTAGGACTTCTCCCTGTTATGGGTTCTGGTTCTAGTTGAAGGTTGATTCGTTTGATTGATTTCAGAGGAGATGGTTACCCAGGCTATTGTTTTGAAATGGCTCATTGTAAATAAGAAGCTGCTTATATTTCTTCATTTTTCTGCAAGACAGGTCTCTGGCACAAGATTTTTGGTAGCTCACATGCACTCTACATTAGAGAGCCCACCATATGCAGAGTCTTGGCCCTGTTTTTCATTACTGCCACTAAAAGCAGCCCAGCATGGCTTGGTGGTGCCCTGGGGCTGTGGTGCAGGCTCTGCTGATGTTCACAGGCTCTGCTCATGAGTATGGAAAGATTCCTCACCTTTTCCTTACCCAGCTTCTTGGAGCTGAGAGAGGGGGAAGGGAAGTCATTTTTCTGACTGAGCTAACAGAGACCTCCAGCAAAATGAATGTTATCCACCTAATGATGTTCCAGCACAGGTACTGAATCATTCTGGTTTTTATACAAGGAGGAAATTTTAAATTTCCCTCTGAAGAATTTAGGTTATTTAATCAGTGACTTAGGCAAAAGAAAATTAAAATCTCAAGAGAAAAATAAAAACAAATACTAACAATCACTAACACAGTGATGGGAACACAAAGGGATAGAGCAAGTGAAAATCTAAGCTGGCAAACTCTTGCCTTAGGACATTGTATGTATAATGAGATCGAGGAATGCAGAGAGCATAAACTCACCACTTATTTCTTTTTCAGATATGTGACATTCTCCTGGTTAAGAGCAGAAATTATTGTACAGAAAGGTACAGGGTGTTAGAGTGTAGGATGTTAAGAGGATGAAAAAGAGACTGGGAAACCTAATTCATACTGCATTTAATAGGGGAATGATTTAATAGGGCAGGTTTAATAAGCAGCAGTTCTGGAAATAGATTTTAAAATGGAAGTGGAATATAAAATCAAACCCTGAATGTTGGTTTGAAATACAGCACTAGTTCAGGCACTTCTTTCTTATTTTGAAGTACGTGTCATGAGTGCTTCAGGAAGATGTATCCAAACTTGACAGTTACATTTTTAATGGGTATTTTCTGTGGTCCCAGGGACTCTGTGTGCTGCTGCTGTGTGTGCTGATCCCTCTCAGTGCTGGTCAGTTCTGCCCTCATTTCCTATTAAATTGCCCAAATGTAAAATGCTCTTGTTGGTAGCACTGATGGTATTGTTCACTCCCAAATGCACAATCCTCTCCCAGCTCTCTGTTCAGCCCAAAGGATATTATGTCTCTGTTATTCTTCTTTGATGCAGATCTCCTGCATGACTGAGTGGGTTTGGTGACATTACTGTCCTTTTGTGGAAAAGGGCTTAATAAACTGTTCCCTGCCCTTGGAGAATTTTTCCTGGAGAAGGGTGGAGTGTTCCTTTCAGGGCATCACGTACTGGGCCATTGAATTCAAGCAGCAAAAGAAAAAACTAGGCCAAATCACCCAGGCTCCCAGTTTTGGGACCTGGGGCAATAAAAAACTTTTTTTTTCCTTTTATTTTTTTTACATTTTTTTTCTTTTTCCCCCAAGGTTAAGAGCAGATCTGTTGGTATAAATGTGATAAGATGCTGGGGCATTGCAAATGCAGTGGAACATGTAAATTAAGGGCTGTTCTGTTGGAATAATCTATTAGAGATCGCTTAGGGAATTGAATACGGTGATGTTAATGCCAGATGTACAGGTGTGCATTTTAACAACACTCCAACTGCACCAACTGGCCACAGCCAGCATGAAATACAGCCCTGTCCCCCCGGCACTGTCCCTGCTGGGCCTTTGGGAGCACTGCTGAATTGCAGCAGCTGAGGACCCCATCTGTAAAGTAAATACAGGACAAGGTACTGGATGTGGAAACACTTCTAGAACCACAGGATCCTCCCAGAGACAAGGCACAAAAGTGGCAGTCTCATTTTCCAGGTGCCCAGACTGCTTTGTAGAGCTAGTGATGAAAGCTTTGATTTGTCAATGTGATCAAATTTATTGAGACAAAGTAAAATGAAAACCGCCATGATCATCTCTCCATGAAGTCATGGAATAATTTAAGACAGAGGTTCATAATTTGGACCTTTGGGAATCATCTAGTCCAATTCCTTGCTCAAACTGGACCCCTGTCCTCATGTCTGACCACCCCTATTAATAGAAAAAATCCCTTTATCTTGACAGACTTTCCTTTGTTGCAGCATGTGCACCTCTGAGAACAGTCTGGCTCCATCTTCACTATTCCCTCCCATTTTGGAGTTGAAGGCAGCAATGATATCTTCCTTTAACCTTCTCTTCTCTTGGCCAAACGAGTGCTGGTCCCCCAACCTCTCCTTATTTGTAGTCTCCAATTTCAGATTATTTTGTCAGATAATTGGCAGTGATGCAATTCTGTAATCAAGGATACAGTTTTTGTCTTGTTCATTCACCCCTGTGAATGAACAAGGGGTTCATTTTATCACATCCAAAATATAACTTGGACATTAATTCATTTCTCTGGTTTTAAGATGCCACTTAGCTCCCAGGTCTACTTTGCAGAGGGTTCCAGATTCCTGAGAACTCCTTTTCCATGGGAGTATTTAACAGTAGAGATGGACAAGACTTTTTGAGCTCTGTCAGCAGACCTTTAGTTACCTGGGCATGGTGGCTTACATTCCCTTTTATTCTAAATGTAGGTGATTCTTCAAATTCTCACAAATGGACCTTTACCCTGCTTGAAGCCTCCCATCTCAGCCCAGTGCTTCCCAAGGGCCTCTGGATCTACTGCCCCTGCCTGGGCTTCAGGTGTGTCCTGATGAGCAGCCTAAGCCGACCTCAATATCCCAGAGGATCCTCAGGGACCAACAGTAGAAGTCTGTGACAGAATAAGGAACCAAATCCAGTTCTTCTGGCATCCTGTTCCTTTTCTTGGAGCGTGAAATTATTCTTTTTACATCAAAGGAAATTCAGCAAACTCAAAGCTGAGCAGTTTATCTCCAGTAGTGGGATAACTTTGTCTGTGGCTTGTGGGCAGTGAATTACATCTCCTTTTTGATGATGATTACATGGCTTTGGTGATCTCAGCATTTTACTTACCTAAAGATGTAAATGAATTTGGGATTTGTAATGATTGTGCTGCAATTCTACCAGTACTGAAAAGTTTTAAGTAATGCCTACACAAAATGAGTTTTTCCTTTCCGGGGATGTGTTTAGAGCTTAACTCTCAGCAGTGACCTTTGCAGAGGGCTGACCGAGTTCTGTAGGAAAACCAACTGAAAAAAAAATGCTGGGTCTGGTCTGATGTTTGTCATGTTCTGTTCTTTGGCAGTGTTATCTTTCGAGGGAGTCACTTTTTCTTGTAGCATTGTCTGCTTGGACATTTGCAGTGTTTCCATCCCCCAGATCGATTTTGAGCTTTCGCTTGTTGTTGACGGCTACAAAGTTTAAATACCAGCATTTAAACATTCTCCCTATTGGTCTAATGGGTTCATGCAGTTTATAGACAGGAGTGGTCATAAAAGAGTTGGATGCTGCCTTTTTATGGCTACAATTAATCTTGCAGCTATTTCAATAGGAGAGAACAGCAGGAAAATTAAAGTTGAGTGTATGAAGCTCTTGTATGTGTAATTATTTAACAGGCTATAAATATCGAACTACTAAAAACGTAAAAGTTTTTCAGAAATCTCAAGTAGCTTTTCATTGCTTGGTGCTTTTGTCTTTTCCATTCTCTTGCTACCTGCTTTCTGAAATTCAGATTACCTGATTTTTATATTTATCCTTTTGTTTGTTTATTGAGGGAAGGATGCAGGAATCTCAGTTGTTTAACTGTTATGGCTGATGTGAAAAGGAAATAATTTCTGGGAATCAAAGGCAAAACATAATTTGCAAACTGAAATGTTTTAACTGAATGAAGTAGTAGTGCAGTACAAGAGCACAGACAGGTGAATGATGGTGTGAGGAAATTATGATGTGAGGAAAATAAGTGAATATCAAATTACTTTATCTTAATGTTACTGACATTAAAATAGCTTCTGTATTTTAGTCCCATAATGAATTTTATATTGAAGCTGTGTTTCCTTGTTCTACCACCTTTTCTTTGATGGGTATTTTTCCTCTCTCTCTCTCCATTCCTGCAGTTGTAGGATCCTGTTTTCATTCACTCCCACAGAAACCCTTTTGCAGTTTTAATAAAGGTCTCATGACACTCCATCCTGCTTCCTTTAGGATTAGGATCATGATTAAGACTAGTTTAACATGCAGTCTCTGCATGCTTTGGTAGGTAATTTCTGTAATTTTAGCCTTGCACTGGAGATTTTTAATGCCTGCAGTGCTTTCAGTGAGATTCTGCTCTGGGATGAGGGTCAGAGCCAGCACTGCCTGCATGTGTGACAGTGGTGTGGATCCTCCCTGTGCCTTTGTGGGATGCACTGAGAGCCAGAAGCAGGGCTTAGCTTTAGCTTTAGCTCCAGCCTCCTCTCTAGGGACACTGTGTTCATGACTATATTTGAAGTGACACATTTCAGCTGACCTTTTTTGTCTTGTATTTTAACCCACTACAACACATTACAAATCCTTTTCATTAAAATGCAGAGAACTGAGTGCTTTGTTAGAGAACACGTTAAGCTCATGCCAGTTCTTGCACCCTTTTTCTGGCCTGCACTCATCATCTTCCCCTGTCACGGAGCCCTCTAAGTTGTTTGAGACTGTGATTCTCTCCTGGCACAGGTTGCAAATATAGCCACACTTCTCTTTTTTTCCTGTACTGGGATTAACGTGTGTAATGTGTTTGACAATCGATTTCATTTCTAGCCATTGTGTGTGCAATGATACATGTGTGTTGAGAAATGCACACAGACACACAGAGAAATGAGCAATTGGTCATTCTAGTATTTCACCAGGTATATCAGCCCCATGTGGAGTGGGACTGAGAAATAGCAATTAACATCCTGAATTCCACTGGAATTTGCATTGCTGCTTCACAATTCCTGCCTTTGGACATGTTGCAAGTATCAACCTTGGAGCTAAGTTGTGAGAACCAGCAGGGATGTTTGTAATGAAGTCAAGGTGTAGGTGGTTGGGGAAAGTCTTTTCTTCCCAGCCACGGGTCTACACATCAGTGTTCTTGTGTATCAGCCTGAACACATTCAATTAAAATTGCCATCTAAGCTGCCTGTTCCATCCTCTAAAAAAGAAAACAGGTGGGGGTTTCTTTGTATGTATATAAAAGATGAAATGTTCACTCTGAGATAAGAAACACAATCATTTAATAGCACCAGAGCCTTTTCAGACTTAGTTTCTTTTGCACATAAAAGGGTGAGGACATACTAGAATTTATTAAGTCTATGCTTATCTACTGAATCCTTTTATTTTTTTCCTGAGTTTTTCATGTCCTCTTGATTCCTTTGAGCAGCATTTCACTTGTCAATACCTTTAAAACCTGAGAAGAATCGTCACTTTAGCATGGAAAAAACAGCATCTCCCTTGGTATGAGCCTGGACCTTGGTGCAGCAATATCCTCACTGTGGCCATGCAGGTGCTGCCAGGAGTGGTAGGGGCTGGTCTCCCTGCAGCTGCTGGGCTGGGACACTGCGCTCAGATTTTCCTTTGTGGTATGAAGTTTTGGGAAGTCCTGAATGCTGTTTGTTTTATTCAGTCCTTTGACAGAACAGAGAGGAGATACTGTCCTGGAATATACGAGGTGAAATACCAATACTGCACCATCCTCAGTCAAGATTTTAATTTTAAAAGTACAGACTTCAGGAAGCAGGAAAAAGTGTTTTACAATGAATTCTGGCAGTGTCCTGGAGACCTGTATAATTTTTCTTTCTATGATTTTATCACTCATCTTGGCAGGTTTCATTATGTTTGCTCATCGAGGGACCTTTTGTGCCTTTATTTTCCCTCGTGACAAAAGGAGCACTTTTGCATTCATAATCTCTTTTACAAATAGGTCTCGTCTCAATGCTGCTCAACTCCTTTATCCTTTGTACAGTTTTGTCCCCCTAGCGTTCTGTGGGGCTTTTTCCTCCCTGTTTTGATTAGGGTTGGAATAATCTCAGTGAACAAGAGAGAGAAAGTGAGCCTGGGAGGAAGGAGAGAAGGAGCAGCTGCTGACACCTTGTTGTAATGATATTTCAGCTTTTCAGGGGAGGAACTGGAAAGTTTTTCTGCTTATCAGTTACCTGTAAGTGTAACTTCCACTGTTTGGAAGTTACACTTAGAAACAGCATCTTAAGCAAGTTGCTTCAGCTGAAAATGACTGGGAAAAAATCAAGATAAAAAGCTATTGGTAAGATTTTCTAATCTCTCAGATTTCCCAGAGTACACCAAGCTTTTGTATAGTGTATGTAAAATGAAAAAAAAACACCCTGTAATAGTAGATTTAATTAAATGAGTCTGTGAGGAAAAATTAAAGTGGGCTTTGGAAGAGGTAATTCAAATACCCCGACTATTTTATCTCTAGTCAGATACAATGTTTTTGTTTTTACAAAGAAAAGCACGTCCGTGCTTCTTCTAGTAGGGCTTTTGATTATTTTAATCAATGGTTTCTTTCCAGCCTGCACAATATGTTTACTTCTAAGAAACAGCAATGCTGTGGAAGATCACAATAGAGCTACCTATGTTTTTTCTCATAATTAAAGTTCTATTCCGTTTCCATAATTACCTGATGTGAAACCTGGAAAAATGGTTCCTGATTCATTACATTCAAGCCAGACAGTGAACTAAACAGCTCTTAAGGGATTAAAGAAACATTGTCACCCTTAAAATCACATTTTTAAGTTCCTTTTTGCATATAACTACTCTACTACCAGCCCATTCTAAATTGTTCTTCTATCCAATAACCAACAAGCACTTAAATCACAGTTTGTAATTTCAGCACCAAGAGGTGCTTCAGAAAAGGGGTCCTGTAATAGCAGTGCCAGTTTCCTTTGTAATTAAGTAATTGTGTTTGCAGTGTAATTAAGCAATTGACTTTGCAGCAGGGCATTGCTGAAGCCAGTGGGGTTCTGCCCAGGCTGTGCAGCTGCCTTCTGGCACAGAGCTTATGGCTGTGCTGAGGTTACAGGGGCTGGCAGAGGGATTTGCTATCAGAACAGACTGGAGAGAAGCAAGAACGAGCAAGGAAACTGAGGAATAGCAGGAGGAGTGGAAGAGATTAAAGTAAGGTCAGAGGGTACCTCATCTGACACCAGGTGTGCCTTGAGTGTTACCCTCCATATACAGAGATGATTGTATTAATTATAATTAATTAATTATAGTTACTGCACACTGGGCAAAAGCAGCCTCTGAAGGTGGGTTTGAAGAAGAGCATGCCCAGGAAATGTGGGAGGGTGCCCTGTGCAAAGGGCAGGGTGAGCAGCAGTGCCGGTTGGAGGGTGAGGGGAAGGGCTGGCACAAACAGGAGTCTGTGCCAGTGGTGCAGCACACCTGGTTCTGTGCTGGCCCCTGTGCTGGGGCAGTGGTAGAAAATGAAGATATCAGTGTGTGGTTCTCAGGGGACTTGCAGGACATCTTGCCATAAAGTCCTGGAGCTGCAGGTCTGGCAGTCAAGAGCCGAGTCTGGCTTTGTTTTGGCTCTGCTGCTGCCTTGTGGTGGGGCCATGGTGACTGAAGTGGTTAAAAGCATCCCCATCTGCAAAGGAGCTGGTGTCATTTTGTCAAGGCTGCTGCTGTGTCATCACAACTGGGTGATTGGATATGTCTGATTATATTCCTCTCTGATAGACACCAGCTAATAATAAGGCTATAAATTGTGATTGGATTTTTTCCATTGGTACTCTTGTTGGTCTAATTTCTTGCCAGGTTTTTTTGTTAACTGAATAAAAGTTGAGCACATGGGACATTGTAAGTTGACTGTTGCTCTTCCACAATCCCTTACTGAAATTTTTCATCCACAACTCTTTAGTAAGATACTTTCTTAAGTCACTGTTTTCCCAGAAGTGTAGGTAAGGAGTAAAGCCTAGATGTTCACAAGTACACCAGGAAATACCTATAGGATCCAGCCTGAGACTTCTGAGAGAGATTGTCAGTGTTTAAATGCATCCTTTGGGATGCTTCAGTGCAGGCAGCAGCTTCTGAGGTGAATGCTCTAAATTAGTGGATTTCTGGGAAGCAATTCCTTCTGCAGACTCTGTTTCTGTAGTGATGGTTGAAAGGGGGCATCTGGCCATGCTAACATGTGTACATGCCTCAGTAGCTCACTGAAGGCAGTGAGGTGCACAGGCTCTGACAAAAACTGAGCTTAAGCAACTTCTTCAAAACCATTCATGGGAATGGTTAAAAAAGAAGTGGGAGTTATGAATCTGTAGCCTTTAGGCACAGATCATCTCTCCCATATGTGCTCTCACATTTTGCCTTTGCTTACTGCCTGCTGTAGCTGGATTTTATTGTCCTGAAATTCAAAGGTCACTGTTGTTACTTCCAGCTGCTGTTGGACTGGGAGCATGGATTTTTGAGTTGTGGAGAAGTCAGCCCATCATTGCAGAATGACTTTATCTGAGTACCAGTTGTGCTCCATTGCTTAGTGTGTCTTGAGCTATTCCTTGCTATGTTTTGTGAGCTGGAAATCTTGATTGAGAAGGTTTAAAGAGAAGTTTTTAGGCAGAAGTGTGTGCCAGGATTATGGAGAAAATTGAGAATTTTCATTGTTCTTTTTTTTCCTTCCTTTCATTGTTACACTGTGCGGGTGTAAACATTATACCTTGTTTTACTCGAAATGCAGAATTGTCCTTTGAAATGGTGCTTGGAATGCAAACCAGAAGAATTAATAGATCTAAACTGCTGGTGGCCTCAGATTGGTGGTGGCCTGAATTCTGAGCACAGTTTGAGTCCTAATGTGCAGGATTTCTGTTTATTTAACAGTGGCCTTTGCATTGTGCTTGTACATAACAACTCCTATCCACCCCTCTGAGTTCTGCTTTACAGTTGCTTTCCACAGAGTACTGAGCAAGGAATTTCCATGTGTTTCTGTTTTCTTTATGAGATTAGAGCCCATGATATTCTCAGCATATGGTATGAAATATTTATTATTGTTTCTAAAGGCTGATTTTAGGAGACAGTCTGTGATGTGACTGCATTTAGTAACATAAATGAGAGTCCTTTTCTTTTTGCATATATTTAAGAAGCTATGAGGAGTTAGTCATGGTGAGTTCTAAATACCAGTGAGACGACCACTGTAAAAACATTTCAAAAGGAAGTAGCTTGAAGCTATAGAGTGACACTTAGAAAAGGCCAATTTAAACTAAATAAAAATGTAATCCCTATTATACATAATAAATGAAGAATAAATCTCTAAAATTGTGTATAAGAATTAAAATAAAAACATGTCTGGGATTCAAGTTCCTGCAAAAAGTGTATTCAATGACTATGCAAAATCAGGGAGGAACTTCAGAACTGTGGGGTCACTTCTTTACTTTACATAACCTAACAACAATTTTGAATATTCTTCTCCTTCACTTGGATTTTTTTCATTCATCTCCTATGGTTTTGGTTTGAAAAAGCAGTGTTTTTTTCCAGAGTGTAAAGCAGCTGCCACTGGAAGCTGTCGTGTAACTTATGTTCCAGAAGGAGTGAATGTGTCCCTCTCTGCTCATCAAATATTTTGAGAACAAGGGCTGATGTTTCTGGCTTTCAAGACACATTTTCTCTCCTCCTGAGCCAAATGAAAAATTTCCGTAGCTCAACACATGTGCTGACTTACTCCTCTGTACTGCAATCACTTAAGCACTTTCCCAAACTCCAGAGACCTTGAGAGATCAAAACTGGCTGGATGGAGAGAGTGGAGAGGTTTGAGAGGGGGAAGGAGGACCAGTAGCCTCAAGAGTGATGGTTCAGTGCATGGTTAATGCAGCCAAGGATGACACAAGCCAGTGCACACAACAGTGGATGCAGAAATCTGTCTTTAAAAGCACAATTACTACACCTGGAGCTCCAGCACGTTGTGTAGAGTGCAGTGGTTGTCAGCTAAAACCAAATTAAGAACTGGACCACACTGCAGAGAGGCTGGGCTGACCAAGTCATGTTGTTCTGTTGACTGAAAATCAGCAAGAGGGACCACATGTCCTCTTCCAAACAGACTCTGTTTGCTTTTCTCTATAACCTGGGTCATTGACACTGGGTACATGCTGGAATGTGGATCCTGGGGTGACTTCTAGGCTGGATTTAATATTTTGTGTGGCTGCACAATGTTACCTGTATTGAAAATGTAATCAAGCAATACATTTGAACATTGTTACCAGCACATTTCTCCAGGCAATAGTCAATCAGGAATCAGTTTCAAACGGGAGGAAAGGAGTACTTTATTTTGATGATTTCACATGGCTACTCTTGTTTTGGATTGTAGTTTTTGTTGGTTTTGATTTTTTAACTTAACAGAATGAAGCAATCTTTAGGTATCCAGACATTTTTCATAGTAGTTGCTATTTAGGGGTGAAGCAAGAGAATATTTCCTTCACATTCTGAGGGTTATATTGGTTCAGCTCAGCCTTTGTATTAATTCCAGCTGAGGATCACGAGAATTGTGTGTTGCTCCAGGACTGAACTGTAATTGTGACACGGATCAAATCTCTGCCAGGCTGTTCTTTCCCTCTCCTAAAGCAGATTAGCAGCCTGGCATCTGTTTTCTTTGGGGAAGATGGCAGAGATGCCCAGAGAGCAGAGGAGCTGCCTCGCAGCTGCCCTTTGTGCCTTCAGTGAAGTGCCTGTGCCTGTCATCGTGCCGTGTCCCTGATGGGGGCAGGCAGGGCTGGTGGCTCTGGTGGCTTCTGGCTGCTCCTGGCTTTGGGCTGGAGCTGTTCCTGGTGCTTTGGGTCTTGGGGCAAAGCTCTTCAATCTGCCAGAGCCTTTCCCCTTGAGCTCCTTGTGCCTTTACTCCTGCAGCTGCCAGGTGGGAAAGACCTACATAAAGACAGCTCTGCCTCATTGTCAGAGGAGGTTCTGGAAAGGTTGGGCACTCTGAGAGCAGTTATTTAAAGTTCTGACATCAGAGTCCCTCAGGTCTTAGGTGGCTGTGTAGGAAATTATAGCTGACCTGCATAGGAATTGAGGTGTACTTTCAACCTGAATGACATAAAAATTACTTTGCTTAGACCAAGTGCAATCTTACCTACTATACAGGTAACAGAACTTGGTCTCAGAGATTATTCTGTTTCTTTTAGTTACGGTAGGTTGGAAAGAAAGTCTTCCTGCTGAAAGCATTAAAAACTCATGCAGCAGCCCTTAAGAACCACATTACACTGTACTTCTGTGAGCTTTTCTCCTGCTTGCTCTGTGGGTGGGATTCCTGCAAAGTTCAATCATTGAGTTAGCAAATACTTCAGGTGAATTTGATTTCTCTTCCATCCCTGACTCCTGTTCCTTTATGTCCTGGGCTTGATTGACTCTTTGGTGCATAAGAAAGTAAGAATTCCAATTAAAAGTTTCCCCAGTTTCTTGGTGCATGGATTGTCATCCAGTACAGGCTGGGCTTTTGATGCAGCCTTTTCTTCTGTCACAGCATTCTGCCCTGCCATGTGTTTTCACTGAAGATATAAAATTTCCCCTCAGGATATCATATATTTTTGTTATTTTATTCAATTTGGCCACCACATTTGGTTATGAGGATAGAGAAGCAGATTATTGGGGGGAGGCATTAGTTGTATATGGAAACTTTGTTTCTGTAGGACATTAGTGTAAGAATCCATAATACTGAGAGTTGAAATTATTACAGTCTAGGTACAAGGGGGAGTTAGGTAATAAATTCACTGAATGAGGAAAGCCAGAAGCAAGCAGGAGAATTTTGTGGCCAGGTATAGGAAGGATTGTAGGGAATTCTTTAGCTGTAAGAAAAACAAATCATACAGTGTGATACCGATCAATGAGAGTGCAAGTATAGGCTGCAGTGGCAGAAACTGAGTAAATACTGAAAGTATTTCTAATTTCTGTTCATAAGGAAGAGGAAGAAGTTGCATTTGCACATTTAATGCCATTCCTGCTACTCAACAGTAGCTATTAAAGGTTTGGCTTTTAAAGCAGAAGCCCTGACAAACTCTCATTGAGGGACACAGCCAGTCAGTTTTCTGATCTGTATTTCTTTTTTTTTTTTTTTTTTTTTTTTTTTTTTGCAGAACTTACTTACTGTTTTTTTGTAGATATTGGAACACTGGTGGAAGTTTTAGTAAGTTAGTAATAGCTGTAATTTTAGGTTGGTTTAAAAGGTTAAACAGAACACAGTACAGAGCCTGCTGTAGGAGGTGTGCAGCCCAAACCTGGAGTTCCTGACTGCTACAACAATAACAATTCAGCTCCAAAGCTGTGTGAGATTAACAGGCTGTTGTTAGTTTTGGACAAAACCACAGAGAGCCTGATAATGGAACATAATACATCAAGATTTAAAAAAAAAAAAAAAAAAAAAAAAAATCAGTGTCAACATGTTAGGGAAAACAAGAGTTGTGTCACTTCTCAGTAGTTCTTGAGTGAATCATGACCTTGTTAATAAGATACTGTGAATTTTAATAAGCTACTGTGTGTATTTTGTGATATGTGATTTGACTTAAACATAAAGGTTAGAAAAATGTAGTTTACAGCATAATTAGAGGTTGTACTAAGCAAGTTGAAGAGCAGGTGGTTGAGAGGTGGTAAAAGACATGGGCAGCTGCTATAAAGTGGAAAGGTTATTAGACAGGGGGCTGTGAACAACCTTGCAAGGCTCACATGGTTAAAAAAAAATAAACCTTATTAGAAGGGTATTTGGTATTTGATTTATTGAAGAGAGGATTGAGAGTTGCCTTTTATCAATTTACACCTGTCTCTTTGGTTTCATCACACAGTTGTTTCTTTAGCTTAGCAAGAATCAGCCTGATCCGGGACACTGGGTAAGAGAAACACAGATAAGATACAGCTCTTAACAGTAGTGGCAAATAAAGCGGACTCACTTGTACAGAAATCCTTTCTGGCTGAACTCTTTAAATCAAAATTGGTACCTATCTTAAAGATATGCTGTTGTTTAAATGAGGTGTCAATGTAAAGTCAGCCTTTGCTGTGCAAGCATTTCATGGTCCTGAGGCTTTTAAACATGGGAAGTTCTCTCAGCTGGCACACACAGACAGCACTGATGCTCACAGATTATGGGTGAGCGCATTTGGCTCAGCTGCTGCAAGGCACAGCAAGCTCTAACCCTGGAAGAAACTCCACCTTGGAATCATGGAATACTCCATCCAAATCACTGGGAAGGAATTTTCAGGGCAAAAATTGTATTGTTCAGTTAAGGGAGCTCCACAGGTGGGGCAGAACCACTCTCCTTTCTTCTCCCCAACCATGTGTCGTTATTTGAAGGTCACAGAATCACAGATTTGTCAGGGTTGGAGATCATCCAGTCCAATGCCCCTGCTGAGGCAGGGTCACCTGGAGCAGGTGACAAGGAACATGTCCAGGTGGGTTGGGAGTGTTTCCAGAAAGGGAAACTCCACAACCTCCCTGGGCAGCTGTTCCAGTGCTCTGCCACCCCCAGCATAAAGAAGTTCTGGAAAATGTCTCCAGAGAAAGTCATAGAAACCTTTTATTCTATTCTGTCATCCTCGGAGGTGTGTTTTTCTCAACACATGGAAACCAGGAGCAATCTCTGAGAGGTGCCAGGTCACATGGATGGCAAACATAATTGGGGAGATTTTGCACATTGTAGTAGCTCATCACCTGGTTGGTGATTGATGGCAGAGTTTTCATGGAGTTAATGAGCAGAATGTTAACGAGCAGAAGTTACCAGTATCCATCTATGCAGACTATGTTATATGTACTATCTATATCTAATATATCTGCTTCTTTTCATCTCTGATGTGCACAGAATATGCCCAGAGATAACGAGACTGTGTGGTTCAGGTGGAGGAAGCTGTTTTGGCATGTTTTGCTGCCGAGCCGTTTGAAGTCGTTTGCAGCCTTTCAGGATTGGGAAGCGACAGTCGCGGTTCCAGCAGCCTCTGTTGTCTGAGCAAGCTCTGGCTCCTTCCCTTCTGATCAAAAGCACTTGGTGAAAGGTGCAGCTTGGATCCTTTAAAGCATCTCATTATGGGTTATATTTAGAAGTGTGAAGAATATATTATTAATTACAAGGATGCTCCAAAGCAAAGAAGCTGTTTTATCCATGCCCTTGATGAACAGAAAAGTTCCTGTGCTGAAGGAAGGTTATGCAATTAACAGTATATTCATTAGGAGTTCATCAGATAGCAAACTATGCTTATCTTCAGGATGGTACTGGAATATCTGACAATTTCCTAGTTACTGCCTAAGTGATAAGGCAAGAGACAGTAACTGCCAGTTCCTGATATATAAATTTTTATATATAAAAACAACTTCAAATTTCCTGATTATATAAATTTTACTGCCAGTAAAATTTATATAATACAGTTTACAAATCTGTTATATGCTAGTTTTAAATATAGATAATATTTTACATCTCAGTTTACAGGCCAAGTTCTGTCTTGCTGCCTTGCTGGAAAGAACTGGAGGTGTAAATTGGCCCCACACATTTCTTGGTTGCTAAGTGAGCACAATGTATGGACACTGTGAGGATCATTACAGGTTTTTTGCTCTCTCTTGTTCCCACAAAACTCCTCTTAGCAGGGTAGCTGTCCACTGGGTTTGTCCAGGATCATTCTGGATGTTTGCTCCGACCTGCTCAGCACTCTCAAATCCAGTCTGAGCCCGGGCCTGTGAAAGAGTCACCTTTGCAGGGACATTTCTCCAATTTAAGGGATTTTTGTCACTATTTGCAGCACTTACAAAATGCAATAACTTTTTTGGCTTCAAACTCAGACTGGCATCTGGTAATTGATTTTTGCTAATTGAGTGATATAGCCAGGTAAATTTTTTGTAAACTGTGTTTTAAAACCTAATTTTGAGTTGAGCATTAATTTGCTCCCAAAGAATTGGAGAAGTCAAGTGCCTAAATAGGCCAGAATATGTATGAAATAAGCTGCCATCTGGAATTTGTTTCTGGATTTGCTGTAATAGAAATTGAGCACTCTGGGATGCATATTTTGGGGCTTTCTATAAATTAATATATAGGAAGAAAAATAGATAAATATGTCCTGGTGCTGTGCTTAGCTGCTTGTATAAAAATTTCACCAGGGTGATAATGTCTGGTAGGCTTGGACTAAGATACTGCCTAAGTGGAGAGAATGGAGTGAGATACTGCCAGTGAAGAGAATGAATTATTTTTAAAAACTAATTTTTTAAACAGTTCGAGGTCACAGTGCCAACAATTTGAAGAGAACCTAGAAAACTCTGTCACTTTTATCTATAAACCAAAGCCAGTCAATAACATTTGATTCAATAAAAAGTAAATTTATCCCTTATCTAAAAGTATGTGTGCAGAAATTGTTCCAAGATGCTTTCAAAGTGCTGAGTTACAAACCCATACAGGGAGGGATGATTGATTTATTGTGTGCTGCAATCTGGAGTATTTTATCACTGAATCTTTAGTGAAGAAAGTTGATGTTGTTAAAGCTGCAATGTATTTGGACCCAAAGGCTAGGAATAAAGCAGGAAGCGTTATTGGATCAGTGCAGATCAGGAGACTGTGGTTATTACCTGTGTCTCTGTGGAGATCAGCTCTTTCCACGGTCTCTGCCAACCCAGACCAGGAGGGATGGGCTTTGTGCTTTGTATCAGGGTGGGCTCTGGTGTGTGCCCCTGGGATGCCCAGGTTATGGGAATTCGGTACTGGGAATTAGGCTGACACCTGAATAGGTGACAGAAGACTTGTAACGAGTCCCATCTGGGGAAGGCTGAGGCTGTTCCCCACCTCTGGCACATCACTCCCAAGGGCTCTGTTCAGCAGCTCAGCACATCCATTTGTCACCTCAGCTCAGCACATCCATTTGTCACCTCAGTGGCTGTGTGAGAAAGTTTCAGTGCTCACAAATCTGTTTGCCCACAAGGCTCTGGAATCCCTGCTCTCGGGCAGGGAACAAGTTTTCCTTTCAGGCATTGCATTTCTGGGGTTAATGAGCTGCCTTCCATTCATCCCAGCTTGTGCCACCATCACCTCCGGCTCCCATTCTGCCCTGTCCCTCCCCTTCCTTCCCAGAGCGGGGCTGGGTTTGGGCTCTCTCATTCCCAGCTCCCTGGCTACCGCTCTGGGCTGGTATTCTCCTAAGGCCTGCCTCAATCAGAACTGCCTTAAAAGCATCACACATCACTAATCAAGGGGGAGCACAGTGGATCATGATAGAGTTTTAAAGGTTGTTTGTAGCCAGGTTTAGTTTTTCACAGCAGGCATCCCTGTAAAAAAGCAGAGGTAGAGGATCTGTATTGAGAAACAGAGCTCAGCTCTCAACCATGTCAAAGATTGGAGTTCAATTTGATTTCTGGGCTATGGGAAAGGCAAAATACTTTTTTTTTTACTTTTTTTTTCTTTTTCTCCTTTCTCCTCTGACCTCCCCCAATACTGTTAATACAGAAGGGAAGGAAAGGCTGAACTGCATTGCAACGGGCAATGTGTACATAGATTGACAGGGTAATTATTGATGTAGACAGTGGTGGGATGGGAGGTTTGACAGGACAATGTTGTACATCACCCTCTTTCAAACCAGCTCTAGAAACAATAGAGTTTAAAGACGATGTTAAGTTCAGGGTGGAAAAAAGCAGAGTATTTTTTCTGACCTTCTTAAAGTCATGTCATTGTTGAAATTTTTTTTTAAGCTTTACTTTTGATTGAGCATGAAAATGCCTCTCACAAAAGGGAATATTTAATAGCTTTTCTATTAGAAAACTATCTCTAAAGAAAATTTTGAGTCCTGGGTTTTGCTGGCAGGCCTGGGTGTTTGCTAACTACCAAAGTCAACTGTCAGTTTATTATGAAACTGTTTGAGATCAGCAGTGCACATTGCTGATTTACTCCTGCCAGGAGCAGGTTCTTCTTCAGCTGTTCTGGTTTCTTACTGTGATGTCTGGGATTTTCCCTGTGGTTTTTATTGGTATCTTCTTGCCTCTGTGCCAAGCTAAGGGCATGACCAACTGATCCTTGAGATGAGAGAAAACCACCAGTGAAGAGAAAATAAAAATTTTAAGTAGTCCAAAGTTATTTGAAGAAATCTGATGTAGGAACCCAGGTTTTCAGTAGCCAGAATAATGTCTTAGAGGCACAACTCCTCTTGAAGGCAAGTTCTGCTCTGGTTTAGAGGAGGAGCAGAGAGAAAGGCAAGAGGGTCTGGTGGTCTCACAAGGAGTGACCATGTTAGGGTTTTAAACAGCTCTGCATTTCAAGTCCAGGGTAAATGATGGATTTTCCTTTTCCATCAAGAAGACATGCAAAGGGCCAAAGTTGGTAGAAATAGAGGGGAAAGTTGGCAGATGGCCTCTGACTTGAGTTTATCAAAATCCCCTTTTTGTTCCTCTAAACAATGAGGGCTGTGCTTCACTGTCATTAAGCAGGGCTGTCGCTACAGGGCTGTATTCATTTCTTCTCTGGAATAATCTCAGTGAATGTTTCTCGTGACCATATGGCTGTGGTGTCAGGAAAGATGAGAAACTGGCATTCAGAGGTGGCACGTGGCTCCTGGGCTCTCCCATGGCTGCACAGCGTGCAATAATTGCAATCATGCTTTGCTCAGCTGGAGCTGGACTGCACCAGCCTCATTCTGCTGCTCACATTTCTGCCTTGCCCCGTGGAGTGGAGCTCAGCCCTGCAGCAGGTCACACACAGGTGTGGTGTGATCCATGGTTCTTGTGTGTGTTGTGTTGTCCAGAACCTGTGGAAATTGGTAGCAAGGAATGGAGTTGGAATGCCAGGGTTATCCTGAGTCTCATTCCAGTTTATGAAAGGATTTGTGCATCCCTGAGCAAAGCAGTGCCTCGAGGCATTGAACATCAGAGCCAGCAGGACCCTGCTGGTCATGCAGAGAGGGCTGGGTGCAGAGCAGGGCCAAGGACTGGCCTTGAGGGACTGTGACAATATCTGTGCAACTGTTCCACTTCCCCTTGCAAAGGCAGCTTTTGTCTCAAGGTGCTTGGGCGTAAAAGCTGCTTTAGGGAATGAACTTCTGCAATGAATTCTCATGTGTGCAGTGGCAGGTAAGGAAATGTAGCTTGTTCAGGAGCAGAAAGCCCTCACTGTATCATGTGCATCTCTCTCATGCCTAATAACCTGTCATGGTCTCTTAGAAACTGGATTCTCTGTGCACACCCAGACTTGACAGTGGGGGAATGTCACAGTGTATTCTACAGACACCAGTTAAAAACCACTGTTGTTTTACAAGCACTAGATGGTTAAAAATGGAATTTAATGAGGATCAGCAGCCTATATCCTCACTGCTGTTAAACATCTGATCTTTGTAAATTCTGAAATTTCAGAAGTGTGACCATGAGGAACAGTTTAAAGGCAATTAAAAAGCTTTCTGATTCCTATTGAAAGTAGCACAATTTTCCTGCAGTTTGAGACCAAGGAGGATCATGTAATCACCCAGTTTGGCCTCCTGTTTGCCATGGGCCATTGACCTAGACTTGATTTACCCAAAACAAGCCAAGTGACTTGAATTTAAGGACTTCATTTCTCAGCAGCAGGGCCTGTGGGGCATATCAAGTAGAGAACAGAAGTGCCATCAGAACAGTATGTGGAGAAGCTCTGAGATGAATTAGGTGAGATATGCTCAGATGACTGCAGCAAAAGAGCATTTGCTGTGTTTACAGGAATACAAAATCAGCTGAAGTCCTGCCAGTCAGACTGAGGGAAGGAAATGCTTTTTGTAGCCAAGTTTGATGTTAGTTTTGATTTTTGAAGTGGATGAGTAAGACACAGCAATCAGGAATCGAAGATAAGGTGGTGCACTGGGAGCCCAAGAGCAGCAGTCCTTTCTGTGCAGCTTGCTGTCCTGGGCCGGGACAATATCCAGGATTCCAAGGGTGCCAGGACAGCTCTGAACCTGGTTCTTCCTGACCCATGCAGGTGGCTCACACTGTGAGACATGGAGATCAGCTAAAGCCTGGTGTCATTTGTCTGCAGCCTGCTATAGAGTTCTCTTACCTCCTTGCACCATGCTCAAATAGTTTATATCACCATTGAAACTATTGGCATGATACCAGAGAATCCTTTCCTTACTTGAGATTGTTTGTAGTGTCTGTGCTTTTAGAACACACTTTTCCTATAAAAGTTACCTCCCTGTTATTCTGACAGAGAGTCTCTATTTCAGTAATTAGAATTAATCCTGGGATTTTGAATTCCTGATTATTTCACTCTGAAGTCAGAGGTGGTAATCACCAATGTGCTAATCTGCACAAAAGTGAGGTATCTCTTTTAGACAGGCTGAACCTTTTGTGTGCTAAGCTTATTTTTTCCCTCTAGTTTCAAGATGGAGGAGTTGGAGACTCATCAGAGACTCCTAATACAAGGAGGAGCCATTCTTACAAGCACAATGGAGTGCAGTGCAGTGGAGGGAAATCTGTGCAAATCCTCTACTGTTCCCCTGGGAACTTTTGAACATAAGTCATCATCAAACAAATCACACCACTGAATCTATTTATCAGGTGTATCAATTGTTAATACTGTTCCTGACATTTTACAGTATAGTTCCTTAGTCGCCTTTCCTAATCTGTCTTTTGAGCTGCTTAATTTATGTTGAAAGTTGAAAGGGAGTGCCCATAAGTTAATTATCTTTTTGTGCAGGACAAATAGATTTTTCACTATTTCTGTGCCTTTGCATGCTGCCACAAAGGCTGTGGCACATCAGCCTGCACTTACCCAGGCACAAATGTAGAGTCAGGCAGCATCAGTTGAAGCTCCCAGCCCTGGGAATTGGTGCTGTCAGCCTGCCCCAGTTTGACCAGAACGGAGTTTCCTGTGGGAGCAGATGGATGGGGCTGCTTCTGTCAACAGAGGCGTCATTGCTGGTGGGTTGGTCTCATTCCAACTCTCACTGCTGTAATCTTAATTCACTTAAGCCACTAATCATGACATTGGTTTTGGCCTGGGCTGCTTTCAACTGAAATTGCAGAGTTGCCTGTTTTTTCTCAGAGATCTCAAGTGCATGTGTAATACAGATATGGTGAGCAACCCAAGTACCGCTGCTGGATTGGCTTTTGTAGAAGTCACAAGTTCATGTAAGCCTTGCTGTCCCAGCAGGCTGATGCTTGTGCTGTGCTGCTTTACATGACAGAAGGTTCAGTGCAGCTCTGACCTTGGTGGGAGCAATTCTTTGGTTGGCATTCCCCAGTGTGTTCTGTCTCTGTGTTGCTGATGCCAGATCCGAACTCAAGCACCCAGTGAGGGCTGAGGGTTGGGGGATCCCTGTGTGCCCACAGGCTCTGCGCACCAGGGCCAGAGAAACTCCCAGGACGTGGGAATCACCCACCATGGATGCTGCTGTCCCCACACAAACACTGCTGGTCACAATGCGTCACAAGGGAGGCATCAGGGAGATCAAGTATATCAAATATGACTAACACACCTTAGAAAATCACACCCAGAATCTGATGTGTCTTGAAGAGTTGAGACACATCAAAATAAAGTAAAGTAAACAACAAAAACCTGTCCTGAGCTTCAGAGTGAGCTGTGGTCAATGGGGCAGAGGCCAGTGTTCCTCACAGCCGCCTGCAGCTGGGGAAGGGCCAGGAGGAGGAAAGTACCAGTCAGATACAGCTTCAGCTGTGACAGTATTTTAAGTCAGAAGATGGATTTTAACTGTGTTTCTTATGCACCTTAAATACTTCCAATGGGAAAACTTTGAGTTTTAAGTCAGTAGTAACTGTAGATAGGGATATAAATTCATATACACATACACACACACATATATATATAAAGAACAATATATGCAAACTTGTTTCTGAATTTTTCTGAATCACAAATCTTCAGTGATTGAGAACTCTGAGTTCTGAATTTCCCTAAGCAATCTCTGCCTGTCAGCTCCCCTCCTCTCTGCAGAACAGTTGCTCATTTACCAGTTTGGCTTGTTTTCTCTGGAAATAAACTGGATTCTAGTCCTGTACTAGGGCAGGTATGAACACTTATTTTGTTCTTGGTACATCTCTGAGGCAGTTCTGCCACTTGTGACAAAAGCAGATTTAAGGGCAGTGTTTGAGGAGAGGAGGTCACTGTTAAAAAACATTCCTTTAAAAAGAAAAGCTGACAACTAAACCATTGCTGGAGGAAAGAGGGAGGTAGGAATTTTTAATTCCATAATAAAAGTAGTGGAAATATTTATGGGAACAGTTCATTGACATGGCAGAAAATAATTAAACCATTTTAATATTGAGTTTTCTCTGTTGTAGAAAAAAATGTTTTGGGTTGGAGCTTCTGAAGAACCTGGGAAAACCACAAGGGGCAGTCTGGAGAGGATGGGGAGTTATTTCAGCAGAGATAGAGAAGCTGTTCAGACCTGTAAGATGATGTATTTCCACAAAGGGCGTTCTTTTCAGTCTGCTGATGAAAAGTCTTGTGGGTTTCCCACCAGCAGAAGCTGCTTAATTGCATTTTGTGTATGCTCTTAGAGTACCTGTTTGGTGAGAACCTGACAAATGGTCTTCTGAAAGTAAATCAATTTTGTTTTCTTGGGCTTTCTTGAATATACATGATGTCCGGAGCCTGAAAAGCACAGCAGTGGCACAAGAGGAAGCAAACAGTGGGGCGCCAGTTAGGCTCTGTGGTGCTCTGAAAGACTTTGTAGCCTCCTGTAAAGAGAAAGAAGAATGTGCCATTGGCAGTAGTGAGTAAATGGAACCTTCTTGTCTTCTTTGCTCTTGTCTCCTTATAAATAAACCATTGTTGTCCATCCTTGGCATTTGCAGTTCATTGTGATAAATTGGTCTTGATGTGTCTGACATTTCAACCAAGTTGTTTAATGGTGCTTTTCTGAAAAGGCAGATCTTGCTATAACTTGTTTTGGTCCAGAATGCATCCAGGGTAAGAGCACTCACCATCACACACAGCCTAACCCTTTCCTTTCTGCCTGCACAAAGAGGGAAGGAGGGAGTAAAACATTTTGGTCACGTCAGCCCAAGGGGCCTGGGTTTGTGTAAGCGTGCACAGAAACAGAAATGTTAAGTCTGGACTGCAGTTGCTGAAAGCCTCTTTAATAGCGTGGACAACAACATGGACCCCACTTGCATCTGCAGCCTCTTGGGGGAGAAGGGAGGAAAACACCCATCTTGCTGGAAATGCAGGTGTGTTTTCATCAAAGGTTGGCTTTGAGTTTTGTGCAAGATCCCCTCTCTGTTAGCTGCCAGTGCTTACAGGTCGTTGCCTTCCACACAACGATTGCTTGGGTGCAGAAGCCACTGGAACACAGATTTTATGAACTGTGACCAACAGCAGCTTCTATTGCTGCATCCCTGAAAGTTCAAGCTTTGATTTACATATTTTAAATGTCTGTAATTATTCTGTCAGGGAGATGACTAACACAAAGGTTGCTTTCCATAAATAGGAGCCTTCTGTTCATACCTTTCCAAACCTTTCAGCTTCCCAAAACTATTAAGCCTCTGCCCACAGCAGCCAAGCAAAAGTAATTCCCATAATTTAAACTGTGACCAGTAAATAACCTTTTTGCTGGTTAATGATCCCACTGTGTGATGATTCCATTTTATGATTATGTTTTACCTTCTTCAAAATCAGGTGTGTGAAACATGTTCTTACCTGTCTTGACACACTTGGTTCTCAGTGGAGATTTACAGTGAGGATGGAAGACCTGGTCCTACTTGGCATCAAAACAAATTCTCCTTTCCATCACCATTGCCAGAGCAAGAAGAACTAGAACAATTTTTGGGGGATATGAACCAATAACCTGATTAACAAATGTCTCTGTGACATTTTGGTATCCCAGTTTTCCCAGTATGCCAGTGCAATCCAAACCTCAATTGTGCAGTACAAAATCTGCAGCTTAGAGGGGACACAGGGCCTGGCCTGAGTTGGCAAATACACTGATCATGGTGAGGTCTTGTGGGGAAGCCTTTCCCATGTTTTTTATTACTAATTTGCTGGAAAAATAATCCCAAAGCCTAAGTAAAGATCCTTTTTTTCCTCTCCCCTGTAATCATGCAACATTGATAAATGTTATTTAGGTATGCAGCTAGCAAATTTCAACAGAAATGCTGTCATGCCTCAGGGTTATAAAACTCCATTACATCTGTTATTAACTGTCTGTCTGTGGCAGGACCTAATTTTTCTTGATGTATTGGTTGCCCACAGCTTCTCAAAACTGCTTCTTCTAACACTTGAAGGCACTAAGGCAGAAATGCAGGGATTAAATGGCACTGCTCTCCAAGTGGCTGATTGATGCTCTGGGGCTGTAGGATGCCCTTTCACAGCCTCCTTGTGTAGGTGGAAAGGGAAGGATAATTTTCATCCTCTCAGCACTTGGGAAGCTGGGTGACTTTGTGTAAATACCTTTACCAGGGCAGGGTAATGTGAAGGTTTTAATTTAGAATCTAGGTTCCCACCTGCTCAGTAGACCTGCAGCCATACACAGCATTATTATCATTAATACCAATGGAAGAAATATTTGAATACACGTAATTTTTTTGAAGAGAGAAATCAAGTCTGTTTAATAAGCAAATCCTGCCAAACTGGATGATGATTCCAGAATGCTAAACAATTGTTTAAATTGTGGAACATTTTGCATTTCAGCAGCCTTGTCACAATAAATGTAGATCTGTTGCTCTTTACAGTAGTATGAAGGAAAAAAATTAGGAATTTTAGCAATGCAAACTAGTTATGAGAGAATGAGCTTCACAGCTTACTTGGTTCCAGATAAATCTGGCAGATTCTTTTTCATAGTTGTCTTCTTGCCTGTACTGGGGTTTTTGCTTCTGCAGGTCCTCCTATGTCTCCATGTCTGACATCACGGTTGCCTCATTTTATACAGTTACAGCTCAATTTGTTAAATACCTGTGAGTTCCTGCTTGTCCTTGCTGCTTTTTCCTCAGCTTTGCTGACCACAATCTGCCCAGATCATTATGTTTAGAAATTGCCTTGGCAAACCTAGCCATACACCGTTGTACTACAGCCTTTCCCGGCTTGGCTGGAGGTGCTTCGTGCAGAGCTGCTGTGCCGTGTGGAGGGCAGTGACGGAGCAGCTCCAGCTCAGCGTGTTGGGCAGGGAGGCAGAGCCTGGTGCTGCACTGAGCATCCCTCCCTATAACAGCCAGGCCCAGGTTCCCAGCTGCAATCCCTGTTGGTCTGTGGGAACAACTCTCTCAGTTTGTTTTGGCTGAGAGGGGCAGGAGGGGCCTCGTTCCCAGGGCAGCCTGGTTGAGGAGGCAGCAGGTTGATTTGGGATTTAATTCCAATATGTCTCAGGATCGAGCCATTCAAAGTCAAAGTAACTTTAACAGCATAAACAATGTTGGAAATGTTTAGAATTATGTTTAACTTCTGTTTTTTTCTTTGGTTTTTTTCTTCCAGCCAAACAAGTGTGTCCATCTGAAAAAATTAGCTGTGGGGACTTAAGCAACAAGTGCATCCCATTGTCCTGGAGATGTGATGGGCAGAAGGACTGTGAAAGTGGAATTGATGAGGCTGGTTGCACTCCTGGTGAGTTAATACACATGCAACATCTCCATGTAGGACTATAAAGGTCCTGGAGTGACTGTTACAAATGGCATGGCATGGGATGGCTTTTCCTGCCAACAAACTCACTCTGCTTTGCAGTGCTAAGTGGTGATTTCTAGAACCGGGGAGGAAAGAAGGATTCTCCAGTTGGGGCTGGCTGGGGAATGCATGAACTCTGTGAAGAATTAAGAATTATTATTAGGTTTAACACCCAGGTGATATGGAAAGGACTTAAATAAGGTTCAAACCTTCCTCTGTGATAGCTCAGCAGGTTCCTGCTGTGTCCTGAGCAGAGTGGACACAGACTCAGGCTGGCTTCTGCTGGGGTAGAATAGATAGGCCTGGACATTGATGGCTTGTTGGTTTCACTGCACAGAGAGAGAATGATGTACTCTGTACCCATAACTGTTTTAAATTCAGTCCCTAAATGGCTGTTGCCTTTTATTAGGCCTTTCTGTGCTGAATGAAAGAGCCCTTTAACAGTGTTTTCAGTCTGTGAAAACTCCTGCACTGTGTGGTCAAACTATTTCTCAGGCTGCCTTTTTGGTAGACCAAATATATTGGTTCTTTATGCTTCTTGATGTCAAATATTCTCTTTTGAATGAATGCTTGACTCGTTCTTGTGGCTCCCTTTGGTATATTCCAGTTGGTTTTCCAACTTTCTTTTTACACAAACCACCAGAATTTAGGAAGTATCACTCTTGCCAGTCTGTGCAGAAGAAAAATCATCTTTCTGATTTCTAAAACTGTTCTTATTAAACTCTTTGTGTGCAAATGATCCCAGGCTTTTAAGAAGCTCTCTAAGTTCTGTGTATTCACCCATCCCTCAATATTTCTAGTGTTGCATGTGGTATCAGCAATGTCACTTTTACTTCCAGGTTACTGGTGAAAGAGTTGAATGGTTACATTCAAGCACAAATTAAAGTTTCTTCATTTGAAAGCTGGATTTTGGGCTCTAATTCCTGCCCAGTTCATAATCCACATTATGTCTTTCCTTTGAAGATGTATAATGAAATATGTTTTACATTAACATTTTGTGGCTCTGAGTGGAGTGCTGTGGACAAATTTATTTCTTTGCAGTCAGCTTTATCAAACAAAATATTATCAAAGCTTTTACTTTGTGAGCAACTTGTTCCACTATTTAGCTCTCTTTGTAGAAGTATTCTTTCTTAGTCCTTTTTTTCTTTTTCCTTTTACTTGTTTTTCCATGTGAAACTCTTAAGTGTTTTCTCTTTAGTGTGTACATTTTTTTCTTTGAATGGGAGGCTTGAATTAGAGACAAATTCAGAAGATAATTGTAACTGCTATTTTCCTGATATGAGTTTGTGAAATGAGAACAATTTTTCACTGGTGGCTGCCTCCCTTGATTTAATGCTGCTGCTCACACCAGTGGGAATGGTCTCACAGAATCTTTTAGTTACAATAAAAATCTACTTGAAATTGCTTTTTTTTTTTTTTTCAAAGTCTTAGGTAACCCCAAAATGCATGTAAATATGTTCTGAATGCCACATAATTTCAGCATAATGGTGCTATTAATGGATTTGGAAATAGCTGAGTGTTTCTGCTCTGGATGTTTCAGCACCTTTACTCATAGTTAGCTTCCAGTTTTAGTGCATGTGCAGCTTCTTAAAAACCTTAAAAAAATTTAATCCAAGGACAAATTACCATATTTTGATGCTTGCTGGGTAACTGGTGAGGAATGAATTAGTGGCTTTCAACCAATTTTTAATGACTAAGCATTGTCCCCACACACTGGAAATCTCTGCTGAGTCTGGCTGTAGGATGGGCATGAGGACAGGGAGAAGGCATTGACAGGTAAACCTGGAGCATCCTGGGTGGGTGCAAACATCAGAACCTTTCAGTCCTAAGATCTCAACTCAGCATCTTTCAGAGGTCAAAACTCGCTTTGAGAGGGAAACAGGAGGCACTGCTGAATGGCTGTGGTGGGAGCACTTTCAGGGAGGTTCCCTGTCAAATGAAGGTCTTTTCCTCATGGATGAGAACAATTGTGTGAGCTGTTTCACCAGGGAGCTTGCGGAGGATTGATAGCTATCCTCTCCCTTATCCAAATCTGATAAACCTCACTAAGCCTATCCACTGATACTCTGTTAACATTCCCATTTCTTCTCTGGTTAGAATCCTCCTTTCTCTGTTTTCTCTTATCTCAGCAGCACACAGTATCCTGGCCACTTCAGACCCCTTCTTCTCTTTGTTTTGTTAATTTAATCTCTGCACTCAGGTTTTTATTCTCATTTTATAAGAAGCTTCAGCACTGCCTGTCAGCAGCACCCCCTTGGGGGGGTGCACAGGGCTGCACTCCTCCCAGGGCTGACCAGCCTGTCTATAAATAACACATCTTGCTGGATAAATGTTTGGAAGGGGATTTATTTGTGCTCAGAATAATTTCTGTGGTGAGAGCCTGCATGTGCAATAAACAAGCGGATGATGACTTGAAGATGGTGTGAGTGAGGGCATCCAGAAGAAAAACCCCTAAGCTCTTTCTAAATCCATGTTAATAAAGCTACTACTGCAACCTCATGTGACACTTCAAAAATATTTTAACTGTGTATACTCTTGCTTTTTGATAGGAATAATTGGCTCTTGGATTTATAATTCTTCAAGAGGATTTAATATGGAGTTTATGAACCTTATTTATGCCTGCATTTCTGCATTGGTAGTTTGTACCAGTAACAAGATTGTGCTGGTATCCAGGAGCAGAGCTTGGTTGTGCTGAGGCTGTGCAAGAGCCTGTCCCTGTGTCAGAATGTTCACAGCCCAAGCTAAGGGAGGATCTCCTGCAGGAGAGGACAGTAAAGATTATGGTGTACAATCATCCAAAACTGCAGGAACAGTGTAGGTGTGTTATGGTTCTTCCTCCTCCAGCACTTTCCTTCCCAGCTACTGCTCTGAACCTTGTCATTCTTGCTGGATTTTTCCTCTCAGAATGATATCACTGCTTCTTGAATCCATGTGAAATGTATCCAGTGCAGACACTGGGGGCACAAAGCAGCTCTTCAGAGACTTGGGCACAAAAGCAGAGAATCTGAACAAGGAGACAATGTGATTTTTACCCTGTGGAAGAACTTTTCAAGGAAGCAATGGAAACTGAAATTCTTTCACCTGCAATGGATAAAGCATCAAGTGATCAGGGATCCAGATTTGTGTCTGCACAGGCTGTGGTTGCACCAGGGGTTAGTTGCAGGTATTAATCCTTGCAAATAGGTGCCTGTCTGCCTAAATAATTGACTTCCAACAGACAGGCTTTAAGAACACTTCTGACTTCCAGTGCACAATTTTTGAAAATGCAAATATCTGCCTTTTTAAAATAAGACTATATAAAAAGAAAAACCTTATTTTTCAGTTTTTGGAGCAGAAGTAATTTGAGTCTTCACAGTATCAGGTGTGTTTTAGTCATAGGTCAGGTTAGTAGCCTTGAATTTGCTGGCTTGGAGGTGCTGGCAGCCTCCTTATTTCCCTGGTGAAGCTTTTCTGCTCCCAATGCACCCAGCCTTTGTCACAATGGATTGGAGAAGCTTAGTTTAGGGAGACTAAAAGAGAAATTAAATAGGAGAGGCTGTAATTAAAGCAACACAACTCAGGGTCCATCTCGACTTGGCTAACTACTGCAGAACTTGTTAAATCTCTGCTGAGGGAGACAGTAAGCAGTAAGCAGTGTTTTGTCAGCTGCTCAGGAATGCAGAGAGCCCTTGAGAGAGGCTTTGGAAGAGAGGAGCTGCCATCCTGTACCAGCTGAAACAGCACTGAACCCCTTTAGTGCACACAGGTCCCTCCTGAGAGGACTCTGGGATGCTCTCAGGGAACGAGGCTCTGGCCCCATCTCTTCTGGCTGAAGCACTGCCTGCACTCCATATGGAAATTGTGTCTTGCAGGTGAGGAGTTGGAAGTGCACCAGTTTCCCAACAGTCAGATGCAGTGAAATGATGAATTCATTATTATATTGATAGTAGAATAAGCTATTTATCCATGGTTTATCCTTCTAAACTATAGCACAGAGACAGTGATCATGGGAAACTTTTGCAGGCAATGGGCACACTCACACTAACCTTGTGCAGTTGGCTGAGGTGAGAGCCAGGAATTCCTGCAGGAGCCTCATGCCAGTGACAACCTTGTCACCCAGAGCATCTTCTTTTGGACCCTGGTCTTCAGGCTTTTCATCGCTGACCATGTATCTCAGAATTAATTCTAGATTTTCAGCCTTAGGATATGATGATGTGCCAGATTAAAAGTGAACAGACTGGATAAAGGTTTTTTAAATTCTTAAGGGAAACCACAGTAAGCATGGGTGTGCTCAGCTGGAACCCTGTGTCCTTGCCATGGCAGCTCACTGGCTTTCCCATGTAAATAGATCATTTACAGGGTCCTCAGGTGGTGAACTTCCCACTTCTCCTGGCACAGCTCCAGGCTCATGTGTTACTCTCCAAAAAAGCAGCAGCCCCTCCAAGTGAGGGGTCCTTTTCTTGGAAGGGCCAAGTGCAGAAAACTTTGAGTCAGCTCTTGGCAGTGCCCTGGTTAACAGCCCTCAGGTCAGCTGAGAACCACTGGCTGAAGGCAGAATTTAAAGCAGGCTAAAGCTCCTCATCCCTCCAGCCAATCCACCTGGTGATGAACCAGGAAAAACTGCAAAGCTGATTTAAAGTCACCTTCCCCCACTCTGCTCCTGCACCTGTGCTCACATGAAGTGACCTTTCTATTGACAGTTAAATTGTTTTATCATCTTTTATCCTTGTCCTGTAACTATAAAGAGCATCATGTTGTCCCAGCAGTTTTTTGTGCAGTAGAAGGTATCTGGATTTTGCATGAGCCAAAGGTACCTGTATTTCGAATGAGCCACACTTCCAGTGCTCCCTACTGGGATTTGACCACACTGATCCAGTCCATTCCAGATCTCCACTGATCCTACTGAGACCTTCTAACTTGGTGATAATGTAGCACTGATTTTATCTTTCATTGCAGTTTGATTAATGTGTGCTTTTGTCAAAGTTAGTTCTGTTCACTGCCTGTTAATGAATTAACATTCATTATGTGCTGTCCCTCAGTCACCTCAGAGGGACATCAAACCCAAAGGATCAGATTTGGCCATGCATTCTCTCTGAGAAACCCACCAATTTTAACAGGGTTAAAGCCCATAGCATCATAGTGATGCCTTGTAAAAGAAATATTTATCTACTATCATTATTCATTATTTTAGTATGTGATGAAAAGCAACATGACTGGTCTGAAATTCCTGACATTTTATAGAGGGTAGCTGTAGTTTCAGTGCACTTGCCATGGTGGAAGAATTTACAATTATTTCCAAGAAGCAAAAAAAGAATTGCTAGATTTAACCAATGCAAGTCCTTCATAAATAAGATAAGGTAGCACAGCAATGATATCCTCTGGGCTTTACATGATGTTTAATTACTGGACAGCTGGAGGGATTAATGCTTGTGCATTATGCCGTGGCTCTCAGAAATTAAACATGTACAGCTGCCACTTTATCACTGCTTAAAGTATTAGAGCTCCTTCAAAAGCAGTAGTAATTTGCAGGAAAATCCCCATTGTTATTTAGGAAAAATCTCAGCCCATAATCATATTTGTCTTGAGTTCCTTCAGAACAAAATGGCAAGAAGGAGAAGAGATTGGGAGTTACTTTTAATTGCGTGCTGACAGAAAAAGTGAAGGTAGCTGCATATTTAATATATTGGATGCTCGTTGTAATTAAACATAATTAAACAGTGTGTGAACTTAGGTTAGAGGTAAGACAGTCATGGTGTAAATCCAGAATTAAACCCTAAATCCATGGCCCGAGCTGTGCCAGGGCTCTACCTGCACAGGATGAGGGCACAGTGGCTTTGCCTTCCCTGCTGCTGCCTCTTGAGCTGAGGTTTCCAGAGGAACACGTGTGGCACATCTGCAAATGGAGCTTCCAGCACCGAGTGGGGCTTTGGGGGTGGCCCTGTGCTGATCCTCCTCACACAGAAATTGTCCCTATCAGTGTTCCATGAATAATTCATTCTCCAAAGCAGAGTGGATGGAAACACAATCTGAAAACAAGGCAGTGCAGCAGTGGTACTCCTGCAGCGTTGCTGTGAAGGAGCGAGAGGGGAAAGGGGGGATGCAAAGAACAGCACAAGCACACTCACACCCCCGACACAGCACATCCTTCCACACCCCAAAGGATCATTGTTCACAGGGGGCTGGGAGAGGGCTGTGAAACAGCTGCTTTATACAAAGATTTGTGCGTAATTAAAACTAAAGCTTAATAGTGCTGGACTGCAGGATACCTGTGCACACCCACACAAGCTTTGTCCTGGTGCTCTTTCTGCGCTTTACTGGGGGCATTGGTTCTGATTCTTCTTTCCAATCTCACATCCTACTGGCAGAGGAGCAAGAATTGGCCTGTAATTATGTTTATCTTTTGGGTAGTCTGTCTTTCGACAGTTAGAGCTCCTAGAGTTGAAACAGTTGAGGAATTACATCTCTTATTGCCAGATACAATTGTATTTCATGTCCCTGAAGTGCTTTCTTCATAAGAATGCAGCTATAATTTTGAGCCTATTCATCCAAAAAGCAAGAATCTGTTTAGTTTTATTCAGGGAAATCTTGCCAATGATGATGCTATGATGGCAGATATGTGGGTAGGAGTTGCATCCTGCAGTGGCCACCAGTACATATGTGTTACACTAATTAACAGTTCTGCTTCCTGAGCATATGATCTGAAGGCTAAATCAAAATCAGTAGCCTGAACTCAGCACAGTCCTACGCAGGAGAGGACCATGTCATGTTTGATGCAAGAGGGAAAAAAAAAGTTGGTTTATGAGTCACATTAACAGATAAAACTAATCTGGAAGTCTAATCTTAGTGGCTGAAATATTCTTTTTGTAGAGGATGATACAAGGGTTGGATTAACTTTGCTTTTACATTGCAAAGAAATTTGTTCATTAGATAAAATGTAATGAGAAAGGTTTAGGTCACAATAAACACCACTTCATTACCCTTCTTTGTACCAATAACTTTAAAATAATTGTTCATGTTGAGCATGTGAGTCTTCATCTGAGCCCAAATCCAGGAAAGTGCTGATTTCAATTCCCAAATCATAGAAACTGCAAGGCAAATCCTACTGCCATGGAAATCTCATTGCTGTTAATGTGAGCTCAGTCAGCACACGACCCTTACAGGTTTAATTGCAGTGAGTGTCACTCAGTGATTAAATTTTCCATTTGAGTAAAAAATCTAATCCTGTTTTTTGAGAAATGATTGCCATTCTTTGCTGGAATTGTGGGCACATAGGTACATTGCCTACATCACATAATAGCTCTGCCCCCTAATTATCACATAACTGGAAACAGTCAGGGGCTGGTTGTTTCCTGAGCAGTCTGTCAGTCTGTCTCCCTCCCAAAATCACCACAGGGGTCTTGTGTTTATGCACTTGGTCATTATAAGATGTGCTTACATTCATAACCTTGGATGGGGCTACACCAAATTCTGCCAATTGCTTTGTTGCATCCTCAGTGCTTCTGTGTTCAGGTACTTCTCCCTTCAGATCAGTTGTCTTGCAAACAATTTTATTTCAAAAGCATCTTTTAATTGTTAATGAACCTACATTCAAGCTCACTTTGGATCACTGTGTGACAAGGCTGGGTAAACTGGGGAGTTGAGAAGCAAAGCCCTGAGCCTTGCCTGCTTTGTCTGTGCTCCAGAAGAGTTAACAGTGCATGTTCCAAATGCAGTGGATGTTTAACAGTGAAGCAAACTGCAGTAAGCAATATCTCCTCTTACAGACAGTTCCCATCAAGCAAAGTAAATTAGTGGAAATGGAAGTTTTATGGGGCACTGACCTCACTGCTTGCAATGTGAGCTCTGCTTTGTCCCTCACTGCTCAGGTGAGTTCAAACCCGTGAGTCAGCAACCTCCAGGACTCCCTGCTTAGTTATGGCAGCAACTTCTAAATGACTTGACTGACTCTGGGGAAATGGCTCAGCTTTCCCACTGGTTAAACTGGAATCCCTGTGCTTAGAATGGGTAAGGGTAAGGAAAGTGGCAGGCCAGTGACATGGCTGTGGAGCCATGGGCTGGGGTGCCTTCCTTTTCCCCATTTCCTAAGAATAAACCCAGTTGTGCTGTCATTTGCCAACGTGATTGGAGTGTGCTTTTAGGATTCTGATGAAGTCTCTCCTGAGCTGGACATAAAGAAAAGAGTGGGGAAAACAGGCAGGTCATGTCTCTGTGTCAGCAGATGAGCAGGGAGTGGGAATCTGCCCAGTGGGTGGAAGGTGACATCCATGGCAAAGTGTCTGTGATTTAAACTGCACAATGGCAAAATTAAATTGTGGCTGTGCAGAAAAGGCCATGCACAGAAATCCTGTGCAGAAATTTCATAACCACAGGGAGTCCTGCTGAATCCAAGAGGTCTGTGTGTGCTGTCATGTGGGATTTGTATGTACTGTCCCAGGATAAAGCCCTGCTCAGGAATGTCCTGTTCTGCTTGCTGAACCTTCATATATTCCTCAGAAATACAGAATTTTGTGTGATAATATTAGAGCAGATGTTAGTTTAATGGCTATTACCAGATGTTTCTGAGGGATTTGCCAAATTGGTATAATTTGTAAAATTGCCATTTTAATAAGCAAGTCATGTCTAAGGGAATAGGCGTGAGCTTGTCCTGTACAGGCTCCAATTTTCAAAGTCAGGAAAGAAATTCACCAGACACTTCACAGCACATTTGTTTTCCAGTTAAATTTTGGCTAGTACTGAACATCTCCAATCTGATTCAGCTGATTATATTCCAGTCAGAATATAAAAGAGTAATAATAATGTCTTTATTCTCATGAATCCCTGTGGGGTGTCTTGGACGGTCACAAAAGCAGGACAGTATTAACCTTTGGTATTCTGAACATCCATTTTTGTCTTTTGTGGTGCTTTATTTTACCCTTAAACCCTCTACACTGGATTCACTTGTTCTTATTTTGAGGTAATTTTCAGTCATTTAGCCAGAACATCTGATAAAATTCATAACCCTTTCCTGGTTTGAAGGAGAATTGAGGAGACCGCAGGTAGGAGTTGCAGTCTTATTGCACATACATAAAATTAATGACAGAGTGCAGAGTGTGCATAACTTTGTATATAAACTGCTTCTCTCTGTAAATTGGGGGTCATAATTAATTCTATTTCCAGATAATTAAACCACTTGGAATGAATATATGTATCTCAGGAAATACATTCTAAATCACCAAATACATTTTTGAGCCAACTATTATTTGTCAGCAGGGGCTTTGGCATCTGGTTGCTGGGTTATAATTAACTAATACTATGCAAATAGTGCTGCACAGAATGGGGAAATGACTGATTTGTGTTTGAGGGCAGCGTGTGACAAAGGCAGCCAGCACATGCAAATATTAATTTGCAGGAGTGCGTGAGATGGCTCCTTAGCTCCATTAGTGCCTTGAACAATATCAGGAATTACTATTCCTGCTGCAGCCTCCATCTAGATGGGCTTTTCGGTATCAATCACCATGGCAACAACCACTGGTGGGAGTGAGGCTGCAATTCCGCTGCATTATTCCCTCCATGGGAGGCCTGTCATTTTTTCAGAGCAATGAGCTTCAAGGTCATCTTCATTTACCTCCATCTCTTTTGCTGTCCTTCCTGGAGGGCAGCTTTCCATGGCAAACTTGTCCTTCCAGGCACGAATCTGTGCTTTAAAGACTGGCATTTGACAGAAGATCTGTATGAAATATTCAGGTATTTGGTAAGCAATTGACTGCAGGCAAAATAAATAATTTAGACAGAATTAAACCTGAAAATAAATACTAGTTAAGCAAAACTAACATGCTGACAGTGCTGGTAACTGGGAGTTCCAACATAATCTACCTTGTCTGCACTCTGTGACCTCCTTATCCATGGCCCAGTTTAGAGATTGGTTCCTGTGGGCTGGGGGAGCTGGGCTTGCACTTGGGACACAAAACCTGGGCAGATGGAGCTCAGGAATTCCATCCTTCAGCCCTGCAGAACTCAAGTCCTAAATCTCAGAGCTTGGGAGAGTTTCTCAAGTCCAGCAGCCTCCTCTGGCAGTGTTGAAGCAGCCATGAATCAGCAGCAGATCTCTCCCCCTTGATGCAAATGTTGGTATGCACAAATCATCCTTTGCCTGCTTTAGAAGATCCAGTATCAGATTTAAACAAACATAAATTTTCAGACATATTTTTAAAGTTGCTTTGGGGACAGTGTCAGAAAAATACACTGTAATAATTAATCTTATCTTGTCTTCAGCATCAGTGGATAATTGCTGCTATCCACTTTACCACAAATTTTACCAAATTATTATCATTATTTAAGCCATTCATGTAATTTCAAGTGGAAATGGCTCTTTTGGAGGAGAAATGAATTAAATACCTGAGTCTTACTGAAAAGCTATAAAATCTTTAATTAGAGATTAGCATTGACAGCAGTTATAGTCTATTGTACATAATTCCCAGCTCTTGGTAATGATGGACATACCATTTATTTCATTTTTTCAATTTTATCTAGATTGAGGATTCATACTTGATAGAGTTATCCATTATAGAAATTATATGTACAAATATATATTTTTTTGAAATGACAATTTTTTTAATGAGCACTCTGTATTTTGAGAGAATTCTACATCTTGAGAGCATTCTGCTTTTTTCTAAAAGCACTTAAAAAGCATGTGGCAGAATTATCTGAATTTTTTGGTGCCATGCCTGAGCTAAGAGTGTTCCTGCTGCACCAGACTCTCACTAAAGCCTCTGGCTAAATCCTGGCTCTGGGCAAAAGAGAACCAGCCAGCACTGAAACACTAACTCCACTACTGCAATCTCTCTGATCTTTTGTTATTTTATTATTTTTAACTTCCTCTATCCCAAGGCTGCTTCTGCTCTGCTCTCCTCAAGAGAAGTGACAAGAGTGCAGCTGCAGGCTGTGAGGCAAAATCTGTGACAGTTGTGCTCTACAGACTGGCACATAGCACAGGGCCAAAATTAATGCAGAATACCTCTGCATAAAATCACCTCTACATAATCATTTCTGTGTGATCCTTTACTTCCTGAAACTGTGAAGAACCTTTAACATTACAGTGCTCTACACTAAACTGCTGTTATAGTTATGCTTTGAAGACTGATGGTTAAACACATCTTTACAAACATTTCCAAGATTTCTATTGGGATCACTCATGTTTGAAGTAGGTTTTGCACCTTAGAGTACAACATTTATTAATTTTTTCTGTGCTAAAGAAAGCAAATTATTATTCGATTCCTTGGTCTTAAGTGAATCAGCCTACAATAGGATAGGCAGCAAATTTGGAGAATGCAAACAAATTGCTCAAGTCAAAAAATACCCCAGTGATCATTTAATTACTGCTGGCACGTTTTCTACTGAAATGCTCTGGAGGCAATGAAATACTGTAGTGATGGGAGTGCGAGGTACCCTGACAGATTGATGGAAGGGGATGTGAAGGAAGCTGTCCCTGGGGCTTTGCTGCCCATGCCCGTCTCTGCAGGTGCTGGGTAAGATAATTGTGGGGCTGTTTGTGGGCTCTCAGTGCCAGTGGTGCCGCAGGACGGGGCAGCAGTGACGCCTCTGCCCGCGCACAGCTCAGCTGCAGCCCCAGCCTGACCCTGCCGTGCCCTGAGGATCTCAGCTGCCAGCCAGGGAGGATGAGGGAAGGGTCGGGGGTCTTGGGACGCTCGCTGCCCCGCCATGGCAGCAGCAGGGCACGGCAGGGGTGGATGGAGCGCTCTGCTGGTGTGACCCAAAGGAACTGCTTGGTCCCGAGAGGGGAGTTACCAACAGCCAACCTGCTCTGCTTGTTCCTGGAGAGAGAGCTTGTAGTCTCTGGTGCTGGCATCACACTGAACTTAATTTTTAAAAAGAAATGAAATAATCATGACCATGCAATTTTCTAGCTAGCAATTCTTAGGCTTCACTGAGAAAGTCCTCATGAGAGGTTACAAAAGCTGAACTGCTTCTGCTTCCTGGCTGTGATGTGATTTTATATCTGTGCTGGGATTTCTGGGTGCAAAGGAGGAGCTTTTGTGCAAACTTCCATTGTCTGTATCCCACTCCTATGTTTATCAGTCGCTAATTTGCCAATGCAGCAGATTCCTGAAGGGAAGCATGTACAAACAGGAGGAGGGGTGGAGGTGGGACCAGGAAAACAACGAGGGGAAAAAGAGGGGCTCATTACAGTTGGTGGAAAGGAAATTTATGCACATTTGGAATGTGCAAATCATTACAATCTTGCCCAAACATTAAGGATCAAAGAACTATGCAGGATTTTGCTCTCTGATCTGTTTCTGAGATTCATCAAAATAATGCCAGAAAAGCAATTTCTTCTTCTCAGCCTTTATCTGTTACAGAAGCTGTACATAGCCATAGAAATATTCCTGTTTTCCCACTACCATTTTAAAATGGATTGGTAAGATTCTAACTGTTACCTTGAATTTCCACTTTATGGAGGAATATTCCAAATGCAGTTCCATGTAATGGCTCCTCTGAAGACGGTGTGAAGTTATATAGCTGTGTACTCATCAGCAGGGCTAATAGATGATTTCTAGTCATGGGTAAGGATAGAGAAATCTGCTGACTGGAGATAAAGAGCACAATTTGGGTAATATTTAGAGCATTTTAATGGTCTCAAGTTTGCCATGAAAAAGAGGAAGCTTTTTAGTTGCTTCTCCGCCAGACTGTGCTTGTATTTCAGGTCCTTATGAGAAGGATTCACCTCCTAGTATTAGTTCCTTCTGTTTGGAGAGGAGAAACTGTGGCTGTTCCGAGGGACATGTGCCTGTTGAGGGCATCTCAGTATCTAAAATCCTCTACCAAGTGCAGAAGGAGCCGAGCAGCTCCTTTGGTGCCTTGCTCTGTTGCATTCCATGATTGGTGTCAAGTGGGGCAGCTGAGATTTTCTTTAACATTTCTCCCTGCTGGAGAGAGCCGGGATCCTGGCCAGTGCATGGCAGCAAGGAAGGCAATCCTCTTTCTCTTCTAATTAGGTGGATTGCTGTGCTCTAACATCTGGAAAACCTGGGGCTAAATGGGACAGAGCACAGGGCAGGAGGGGAGAGGTGTGTATATATATAAATATGTGTCTGTGTATGTGTATTCACATTCTGATGTAAAATGAGAGGCTGCTTAGGTTATCAGGGCAGAGCCCAGCGAGTTTGCCAGACAGAATGTAATTAGGCATCTGTGCAAGTGGACATGTTCTTAAATGCTGGATAAATATAGCTTTATTCCCAGGTATAAATCAGACATAATATTGCAGTAGAATCCCACTGGGTTCCTGTCACTGCCTGAAATCTGGGATATGACAGGTCTTTCAGAGGGATTCTGCTGCTTTCCAGGTGCACCTGCCATTGCAGAGATTGGTACCATCTAAACTGTGTTGTCTGGTGTAGGGCCTCTGCAGATATGGCAGTAAGTAGTTCTGCTTCTGAAGACAAAAAAAATTCCCAAGTACAATATTAAAAAAAATCGCAATTTATATGCATTTATATTTATTGTAATTTATCAAAGCCATACTTCCCTGTAGAGGGCTAAAACTGCAAAAGAAGAATTCTTTTGTAAGTAACTACCTCAGAGTACTTATGGAGAATTTCTTCCATGGTTTTGGTTCCCCTATATCTTGATGGAATAAAGGGACTGCGCACTGCAGTTTGTTGGAGTACCTGAAAGTTTAATTTGAGCAGGCATCTCTGGTTCAGCTGTCCATTAGGCTTGCAGAGGAGAGTGCTCCACTCAGCTTCTATCTGACAAGCACCTCATTTGTATGTTAATGTTGAGTTGTGATTTCCAGGGAAGGCATTCAGCGTGTTGTAAAGGGCCTTACTGGCAGATTGCAGCTAAATTGATGCTCGACTCACTAAATATTTACCCTACACATCCCACTTAATATGTCCAAAACCAGGCATACTGTGAAATCCTGAAACCTGATTCTGTGCTTATGAAAGTCAGGAAGCTGGTAATGTCAGTGTGGAGCCAAGCGGAGCCCCGGCGCTGCCAGCACAGCCCCAGCCTCTCCCTGCAACCTTCCCAGTCCCATTCCCAGTCCCATTCCCAATCCCATTCCCATTCTGTTCTGCTGCTCCCGCCCGGGGCTCACCCAGCTCCAGCCCCAGGGCTCCCCTGGCTGCTCCTCAGTGCCAGGACAGCGCTGCCCCGTTCCCAGAGCCCTGCTGCCCCTCCTTCTCCAGGGCTGTCTGGTCCCCAGAGGATGCTTCCTGAGGCACAGCTGAGGAGTGCTGTGGCCTCACGGGCTCCTTGCCACGTGGTAACCACTGGGAGAAAAGTTTGGGGTAGGAGAGCCCTGGTAGTGCCTTTGTGCCTGTGCCCTCAGACATCCCTAATGTGCTAAAACTGGGCCAGTGGTGAGGGCAGGGTTGGAGACCTCCCAGCTCACCTGTTTGTTTTTCTTCCCAAGCCTGTTCTCCCAACGAGTTCCAGTGCAGTAACAAGTCGTGCATCTCCATCATCTTCGTGTGCGACGGTGACAACGACTGCGGGGACGGCAGCGACGAAAGGAAGTGCTCCCCTCTGACCTGCAACCCCAACGAGTTCCAGTGCAACAACAGCGTGTGCATCCCGGAGCTGTGGGTGTGTGACAACCAGCCCGACTGCGAGGACCAGTCCGACGAGTCCATGGAGAAGTGCGGCTACGACGCCAAGGCCCTGAACACGTGCGCGGCCCACGAGTTCCAGTGCGGGAACGGAGAGTGCATCCACCTCAACTGGAAGTGTGACGGGGACGAGGACTGCAAGGACAAGTCTGATGAGCAGGACTGCCGTGAGTGTCTGCAGGGCAGGGCCAGGGCTCTCTGGGCTGGGGGGAAGGGCCAGGAGGCTGCCTGGGCTGTGTTTGAAGGCAAGGCTTTGATGTCTGAGCAGCAGCTGTGCCACACAAGGAGCCCTTGTGTCCCACATGGTGTGGCTGGGTGCCCAGCCCAGCAGGGTCAGGTGTATTCCACACTCCTTTTGTGCTTTTTCCTTGAGAATCCAGAGAGGAGGGGTAAGAGCTGTTGGATGGTGCCGTGCATCAGAAGAGTTCTGTTTCACTAGAAAGACAAGGAGTGAAAAGTGGAAAAAATGTTCAAAGCCCTCAGGCTGCATGGTGGGGTCAGAGCCTGGAGGTTAGAAGCTGCTATGCTAAAGGGAATATATTATCAGCAGAAAAAAATAATTCATTTTCTGCCTCTGAAGTTGGAGTATACTGAACAAGGCAGTCAAGAGAAGTAGCTCTGAAGAATCCAGTTTGAAATGCATTTTGAGCTCAGCTGGATAAAGGCAGAGAGCTAATAAATAATGGATTTCTTTTCAGCTGGCTTTATGCATGTAACAAGCTGGTGTTGGTATGTGTGGTATTTTGAATGTTTCATCCATTTTTAGCCTAAACTGTTCAATCTGGTCACCTACCTGAGGAGGGAGAGGGAAGAAAACAAGAGCAAAGTGTTTTGCTAGAATATTCATAATGACAAGATTGAAATTAAATATTTACATAGCTGTTTATATTTAGCAGCTCTGACATTGGGCCACCTCTGGGGAGAAAGGCAGCAACCAGCTGCAAATCCAGGGATTTTTGCAAGGTATCTAAGAAAATGTATCACTTTTGCCAGCACCATCTTGTTATACCCATGACAACACCAAGGCCAGGCTGGTGAGCAGCAGTGTGGGAGAGCCCTCCAAGGAGCTGGGGATCAGGCTTCCCTCCAGGCAGAGGAGCAGGTGTAAATTCAGTGGCTTCTTTAGCAAGAGAAGGATGTGGTGAATCCTAGACACCACTGTTTGCACTGCAGGAGAGCAGAGGCATGAGCCACAGGTTACCCTGGAGCTGGTGTGCTTTTAAAATTGCCAAGGACTCTTAAGAGAGGCAAGAGCTGAATAGGAGAAGCCAAAAATGGTTTGTTAGGAAGAGAGCAGCTCTGGCTGCTGGGTACAAAGCTGTCAGCCTCTCCCAAGGAGGGGTGGGTTAGGTAGGCTGTCTTTTCCTTCATCTCCAAGAAGGTGCTGAAGTTGCTGACAGAGCTCGTGGGCAGCAGGTACCCAGGCAGTACTGCCAGGCTCTGAAGGACCACGGGGACCATGGAGTCAGGAGACAGAGCTGGTTCCTGGCTGTTTCAGGAAGGCCATGCAGATGCACAGCTGCTGGAGATGGGCACTGCTGGTTGGTTTGGTGCCTGGGTGGTTTGGTGCCTGTTTTCATCCTGAGCTCTCCTGTGGGCAGTCCTGTACCTGTGTCCCCTCCAAATCAGGAGGCAGTGGCAAGGGCCCTGTTACAATCAAAGGCAGAACTGGTGTCTGGTACAGGGGACTCCAGCAGAACTGGTCTCTGTCCCATGGGATGCATTCCCTGCAGTGACAGCAACCTGAGAGGATGGCTGAGATTGGACAGCCCAGGAGAGGGAAAGGTGAGCTCCCTTCTATTGCTAAGTTCAGAAGGAGAGGAGCAGCTCACTGATGGTGCTTCCTGATGAAATGCCTCTTAAATTTCAATCCCTCTTCAACTTGAAATGTTTTAAGTCTTTTACAGGCCCCATTTATTTGGCCATTCTGCTGGGTGAGAGTGGGACTGTGCCCATGTACCTTCCTGAGTAGAGCGCCCACTGTTCCCCAGCTTTGGTGTGGCAGGCACCAGCCATGTCCAGCCATGTCAAACTGCTGGGCAGTGAGGGCACAGCTCCACCAGCCTCCCGGAGCTGCAGAGCAGCCTCAGCCAGCAGCACTTGCAGAGGCAGCTCCCAGGACACAGCTGGACACCGCTGCAGCACAGCACGGTGCTGACAACCAGTGGAGAAAGGGGGAAATGTGCCAGAAGTGACTTGAGAGAATTCTGAGCAGTGGAGATTTAGCACAACGAGGGTCTCTCTCCAGAAAGTCTCAGTCCCACACAATGTGCAGTTTGTCTGCCTGGGAGAAACAAGGATGTGAGCTGATTCTGCTGCCTTCAGTCCTGTGGATTGGGAAACAGAGGGATTCCAAGCCCCATTGTTCTAGCTACCTCTGCATGCAGTGCCTGGTTCTGTGTGTGAGCCCACAGCCATTCTCACTGCATGGATGGGGTTCTCTGAGGCAGCAACCACGAGAAGCCTTGCAGCACTGAATGCACATCAGTGCAGATGATGTGTTCGCTGGGTCAGAGCCAAAATTCATGTTGCTTCCCTATCCTAAATGCAGCTGTTGCTGGGGTGCACCTGCCTGCAGGAAGGGACATTTGGGAGCTCTGGAAACAGCCTCACTGCTCATTTTTTGGACTAAAGAGTTTAGGGACCTTTCTGATTATTTTTCCTCTGCAGAAATTCTCTGTTTGAGATCAGAATCAAGGGACATGCAGAGAGTTACAGGTGTGTGACACAGCTCGGTCCCCTTAGCAACAAGGATGGCACATGGGCCCCTTGGCTGGACTTGATTAAAACTGCAGATCCCACCACTACATCTTCTCTTGCAAATGGGGATCATATGGGGTTTGTGCAGTATAAACAGAGGGATGGGAACTAATGCTTTAAAAAAGTCATGAGGCCATCAACCATCATTTGTTATAAACATTTTGGATTGGTAAATGAGTAGAGTAGAAATGAAGGGTGACAATTGGTGAACAGGTTTTGGCAGCGAGACAGCAAATAAATGGGAAGGAATGAGTCATTTCAGGAAAGCTGTGTGAGAACATTGGGTGGCTGGGGTTTTTTCCATAGCATATATATTCAAATATGTATATATGTATATTTATAAAATGAACATTAGGTTAGATTTATTAGTCTCCAAATCTGGAATTGTTATATTTTAAAATGTCCTTTGCAACTTGCATTAAGGCATCCAGGAGGGAGCATAAATAATGCTTACAACTGACAGCAAGAAAACAGACCCCTTGAGACCCGACCTCACACTTTCCTGCCTCTGTCTCCCCATCTATAAAATGGGATTGATGCATTTTGCAAATGTTGGGATTTTCTTTTTTGGGGAGGAAGGAAAAAAAAAACAACAGAAACCAGAAGAAACTGAGGCTCAGGTTTGGAGTCTGGAATAGACCTGCTGAATTTGAGTGATGCTGCTTTGTGCCCAGGACTTGTAAATGGGAAGTGTGTCTCTTTGAGGAGGCCTGTTAATTTAGCAGGGCTTTGGTAATTAGTTTTGTATTTGATTTGCTGAGGAGATGGCTGTAAAACTACTGAGATTTCACTGATTTAAACCTTCCAAATTAGGCACATAAATTTTCTGAATATCTTGTGCAAATAAACAGCACAGCTTTCCCTCTTCTTGAGTTACTGCTTTTCCTTGGGAATGGCCTTAATGGGAACCTGCTGTCAGCTCTGCCAGTGGAGCTGAGATGGGTTAGTGCCTCCACTTCAGCATGATTTGGAATTCTCATGTAAAATGCAGCAAAAATTAGAAATGCCATACATGCATTTTAGTGGCTTTGTAATCAGTAAGAGCTGTTACTGTATCTGGCTTTTTAGATGTCTGTTAAGAGGCTCAGGGGCTGCTCCTGAAAGGTCTGAACTTCCACAGCTCTGGTGGAGTGAGAACTGAGCCTGGTCTCCAAAGTTCTGTCTCTTCTTGAAGCAAAGCTTTGTGCGGTGGAGTACAGCCCCACATCTGTGTTTTGCAGTCTCTGTAGCAACTGAACTAAGGATTGTGCTGTCATTTTTCTCTCAGTCTTCTGGTGCTTCTGCAGCATTGTCTTTGCAATTCCTACAAAATTCTCCTTAATTTTAATTTGTTTTAGGATGAGAAACCTTTTTGTTCTTAGCATTTAGCTATAACTGCTTTTTAGAAGAGCTTTGAAGATTACAATTGAAGACAATTACAGGTTTATAGCAGCTGTCTTCCAAATCTGGAGCTGTTGTCACACAGATTTATTTGATGAACTGGAGACCTGTTTGTGTTCCAGAAAAGACAAAACCCCATTGGCTTTAATTACACTTTTTGTTACACTTTTGTGAGGGGGTATTTTGTGTATAAATACACTAATATTTATAGTCAGAAATGGAGGACCATCCTATCCTACCTCCACACATAGAAGTTGCTATAGAAAAGGTGAAGCAAACTGGTTTTCAAGTTAGGGGTGAAGACAAGAAATAATTGTGGCAAAGGAATTTTAGTGAGACAACTGAAAAGCCTTGCAGTGGCCAAGGTTTCGCTTGGCAGAAGTCAGGGTTTCCTGTGGAGGAGGGTGCTTTCTCCATGGTCAGGGCTTCCCCAGGCAGGTGGCTGCACATGCCAGGAACAGTTTAAGCAGAAGTGACTCTGCCTCCCTGAAGGGGTTCTTGGTGCCCCTTCCAGACCTGTGCCCTGTGACTCTCCCAGACCACAGCTTCGTTTCTTTCCCTCCTTTCTTTTTCTGCATTTGGTAGAGCAGCAGATCCCATGTGCTCAGTTTGGAGCTGCTGTCCCAGATGTCCCACTGAGGTTTCCCATTCTTGTGCCTGGGTTTATTAGCTGAAATGTGGCAGCACAGCTGGTCCCATAACTGTGCTTATTGCTTGGGATTTTTTTCTCACTTTGCAGCTTTTTATGAATCTAGTGCATATGGCTTTCCTCTCCAAGGAGCAGTGCTATTTCCAAACTTTCCTCATGTTAATACTGTGTATTTCTAATGACAGGGTTTCTCCCTTCCCCCTCCAGCCCTGCAGTTGTGGCTTTTCCTGTCTCTGGTGCCTTTTGCTGGCTGCAGATGGACTAGAACAAGTCCAGTGAAGCAGTCGTGAACCTGGATTCTGCATCCTGCGGGATGCAATCACCAATAATGTGGAGTCTTTGTCCAGTTGATGCTTTATGATATTGATGCTGGCTCGCTTCATGTCTGCAACTCATCCTGGGTTATCTGAAATTACTCATTTTTATATTAGAACCAGTTTGTCAAATTGTTGAGGGCAGTCTGCAAACAGCTCTCACCTCCCATGTAGTAACAGCAGTGCTGGCCTCCCCTCAGTGCTCAGAAGCAGTGATTTTCTGTCAGCCCACACCAGGACACAATCGTGTGATGGAAAGGCTGGAATCAGGAACTCTCCAGGGTGTGCTGCCTTCGTAGGATTTTAAGAACACATCAGATGGGCCTCTCAGAAGGAAGCTGCAAAACGTGTCCAGGAATGAGGAGCCTGTTTTGCCAGGCTGCCTGAACCTGTGTCAGCACAGGGCTGGTCCCAGCTAGGGAGGTCTCTCATTCATGGGAATTTGGGAAAGGATATATGACTGCTTTTAGCATGGTCTGTGCAGGAGTCTGGTTTATATTTTCCCCAACTTTGCAGTTTATCAGACCTGGTTTGAGTCTGTTATAATCTGACCTGGACAAATGAATTTCAGGCATGAAAATTGGGCTGATATTGTGGAGGTGTTTAGGGCTGGAAACCCCAAGAAAGATCACAGTGCAGTGGAGCTCTTCTGCCTTCCAGTGGCCCATGGCTGTTGGCTCATGGGCATTTGGTAACCTGATGATTGTGTCTCATTGCTGCCGTCATCCCTGCTGTGACCACACTGCTTTGGCAGAGTCACTGCAGGTCTCTTCCCTGGGCCTTAGCCCAAACATGTTTTGAAATGTATCTGAAATGTAATTTTTCTGAAGGAAGGAGAGCTGAGGAGTAGTTGCCTTTGCCTAGCCAGTGTCACTGTACACACTCCCAGCTGGGAAGCAGCCTGGCCTCCCACAGACTGCAGCCCCAGAGCTGCCCCACTGCTGGAGTTTTGCTGCCTGCTTGCTTTGTTCTGTGTCACCTGAGAAACTTCACTGCCGGCACTGGGTCTGTTTTGCCTGGGTGTCCTCAAACGGGCTTTGATGCTGTTTTCCCAAGGATGTGGAGGGTGGCCTGGGACAGCAGAAGGGCACAGGAGAACAGTGGCTGAGGCAGCTGCTGCCTCTGTTGCTTTGGTGGGAACAGCTGATACTCTGACATTTGCTGACAGAGGATCCAACCCCAGCAGTGTCAGAGGGATGTGGCTGATGAGTACCACACAAATGACTGAGTTCTGTGTACCTGATGCTTGAATGTGTTCTCTTAAAGCTCTGGTGACCTGCCAGCCAGATGAATTTCAGTGTGGTGATGGGACCTGCATCCATGGAGCAAAGCAGTGTGACAAGGTGCACGACTGTCCTGACAACAGTGACGAGGCCGGCTGTGTCCAAGGTGGGTACAGGGGCTCCTTGTACTCCATGGGCTAAATCTGCCAGGGCTGGTGGCCTCTGGAAAGGGAAGAGGCCTGTGCTGCTCCTCTGGGCCATGCCAAGCTGCTTCTGCTTTTTGCAGTGGGATTGCTTGGGAGAGATGATTGTGCTGACCAGGCAGACTGCATCACTTGAAAAGTTCTTTGCATGATGCTTAGGCTCAATGTTCATTTGCTTAATCCCATCCCATTTCCGCTAATGATGCCCTCCTGAGCTTTATGTCAGCCTGTTTGTTGTCACGAGCCTCATCTAACTTAGAGCTTTCCTCTCTTGCCCAACATGACAGAGTCAGCATGTGAAAGTCCCAGCAAGTTTCAGTGTAAGAGTGGAGAGTGCATTGACGGAGGCAAAGTGTGCGATTCTCATAGAGACTGCAGGGACTGGTCTGACGAGCCTCTGAAAGAATGTGGTACAGTACTTGCCTTCTACGTGTTGCTCCTGTTGTAACTGCTTCCCCTCTTCTCCATCTGCTGCTCACAGCTTTGAGTGTAACCACATGTAGCTGCTAATGCTATTTCTCACTCTGCTCCTCTTTCCTTGCCTTTATTCTCTCATCACCCTTCATATGAATATAATTAGTAGCTTAGTCTGATCATCTGTAAGTTTGAACTGTGCCCTTCTCCACTCAATTTTTATTCTTGGAGGGATGTATGAACTGAGCACGGGACTAGGAATGAGGAATTCCCCCTCTCTCCAAATACTGGTGTCCTCCACAACACACACCAGTTTATTTAGTCTCATTGCCTAAATTATCTTTGAATTCTAAAATGATGATAACACCATAAAAATATAGCGTTGGGAACATATTTTGAAGGTGAAAACATGTAGAGTGGCAGCAGCCCCTGAGAGAGGACTTCAGCCGTTTCTGGGTGGTACGTGTTGTTGCTGCTTCCCTCAGCAATGACAGGGCTGCTCTCTGCAGTGTCCTGCCAGTGCTGAGCTGTGGGAATGCCAGGAGAGTGGGGCTGTTGGAGCCAGGGGAACAGAGCCCAGGCCACAGAGCTGTGCCCTTCTCCATAGGACAGCCCTCTCTTGCCTTTCCCCCAGACATTGCGGGCACCAGCCCCGATCTGCAGCATCACTCAAACTCATTTGTTGTTTTCCCCAGCGCAGAGATGCCTCCAACAGGCATCTCCTTCCATGACTTCATGGAGCTCAGTGGCTGCTTCTTAAATAACTCCTGTTCAGGAAGAACTGTCAGTCTCTCCCTGTTTTAGACAAGGAAGAGTGTGTGCATGCCTAGTGAAGATGCTCCTACCTCATGCTTCCAGTGTGCCCTTGCCTTCTTCCACTAATCCACATCTCCCTGTTTCTCTGAGTGGGTGTTGCAGTGTCTGTCTGTGGAGGTCTCCCAGCAAAGCTGGCAGCCCAGTTTGTCATAGGAGACTGGCAGTGGCACAGCTGGGCTGGTGCTCAACCCAGTGCCTTGACTGTGCAGCCCTGGGCTGGCAGTGAGGTGTTGTCTGAGTTGGGAAGCAGAGAAGAGCCCCCAGGGGAAGGTGTTTCTCGAAGGGCACAGTGCTGTGGGTTGCTGTGACTGTAATGCCCACACACAGGCCATCCCCACAGGAGGCAGAGGTGCAGGACACACTCCCCAGCTCAGTGTGTCTGTCTGGCCATGCTAAACTCTGCAGTGCCCTCTGAGAGCCCCCAGAAAAGCACTGCAGAAGGCAGGACAACATATCTCTGTATGTCCCTGCTAGGAAGGTGAAAGCATCCCAGAGCTGAGTTGGATTCCTTCTGGCATGGTATTTTCCCTGTCTTACTTAATTGGGTTGTGGTTATTTCCATTTCCTTCCAAGAGCAATGGTTTATTGGCTCTGCTGTGCTGCTCACCTGCAGTATGCAAGGAAGCAAGAAGTAAAAGATAAATGAAAAATTTGCCTTTAAATTGCATTATAGACTGGAGCAGATTAGTTTTCCTTGTTCTGGTGAGTCCACTATCCCTGAAATCCCACAGCTCCTGTTCAGCAGTCTTCCTTAAGGAGAGAACTTTCTCTTCACCTTTTGTAGGTTAGTTACAACAAGAAGAAATGTTTTCTCTGACAGGAAACCAGCTTTTCCCAACCTCTCATTCAGTTCTACTTTTAAGAATCCATTTATTCTGTTTTTCATTTCAGCACTTGAGAGCAGGATCAGAGAGGTGGCCTTGGATTAGAAAAGGCCCCAGGAGAGGATGGGGGCTGTTGCTTTGTAAATTGCACACTGGGGGTGCCAGCAAAGAGTGTTGTGGGGGTCGTGTTTGTGGGAGGACTGTATCTCAGTGCTAATGGAGTATCTCTGACAGACTGCACTTCGGTGTTTTCTGGAATTTTTCACATAGATCATTCCTTGGAGCTAGATGGGAAAATAGTAGAGTCTTTCAAAACAGCTGGCCCTTGGGAGATGAGAGTCCCCCAGCTTGAATTATTAAAGCTCAGAGAGACTGTTCAGAAAAGTCAACATGAACCAGCGCAGGGGGAAGGAGGAGTATGCTGGTGAGAGCCCTTAGGTCCCTTGGAACTTTCTCACGTGGCAGAAGAGCTCAAAGCAGCAGCTCTCTGAAGGGATGAGATGCAGAGACTCACAGATGCTGTATCCCCAGGGCTCCCCATTCATTCAGCCACTAGCTTTGAGTCCAAATGATCCCCCAGCGTTGGTTTGGAATAATAAAGAGCAAGAAAGTGATACAGTGGAGGCTTCCTGTCTCTGAAGGCACTCATGCTCTATAGGGCCTGTACCAAAACTGATAGAAATGGGAAAATTTCTGAGGAAACCCCTTAATTTTATTCAATCTCACAAGTAAAAGCCCCCGTTTGTCATAGGTGATCTGTGTATCCCCTGCAGGTGTTAATGAATGCTCGATGAACAATGGTGGCTGCTCACACATATGCAAAGACTTGAAGATTGGTTACGAGTGCGAATGCCCGCCTGGATACAAGCTTCTGGATAAAAAAACGTGTGGAGGTAATTGACATGCAAACAGCAGTCCCTTGTGTTTCACCATAGAGAGACGTGATTATATTCACTTGAGCATTGCTCCATCACAGATGGTTTGATTTCAAGTTATTGATGGGTTTCAAACACTCCTTTCAGACATAGATGAATGTGAGAATCCAGACGCTTGTAGCCAGATCTGCATTAATTACAAGGGAGACTACAAATGTGAGTGCTACGAAGGCTACGAGATGGACACCCTGTCCAAGAACTGCAAAGCTGTAGGTAAGACAGCGCCACAGGCACGAAAACTCTGCTTGCTCAACAGCACAGCTCCGCTAAGAAAACACGCTCACAGGCTGAGGCAGGGGAATGGAAAAAAAAGGAAACAGGCAAATCAAGCAAAGACATTTCAGTGTGAGCAGCACAGAGCTGCTGCAGCAATAGCAGATGCGTCTCTAGGCAAGAACTACTGATCATGCAGATCAGAATATTTTAACAGTGTACAGAGCAAGATTGCAGTCACTTCTTGGCTGTTTGAAGCTGAAACTAGAAAAGAAAGTCTCTTGACAGGTGTTATTGAAAACAGTGCAGCAAAAACATTTTGTGGTAGTAGTATTGAGAGAAAGAAAACATCCTGATTAAAACAGAGTATCTGAGCCAGCCCTCCACCCTCCCAGCTGTAAGTCACCAAAATCTGGCCCAGGATTTTGTGCTGAAATGAACTGAAGATGAGGCCATTGCCCAGAGGCCATCCAAGTGCCAGTGTGTGTCCAGGGGTGCCTGCATGTGACAGCCCTGCCTCTGGAGCAAGTTTCCTCTTGCTTCCATTGTGGTGTAAAGCTTCAGTACAAACACAGCTATCAGTGACTGATAATTCCATTGTTGTTTGAGAAATGAAAGCTGAATCCAGCCCTTGGGACAGCTGCTGAAGTGACAAATGTACTGATTTTCTGTGGTAGGCAAGAGCCCGTACCTGATCTTCACCAATCGCCACGAGGTCCGTAAAATAGACCTGGTGAAAAGGGACTATTCCCGGATCATTCCCATGCTGAAGAACGTGGTGGCACTGGATGTGGAAGTGTCAACAAACAGAATATACTGGTGTGACTTGTTCTACCGAAAAATCTACAGGTATGGGGCAAGAGAGGATGTATGTGCTGATCCCTTGCCAAAGCTGCATTCCACCTGTATCCCCTAAAGCAGTCCAGAGAACAGCGCAGGGTACAGGGCACCTGAGGGCTTTTCTGCCCTGACAGGATAACCTCTTGTGGCCCAGACTTGGGAATCTTTTTTGGGAATTGAAAAAGACATCAGAGGCTTGTGCAGTTATCTCTTTGATAATACAGGGCGACTTTTCATCAATGCCAGATCCTGCTGCACTTGAGCATTTAAATGTAGGCTCTTGTTTCCTGAGCCATGGATACTGCAAAGCAGGGCCAAGGCTGCTGCTGTGCTGTGAGTGCTGTATGGGAGGCCACAAAGGACCTGGCATCTGGAAGCACAAAGCAGGCAAATGGTGGGAGCAAGGAGGCAGCAACACAGACACAAGCTGCTGCCCACTGTAGTCTCTGGTAGACTGGATTTAAATTCACAGCACCTGACCACAGTACACATTCTGTAACTCTCATTCTCACTCCTCCTTCAGCTGTTTTTATGGCATCCATCACAATGTGCTGGGGCTTAGCCAAAAAAGCATTTAATTTATGTGCTGAAAATCCCCTGTGTATATTCTGATTTGCACAGCTATTGCAGCTTCTGCAGTGGTTTGCTCTGGATTTCAGCTAATGATCAGGCACAGGCTGACTGGTGTCAGCATGTGGGAACCAGGCCAGGGTTTCTACAGGCACTGGTAGCTCCCATGCCCTGCAGGGATATCTGCCCAGGCTGTGCTGGGCATTGACCACCAGCATCTGGGCAGGTACCCTGAGGGGCCTGTGGGGCTCTGAAAGTGGGGCTATAGCTCAGAAGAAAGCTGTCAGCACTCACTGGGTCTGTCTGGGCAAGGGCTGAGTTCATACACAGAGGATTATCCAAGACACTGCTCCTGCAGCTCTCCAACAGCAAATATACTGGAGTCCCTGGGAACAAGCAGTCTGGGGTTGAGAGGCTATTGCAAGGTGAAAACTGTGGTACAGGAGGTAATCACTGGCAAGAGATCCTGTCTTTCATTATGGTCACCTCATTTGCCTTTCCAGATCCTGTCCTGTTGAGGTGATGTCTCCTTTGGGGTGTCAGATCTTTTACAATATTTAATTACTGGGAGAATTGAAAAGTCATCTGTACTTGAGCCCCCTCCACTGTGGAAGCTGCAGGAGCCTCTTTGTTTTCCCTCCTGTGCAGGCACAGGTGGGAAGCAGGGAACACAAGTGTTCCACTGGCAAAGGATTACCTGGCCTGGAGCTGGGCACTGAGAGCACGGGGTCACTCTGGAATACTGGAATCTTGGGAGCACTGTCAGATGCCCAGAGAGCCCTGAGGTACCCTCCCTGTGGTGCTGGGTCAGAGACAAACCAAAACCATTCTTGTAGGGAAGATGCAGCAATGTGCAGGTCATCCAGGCTGATTCTGCATGGCCATTCCAGCCCTGATTGCAGACTGTAAAAGTGTCAGGAATTCCTGGGTTTAGATGTTTCGGTTCCAAGGTCTAATGTGATATTGGAGAACTCAGCTCCCATACAATTCACCTTCTCATTCCACCAGCAAAGGCAGGATGGGCAGTGAAGAGGAAGCATTTTACAATTTCAAATATTTGGGGCGAGGGGCAGAAACTTCCTGCTGCTTTATAACTGTTCTAAGATGTACTGAGTTGTTCTAAGAGCCAGACTAAGCTTCTGCAAACACTGATGCAAACTCAAAATAACTAATTTCAGTGCACTCAGCAGAATTGATACTGAGAGGAGAATCAGCCTGTGTGGTTGTAGGAGCAACATTCCAGTTATTTATGAAACATCCATGTGGAGTCTGCTGCCTTTCATTATCGTTTTGAAAGATTTTGAGGCTGCCACTAATATTTAGTGAACATTTTGTTTGTATCTAGTGAAATCACTTGCCAAATTAATGCAGCTTCATGAATTCCTTTGATGAGTCATAATTAGCTACACAGCTCCTAATTCTGCGGTACATTTAAGCACATTTATTGCATGCTCAGTTCAGCAGAGCTCTGGAGATTATATTTTTCATGTCCATAAATCCCACAGATCAGTGCTGTTTAAGCTAACATGCTGGAAGTCAAATGTTTTCCTGAATTGTGCAGTTACAGTAGGAAGCAGGTAGAATGATGAAATGCACAGTTCCCTACTGTGGAAATGCTGCCATATGGGAATGGGGAAATAAGAGGCTGTAGGAGAAAGCAGAAGGTTGCAGGAGCACCATAAGGGTTCCTGTGTCAGCCACACTGCCCCTGGGGCCCAGCTCCGGGAGCCGTGTGGGAGCCCTGTGACCTCCTGTCCCCGCAGCGCCTACATCGACAAAGCGAGCGACACGGCCGAGCAGGTGATCCTCATCGACAGCCAGCTCAACTCCCCCGAGGGACTGGCCATCGACTGGGTCCATAAGAACATCTACTGGACAGACTCTGGAAACAAGACCATCTCAGTAGCCACTGCAGATGGAAGCAAGAGGAGGACACTTTTCAACAGTGACCTCAGCGAGCCCAGAGCCATCGCTGTGGATCCCACACAGAGGTAGGGGTGCACACCCCAAACTCCCCTTTGCCAACAGACACAATCCAGTTGCAAACCTGGGGTGGTTCTCATCTCACCAGGACTCAGATGCCCTTTAAGATGCACCTTGCAATGGGACTGTGGAGATGCTTTAACTAGCCCTTGGCAAGGTCCCTGCTGTTAAAGTGAGTTCAGGGTCAGTTCATGTGTTCAATGTGCCTGAGCTGGTCCCGGCACAGAGGCCGTGCTGGGAAATAAAGTCAGTCTGACTCGTGTTTGGGCTGTTTGGATGAGTGAATGCCAGGTGCCTAACAGGCACAGGAGGAGAGTTTTCAGGGGTTAGTTACTGGGGTGAGATGCTGCATTCTGTTGCAAGTTTTGTTGCAGATTACTCAGTGGGAGAACTGCATGTGGTTCCACCAGAGGAATTAACTGCTGTAATAAGGAGAGAACTTTTGGGCACCTCCTACTGCAATGAGCAGTGCAGGATTCTTAACTGGAGTCCAGCTTATTGCTTTCTTACCTCTGCCTCTGTCAGGTTCATGTACTGGTCTGACTGGGGAGACAAAGCCAAGATCGAGAAGGCCGGTCTGAACGGCGTGGGGCGGCGGGTGCTGGTCACCGACAACATCGAGTGGCCAAATGGCATCACCCTGGGTAAGTGCCCAGCTCAGAGCTGCAGCACCCACTGGGGCTGAGGGAAATCTGCTTTTAGTGTTTTGGGAAAACAAAATTGTAAATGCTCAAAGGCACCTGCACACACATCCTAAACTGGTCAGTCGGTCACTGCTGCTCACAAACATGAGTTCCCTTATCTCAGTAGCACAGACAGGAAGTCTTGCTGTAGTCAGAACCTCACATTGCAGGAGCCTTGAGGTGCTTGTCATTGTGCCTTAAGGCAAAAGGAAATTTTGGGGAAGGATGCAGAGCTGTGACAACCCTTTGGGAGTCTGAAAAGCATTTGAATCCTTGGTGTTAAATGTCTCTGTACCTGGGCCTGTGTCAGGAGCAGTGTCAGGATCCTGAACTGGACTGATGAATGGTGCACAGTGTCTCAGGGAGAGGGACAGGGCCTGCAGAGCCCATTCCCACCATTCCCTGCCTGCCCAGCTGCTGAGGGTGAATGGAGCCCATCAGAGGGCTGTGGTGGCTCTCACTGCCACACCAAGCAGCTGAGTGGGAAGGAGGTTTCATGGAGCAGCAGGGAACATCCTGCTCTGGAGTGGGAGCTGTGTGTGTTTAACACCATGCAGATGTGAGGTTCTCTGCTTGGCTTTAAAAATGCTGGCTGTGGCAAGGATGGAGGAGGAAATGCTGCTGCCATTACATACTGCTGAAGTGCTACTGCTGTGAACAAATAATGCTATCATTTAGTAATTAAGAAATTAATTAATGACTTGTTTAATTATATAACTGGTTTTGTTGGCTCTCATCCACTTGCATTCTGTTCAGTGAATCCCATCCAAAATGAGTGAATTTATTCCAGAAAGAGGAATGCAGTTCTTAGCATTCCAAATAACATTGGATCCTTTCCTCCCACTCTTACCTGCACCCTCCCCAAACCTGGCTGGTTGTGGTAGGACTGTCCCCAGCAGCAGATTCCCCCAGCCTGCAGCATAAGAAGGGTTTCCTGCCCCAGGACTCTTCTTCAGTGAAAATGTGTGAATCTCACAGCTCCTTCAGAGAGGTGTTTCATTGGAATCTCAGTAGTTGTTATCCAGCAAGAGGCCAAGGCCTGAACAACCTTGGGAGGGATGAAGCTTCTCACTCAGGCACTGATGGAAAGAATCTGGGAAGGCCAAACTGCTGCTTCCCTGCTGCTCCTGGTAACAAAAGAACCTCATTGTACAAGGCTGTCAGTCAGGCATTCCCCACACACACAGAGCAGAATGTTCCTCCTTTTTAATCTTATTTATAGGGTCTTATCCCAGCATATCTAGGCACTGATTCAAAATCAGAACTAGCGTTAAAAAAAAGAGTCCCAATAATAAAGAGATTAGTCATGCTGCCAGCAGGAAAAACATGCTGGGCAAGAGCAAAAGAGTTGCAAGAGCTGTGTGTAATTTTGCTTCATTGTGTGTTACTTTCCAGATTTGCTGAATCAGCGTCTCTACTGGGTAGATTCCAAATTGCATTCACTGTCCTGCATTGATTTCAATGGCAGCAACAGAAAAGTTCTGATCTCCTCTGTGGATGATCTGAGCCATCCTTTTGGCTTGGCAGTGTTTGAGGTAAGAGTGGAAAACGGATGCAGAACAGACTGGAGCTTGCAAGAGGTCTCAGAGCTCTTCTTGATTAAAAGTTCTGCCTTTTGCCCAGCACAGAGCTCAGTGAGGACAGCTGCTGCTATAGAAACCGATTAACCTCGTGTGGGTTCAGCAGGGAAATTGGTTTTTAAAGCCCTTAATCAAGAGCAAAGTGTCATCTCATGCTTTTACCTAGTGCAGCACCAGTGCATTAAATGATCAGGGGAACATTTGGCACTCTGTAGGTAAGTTATGGCAGAGAAAGGTCCAGTTGCTTTCTGGCTCAGGAAAACCCTCATCCTTAAATCCCTTATTCCTCCTATGTGAAGTGTGTGATATCTGGGCATCTAACTTTGGGCATAAGTTTCTCCAGGTCATTGTTGCTCTTTAGTGCTATCCCCATCAGCAACATTTGGAAGGATCTCTTGGGTTATTTCACCCCTCTCCATCCTTCCTGGTATGAATGGCTGTGTAGAATAACAGACAACTTTAGCTTTTGTTAAGCTGCCCTTGTTGTCCAGCAGTGTGGCTTTCCTTAAGGAAATGCACACGGGTTTAGGAGGCAGCAGCACACACAGGTGACCAAGCAATTAAACTGCTTGGTAATAATGTGATTCCAGGGTACCTCTTCCACCAGTAGTTCTGTATCTTCAGGCACAGTATGCCATGCAAAAGATAGTAATATAAAAGAGAAATAGGTGCTCTAGGCACTGGCCTCTTCACAGATACCTGTTCAATGCAGGTCTTTCCTTAGGAAAGGAGTTAAAATCAGCAAGGTAACAAATGTTTCTAGTACAGAGTGTGGCCCTTTGCTCATGATCTACCCCAGCTTACAAAGAAAAAGCAGTTCAGAAACAACACAGACACAACTTGTCTGTACCTCACCAAATTTCTGCTCCCTCACCTCAGTCTCAGAGCTACTCAAAATTACACAGCACATCATAAACTCATAGGAGTGCTGGGCTTTTGAACATTGTCCAAAATAGAAAAACGATGCAGACAGAAGTAGCGTGAACAGAAGGTGCCCCAAGGCAGGAACATGGTGCACTGACTTGGTGACTGCTGGAGTTAAATCCAACTGGAGTATGATTTGAGCAGGCCAGGTCAGGAATCTGTGCATTCCCTGCAGGACAGAGTGTTCTGGACTGACCTGGAGAACGAGGCGATCTTCAGTGCAAACAGGCTCAATGGCTTGGACATCTCCATTCTGGCAGAGAATCTCAATAACCCTCATGACATCGTGGTGTTCCATGAATTAAAGCAGCCCAAAGGTAAGAGGTGTCCTCAGGATGTCATGGCCCTGAATCAGGTTTGTTTCAGCTGGCAAATGAAATGCTCCCTGATGGTTCTTGATGAGAGAGAATGCACAGGTAATAATGGGAAATCAATGCCTAATGTTTGAAGTTCCTGCATAATTAATTCAGCAGCAGCATTTATTGAAGAATCTGCAATTTGCTAATAGCTGTTTAATTAGCATCTTTGATAACAGTGAGTTACTCTTGTCACTGTGATGCTTCCCATTCATTATGCATTTGGGAAGTTTTTATAGTACTTTGTAAGGTTCCACTGTACTGTACAAACTGTAAAGATGCTTAAGCAGCCTGATAAATTGAAGTAGGGAGTGAGAGAAGGTCTTTTCAGAGGATCTGATATTTCTTTGCCAAGGGCAAGAAATAAATGATTAGAAAAATAACTTGTCTTTTCTTCCATCCTTGAACAGCTCCGGATTCCTGTGAGCTCAGCCCCCAGCCAAACGGAGGCTGTGACTACTTGTGTCTCCCTGCACCTCAGATCTCGCCCCATTCCCCCAAGTACACCTGCGCCTGTCCTGACAACATGTGGCTGGGTCCTGACATGAAAAAATGCTACAAAGGTAAACACCATCACATCTCCATTTCACTGCCCCAACAAAATCATACTTGCAGTGAATATATTTCCTGATGGTGAAAACACAAACACTACTTCTGTATTCCACTCCTTGCTGCCCCCTGAGCACAGCAGCACTTGTTGAAAGCTCGCTTATTTTGGAAAGCTTAACCAGAAAAAGATACAGCAGGAAGGGGGGAAAAAAGGGCTAGGGACCAGCACTACAAGTGGGAATAGTCAATAAACCATTAAAATTAATTACTCATATATTGATATATTGATTATGTAATATATATGCAATGTGTACTTATATATCTATTTAGGTATCTATATATCTATTTATAGATAGATACCAGGTCTGAAGAGGACACAGTTGCTGCTGATAATATCCTGAAGAGACTAGTGGCTTCACTGTAGTTTTTCCTAACATACAATGAGCTCCTGGTATGAATTCAGAATCTTAGGAGGTTCTCAAAACCCCCCAAGTCTTTGAACTTCTTAGCTACCTTCAATACAGACTGCTTTTTTTATCAGTATCAATTAATCAAACTTGACTTCAGGAAATAATTTCTGTGGCTTTAGGCAGAGCACTGTCAATAGTCTGACTACCTGTGAAATAGAATTGGAATTTAGTTTCTGCTTCTCTTCATTAAATATAACAATCCTTTCTAGATTCATATCACCATTTGTGATTTGTTTGGTGTACTTGCTTTAACCAAATTTCATTGTTGCTCTTGGTTTTCAGACCTTCCAACCACTGCAACTCCTGTAGTGGTTTCCACAACCACAGCGTCCCATGCTGACAGCACCACGACCATCACTGCTGAACCTGGCAGTGCCAATGACACCACTGGAGTCGTCCCCAAAGCTGTACCAGAAGCTACAATCACCACCCCAAGCCTTCATTTACCTTCCACCACATCCATCCTGATAGACTCTGAGATCACCACTGGAAACAGCAATTTGTCACAGCACTGTAAGAGAATGAGATTCCTTTCCTTCTCCTATAGCACAACTCCTCATGCACTGGCCGGAGATCTGACCTAATGTCTGAATTCCAGAGGGGTCAGGTGCAGGCACACCCTGGGGCACAGCAGGAGACACCAGCTCCTCTCTCTGCAGGCACCTGGGCTGTGGTGGCTGCTGTAATTCCAGCCGCTTGGTGTGTCAAGGAACTTGTATCAGATTTTATCCAAGGCACATGAACAGCCCTGAAAGTTCACATCAGCCCTTGCCAGTACTGGCTCATCCCTGCTTCAGTGCTGCAGAGAGTAGAATGGGTGATTCTGCAGGTGCTTCACCTATTTTAATTGTTTAATTATTAATGTGATCCAGCACAAGTTCTGGGTGAAAAATTCCCCGTGTGCATCTTTAGTGCTGCTGGACATGTGGAATCACTGCAGCCCAAGCCCAAGACAAGCTGCCTCTGGTTTGTGTGGCCGTGCTTGGCATATTAACGTGGCCTCATCATGACACAGGTTTGAAGTTTTGCATTATTTATCAGAAGAGCATCCCAATGGAGAGCACTAATAGGCTCTCCTCAATGCAACACCAGCCTCAGTCTCAGAGCTAACAGGCAATCCCTCCAGGTCCTGCTGCCAAGGCAAAGCAGAAAGGCTGAACTGCTATTTAAAAAAAATTCTAGTCCAGAGAGAAGATTTTGCTCTGCAAGACCTCAAACAGACATGTATGTTTAAAACCAGTGAAATGTTGTTTTCCCCTGACTGTTTCACTGTTTCCATTACATCTGGGAAGCAGCAATACACCACCCCTGTCTGTAGAACTGTGCTGCATGGGGAAAGTGCAGTTCAATGGCTAAAATGTGTTCAGTTCTCTTTGAGCAAGTTTCTTTCAAATGCATTAATTACCTTGTTAATAAGCCATGGAAGCAAAGTGCTTTTATTGTCCACTTTGGAAATAGTGTGGCTTTTTATTAAGTAAATAACTATGTCATGGAGCAGCCTGCCACAAGGAAGTATTTAAAAGTTGCATGAATTAGTGTATCAAAAGAAAAAGTACAGTTAGTTCCTCCTCTTGCAACTCCTGATATTTTAGCAAAAGTAGATTTTCTCTACTGATACCCTATATGGGAGCTCAGAGCAAACATTTTAAAGTATAGAACTTGAAAGGTTATATTGAATTTTTTTTTAATTATATTTTCCTGTAATTGCTTTTTTCTAAGTACAGTATTGAGTTTTGGGACCACTCTTGCATGCTGGGGCAGGCTGCAGCAATGAGGGGTAGATGTGTTCACTGACTCCCTGGCTGTAAATAATAAAAAAGGAAAAAATTAAACAGAGAAGCTGTGTAGATGGCTTTGAACTACATTCATTTTCTGACAGCTCAATGAGCCATTCATTGTGTCAGTACTAGAAAGAGTTCTGTTGTGGATTTTTAGGAATGCTCTTCACCATCCCCTGATGCATGCACAGTCTTTCCATTAAATGTCAGGTTTTTAAAACTGGCCTCCTTTTTTGTGTGCGAAAATTGGAGGCCCAAGCACAATCATCCATTTCTGGTCAGAGCTTTTCTTGACATTCTTGGAGCCTGGAGTGTGTCCCTGTCCCCTGGTGAGGCAGCAGCACTGCAGGGACCTTGTTCCTCAGGAGAAGCTCAGCCCAGCCCTGATCCCTGTGCGCTGCTCAGTGTCATCTGAATAATTTTGTTATTAAACTTTTTGTAAATTCTTTAATTGCAAAACTTTCTGATGGGCAGAACAGCACAGGTACTAACAGAAAACATTCCTTAAAAGCAGCAAATAAGTTAAATGATCAAAGCACTTCTTTAATTACAGATGCAAATGATGACGAAGGCTTTGGTTCAACTGTGACAGCAGCTGTGATTGGAATTGTCATTCCTGTGGGTAAGCAGATTGGATTTAACCTTTGAAGGAGTTCACCAAAGTGCAATACCAAAATATTATATTTACCACAGTAATTACACTTTCCCAGTTTTCATTGATGGGGTGGGAAAGAGTACAGGAACTGCTGAACTGGGGAACAGTAGCCCAGCTGTGAGAAAATGTTCTGAGGAAGGCTGCCAACATGGGAACATCCCAGCAGATCCATCCTGCCTAACAGCCCTTTCTGTCCCCTCTCCTCAGTGGTCATTGGCTTGCTGTGCATGGGGGGATACCTCATCTGGAGAAACTGGAAACGGAAGAATACCAAAAGCATGAACTTTGATAATCCAGTTTATAGGAAGACAACAGAAGAGGAAGATGAAGACGAAATCCACATTGGGCGAACTGCCCAAATTGGACACGTGTACCCAGCAGTAAGTACCTGAGGAGATGGCTGCTGGAGAATATTAGTGCTGTTGAGAGTTCCAATAGAGAATTTGGATTAGTGTTATTTATTTGCCACATAATGACAAAAACCAGAACTTTTTTAGTATCATTGATAAGGCAGAAACTTCTGGCAGCCCCTGCAGTTGTCTTAGAATGCAGTGCTCTGGATCAGATACTCAGTTCAAATGAAGAATGATTGTCCCATTCAACGTACCAATCTGACAAATGTAAAGCTCCCTCAAGAGCTGCCTCAGGATGGGACAGGTGATTACTCATCCCCTACTGGATTCCATTTTATCTGTGCTTAGGCTGCTACCACGTGTCCAAACTATCCTTAGGATAAATTCAGTTTCTCTACCTACCAGGGAGAATATTTTCTCTATAGTAACAGTATAAAGAAAAGTCCCACTCCTCACAAGGAGAAGTGAGTGAGGCTCTGTAAGAAGTTAAGGAAAAGGATCCTCCCTCACAGCAGCATCCCTGGGGAGAGGAGCACTGGCAGGTATAAGTACATTGTGTTTTCAGAAGAGAGCAGGAAGATCCAGAGTAATGAGTGAAGGCAGTACAGCTCCTGCAGGCAGGCAGGATAATGTCCTCTGTGATCTGAAAGGTCCCACACAAGATCACACTGGAGAAAGTGCCATCCCTTACAAGGAATTTATCCAATATACGTGGACAGGAATCTTCCCAGCACCTCTTTAGTAAGGCTTGAGCAAATGACCTCATTTGGGGAGGGAAAAATAATCCCTATCTAGACTAGACTTGTGACCAATACAGGAGGGACAGCCATGAGAGCTCCAACAAGAAGTACAAGTTAGCACCAGTGTCACAGTTCACAAGAGTGTGTGTTTTCCCTCCCCAGCGTGTAGCACTAAGCTTAGAAGATGATGGGTTGCCATGAGGATGAAGATGCTGCTCCAATCATCTGAACACTGAACAAATCTGCTTTGGATCACAGAACCTGCTTCTTCTTTTTGGTCATTATTTATGTTGCAGAAGGGTAACCACAAAGTTATAATGAACTGCAAACATCCAAAGGATGTGAGAGTTTTGTATGTATAATCTTTTATACACATTTTAACTTGTTGCACTACCCATTTGTGATAGTGAATAAGCAACAGCTGAGCTACTAACTCAATGTACATAACCAGCCAGGCTGAAGGTTCAGTAGCTATTGCTTTATTTTAAGACTATATTTATAGATATTTTGTAAATATGTTGAATATGCTTTGTGGCTATCCATCAACATAAGAGATACTCAGTTCAAATGAAGAATGATTGTCCCATTCAACGTACCAATCTGACAAATGTAAAGCTCCCTCAAGAGCTGCCTCAGGATGGGACAGGTGATTACTCATCCCCTACTGGATTCCATTTTATCTGTGCTTAGGCTGCTACCACGTGTCCAAACTATCCTTAGGATAAATTCAGTTTCTCTACCTACCAGGGAGAATATTTTCTCTATAGTAACAGTATAAAAAAAAGTCCCTCCTCACAAGGAGAAGTGAGTGAGGCTCTGTAAGAAGTTAAGGAAAAGGATCCTCCCTCACAGCAGCATCCCTGGGGAGAGGAGCACTGGCAGGTATAAGTACATTGTGTTTTCAGAAGAGAGCAGGAAGATCCAGAGTAATGAGTGAAGGCAGTACAGCTCCTGCAGGCAGGCAGGATAATGTCCTCTGTGATCTGAAAGGTCCCACACAAGATCACACTGGAGAAAGTGCCATCCCTTACAAGGAATTTATCCAATATACCCTGTAATTGCTTTTTCTAAGTACAGTATTGAGTTTTGGGACCACTCTTGCATGCTGGGGCAGGCTGCAGCAATGAGGGGTAGATGTTTCACTAACTCCTGGCTGTAAAATAATAAAAAGGAAAAAATTAAACAGAGAAGCTGTGTAGATGGCTTTGAACTACATTCATTTTCTGACAGCTCAATGAGCCATTCATTGTGTCAATACTAGAAAGAGTTCTGTTGTGGATTTTTAGGAATGCTCTTCACCATCCCCTGATGCATGCACGGCATTTCCATTAAATGTCAGGTTTTTAAAACTGGCCTCCTTTTTTGTGTGCAAAAATTGGAGGCCCAAGCACAGTCATCCATTTCTGGTCAGAGCTTTTCTTGACATTCTTGGAGCCTGGAGTGTGTCCCTGTCCCCTGGTGAGGCAGCAGCACTGCAGGGACCTTGTTCCTCAGGAGAGGCTCAGCCCAGCCCTGATCCCTGTGCGCTGCTCAGTGTCATCTGAATAATTCTGTTATTAAACTTTTTGTAAATTCTTTAATTGCAAAACTTTCTGATGGGCAGAACAGCACAGGTACTAACAGAAAACATTCCTTAAAAGCAGCAAATAAATGATCAAAGCACTTCTTTAATTACAGATGCAAATGATGACGAAGGCTTTGGTTCAACTGTGACAGCAGCTGTGATTGGAATTGTCATTCCTGTGGGTAAGCAGATTGGATTTAACCTTTGAAGGAGTTCACCAAAGTGCAATACCAAAATATTATATTTACCACAGTAATTACACTTTCCCAATTTTCATTGATGGGGTGGGAAAGAGTACAGGAACTGCTGAACTGGGGAACAGTAGCCCAGCTGTGAGAAAATGTTCTGAGGAAGGCTGCCAAGATGGGAACATCCCAGCAGATCCATCCTGCCTAACAGCCCTTTCTGTCCCCTCTCCTCAGTGGTCATTGGCTTGCTGTGCATGGGGGGATACCTCATCTGGAGAAACTGGAAACGGAAGAATACCAAAAGCATGAACTTTGATAATCCAGTTTATAGGAAGACAACAGAAGAGGAAGATGAAGACGAAATCCACATTGGGCGAACTGCCCAAATTGGACACGTGTACCCAGCAGTAAGTACCTGAGGAGATGGCTGCTGGAGAATATTAGTGCTGTTGAGAGTTCCAATAGAGAATTTGGATTAGTGTTATTTATTTGCCACATAATGACAAAAACCAGAACTTCTTTAGTATCATTGATTAGGCAGAAACTTCTGGCAGCCCCTGCAGTTGTCTTAGAATGCAGTGCTCTGGATCAGATACTCAGTTCAAATGAAGAATGATTGTCCTATTCAAGGTACCAATCTGACAAATGTAAAGCTCCCTCAAGAGCTGCCTCAGGATGGGACAGGTGATTACTCATCCCCTACTGGATTCCATTTTATCTGTGCTTAGGCTGCTACCACGTGTCCAAACTATCCTTAGGATAAATTCAGTTTCTCTACCTACCAGGGAGAATATTTTCTCTATAGTAACAGTATAAAGAAAAGTCCGACTCCTCACAAGGAGAAGTGAGTGAGGCTCTGTAAGAAGTTAAGGAAAAGGATCCTCCCTCACAGCAGCATCCCTGGGGAGAGGGGCACTGGCAGGTCTAAGTACATTGTGTTTTCAGAAGAGAGTGGGAAGATCCAGAGTACTGAGTGAAGGCAGTACAGCTCCTGCAGGCAGGCAGGATAATGTCCTCTGTGATCTAAAAGGTCCCACACAAGATCACACTGGAGAAAGTGCCATCCCTTACAAGGAATTTATCCAATATACGTGGACAGGAATCTTCCCAGCACCTCTTTAGTAAGGCTTGAGCAAATGACCTCATTTGGGGAGGGAAAAATAATCCCTATCTAGACTAGACTTGTGACCAATACAGTAGGGACAGCCATGAGAGCTCCAACAAGAAGTACAAGTTAGCACCAGTGTCACAGTTCACAAGAGTGTGTGTTTTCCCTCCCCAGCGTGTAGCACTAAGCTTAGAAGATGATGGGTTGCCATGAGGATGAAGATGCTGCTCCAATCATCTGAACACTGAACAAATCTGCTTTGGATCACAGAACCTGCTTCTTCTTTTTGGTCATTATTTATGTTGCAGAAGGGTAACCACAAAGTTATAATGAACTGCAAACATCCAAAGGATGTGAGAGTTTTGTATGTATAATCTTTTATACACATTTTAACTTGTTGCACTACCCATTTGTGATAGTGAATAAGCAACAGCTGAGCTACTAACTCAATGTACATAACCAGCCAGGCTGAAGGTTCAGTAGCTATTGCTTTATTTTAAGACTATATTTATAGATATTTTGTAAATATGTTGAATATGCTTTGTGGCTATCCATCAACATAAGTAAAATAAATTCTGTACAGGCAGTTTAGAAATATTTATTAACAAAATCTGGATTATAAGATCTGTTCTGTAAATATAGTAGAGGGGTGAGAGTATTTATTTTTTGTATGTTTGGCTTGCTGTGCATAGATTATCTGTGTATATATCTATCTGGATGAGATAGATATATAGGCATATAAATATATACATATATATAAATATATATACATATATTTTAAAACTACTAGCCTACATTTATGAAAATTAGGAATAATTGAATTTTTGCAGGATGTTTGAGAAGTTTGCTTTGAAATCTAAAGACACTATGTAAGAAAGAGCTGTAGTGTAAGATAGCTGACCAGTGAAGCACTCCTAACAAACATCTCCTGATTTCCATCCTGGTTCTTAAGGGCTGCTTGTACATTTTCCAGTCTATCCATGAAGAATCCATGCAGTGCATTAAACTGGAGAGCTATTGCCTACAGCATTTCAGTCAGGAGAAACTCCTACAGCACCCAGGGGTTTTGTGCTGTATTGTTGCTTTTTTACAGCTTGGTACAAAACTAATTTGGTTTTTGTTTGTTTGTTTCTAAATGTAAATTTAAATGCTTTTCCACACTGGGAATCTTGCATCTCTTAAATCAGCTCAGAATTATCAGAAACAAAGATTTAGCCATATATTTCCACACTCCCAAGTGAGCACTCTCCCTGGTTCATCAGGAAAATAGCACAGTAACAAAAGTCACTTCCTTCCCTCCTTGCCCTTGTCCCCTGCTCATACTGATAAAAAATCCAATTTTAGGAGCTGCTGTGGCACACACAGAACTCTTCCCAAGTCCTGCCCATGGAACCAGCTGCCCTTTGGCTGGGTCATCCTGCACCTGGCAGGAAAAAGTTGATTTTTCTCATGTCATTCCATAGGATTTCCTGGGAATTCTGTGGGAAGTGAATACACTTACCTCCCACTGCATAATGGACTAGTACCTCCCTGAATTGTATCAAATCCTAGAGAAATCTTCCTCATGTTTTTATGTCAGTCCAAGCTTTTGTATTTGAGTGAGTAGAAGAAACTCAGGCTGAGTAGGTTTGGAGTTTTTTCCCTTTCTTTTAGAATAAATGTACAGAGTAATGTGAGCTGGAAGCTGATTCTTGACTAAGAGAAGAAAGAAAGTGTTTAAAGCCCTGGTATGCATTACAGACATAATACATATTCTCAAATGCCTCATGGCCTGCATAGACTATACAGAAGCAATCAAGCATCCTTCTATTCCAAATTTTAGATTTTAAGGCAGTGACAACATGAGTGAGATATCCCATTATTGTTTTAAGGTATGAAGCTCTCTTTCTATAAATCCATGCACTGTGTGCATGAAGAAAAAAGCTGAGCAAGGCTGTATGTGATAACATTGTAACTAACAGACGAATGTAAATATATATGAAAGTTCTACAGTTTTGATACTTTTTTAAGAACACACAAACAAACCTGTACAAACCACATGTAAAAGGCTGCAGGTTTTTTCAAACTATTGTAAATGAACTCAATGTGCAGTGCTGATTTCAACCTTTACAGATTTATAACTACTGAGAAGTCAAACACCAAATTTGTTTTTTAAGAAGTTAATTATTTTAAATAATGGTTCAGATTGGTAGGGTGATATTTAACATTGTAATCATTTCTGCTCTGTCTTGTCATACTGAAGTTCTGTTAGAGTAAGTTCTTGCTTGGTGCCTTTTGTGTTTCCGTTCTTACCTTGCAGACAAAAGGCCCAGGGCGGGGCGGGGGGGCTCTGTGTAACACTTGCTGTACTGGAAACCAAATGAACACGTTTGTAAAACAGTGCACTGTTTCTATAGAAAGATTAAATTTTTTTATCTGGGATTACTGAACTAATTACTTCATGGTGTCTGAAATGGGACTGTATCATACTTTGGCCTGCGTTTTCCCTAACTGCCCAAACGCAGAGTGGGATTTGGGAGCAGTGCTGTGTAGTGCAGCTGTCCAGCTGCAGTGTCACAGCAGCAGCGCTGGGGACAGTTCATATTCCACAGCAGAGCACTTTGTTCTGAAGTCTCTTTTCCTGCCACATTGGTTTTGGTCATCTGCAAATCACACGGCAAACAGCACCAGCTTCATTTCCTTTACTCACTGATGTAACTGAGTAAACCCTCCCATGGTGCAAGTACTCCAGTCCTTACCCAGAGTGAGAAAATGTCCCAGAACTGAACAGTGTCCACAGCACAACTGGTGCAGTTTTTCACCTGAACTATTACATGCTGGACTATTCAACAACTAATTGCCAGTGACTCAATTTCTTCTTGGAGCTTTTGGTAAAACACCTACACAAGCTGCAAAACTCCTTAGAGCCACACTTAAGCCATCTTGGAAAAAAGACAGAAATGCTGCTGTTCTTGGAATCTCAAGAGGCAGGCTCAACTTCTTTTCTTTTAAACATACAAACAGTCCCTCCAGTAAAGCTGGAAAACCATTCATGTACTGGAAGTAGGACAATAGTTTTGGCTGGACACATAAGTGACTCAGAACTAAACACACTGTTAGCTTGCTCTCTCTTCCCTGTCTCCTGAAAAAATGAAATCTGGATAATACAACACAATTCAACACTCCACAACCTTTCCCCACTGCACGTTGTTCAAAGCCCTTGGAAGCAGTGCCTTTATTGAAATTCTCTTTCAGTCAATTCTTAGTCCCAAAGGAAGCAGCCAAGCAGGTAAAACTTTTCAAGCACAAAGAGTTATTAACAAACTAATATGGACTGATGTATTGGTAAATATCAGTGGTTTAGTTTTCTATCTAACTGAAAATAGGCTTTTTCTTACTTCAAAACATTCTTCCCTTTCAGTTAAGTATTTTAGCAAAGTAACATGGTAACAAATAGAAGAAGTGAAGCAACAACAAAATTCTCTCCAGGCCTAAACAGCAAGTACAGCACAAAAGAAAATTGAAAGAGCCTCATAAGAGAGTCCCAAATCTACCTGGGCATTAAACCTCCCAAAACAACTCCCTTTTAAAATTATTTCTGCTGTATTCACAATAAATTTTTGGTTTTTGTTTCACTTTTGCACATAGTAACTGTACAGTCTGAGCTAATCCACCCCAACACTGTTCTGCTTGCTCCCATTAAATGCTCAATGGAGTACAGGGACTCATCTCTGTCCCTCAGTGTTTATGTAACACATGTAACTCAGTCACCTTTCTGCCTTCTGCAGGAATATGTGTGCCCATCTCCTTACACTTTGTTCTCCAGCAAACCAGCCCTTTAATTTTCAGAAACACTTTTAAATCTCTTTTCCTAATTACCATCCTTGCCTGGAAGCAGGGGCCTACAGCCATAGGCTGTGAGCTCTGTCACTGCTCCAGTGCAGGCATTTACAGAGTGGTGCCAGTTCCAGCTGTCTCCGAAGTGCCCACATTTCCTCTGCTGTCCCCTCCTGGGAATGGGAGTGACAGAAGGCCTTTGCTGGGCAGGCAGGGTAAACCCACCAACCCTGCAAGAGAAAAATGGGGGGGCTCACTTGACCAAACTGGCTCTTCTCAGATGAAATGAGCCTGGCCAAAAGTTTGCCAGGGAACTGGCATTACACCCCAGGGAATGAACTGAGCCCCCTTGTTTTACTTGTGTGGCTTTGAGCACTGATTCCAGCCAAGACACCAATCTCAGAGTCCAATTTCACACAGATGAAGATGAACTTGTGGCTTGTGCTATCACAGCAGCAGAGACCGTGGCACAAAGCATCAGCTTCACAACAGATCACCTCCCAGAGTGTCCCCAGAAGATGGCCTGTGTGCCTCAGGATGCTGAATGTGCATTTCTCATCCCAACTTCTGGAAGAAGCCAACGAGCACCAGCCCAGGCTGAGTTCTTACCTTACAGGAGAGCAGTAATGCTAACCTGTATCTGCACCTCTGCCCCAGCAAGCAGAATGAGAATTAACATGCTTTAAAAAACAATAACTCTTTTTGCAAATTATTTGCAGCATTCAGATCTCTCCATGTACCTCAGTGGGAGAACATTTTCTTATGGGATTAGCCACAGCTGCCTGCTAAATTCCCCACACTATCAAGGAAACCACTGTAATCTTGTCAGTGGTGATAAGGCAGTGCCTGAGCGGGGAGCTGAAGGTATGGCAGTGAAACAAGCAAATCTCCCTGATAGTTTGATAGGCCCCTGCCTGGCTCCAAGGACAATGACACAGGATTACAGAAGGCTGGACTGATAATTTTGTGTTCACATCAGTTCAGTTCCTCAGCCCTTGCCTCGAGGCTGCAAAGTCAGGTAGAAGAGGAGAGGTTTTACCTGAAGTTCTTGGTCACGTACAACTGAGGCCAAATAGAAAATATATTCCACATTACCCTGTTCAGGACGTTATCTGCTGAGTCTGCCAATCAAGGAATTAATTAATTCCACCTACATTAATTTATTTTCATGCATACATTTCCCTACTGGAGCTCAGCTTAAAAGCACATACATTACTTTAATTCAAGCTATTACACATAAAAGATTATGGAAAGCCTTACAACCAAACATTCAAGAAAAATCCCTGAATCTACATATTTTACTAATAAGGCACAGACCTAAATAAGTTCTAAGCAAAGAGAGCACCTTGAAATGATGCTTAGAAGATAAACAATACTTGGAAGGTAATATTTAGGTCTAAGCTTCATTGACAGATTCTTACAAAGGCTAAAGTTGACTTCTAGACTTCCTGCAATGAAAAGCTGACTCAAAATTGGAAATTGACATTATTTTTAGCAATATCTGAAATGGGTATCACATTCCAAAGCCTTACCTCATGAACTGACTTCATATTTCTTTGATACTAAAGGCATCAGTGGCAATAAAAGTCATGAAGAAGTTAATAACAAAAACTCTCAATCACATCAGTGGCTGGCAGCCTGTAGAGGAGCAGGTGAGGTTAAGAGAATCTCTGGCTATGGAGGTCTTTGCAGGAAAAGCCAAATTAAAACGATTTTTTGCCCTTTTGGAGTTCAGTTGACACGAGCTCCATCCCAGTGTGGTGAGGCATGAACTCTCCAAATTACATCTCTCCTTGTGCCTTCCTTTTTTCTTTTTTTAAAGGTGATTTAAGAACTATCCGTACAGATTCTAATCATAAAAATCTAATTTCTCTCCTGCACACTAAGAGACAAAAACAAGGGCTTGGCTCACGATCCCCAAGGATTACAGTTACAGTTGTTCCTTTGCCTTGGCTATGGCTCTGCTCAGGATATAAATAAGCAGTGATCCTTTAATCATTACAACTGACATGCACAACCACCAAATACAGAACATTTTGGTGTTCTCTTCATTCATGTTATCAGTTTACAGAAGCTCACAGAGCTGCAATATTTGCTGCATAGAGAGGTTGCAGTTTCTCCATCCCTGGAAGGGTTCAAGGCCAAGTTGGAATATCCTGCTCTAGTGGAAAGCATCCCTGCCCATGGCAGGAGGATGGAACTGGATGATCTTAAAGGTCCTTTCCAACTCAAACCATCCTATGATTCCATGAATATGGCACCAAAATGATTAAACTAGGAACATATGATATTCAAAGTATGATCACTGGCCTAGAATAGACTCTAAGTAATACAAATACACACAGCTAGGGATGCACCCCAAACCTGATTTATACACAACCAAAGACATGGGCCATCTGCAGACCTAGATAAATTAATTGAGAAGCTGTGACAGGACCGTATGATGATGATGTGTTGTTTGTAACACATTACTCTGGACTTTCAGCTACACTATGCCAGGAATTAGCTACAGTTATGGTTTCCCATAGCAACAGGATATATGGGACAAACTGCTCAGGAAAACCCAGCTGAACAGGAGCTGCACCTCTCCTGGTGAGCTAAGCCAGGTGTTGCCTTGCGTTTCAGGAAAGTGAAACCCAGCTCCTCCATGTCCACCTGAAATACTTCTCAAATTTAGTCAAAATATACCCCTTTCAAAGCAGATGATATTTTACCACTCCCACACTGTTCAGACCCTGCAGATGAGCCTGGTCAACCCAAAGAACAATGGACAAAACCCACTAAACTTGCTGTCATTAATTTACTAAGTCTTGTGCACAGGACTGTGCTTACAAAGTCCTTGTCACTTGGCTGTTGTCCCTGCAGTGACCACACAGAGCAGCTCTGCACTGACCAGGCTTCAAATGTGACTGCCCAGCAAAGCACTGCAGGTGACACCAATGGCTGTGTGCAGATCTCTGACCCAACAACCCAGTGGCACATAGAACAGCTTCCTCTTGGGACTTCTCACCTTACACAGCACGTGGGTGTTTGGCAAATCCACCCCCCAGAACTGCACGGGGCAGGGATGGGCCAGGGGAGCAAAGTGGAGCTTTCTGGGGGGAGCACAAACAGCACAACTTCCAACAACTGCTCGCACCTTGGCCAAAACACAATCACAAATCAGCATTTATATTTATATATTAATGTGATGCAGAATTCTCTCCCTCTGCCCTCAGGGAGCTGGGTGCCATCTGTGTGACCTACACAGGCAGGCTGCAAAGGGTTCAACTTAATCCTAAGTACCGGAGCAGCACCTTCTAATGAGCAGGTATACAGCAGCCTTTTAACATAAATGAGTCACTTCAAGGCAAAAATCTTCTGAAGATAACATAATTTGTAGTGTCAATAGCTATTAGTGCTATGAGGGCTGCAGAACACGGTGAGCTTTGATTTCAGGTCTCCCTTTTAGAGCACACTCCACCTTCATAACAAGAACAAGGCCAAAGAGGAATAACCTTCAGGTGCTCCTGCAGATCAGGAGTCCACAGCCATACATTATTTTGATTACCATTCCCTCATTTGAGGAAAATCAACACAGTGCTATCAGAATATTTATGTCATCAGACCCAATGAATCTCCAACAAGATGTGAAATTATATTCATGAAGTATTAACTACTGCATTTTTGAGACTCTAGAGAGTACTTCTTGTTTTCTGGGGCTACAGGGAATCCATATTTTGCAAATCAAGAAGTAACTTTGCTGGGTGACACTGGTCTCATGCAATACCAATTTTGCCTCCTTACCCCACCTCTGCAGCAGCAGGCCTCCAGCATCTCCTCTTCTCCACCAACATTTTTAAAAAGTAAATGCTGATCAAAGTGTGAAGTTTGCTTCCAGAGAGGGTGAGATGAACTGATAAGGAAGGAACATGAAATGGGAATGATCTGAGACCAAGGGCAATGAGAAAGAAACAAAGGGCAGCTGGAATGGAACTGTGGGAGGGTGATGGCCCCAGCTGAGACTTATTTAGAAGATTTGATAATTCTCTAAGGAGGAATTTTAACCTCCAAGTGCATGCACACAGGTGCTGCTTACAGGAAACAGAACTATAAAGAAAAAATACAGAGGACAACTTTTCAGACATTAATTCATGTCAGCCTTTGGCACCTGATCATTAGTACCAGCACTGAGTATAAAGCAAAAATATTTGGCAGTTTGAAAATTGTGTTCACGTGTAATTACTGTGCTGGCATTCACACATTCAACAAGAGGAGCAAAGAACTGCATGGTAATTTCTGATAAAAAGACAACTCCACCAGCCCCTTCTTTACAGTGCTGTGACAACACAGGAAGAAAAGGTGATTACTTTCTTTTCTACCACTACCCTAAAATTAAGCCTTTCCCCATTGACACTCATTTGGCTTAACACCTCTGATTTGATGAGCACATTGAAGTATTTTTTTTTTAGCTCTTCTCTGGCCATCTCAAAGACTGCTGGAGTAGAACTGAAGTGAGGCAACAAGTCAGCCATGAGCTGGCTGTACGGAAAATACAATTTCCTTAGCAGAAGAGCCACATAGTAAATTTCTCACCAGACCTCCATATTTTAAAATATTTTCATTTTTCTTTCTTCATCTATGCAAAAAACTCAGTCACTGCCTTCTACTGACACTTCATCTTAAGACAGAATGCAATTCACTCCCCTACAAAAAATACTTGAGTGGGTATCTCTTCAAGCTCTTGAATAATGAACAAAACCTGAAAAGAATCTATATGAACCTAAATTGTTTATCAGGCTAGCACAGCCAAGTCATTAATTGTCATTCTGTAACCCAAATAAGACAGATACAATCCTGTGCAGGCACCTTTGATATACAGACTGCAGGACAAACTACCCAGCTGCAGCTGAGTTCACTTGGGACAAGTGAAGTTGTGGGGGAAATAAAGAGAGAAAAAAATGCAAGAAAAGAAATTCAGCTTCAGCAGAAATAATGCAGTTTTAATGGACCATGGAATATCAGACACCAGCAAGAAGATGACCTTTTCTCCAGTACTGAAATAACAAAGCAATAGAACACAAATGCTGATAAACCAACTTCAACTTTACAAAATCAATTTATGTGAGAATAAAAGAACAAAATCCATGACCTTTTCTTTACTATTAAATAAACCACATCCATCTACTGAAGTCTTCCTTTTGAACAAAAGTTATTGCCTGACCTTTCTTATTGCACTGCAGGATGCAAAGTGACTGGATGATTTCAGTGATTTAAGCTCTTTTTTTCTCCCAAAATCAGAGGTTTGTGCCACCTCAGAAATGAAACCATGCACATCTTCCCCAGCCCCAAGACAGGAGCAGATTCTGTAGGCACCATCAGAGATCTGTGACATGGCAAAGACCCCCCAGGCAGGGGCTGCAATAGGAGTGGGTATTTGGGCTGGAATTTGGTGCCCATCCAAACCAGCCCTGTGTCTCCACAGCATCCAGAAGCATCAGCTCAGGACCTGCACAATGAAGACTATTAAAAGTGATACATGTTCATGGAATTTTTTATCTAGCATATCAACACCAAGGTTATACACAGAACATCCACATAATTTTTTATGCTATTTTCAAAAAATCAGAAGCACAAAATACATTATCTGAAATTAACCTTTTTGTGATGAGTTCTTGATAATTTACTGGATTCTCTACACAAACTGTTCTAGAAACACCATGAAATAAGAACATAATGTAAATGAATGGTAATTACATAATTAATGTAATGACAGTCTAAACATAATTTTACCTGTAATATTTCTCTTGTGGAAGCGATGCCCAAGTAATGTTCAACAGATGCTGCTGCCTGGGATAATGGCAAAATAGGTTTCCTAATTGAAAATAGAAATGTGTTATTATTTCCAATCCTTTTAATCCCAAGAGCCATCTGTGGGCAAGGCCTTTTATTTGACACTGGAAAAAACCATATGCAGGTGCATTTGCCTATGTGGAAATACATAAAAATATATACATTAATTCCTGAAGCTGGCATCCACCACTTTGTTAAAGTGCTGTCAATAAGGAACTGCTTGTGCACCATCCCTGTGGTTTGACAGGATGGACTCAGAATAATCCTGACTGACTGAAAATCAGGAATAATTCCTTGAGAGAGACAAATCACTTTATTTTGAGAAATAACTCCCTGGTTTCTGGAAGGAGATTAGTGTATTACAGCCAGTATCATCCTTTTCATCTTGCTTGGTTGGTTCTATTCCCCTATTTTTTCACTTTTAAATCACTAAAAAACTGCCAGTGATAAGAACATGGAACAGAACCAAGGGTCAGGAGAGCCATTATGCACAGCAAAACAGAATCTTGAAAAAGATGACCAAGAACTCTCTGAGATCAGGGGAAAAGGACAGGAGAACATCAAGACTGAGAATTGTGTCTCCTGACTGTAAAATAACAATGCTGCAAGAATCTGAGATTATATGGCCTCATGCAGAAGGAAGGGACAGTTTTCTGCCAAAACCCCAGAGAAGAGGTGGAGAGACTAAATGCTGGTACACTCAGAGCTGAAGAATAAAGAGCATTAGTGAACAAGGAGGATCTGTGACACTGTTAATTTCAGGGCCTGCCCATCTCTTGCCTCTAAGAGCTGTGAGAGCCCTGAACAAAAGCCATGGGGTACTGGAGAAAGGTACATTTACTGATAAAAATCTTTCTCTGCATAAAGAAAAAAAAAAGGGGGAGTTGCCATGGCAACCCTGAATGAATTCAGCACATCACCTGTGCATGAAGTCTGTCTGCAAGGGCTCTCCTGAAAGCTGAGGGCTTGCTTCTCGCTTGGGATCCCCCACAATTGTGCAAGGTTTTTAAAAATAAGGATTGCACAGGAAATGGATGGGACTCCTGCATCCACCAGATCAAAGCCTGCTCAAAGGCACAATTAGCTATGTAAAAGGAAAGCAATGTATTTTCCTTAACAAAGTTTTCAAATGACTACAGATTGGAGAGTCTGACACATGCAGGGGACAAGCAAGGCTGGAAGTCTTCTGTGGGAAGGCAGATGTGCCTCAGGTGTTTTCCTTTTTTACTAATGAATCTTTATGCTTGGATTTCCTCGCTACACAAGTTTCTTTCTTTACAGAATAAGGGAAAAGAAAAAACTCAAATACTGGAATTAAATACAATGGTAAAACTTGTGTGTTAGACATGATGACAAGCCTGAAAAAATAAGTAAAACCAATTAAAAAGTGCATGAGTGAAAATGTTAGAAATAAATAAAATTCTATTTAACTTTTTGTCAAAGTGTGGCAGAGAACATGAGGCCCACTTAGAGCAGCATAAACAGGCCTAAAGGTAAAATCTAAAAGTTTCTCTTATAAAAGCACTGCCCCAGGTCTCTCACCTCTGCAACGCTGTGAAATTCTGCTGTGTCAGAAGGTTCTGTCAGAGCTTGGATTTTAAAAAGCAAACAAACAAATAAGCAAACAAATAAACTTGGTAAAGCATTTCAAATAAAAGAAAAAATAGAACAATGTTTCTTGAAGGTAAAGCAGGGCCACACGGAAGCAAAGAGAAGTTTCTTTGTAGCCCTTGTCTGAAGAATCATCTCGAGCAGCTCAGCACAACCAGGATGTCCTTCCAATCAAGGAGGCAAAATGTCCAACACTTCTTTGTTTATTTCCACATTTATGGAGACATAACCCGCCTCTACAGGAAGGTCATGGGCTGAAGGCTGAATAAATACCTGTGCTCACTCCCTGCCACCAGGGAAACCTTTAAAGAGTTTGGCAGATTTGTTTAAATAAAATCAGTTTACACAGAAATACATGACTGGAATACAGCTCCTGGCTAATGTCGAAATGAAGAGCCTGAAACACACAGTGACATCAAATTCCTCTTCCTTATGTAGTTCTTGGGAACTACTTAGAGGACACTTCACAAAGGCTAATTTCAGTCTAAATGTGCAGATTCTTCCTCAAAAGCAACCACCGGAGACAAGCTCCCCCACGTCAGCCCTCATAACTATCTGGAAAATCTTAAAGTGGTAATTAACACACATCTGTTTTTAAATGAGAGCAGATCCTATTTTGTGTAAGTTCAAGACACAGTCCTACCCTAAAAATCAAATAAACCATTCAAATAAGTCATATTTGTTTTCCTAAGTTATTTGTGGCAATAAACTCTAAAGAGCTGGATTCACCAGAACTGGAGCCCAGATACTCTTCTCAGCTCTCACACACCACTGCACCCCAGCTTCAGCCTTGCCAAACCCAGCAGACTTAGATGGGGGCTGACTTTTTAAATTAGAAAGTCAATTACATTATAAATTTGCATTTGACACAAAAATGATCTGTAGAGAAAGCAGGGAATCAAAATCAATCAAACCCAAAAAGCTTCCTTAAAACTCACACAAATATTCCCATGGGAGAGCTGATCTTGTCTGAGGGCAGGGGGCTGAACACAGCAACACTGACAGACCCTTCCAGTCCTGCTTTCAATTAATTCCCACAAATCTTCCTCCTCTCCAGACACTCATTTACACCCAGGAGTCCATGCTAGGCTCAGGATTTGGTTCCTCTAATACAGAAGTCAATAGAGCCCATTTCTGTTTACCAAGTGGTGACCAGTGAGAGCTGCCTTGTGAGCAAACAGAGCCCTGCAGTCAATACCAGCCCCAGCAGCAGGGCCCTGGGGGACAGCCTCACCTCGGAGTAATGAGGTTGTTTTACCTGGCCCCAAAACAACAACTGCTCCTTCTTACAGAGGTGTATCTTTAACTGAGTAGATGACACTTAGCCATATTGCAATTTCAAAGTACAAACTCTGGTAAATAAATAGTGCATTAAAGAGCAAAGCTTAGGGTTAACACAGCATCCCCGGTTTGTCTCAGCAGCCACAACACACTGCTGACTCAGCTGGATTTTCATACTCATTATCTCTCACACAATGCAGAGGCAAAGGAATTCACATTCCTCAAAACCAGAACAAAATTCTCTTCACAGCAAGTAAAGAGGTAACACAGGCATAACAAGGATCTATGTGCAAAGTCAAGCTCCACACCATGGAGCACGTTAAATGCTATGGAACACATTTTAAAGAAGTATTTTAGGGATTTTTTTAACTTTTTATATTGTCATAACTTTCCTCAAAAGCAGTTTCTTTGATAGGGGAATCAAAATTAAAGCCTCTGCAGACACAAGGAAAAGGAGTTGTATAAAATTCAACATGGTTTCAAAGTTAGGACATAAAGATATCACAGGCAATCTGTGAAAAAATTCAAGGTGTTCAACATTTCTAGTGAAGAGAATAAAATAGCAGAAATACAACTATTTCAAGAAACAATCAAATCAAAAATCTTGCAATCTTAAAACCAACTTAAATTATGGATCCAAAGTAGGTTGATTCATTCCAAGTAAAGAGGTAACACAGGCATAACAAGGATCTATGTGCAAAGTCAAGCTCCACACCATGGAGCACGTTAAATGCTATGGAACACATTTTAAAGAAGTATTTTAGGGATTTTTTTAACTTTCAGAGATTATATTGTCATAACTTTCCTCAGTCAAAGCAGTTTCTTTGATAGGGGAATCGGTAAGAATTAAAGCCTCTGCAGACACAAGGAAAAGGAGTTGTATAAAATTCTCTGTGTTTGGAACATGGTTTCACAAGTTACAGACATGGAAAGATATCAGAAAACAACCTGATTTATTTGCAATCTGTGAAAAAATTCTGTCACCCAGTTCTCCAAAGTGTTCAACATTTCTAGTGAAGAGAATAAAATAGCAGAAATACAACTATTTCAAGAAACAATCACAATCAAAAATCTTGCAATCTTAAAACCAACTTAAATTATGGATCCAAAGTAGGTTGATTCATTCAAGCCATCTGCTCTTTTATTGACATGAGAAAAAACCCAAATAAATAGAAATATTCAGAGCATGTTTATCTGATTTCTCCCATTTTTCCACTTCCCACAGGTACCTGCTCCCCATAGAAGAAAATCATATAAATTTTGCTCTTCTTCAAAAACAAACAAAAAACCCCTAACCCAAACCCATTATAAACCAGTACCAGTATTAAGATTCCATATGCACATTGTTACATTACAGTCCTTCAATCATATGTAAAGTAATGCTAAAAACGTGTGTTTATAGAGATATTTTCTTCAGAGGCAGAACAACCACTGCTTATACATGCTTTTAAGCAGAATGAAAAGCACACACATTCTGCCTTTCACAAACACATACTTTAGCCAATGCATTCAAGCAGAGCATGTTTGGGACTGTGAATGTGTCAAGATAACCCAAACAACACTGGCAGCAATTCTTTACCTATTGTATCGCCACCAAACATGATGGCTATTTTACTTAGACCAAAAACATAATACACACACAGCAAAAAACCATTTTTATCTCACCTATATATAGTATGCCTTTATCATAAAATGTTAGAATTAATATAGAGAACTCAAAGACAGTTAACACCTCCAGAAGGAATTGAAATGCAGTTCTTGGGATAACTCCTATGCCAGTTTGCTCTTCCTTCCAACACAGTAATTTAAATAAATTTGCATTAAGTACTGATATTCCTGAAAAGGCTTATAAACAATTTAGACAATTAAAGTGGAGTAATTCTCTCACAAAAAAATCCCCAAACCAGACAAAACCAAACCTCTGAACTTGGGGACAAACCAGACAGTACATGGTATTACCTTTAGATTGGACAACCAAGTTCACAAAATAAGGATAATAATTCTGCCAAAAATCCTTCAGTCTGGTATAAATACAAATGTTACATTTTTTTAAGGTTATGTTTTAATTTCTCTGCAGTACCTGCAGATGTTATAAAGCAACAGGTTGGCTATTTCTGTATCAGTAGGACTCTTCTACTGAAGAGACAACTTTTAGACATTTTATAGAATGGACATTATCCTAAAGAATGCAGAATGCAGCTGAGAGTATTCAAGCATAAAGTTGTGAAAACAATGAATAAGAGTAAATATTGCCTGATTTAAACCTGCTATAACTCTAAGGAAAGCAGAAAGAACTCCATTAGCCCTGCAAAAGGATGTGAGGCAGCACCATCTAAATGAAATCATGTTCATTGGTGCAAACCCATTTCCAACAGCACCACAGTGCAAACCACCCTCCCCATTCTGTGTCCTCAATAAAAAACATCCCATCTAGTGATGAGCACAAGAGATACCCCGTTTCTGAATTTTCCTTGCAGAAGGGAATATTTTACAAAAGGTGCATCTCTGGCTATCTCCTTTCAGCAGTTTCCAAGCAGAAAAGGGCAGGATTTACTCCCAGTGCATTCACTCTCAAACCTCAGGCCACCTGTGGTGAGGGATCTCAACACACCTGTCCCACTGAGGCACCAAACTGCTTCAGAAGACACAAACTTGGCCCTTTGTAGTTCATTGTCCTTAAAATCATAAATGCACAGTGTTTGTTCCCTCTGTGCAGAAAAGAAATCAGGAAATGCCCCTGGGATTAACTCACCACCAGCTCTGGGATCAGTGCAAATGAGGGAGCTCTGGGAATAGTGCAGTGGGTAGCAGACAAGGCCGATAATGTCAACCTCGAGGGTTCCATCCTTCACTAAGCCACTTAATCAAAATATAGATTTGATGGTTTTGGTTGGGCCCCGTCTAACTTGGAAGGAGTGCAGCACAACAAAGTGTGACTCAAGTTCTTGTAGCAGCACTGAATGCCACCATCAGTGCTCATCACACACAAATGGCCACTTACACATCACCCCTTTCATTGGTATGACTAAGTACCACTAGAACGCTGTCTTATGAATAACCAGTGAACACCTGTGCCCCTCACGGGGCCCGCCGAGGGCTGGCTGGGAACAGCAGAGGTGCGGCGATGCCTCACCTGACACCGTCTCGTGTCGCTGTGGGATCTCCCCAGGAGGCTTTAGGCCGTGTCCCGGTTGGACCGGGCCGTGTCCCGGTTGGACTGGGTTGTGTCCCGCTCGGTGCCGGCTCCGTGCCGGGGAGGTCTCGCTGAGGGAACGGGCCCGCGCTCCCCCTCACGGAGCTGCTTTACCCCCGGCCCGCCAGGGGGCGGCCGCGGCCGCTCTGGGCAGGGTGCCGAGTGTCGGAGCGTTGGCGCCGCTCCGCTTCCCTCTTATGACGTAAATCCTCTGTGGAGGGGCCATGGCGAGTGATTTCTACCTCCGCTACTATGTGGGGCACAAGGGGAAATTCGGACACGAGTTCCTCGAGTTCGAGTTCCGGCCCGACGGTGAGAGCGGGGCCGGGGCCGGGGCCGGGGCCGGGGAGGCGAGGGCGAGCTGCCGGGCCGCGGGTCCCCCGGCGTGGGTTAAATGCGAGGGTTAATGCGCGGTTTAATGCTCAGCCTCTCCCCGCAGGAAAGCTGCGCTACGCCAACAACAGCAACTACAAGAACGATGTGATGATCCGGAAGGAGGTGAGGGCAGCGCGGCTGAGGCGGTTGTGCCAGGGAAAGGCACTGCGGGCTGGGTCAGGGTTGACGGCGTTGCCGGGGCGCTGTGGGCAGCGCTGTATTCATTTCTCTGCCGAATGTTGTGTCCAGGCTTATGTGCACAAGAGTGTGATGGAAGAGCTGAAGAGAATAATCGACGACAGTGAAATCACAAAAGAAGATGACGCTCTGTGGCCTCCTCCTGACAGAGTGGGCCGACAGGTACGGTGCATAGTGTCTCTTCTAATTGCTCTTTAGTTTTCATGTGTTAGCTCCTTGGAAGCATAACTAAACTTTTTCTTCAAGCTTTTTTTTCCAGCTGAAAGGGCAACAAAACCTGAGTAGTGCCTCAATGGCAGTGTAGTTGTGGAAGCTAATACGATCCACAGACCTGCTGCATTTGATATCTTTGTAATAGAAATTTGTAATAAAATCCCTCACAATACTGAAGTATTTCTGTAACTGGTCCCATGAAGCAGTAAGTTCCTATAACCTTTTATTTTTCAGGAGCTCGAGATAGTAATTGGTGATGAACACATCTCCTTTACCACATCAAAAATCGGTTCCCTCATTGATGTAAATCAGTCCAAGTACGTACTCTGCTTTTTATGCTGCCCTTATTTCTAATTACCAGACCATTTTAGAACTTCCTGATAATTTGGTACATGTATTTTATATTGTTTAAAAGTATGAATCAGCTCCTGGGGGCACCAAGGCTCTGTGTTGCAGCACCATGAGCCAAATGCCTTTAAGCTGTGGTGTTACAGGCTGTGTTCTCAAGGAGCAGACCCTGCTGTAGGAACCCTGTTACAAACAAACAGTATGAGCTGCCATTGGCCTGTTTGTGCCATTTTCTTTGGGAGAATCAAGGTACCTAAGCTGAAAAGACTGTTGTGGGGAAGGGGAGGGTAAAATCCTAAGTGCTGTTGATACTTGTTTTCATGATAAAAATGCTTATTTTGTAAAAACTTTAAATGTTCACAGTTGGAGTACAGAATATTTAATCAATCCATATAGAATGAAACAAATCTAAGACGACATCTAAAAATTCCCCATATAGGCTTTGGGTTTTTTTAATACATTAGTTCTGTAACTTGTTCTTTAAGAGCATCAGTCTAAAATTTTTTTTAATATTTTACTTTTTTTTCCCTCTTTCTTCCTTCTTTTGTGAACTGCAGAGATCCAGAAGGCTTGAGAGTATTCTACTACCTGGTCCAGGACCTTAAATGTCTCGTCTTCAGTCTTATTGGACTCCACTTCAAGATTAAGCCAATTTAAATCAGACAAACCGAAGTTTGTATTGCAATGTCAGCAGTAAGGATGAGGAGGGAGGATCCTGTTCCAGTTCTTCATTGTTTCTGAAAATTTTTTTTGTACTTTAGATTATTTTTTTGATTGTTATTTTGTTGTTGTTACAAACTGTCAGTGACTCAATAAAAGGGTAAGATTTCTGGTTTTAATTTTTAAGCTGTGGTGAGAGACTGACTTCTCATGCTTCTTTTATAATGGTGCATTTAGAGTGTGTCACTTCACTTATATCACGCACACACTGTACATCTCCTTTTTCTCCAATAGAAAAAGGAATGAAGCCTGGCTCTGTGAAACAAAACTTTTGCCAGTTGTCAAAGCAAACTTTTCTCACCATCCTGAGCTGGATATTTTGTTGGCCAGCCAAGAACAACATCTGACTACACAGGTAAATGGTTATAGCAGACACACATCACCTTCGTCCCAGCCCGGGGTTACCCACTTGCCTCCAGAGCAGAGGCAAACAGGGACTGAGGAGCCATCCAGGAACTTCACTGACTGTCCCGTTCAGCCTCAGAGAAGCTGAAAAGCAACCTAGAATGTATTTAGTTTAGTTCTAGGCTAGCACATCTGTTGTGCAACATTCGTTAAAAGACTTTGAGGGGGCCCCACAGGCCCTGAGGGTGGACCCCATGGCAGTGCTGCCAAACCGCGCTTTTGCTTTCTCTTAACATGTCTGGTCTGTAAGAAGATGCTGCGACTTAAAAAAAAAAAAAAAAAAAAAAAAAAAAAAAAAAAAAAAAAAAAGGTGATTAATTGATGTGTGACGTTGGAAACACTGTCTCCCGCTTTTCCTCCCCTTCCCACAGGCACCTCCCGCACCCCGCGCGCGGGGCGGTGGCGGCCGCCATCTTGGTTGAGGGCAGACGCGGCTTCGCGCCGGCCCAGCCGGGCGGGGAGCGCGGAGGCGCCATCTTGGCTGAGGGCACGGCCGCGGGAGCAGGGAATAGCCGGGAATCCGCGCGGCCATGGGGGTAGGTGAGAGCCTTGGCCGGGGCCGTGGGGACAGGGGGAGCCCTGGCCGGAGCCCCGCGGGCCGTGGGGGCAGCCGGGGCTGACGCCGCTCCGCCGCTTGCCTTGCAGAGGATCGGGCTGCAGCTCCGCGCCACGCTGGAGAACATCACCCGGCTGCGGGCCGAGGGCGAGGACTTCCGATGGTACCTCAAGGTGCGGGGCCGGGGCCGGGAGCGTATCCCTGATTCTTTACAGCTTTCAAACTTCCGATTTGTGTTCTCCAGCTGAAATGTGGGAACTGCGGTGAAGTCTCCGAAAAGTGGCAGTACCTGCGGCTGATGGTGCGTGTGCCCCTCGTAACCTACCTCCGAGCAAAAATGAGAACACAAACCCGCCTCTTACACACGTATCCGCATCAAGGATGTGACAGCTTACCCTCTAGATGAGATCGTTTTCTAATAGCTATATGCATTTAGAAAATTGTCATGTTCCATGTTAAAGTAAATATTTGGAGAATGTTAATTGACATGTGCCATTTGAATGGTGACCGTTGCTAACGAAGTGTTACATCTGTTTTAAAAACATATTTGTAAATAAGGTTGAGGCATATTTTTCTGTAGCCTATTTCTCTGATGCTGATGGAATCCTTTTGGAGATGGTTAGGTAAATCAAGATGATTTAAGCATGCAAAATCAGCTAATTTGGAAGCTGAAAAAGCAGGATAAAATTTGTCAGGGATACTTGTCTGTTCTTGGAAACAATCATCTCTTTTTGTTGCATACAGCTGGGTGGTAAGAATGTATTTTGAAGAATTGGTAGAGCATGCCTATACAGATAAGACACAAATATCTATTATTCCATATTTAAAGTCTAGAATAGAATTATTCTTTGATAATCTCAGTTTGTCGAATTATTAATCTGTTGTTAAGAAAAATGCTGCCTTGTAGTATTTTTAAAAAGTTAAAGGTTGTTGTAAAAACTGCCTTACCTTTGCAGAGTTCTTCAGTGGCTCAGCCAAAGTGGATAAAAATGTGTCTCTTGTCATGGATTTTAGGACAGTGCTCCCCTTAAAGGCGGCCGAGGAAGCGCCACGATGGTGCAGAAGTGCAAGCTGTGCTCCAGGGAGAACTCCATCGGTACGTGCTGGGACACTGACCAGGCAGCATCCATTTCACAGTTTCTCTTTTAGTCCCCATTTTTGCTTGACACCATTTGTAAAGAGCTTTCAGCAGGGATTTCTGCCCTTGTGCACTGGTGCTTGAGTTCCCAACAGGCACTTTCTGGACATCACGTTCAGGGAGACAGCAAGGCCTCCTGGTGAGTCCAGCCTTCTGCACTGTTATTTTACAAAAGCATGCAAATGTTTTTGGCATTGGTATGGAAAAATGGTGGAGTGTAAACTTCTCAGGAGAAGGGAGAAAAATTGAATTCTGCCTTTTGAAGACCAGCTGCAGGAAAACCTTGCATTTTTTGTGTTTCTTTTGCTTTGTATGAGGAAATTGCTGTGAAAGAAGATCCTGGTGTTTGGTTTGTGCTGAATGAAACTGAAGACACAGTGCCACTCACTTGTATACTTTTTTTTTTGTTTTAGATATTTTAAGTCAGACAATCAAGCCTTACAATGTAAGTTTCTTTCCTCTTCTGTGTGAAAGATAAACAAGCATTAACAGTATTTTGAGTTTTGCTTTATCACCTTCCTTCAAGAGCACAAAAAGCTGGTCTTGTCCCTGGACAGAAATTGTCTTGTAGACTCCTGCGCAGTCTCAAGTGTAGAATAATCTGATACATTTCAAAAGCCAACACAGAACTGTATCACCCAAATTAGAGGTGATTATATAAAGCCCCTATAGGTTTCCTTTCGAAGACTTCCTCCTGGCAGATAAAGAAATTCTAGTTAGGGAGCACCTGTGAAATGAGCCCTAGGATTTTGCTGTCACTTCGGGCAGAAGTGCCTTTAAAGCAATCTGTTCCTAGACTAATGTTTGTCACTGTCTCTGTTAGATGGAAACTAATGGTTTTCTGACTCAATCACAGGCTGAAGACAGCGAGAAATTCAAAACAATTGTGGAGTTTGAATGCCGAGGTCTGGAACCAGTTGACTTTCAACCACAGGTGAGTTCTTACTTGTGATTTGTTTCTGTCTTTAAAAGCACTTCTTCCTGAGTGATAAAATAAACACTATTTGAAATGGTTCTGGAATATCTTGGACCTTTCCAGATTCCCATCCTTCCACAGTTCCTTGTTTTGAGTGTTTCATTTGACTCAAGAAAAAAAACCAAACCAAACCAAAAACTTGCCAACAGCTAACACAAACAACTGGTATCCTCTGTGCCAGTAAAATCTAAAGCTAAGCACACCTTGGAGTCATACTTAAACTGCCTCACAGGTGACTCAGTGTTAATCTGAATTCATCTGAGAGGTCTTCACTGCTCAGGTCATTGCAAAAGAGAGTCTTTCCAAAAGGAAAATAGTGCAGCATTAGACAGAGCACCACTTGTCCCTTGTTGCATTACAGAGCTCATCAAGCTCAGGTCATGAACACACCTCAATGTGTGTCCTCTAAAACACAAACAGATTTTCTTTGGGGTTGACATCACCAGAGCCACAGGAGATGAACACTGGCATTTTTCCATTTGCAGCTTGAGCAGGCAAAGCTTGAAGATCACTGGCAGTTCCAGGCTGTGCAGAGCACACCTCAAGGTTCAGAGTTAAAGGATTCTTCAGGGCCAGTCTGCAATGACTCATCTCTTGTCCATGGTCATGCTCTATGCCACTTAACTCCCTGCTATTTTTAACGTATTATTCCAGTCGGATTAGGTGTAAATAGACTGACAAATATAAATCTGTCTTATCCTTCTCTCAGACTGGGATGCTGTGCTAAGAAACAGCCCAAAAAAGCTGATCCTACAAAGAATTTGATATAAATAGAAATCCTGCTGCAGTGTGCTGGGGGAAGTCTTTATTTAAGTGAAGTCCATCTTTCTGAGGAATGGTTATTCCATTATTCCACTGCTTGAAAGCTTTGCAGCCAGACTTCGGAATTTGCACTTGAAGAAAAATCCATGGGAAAACTACAAAATGTAGGAGATGTTTATAGCTCTGCATCCTAGCTGTCAATTTTAGTTACAGAACAAAGACTTCACAGCTGTAACAAAAATTTTAACATTCTGAGTTTGGTGCACTTGAATCCCTGAATTCCAGTGAATTTTTGGATACCTAAATCAGTAAATGAGAGTTTCCTGTTGCTCAAGTGACTTCTGCAGTTCCAAACAATTTTGTCAACTGCTTCATATTTGGCATGATCCAAGCCAGCCTGGCTTTTGCACCACCCTAGATCTCACTTTTGATTAGCACTAAACATGGCATTTGGCCCTATATATAGTCACTGTATTTTCTCTGTATTTTTTGGTACACATCATATAACCACACCTGGAGTCAATTTAAAGTGGCTTAACGCTTGTATGTCTTAAATTATAGTAGTTGTCAAAAAAAAACCCCAACTACCACCACCAAATTTTCAGTGTTAGAGAGGAGAAAGTATTCTTTGTTTCTCTGATACAAACCTTAATTTTAGATCCCTTGCAGAAAACCAGGAAGAAGCTACCTTTGATTTTTAGCCACTTGTTAATAAAATTCTGTAGTTAGAGCTGACAATGTAAGAAACCTTCCTGCATGCTACAGGAGTGGCTGAGATTTTTTAAATGTACTTTTAAAATTAGTAAATCTTACTGTACAGCTTGGTAACTGTGAACCCTAAAGTGAGAGAGCTGTTCCTGTGGAAGATAAAGCAGAGCACCTTCCTAGAGCTGTCCTTTCTCCGCTCTTTAAAAACAGCAACAGTGATGGCAGTGAAGAACCGTCCCCTGTGAAATGCTTGTTTGGGATACTAATCTGTTCACTCAGCCAGCTGATCCTCCTTACACACAAAGCTTGCTTGGCACTTGTGTGCCTAAATCCAATACAAGCTGCTCCTTCTCTAGAGTCCCTTGGATTCCAGTATTCAAGCCAGAACTATTCGCTTTCTTCCACATTTTCAATGACTTTCCTTACAATGTATTATGAAACTATTTTGCCTGTGTGGACTCTGAACACAAAGCTATTAATAGTAATTGGATGCTGCTACATAAGCTTAGGAACTAAGCTTTAACATTAACTGGAATTGTTGGAAATACTTTTATTGCTGGGAAAAATAGAGGAGCAGTGTTCCCTCATTTTACTCTGGTTCCTAGGATTGAATTTTCCCAATGCACGTGCAGGGTCCCAACCTTATACTGACCCCTAACTAGGAAAGAGTTTGCCCATTCTTTCTGCCTGATTTAAAAGAAATACAATACAATACATTTTTGTGCTGAGCTACATTCTTTAAATGTTTCACTGATCATATTTATTATTTTGTCAGTACAATGTAATTTTAAAACCTTCTGCAAATGTGTTTGCAGGCAGGGTTTGCTGCTGAAGGCACAGAATCTGGCACACCTTTCAATGATATAAACTTGTTAGAAAAGGTATGTTGGCTTACTTTCACTAGCAAAACTACTTACCTAGCTTGCTCTCCCCACATCACTACTCTAAGATACACACCCTAGACTGGTTTTACTCTTCTGTAGCCACAGGAAGGCCACAGATGGAGGGAGAAACTGAATAAAGTATGAACAACTAGCATTACTAACAGTGTCCTTTTAGAAATATGGATTTGTTAACTTAGCAGCTGACAAAGATTTAAGTCACTTCCAGAAACCAAGAACCTGGAATATTAAATGGCTGTCCAGGAAGATCCCTGCCCATTGTCCTGTGCACAGAGGGTTGAAAAGTAATACAGACACTGTCCTTCATAGCTCAGGATAATGGCACCTTGTAAATCTTCTTGGGTGTGAGCGGGAATCTCAAGGTCACATCTGTTCCCTGGTATCCTACTTGGCAGGGATCTGCTTGTCTGCTTACCCACCTGACTAGGGTATTGTAAATGATGGATAATCCTTTCACCTGCCATGGCTGCTGTTTGCCCACTACAGGCTGGGGACTACCTAAGAAAATAAGCCCCAGCAAAATATATATATAAAAACACTGAGACTGAAGCTCATTTAATTTCAGGTTACTAATCTTGCTACTCTCACCTGTTAAAATTTAACTTCCTACAGATATCTAAGACCCAAACTTTGAGTAACATTTAGTTCCAGTTTGAATTCCAGTCTGTGCATTCTGTCCTCTGTGACTAACACTGTGAAATCTTATTTCCTGCAGGATTGGAATGACTATGATGAAAAAACAAAGGAATCTGTTGGAATCTATGAAGTTACCCATAAATTTGTAAAATGCTGAAGTTCATACCCATGACAAATTATGACATGGTTATTGATGGAGGAGCTGTAAACATCAGATATGCAGCTTCCTTTGAGTTACTTTTTTACATGGCTGCACTTGAGAAATGGAAACCTAAGTTCACAGAATCATTTCAGTTGGAAATGATCTCCAAGACTGAGTTCACCCTTTGACCGACATTGCTGAGTTGTACTTTCCATCCCCAGCATGCCCTAATAAAATATTTCCCATGGAGCACTTGGAGATGGCCTCAGTACAAACTGAAAATAGTACATAGTGACTGAACTGTGCCGTGGCCTTAATGCTGTGGGGTTTGGGAATTACATGGTTGTGGTGGGCTGTAGCTTAGCTAATGGATTGAGTAACTGCTTACACAACTTACAGCCTTAAAGGTTTTAATAGTTGGTCACCAGGAAGTATCCACATTTGATTGTCTAACATAAGCAAATAAAGTCTTCCCACTCAGTACTCCTATCGTGAGGAAATGGCTACAAGCACTAGTAAAAGCACTGTGTTAACTCTTCAAGGGAACAGCTACACCTTTAAGCACCTTTCTGCTACTTTAGGTAAAGACTGAGGTGAGTTTCCTGGGAATACTTACTAAGCTTGACTGCTGCTGACATTTACACGGTTAGTCCTCTGAAAAGCAAGTTATCCTTCCAAGTGTGTCATTAAGTAAACCTCATTTTTAGGTGGAGACAGACTTTGTACTCCGTGGTAAGTGCATTCACAATCTTGCCAGCTGTTCTCATGTTTCAAAACAAAACAAAAAAACCCCACCAAACAAACCCAAAAAGGAAAAAAAAAAAAGCCCAGCCAATCTTTAGTGAATTTTATTCAGACTTTTGGCCTGATTGTTTCTTGATACATTATTTCCTGCATCTTCCCAAATTATCACCTTCCTTTCTTTGTTTAAATGAACAAAACCAATCATGCTGAGTTTTAGAGTAAGTTTTAAAATACTGCTTTTCAGCTGAAAACTAGAAGAGCACATTACAAGAGCAAAGCCTTCAGGCTTACATATGAAAGGCTTTCCCCTGCTAGCACTTTTATTTCATACTTCCAGGACAGGGTATTGCTTACACTTACTGTGCTAAATGAAAAAGACCCTGGGAGAACCTGGAAGCTGAGATACCAAAGGAAGAGCAAAGGGAAGTAGTTTCTGAGCCTCTGAACCTGATCTGTCACAACCAACCAATGTGCTCAGGCTTTCCTGTTCTGCTGATGCGTTTGGTTGTGTGTGCCAGTGGGACATGAGCTGCATTTACACAGATGACAGAAGCCAACACCACTGTGCAATTCAGCTCCACAGAAAGACTTGGCCTCCCAGAAGAAAAAGAGTGGAAATCAATGGGGTAAAAGGCAGGAATTCAAGATCTACATACCAGACAGTGCAGAATGCTTGCAGTTTTCTTTCCAACCTTTGTAAGAAACATGAGCTATTGATAAAGGGTCTGTCTATGCTGTATGATTTAGATATGGCAATAAAAGAACTTTGTGGTTATTAATAGACAGCTTTATTAAAATACAGTCTTTTCCAGTCAGTTTAACAACCCACTTGGTGACTGCAGGTTTCTTAAAGCCTCCCACTTCATTTTGTGTGTCTCTAAAAGCTGCTATAGTGAAAAGGCTTCAAGCAGTTGAGGCACAATCAGTTCTGATATAAATTCAAGTTTAAAGAGATAAGTTAGTAAGCAAGCTTACTGCAAGAGTGCAAATGGAACCACTCTTCCATGTTTAAAATTATTGCATGTATTTTTTTAAAACCAGACAGTTCAAGAGTGGTATCACAGTACTGTAGTCTGTCCAAACATTCATGGAGCACAAGTTCATTAACTCAATAAAAATGCTTATTTTAGATTATGTGTTTTAAGAACACATGGATCTGTTACTTGATTTGATGTAGTTAATGGCTGTATTTCCTGAAATGCATTCAAGGTCTGCAATTGATTTCTTTGAAATAGATAGACACTTCCTAGTGAATTTAACAGTGTTCAAGTTCAGTGATGACACATGAAGCCAGTTAGGCTGGGCAGTCTCATCCATGCTGAACATTGATTAGTATGTCACTTAGACATAATCTGCATTTTGTTCTGCAACTGTAAAGTGTTCCAATGTCTTTATATCTAACTACCAATTTTCTTGCCCTTCAAAACATTAAAGATATCTTCTAGTGACTTGTGTATACACTGAAGGTATTCTTTACCATTCCTAGCCGGGTAAGAGGAAACATTACAACCTATCCAGTCATCCTGTACCTGATACCCTACTCCAAAGCCATCAGCCACCACGGGGCCAAAGCCTCCCAGCTGCACAGCCGGGCTCACCAAGGTGCTGGTGGAAATGATGTTGTGGTTGAGGCGAGCATAGGCCTGGTCTTGATAGAACTCCGGCAGTGGCAGCCCCTTGGACACGGCCAGATAGCGCAGGCTGAACAGGTGCCGGTCAAAGCCCTGGCCTGCAGGAAGGAAAAACAGGTGTGAGAGGTGCCTGACTTCTGGGGGAAGTAAACTCACCTCAGCCACAAACGAGGAGGTCTGTAGAACTGGAGTTTATTTTTGTAGTGATAGAAAATATTTTTCAGACTTTTCATGCCCATGTCCTAGGAGAACAGGGCCTGCTTGTTTTACTGCAAGGCTCAACAGGAGCAGGAGAGTACACAAAAGCACAGTTAACAGACAATTTTAATAATACATCACATTCTCTGATTAACTATTTACCTGAACAATTTTAATAATATATCACATTCTTTGATTAACTATTTACCTGAACATAGCCAAGTTGTTTAATGCAGAAAAAGCGTTCCCTAAAATTTACTAATCTAAAAAGGAAGAGCATCTTGCACCAACAAAAGGAGGTTAAATTTTAGACTCTATGGGATCATAACCAACAGTCAGTTTTACTGCTATCAATTACTGCTTCTGGGAAAGACAGTTCAAAAGAAAGCATTTACAAAAATGCCAGGAAAAACATGGCCAAAAGATGAGTTTGATTTGGAAATTGTTAAAGCCTTTATCCCCTGCACAGATAAGACAGTATCTCCTCAGACTTAAGCCAAAGTTCTTGTTCAACACGCACTAAGTAAATCTTCAAATAGTCCAACTGCTCTAAGAAAAAAACTAAAGTATAAAAAATTCTCAACACGTGAAAGGTGCTGTGGGAAGCACAGAGGCACTCCTCTCTATCAAGAAATGAGTGAGAATGAGCCTTCTGCTACTGTTCTTGTCAAGTTTACATTAGACATCCATCAGCATTAAAATATTGAGTTGTAAATACTTACAGCAACCTTATAGACATTTTAGTGCAAAAGGAGGAGTGTGTGATGCATTCCTACTTACCCATAGCAGCCTCCTTTGTCAATCGGCCGTGGTACTTGGAGCACTCCATTACCAGATTCTGCAGCTCCTCAGTGCTGTGTTTGGAGAGTCCCTTGACAAAGGCTTCAGAGCATTTCTTTGTGTGCACAGAGGCAGGCCGGATGGTTTCTGTACGGCCGTGCTTGAAAGCTGCAGTGCTGCAGGACTCGTACGTGGCCACAGTCTGGTCGTACTGGCGAAGGAAAGCCATCTGGAAGGCCAGCTGAGCCACGGCATCTGGGCTCACCTTCTTCTGCTTTAGAAGCTCCTTGCCCCCTTCTTGGAACTGAATCATGTTAAGAGACAGTGATTCTACAGTGGCATCAAATGTCTGTTTGGCTTTGGTAATCCCTGCTTTTAAGGCATCGTTCAGCTTAAAGTCAAGCTTCTGCACTGCTCTGGAAGAGTCAACTGAAGCAGGCTGGGACTGGGGGCTGATGGCTGGTGTCGTGGTGCTATCTTTAAAAACCTCATTCTGGAACCTGAGCACAGCCACACCATCTCCCCAGGAATGTTCAAAATTAATTCCTGCAGTGCCATCCTTAGTTATGATAAGACTAAAGGATTTGTCATACCAGCGGTTTGCACCATCTCCGTGCAACATAGTGTGGGACAAGTGCACTAAGTCTTTAATAGGAAAATCATCTAAACTTAAACAAAACATAGCAGAGTCTACTTTTTGAAGAGCTTCTTCATTGCCATTGTCCAGTAGATTCTTCCTCAGCGATGCCCATGTATCTCTGTTTTCACTGGTGAGGTAGCCCAGAGGGAAGGCTGGGGCCGGACTGTTGTCACTAAGGATGTATTTCAAGTGGGCCTGTATTTCTGAGGGTTTCAGCATGTTTCCATCTCTATCAATGACATCAAACACATAAAAATTTCCATTTCTCAACACTAATAAGTGTTTTGCCTTTTCATCTGTATAAAGCTCATCTTTGTTGAGCTTAGGAATCCGTGTAGAATTGAAAAGCCTGAAGTACTGAGACATATCTAGGGGGTAAGCATTGACCATGTAGGCACCAAACCAAGAAATGGAAGAAGGCACAAATCGGATAATTTTTTTAAAGATCTCAGTGTCACTTTTTTCTGGATTGAGGTGAAAAACCTCTGGTTCAAGGTAACCAGCCCTGAAGGTCTTCATAAAACGTATGGCAGAAACAGTCATGTTCGTAGCTCGTGAGCTGATCATTGTATTCCGGTTTTGGATCAGGATTAAAAGACATAAATGGATTAAAATTCAAAAGAATAGGCTCACGTGCTTTTAGGTACATGTCAAACCAGGGACCTGAAAATTGAGAGTTGAGAAAGAGGTCAGAACATAAAATCAGCTTCCTGAGTCAGACAAGAGGGTCATGTAGTCCAACAGTGATCATGAATCACACACACTAAAGTGCCTTTAAACAAGATGAACATATGAAATAATTCACCCAAAGCTTCTCCAAACCCCCATTAAGAAGAAGGATAGTGTTGGCTAACCATAAAAATACTGGGTTTGGAATAATCCATGTCAAGGGTGTCTATGTCATGAGCAACAAGGGCCAACTCCCTGTTTTCTTTATGGCTCAATGATAAACCTTAACTCCCAGGACATACAGTGCAGCTCTCCAGCTCTATTTTGGTGCACACCTCGCATTTGGAGTGGTTCATGCCTTTACCTACTCTTACACTATTAATTTCTGCAACTCTCTGTCACTGAGTGCATCTTGCTGAGGTTAGAAGGCTGAACCTTCTACCTGGATTGTAAGAAGGGCAATGGGTAAGTCCAGGGGCTAAGTTACAACTTTAATTACAAGTTCTCACAGGTAAGTAAGTAACACTCATCTACAGTTTTAAAACCACATCTGTCATCAACACGTAGCCTTTTAACCCCAGACTTGAAAGTCCAGGGTGGAGACAACTCTACATTCTTTCAGAAACCAATTTCAAGTGGAACAGGTCTTTTATGAGTCATAAAGAAGAAAAATAACTGAATAAAAAGCAATACAGACATCCCACCATTCATAGAAAAAAGCAGCATACTGGTTAGCACTGATGAACATAAAGCCACCATTTAAAACCCAAGATGTTGTTCAAAGTGAATGGAAAGTAAAGAGCAATTTTTGTGAAATAATCTGGTATTCTCTAGAGACTGAGTGGCAGCTAACACCTTAACAGGAAGTCTGAACAGACAACAAGGATAGAAGTGCATGCACTGGGCAACATGGAAACTTCTACTTCCAGAGGTATTTGACTATTTCCATCTCTGCTGCTATCCAACACTTTCATGAGCAGACACTTGTACTTGGAAGCAATACTAAAGCGGAATAATCAAAAGAAAGAATAATCTATACACATGCTCTCCCTCTCCTGATTTGTTTCTATTTATTTTCCTTTTTCCTATTTCTGTCAGTCCTTTTCTTTGGCTCTTTAAAAGAATATAGTTTTGTAATTTTAAGGGCTTTTAAGTCCCAACTACTGATCACTTCTGCCTCCCAAACTTAGTTATACTCTGTGACCCCTCCCCTCCCTCAAAGATTACTTTTCTTGCTAAATAACATGGAATTATTTGGAAATGATTGCTTCAGTTTCCTTAAGGGAAGTACTAGATAAGCTCCTCTTTAACCTAAACCCTATAAACTCATGAAAAAATACCATTGTTCCAGTATCTATCTACCCAGAATTCTGGCAGAATAGATGACATTAGATAATGAGCGTTCTTCTTTCTACCAGCCTCTGAAATTGCTCAAATACACAGCCACAAAGGGTGTTCACACCAGGTTATTCCAAGTTTCTGGGCTACTTAAAGTTTTAGCCTATAATACTTATGGCATCATGAGCAATTATGAAGTATGATGACCTACAGACTTGTCCTACACCCAGCAGGCCAACGAACCTGTGATGTAACTTGTATGCTTGTTCTGATTGTCTTGAGCAACCAGTTGCTCATGCAGCTCTCTTCCAATCCCCTTTTCAAAGGCATGAGCAAGTTCTTCAGTTTTCCTACAACAATCAAGAAAAGAGTCAAAATGCTGTCACAAGTCCCATTTCTTATGTTAACACTTGGTTTAAAGCAGAACATGACACTGCAATGTGTGTTTGTCCATACCTGAACTGCTCATCATTTAAAAGTGGTTTCTGGGCATTCAGGTATCTCTTAATTGTATCTTCTAGCTTGGGAACTGGCAGTCTGCAGGAAGTGGAACACAGAGAAGTACACTTGATGAGCAAGGGTATGAATGAAGCCTGTGCTTCTCACACAGTCATCTCTCTTTGCCTCCTTTCTTTCATATCCTTCCTTATACTATTATATATACTGTACATACAGATATGTATACACACACTATACTGTATGTACTATTATATTATATATAAACTTGGGTAATACTTATGCATATTATTCAAATGCCTCATAAGTTTCTTGTGGAATAAGAGAAGCAAGGAATGATGGACACCAGTCAGCACACCATAATGCTCTTGGGAAATAAGGCAGAAAACCAAATTGACTGTCTTTTGACAAAGGTACTGCAGTGATGGGAGCTAATCCCTCACAGGAAATACAGTGACAGGAACCGCTGCGAGGACAGGCAGCTCTGTAGAAGGAACAGTTCGGTTGCCAGCCCTGCTCGGGCTCCCCCTCACAGCTGGGTGCTGGACATCTCTTTCTCACAAATTTTCTATTCGGCATCTTTGTCAACTTCCTCTGAGCCTGAGTTTTGTTTCCTATAGTACAATCCCGTTACACTCACGGGGTTGGGCGCCAAGGGGCTGTTTCAGTAGCAGGGTTGTAACCGCTTACACTGACACTTGGAGAGCCGAACCCGCTCACACTGACACTTGGAGAGCCGAACCCGCTCACACTGACACTTGGAAAGACGAGCCCGCTTACACTGACACCTGGAAAGGCGAGCCCGCTTACACTGACACTTGGAAAGACGAGCCCGCTTACACTGACACCTGGAAAGACGAGCCCGCTTACACTGACACCTGGAAAGGCGAGCCCGCTTACACTGACACCTGGAAAGGCGAGCCCGCTTACACTGACACTTGGAAAGACGAGCCCGCTTACACTGACACCTGGAAAGGCGAGCCCGCTTACACTGACACTTGGAGAGCCGAACCGGCTCCGCTGCAGACAGCGCGCACCGAGCGAGCCGCGCACCGCGGCGCCCAGGGCGGACGTTCCCTCTGCCCTCTCCTCACAGCGGACACCCCGGGCCGCCGCCGCCTCGCCCTGCCCACGTCCCCCCGGAGCGGCGGCCCCGCCGTACCTGGGCAGGCTCTTCTGGTAGTGCATGGTGGGCACGATGCTGCGGTGCAGGAACTCGGCGGCGCCCGCGCCGCTGTAGCCGCGCCGCCCCGGAGCCGCCCTCAGCAGCTGCCGCGCCGCCATGATGGCGTCAGGCTCGCGCCGAGCCCCGGCCCCGCCCGCCGCTCCTCCCGGGGCCCCGCCCGCTCCCCCGGGGCCCCGCCCGCTCCTCCCGGAGCCCCGCCCGCTCCTCCCGGGGCCCCGCCCGCCGCTCCCGGGGCCCCGCCCGCTCCGCCCGGAGCCCCCCTCCCGGAGGCCCCCCTGCTGCTCCTCCCGGGGCTCCAGGAACGAACGGGAAAAGCGTTACGTTTTTCTGTTATTCCATTCCAAAAGTCAATCGGATACGTGCCGCTAAGGTAGCAAAGTTACCAGGGTGTTGGGGCGGTTCAGCATCAGTCCTCTTACATATACACTTATAAAACGTTCTGATTCATTAACAAAATTTTCTGCAATCCTCTTGTTTTTCTGCAAGCCATTTCTTTTTGTTTTATGTTCAACATACGGACTTCACGTATTTTTTCTTTTGTTTTCTCCTACTCGCTTTTTTTTCTGTGTGTGTGTATCCGTATGTCCTACCGACTACACAAGATTCAGATCCTGCCCCTAAAAAGAACAGTTTAATCTCTCCGGAGGTTTTTTTCACTCATACATGAGCATGCAGCAACAAATACTTGGTATAAAATGTAATATTATAAACACACAACCTTGTTGTACTGTGGGGAAAATTTTCCATAAAAACATTGAATAATCTCAGAATATACCAAAAACTACAGAAATGCTTTCATAAGAAAGCATGGCACGTGAATGGTTATGGTGGTGTATTTTCATCAGACACTCACTAGCATAAAAATCAGCACTGGGATTGAATGCGGACACAGCAAAGGAAAGGAAAGCAATCCCTGTGGCTTAGTCTGATAATCCTCTGAAAGTAAATTGGCCCTACTCTAATCAACATAGTGGTTGGAAGAAAAGTGAAATCATTTCACTTCCAAGATAATAAATGCCCAGTGACAGAAGGTGTCCTCGCATGTTCCCGTCTGTGGCTATTTCCTGTTTGATGCGTGTCTCTCATGCTGCTCATTCAGCCTTTTTTTGGCAATGACAACAAAAAAAAACAAAAACCCAAGCCTGCTTTAATTAATGAAGTCCAGTTTCACCTAGCTTGCCCTGCTGTGATAGTCCTGTTCAAAACGTTACCTGCTCTGCCCTTTGGGAACCCTGCTCTGCTCCCTGTCTGAATGCTGGCTTGCAGGGTTCCCTTTCTGGGTTTGGGGGTCCAGACCCCAAACCGGGGAGACTGAGGAATGCATCGCCTTTCCCCCAGGAGTGTCACTTTGTTTTGAACTGGTCTTGTTTTAGAAATACTACTGCATTCTGTTCTAATTTTCCAGAGCCCCCTAATCTTCTTCCAGGCTCTTAATGATGTAGTTGATAATAGGATTGTTGGTATTAATTTGGAACAATAATGCCAGCTGCTTGCTTGGTGGCTATTGGCAGAGGGGTGACCTTGCGGGTCAGCTAAGCAGAACTGGAAGTGCTTTGATCTGATCTATCCAGAGCCAGATCTGTGCACCCCAACAAGAGGAGCAAGTGCATTCTCTCCCCATGGGATGCTGATTCTTCTCCAAAGAGCAGGCAGGACAGCATGGCGGTGGCCCTGGATGCAATCCTCGCTCGGATCAAGGATGTTTGTAAAAGGAACGGGCTGCTCATCCTCTCCGTGTTGTCCGTCACCATCGGCTGCCTCCTGGGATTCTTCCTGAGGACCAGGCGCCTCTCCCAGCAGGTAAGAGCAGCTCCCAGCAAGATCCTGCAGAGGAAATGCCAGACTTACATAACGAAATACATATGTACCTTGGGGAACTGCAGGGTGGGCTTTGGAAGGTAAAAGTCACCTGTATGTGTTTGTTAAAATTGTTTCATTTCTTCTGTTTGTCAATCTATGCTGTTCTTTGGGTCTTTTCACACATTCTCAAACAATAGGTTAGCAAAGGGTTCTGATCTCTCAGACTCCTGGGAAGTGTAGCAGGAGCACAGCGGAATGTTGCAGGTATGGATAATAATAGTGGACATTTAAGAAAATAAGCTAGATGAAATGTAGCATTTCATACAGGCCTGTAGAAACTGGTAGTGCAATATACTGCATTTTATACTATTTTGGAACACATACAGCTAAAGAAAACACTGGGAATATTTTTCAGCATCAGATGCACAGGGGTGCGGATGTTTATATTACACTAATAGTGTTTCATATTAATAAATTTGAGATTTCCCATCATTAGCAGAACATGTTACTGAAGTCACTTGGGGAATTCTCCCCCAGCATACTTCAACTAAGCCCTTTGCTGGTGCTCATTTCTGCTGTATCAGTCAGACAGACTAGACAATAACATGCATTAATAAATGCACTGTTTGAGCACAAAATAGAAATCTCAGTTAAAAAATAAGGCATTCAGTAAATGCAACTAAATTAAACCAATTCTGGCCTCTGCTACTGCAAACCACTGTCTGTCTGAACATCGTTTGTGTCCAAGCCATAGCTTCAAACACATCTAGGAAAACAGACAAAATGCAGAATGGAGAGATTATTCAGGACAACTGGTTAACAGTAGTCTCCAAGAGATGGCACATTTCATTTTTGTCTTCCTTTGTAAAGGAACGAATAATGCAGTGTGTTTATTGAATGAGAACACATTATGTAATCTAATTAATTTTAAAATTACCTTTTAAAGCCTGCTATCTTTTCCACCTTGTCTTTGCACCAAAGGTGCAGATTTTAGCAATGTTATCTGAGTCCACAGCTTTAGCAGCACTTGTGAAGATAGTCAGTCTTTAGCTGAAAACAATAAGCATCTCTCCATGTATTTCCAGGAAATTAGTTACTTCCAGTTTCCTGGTGAGTTACTGATGAGGATGCTGAAAATGCTCATTCTCCCTCTGGTTGTCTCAAGGTAAGTGAAGACAATATTCCAATAACTTTTGAAGTTTCCTAATTGAGATTTGTCATCACAATGGCTTAGTTGTGACTGAATTAGGTGATGGTGCCAGAGGCATCAGTGCTGCTGCACATTTGTATTTATAGTGGAGCTATAAACATGTATTTTAGTTGATAGGATCATTTCTGCCATACATCATTTCTGCCTCATATAGCTACTATTTGCTTTAAAATTAATGTGTTGGGGTTTTTTAATTTGTTTGCTTTTTCCCTTGTAATGGGAGGACTTCTTCCTTCAAGCTACTTAGCAGTTAAATGTATGGAATAAATAATTCACTTTATCAAAAAGCCTGCCTTAAATCTAAACAATTGAAATAATACACTGTACAAATACAGTGAGAAAGCACAGTTAATTCATAGTGTCCTGCAGTATTCTGAGGTGTGCTGTATGTGTTTATAGTATGATAAATATTGAAAAAACCCTGTGTCTCCAGTGAACTAACAATATATAGCTGGCTTTGGCTGGAAGTGAAAGTGATTTCTTCATTTGTTAAAGATAGAACCTTTAGTGGTGGCACTTTATCAGTAGCAGAATTAATGATCTCAGTGCTGGAACTGACTGGTGCACGGCAGCTGCCTTTGCAGTGGGAGGGTGTAACTTAGGGCAGGCTTTTCCCTAAGTTTGACTGCCTTCCCACTGACTGCAGTCCCAAAAAACCACCAGCTGGATGGCCAAAAACTCCCTCATGTGCCCAAGGCTGGGAGGTTATTAAAGAGATGGAAAGTAACATAGCTAACTTTACCAGAGCTGAGGGAAAATTACTGCAATATTTGGTTCCAGTTCTGGAACCTAATTCATACACGAAAACCTCATCCTTCATTTTGAGAAAAAAACAAGTTTCTAGTCTTCAGATCACTGACAATTGCTGAAAATGAGCACGATTAACAGCACTAATTTTATTTTTATATCATCTACCCTGACATCTGCCTCCTCATGGTTTTTCACAGAACAAAGCTGAGTCCTGGTGCTTTATGCATGAAACTGTTTTATAACCATAGGCTCACACTTGGTCCTGCCCCTTGCATCTAGAGAACACCAAGACAAAACATGTAAGGAGATGTTTTTTGAGAGGTGAAATGAAAGTTTTCCAAAGAAAACAAGAGTCTTACACGAGGAAGTGACATAGTAAGGAGAGAAAAGGGCTGGAGCAGATTTATGTGTGCTTCCATAACATGTGCAGTTCTTTAGATCTTGTAGTCTATTCAGAGATGTTAGGAAGAGCAGCACAGTAGGAAAGAGCTGCTCTGGCACAGCCTGTGATGGCTCTGAGCTGCCTGGAGATGTGACAGCTCTGAGCCTCACTGTCACAGCAGCTGCACCGTGTCTTCTGAGGTGGAAAAAGAGAAACTTCACAAACCTTCAAAGAGGTTCCATTCTCATTGCAAGTGTGAGTCCATCTCCCTGTATAACAAACTAGCAGTGCCTGCTAGCACAAACTGAAATGGCAAGGTTTGCAAGAAAAAACCACTCCAGATATAACAACATTCTTGTACAGTTTGGGCATTTTTGGCTGGTTGTCTTTTGGGTTTTTTAATAACAAGCACAGTGTTTTCCACACACGTATTTCATAAAATCAGTAAACCAGTACTGTATTTTTACCAATTTGCATGCACATTTAAACTACATTTCTTTGTGGATTTGGAATATCTTCAGCCTGTCCTGCCAGAGTACTGGCATTTAAATTATCTTTTAAATTACTCTCTATTATTGTTTACAAAAGCCAGGAGCACAGCACCATAAAAAGAGCTCTAAATATTGCTCTCCTAGTTGAAATTAATGCAAGTTTTTCTTTGAACACACAAATAAAGAAATTACTTGTAAAGAAAAGGAGAGGTGAGAAAGGAAGATTAAAAGAGAGACTCAGTGTGAACTATCCTGTTTCCAAGTCCAGAGCTGATTTTGAAGGGTTGTACGAGAAGTAAAAAGTGGCAACTGGATAGGCCATAAGATTGACAATAGACTAGAAAATCTTGTACTTACAGACCACTAGCAGAAAACCAGCCTTAACCAGAAATGGCTGAAAATTTGTATTCCCTGTCTTGACCTGATTGTTAGAGAGTTAAAACAGAACTTTGCAGATTTTATTCATTAGGAATGAGGAAATTATGATACAGTCAGGTATCTCTGAATGATGTTTATTTCAAAAGTTCCTTGGATGCAGAGGAAATCTGTCAAACAACAGGAGACCATTTCTTCAAAGTTTCTTGATTTCCTGAACTTTGTTGCTGCTCCTGGAACTGCTCTATCCCAGAGCTCCTGTACCTATTTCTGGTGTCTCCTGCCAGCTGTGGTCTCACTTCTTTCCTTTCCCACAGACAGAAAAATCTTGGAAAAGCAACCATTACCCACTAGCCTGTCAGTCTGAGCCCTGCACGAGCTTTTGTTTTTGTTGAGGCATGGACCTTCATTAAGGGTGGGGTTGAAATTATTTCAGTCATCTGATTACATAAACAAGCTTCATAGCATCATAGAACAACTCTGAAATAAGCATATATTTACTGCACCCATCCTCTGCCTGAGATTTAGCCCTGCTCATACCTGTCAGTATCCCCTGAGTGTAGAGTTTGCTTTTCTCAGCTGTGAGAACAGGTACCCACACAACACTTCTGTCAGAAAGATAAAGAAAATTACAAATAGTTGACAGCTCGTGTCTGCCCAAGGGATGCTCAGTGCTGGAACCTTACAGATCACATTTTAGAGCCTGTAGTTACTAGATGTACCCTGCTTACTTTATGTGTAAACACACGATACTGCTGTTAGACCTGAGAGTGCAAATATTAAGAGAGCTCAGAGACAACAGGAGCCAAATCTGAATTTGTAGTTTCACATTTAGACACTGTCCAAGCTCTTACTGCAGCTGGACAGGGACATGTCCTCAACCAGCCTGAAAGATCAGCTGCAGCAGCTCTGAAGTTCCTTGATTCTCTTTGGGACAGAGGCTTCGATCCTCGTTTGACAGGGACAACGCGAACAGCGCATTTCCCTCCTTTTACGCAAGACGTTTCAGCCTTCAGCACATCTCAGGTTTTCCAGCAGGCACGGGCACAGTTCCCTGTGCATCCTGCCCTGAAGTTCTGTTTATCAAACCCCTCAGGCAGATCCCGCTGCTCAGGTTTGTTCCACGCCCTTTCCTTGCCCCTCCGGCATTCCCGGCGCGGCCGGAGGCTCGGGATACCCCGCAATGCACCGGGCGGCCACCGGGCGGCTCTGCCGGGACACCGAGCGCCCGCGCCCGCTCCCTCCGCGCGTCCCGGGGATTGCCGGTACCACTGCCCTGTGTCTGCATCCCAGGGACTGCCGGTACCACTGCCCTGTGTCTGCATCCCGGGGATTGCCGGTACCACTGCCCTGGTTGCCGGTACATCCCGGGGATCCCGGGATTGCCGGTACCACTGCCCTGTGTCTGCATCCCGGGGATTGCCGGTACCACTGCCCTGTGTCTGCATCCCGGGGATTGCCGGTACCACTGCCCGGTTCCCGCATCCCGGGGATTGCCGGTGCCACTGCCCTGTTCCTGCATCCCGGGGATTGCCGGTACCACTGCCCTGTTCCTGCATCCCGGGGATTGCCGGTACCACTGCCCGGTTCCTGCATCCCGGGGATTGCCGGTACCACTGCCCTGTTCCTGCATCCCGGGGATTGCCGGTACCACTGCCCTGTTCCTGCATCCCGGGGATTGCCGGTACCACTGCCCTGCTCCCGCATCCCGGGGATTGCCGGTGTCACTGCCCTGTTCCTGCATCCCAGGGACTGCCGGTACCACTGCCCTGTTCCCATCCCGGGGATTGCCGGTACATTCCCTATCCAGAAAACAATAAACCTTCCACTTTCTTTCACTGGGGTTAGTTCTAAACTTCCACAGACACACACACATACGAGATTCCTTCACCTGTTCCCAGGACAAATTGATTGGCAGAGATGCCTGTGCATCACTTGAGTTTCTCAACTTCTTAAAGGCTTGAAGAAATCAAATCTGATGTCAATGTTTTTGTGCTCTGCATGATACAAAAGAATGGGAGAGGGACAAAGACTCAACCTTCCCCTTAATATCTTCTCACATTTGCTAAAGACAATGTAAACCCTCTGACCTGCTCCTGTCTGTGGCAGCTCCAGCACAGGCCAGGTGTGCTGGCAGGCACAGTGCCACAACTCACGCACTGTCACCTTCCTTCAGAGCATTTTTGTGCCCATTCCCTGCCCCATCATCTCCAGCTCATGTTACCATCGTTGTACTGATCAGTTCCCAGTGGGCCAGAAACTTGATTTTCAGTAAGCAGACTGCTTTGACAAGCTTTTTTGTGGAGGCTGGTACTGAAACCTGATCTGTCACAAATGCAAAGTTTCGAAGAATAATGTTGTACTGGAATAATATCGAATAATTTACCACTGTTGAAGCATTTCTGATGCTGGCGTTTGGCATGGATTCCTCCCAGTAGGCAGGGAACTCAGAGTGGCATTTCCCACAGAGCAGAAATGCAGCTCTCCCGTCCTGTTCGCAAGGCAGAGGTGCCCGCAGGGGAGGAGCAGATCCGGCTCCCAGCCCTGCACTGCTGCCGGCAGGCAGAGCCACCGCACCTACCTGAGACAGCTGCAGAATGTGCGTGCTGCAGAGCCGGGAGGAAGGCTGGAGAAGAGGCAGGGCTTGCAGGCCTTGGTTCTTTCTCAAGTTAATTCCAGAAGCCCACACTTCTGTATATGTGCAGTTTCCCAGCCCTTTCAGGAATATGACCCTCTCTGAATGTTATTAGTAAGGGCTCTCACAGTGTTGGACTGCACAAGCCTTGGCTTGTCAGAAAAGCAGGCTAAAGCCAGAGGTACACAGCTGAACATAGTGGGTTCTCTTTGTCCTATATGTCTACCTATATATGTAATAGAGAGTTGCATCCTTTATTCCAGCACCTCCTTGTTTAAGCTTTTATCTGGAAAGAGATACAGGGCCAAGTTTTCTAAGACTTTGACTAGCAGTCAGCAGTAAGAGTGGGAAAAGAATTGTCAGGTCAGACTCAAACTGTTTAGCTATTGTAAGAGCCTGATTATATTCCCTTTGGAAAAAACAGTTTCATTTTTTGAGCTCAGGAAGATTAATACATTTTGTATTTATTTACCACCAACCATTTTCTAGATGTTTAATAAATATTGAGTAGCAGAGATTTGATCCTTTTCCATGAGCAGATCCTATTAAAGAAATATTATTCCCTTTATAGTCAAAATAAAAGAACTCATTTGACCTGTATTTTTTAAATTACAGAGCTTGTTCCTCTGAGTATGTTGTGCCTGGTACAAACCAGTGTATGCTAATAAAATTTCCTATCTATCTGAAGGCTCATTTGGGAGTAGTAATAAATATTAGTTACTATTGTGGTTTTGTTGATTAATTAAATACAATATTCTAAATATAGTACTGTCTTTCTTTAAAGGGATTCCTGTCCATAATGCCATCAGTTCTGGTAATCCTTCATCCTTCTGCTCACATTCCCGAGTTGGTGGTTCTTACTCATGCTCTTAAAGCCTAGTATTTAATTAGAAACCTCTCTTTTTAGTACCCTCCTCCCCATATTTTTCCCCAACATACTGGCATTTGAACATCTCACCAATGACAAGTATTGCTCATTGTGTTTTAATGGAATTCTCACATTGTTTGGCTGTATGGGGCCACACCAAATTGACCACTGGCCTGGGTAGGTTGTGTTGGGCACTGTTTGTTTGCTGTCAGCTGCAGATGAAACTGGCAATAAACCTCACACTGGAGACTGTTCATCTGTTTTGCTACTCAAGATCATCATTTGTTAGGGATGAAAATTTTGACCCAAACTCTCCAAGACCTGTACTGCAATTGACAATTTAAACATTTTATGATGATTATAAACCACTGTCTGATAAAATAAGTATAATATCCATTCAGAAGGAAAATAGATGTCTAAAAAGCTATGATTTTTTTTCTGTTTATGGTTATATTTAAATAAAGAGGACAGCCAAAATTAATCTACTCAATAATACTGGTTTTACATGAAATAGAATTTGTGCAGTACTGTTCCTTCTAATACACCCCTGATACTAAGAGGTATTTTCCATGTCTTGACACATAATTTACCTGAAGACCAAAAGGGAAAGGGTGGACAACAGAAGGTTCTGGTCAGTCTGGGCTTGGTCTTTTCTGCTTTGTATGTGTTAAACTATTCCCCTTAATCCCAGCTGCTCTGTTCTTATCCTCGTGCTGCTGCCAGACTGGGGTGTATTTTAAAGACAAGTAGATGTGGCACTTGGGGACATGGTTTGAGGGACTTAGCAGTGCTGGGGGAAGGAACAACTAGGGTTAAAGATCTTAGACATCTTTTCCAACCTAAAAAATTCCATGGTTCTATAATCCAGTGCAATCAAATTTATGTACTGTATTATCTAGTGAGGTGCTGAGGAGCAGCTGCAAAGTGCTGCCTCTGGGTCTCTGAAGAGCCTGCTCATAAAAATGTTCCATGAAGTACCAAAGCAGAAGTATTTTCCATAGAATGAAACTGCTTTGGGAACACATTGCTTTCTTCACATTATTGGCCTGTGGACTTTCCCTCTGTTTCACCTCTGTTGGCACTGGGGAACAGCCCTTCCCCAAGAGGGGAGGGCAAACCTTCTGTGGGGTGTGTATGGGGAAATCTCTGGATGACAGCATGAACTGCAGACAGTCCCATTTCTGCACTACCTGTCACGTGTATCACTGTAATGTGAATAATAACACAAGTACATTTCACCCCAGTGAGAACAAGACGTTAGCTCTTTCCTAGGATGTATCATCATAAGTCTTTATTGTGGAGAAAGTCAGTGTAGAGAAGTGAGTTTTAAGGAGATGACTAGAGGGAATAACTATATTTACTTCTAGAGTGAAAAACAAAACTATTTGGATGAAACTGAAAGATAAGGATTACCCAAGGGTAAGAAGAAGCAGTCAGAAAGCATCTCACTTGACACCATTATACTATTTTCAATTCTCCATATTGCTATTGTATTGCAGAACTGGTGTCAGATTACCCCAAAAGTCATCATTTGAGATGGCTTCAGCTTGTAGAGGAAAGTTTTTATCCTTCCTCCATGCCTGAGACATCTCCAGAAGTTTCTCCACATTATCATCTGGAATATTTTCAATGCTATTAACTATGTTTAGAAATGTTAAGTCTAATGCTCAGATCCCACACTTTTTTCTAGTGTTTTGTTTTGTTTGTGCAGCCCAGAGGTCCAGACTGTTTCAGTGAAAAATGACATGTTGCAATTACACATCATAATGACAAAATTGGACCAGCCCAGTAGAAATTATTTAGGGAGTGTCAGTATGGATCTAGTGACGTGCAAGAGGAATCTGTGGTGACAGAGTGAATGGGTGTGGAAAGCACTGAAGTGATTACAAATGGGGGATGAACTGTTTGCGACCTGACAGAATTTTTCTGTCTTCCTCTGAGAGCTCTAAAATACTTAGTGTCTCACAAAGCAATGGGAATGACATGTGGAGCTTGAGGGGCTGGCTGGATTCCCTCTGTTTTCTTAGACAAACAACAGTTGAATAAATCTGACATTTGTTTATAATCCAAATTTGTGTTTCAAATCCTTTTGCTTATTGCTTAATCTAAAAATGCTTGAAAGAACTGACAGAAGAAAAAAAATCAAGTATTAGTAAGATTCTTGGCTCCTTCCACCATGTAAAGCTGCACATCCATATTTAATAGATAATTTGGGTTTGTTTGCATCCTGACCTTTGAATTTAGGAAACACTTTTTAAAAAATCAGAACAGCTGAAATCAACAAGCCAACCTGAATTCTGCATGAGCTACACTGCAATCCCCTTTGTCAGTCAGTGAGCAAAGCTGCTGTTGATCCCTTCCAGAACTCACAGATGTATCACAGTAACCTCACATATGCAGGTGACAGAACAGCCACTGGACATCAGCCTTCACTGTGTGCTGTACAAAGTCCTGCCTTGTTTATATTAGGCCATAAAAGCAGATTTCCTATTGCACAATAAAATGCATCATGTGAATTCCTGGCAGGATTTTTGCTGTGTATGTCAATTTGTCATTAAGAGTTACAAGTGTTAGATTATAAAGGAGATATCAACATTTTGGGTAAAAAATAAAAATCTTCCTATTTTATAAAGCAATTTAAGAAACCAAATCTCAAAATTATGCATGTTATGATGCATTAGAAATATAGACTGGTTTCCTTCCTAGCAGCCTAGATGTAAAATTAAACATAATCACTGCAAACAGTGTATTGATCTTCTGACATGTTTTTTTTGCTTTTGTTGCCTGAAGATAGAGCACCAGATTTTCCATCATGTCTGACACCTTTGGGCTTCCACTGTGTTTAGTAAAATAGTTACATACTGGGGGTCTGAAAAGTGAATTCACATTTCAAGTGCTATTTACAGCTAATAATCCAACCATACAGAAACTGCTGCAGCAGTCCTGTTTGTAGTACCACCTCCTGCATTTTGGTTTTTTCTGAGCTTAGACACAATTTCACTTATATCAAGATGTCTAAACTTTTAAAAAGCTGTTTTCTATTACTGAATTTGCACAGGAGATGAACCTTAGTAGCCCCTTGGACCTTCAGGAGGGTTCCAGACTTGTCAACTCCTTTGAAAATCAGGTTGTAATACCATGAAATTTTTAATAGTACCAAGACATTGGGGATCGTTGCTGAGGGACTGAGACAGTCCCTTAGTTGTGTTCAGATCAGCAGAAGGCTGCAGCACACCAGCAGTGTGCAAAACTCCTGTGACACATCAACTCCTGTGACACATCTGTGTCAGGAAGGGCAGAGCCTGGGGCAGGGTGGAGCAGACAGGGCTGGGCTGGGATCTTCCCTCCACTACCACTGCCCTGGCTCTATTGCAGCCATGGCAGGGTCTTGTTCTGTAGGTGGTTTTCATATTAGAAGAAAGCAAAAGGATGTCCTGAAAAGAAAAAGTCATTCTGATCCTTCTTTCTCATTGCTGAATAATTTTAACTAGAGACTAAGAGCAAATAAAGCATTAAACTATAAAAAGAGCCAGAGACATTTTCTTATCTCTTTCTTTCATTTCTGTAGAGTTGTATTTTCTTTGTTGCAAACATTCCTGTGAAAATGGTGCCTCCATGGAAGTGAAGCAGCCTTTTCTGAAAGCACAGATAGCTGGGCACAGATAAGGAAAAGTGTGATGGTTCACTGAAATACAGAGATCACCTCAGGCAGATTTTTTTTTCGCTGTAAGTGGTTTGTCTTTATTGTAACGTGCCTTAATTTCTCTGTTTCTGAGTCTCTAAAATGGAGATACTGCCCTCCTGCATTAGAGGGGGTTCCACTGCTGAAACAATTTGGGATTATTAAATGCACATTATTATCATGTTGAGACTTGAAGGCTCTGACCCTGACAGAAAGGTGAGCGGCAGCCTGCCTGCCTGATCCAGCAGCATTAGTGGAGGCAGCACTTCCCTTTCATGATGCTCAACTGCAATATAATCATCTCTAATGTAGCTGCTTCCCAGCCTCACTGGCAGAACTTGCTCAGGAAGGCCTTTTCCACAGCATGCAATTACAAAATGAGAATGGGAGGGAGGGAACGGGATGAATGAAAACAAACATCATTCTAGGAACAACTGTTGGTGGTTAATACTTGACCATTACTTCTTGACAGGATTAATGTCTTTCTAATCACACTAATCCCTTCTGATAACTTTATCCATAATCCATCTATTTCAAAGCAACATCCAGATGGCTTCTGGTGGAGAGGAAGACAAAATAAACATGCAGAATGGTGTCTTAGCAGCAGCTTCTTGTATTCTCCCTTTCTGGGGATATAGGGTTTGATCTTGAGACAGGACAAAAAATGTGCTTTCATCAGACAGCAAGAGAAAAGCCTAGAGAACTGCAGAGAAGATAGAAAGTTCTATTTTTATTTGTAAATAAAATACCTGATGCTTATCTGTGACAGCCAGAACAAGCCTAGAGGTGCTCAAAAGGGTTTAGCTACTTGTTTGCATAGGACTAATTAGATTTCCAAGATATTGGAAAGAATTCCTTTCTTCTTTACGTCAAAAATTCTATTTTAGTCTCGGGGGTTTTAGACGTATTTCCCTCAAAGCAGACATGAAACTTAGCACTTGGTTCTTTGGTTTGTACAATTAAAAATACTTTAAACAACGTAGAAACTGACTTTACCTTTTAAATTAGTCACATATAATTCCTAGAATTGAAGATATCTTCCCCTTTCCTTTAGGCTCGACAGGTTTTTTTCTATACAAGCTAAGTAATGGTGTCTGAACATTAAATTACAATTTTGTGGATTTTTTCCCCAGACTGATTAAAGGAGTGAGATGTACAGTAATTATTTAGAAAAGCTCCAGATTGTTTTTTATTGTCTTAATCCTGTTTTGTCCATTTGGCAATAATTGAAACACACTGTGGAAGAAGCTACACATGAATAATACATGCAGAAGCTACTTAACTACACAGCTTCTCAAATAGTTTCAACCTATGAATCAAATATCTGCCCTGTTCTTCCAAGGCCAACCAGATTCTGAGGTTTGACAAGAATTAAAGGTACACTCTTTTCCATTCCAGTGTGTTTCATGAGTCCAGCAGTGGAAGCCATGAGAATAGCTTTGTTCTGGTTTAGAAAAATCTTGGGAAACTCTTCAGAAGTTTTTATGTAGCCAAGAGTGTCTGATGTAAAATTGACTTTGAGGGAGGACCTGAGCAAGATACAGTGATCTTAGTTTAAACTAACTGGAAGGTTATTCCTCCTGCCCCCGTTCCCTAGGAAGTAAGAAAAGTACTTGTTCTTGTCATCCTTTGGCTACATTGTGGGCATGTTAGAACTCTAGAGGTCAACAGCAATAAACTGCTGTGATGTGACTGTGCATTACTTACTTTGTACAATAACTGTGACAACCACTATGTCTCTTCATCTTTGTGTCTTTTGTCCCATTCCTTCTGATAACAAAACATGAAGTCAAACAAAAACTAGTGAATGAGTGATTACTGTCTCATTCTAGTTCCAGGCATTTCTTTCTGAAACGATTCTGAGCTATTGCCTAAAATGACCACTGTTACTCCCCAGCCTTTGGAGAACTGGTTCCAGAGGTCCCTTCCTGAGCACTGCAGGGTTTTGTCAGGGCTCAGACCTCTGTTCATGCTTCTGTCACATCCCAGTCACCCCACTGCACCTCCATAGTTAATTACTTTTGATGACTTTCTCATCACAGCATGAACTGAGCATGACTTTATCTGGTGACAGGATAATCTCATTACAGATGATGATCTTGTTAATGAATATCCCCAAGACAGAGCAATCTCATTATTAGCCCCCTCAGGATTTGCCACCTAAGAGCCAAGGTAAGATCAGATTCAGCTGAACATCCTCCCAAATCCTAAGGCCCTGCACCTCGAGGGTGAGGTAACAACCCTAAACTCACCTGAACCACTGGGCATATTTAATTAGGATTTTTGTCCTAAGTACTTCTGGAAATTCTTCTCAGGTGAGCAATCAAGACAGGGCTCATCCCTCTGTTGTTCTACAGAACCAACACGGCCCAGAGGCATCAAGGACAACAGGAACAGTGGTGGCTCCTCCATAGTGACAGTGGCTCCAGGGCAGCACAGGGAGACAGGGGAGTGAATTCTCTGTCCCCTTGGCAGTGCCCTCTCCCAGGAACTGCTCTGCCTGCAAGTGACAGCTCTGCTGCTCAACGTTCAGCCCTTCACACCGCTGGTGTCACCTGCATAATGTATCTATAAAGAACCCTGAAAATTGTTACTATGAAAAACATCCAACTGGTTAAAAATCAACCTGGTTCTCATTTTTCTTTTTTTTTTTCCCCTGGGAATGTGGGGGTGGAACAGTGCTGTACTCTAGTACAATATGGGCATCTACTCTGTGCAGCAATGAGCTGTCAAACTGGCTCAATGGCCTGTGGAACCTCAGCCTGAGAGAAGAGTTCAGTCCTAAAAATCAAATAACAACGCAGGGTTTTTTTAACAGCTAACTCATATTAATTTGAGATAAATATATTTAACTGGTTTTATGTTTTAGAATAATTTTTAAAATGTTTTAGAATATTTATTCTTCTGTATGGAACTCATCCAAGGGAAATGTCAAGGAACAAAGTAGCATTCCTACTACTGTATTTTCAATATGCAGTGCTGTGTTTGTACACAGTGCTTTGCAGGCACACAGAAAGGTGGGATTTTTATCAAATCAAATGACAAATAAAAGCAAAGAACAATGATTACAAGAGTGAAAGTTGCTGAGATGATCATTTCCTAAATGATCCAAACTCCAGAGCACCCTTGCTCCTATAGTGTTAACAAAACCCATGCTAGATGAGAGACTGGCAATGCAGAAAAGCAATACATTTTCTTAATTAATCTAGTGGATAGCTGGAACCTGAACACTAAATCCACCCATTTGATTTCATTAAATCTACTATAAAGGTTAAGCTGCACTTTAGCATTGGCTCTAGACCTCTCTCAGCAGTGTGAGGTCAAGGAGATCTCATTCAAGGAGGTGCAGCTTAGTAAATATTTATGAGAACACACCTGATAAACAGGTCTGTTTTGATGAGAAAGCTGGACACACCAAATAATAAATGTGGTATTTTATTTCACCTGTACTTGCCCTGAGATGTATGCTTTGGGGAATTCACAGAGAATTATCCAAAGGGAAATCTCAATTTAAAGCCCCAAACCACACTGCTGTCAGTGGAAAATCCAACCCCAGACCCAGATCACTTGGGAACTTCATCAGGGTCTGTGTCAGAGCAGTCTGAAGAAACTTCAGGGGCCAAAGGGAGCCCTGTCTCATCTGCCTGTACAAGAGGGTCAGTGGGAGCTAAATCTCATGGTAGGGATTGGGCTTGGTACAAGCAAGATGGACACTGGTGATGCTCTGGCAGTGCTGGGCAGGGAGCTGAAGAGGAAAGATCCTGATGGGTCCCTTCCAACGCAGCACGTTCTGTGACTGTATGACTCTGTTATTCTCTGATTCTGTGGAAAGGCTGAAGTGATCACACCATGTTCTTTGCTCCCAACTGGGCAGCCACACTTCTCATGGAGGTGTTTCCTCCGGATCCCATCCACTGTCCCCATTTAGACTGAATTACAGTCTGCTCCCAATGTGCTCCCTGGCAAAGCAAAAATATTGAATTTACTTAGGAAGAAAAAAAGTTATTCTTTTTGCTAAAGAATGGACTGTACAACAAAACTGGCCCTTAGTGGTTTTCATTTTAAAATTGTGTCCCCACTTCACACAAGAAGGGGTGAGTAGATTGATTAGATTTTCTTCAGAGGTCTATTCAAGGCTGAATTATTCTGTTTTCTGTAAAATTCTGTGAAGAGTATGACACACAGCGTTTTAATAACTATTGCCACTGCTTCTGTCAACTGAGCCATCCCATGTGTAACTTGTGTAAAACTGTCCCTGGAATTTCAGAGTCAGTAGGATTCAGTCCCCACATGTGCAGCCTGAGCTTGCAAGTTCCTTCCTGTAACCAGGATCTGGGCTGGCACTTGGAAAATGCCCCTTCAGCCACAGAGACCACAGCTGCAGTGTTACTGGCAAGCTTACTGAAACACTGAAATGCAGAATCAGCTGTCAGAGAGGCAGGCAGGACAGAATAATTCAGCAATTAGGCTTTCAGCTGCATTAATGTAATGCAAAATAACATTCATTTAAATACAATTTGTGCTGTGTTTTCTTCCCACAGCTTGATGTCTGGGCTGGCAGCCCTGGATGCCAAGACTTCCAGTCGCTTGGGAATCATAACTGTCACTTACTACCTGTGGACAACCTTTGTGGCTGTGGTTGTGGGAATAATTATGGTGTCCATTATCCACCCCGGCGGAGCAGCCCAGAAGGAGAGCACTGAGGAGGGTGGAAAGCCCATCATGAGCTCTGCAGATGCACTGCTGGACTTAATCCGGTAACAACATCCATTCTTTCTGCTTTCTGAAGGCAGCATCTTGTACAGAGCTGCAGGAGGAACTGTGGCCTGAGCTTCAGTTCTGAATCTAAGGATAAATATTTTGTTGAGACTGAGAAAAAAGTAAGTTACAGAAGATAATTTTCAAGTTATCAGATGTTTATACTGGCTGTTTCTTGTAACATTTAAATGAATGGCCACCAACAAACAGCAATGGAGCAGGTCCTTTATACCCCACAGGACTCCATATATAGCCTGTGCACCTCACCATCAAATCCATTATTAGGGTCAAGGGAGTATTAAAATTTAATGTTAATTTAAATAAGAAACAGGCAAAATCTTAAATAAAGGGGTGAAACACACATTTTTCAGAAAATAATTCCTAAAAGTGCAGTTACAGTGGTCTTTTGCAGATAAAGGACACAATTAGAAAGACCACTGTTGTGTATTTTTTATTCTGCTTTGGGGCTTTTCCTTATTCATTTTATTTTGTTTGGCAAAAGACACGGTTGTTCTTTTAGGGCAGCATTAGGGCACTGCTGGAATTTGATGGCCTTGCCTGAAATCCCTTTTTATCCCAATATTTCAGGTGCTAGTGGGATTAGTTTGTTGACTGAACATTTTCTGTGCCTCAGATTTATTTTGCTCATGCAGAAAGTTCTGCCTTTGTTTGGTAGTTCCTCAAGTTGCTGATCTCATACTACATCAGTCAAGGGTCTTCAGGCCAAGTGGGTACCACAGAGAATTCTCTTTGGAGTTCAACTTAGTGAAATTAAAAATGGTTCACAGTTTGCCTTTCAAAAACCCAAATTCCTGTCCCTGACAGCATGACAGCACACAAAGTACTTTAATTAAGACTTATTGGACTTCAATCAGAAGGAACTAGGAAGAGAAGCTTACAAAATACTCTTGTTTTTTATTTCAAGATACATTTACCCAGGCCACCTGTGTTTTATCAATGTCTTTGTGAGAATGGGCCAAATTATTTTAGTCATGGAGCAGCAGCAGAGAACAATTTCTTCTGTAGCTTCTCACAAAACACCATCTTCATCTGCACTGGCAGGGTACCCATGTGCATCTCTCCAGTGACTTGGCATGAGGGATGGATGTGCAGTGCAATTCCCACATCTGTTTGTGACACGGGGTTAAATCACATTATTCTGTTTCTGCTGCACAAAGGACTGCAATGCCTACACCAAGAGCAAGATACAGGAGCTTTGAATCCCTCAGTATGATAGAGTAGTGTAAGAAATAAAAGAGAATTAAGAAAAAATGTGACCTTAGTGACTGTCTCCATAGTGGATGTGTCAGGGGACCATTCCTAGTGTGCTGAGCTGGTTCTAAGGCCTCAGCCAGAGACACTGAAAGGCACAGTGGGACACACAGTGCAAAGATACATCCAAATGGACCTTGCAGCTCTGCCTGGGAAGGTCTCCCTCACCACAGGTTTTCATTCCCTTTCTCACACCAGCCCAGTTGCCTTTACAGGCTCAGAGTAAGCCTGTCATGGAGATGAGTTAGATGGAAAGTAATCTGGGTTTTCCAAATCAAAATTTCCTATACTATTGTGTTTGCAAAAAAAGACCAAGACCTGAGTTACAAACTCATCTCTTCACCTCTGCCTGGCCACTCCCTGTACACCAGGGGTGTTGTGGTGAGGTTTGGGAACACTTTATTCCTCTGAGCCTCACTGCAGGTCAAAAAACATGTCCTGATTGGCAAGTATCTTCTAGAATTTCACTTTTCTACAAACATTTACCCAAGCAAATCATAATCACGTGTGTGCACATTTCAGGTATTCAAGTTTACAAGCAGCCATGTGTTTCTAGTCCGTAAAACCTTAAATTCTTCACTGGTTTGGGCAGGTGTCAACAATGACAAGGTCAACAAGCCCCTCTCATTACCAAAGGTTAAAAAGAGAGAATCCAGCTCAGTCTTTTTTTGCTGTGCTCAGCAGCAGCCACAGCTGCAATCTTTCTACCCTGAGAGCACAAACGGATGGTTTTTATTCCTCTGCTACAGAAATAACCACACTTACTAAGTAAATAAATAAATAATAACAACAGAACTGTGGGGAATGGGCTTTCAGCCTAGGCAAACATTATGGGTGAAATTCTGGATCTGCTGCAGTCAGTTGCAAGACTCTTAAATATCTGTGTGGAAGTCTGGATTAAATGTAATGATGTATCTGCTGGTTTGAGCTAGAAAAGCTGATCCTTTAGCTCAATGATAAATCACTTCCATTCACAGCTGGAAACCATCTTTTTCAGCCCAGATTGGCTTATCTTCTCAATTCATTAATTTCCTCTCCATTTATCAATTGCATATGTGCCCAGAAGTTTACACAGGAAACATCTGGTATTCTGCAAATGAAGAATGCTAAATGTACAAGTGAAGAGATGATATATGTGACATTATTGTGGGGTTAATTTTAAAAGCATGAATCTTGGCATGAGGATACATGTATTCACCCTCACTGATTTCAGATTTGAAGCCACTCTGAAATTATGAAAAACATTATTATTCCTTATGATGTTATATATGACATTGTCAAGTCTAGAACTTTTGGCAGGAAAGATGTTGCTAGAAATTGAATGTCCTGAATTTCTGTGTGAGATTTTTGCTTTTAGTGGTGGTTTTAATTAGAAATTAAAGAACATACTGAATCAGCAAAAAATGAAACCAGAAACTAGTGAGACCCTTGTGGTTATCCTAAACACTTACAATGCTAATCAATAACAACATTATTATTATTATTATTATTTTAAATTATTTTGTAGATGGTGTTTCCCCTGTATATTTGTCCATTATGTAGGAGAAAAAAAAGTAAAAAATAACCAACAAAAACTCTAAACAACACTGATTGGTGAGGAGATAATAATTCTGAATAATTCTGAAATTGCTCTTAACCTCACATCAGCCAGGAAATACACAATCTCATCAACATCCTGAATTTCATGCCTCAAAAATTGCATCCACGGTTCAAACATTTTTTTTTGCCACTCTGAACAGCTGCACCTGCAAGATTTCCTTTCTAAAGAGAGGCCAGGGGACTGAGGACAAGAATGTTCTGCTGCCTGTGGAAGACGCCCGTTTCACCAGGTGGCTCCTGGGCAGGAACCTCCCCTTGCAGAACCTGCCCCTCTCTATTGGATCTGGGCTAAGGACGAGCTCAGGAGGCAGCTGTGACTCTGAAGCTGTGCAGGAGATGCTGCTCTCAAGTTGCTTTTCTCTTTAGCCACCACTTTATTGCTCCATTGAGACAGATGTACAAATCTGCCCTCATTCTATTCAAGGTTTCTGCTGCAAGCACTGCAAGGCCTATGAAAGTACATTTTCTTCCATTTAAATCTCTATATAATCCTCAGGCTAAGGATCATCTTGCCTTTAAGAACCTGGTGCTTTAGGAGTTTTTATAGATTTATTCTCATGATGTGCAATTCTTCTGTGAAGTAGGCAAGGACCATTTTCCTTTCTTACAGCTAGAGAACCAAAACACATAGAAAAGAAATTACTTCACTGAGGATTGTTCAGAAAATTCTGTTGGGCCACAAGAAATATTCCCGGCTCATACAAGAGCTGGTAGGGTTCTTGTAGGAATGTGACTTTGGGGCATCTCAATAGCAGTGAATCAACAAACATCTCTGCCTCCTTCTTCCTGTGGGAATTACTGAAATTAACTTTATACTTTGTCTGCAAAAATAAGAGTGACATTTTAATAGCCTTTTATGAGTTAAAAAATTAAGAAATTAAAATTAAGAAATTAAGATACAATTTTTGAAGTAATTCAGCTTTTGTATGTTTTATTCAAAAGGACAAAAAGGAACATACTTACATGAACTGTGTTCCATTTAAAATATTAGGTTTACTTTTGTAACATAATGACCTGACTAGGAAAAGAGAAAATGCCTATAATTTGGGGACAAACATTTGCAAAACTCGTTCTGTGAGCCAGAAGGACCCTGTTGACATTAGCAGTTAATATTTCCATGACATCTGATACCTTTGATTTGGAAGGGGAGGTTCTGCTGCAACTGAAATCATGCCACCTGCATTTCCCACCAAGGGAAATAAAATTTGGCTTATGAAATAAAACAAACAAGCAAAGTCCCAGCCAAACTGGGTTTCCCCTCCTGTTTCATATTAGGCTGGCTGCAGATTTGGGCACCAGCAGGTGCAGGGTTCATGCACATTATTGGTTTTTCTCAAGTCTAACAAGACAGAGCGGCATCGTAAACTTACTCAGCTCAAAAGCCCCAAATAAACCAATTCAGTGAAGACAGAACAGAATCAAATCACATCTTGACCCACAAAAAATAAATTTGTACATTTCTGAAGTTTACTGGAGGGAGAAATCAGAGCATTTTACCACTGAAAATTCAGGATTGCATCCAATTTAATAGCAGGTACCCAGAAATCAATTTGGCTTTGCCAAGAGAGGCTTTATTTTTATACCAGTAAGAGTTAGAAGAGGATATAAACACTGTAGAGGATTTATGTTTTCATGGGAATCCTGAGCACTCTTTAAAATCACTTCCTTTCCCTTTTTCAGGCTAAGGGCTATATTCTATATTATTGAAACTGTGTTTCCTGGAAATAGGGCAGGAAAAACTCAGGGTCTATTGTAGTGTGGAAAAAGTCCAGGCTGTGCAGAATCAGGAACCACACCTTTAGAAGTTTACAACTGAAGATTGAATTGTATGTAGATGCAGTCATATATTTCAGAGTGCATTAAATGACCCAGCTTTAAACTATGAAAGAACTTTTGAAAATAAGTATGCCGTACAATAATGTATCTTTTGCCAAAAGCTACTGTGTACTACGATAGAAATATTTATCTGTCTCCTATGGCAAAGCACCATGTTTTACTTTTTCAGGTTGCCAGGTTGTTCTCATCTCACAAAACCAGCCTTATGCCAGAAATGTTCTGCCCTGGGACCAGGTCTTTGCTTCTGGTTAATTTCTAAGAGTTTGATCTCCACAGGAGCCCCAACCTAAAGTATTTACAAAGAACGCTCAACCCTCTGACTGTGTGGTCTCTACTTGGCACAAAATGAATCCAACAGGGAAGAAAGATAATTCCATGATGAAAACCACCCTGAGGAGATGGGCTATGAAGCAAATTCTGCTCTCTGGTCAGGAGGCTTTAGTCACAGAGTGTGAGGTGCACAGGGACCAGGAATTAAAAGTGCACTAGGAAAGCTCTGACCTTGCAGGGGAATTTGTTGTCCATCCTCCTGACAACTGGTCTGACCTCTTCCAGTGCCAACACACACTTTTTATGGAATAACTTGCCTGGCTGGAACCACAGTGGAAACATGCTGGGCCTGTTGTGCTATCTTTGATATAATTCAGCCTTTTTGAGACGCCTAAAGCTGCGATGTACTTGTGCTTCCACTCTCAGAGAGCCACAGCCCTGCTGGGGCTTTGTCAGCCTTTTCTTTCAGAGGAAGCAGGGTAAGAAAGTTCAGATCCCTTCCTGGAACTGAAATGCCATGCAGCCCTCAGGACAGATAAAAAGTCCACATTTGACAAAATGATTCCACAGTGTGAGTTCTGCTTTGATCTCTGAAAAAAACCAAAGCAAGACAAAGTAACTTAAACCCAATTAGTGATTTTTGCATTCTGTAAGTACTTTTTATCCCAATAATGAGGATTTTAGTGCCTCATTAATTCTGCAAAGGCCTTCTTTGGTCCTTTTAGCAGGAGGTAGTATGACTGACACTGAGAAATTAGATGAGGCACCAGAGGTGACTACTGATGTGCAAGATGGTTTCTCACATGGCCTCTGCTATAGGTTGGTTTTTTTGTATTTCTGGACTAAATTTTGCCCTTGCTTTCAGCAGTGCAAACCCTGCTGGAGCCCCTGACACCAGCAGGAAGGTATCAGATGTGTGACTAAGGACAGGACTTGTGGCTCAGGTGTAACAGTAGTGAGGAGTCTACACAGCTGATGATGAATTCATGCAGAGGACATAAAAAGTAAACAAATTCTTGAGATTAACATAATGTCACTGAGAATTACCTCAGCCTTTAGTAAATAGGAGCTACAGTGATGTTTGTTCTTGGAAAAACTTGGAAACTTTACAGTTCTCATGTCAAGCCATTCAGGCTCCTGTTTTGCTCTCTGTACCCTTGCTGTATATAGTGTCAGGGTAAGATTTCAAACACATAAATATTTGAATATTGTCAAATTCCCAGCCTTAAAACAATGTTCTTGCAAGCTCAGCTACGCTTGCTCAAATTTGAGAGCAGAGCATCCAAAGCTGCTTTCTGCCTAGTGCAAATATAGGCCAATAAATATTATGAGGACACATATGCAGCAAAACCCCAGTCTGGTGGCTTTAATTCCTCAGCGTGGGAGACTGCAGCCAGACTGTCTGGTGTGGCAGGGATTAGGGACTGATAACATCCAAGTCTGAGAGCAAAACCAGATTGGGGCTGCAGAGCACAGAGTGCCAGAGGGAAGGGGTGCTCTGAGTCAAGGAAACATCTGCTATACCTGTGGCAGTCCCATGCCACAGCCACTGGCCTCATTTCTGACTGAAAGGATCTGCAAAAGCTGAATGCTCTGAGTTAATGACACCGTGGCCAGGACTCAGAGTGAGGATTTCAGATGTTCAGTAGCATTACTGGAACCAGAATCTGGACTGTTATTTCTAACAGAAGTTATCCAGGAGACCTGAAGGAGCTGCCCCAGCAGCTGCAGGCTCATGTTCTCTGGACAGTTCAGTTAACAGAGTCACAGAGACACAGTTCAACTGTGCTGCTCTTTGTGCCCCTGCTGTGGTTCTCACCACCTCCTAAACAGACAAGAGGGCTCCCACATCCTAGGGGCAGTGCTGAAGAATGGCTTCCTAACACAATTCAGATTACCAAAACAGCTGGAATCAGGGGAGCAAAATCAACCAACTCTGTTAATTCATAGTCAGTTGCTGGGAAGACAGTGGGGAAGGGAAGAGAACCTTCCACTTTTGGCAAGATGCTCATTCATCCTGTGCCTAACGGGACCCTCAGACCTGCTCCTCACACCAGGCACTGTCTGCACTTGATACAAGTCTTGAGGATTTCCTCAAAATCCACGACTACCAAAGTGCAGAACTTATGCTGCCATAGTTGTCTCATATTACATGTACATACACATTCCTAATTCAATACATCTACCTCTGAATCCTCTCATCCCATGCAGAATTAGGGAAGGGCTCCAACATTTGCTCGTAGGACGCAGCAGCCTGTGCAGCACAGCAGGCTCAGGCAGAGATGGTGATTAGTGGGTCACTCGTGCGTATGTGCTGCTGTCACAGCAAATGCAGGCCAGGCCTGCTGTGCCAGCTGGGCTCAGCAGCTCAGCTCTGCACAGGGTTCACTGAGCTGATATTGAAGTTTCATGCACATTCATCCTTTCAGCCTCAGCTCAATACTCCTGCTCTATCTGGCAGAGTTCCTGAGGCAGAAGATGCTCTGGGAAATGTTATTCCTCAGGGCGGGCAGTATTTAGCTGTTAATTTTTTATGTAACCAGAAAGCCTCTATCTTCAGCTTCTGTTTTACAACAATATCCTTGTCTCAGACCAAAATGTATCTATGTTTTAAACCGGACCCAGTCACTGTTATGCAGTAGGTTAATTCCCTAGTCTTATGTGAAATTATTTCTGCTAGGAATGCTGAACTGAGCCACTGAGGTCAGACAATGTTGCTTGTGCTAGAGAAATGAATCCCAGATCACACTGAGTTTCCTGCATTATTATTCTGTGACCTGTGTCTTGTAAGCGATCTGCAAGCAAAGCTGCAACTTCAGAAGTATTTTATCTGCTTGGTTTTCTTAACTGAACAAACACAAGAGTATTTATAGGTGTTGACAGCAATGATGAGCTCAGTTTGAATCACTCCTTCCTAAGTGCTGGCAGTGTCTTTAATTCAGTGTACATCAGTGAAAAACACAGTGCCCGAGTAGAGACACAGCCTGACTTTATGATCTGGGGACCTGATCCATGTGGGTACATCTGGATCTCACCCAGAGCTGCACAGAGATCTGCAGGTGCCAACCTGGTGGCAGGCTGGGTGCTGGAACAGAGTGGGCAGAGCTGGACAGGCTACAGCACTCTGCCATTCACTGTGCTCTATGCTGGGGTAAATGCCCGTGTGTGGATTCTGAGCCAGCCTGAAGCTCCCGCTCCACAGCATCCCCCAGGACTTGGGTTTGGTGGGCAGGATCCCACAGGAGGGCTGTCCCAAGGACCTTGTGAGGACCCAAGCAGCCTCCCCATCCCAGTTCCACACTAAAATGTCAAATCCTCCATATCACTCTCCCTTCAGTCTCTTGTTCTGAGCCATTCCCAGGTGATCCTTGCTAAACATCCAGCTCATGGCTGGCAATATCAATGTGCAGCAAAACATGCCCCTCAAGCCAGAGGTGTTTCTGAAGAGGCCTGACAGAACCAAGAAACCCTCCCAACTACCTTCCATCTCTAGGTTGCAGTTCAATTCCTTCTTCTCTTTTTTTGTTTTTAGTCCATTAAAGTTCTCATTCACCAATTGCTCTCTTAAATGTTTTTGATTAACAAAACTTAATTTTGGCTAATACTGGATTTTCTCAATCCAAGTAAACCAGCTTAAAATAAAAATAAGCCGAGGCCCTGGCAAACACATTCAGGTCATCCTTTCACCAGATAAATTGTGTAACTTTGGTAAGGCTAGTCTCAAAGACTGGATCACAGTGCATAATTTATTAAAAAATATTGGGAGAATTCCAGCATCTAGCATTAAGTGGGTAGTTGTAATTCCTGCAGGATAAAGAATGATAAAGAAACAAAATGCTTTAATCCTCTACAAATTTGTCTAACATTTAATCTAGCTACTAACCATATGATATTTCCTTTCTCAAGCAGTCTTAATTGTTCTTAATTCTACTAATTAGGACTATGAGGGAGAAAGTGGAAATCATCAGCAATTAAATTGATGTTTCTGTGCAAAGCCACAGCTCGTACGTGAGGTGCATATTCAGAGCTGTGCTGGAATCTCCGTGTGCATCTCTGCTTTCAGAATATTCCACATTCACACAGCAGGTCAGAGCACAACCACCACACTGAGCACCCCTGTAACACCTTTCAGCCCAGCAAAACAAGGAGAAGTTAAATATTAATGAAGCCTTTAACAATCTGGAAGCAGAATTCCCTTATGAGGCACAATAAAGCAGTAACCACCTTTACTCTCCAGTGCTCCCCCTCCTATAACATCCTCTCCATCTTGCCAGGCCCAGCTCCATCCAGCTGCTCCCCAGTTGGTTCCCTGTGCCAGTCAAGCCCCAGGGCTCAGGCAGAAGGTTGTGCCTGCACCTGACAGGGAAAGGATGCACAGCTGCCTCTTGTCTGTGTCTTGCTTTGGCAGCAAAGCATTTGACATTTGAACCAGACAATCAGCAGAGACAATCCAATGCCTTTATGAGACTCATCTGCTCTCAAGCAGCAGGCCAACAAGTTTCTCTCATGTTCAGTCTTCTGTTTCAATCATTAGGCAGTACTACTATCACTTAATTAAAATTTTTCTCCCACCGTTCTCCCTAAAAATGATAATCAATTACCTCTTTGTAGCAATTGCTCTCAGTGATTGATGCTACTGATGCAGAATCTACCTCATACTTTTAAGTGTGACCATAATATCATGTTATGATCACTTGAAATAGAAAACAATGTGTTTTCTAAGCCAGTGCTGCACAGTGACTCCGTTAGCAACAAGTATGTGCTGCTGCTGCTGCTGCTGCTGCTGCTGCTGCAGAGAGAAAAGCAGCTCTGGAAAATGTCCCTGGTTCAGCGGGCATTCAACTGTCCATGCACACAGCAATTCTCTTTGAAATTGAGAATAGGCTTTTCACATATATTTGAGGGTTAACCTGTCTTGGGGTTTAAGCAGGACTTTGAATTAAAAGTCATTTTGTTGGAGAACTAAGGAGTTTCTCCTTGCATAAATACAGGTATATGAAAGAAGATAACTGGGTCACAGACTGTCACTGTCTTCTGCCCCAAGGTTCAGAAGCTTAGGATTGGAAATAAATTAGTCCTGAAAATGATCCTATTAGAATATCACACAAACCTTGGTTCCAAAATGCTGAATGGAAATGTATGACTTTTTAGCTGTTTTTTCCCAATTATACTATGATTCCTCTTTGAAGCCTGCAGAGGGTGTGCTCTCCATTTCAAATAAGGATTGAATGTCTTTCTGTCTTTCCAGCTCAAACTGAAATTATAAATTAGCTCCATATATAATTGTGTGAAATGTTACAGAGTGAGATACACAGAAAGTCAGAAAAGGTGACAAAAGGAGTCCCTTTTGGAATTAAAAATCTATTGGTCTCCCTGCAGTCTCAGTGTTGGGTCATTGCCTTCCTCTGTAGCTCAGCTGTGAGCAAAGATGAAGCTGCTGACCTCATTCAGGTTCTTATTCTGAAGCCTCAGAACTGTATCTAAATAAAATTTAGCAATGTACAGCTTTAATCTCAATTCTTTTAATCAGGAATGAGATCCTCTTTTTGAAAAGCAAACTGTTCTTGACCAAACCACTGCAAAGTCTACATCACTTGCAATTTTAGTGATGAAAATATATAGGGGTATTAGAGTTTATGAATTAGCACAGGAGTACTTAGAAGGGCCACAGTAGATTACAGCACCCAGGAGTCTCAGGAATACATCCCTGACTGTCCTGAACAGCTCATTATCTAAGGAGGGAAGGCAAAATATGGAATAAAAGGATATTCATCCCCCCAGTCAGCAGATGGGGAAGGGAATCACAGCAATTCTGTCACCCCAGTTACAACATGGAGACTGTGGCAGAGGCAGAATGTGCAGCCAGAGCTCCTGGGTCTCCCCCCAGGTGTTTGGAAGCAAGTCCCAAACCCTCAGTTCTGAGGAGCTGTCTCTGTTGGGCTGTGCTCAGCCAGGCAAGCTGTATGGCACAGAGGGAGAGAGTGGCATCCTCTGCACCTGCCCAGCCCTTGCTCTGCAGGAGGGCAAAGAACTGATTTATCATGGCAGACCCAACACACAGTAAAAAGAAGCTGGTTTCAGTTCCATAGAAATTATTCTTCTATTTGTTCATTTTTAGGAACATGTTTCCAGCCAATCTTGTTGAGGCCACATTCAAGCAGGTAAGTGGCTATATTCCTTTTACTGATGAAAGACATGAGCCAGCATTATGTGAAACATGTACCTTTGTAAAACACAACCCAGATATAGACATGGCATAGGACTGCAGACACTGTTAGTACCTTCAGCATTTAGGAATTAATGAGTCCCATTCCATTAGCTTCAGTAGCCATGGTATCTGAAGGCAAAACAGGGATAAAGTGCTCTCTAGTGCAACTAGAAAATAGATATGCACTCCTATGTCAGTTCCACCTCCATCATAGGAGAGCTGGAATTTATTTAAGAGCATCCTGCAACACTACACAAAGGAAGAATAGAATACCATGTTCAATTAAAGGAACAAAATAATGTATTGGGGAAGAATCTAATTACTCAGGTTGGAATTTGGCAAGAAAAGCTTGTCTAAAAGTTCTGAGGGTGCAAGAGGCATGGCTATATTTATTTCACCTGGGGGACCATTTCATGGGAGCCTCACAAAGAGAAGGCCACTCAGAACCTCTAGGAAGTCATTCTTAATTATGTTTTACAGGCAAGTTGCTCTGTCAGGAGGCAAAATGTTTGCTGTACCAGGGTCTGATTATAGGAAACTCAGGTTTTGTTATGCTTTTCCAAAAATTCAACTGTTTTTACAGATTTTTTCAGAGAGGGACAGGAGTGTTCATTCTCCTTTCCATGCCAGGCCCTTCAGCGTGCAGCATTGTTGAAACAGAGCACTTAGGAGGTCTCATTAAACTATTCATTCCTGTTGGGATATTGTAGTAAAAGCCACTTTGTTTCCTTTCAGTACCGCACCAGGAGCATTCCCATCATTAAATCGAACAAAGCGTCGGCCGAGAGCAGCACTCGCCGCATCATCATCTACGGAGTGCAGGACGAGAACGGCTCCAACGTCCAGAACTTCGCCTTGGATATCACCCCCCCTCCTGAAGTGATTTACAAATCAGAGCCAGGAGCCAGTGATGGCATGAATGTACTGGGGATTGTGATATTCTCTGCCACCATGGGTAGGTTTCAGACATGCTTGGTTTGTAATAATCCAAGTGTCCATTTAAGAGAAAAGGATTGGGGTTGGGTTGCTTGGTTTCTTGATTCAGCTTTTTTAACTTTTTCTATCTAAACATTTTTGGGGAAAAGGCAAGATTGTTACAGAGCTGTACCCCCACCCTTTCAAAGACAAATTTTCAAAAACCTCGATGACTTTTGTTCCATGGAGTTGGGTTTTCTGTGCATTCACTTACAATCTTTTATTTTTTTTTCTCAACTATTTTGAACTTTTATTTATGACCCATGTTTTGCTGACTGTAAGACAATCTTGTACAGTGTGCTCAGAGGACATAGGAATTACCACCAGATCAGACCCATGGCCCCTCTACCAGTATGCCAACCCATATTGTTCTATGAGTTTTAACTCTGTGGATATTCCTTTTTTGATTGAAACCTCTTGTTTTATTTTTGGTATCCTGCAATGAAGATAGTTCTACACCATCTACTAGCTTAGCTTGTAAAAGTAAGAGCTCCTGTCTGGCTTATTTATTTAGTTTAATTTACTGGAGGAACTCATTGGTGCCATGTGTGTTATATTATGTTTGTGGGTTTGAAAGAAGTTGTTTAAACAAACTTTCCTAGTTAACCATAAAGTTCTGATGACTTTTATAAGAAAATGCTGATCAAATTTTCCTTATGTAAATTTATTCTTGGAAGTTAATCTGGTCAGCAAAGGTAGTTCCATAAAACATCTTTGATTGTATTTATTATATTATGGTTCATAGCAGCACAAGGGGTCAAGATTCAAACCTGGAATTAGTGGATTTGTCTCTGGTTTTTTTTAGCTTCTCCAGTGGGTGGTATTCCCTGTACAACCCTGCTGGAAACTGGCTGTCTCCCAGTTTGTAGTATTTTATAGTCCATTTCCAAAGTACAACATCACCACAAACACTATTCCAGTCAAAACCTAGTGGGTATGAATGAATTAATTACATCTACTTATTAGGACCAAGGGCAATTTTCTGCTTTTGAGAACAGAAGAGCATTCATTGTCTGCCCAGAACTGAATGTACGACTTTCACCGAGCCCCTCAGTCTTGCTGGGAGCTGAGACCTGGCTTCTTCCTGGCTGATGGACAGGAAACAGCACCAGGATTGTCACCCACAGCATGGCTGCTGGGTCACCTCTGGTTGTAGCAGCCAGGAACAAACCTGAGACACCAACCCCTCCACAATTATCATCACCAAGAACTGCTTCAGGCTTTTGTTTTGAACAAAGGATGTGGCCAAGGCTGTCTTCAGCCTACTGCACCATCCCCCACACCCTCCAAAATGGAAGCATTGAAACAGCTTAATGAAAGAGTGTTGTCTTCTGACCTAAAAGTTATGGCTTAGATGATCTAACAGACTTACAAACTCCCATCTTGAGAGCAGTGCTCTTGTGAAACCCCTGGATAAGGCAGCTGAAAGCCTCCCTGCCTGCCTCAGCAGGGGATGGCCCTGGAAGCGGCGCTGCCTGAGACGTGGCTCGGGGCTGTGGGCTCCAGGGGACAGAGCCGGGCTCCTGCCCAAAGCAAGGACACTGCACATGCACAGCAAGTGGCAGCACACACGCCACTGCCAGCCCCTGCCTCCCCAGGCAGCTCCCCTCAAAGGCAAACTCCCTCAGTGCAGCCACTTTTTGAAGTGTTTCCTTGAGCAACACTTATAATCCTTTCAGGGAGGATAACTAACTATAGGAAAATGTTGTCTATTTATATGCATTAATGGAAATAATGCTGTCTGGAGAATTTATGGTTAGATGACACATCCTAGAGCTGTATTCAGTTGCTTTCTGAGCAATGGGGGCACGTACATGGGGTTTATTTGCTTTCTGCTTTACTGGTTAGTCTTCACAGCAATTTGGCCTTTCTCACCATGAATCTACATTTCCTTACCTCTCCCAAAACTGCAAAGCCTGACTGACTATAAAGGTTAATTATTATCACGTAGACCGAAAACTACTAAAAATATGACAGAGACTCCATTACTAACTCCTCATTACCAGAGCAAACCTCAAAACCTGGCTTTGCCTCCCAAGTCCTCGTTGGTGCTGCCTGGCTGTAGGCAAAGACAGAATCCTTCACTACAAAATGTTTCTCAGTTTGTGTTCCATGGATCACTCAGAGCAGGTAAATCCCACACAAGGCTCTATAACTGATGGTTCAGGACGCAGCCTTGCTACCAGGAGGCTTAGAGTTTCAGCAGGGAGGGAAAGCACTGGGGCTGTGTGTGAAGACACCTGGGAAATGAACCCGAATGCTCTGATTGCAGGTATAATGTTGGGAAGAATGGGGAACAGTGGTGTCCCTTTGGTCAGCTTTTGCCAGTGTTTGAATGAATCTGTCATGAAGATAGTGGCAGTTGCTGTTTGGTAAGTAACTGTTTTGCTAAGAAAATCATTATTTTTTAAAAAGAGTAAGAATATTTCAAGAGAAGAAAATGCACAGAAATCTCATGCATTTATTTCCAGGGAAATAAATGAGGATGAATAACCCTTAGTTTTGCAGGGCCTCAGCATTTGAGGATGCACATACATCTGTCCCTGGTCTGTACCATCCTTTTGACAGAACTCTATGTTACTCCCAAATAACAGAATACGATACAGCTGGGTGAGGTGTGCTGTATGCCCTGAGAGCACTGCCGATCCCTGGGCAGGCCAAGAGGGATCACAGCCACCCAGGCCACACAGGGAGAAGCATGATGGGATGTTCTAGCTGGTACTTCCCTCCCTTCCAGCACTGCTGCAGACCCAGCCAGACCTGCCAACACACCTGCCCCAAAGATCAGAGGAACAGCAGGTGGCTGCCAACAACAAGAACCATCAGCTCAGCACCTTCTCCCCACTTCAGGGTGTCCCCCAGTGTGGCACAGCCTGCTGTGGGACAGGGAACCAGCACTCAGCCCACAGCCTCTCTTTCCAGCTACGTGGTCCAATCTGACTGACCTGGGTCAGGGAATGATTGCTTGGGTGGATGTGTCAAAGGAGGTAGTTTATTTCTGGAAAATGAGGAAGAAGGGTCAAGTCTCTGGAGATGACACAGCTGCAAGTGGAAAATGGCTGGATGCTCCCAGTTTATTTTTAATTTAAAGCTTTTTGGCATCCGTGACTTTGTATGCAGCTGCGCACAGAAGCACGACAGTTTTTATAAAGCACCTGTCCAGAGTGGATTCAGAAACTAACAATTCTTCTGCCTATTTATCTGCCCCAAATCAAACCCCCAGGCAGTCCAAGAGCATGTCTAATGCATGTTGCTGTTTCTCCTCTGTCTTCCAAAGGCAACATAAACGTTTATTTAAGAGCTTCCCATGAAAATCCATGAACAGCTACACGAGCACAAACACATGAGAGGAACGCAGGATTCATTCCCCCTCTTCTCAGTAATTTACCGGCCTGAAGCTAAAAAGTCAGAGCTGCCTTGGGAACCAAAACATTTAAAGCCATTCCTTGCCAGTGCCATTACCTCAGCTGTGCTGAGGGGGACCCCACAGACAAAACTGTCCAGCCCAGTGCTGTGGGCATCCTGCTCTGGTGTGGAGACAGAACAGCCAAACCCAGACAGGGCAGGTACTGCACTGCCACTGGAAGGAGCTGCAGCTCTTACCGTGTGATGGGAGCTGTCTCCTGATAATGTCTTTCTTTTTGCTCAGGTATTTTCCATTTGGAATTGTGTTCCTAATAGCTGGCAAAATCTTAGAAATGGATGACCCCTCAGCCATTGGGAAGAAGCTGGGTTTCTATGCCATTACGGTGGTGTGCGGCCTGGTGGTGCACGGGCTCTTCATCCTGCCAATGATGTATTTCTTCATCACCAAGAAGAATCCCATTGTCTTCATCAGAGGGATCCTTCAAGCCTTGCTCATTGCTCTGGCCACATCCTCCAGGTATTATAGAGTTTCTAGACAGATCCAATAAAATACTTGCTAGATCCTTGCTACAGCTCCCTCTTGGGAAGGGCACACTATTGCTGTAGTGGAGCAGATATATCTGCATCTGAACAATGGTCTCAGTCCAATTCACTGATATAAATTTAAAAAATGTGTGTCTCAACATTTGGAAGTTATGTGGGAGCCACTGGACAATAATATTTGTCACATTGTTTTCCTTTGGTTTAAAAAATATTGGATAAAACCATTTTTTTCATAGAAGACTAGAAAGGAAATAATTTCTTTTTCCATATTAAAAAAAAAAAGTGCTTCTACAAAGTTAATGTATATGAGGGACATGCAGTTTGTTCAGACTTCATTTTTGGTATTAGTGGGGAACCTCCTATTTCAGTCATGTGGAAACATTTTATCCTTTCCACTCATGTTAGTCTTTGTCTCTTGGGACTTTAACAAAAGACTGTGGTTGCAAGCTATTGTCCAGCACTGGGAAAGTATTTAACTGTTCTCCTCAAGGAATAACATCTTTTGCACCCTTTTTAGAGAAGATGTGCAATGAGTTTTAACCATAGCTGAACAAAGGTACAGTGAAAATGGAAACCAGCTTGTGAACAGGCTATGAAAATGACTCCAAACATGGATAAAATGTTTGGATGAGATGGAATTGAAAGGGCTGGAATTGCCCCGCATGGAGCAGATACAGAAATGACAATTAAAATAACATTTCTGTGTAGCCAATATAACAACACAGTTTCATAGCATCTGTGGCTGAAGGAATGTAGAAGATGAAAAGAAAGGGGAAGAGGGAATTATTATTTCAGTACAGAAGGTACTGGATTTCCACTGAGACATTTTACAAGGTGTATTTATATATAATAGTTTGCTCCAAAATGACCTATAAAGAGGAGCACGCTGAGAAACACACAATCAAGAAAACTTATGTGGTGTGTGGTACTTAGACTCTAACTACACCTAAATAATTAAGGAAAGCTTTTTTATTAGAATGTAAAAAGTTTGTAGCTTGAGATGTCACCACATCCCCAGATACAAGTAAGATGAGAATTTTGCACTCAAAGATGTTAATGATGGAAAAGGCTCATCAGGCTCACATTTGACACACTTGACTACCTTCCCTGCTTCTCCAGGAATTCTCTTTCTGAACACTCTACTGCTGACAATTCAGATTTTTAATCTGTGCCATTCCTTTCACTCTCTCTTTTTTTTTTTTTTTAGAATGAGACAGCTTTTACTAAAAATCTGAGTACTTCTCCTTTTAGAAAACAAAACAAACAAACAAGTTTTGAGTATAGATGCCTTTAACAAGAGAGGTTTAATAAAGACTTACAAGGTCAGCAGGTATTCCACCATTTCAAAATCATTACTTTTCTTGATTTTCCATATTATGCATCAGCATTGCATTTTGGTTTCATCACCAAGTTAGGAGTCCTTTACTGATCTGGAACCTGATGAGACAAAGGTTTCTGTCTCTGCTGAGCCTCTACAAGGGAAACCAATTCCTACTTGAGGTTTTTTTCAGCCCCATTTCCTTACCCATTACAAGCTGATGCAAGAGTGCCCTCTGACAGTGGAGAACACACAGGGAATTCAGCTTTCTCTTAAACCTGTGCTTTGACTCTCCTGGGCTCTGACTCCCTGATAAGAACCTGCTTCTGGGGATATCCAGTGCTTTGAGACAGCCCTCTCCCTTCAGCTGTGCAACGAATAATTACTCACAGGCCCAGAAAGGGTGTATTGGGGACAGAGCTCTGGCACCAGCTGGCAGCTCAGTCTGCACCAGAACCACCAGCAGGACTCATACCAGATTCAGTATCTTTATTGGCAGAAGTTAAAGTACCACCAAATTTAAGGTGAGTCCTGAGGGAAGGCTCTGAACATATGGATTTGGGCCTTGGACATTTCTGGGTTTAGCTGTTTGTCCTTCCTTGAGAATGTGGATATTTCGCAAATCCAACACAGGCCCAACATGGTTTCCAATGTTTTTCTGCTCAAATCACAGTGACTTTTCTAGAGATCGCTGAACTTTTCACCTTCATTACACTGAAAAGAATGGATACTGCACATAACTGAGCTGTTGCCAAAAGAACATGCACAAATAGCTGGGGCTGGACAGGAGAGCTGCCTCTCCTGACAGTCAACACATCTGTATTTGGTTAAATACGGCTTGCCACAGGGGCATTATATAACACTTGTCATGTGGGTATTGGATTTTCAGATCATCCTAGAGGAGAACAAAGAGTTGATTTTAAGAATACTGATGTGTTTCTTGGAGATGTTTCTGTGTTGGTTCAGGTCTACATCTAAAGATAGAAAGAAAACCACGAGTCAGTGTGCTGATACTCATGGCAGATACTCTGCACCTGGGGAAAGCTTGTTTTTACAGCTAAAGATCAAACTAGAAGCAAAACCAATACCATTTACAAAGCCCAAGAATGTAACACAGGAGAACCTGAAAGCCACTAAGCAGCCATCTGCTGGCAAGGACTTCACTGCATCGCAACATTATTTCTGCTCGTTTCCCTTCAGTGAAAGGTTTTGCATCCCATTCTCAGTCCCATTATGCTTCTCCAAAAACCCCAAGCACAGCAATATTTTGGTTTGCACCAATAGCAGTGCAGAGGCAGGGGCAGAAAAGCAGATCTTGTCCTTTGGTGCATCCTTTAGGACACAAATTACGTGCACAGCTCCCCTTTCCTGCACCACTGCGAGGGGCACAGCACGTGCTGCCCTGCCCACCCTGCTCTGGCTGCACGTTTGGGCATTTCTGACTCTGCTTTCTTCCCCTCACACTGCCCCTCATCTTGTCACCTCTTACCACACTGAAAAAGCAGAATTTGGCTAGCAGGCAAAATTCATCTTGATTTTAGCTTTCCTCTTCCAATGGCAAGAGGGAATTTTGTTTTTCTAGGTCATCTTTCCATATCATTAATGAATTAAAGCAGCATCTTTTCAGTGGTATATCCCATCAAAAGAAGCAATTTTCATCTTCTCTGAAGACAAATTATAAACCATGAGTTTTTCAAGGGTTTTGCTGCTTATGAAACACTAAGATCTTGGCTATTGCACAGTGCAAATTAAAGGCAGATTTAGAAAGGGGAGATGAGATCAGTTTGCTGATTTTTTGGAGCAAATATCAAAATGCATTTGAATGATAAGATAAACAGAGCAGGCTGAACAGCTGTTCTTCCACAGTGACTGGCTGTCTTTGTGGCTCTCACTAGTAAGAGCTTGGCCTGGGCCACCATTAGCTTATGCTCAATCTCTGCAGCTGCAGCGGCATTTTATCCCAAAACTGAGATAAGGCTCTGAAAATGTAGTTTTAATTGTTAGAGTTAATGCTGGCAGAAGATACTTCTCAGCTGAAAGCTTTGGGTCAGTTTTTAAAAGATTTAACAGATTAAGATCAATGCTTTAGAGTATTTTTTTTCTCTTAATGAATATTAAATGTCAGGCTTTAATGTTACTGCTCCACTGTTTAACACTAGATAAAAGTAGCTTTCAAGAAAACAAACTTCACCGAGTTTAACTAGAAAGACAAACTAGACAAATTATTTGATAATGTCTTTTATAATATTCAAATTATATATTAATATTACTCCAAAACTACAGAAGGACCTTTTTTTTCCCTTTGCCTCCTGAGAGTTACCAACAGTCAAAGCCTTAAATAAGACATAATTTTCTGGTGTGTGCCAAATGATACAATATGAGTAAAAATAAAACATCATTGGACAACATCTTCTAGGATGTTCCACACAACTTTTGTCAGCTGTATTCAGGAAAAGTTCATTTCTATGAAACAGGTGCTGAAAGGGTAACCAGAGACGTAAAGCAGCAATCTGCTAAGTGAGAGGTTAAAAAGACTGATTGGGTCAATCCAGGCTGAGAGAGGACAAAGCTGATTTTTGACACCATGTGTTGCAACAGCTGATTGTGCAAGAAGAAATATAGAAAACACATAAAAGCAAATTTGGAGCAAATTGAGAAGACTACCTCTAGATCATAAATTAAATTTCTCATCTGAGCAGAGAATTAACAAAGTCTTTCAGCAGGAGTAGGTAGGACACACATCCTACTAACTCTAAGATGCAGTGTCATAAATTTGAGTGAGACAATGTAGTATTTGCCTGTCTAAGAAAGAACAGGAATCTGGAAATTTGTTTTCTTTCAATATCTTGCATGTTTTTCATCATCACTGCATTTACATTCTGACCATTTTCTTTATTACTGTAATATTTAACAAACAACAAATCCAATGTGTTATGTACCTTAGAAATTTTACTAGAGGCAGCATAAAATTCAAATAAAAGACACACCTAATTGTGAGATAGTGAACAAGTTTAAAAGTTGAATTCTTTCAAAAACAGTGTCATAAAATCTGCTTACAACAATGGAAATAGATACAGATTTTGCTGGTTGTGCCATTGGTATTATGAGGTTGTTTTGCACGATATTTTACACATATCAACTAAATTGTAACATGTTAATCAGCTAAAATTTGCACATTTGACAGCTCAGCTCTCTGCCCTCAGAACAGGCAGACACTGAGGTTTAATATTCTGGTATGTCAGAGCGTGGGCAAGGTGGCAAGGATGTGTAAGATTCCCTTTTTGTCCTCATTTGCACCCAAAGAAATTAGACAGGATTTTGTTACAGAAAAGCCAAGTGTCTGAGGGAAGACTGTCTTTACAAACAAGTAACTCTCCAAAACTGAGTAGCTGCAGAAAAGGGAGACAATGAATTAAATATTTTTTTCTCATCGAAGCGTGTAATCAGAACATCTAGAAATGCTACTGAGTCTGTTCCTGGTTGCAGCTACTCCCAGGGCTTTCAGTTCTACATTATTTGTGAGCCTCAGCCTCTTCTTTTATGAACATTTTATGGTAAACAAGAGACAGAGAATTTCAGTCATTCACAAATGATCGTGTGAAAAATGACAGGCACGCTCAAGAGAGAAATGACATCTCATGAGCAGCTTGGGGATTACGGGGTTATGCTTTGCTGTGTTTGTTTTTCAAAGTAAATATTGATTAAACACTAGAACTGCCTGAATTAAAAAGTTTACTATACCCCAATTACAGGAGGTAATCAGATTTCCATTCCTTTCTTGCCTTTCCAGCATATTTACATACTTAGAGAAAGACTTTGGTCTGGATTTTCAGGCAGTCACTGCCAGTTTGTAGTACATAATTCAGCAGTTAGACTTCATAAAGTTATAGAAAACAGAGCTATCATACTGAAAACATAGCCTTGTCTTTTTTCTTTTGTGTTTTCATAGCAGGAAGTTACTTTTCCTTTCCAAACACAGTTACTTTCCTTGAACAGCTTACACAAATATGAAATGACAACTCCTACTCATGGAAACATTTTGCTTAGGCATTCCTGCAAACATGGGGTTGTGATTTCAGAGTTTTTGGAATCCTTCTGTGCTTTTATAGGACATTGCAACAACTGAGAAAGAACTTGAAGATGCAATGTGTTATCCTCAATTGAGAACAGCTAATGGTCACGATAAGATTTAGGTATTGGAACCATTGTTGTGTGAGGGTCACTACACACAGTGACAGAGCAATCTGAACTGCCAAACCAGGGGGAAGACACCTGGATTTCCTGGCTCAGGGCATGTAAATCACACGACAACAGGACACTGAAGATCACAGTGTCACCATATCATATTTCCCCTATTGTCATCTTTTTAAGAGATAACTTTGGAATAATTTTGAAGAAGTTTGCTATATAACATCTAGATAGTTTCAGATAGTGACCAGTGTATTAAAGCTGGTATAATAACAAGGAAAATATTTTGTGATTTGTGTATTTTTTCAGTGGTGTTACTTATTTTCCATACAAACTAATGTCCCATAAAAAATACCCCCTCACTCACTTGAATGCAGTCTCATTACTCATGACATCAGGAAATGAGACACCACATGGTAAAATGCAGAATGTTACCAAAAGGCTGATAAAATATACAAATGAATATATTTCAGTGTTTTAGTATTAAAAAATGTGTGCCTCTTATTAAAAATGAGAAAATATATGACCATACAGTGTTTTGTTAATTGTCTCAATTAATGAAAACAAAAACCAGAAATATTTTTAGGGTATCAAGCTCAATTTAAAATGAATACCTGTAAAATGTTCTTATATCATTCCGTTCTATTCCACACACATCTCATTTACATGTGTACACATTATTATATGACCTGCAGTTATGTGGTTGTTATATGATCAGACAAGGGATGGGGGCAGATCTGTTCCAGGGAAAAAATGGGATTTTATATTCTTAAACACAGACATTTTGTCTGCAACTTTTATTTTCAGCCTGCTGTTGATAAGATCTTTGTCTAACCCTTGCAGAAATAAAAAATTGTTTACATATGAGGTAGGCCTGGAAGGAAACATCTTTAGAAACCATGTTGCTCCCTTTCTTTGCATTTGCGTGTACAACACTGCCTCTGTGGGAACTCAGTCCATTTGCTTCTGAAACAGGGAAAGAGAAAAAAATATTTTTAACTTTGGGAAGCAAAATTAGCCCTAACTCCAACATTTATATGTGTAACTGTCTTTATCCTCCACCAAGCAAAGGAGTGAGTTACCTGGCAAAGGAGTCCCGGGCAGAGCAAGGAGCCAGAAGCTCGGATGGTTGTGTGAAACTTCCCCTGCCAGGACAAGGTTGGCTACAATTCCCCAGAAACAAAAATAACCCAGTTTGTTCTCCTGTGCTGTTGTGCAGCTCAGCCACTCTGCCTATCACATTCAAGTGCTTGCTGGAGAACAACCACGTGGACAGGAGGATCGCGCGCTTCGTGCTGCCCGTGGGAGCCACCATCAACATGGACGGGACGGCGCTCTACGAGGCCGTGGCCGCCATCTTCATCGCCCAGGTCAACAACTACGAGCTGGACTTTGGGCAGATCATCACCATAAGGTACAAACCCAAATTCCACGTGCTGGGGTGTGCATAGAATCATGGAACCAGCTGAGTTGGAAGGGACCCATCAGGGCCACCATTTTGTAGAGTCTGAGGCACTACTCTTGTTTGTAGCAAGAACAAAACTCATTTTGCTGTTATCAAAGATGCATCCCTCATGGAAGGGTTGTTTCCAAGTAACACAGAGATCAGGGACTGCTCACAGAGAAATTGTAGTGGTCCTGTTCAATAGATGCTTGTGGACACCAGGAAATCTGCTTCTGTTTGAGGATAACTGTCTAATTTTTGCTTTTAGACAACCCCATTGATCACTTCTAGCATTGGCACATTTTATTATTATTGGTGTTTAGAACACTATTTTTAACTTCACAACTGTTTTCAATTTAAAGTCTGATTTATGTCTTCAAGTGAAAGGAAAAGGTTAAAAAGTTGCAAAACTGGAAGTCTTACATCAAGTAACAGGGAATAGTGTGTGCTGGGAAACTCTTGCAGGATTAGGGGAAGAGGGAAGGAGGACAGATGCTACCATCAGGGCAGGTTTTCACTAAGATGTTTTTTAATTGTCTTTTCTGCTGCTTGTTAAAGCAGAAAACTTCAAAAACAACCATGCTCTCAGTGGGTAGAGAGTGTTATAGCTGTGTACTCCATCCTTGAAAGGTCTGTAATGGATCCAAGACTGGAAGATCCAGCTGAACAATTACTGCCAGAATAACTCCAGTGACTGCCAAAGAATTCCTCAGGGACTGAAACCTGCAGGTTTCCAGCAGGGAACAAATGATTATAAAAACATTCCTCATAGTCAGAGCTTGGTGCAATATATTTAAGATCTGCTTAACTACCCACCCACTGACCTCACCACTGCCCCATTTACACTGCTGGGCCTTGCCCATCTTCTGCTGGACCTGAAAACCTTCATGACAAGAAGAGTCCTGAAACCAACCCCACATGACAGCTGAGGTTTGCTAATGGGCTTCTGGCAAGACCTGGTTGGACTACAAAAAGAAGAAATAAATTGTGCCCATATGAGCTCTTGCTTCAGGCTTACACTCACTTTGAAAACTGCTGGAATGAGCCTGTGCTACAATTTAAGTCTTTTGTGATTTGGAATTTTGAGGGTTTTTTTAGCATGTGATGCTAAAGCACGGCAGAGCATGAGCAGATATTACACACACTTTGAAGTAAAGAACAGTAATTTAAAAAATGAAGTAGAAGGGTGATAGTAAATGGAAAGACTGTAAGCTCTAACTTTTTTTAGCAGAGCCTCCTTTTATCTCTTTTACCCCCCACATTAAGTGCTAGTACATAAGGACCAGACAGAAGTAAAACAGTAGACTGAAAATACAAGTAAAGATTGGGGAAAATCCAAGAAGATAAGAAAAATAAAAAGATGCACAAATGAGGAAGCTAAACAGGAAATCATGGTGTACTCAGTATCACCAACAATGTAATCCAAATTCTAACAGTATTCTGTAGGCCAAACCTACCCTTGATAATTTAGGACCTGGAGATTTAAAATTTAAATCATTCTGAATGCCAGGATATTTTTGCCAGAGGGAAAAAATATTAGACAAATAATCAGTCTACTTTGCTCATAGTTTATAAAATCCAGGTTAAGAGTTTCTATCAATGCAAACATTGACATAGGAGAACGAAAGTAAAGATTTTCCATCAACTGATCACCTTACAGAAAGAAACATCTCTATTAAGGGAAAGATGGAATGGAATAGCAGATGAGCTTGCTTGTAAAATCTAAGTTAAATATTCCTGGGTTTATTTCCAAATAAGTCCTGAGACTTTGTGGCCTGATGTAAGAGGCAGAAGCAGTCCTGATGAGACAGCCATTTCATAGCACCAACTGGAAAGGCTTTTAATGTTTATTATAGTTATCTCTTACTCAGCTACTGAACTTCTGTCCCTTCCTATCTATGCTCTATTACAATGTTATTAGGATACTACACAAGTTAACTTTTGCAAAATTTAATTTTAGGTCTTTCCCCTTCCCTATTACACCCACACGTTAATGTATCTTTTTTTTATTTTTAAAAAAGGGCTCAAGATAGAAATACTGGTGCTGCTGTACTGGTACACCATACAGCTGTAAGCAAGGGACTGGATATCCCTGTGTTCCAGTTTCCATATGGGTGAATACACTTATCCTCATTTTCCATAGTAGGTTAATGAGACTTAACTGCTCGCCAAAAGCTCTGACATTCTTGACTGATGAATGCAGAGGATTATCAGTGTAAATGCTTTCTGTCATCCTTTCACAACTGTCAACATTTGTTCTTTGTCTCTCTGCTGGATGGCCTAGCTCTTGGAAGTCACTAGTTTGGTGGAAACGAATACATCCAGTTGCTTTTGCTCCTGGGAAAAGGAAATTAAATCCCTCCCTTAAAAATAACATTATGAAAAAAATGTTAAACCTGCCAGGTCTACTCTTGCCCTGGTCTCCCACTCATTTCTACTTGCCTGGCTGAAAAAATTGTATGAAGGTCAAGTAAAAATACTTTCCAGAAACTGAACATGTACAGTCACATTCAGGCTTGCTTCATATTTAGATCCAAGTATGCAAAGCCATGTGCTGTGCAAGGGCTTCACGCTGGCCCAGCCTCTTTACCCTTGGCCTAACCCTTGGGACAGATTGACAACAAAGGCCCCAGGCAGGGCCAGCCCAGGATTTGCCCATGGTGACCCAGAGGTGTCTGCTGGGAGCTCGGCTGCCAAGGACAACAGCCGTGAGTGGGGCTGGCAGGCTCCTGGCACGCAGCTCTGGGGGCTGTCATCACCCATGAGAAGCTGGCAGAACTCAGCCCACAGCCTGGCTGGCCCCTCTGCTCTGCACCTTTGATACTGGCAGAGAACAGAACTGCCCCAGGCTGCAAAGGCCAAGGGTGAGAATTTAGCCCTGGGCAGACACTTTGGCCTGTCCTTGCTGTCTCACGTGCCACAAAACACTGGCACTTCCATGCAGTGCCTTGTCTAAGAGCATGGTTTAGGAACATGGTGTGGCTTCTTCCAGAAAGTTAAGCTTATTCCTCTCTTTCCTTGTTAAAGTATCACAGCAACAGCTGCCAGCATAGGGGCTGCAGGCATCCCACAAGCTGGCCTGGTGACAATGGTCATTGTTCTCACCTCGGTGGGGCTCCCAACAGACGACATCACGCTGATTATTGCCGTCGACTGGGCACTGTAAGTAACACACTTTTTATATATACATACACATTTATATATATAAATGTATACATACATTTATATAATATAAATGTGTGTGTATAAATATATATATAATATATATATTAAAAGGGCAAAGGAAGTGATTCTGTAATTTGAAATGGTATTAATGTAGCCTTAGATTAAAAACTCTGCTGATGTGGACATTATATTGAAAAAGAAAGACAAATGAGAGAGTGTAGGTGAGTCTTGGAAATATGTCTTGCATGGAAAGGCTGAAGAAATGGAGTCCATTTAGGCTAAAACCAGAGCTGGAAAGGTCACCACAACAGCTTTTTACATAGGTAAGATTGTCCAGAAGAGGACATTGATCAATCTTCACATTCACAGGGAGGGAGGATAAAGAAGTAGAACAAAGTACCTACCTCAACTCGATCTCAAAACAACTTAAGAACTACTTTTATCCAGGATAGTCAGGCAGTGGAAGTGGCTGCACGTAGCCAGGCTGGGTGATAATAGTCAAGACAAGTTTGAAGTTGAGCCAGACAAATGTGCTTAAGGGGCAACTCTGGCACCTTTCCTTGGGCAAGGATAAGGGGCCAACATTCCCAGGAAACATGGTTTGCCTGCACTCTATTTATCAGCCCACTGACATTTCAAGGCCATCATCTCAGAGTAGTGAAGCACTCTGCCAGTGGCCTGAGCCATTGCCAAAGCCAGCAAGTACCACTGCCACCACTGGCACCCCTCTGATGTGGACATTATATTGAAAAAGAAAGACAAATGAGAGAGTGTAGGTGAGTCTTGGAAATATGTCTTGCATGGAAAGGCTGAAGAAATGGAGTCCATTTAGGCTAAAACCAGAGCTGGAACGGTCACCACAACAGCTTTTTACATAGGTAAGATTGTCCAGAAGAGGACATTGATCAATCTTCACATTCACAGGGAGGGAGGATAAAGAAGTAGAACAAAGTACCTACCTCAACTCGATCTCAAAACAACTTAGGAACTACTTTTATCCAGGATAGTCAGGCAGTGGAAGTGGCTGCACGTAGCCAGGCTGGGTGATAATAGTCAAGACAAGTTTGAAGGTTGAGCCAGACAAATGTGCTTAAGGGGCAACTCTGGCACCTTTCCTTGGGCAAGGATAAGGGGCCAACATTCCCAGGAAACATGGTTTGCCTGCACTCTGTTTATCAGCCCACTGACATTTCAAGGCCATCATCTCAGAGTGGTGAAGCACTCTGCCAGTGGCCTGAGCCATTGCCAAAGCCAGCAAGTACCACTGCCACCACTGGCACCCCTGCACCCATGCCAAGAGCCATGCAGCACGGTGATGGTGAGGGCTGTGTGTGCTACTGCTGCTGCAGCCCCAGCACGGCCAGTCTCAGCGCTGCCACCAGGAATGTCTGCCTCTCGCCACAGGTCCTGATGCAATTCTGTGCTCTCTCATTTCAGTGCTAAACAGGCAGCACCTGCTTGCAGCCCCCAGCTCTGCAAGTGCAGCTGCTCTGTAGAGAGGGCACTTTGCTGCATCCACAGTCAGGGGGCATTTACAGCACAGCCAGGGGCTGAAACTTAACACAGTCAGAAGGAAAGGGATTTGTGGCACCCATGAGAAGAGTCACTTTTAAAATTAATATGGAGTGGTTTATTTGAACTCTCAACTTTCATGTAAATGCTGATGAATCAATCAATTTTGAATAGTCTAGGAAGATGAATCATAAAATACTGGTCCCTAGCTCATTAACATGTCAATTAACTGTGTAACTAGCATACACATACACAAGGAAACATCCAAATTATTTTTATTTAAGCTATATAAAATATATCTCCTTTAATATAGGGAGTTTCATTACATCAGGATCCTGGGTAAATTGTGTTACAAGTCCGTTCTATTATATATCCTATTTTATTCAACTTTTAGCCACTTTTTTGTTGTTGTATGAAGAATTGTGAGAAAAAATATATTCTGTCCAGTGTAAGAGAATATTATTATTATTATTAGCATTAATAGGAGTCATGAATCTTGTATTGTATGAATATTTTAAGATTGTATTACAAAAGCCTTTTCCATCTATATTGCTCAGTTTTTGCCCAGCTCTTGCAACATCAACATTTCATTGTTTTTCCAGTAAGCCTTCCAGTGTACATGGGAATTATTCTTCTTTTTGTCTTACACAACTTTTCAAAACAACAGAGAAAAAGACTTTTCAGGCTATAGCTCCAGATGGTATTAAAAAGTGAGTAAGGAATAGACCCAATTTTCTGTCTTTTGCAGATGACCTTTCAAACAAAAAGCATATTTCTGTATTTCGGCACTTGGTGGTTTCAAGAGCCTGCAGATGCAAAGTGTCAACATGGTTGACACGATGAATATTTTCAGTATTAGTTTTGGAAGTACTGGAGTATGAAGAATGCTTAAAGAAGGCTGGTTAGATGATCTCACGAGACTGAAATACCCATTACAATGCACTGCAGGTATTACAACTCTCTTAGGTAGCCATAATGTGTATGTGACCTTCATACCTTTAGCTAGTGCTTAGAGACATAAAGAAGAAAATCAAAATGTTTCCTAGCTCATTTATCAAACACAAGGTAAAAGTTATACATCTTTAATAAAATCAGTTACAGCTCAAATACCACTGAGTTTGCACTGAGAGAAATGCCACCAGCAGCAGGTTGGTCTCTCAGTGGAGAAATGCCAACGGTGTGTGCTGTGATTCTCCTCATGCACAGTGCAGACTGCTCCGTACACTCAGAATGGGGAACACGACTGTGCCAGGCAGTCCCTTTGCTTAAGAGTTTCAGTGTAGAGCACTGTTTCCTTGGAAAAATCCTGCCTTGAAAAGATGCTAATTAGAGCTCAAAAGGGAGCTCAAACTCTTGAGCTCTGCTCATTACAGCTTCTTCTCTACCACAGCTGACTTGTTTCACAATCCAAAACTCACAACACTGAATATCCTTCCAAGAATCACTATTTGATAATCAAGAAGGAAAGAAGTCAGTGTGTCACAGGAACTTTTATCAGTATTTGCTGTAACTGTTTTTTTCCCCTGTTTAACATGTCCTTGTGGCAATTTTCTTCAAGGCAAAACCCAAAATCAGAACAGCTGGAATTTAAAAAAATGGATTGAGCAAACAAGTGTAGGACTGGGTCCTGGAGTCAACAACCGTGTCTAGGTGTAGGCTGTGGAATATTATTGCTGAAGTTACTCACAGTTGTACATACAACTTGGTAACTCCACGCACAAATAAGCTTTCATGCAGGAATTTTCATGATAATTAAGAAGGCAAATGCGTAAACATTTATATGCACTGAGTACCTGCCTAAAATATCTGGAAAAAAAAATCAGCACAGAGTTTCAATTCTTTTCTATATTAAGATACAGGATCAGAAATCTGGGCAGTGTTGATATTGGCCCGTCACTGACTTTAATAAGCCAAACATCTGGGGATTTCTAAACCTCCATTTTATAACCTACATTTATAAATTAAGTTACTAATATGACAGAGTTTTCAGATGTATATGTTTTTCTTGGAAAAGACGTGATGTATTTCAGACTTAGAAGCTATATCATCTATCTGAAATCTCATCAATTTTAACTAATAGGCTCCAGGATGATTCAAGTGTAATGCTTGTCTTTGACAGGCAGTTACTTCTGTCTATTTACAATCTGTATTTTAATAGATTTATTTTTTAGACAGGGGGTAAAAGGTGTAAACAGGGAAGAAATCCCATAAGTGAATAAATGAAAAATAGTTAAACTATATATACACCTAATACTTTCAAGCATACAAATTTAAATTGTAAAAGGTAACTGAAAATGAAGAGTCTTTAAGAACTACTGCATAGGCTGCATAAGAGCCAAAGTCACCACAGGTTTTATGGGAATAAACATTACTTAAATATGGTCAGTGGCTGCCTGGTTTGTGAGTGTAGTTATACAGCAATCTTCTGAACTATTTTGATTGTATCCTGTCCATTCTACCAATACAAGAACCTTCTTAAGTAGCACTTTGGTTGCTAAGATTGGTACTATGATCATCACTAATGTAAGGGACTGGTTGTGCTGGCTGATCTCTGCTTTTATTGAATTCAGATATTTGCAGCACCCGTCTCCAAGTCAGGCCATGTTGCTGGACCTTAACATACAAACTGGGACAGAAATGCAGGTGTGATGTGCAGTTCCACCTTTTCAGCACTGAATCAGTTTGCATCTCTAGGGGGACACAGCTGCTCCACTCAGCTCAGTTGCACAATCGAGTGTGTGGCAGCACAGCACATCAAGCTCAGAAAAGGCTGGAGAACCCAAATTACCTGTTCAATAACTACAGGATGCCTGATACCAAACTTCTTAACATTTCTAAACATTTTAGCTCATAAACCCAGCAAAACTGGCCTTCAGGCATAATTACAGCTGATGGAGGCACAGGAATTTACCCAAAGAGCCAACACCTCACCATTACTGTTTCATTTTGCAGAGACAGGTTTAGAACAATGATCAATGTCCTGGGGGACGCGCTGGCTGCTGGGATCATGGCCCACATCTGCCGGAAGGAGTTTATCAAGGATGGTGATGAGGTAACCACACTGTGAGCCAGGGTGTGCCAGGGTGTGCTGTGCTATGGCAAAGCACCTGTGAGCTCCCACTCCCACATTTGGTTCCTCCATTTATAAAGGATGTTTCAGAGAGAGAACAGATTTGGGCAGCTTAGCACATGGGGTGGAGGGATCTTTTTCTATGAGGTCATGTGAAAAGCCACTGGAGCTCAGAGCTTGCAAGGCAGCTGTGGCTGGCACACTGGGGATGGGAGCAGCAAAAGCAGCTGTGCTGTCCTGCAAATGCATGAGATGCTGGGACTGAATCCCACACTCAGCACCCAGTGCCTGACTGGCCAGTAATTTGTCCTGCTAGAGGTGTGACCAGCAACACAGCAGGGTGACAGATGTCCCTGACTACCTGTGTGGAGGGAGAGATAAAGGTATCCATGAGTTTTATATGTGTAATCAATGAGCTCACATCAAAAGCAACTACCCTGGGCATTGCAAGCCCCTGAGCCACTCTTCCAATAATTTTGTTTCCAGACTAGCACAAGCACACAACTCCATTCTAGACTTCATTCTCAGACATCTTCATGCTTCCTATATTTAATACAAGCCCTTCCTTACAGCTTTGTTTTTTCTGCCACTATCTTATTTCATACAGCACACATACCTCTGCATTCTGTCCCTGCCTCCTTCAAGTCCTATGCATTTTCTCCTTCCCCTCTGGCATGTATAATTCAGTCTTTCCTTGTAACAGGAACTCCTCATGTCCTTCCTTCAATCCTTGACAAAGGAGATTCCTAATTCCATGAGCCCACCAGATTTGAAGGTGCTAATCTCCAACCACTTTAGCTCATGGCAGACTCTCATTACCTTTCTTCAACAAAGACAGGAATAGTAATACAGGAACATTTCTTCACTGGGACTGATCTTCACAAGACAAGTTTCATTTCTGTGCATCACCTGTAGTATTCTACACAAATAGCAAAGTTTTGTTTCTATCATTATTTCTCTCATTCTACAGTTTTGAGGTCAATCCCATTCTCATACCTTCTTGCAACATTAATTTAAAAATCCTGCTCTTTTAAGTAGTATGTAGAAAAACGGGCAGTGTCCTCTGAGGTAATTAGCACCTGCAGTAATTACTGATGACACGATTAGGCCTGACTACAGGGGCTACACATGCAGCTACCTACAAAGCCCCTAAAACACAGCCTATGGGCAAGGGAGGTCCTCCATTACAAAGCCAGAAGTGCAGGCTGAGCTCCTGCATAACACAGGCCTCCCGACATTTCACTGCTGGATTTAGAACTCAGTCAGAACTTAAGAAGAAATGTTGCAGTAATATGAAATCCCTCCTGAGGGATTATTTAGTCATCTGTGATGAGATTTTTCTTTGAATCATGCTCTGTAATGGTATTAAAATATACTGCTAGTCTGCCATACATTTTGGCTGCATAATTTGTGCAGTTAGTAATATATACCCAAAGGCCATATTTTCTCAGCTGCAAGCCCACCTCCTTTCTTTGCCAGTATTTACGTCTTACTTTCCCCATCAGAATCTGGTTTGATTTAAAGAACATTTCAATATTTAACTTATGAATCAGTTAATAAAATCCCCTTTATTTCTTTCAAAACAGAACAAACTGAAGAGACAGGTGTTATTTTATTGGGTTAGAAGAAAGGCATAAGGCAACAACAAATGATTTGTTGGTGTATTTAATTGCACCCGAGAGCAAGCACTCCCCAGACCTCAGCACAGTGGCCATTGAGTCTTTACCTTTTGAAGTGAGCCCTGGAATTCTGGTCTCTATTTCTCCTACTTGTATCATTTTACCAATGGCAAGTAGCTCTAACGGGTGTAAGTTCAATTAAGAGTTGTGACAGAATTTGCATTTTTACACAGACTCCTTTGCTTTATGCAGATGGTGCAAAGATGCTTTAGTGTATATGAGAAACAGCTTCTGGAAGTCCATGGGGGCTCTAGATAATCCTGGTGAATGTAAAGCAGCCCACAGGCTTTCAAATAAAAATTCCCTTCCTGTTGTATACAGCAATCAGTGGCAGTATTCCAGATCTTAATGCTTTTCACATAGGTGCCATTGATCTGTGAAACTAAGCCTATTAACATCCATCAGATTGTGGCTTACCAGAGAAATGGCTGTGTGAAGACCATGAACGAATCTCGTGGACCAGAAACAGTGAAAGGGTTGCAGCACCATATACCCATACAAGTGGAGCAAGAAGAAACTCCAGTGGAGAATCACACTAAGAAATCCAACAGTAAAGACCACTGCACTATTGAAATAAATGAACTAGAAACAAATGTGTGACTGCTACATTCAGAGGTATCTCACACCCCAGTGACCTGATACCCAATCTCTACCTCACAGCTGGAAGAAGGACTCTTTGCCTCGAACAGGAAAGCGTGGATTTATCACCACCCTGCTTGTACTGGAGCTAGGAGACCAGCTGTGAACGTCAAGAAAGGCACACAGCTTGCAAGAGACATGGGCTTCTTTAGGTGGAAGATTTTACTACTGAAAAATTAACTAATGGACTGCTACTGTTTTATTCTGCACTCACTGACTTCAATATGGTATTTGACACTCCTTTGGCTTCCTTTTTTTTTAAGATTTTTTTTATTTGACCCTTTTTGATTTTCTAACCAAAGCCTTTTTTTGTGAATCTCAGTAATTACCAACACTGTAGAATTTTTGCTATGTGAAAATGTTTCACCAAATTTGCTAAAGATACTAATTTTGTCTAATATTCGCTAAATATAGAGTTTGTGCTTAGTTTTAGAACAGCAGTAAGAAATTCACACTGATTTCCTGATCTCAAGGGGTTACATCTATTCCTAAATAACAGTGAAAGCACAGGGGAAGTGAAGTGTGCATTTGTGCAAGAAAGGGCATTAAGGTAATTGTGATGGGCAGCCTTCAGAGACAGGCAGTCAAGTGTGATACTTAACACAAAGATTTCCTAGGTCACTGCAGAGCACAGTTTGCCTTCCAAGTGCCAGATTTATTAACCTTTTTTTAACCTAACTCTTCAGTAAAGTCAGATCCATGCACTTGCAGTGGCAGAGGTGATGTGAGCTGTAATCCACAAGCACTGGTGCTAATGTTCCTCTCCTGTAACCTATAGGTTGTTCTACTGTAAATATGTATAAACTCAAAGCTCAAGCTCATGAACTATGTGCTGCTTCCAAAGGGCAGACTGAATAGTAACTGGGACCCAAGGATGCTGAGTTAAAATGGGGTTGTGGGAGGAGTTTGCTGTGGAAACTGTCCCATTATTTCTCATTATTCAGTCGACAGTTACTCCCTTTCCACTGTCTACTGAATCTTTCATTTACAGTAAAATCTGCTGCATATGTTTCCAATGTTTGTGATAGAGAACATTTTTAATAAACCTGCCATTTAAAAACAGGCTGTCTGTACACTTCTACTATTAGTGTCTTCTATGTCTCTGCTAAAATAGAGTGTGGAAGTGAGGAGACCTTTTGAAAAGTTGGGATTTGATCCAGAGATTACATACCAGCTCATACCAATACACTTGACATATTATATTTTGCTACTTGTGGCATAGCAGCTTGAGATACCATGTGCCTGGTATTCTAATATGCTCTTCTCATCTGTAGTCAAAAAGGAAATTTCAAACCCAGTCAAAAAGGACAAATTCTGCATTAACCAGTAGCAGAAGTATTTAATGCATTAGTTCATTGCAGATTCAGTGTATCATTCATTCATGATTACTGGTTTTCTTGGGATGTACAAGTTCACCTCTTTTTTAAGGGCTCCTGTTCAGACTATTTCTTGTATCATGCACTAAATAGTTGCCTCAGAGCATTGTAGTATAGGTAGTTTAATTAACAAGCAGTAAAGCCAGAAAGAACACACATAGGTCTTCCTTGTCTGTAGTTCCTCAGAAATTATGTATTATTTTGAAAATATATACAGTTGGTAACTGTTTTCCCGATTTGACCCTAGAATGAAAACAACAAACTCAGAACACAAAGAATAGGGAAGAACTGAAATGATTCAGAGCAGTTTGCTCCAGAACAAGCCCAGTAAGGACCTGTTCTGCAGAGTGTCACAAGAATGAGTGTCAGGGGAGAGCTGAGGCTGGTCTGTGCCCCTCTGAACGGGCAGAAGCACTGACTGGCAAACACAACATCTGATACTTTTCATCTCACTGGCACTGGCAGCACCTGGAGGTCCCCCTCATCCCTCCCCAGCTGTCCATTCCTGCCTGCACTGCCTCCCCTCCTCTCCCAGCTGTACAGACCCAGTTATTTATGAGGCCAGACAAAGAACCAGATGAGAAGCATTTTTAATTCAAACCAGTTCACATATGTTTTTAGCACAGTCCTAACAGACAGTTGTGTCAACACAAGTGAAGGGGTGACACAGGGACAAGATCGAGCAGCCAGGGATGGAACAGGGTAAGGGCACGTGGACTGGACAGGGTCTCTGTGTGCCAACTGCACCCACAAAGAAAACACAACCAGAAGTTTCAACTTCACCGTCAATTACAGCTACACGAAGTGATAGTATGATCCTGCCAGTCATCCATCAGTTTGCAAGCACCTTGCATAGATAAAAATACACAGAGAGAGGCCAAGTGGATCCAAGATTTGGAACAAGTAGTTCTGGACTAAGTGGTTTTGCTGAGTCTGCCCACACACCATGCCACTGTGCCATGCAGAAAGTGCTCCCAGCCTTACCACCACCTTCCAGCCCAGCCACCCACAACCTTTGGCTAACTACAAGTGCAAATCCTTTTGCCCCTTGCCTGAGACAGCTTACTTGGTGTGACACTTTTCGGTGCAGTCATGGCTCAAAAGGTCTAAGTCAACTCTGGTGCTTAAGCAGCTCCTAGAGGAGAGTTTCAAATGAGATAAAGCACCAAAGACCAGCAGTCAGTTGTGCTGCTCAAGTTCTGCACAACAAAGGAAACCTATTATGAGTTTTCAAAAATTTTGCCCATTATGCTCGCACATGTAGGTAATATGGGAGTCTCATGTGTGAATGCATATTTTTATGGAATCAACAGGCTGGTTTAAAATCAGCTTTCTGCATTCAAAACCTACTCAAAGAGTATCCAGTTCTGCTTTGCAAATTGGAAATGCGTTATGTTTTTAACATTTTAGTGTTTGAATTTTTAAAACTTGGGGTATACAGCAATCTGTGCCTCCCATTCAGCTGGGAGGAGGCAATGGTCCTGTTTCTCACCTGGCCTTTTCCATCTGTGGTACGAAATGCTCTAACTGGAGGCCTAAGGCCCTTTGGGGCTTGGTTCTGGTGAACACGTACATGTTAGTGTACTGTGTCCTTGCCTGGAGCACCTGACTGGCACTGCAGTCATTCTGTACTGAACACAAGACAGACACACTGTTCACTGGGAGAGGTGAACACTGATGTTATGGTAATTTCTGATCATTTCTATGGTAAGTTTTCCTCCATTTGGCTATTTTCTGTGTCTCGTGGTGTGTGTTGTCAAGCTTGATGCACAGTGCAATTAGACTAGCAGTAGGTTCCATAAGATATTTGTATGCATGGGTCTGTTCACATTTTCCAGTTATAATCACACTTCCTTCCAACAAAAATAACAAAGCTGTTGATTATCAAGTTAGAGTGCAAGCTTTGTGTTGGTAAATATGTTTCTCCTATTTTCAGAGCATAAAAACAAACATGTGACCTTTACAGTCTCAAAAAAATTGTATTAAAAAAATCAATCAATCGACCAGTCAATCACTTATTACAACAGTCTGCATGGTATAATTTCAAGCATATGTGGAAAGAACATATTTCTTAACTGGCAACATTCAATCCTATTTTGAAGTTGCCTCCTCCTGCTAAACAGAAAGGGAATGTGGCCAATTAAAGTCTTCTAAAGGCACACTGGGGAAGAGTCTTGAGGAGGGAAAGAAGATAATTAAGAAGGGTGGTGCACTGCAAACAGCTATAGAAGAAAGAATTTGGGAAGTAACCCAAATCAGCACATATTTATCAGAGGCAGTGGTTTTATGCTTGCTAATTTGCAATTCCTTTGCTCTGATGAGGAAAGAAGCCACTGCAGATTGTTGTGGCATAAAACATCATTAAAGACAAATTAAAACAGGTTCTTGAGAACTTTGCCAATGCCAAGGAAGTTCTGCAGAGTTGAATCGCTGTAATAAATCCTTGTGCAACAATTAGAACTGAGAGAAAGAGATACAACCAGAGCACTTACACATCCCACTAATTCCCAAGAGCTTTTGGCTGCCAACCCAAATACAGAAGTTTATGGAACTTAATGCAGTTACTCATATGCTCTGCTAGTCTTAATTGATTCCACTTAAATTATTTAATTGCACCTAAGTTTATTTTTGCCAGATGAATATGAATCCTATCATACAAATAAGATTATCTAAATAGTCAAAACATTAAATTGGAGTTGCCCACCCAGCTATGCTAGCAATTCTATAGCACTTAGAAAAGACAGGAACTCTGTAACATCCCCTTTTGATGAGGTCTCACTTTCAATTCTACAACAAACATCAATTTTAGTCCCTTTTTAACAACAGCAAACTGATTTATAATACTTTCAAAGCAGACAGAAAGCTTCATCTTCAAGCCAGATGAATAGTCTTGGAAATGACCTCAGTCCTTTCTGTGCTTTCCATAAAAATGAGGTAACTATTAGCAGAAGGTGGTTGATGTGTGCGAGCAAAATGTGTAACCTGGGAGACAAAGTGAATGTGCAAGGCTCAGGCTGCCTTTGATCTTGCCCAATGCATGGCTGTGCCTCTGCTGAGCAGCCAGGTGTGTTCTTCCAGCAAGGGCAGCTCTGTCACTGCAGCCACAGAGGCAACCAGCAATTGCTGGCTTTCCCCTGCAGGCAGCAAGCTGACTGATACCACAGCCCCACAGCTGAGGACTAAGCACAGGGAGGAGAGAAAGTAATGAAGGTCTCTCCACAGGGATGCTACTGTTGCCCACCTTGCAGTGGGAGAGCACAGCTCCTTGCAGTAATAAGTATCTGGCTTTGCTGCATTTGGAAAAGAGGCCCCTGAATAGACAAATTTAATGAACCCATTCGCTAAGGGCTGAGCTGAAAATGAAACACATGAATTAAAACTCTCAGTTTAGCCTGCAATCTCACCTACAACTGAGATGAGAGACACCCAAAATTACATTCCTTACTAACTACTCTGGAGCATACTGATTGATATTCCTGGAATTTGTAAGAGGGTTTGTCCCACAAAACCCCAAATGGATTAGATCAATAGAACAGGAAGGGGGGTCACTGCTTAAGGTCAGGTTCGTTATTCACTCAGACTTCCCAAGTGACCACAAGAATGCAGGGCTTGCTTCCCCTCTGTAAACAGAGAAAAGGTCCTTTCTAAATCAACAGGGTGATGGATAAATGAGCTGAAGACTGAGACAGTTACATAACACAGTAAAGGAGACTCATGATTACCTTGGATTAGCCACTTCTGCCTCTCTGGAAGCACTACTCACAATAGTCACAGGAATTGCCAGGCTTCCATTTTAAGTGACAGAACCTCAGATGCCATCATTTATAAAGCAGTAACAGTTGCATCTCTGTTGCCTGGAAGATGATACATGAGAATAGATTTGGCACAGCTGAGACTTTTGGCAGATTTGTGTCACAGGGTATTTTAGAAATTTTGCAGGCTGTCAAAGTAAAATCGTAGCAGTTGTTACTGAGAGTGGTATTTTGGGGAACGAGTACAGAAGGCTTCAGAAAGACAAGATGGGGAGTGTGGTGGGTGAAGAGGGAAAATGTTCAATCACTTCTCCTGCAATAGAATCAAACCTTTCCCTGCTGGCTCCATGATGAGATGGTACCAACAGCTGGAGATGTAGGGAGGGAGCAAGACATCCCTTCTCCTCACAAAGCTCCTGTCCCCACGTGGCCACTGAAGGCAACTCTGCAGGTACCCACAGGCATCTGTGACTTCCTTCACAGCTGTCCTTCCTTCCAAACCAGCATAAAGCACTCAGTCCAGCACAAGAACCAGCAAATGTTGCTCCTGAAGAGTTTGCAACTACATCATTATAAAACTCTAGGTTTCCCATTCTACTGGTAATTCCACTGGGATGTGCTCAGGTGGGTCACAGATGTGCTTTTCAGGTTCCATCTCTAGAAGTTTTGTTCTGCAAGGCACAAAGAGTTCTACATCTGTTGCTTTAAAATCAGCCCTCTTTCATCACAAAGAGCTATCTGCATTCCATTTAGGGATTAGATGTATGCTTCTGTGTTTCTGCACACCACAGCAGCTGAAAGCCAGACTTTGACCCACCACATGAAGCCCACCGTAGTTAATGATCACTTTTGAACTTTCCTAAAAAGGATCTGATATCTCTAGCCCACCACTCACCACCCCCCCGCACCAAAAAGTATTTTAATACAATGGAAAAAGCAGGAGAAGCAAAATAAGAAGTGTTTTATGTTCACAGATATCTCATATTACATCTGCTACAAAAACTGCATGGGCTAAATGGCAAAACCAAAAGAAAAATGAGACTGACCTTGAGATGTTTCATTATGATTTCATTGCTTCTAGTGGTTGTATTGGGTTTTACCACTAGGCTATTAAAAACATGTGGAAAGTATACAGAACTAAGTCAAACTGAGCATTTTCAACCCTTCTTCTTTTCCATTTAAATTCTTGCATATTTCTTTAATAAGTTTTCCTGAAAACAAAGTGCAGAGATTTGGGTAGTCTATATTGATAGTTAATCAGTATAATCTTTGTTTTAGAATAAATCACCCACTTTTTTCAATAAAAGAAATAATTTTTCTGACAATAATCCTTCCTAACCACATATCTGGGGAGGGAGGAATCAGGATGGACAGGAGGGTGTCAGTCCAGCACTGTGGTTGGATCTAGCTCTAGCAGGAAGTTCTGAAAGGAAGTTTAAAAGCTCTGCAACTGGGAGAATTTCCACAGCTCCTTCTCAGCTGTGGTCTCCATGCTGGTGCTGAGCACAGGACTGATGTACAGCTCCACACCTCACTTTCTGCACAAGCTCTCCAGAGTGAATTCCACAATAGGTATTAAGAGGTGATCTGTATATCCCATTTTGTTCATCCCACAGCTGGGAACAACCTGGAAGATTCACTTTGGTTGTTTCTGCCTGGTCTGGCAGTGGGAGATTCCCTTTGGTTCCTCCTAGCTGCTTTGCAGAGAGAGCGGGAACCACCAAAGTGAATCCTCCAGCGTCAAATCATTCCAGCTGTGGATGGTGGGGGCGCCTCAGGGTACAGCAAGTCAACTCTTCAGCACATCAGGGGAGTGCTGAGTTTATTCCACTGCTGCATTTGCAATAAACAGACCCAAACCAGAGGCCCACCAGAAAGAAGGGGAGACATCTAGAGTGTTATGTAAGTAACCAAAGTGAATTTTAATCCTGCATAAAAGATGGCTGTCAACAAACACATAATTCTATCCCAAGTAACAAAATGAGTCTCATTAATTTCTTGTATGCAACTGGAGTTGAAAACACTGAAAATCAATACATTTTTTTATCAGAAGCAACGTTCTCAGCAGTATCATAATCATATGCTAAAAACAGATTCTGGAACTATCATGGGGAAAATCTGAGTAGCCTGTACAACTGTGCATTAAAACACTCTTTGCCTGATTCAAAACCATTTAAAGAAGGACTTTCTTGATGGACTTTTTAATGTCCTTGGATACTACTGAAGAATTTTTATGGAAATACTTTGTATACTGGATTATTAGAACACATTTATCATCCGCTGCCTGCACATATATCTCACAGCTGGCTGACTTCACAACAGCAGCATGAATCACAGCTACAGGGCACACCAATATTTTCCTTACTAAAGGCAATGGAGTTCTTTAGGGAATTTACTCACTGTTCTTGTATTAGAATAATAAACCAATTACAATGACCTCAATAAATTAATCCATTAAGCAAGGAAATATTAAAAAAAAACAACTAAGTTTATATTATGTAAAACTCTATGTTTAAGTTTTTAGGATACCTACACCCAAACCCAGGAATCAAGACTCACCAACATTACACTGTAGAATGAAATCACTTAACAGGATATTGGACTGCATCATTGAAGCTTCCCAAAAGATTGCTTCCTATCAAAAATTCTATTTGTAAAGTATATCTTTATTCTTGTTAAATAAGAATAAATTTGCTTAGGTTTTTTAAAGCAAAATTTGCAAAAATGTTAGCGGGCTCAGTCGACATGGTGAGAAGGGGCATCATAAGTTAAACTCTTATTTACCACCAGGAAACACTTTCAAGAGAGAACAATCATGAGGTTTTGCTCAGACCTCTCCCACCTCCCTGCTCTGCGTGGACCACTGGGGAGCAGAAGAAATGGCAGTGGGATCCCAGGAAGGAGGATAGTTCCCATTCTCATCCACTTTGCTAATTCAGATCCCCGGCCTCACTCCTGCATGCACCGAACGCCTGCTGAGGAAAAGTCCCGTGTCTGTCTTGCACAGCAGCAGGAGAGGAGGAGGGCGTTTGGCCACAGATAACTCAGGAGCAGCCCTGCCAGCCCAGCTCTTCAACACCTGCAGGAGCTGGAGGATCCTTTCCCCAACTGCCCTTTTAATGTAGTCCTGAAGGATTTATGAGAGCTAAGATAAATAATCTCCAAGTCCCAAAAGCAGCGATTCTTCTGCAGAGCAGATGCAGCAGCTCTTCGCCCCGGCAGGGGCTGCCTGGCCCAGAGCCCCTGGCGAGGGGAGCAGCTGCCAACCGTGGGGAACAGCCCCAGGGGGACCCTGTCCTGCTGCCGGGGGCACTGTCCCACTGCCGGGGACACTGTCCCACTGCCAGAGACACTGTCCCACTGCCAGGGACCCTGTCCCACTGCCACCCTGCCATCTGCAGTCAGTTCCTCAGGAGCTGTCACTGCTCCTTCAAGGGAGGCATTGCCACCCTCCCTCTGCCCCCACCAGATCCCCCTTCAAATTTCATCCATAGTTTTTCTCTTGGGTTTTTCTTTTTTTCATAGAATCACAGAGTCTTTGGATTGTAAGGGGATCTTGAAGATCGTCCAGTTCCAATCCCCTGCCATGGCCAGGGACACATTCCACTAGACCAGGTTGCTCCAAGCCCCATCCAACTCGCCTTGAACACCTCCAAGGATGGGGCAGCCGTAGTTCTGTGAGCAACCTGTGCCAGGGTCTCACCACCCTCACAATAAAGAATTTTTCCCTAATATCTAAATTAAACCTACTCTGTTTCAATTAGAACACGTTGCACCTTGTCCTGTCACTGCATGCTCTTGTAAACAATCTTGTCCGATCTTTACTAAAAAAAAATATATTAGTTTTTAAATAATTTTTGCTCAGAAGAGTACCTATATACTCTGTAAAGCACTTCTTTTTCATTAAACAGAACACTCAGACCCCGGACACCACAGCACGGCGTGCGAGGCACTCGAGGCAGGGCAGGACGCCCTCACCACCCCACTGAGGCCTTGGCTCCGTCCCTCATCCTCCCTCCCTCCGCCCCACAAGGGCCCCCTGGAGCTCACCCCTCCTGCCAGCTGAGGCTGGGGACATCAGGATCATGGTGCTCCTTGCAGATGGAATCACAGGGTACCATCTTGCATCGGGAGAGCCTCGGCCTTGTGCCAGCCTCCCTCCCCACCGAGGTGCCGCCATGGCCGCGGCCACTCCTCCCTCACAGCCGGCGGGATGGCGCCCGCTCCGCTGTGGGAGCTCCGTGGGCCTTTGGGTCAGGAGGAGCCTGCAGCTGTGTGCGTGTGGGGAGCAGCGGGGAACGGGCTCCCCATCCGGACCCTCACAGCACGCCGGGGAGGCAAAGGGGGTAACTCCGTGTGGGGAGGGAAAACCCCTGGGGAAGATGCAGCACTCGCAGGCTTTTTCCCTCAGAAATGCCCGAGGAAGAAGCCATGGGTTATGTGGAGGGGCGGTGTGGGGCAGGGCCGGCATCCTCGTGAGGGGATGGCCATGGGGCGAGGATCCTGGAGGAATCCAGGGTGAGGGGAACACGGCTGCAGAGCGGCCCATCCACATGGCACACACAGATGGGCTGCGTGCCCACCGCCTGAAATAAAAGCTCATTATCCACCAGCTATTTTTGGCACCTGATTAATTCTTTATAGCTCTCAAGCTGCATTTGTACTCATGTCGCTGTGAAAAATCATAGCTCGGAAAAATCCCATTTCCCCCCATTTTGTGCAATATTTTCTGTAATGAGGAAACATGGCTTTAAAAGAAAAACAGCAAATAAACCCAGACCTCAGTCTGCATACAGACCACACAGGAATACCAAGCATGCACAAATGCATATTTAGGGATAAAATTGCCAACTGAATATTTTAGACTTCAAGTTTACTATTCATACATCTATCTCAGCCTTAAAACTCATCTATTCTTCTATTTCCCAAATCCAAGCAAATTACAGGAAGGAAGTTACATGAAAGCAATGTTTGTGTTGCCTCTTTGTGGCCTAAGAAAAAGCCAACTTCCCAACTCCCATTTTCACTAAAGGAAATAATAAAATTAGAGCCAGTTCCTGGGACCTGCTCCATACAAGGTCTGGATTGGACTTTTGGATGATGGGTACCAGCCATAGTCAAAAAATATGTAGGCTTAGTCCTGTGGACTTCTGATGATTCCTCAACATCCCTCATGACATCTCTTCCTCCTTTAAGAGAAAGAAATAAACTATCATTTTGCCTGACAGCATTATGTCCAATGTCATAGGCCTGTGGTTCTCCCTCACCAATCTCTTACAGAATAAGCAAAGAATCTTGGAGCATTGGAGGCTTTTACTGGGTAAGAGTGGTGGTGGGTTTGGTTTTTTTTTGGGGGGGGGGTTGCTGCTGGAAAACAGTGCCCCATTTAAAGGACAGATTCAGTGTGCAACTACTTGAAACAACTTACCTTTATACTATATGTACCTTAAACTGTAGGTGAGTCTCCTTTGGCAAAGGCTGCTGCTTGCTCAAAAAGCTTAACAGTGCATGTATCATCCTGACATTTTGGGCCTGATTCTACAGGTGCTGAATGAACCTTCACTCTTGCACTCACTGCATCAGACTCTAAAAGGATTCAAAGAAGTCTGAGGCATTTGACTTTTCACAGAATCTTAATCCAAGGGACAGAAGTTTGAAGACAATAGAACAGTTCTCCATAAAACTATACAAATCTGCATATTCTCAGCTTGTTCAGGAGTTTAATAAATTGGTCTTTTTCACAGAAGTCTGGCAGAACTTCCACTGGAAGTTTGCTGGAGATGGCTAATTGAATTGAGCTACATTCTGTAGACATTTTACATAGAAATCCATCCCAGCAGTCAGTTGGAAGGATATTTTATTGTTCAGCTGTATAGCTGATATTCAAAAATGTGTGGGTTTTGCAATTTCTGGGGCCAAGCTTTTATTTTTTCAGGAAGCAATCTTTCCTTCTATGATTAATGAGTGTGTTGAATTGTCTAAGGTAGGGAACAACAGCTTGAAATTACTGTCATGAGCTATGGGAAACCAAAGGGAGAGTGTGGAACTAGATCTCCAGCAGGAAAACAGCTGGTAAAAAATTAAGCCAACTGTGTTTCCAAGTCAATCCTGGAATGCAGTATGCAAAACAACATGTGTTCAATCAGAAATCCTCAAAAGAAAAGACTATTTTGTCGAGCAGATTAGCTGCCTCAGATGAAGGACATTATAACCAACTGAGAAACTTGTACCTCTGTAGGCCTTCTTTTCCTTGGTTTCTTTATTTTCTGATTCCAACAGGAGCTGAGAGCACTCAACATCATAAAATAGGGGAAGCTTTAAAGGGAGTATGACAGAAAGCACTGTCTCCAGACTTGAACTAAACAAATTTCTTTAGATACTTAATGGTTTTGTCCTATGACAGCCCACACTCACCAATCTCTTCTACATCATTAGTCTCACTCCTGCCTCTGGGTGGGAATGAGATACACTGGAAAATTCTACCACATCCATTAAACCCCATCCTCTCACTCCATCCTCTGATCACAGCTTCAGAGATATTCACCCAACTGCCCCATGGGCAAACAACAGCAAGACAGAAACTTTACCAAAGCTCTGGTAGGCAGACATTTTATATATGTATTTATATATATTCACAAGAGCAATTATTTTATCTTAAAACCTTTCTAAAACAGGAATATACTGCAGGTTTTAGCAGTAGAGATAAAATATTATGGGATCCAGCCTTATTTTGTTTTTCTCATCCAAATATACACATTGTTATAACAGAGAAGTAATTGCATCCAGAATTATTACTGCTGCTTGGTGACCAAAATGCCTCATACACTGCTCTGCACTTGAAACTACTGCAGATATTCATCTGCCCTGACCAAGAACAGCTTTTTTGGGTGGAGGAAAAGAAAAGAGGCATAAACATGGTTCACTTAAAATGCAGTGACAAAAATGGCATTTGAAGGCCTGCGTTCAAAACAGTCTCATATTGTTATTACAGATGGAAACAGTGAGGGAAGAGAAACAGAAGAAACAAAAGCCAGCTTTTGTGAGTTCCAGAGCAATCCCTTATGATCCTGGGTCTTGTATAAGATGATTTGGAAGCTTTGGAAAGGCATTCAGGGTCTCTCCCTGAATAAGGCACTGAAACACACTGTCTTCCATGAGCCTGGCCCAGTGCCACGACAGTTTCTGCATAATTCATTGCACGTTTTGCTAAGTGTTCTCTGGATATCTATATAGATGTATACACACAGACATATATGTATTTTTCCATATGTTTTCCTGCAAAACAGAAAAATAAAATAAGTTACATAATGGAATACGGAATTCAGAATAAGACAAACATAGTACCTGTTGACATGTCACACGTGCCCCAAAACTAAACCAGAGAGGCATTGATTTTGAATGTACCCTAAGTCTGCAGATATAAATTATTTCTTGTTTAACAAAGTTTTCATATAACTCAGCCAGGAGGGCTAATGTTTGACTTCCCGAGTACCTTCTGCCCTTTTCAAGCCTCATCATCTTTTAAGCTTATTAGCACTATTCCTAGCAATTCCTCGTGTCATTCTCAGTGACAAAATGTTGATTAGGGACAAAACTATTTTTCCCCACTCTTAGGTCTCCAGAAGCAAAGAGCAATCCTGAATCTCATCATCTTTGAACATAAGATGCTTAAGAGATGCAGTAAATAGATCACTATTCTTATTAAAAGAATGGATATTCTTCAAATATCTTTGTCCTTGTATCTTTTTTTCCTGCAGTTGAAAAGGAGATTCAAGTAGAGATGCTATTCTTTCCACATGAAATACACTAAATATAACATTATTTTTCTCCTCCGAGTGGTCAGTGATTTAAATATTGCTTGAGACAGAATTTGTAATCTAATGACATATTTAACAGACACCAATGGGTCTAATCTTACTTTAATTTGTCACCTATTTTCACCTCATGTCTTCTGCATCAGCAAGCTTCACAGTTTGTTCTTTGTTTTCCTTTTGAAGCAATTGCTTTAAAAATATCATGAAATACCTTTGCCTTTTTTGTTATCAGAATTAGTGAACAAGGACCTGCATCTTTAACTACTGTGTCTGCTGTGGCTATAAACAAAAGCCAATAAGAACAGTCCATTAAGAAGATTGATAAAATAGATATATACTGTTCCATTTTACAAAATATTGTATTTTCAACCCTTTTTGATTTGTGACTCCCAGTCATGCTTTAGTGGAAGTCTTTAAGTTCAGGGTTCAGACACTCACTTGTTATGCTTCAATCATGTGTGTAAATTGGAATTATTTACACAAGAGTCTGAAAACTGGGGCCTTAATTTAACTCAACTTCAGCTGTTACCTCCCACGTGATGGGATTGTGTGAGTTCACATTTTATCTCAGTTCTTCTTCCTCTTCCTCATCTTCCATTTCCTCTTCTGAGTCATCCTTATTCTTTGAACTGTTGCTGAATTCAAGGTTCCCTTCAATATCCAGTACCTGTAAGTGCTTCAGGTTTTGGAAGGTACTTTCTTTCAGTGCTCCAACTGCAATCTTATTAAACCTTAAACAAACAAAAAGGCACCCTTGTTAAAACAAACCCATTTTTGCATGCAACACAGAAATTAGGGGACTAAGAGGAAGCCATTCTGCAGCTACTCTATACTGACCCAGGTTACTCTAAGTTTACACTGACTCACAACAGCACTCTGGAAGTGCTGACTCCTCTGGATGGGGAAAGAAAAAAAATCATAATATTGGAATTCCTCCCCCACAAATTCTTTCTCTTGCTATTCTCCTTTCTCCTTCCCAGAGAGGAAAAGCATCTGCTTCACAGCCCATATTTTAAAGTATAACTGATTTTTCATAAAATTCTGTGTCATTCCTTGACAGTTCAATTCTTCACCCACTAAACTCAAAACAAAGTAACCCTTTAAACACAAAGGACTCATTTTTTCAGCTGTTATTTGCATTTCCAGGAATACAAATAAACCAATCTGCAGTTTATGAGCCTGTCACATATACTGCTCTGTTACTTTTGAACATGCTTAGAGTTGTATTCTGTGTAATATTCCAAATGTGTATTATTGTTTCACAGCACTGCAGTGATTAATGGCCTCCCATTAAAAATACGACTGAGCTTGGGTGGAGTTGCCTTCTGAATATGTTAGCAAAACTGTTTTGCAAATTCCTTTTTTCTTTATATAGAAATATAGAATGTGGCATGTGGTTTCTGGTTCACATCCAAGCATTCACTAAAATCTCATAAATGTGAGCAGCTGAATAGACAGACTGCTCTAATTTACACCAGACTTTTTAATTTTATTTGGGTATGGAATCATTCATCCATAAAGGTATGCTCCAGAACTATTCAAAACTACAGGGCAGTTTAGCTGCATATAGTCAAAATAAGACCATATTTAGTCTTCTGCAGCCTAGGCTTTTTGAACACAGCCATTGGATCAGCTTAATCATATATTAAGGAATTAATAAATTACTTCTAAATAATATTTTCAATAATAATCCATCAGACTCAAACTGAATATATTACAGGGACAGATTCCCTTCTTGTGCTATAAATCTCTGCTTCAGTCAGTTGTTACTGTGAGTTTACATTACATGTAAAAAAAGGTCAGTATCTGTCATCTACAAAAACAAAGTCCTCATCCAACTGACAGAGTGGGAAAGAACCCAGCAAAGCCCCTAAACTGGGTTACATAACTGTCACAGTTGTAACTCGTCACTTGTTCTGACAAAGCTATCCAGGGAATGCACACAACTCCAAGATTACTCACACACACCTCACTGGAGGGGGATTTTGTCAAAATCCAGGGCCAACAGACACAGGCAAAGCTGCACTTCTACAAGGGGACTGCAAACTTTTGGCTCACAGCTGAATATTGGAATATGACATCATGTTAAACATTAATTGCTCAGAATTACTGGCATGCCCAATCCATTCTAATAAGCACAGAAAAGACAAGCTCTCTAAAAAGAGTTTATTATGTGTATCCATGTTGTTTCTGAGCAGATAAATAAAGTTTTGTCACATATTAGTATAAACCAAATATGCTTGTTCAGAAAACAAGGATTTTAAATACTTTCTAAAAAGTAAGCAATTATAAAATAGATGAAGAAGGAAAACGTCTTGTGTGTAGAAGTGGAAGCTTGACCTTACCTGAGGTAAATCCCCTTTATTTTGGGTGTGGATTCAAAAGCATTCTCTGAAACCGTTGTGATCTTGTTGTTCTGGAGATACAGATATTCCAGAGATTCTGGCAGGCCTAATGGGATAGATGTCAGCTGGTTGCCAGCCATGTCTAGTGACTGCAAGGAAGAGACAACAAGGGGTCAAATAACAGAATTTAAATATTAGAAACACGCCAGAAAGATATTTAATTTTGAAGTTATATTTATTTATATTTATTATAGAATAAAATCATTTAATCTACCTCTAATTTGCATCAAGGTAAGTGTGGCCAAGACAATTCTAGTCTCTCACACTCCTATTGAGCATCCTGATTTCACATGATATGTCATGCTGCTTTGTTTCAGAGTTCCAACATTTCTTTATCTCTGTCCCCAGGCATAAGCCCATGTCTGTTTAAGTAAATTAAAAACAGGCTGGGTTTCATATATGCAGGAGAATTCCTTGGCATCTGCTACTGCAAACACTTTGCTGGCTGAGGATGGTGATAGGTACAGTTACACAGAAAACCATCTGGAAATATTCTAACATGGAGAATGTATGAAGACAGCAGGACTAAAGGTCATGGTCGTTTCTCAGATTAATTTTATGCAACAGAATTGATCAATGGAAATGTTTTGTTATCCTGTATTGTAGACTTTTCATTGCACCAACCTGACACTATTTAGTCACTACTTAAAGCCACACTTCTGCAAACAATTGTCCTCATTCCAGTGTTTTTATTCCTTACATAATGCCAGTCTGGAAAACAATTATCATAGAACTATTGTTTAGGTTGGAAAAAAGCTTTAAGATCATTGACTCCAACTGTTAACCCAGTACTGCCAAGTCCATTATGTAAATGTCTTGCTTTGCAGTTGCAGAGTCTCCAGTGATTTCCATGGAAACAGTGTGGACTGCAGTATTTACTAAGTGTATGCATGATCAGGATCTTTATGGATGGTTATTTGCCAAATTCACTCCAGTGCAACAACTCAGAAACCAACTGCACAGTTAAGCACTTAATGATAAAAAAGATTCAGCTGGAAAGAACCAACAAGAATTAATGCTGTTCCAAAGAAAAGCAACAGCCATAAATGCACCATTAGTCCAGCAGAACTTTAAGGTCTGTGCTATTATCTGAACCCTGTTTAATGGGAGGGGGTTTGCTGTGGGGATGGCCAATGGTTGAGTCAGCAACACTTCTGGCTTTACACTGACTGCAAGGAAGGGAGAGTAGAGCAAAAGTTCCACATAATTGTGAATCTGGACCTTTGAGAAGGAAAGCTCATCATTCCAACCAGCAACTCCAGCTACCCAGCAGGGATCATGACCCATTTTTGTTTGAAAATAAAACAACCTACATTTTATTAAAGGTACTGCAGAAAAGCAATCCCTGCCGTCTATAATTTTCAATGGCATCTTCCTTCCAGGCTGCTTTGCATGTTAAATATATTTGCTCACACATGTATCAGTGTGGCACCAAACAAATGCAAAAGGTATTATTAAAGCCAGGGACCAAATCTGCAGCTGATGCAAAGAGCTCTGCAGACACTGCTGCTGCATTGCTGATTGACATTAACTGAGGAACAAGCTATTGGTTATTCCCAGACACAACAGAAAGGGAAACGTTCCTGTAGATTAACATCAGGGTTGTCTGAAAACACACTGGGGGCCAGTGTGACATATGCTGCATGTCCTTATCCCTGATCTGCTCTGAGATGTGCACACTTTGCTGTGCAGTGACCTGACCATATGCCACCTCCAGGGCTGCTGTATGACACAGGCAATACCTTTCACTGCAGGAAAGGGGCCCTTGCCTAAAAGGAAATGCAGACAAATCCTTCAGCTGGCGTAACAATTCTGAAAGGTCATTTTGCTCAGCATAAATGTGATTGTTCCTGCCTGCCTTATGGTTTGTGTTTAACTTTCTCCAACAATTAAGCAAATGAGAAGACTGCTGATTGAATCCAGACTCTGAGCTGCTCCCCAGGTGCCTTAGCCAGCTGAGCTGCTAAATCCTACAGCTTGGCTTGTCTGACTATAAGCTGATGTGGGGGCTTTGAGAATTAAGAGTGTTTTTGTTTATGCATTCCTTCCTCCTGCTGTCTCTATTCAGAGCTGATTTTAAATCTTTTGGGAGACGAGCTATTTGAAAGGCCTAATTTCAGTTTTAATGACAACATTTGCCGATGTTTTTCTGAAAATGTGGGACACTGTCAGGATTCAGACACAAAGCTGGACTGGCCAGCAGTGGAAGGTACCCACCTCTGGCACAACAGCACATCATTTCTATTCTAGAAACAGAGTGTGCAGCACTTACAGTGCAACCCCAAAACACAAGGACCAAGCACATTAGTATTGATGCTACATAATTTGATTTAGGCAGACAGATGAGGATATCAACATCACTAAAATAATTATAGAAGGGGGTGTTTCTACCTGAAGACTGCTGAGTTCTCTCCATGCTCTTGAATAAATTGAATTAACTTTCAGTTTATTGTTGCTCAAATACAGTTCCCTCAGTTTTGTCATCCCAGACAAAGTCCCTTTTGGGATGATGCTTATCTCATTCTCTTTCAGCTTCAGAACCTGCAAGTTCTTTGGGAAGCCAAAAGGCACCGTGTGGAGATTGTTTCCAGAAAGATCCAGGGACTTCAGTTGCCGCAGTTTACGGAAGGCCTCCCGATGGATCTGGGGACTTGTGAGCTTGTTGTAGCTCAGGTTCAGCTCTTCAAGGAAGTAAGTGGTAGCAAAGTCATTCCTGTTAATCTCTGAGATCTGGTTATGAAGGATCATCAGTGTCTTCACTCGCCGGGGCAGCCCGCTGGGGATCCTTTCCAGCATGTTGTTGTACAGGTGGACAGTGTGCAGCTTCTTTAAGCCATGGAAGGCTGAGGGGTGAATACCTCGGGCTTTTAATTTGTTATTGTGGAGCAGAAGGTACTCCAGGTTCTTAATTTGGGTCAAGACATCTCTGTCAATCACCTTAATTGCATTCTTCTCCAGGTGGAGGAGGACAATGTTTCGAGGTAAACCACTTGGGATTTGGGAGAGGTTATTGCTGGACAAATCCAGATATTCAAGACTAGACAATTTCCTTTGGAAAGCAGGAAAGAAAACATTTTGATTCTGCAAGGTGAAACAATAACCAACTTGCTCAAAGACTTTGTAATCTTTGCTTTAGAGCCTCTTTACCCAGCACAGCTCCCACTACTGACTGCCCTTTTCTGACTTGGGATATGAAGGATGTGGACACCAAAACAGGGAGCTCCCATGTTGCCATAAGGGATTAGGACTTGGCACTGCCACCGCTCCCCAGCCACACCAGCAAGAGAACCTGCCAGAGTCCACAGACACTCAAACTGCCACTGAGCTGAGGCCTGGGATCAGTTTTGCAGTCCCAGATAGCAACATATGAGCAATTTCAGTGAACAAATACCACAAGGAAGATGCCATGGAACCATCACCAGAACACAGTGTTTAGCTCTCAGTTTCACAGAAACAAAGCCTGAGCATGAGTAATTTCTGTCTATCTCAAAGTATTTGCTGAAAGTGAAAGGCAGGTCTGCTTTCTAGATGATGAAATGTTACTTTTATGAAAAGCAGAAATGCTAACTTAGTGTCCTAGGCTAAGGTAGTGAACTTCTCATGACCCTTCAGTATTATGGAAGTGAGTCAGGGCTAGAGCTGCTTTGTGTAAGCTACTGAATCTGGATTCCACGGTCTCAGTTGAAGCTAAATTAAATCCTCAGACCAGCCACTTATACCAACTGGACATGGATCAATGGTTGTTCCACAGCCAGGACTGAGGAACCCTGTATTCCCTTGTATTCAAGTCAGTTTCTCAGCTCAAATTAGAGTTTTAATCTACTTGACACAACATAACCCGTTGCAGATGACCAGAGAGTTTTCAGGAAACAGGAAGACTAATGTGTTACAGACATTACTTACTGGTTACTACATTGCTGTTCCAGCTATCCAAGCATGCCCTGAATAAACAAATATAGTCTTTAGGTAAAATGCTTCACTGCTGCCATTTGTAAGGTTTCCCCTGGATGGGAATGTCTTAACAGAAATTATATGTCCAACATGACCTGAAGGTGGACTCACACTGATAGTAAACTACTAAGGGAGGTTTCTGGGAAATGGAAAAGGAAAGCACCGTTCGTTATATTTTTGTGTCTGCAGATCAGGAAGGTTTATAGAACTAAATTATGGGCAGGATTGATTGTGTGGTCTGGATTTTCAGGTAGAATGAAGAAACCATTCGGTGCAAGCAGAGAAAAAAAAAAAGTTAAATTTTTGAAGTGCTAAGTCCCAGGCTAAATCTAGGACAGCCAAAGGCTATTTCTGTTGAACCAGTTGGTAGGAAAGCTTTTGCAGCCATCTGGCTCTTGGGCAGCACCACTGCATCCCTGCCTGCTCCAGCAACCACCTGCACTGGGGTACAGCTGGGTGTGGGGAATTCACAGCTCTGTGTGTGGGGCTGCTTTCAAGCCACCTTCACAGAAACACACAAGTGGCTCCAGGGAAGATGAAGGTCTGGCTTTAATGCCCAGTGAAGTGCCCTAGAAACTGAAAAGCCACAGGTAACCTCACTTTTGACTGTTTTGGAAGAGCAGAGAGTAGCTTTCAGTGTTGTTCTAGGTGGCTGTTCCCAGAAAGGACTTAGTACCTGGTGTGACTGGGTCTGTGGCAGGCAGGGAGTGGTCCAGTCCAATGTTCAGTGTTCTGTCTTTTGTATAAAACAATTCTGCAACCATTCACCCAGACCTTTGCTCTTGAATGGCAGCATCTGCATCTAAGCAGTGAAATGCATAACATCACCCAGCTTTGAATAATTTCACTTTCTACTGTGTCCTTTGTTCAGTAGATGCATGACTGTCCCAGTGGGGGCAGACAGACACAGACGTACACAGTGCACATCTCAGTCTCACCAGAAAGTTTCGTTGTCCATTCCCTCATTAGACAAGTAGTTATTCTGCAGATACAGCTCCCGCAGCCCGGCAAGCTCGCTGAAGGCTCCTTTGGGAATCTTCTCCAGCTTGTTGCTCTAGAGTCACCAGAAGCACAAAGGCACAGTATTTGGCATGAATCAACACAACATTTGGGTTCTGTTCAACTAGCAGGGGCAATTAAACTTCAGAAGGGCTAGACATTAAATATTTAGGGGGTTTTATAATGTGATGGACAGACTAGACCAGATTCATTTGTCAACTTATATAAAGTAGAAACCAACACAGACAAATTTGGCTGAGTGTCTCAATAAATAGTAAAAGAAAAAATCACATCTAAAGTACACCTGTCAGATATTTCTGGTCCACTTTTGGCTGCCTCTCATTTCTCATTGTCCTGTTTTTTCCCAGTCAAAATATCAAGGTAAATGTTACCACTGACAGATGGTGCACTTGCAAATAAAACACTCATTTCTCTGCTCATCTCCTCTGTCCTTAACACAGCTGGGGACAGCAGGGAAGGAGACGTGTTCAAAGAGTAATCCTCACAGTGTAAGACCCCTTTGGGAGATAATGATTATCTGTAAGTGTTGAAAAAATGCAGGGGACAAATAAGTTCATACTTTGGAGAGAAATTCCAGCAATTTAAAGGACTGGACTGGCTGCGTTTACTTTTCTTCAAGCTGGAGAAGCCTGTTCTCTAGAAGATTTTAACAGGGGTTCTGGTGAAACCTTCAAGGGAAAAGAGAGCTGGGAGGCAGCATAGAGCTGCCTCAGTCCAGGGCTGATAACAGACTCCAGTCTCTCTGCACGTCCAAGGAGCTGTCAACACTCAGAGCAAGCAGACCCAGGACTCCCCACTGCTGTGGCTCTCCCATTGCTGAGGCTCAGATCTCCAGCTCAGACATGATGAAGTGTTTTTATCAGAATCAGATGACATGGAATCAAAAATGCTGGAGAGTAGTTAACAGCACAGCTCTGCTATTGCACTATGGCTGGAGGAGCTGTAGTAATAGAGAATGCCTGATCCAAACTGAATTGCCAGTTCAGTAGCAAGCAGCAGCCACTGGTGCTGGGAAGCAGTGGTCTGTGTGAAATGAGTCAGTGAGCAAAGCCAGTACAGAGTGGGTAAGCAGCTGTCAGGACAATTGGCATTAGTGGCAAACTTACCTGGGAGGTCATGGAGACATGGCCATGGAATGATGCACTTCCTGTTCTAATATGTATTAATATTGTTTTATGCAGGGAGGAGACCAACAATGCAACCACACAGGGATTTGCAATACATCCCCCTGCAAACGCAGAAAGGCATTTCTGCCCCCTGCGAGCATTCTGGTGATTTGCAAAACCACACTATTGCTTATAGATAAAACAGGAAGGAGATAGGGACAGCTACTGTTGAGAATACAGCAGGCAAGGCTTAAAGTGGGCCTGGGGATGTTCCCAGGGGCACTGGGATATCTTGGCCATGTGGTGTGAAACCCATACAAACACAGTACCTTGTCACAATCCTAAAGGATTACAAAACTTTGTTGCCATTACCTGTAAGTGTAATTTATATAGTGCTGGAGGGAGATTCTTTGGAACATACTTCAAGAAATTGCTGGACATGATGAGTATCTCCACATTATTAGAGCCATTGAACATATTATCAGGTAACCCAGCATCTGAAAGTTTGTTGTTATGAAGATAAACAGATCTGTTGGAAGAAAGCAAAATATGAAGTCAACAGGTAGGGAGATTTGGAGGTTTTGTTTATTGAGAGAAAGCTTAGTTTAAAACTTAATTTCAATATTTTCTTTTTTCCTTGAGATAATTAGATTTGGTTTTAAAATGTGCCTTTTAATTTAGCAAGGGATACAGATGCAAAACCAAATGGTCAGCCCCAATACTCTCTGAAAGTTATGTCTATTCAAAATCCAAACCTGCACATGAATACAAATTTCACAAGTGGCCTTAACTTCTTTACAAGAAACTGAGTGCAAGCCTGGGACTTTGCAGTACTTAGAAATACAAAATGTCAGTGTGGGGGCCTCACTCAGAGGATCAGAATTCATCTCTTTTTAACAGATATTTAACTTCTATTTGGAATTGAGTCTGGCCTACTTGGGTTTACAAAATCAGCCTGGAGGTCTCATAAAAGGACCATCTCTTAACCCTCCATTCTTTCTGCTCCCATGAAGGGTGGAAACACCCCAGGAAATGGTTTCTCTCCTACTCCTAGAACTCAGAATAGGATACTGACAGAAAGACAAGAGATTGACTCAGTCGGGCAGACTTTTTTCTATGCTTTGGTTTTTAATGAGCCATTGGGATCGAGAGACAGAGTTTCTTACTTTTCCTTTGCCCTTCTTACTTTCAACCTTTAATACTCATCAAATAGTTTCTCCAAACAGATTTTCAGAAACTGATTCATCCTTACACAGGTTTCAATTCTGTACAAAGCAATGCACCTCTATGAAGTTATTCCTCCTTTTCACTGGTTTAACTGCTAATTTAATTAATTTTACTTCTTTTTAACAGAAGAAATTATAGGCTTTTAATGACTTTGATTACCTCTTCCTTTCCTGTGTTTACCCCCAGATGCAGCAGGCAGCTAAGTTTGTAGAGAGAGGTTAAAACTGCAAAAGTGTCAAAGTGAGCTTTTTTAACTTGTTCTTGGATTTTCTACCAGTAGCAGAGAACTTGGCAACATCCTTCTGGAAGGAAGGAAAGGCTCAGTATGGAAATACAATTGTGTGATCACACACTCCAGGGAGTTCAGAGCTACACTGGAAGTATTGTTTACCCTGCATGGTCAGCTGTACTTTTAACTCACAAATATTTGCCTTTCTGAAAAACTTACTCTCCAAATAATCAGTCTGAGATCATGAACTCTGCTGGGGCAAAAAAACAACTGAATCAACTATGTTGGGATTTTGTATGAGTAACCTTGGAAATCAATTAGCTCTTATTCTGATTAAAATTCTTGTTTGTATAGAAGAGTGTAAAAATCACTTCAGAAGAGTCAATAATTTTAATATGGTATCAAAAGACAGCAGCATCTCCACCTGTGATTAAGGAAGAAAACATGGATTAATCTAACTTCTTTCATCATGAGATATTGCCAGAAATCTGTGAGTGACTCAGCCCTTTCAGCTTCCAAGAGCCTGAGAGACTAAAGGCCCAGGAAGTGCAGAGCAGTTCCAGCTCTCAATGAATTCAGTGGGAATGGAAAGTTCTTCAGTTCATCACAAGACTGGGTTGTAGGGGCTCAGCTGGGCCAGCTGTAATTAACTGCTTCCAAACCTGGCTGCACAAATTGCTCCCAACAGTTTGGGATGTCTTTGCAGGATCTGCATGGCTCAGTGTGCAGATGCTGCAGGTTACTCAAAACCCCTTCAGCAAAGCCCACACCTCACAGGAGGTGGCCTGGGTGCCTCTGGGTTTGACATGGATGTGCTGCTGTCAGTCCAGATGAGGAAATCACAGCCTGAAACTAGCAGAGACCTTTGGCAGCAGATCTGGAGTATGAACCCCTTCTGAAGGTGCTGAAGTGCTTACCTTGAATAGAACTGAGTTATACTGCACTGAGTACTGTCCTGTCCACCTGATTTTACTTCTAGAAATTAAGACTATAATAAAACTAGAGATTTTTAGACAGCTTATCTCCATTTTGAGAAACTTAATTGTTCTTTTCTAATTAAATACACAAATAAAATGGGGACAACTTAATTTGTTATTTGCAGAAGTGTCTGGCAGCTAGCAAAAGCCCTTGGAATGTGTTTGTTTGATCTTTCATGCTGAGAATAACAAACAGCTTCTTTCCAAAAACCCAAGTAGGCAATAATATAGTTTAGCCAGATATTTTCTTATCACCCACCAACTGCATCCAAGCAGTGGCAGAACACCAGTATTGTTTTACTTCCCAGTCCCTTACCTCAAGTTTGGTTTCTGTCCAAATGTGAGCCCATATATCTTAGTGAGATAATTGGCTGCAAAATCTGCACTGATCAAGGTATTTGGTAGGAATTTTGGAGCCACTGTTAGCTGTAAAAGAAATATACAGGGGAGTTCCAATGAAATGTAGCAAATGTTTTAACCAAGTATTAGAGCAGCAGCAAAACACTTTCAAATTTATCTTTCCTAAACAGGCAAAGACAAATTAAACTGAATGTAGATTTCATGAACAAAAACAAATTGTCCTCACTCACTAATCTCTCCAGGAAGGAGACAGACTTTTGCTCTAAGATATGAAAATGTTTGTTTTGGTTGGAAGGGTCCCGTCTCTTTTTGGTGGAAGAAATCAAGAAATTGTTATTCAGAAAGCAAACACTTTGCTTATTATTGTTCCTAATTCCTCAGTCTGCTGTGCCAAAAGAACTCCAACCCCCCTCACAGTGACCTAGTGCTCATTCTCTTATGAAAGTGTATTGTGGAGGGGAGGTGTCACTTCACACCTCTGCCCCGCTGCAGCCATTTATGATGATCTCTGCAGGGGGGATTCAGGCTCCCAAAGAACAAGGACTTCTGAGCCAAATGATGGAATATTGAATGGCACTTCAAAGCAGAGGGCACAGTGATACCTTGTTCAATAAACAAGTGATGCATCAGGAAGAACAGAAAAGCCCTGTCCTCAAAACTTTTTGGCTGACAGCAGGTATAGAACTGAATGTTGCTGTTTTTATCAGGGATTTTAAAAGCTAACCCAAAAACCACCTGCATCTGAACAAATTGGTGGGGTAAAAAGCAATGATCAAAAAAAGCTCGGTTTTACAGAGCACCCAGGTAATACAATAGACAGGTTCACTGAGTGGCTGTTAATAACAAAGTCATTCACCCACAAACCAAGAATATAGGTTACAATCCAGGCTGGATGGGGGACAGTTTTCTGGCAAGCATAAACCCAGAAGATTTATGTGTCAAGATAAAGCCCTTGGGAACCAAATTTTTAACCCAATGCTGTACCAGATGATCCTTGAGTAGAGAAGACAATGGACTGCAGTCGGCAGGTGCAGCCACCCTGGTTACAGGTGTTCACTGCAGTACTAATGAGACCACTCTGTTTTATGTGCACTCCAAAGGCAGATACTGAATTCTTTGAGATCAGGATGGGAAACTGTGGCAATTGAAGGGATCTGCCTTCTAGCCTGAAGTTCATGGAATCTGTAATCTGCCTCACAGCTCTGTTGTGTGAAACAGAACCTGGCTCTTTCAGCCTACAAGGCACAGCAAGACTCACATAATGAGAAATGATATTTTTCAAACTTTTATTACCATAAAACTGCAGTGGGTTATGAATAATAGTGTAAAACCAAAAATATCTAAGATATGAACACTGTGTGAAAGAAGAGACACTTTATTGGAGAACTGCCTAACCCAAGCCTTAAACTATGTATTTATCTAAAGACTGCCTACACCCCTCTCTACTGGTATGTTGAGAGTGAATTGATGAACTCCATCCATGAACTTCCAATTTATTGGACCCATAAAACAGTCTTTTTAAAAAAGAATACATTATTTACTGGTTTTCAGCTGTCCCAAAACTTCCATCCTTAGCCTGTCTTAAACATTTGTGCGTCACAAACACACAAAAAAATCTTTCCCACAAATCACACTCCTATCAGCATTTCCAGATGGTTTGTGAGCACTGGAATGAGCCATTCTGCATGTTCCTGCAGTTGCTCTTGGCTTTGGTGTTAATCTCTCACCTCCTGATCTGGGAGATATGATTTCAGGGAGCTGGATAAAAGCACTCATCTCTGACTGAGAAGGTCTGACAGTGCCTCAGAAAGAAATAAGTCTCTGCCATGATGTAGCACTGACAATTGAGACACAGGAAACAAGACTTAATCATTTTCATACCCAGTGGTACATTAAAGCTTTTCTCCAGTCAATTAGGTCATAACTGTTGTACAAAGCATAGGGCATGGCTCAGACATGTGAAATGGGATACATCAGAACCATAAGAAAGAGGAAAGAGAAAAAGATGTTTAATCCAAAAAGAGTTTTCACTTGCTCAGGATTTTGCTTTGGCATTTCAGAACTTGGTCATGAGACCGATTTTCACTGATTACCTTCTTGAAGGATTCATGCCAGATTGTTTTAAGTGTTAGCAAAAATAAAGTTGACTTGAATAGCTTTGTCTAATTTATTGCCTAACAAGAAGCAGTCTGCCATTTCTCCTACTGCAATTTTCCTTCAGCTTTCCTGCTGCACCTTCCTTTCCATATGACAGAGTGTTTCTCCACTGTTAAATAATGAATTCAGAAGATTGATACAAAAGTCATTTCCAGATTTAAATCACTTAGATTTTTCTTGCTTGGATGAAGCTTTGATAAAACCATAAGTGCTGGATTGAGGTGAATCCCATATCACTTTGGGGATATGGGGAAATGTAAACCTTCTGTCACCAAAATCACCTACTTATAGTCAATAATGACAGCTCAGGATCTGGTCTATCATTTGGTGGAACAATTTTTCTCATTAACAAGGTTTACTGTGCACTCTATTTGAGAGATACAAAACACGAGAGTGGGGTGACAAATTAAAAAGGAAACTACAGCATTCACTCTTTACTTGAAGTACTTGTTACTCACAGGCCACAGAAGGCTTTTAGTCTCTTACATTTCTTTTCTCTGACCAACTGTGCCAGTTTAATGAACGATGATTTAAGCTACATCTGATGGGATCACAATGGAAGATAAAGCAGCATTAAGATAATCCATAAACCAAGAAGCAAACTACCAGCAAATCCCTGCTCTCCTCCAGACACCACAGTAACTTGATCCCCAGTGTTTCCTGCTGCAGAGGAGATGCAGTCTGAAGCCAATCTGGTTTGTCCTGGCTTGTGATTTATAAAGAAATGTGTTATTTTTGCGGGTCCACAACTTGTCACTGTAACTACTTGTGACATTCGCTGATGTTTGCAATTTCTTTTGGGATTCTTTTCTCTCTGCAGCAAAGCCAGAAAAACCAAACACTTTGTTTTGTTACACAGGGAAAATCAGAGTGCTAGGTTCTGGAATATTAGTCACAGTCTGGCTTGTTCCTTTTTATGGAGTTATTAACTGCCAAGATTGTTACATGGAAATGGTGCTTGAAAGAGAGAAAAGAACACAATGTTACTGTACTAAGGAGTGGGTTCTATTCTCAATCACTCCATACAGAAATGTATGGAGTGATTCTGGATGTGTCTTGGCCTGACTGAAACCTGAATGTGTCCACATGTATTTAATCAGAACATCAAATGGTCCCAGATTTTAAGAGGATAATAAAATATATATACAGACATGCAGAGAGGGTGGGATGGAAGGCCAGGATTTCTGTAGACAAAGAAGCTCTGCCTGATGTTTTAACTTATATTTTTCTGTGGATCCTAATTTCTTCTGTAGCAAATACTTGTGGACAACCACTGGGGATAAAGGAATCCATAACAGGAACCACCCAGATGCAAGGGTACATGAGAAGCTATTTTATTTCCTAGCTTTGGCAAGAAAGATGTGCTTCTGTCAATACATCCAACCTGGGTCACAATAGGAAAGCACCTGGGATCTTCTCCATCAAAAGAAGAAATTCAGCTCCTATCACTGCAGCTAAAAGAATAAATTAATGACTGGCACAGTTTCACTGTGAGGGGGGGTATTTTCCCCATATCCAACCTAATAAGAAGGGGAGTCAGGGAAAAAGGCATAGGGAAAATGCAGGGAAAAATGCATTTTTACAGATCTTCGTGGTTCAAACACAGGTACTATGATGTGTTTGTTCACAATTTTTTCAACCAGCCTCATCTGGTAAGGCAGCATTTCACATAATTACCCAACATACAGGCAGGAACTAAATCTGCATGCAGCTGACCCAAAGCCTACTGAAGTCAGTGGTAATTTATGCATGCAGGGGCTTTCTGTACCTCCCTACACAAGGGAATCTTTTCACCAGGCACACAAATAAACAAGTCTTCAAGATATACCTGCATGTGTAGCCTCTAAACTTCACATACTGTTTTGACCTTAGATGAACCTGCATTAGAATATAATTTTAGCACAGTTTTACCTATGTAGTATATATATTTTAAAATAATTGACAACTTGCTCATGTAATTTTCAGAACCCAATTAGAAAAGGGCTCTGAAAGGCTTCAGAGTCTCTTACCTTATTGTTTGCCAGGTATAGGTAATTCAGGTTCTCCAGATGCTCAAATGCTTCCTCTGGCAACCCTTAAAAACAGAAATAACTAATCAGTGACATCAGCACATTACTGCCTTTCTGAGTGAAAATACCACAGGGCAGCTTTCCCTCTCAGTATCTTCCATGTGAGATTGAAACTTTTTATAGCCATTGAAACAATGTGATTCAGACCTATTGGTATCTCTTTTAATTGGAAAAAGAAAAAAACAAACCCACAAACCAAATCAAACAATACACACTTTTTAAGAGCAATGGAGGACTATTTAAAATCCTGATCACACAAGGCTTGTGGCCAAGGCTGCTGGCAGGTGTCAGGTGCAGAGCTGTGCAGATCTGCTCTATGGCTGATTGTCAGTGCTTGCAGCAACCACACTATCTGAGAACCTTCTCCTGTAATTTGCATAAGATTCTGCAAGTCTTTTTTCTTGCAAGGATATAATCTGAGGTTGCTTAGTGATCAGATCAACCTGGTGAATGACTATATTGCTAAAATAACCTGCATGTCACAACCCTTCTCTTGCTCTGCTCCTCCACAATTCAGGTGTCCAAACAGTAACCAGCTCAGAGAGCTGGTCCAACTCAGGGCTTATCCTCCCCCAATAATTATTAATTTTCAGCTGAGTCACTCCACATCCAGCTGATGACAAAAGCACAACTGCTATCACAATGGAAAGCCTGCAAGAAACACTTTCACCAGGCACTTGTCAAAGGCAAAGCTATTTTCCATGTCCAAACATGTTGGAAACTCAGGGCTGCACTGAAGCTTGTGAAAGAAAACATGAAGGCCCAAAGGTAAAAGTGTCAAAGGGTGGATACAATAAGCACAGCTTTCCCTGTGCTATGTAAGATTGCTCTGCCTTGGGGCCCATGTATAACATGCCCACATTCTCAATAAATTTTGTTCTCTGTCATTTCAGTAAAGATAAAAAGAGTATTCAGATCAAGTGGGTGACACATAAATTATTAATAATTACATCTTTTGTATTCCATATCCTTCTCTCTTACTGTTTACTCCAATTCCTCTGTTTCTTTTACTTTCCTCACTAAACCCCTTGTTAAGTTTCTCTAATAAGCATGAGACTGAACAAGCAAAACCTGCCTACAAAAATCAAAATGGTTTGAGAAGAGTAGAAATGTCCTTATTTGCAATATACATATAAATTCGTACCAAATTTGACAAGGACAAAACTGGCCCAAACTGCCCAGCCTGACTAGACTGAACTAAACAAGGTCATTCAGGAGGAAATCATTCAGCATGTGGACGTTTCTGGTTCTCAAGTGCATTGCATGGAAGTGCCTGTGGGAGCAGAGGGAGTTTCCTGGATGAGGAGATCTCACGCCACAGCACACGAGCTGCTGCCAGGTCTCCTCCACAGCTTCAGCAGGGCTGCATTCCTCCACACTGAGTATTGTGTTTCAGATGATAAAGTGTCTCCATGCTCTGTGTGATGGCCAGAGGAGTGAGGCTCAGAGCAAACCACTCCAACCAAGCAATCCATCACCCTGGCTTTCCTTATCAGCTGTCACTGGCCTCATTGCATAAGCTGCTGCTCTGGAGGCACAGGCTCTGTCCACCCCGTGGCTCACCTTTTGAAGTCAGCCTGTTGTTTTGCAAATTGAGAGTTTCCAGTCTATAAAGACGAGCAAGCTCTTCTGGAAAGATTTCTTCTATTTGGTTATTCTAAGAAAATGGAGAGTATTAATCATCAACAAAGTAATCCAAAAAGGATCCCAGTAAACCCAGACTGTGAACTTCAATAAAATCTGGAAGTGAACCCACCATGTCAAATCCTTGTCAAGACTTCTCTCTTAACGAGCCAAACTCAGATCTCAAACCAAAAACATCCAAACCCAGAAGCATTTTAAAGCCTGAATTCTGCTCATCTCCAGGAATATCCAGCTTATGCACCAGCAACACACAAAGAGTGTGATTATGCCTGGCAAGGCCCACAGTCCATCTGCCACAGCCAAACCTTGTAGCTGCAGCAAAGCATTTGTTACAAGGTTGGCATGCTGGATTTCCAAGCTTATGGCTTCTGTTATTCATGTGTTGTTTTAAAAACCACTGGTCACGGGCAGGGAACATCAAACCAGGCTCACTTGCATTGGTTGGGCTGTCAGGGGTGACTGCCATCAGATTTTCATTAACATGCTGACTAACATTCCAGCCATTAATGAGTGAGGTCTAGCTTCAGCACCCAGGGGATCAGTCAAGGATCCACTGTCCTGAAGCCAGGCCAGTGCACAGAAAGTAACAGCTGCAGCTCCAAAAATCTTCTTTTCTTTTGGTAGCAGAGGCAGGAGCCATGGCTAACACACACCTGGGACAGATCTGCTGAGGAAGGTGCCAGCTTACATTACAGTTTTTCTAACTGAAAAGCTCTAAACAAAATCTGCATTTCATCCATTGGACAGAATTGACAGATGGGAGCAATAAACCAAAAGCAGTTGGTGAAGGGCCAGGTATTGAAAACCTCAACCACTGCCATTGTTCTGAGGAGGCACAGCCACAGGGCTGCCATGCTCTGTCCCTTCAGGCATCAGAGCAAGGAAAAGACACCTGCCCAAATGCTGGTCACAGGAATCAAGTAACTAAGAGCAGAGCATAGAAACCTGCTGACAGTCTAGGACATCCTGATTCTTCTTCCTGAAGCTAGAATCTCACATCTTATGTGACCTTTTCATGACAAGACATGAAGTGTCTGGAGCAGGACCACTTGCTGTAGGCATGAGACTCGGCATGATGGGTGGCACTGGCCATACCACACCTGCCCCTTGCTGAGTCCGTGAGCTGCAGGGAGAGGTGGGACAGTGGGGGACATGGGCTGGCCCTGTCTCTGTACTGTCTCACTGTGTCTGAACCAACACACTGTGCTGCCCAAAGAATACTCTGACATTTAGGCCATCGTCTTCAAAAACACCTCAAAATGGAAGGGCTTCACCAGAAATTTGGGTTGGCCAAAGGAGAAACAAGAAGTTGTTAGTTTGGACCAAAATTCTTCTCGTGGAGCTCGTTTTCCCCTCCCTGGATGTGAGGGGAGAGGATGCCGATAGCCGGCTGCATTCATCAAGCTCAGGAGCCGGGCCCGCTGCACCTGCTGCCCCCGCCGGGAGCCGAGGAGGGGCTGAGGGAAGGAGCCGGGGTTCAGGGCCGGAATGAGGGCACGGGAGGGGCGCTGGATGGCGCCCTTACCTGCAGGGAGAGGTGGTTGGTCAGCTCGGGCAGCAGCAGCGGGAACTCCTTGAGGTCGATGCCGCCGCAGTCCACGACGCCCTCCTGGGTGCAGCCGCAGTCTCGGGGGCAGGCGGGGCCGGGCCCGGGCCGCCGCCGCTCCGGGCCGCCCTCGGCGAAGTCGCTGTCGGCGGCGCAGCCCAGGGCCAGCAGCGCCGGCAGCCCCAGCAGCGCCAGCAGCGCCCGGCCGCCGGCGGGCATCGCCCCTGCGGGCCGGACAGCGGGTCAGCCCCGCGGGGCAGCGCCCGGCCGAGCCCCGCCACCCCGGCCCGGCCGGGCCAGCCCCGCCGCCGCCTTCCCGCTCTCCCGGGGCGCTTTCGCGGCCCCTCCAGGCACTCTGGGGACTGCGCTGCCCAACCAGGGGGTCCCGGTACAGCCGGCGGCCCGGCAGCATCCCCCGCACCGGCCCCGACTCCCCGAGATACTTATTGCTTTTTTCATATTGAGAAACGCCAGATGATCCCCCAGATGCAGGGAAGAAGTTATGCAATGTTAGTTCAATGTGGCTGTCTGTCGTACCCTTCCTCACAGTTTTCCATAGGAAGAAACTCTTCTCGTTACTTAAACATAAAGGCTGGTCAGGAGTGATTCTCAGAGGGGCTGCTACACGTGCATCGAACAATAACAAAACCTTGCAGCTACTGAAAACAGAATGGGCTTCCTATGGATTTTGGAGAGTGCTGATCTGAACCTAAGACACTTGGCTAATGTTCAGCTTTTATCTTTCTGGCAGCAGGTTAAAATAATCCAAACAGAAGTTGAGTATCTACGGGAGCAGCCAGCTGGCCCCAACCCAGCCCCCTCGGTCCCACTTGCTGCCCTTCTCAGATTTCATACATAAAGGTTTGCAGTCAGAGCTGTGTTATGGCTTGTCATTTATCCTCTCAGCTATTTTTCACAGAACGATTTGAGAGCAATGAGAAAGACTTAGGCTGATCTTTTAAGGTGAAAAGGCACAATGGATTCATGACCTTATCAAAAAATACTTTTCCCACCTCTTTTAACCCAGATTCCTTCTTTGCATCAGAAACAAGAACTCCACAGAACCAGACTGGCAGCTGTCAAAACTGTGTCTCCATTTACATCCATTCACAAGTCTTTGCAGCTTTGCACCAGGAGCTCTCACAGAGAACTTGGATGCTTGGGAAGCATTGGAGACATCCTGCTCTCAGTCACAGCCATTAAAGTCTTAAGTAAATTTTTTAAACACTGACTTGTACTTGAAGAAATGGGAGCAAGTGGGACCGCAGGGTAGAGCATCCCAAAACACGGATGCTGGTTTTGCTTTAGTCCTGTCTTTGCTACAAACATGCACACACATCATTGTGTGCTTGATCTCTCTTTCCCCTATTCCACTGCTTTACAGCTTCCATATCTGTAATAGCTGAATATAATGAAATTCATCTCTTTTATAGAATCTTCCTTGTATGCCAGATATTAACACTGAGACCAAAACTGGCCATATGAGTATGCCAACAGTAGATTAGTAAAATCCTTAGTATTTGGTGACCTAATCTCAGAAAATATTTCAGAAATCTTAGAGAAAATAATCTCAAAAAGTATTTCAGATCTCTAAGAAAGTATTTTTCCTATATAACAGCTCACCCTTACAGATACTTGCCAAAGAAATTATAGACAGAAAACCTTGCATGTACAGGTCTCAATCAGCTCTGCTGTAACAGTATCAACACTGTTCCCATAGCACAATTACATTGTGGTTTTTCTTGGACTCTCTACGTTTGCAACATGCTGTTTTTTCCACATCTGTTGCTGAAAAGATGTTAGAAAATTAACATGAAATATTCTATCTGTTGCACACAAAGATGTTGGGGCAATCTCACCCCCTTATTGATATGCAAGTGTCTGCTACAATGCCTTTGGAGGGAATGCTGCTCTAGCACAGGGAGACACTGGAGAGAGGAACATCTGTGTACATCTGGAGTGCAGGCAGTAAAACCAGGCATGATGGTGATTTTCTTTTAGTTCAAAGAAAGGCTGAAGTAACTCACTCCAACTCATTCCCATGGGCCTGATTCAAAGCCTAGTTAAGAAAGTTTCTAAAGGAGTAGCTCAAAACCCACTAGAAAGAGTCAGTCCCCTTCCCTTGTTGTAGGTGGGCTTTGGAGCAGGTCCTGCCACCCAAAGACTGAAGTGCCACTGAAACCAGCTCAGGGGTTTCTGTGGCTGCATCTTTCTGAGTCCAGACACAACTGATACCTGCACTTCAGTGCCTCACAGCACGGGAGTGCTATAAAAGGCACAGTCTCAAGAGGTAAACTGAAGTTCCAGGAGTTACTGAATGCTTCTCAGTGATTACAGTGCCCTCAATAATCCACAGAATCACTTTCAAAATATCTCATTTCTGTTACCTATCATTCCCCACACACATTCTCACAGGACACACACACAGAGGGAAAAACATTCACTGAAGGAGAAGATTCTCCTTCAAAATCAGCAGGTTAACTGAATTTGTTACAGTGAGTATCCTTGCTAAAAGCTGCAGCTGAAAGGGAGGCTGCTGCTGCAGGTTGTCTGACAAGCCAGCTTTAAAAAAAAAAAAAATAGAAAAACTCACCTTTGCTGTCAGAAATGAGATGAATGGAGAAGAACATTTCTCTTGCCCCCACAGGCTCTCTCAGCTCATGCCATGTCAGTAACATGCACTGAGCTGAGAGTGAGTCTCCCCTTTCCAAGCCAGATCCTTTCCAGATGTGAGCAGCAGAACTGGAGAGAGTAACAGGCAACCCTCTACCAGTGAGAGCTTCCTGCACTTCCCAGCGAAATCGGAGAGGAATTTTCCAAAGTCACCATATAGGAAAATGTGAGTAGGAAAGAGGAAGCAGCTATGGCCTGAATATAAAGACTTGGGAAATAAACAATCTCCCATTACTTTTGTCAACACAGTTTGTAAGATCTGTGAGGAAAGCCAAGAGCCAGCATGCAGGAATTGGCAGAGGAGAGGCAGAGACAGTGTGTGTGCTTCTGCATTTCACTGCAGGACACTGGAGCTGCACCATTACATCTTTGACTTTAGCTGCATTCAACCCAAATCTGAATTCCAGGTGGGAATGTCCTCCCATTCTCTGGGGGTCTGGTTCCAATTAGCTAGGAACAGATAGATCAGCAGTTTTTTCCTGCATTTTATCTCTTTCCCCTTTAACTCTCCCTCCTTTTCAACACATTAACTGATCTTTGGGGACCAGGGATCCAATAGGCTGAAACTGCAAATGTCTTACAGGAAAGTCCCCAAATGTGCTGTGATACCCCATCCACTCAATCTCTTCTTTATCTTCTATGCCCTGCATTACAGCACTAACATCAGAACTTTCCATCACTTACACACACACACAGACACAGACACTCAGCCCAGAAGCCTCACATTCTTATTTCCCCATTCTTGGTGAAAGAACAGGAAGATATATTTGCTAACAGTATGCTCCAAGTGCAGCAATATTCCCAAGAAAGCAACACAGCTTTTTTTCCCTGACAGCAGTTACTATATTAAATATAAAGCCACCTGTTTTGTGAGTGCCCTGCAGTGCTCCATACAGTACCTCCACAAAACCTGCAGAAGAGCTGTCCTCACCAACAACACGACCTTCTTGCTGAATTCCAGAGAAGGGACACTGATTCTTTCCTCTCCACTCCAGCTGAACTGAAGTCTAAAGCAATTAAGTTATTTCCTCCCTCTCTTCATCCAGGCTTATATCAACTGGAACTGATCCCCCTGTGTGCCACGTGGAAGTTTGAAAAGTTAGAGTGGGAAGTGTGTTTTTATTGAAACCAAAATAAAAACAAAACAAAGCTGGCTGCTTTTTCCTGGTGACTCAGAGATCCAGGACACATCTCCCTGCTCCCCTTTCTATATTACAATACCCTGAGTCCATAAAACAAAATGTGCACTTTTTTTTCAGGGAGGAGGAGTAGGGGGATTACCTCACTCACTCTGGAGGCCAGAGCAGCCCACAAGGGAGAGGAAGTGACCAGCATTCAAGCTTCCCCAAAAGTGCATTTTTATCTGTGTTTTTGCTGTAGAAGTATAGTAATTTGTTGTCAGGTAGCATCTAGAGGAAGTACAGGGCATTATAAAAAGAGGGGCATTGTGCCTCCTTTAGTGGGGAAACAGAGGCACACAAGAGTCAGACACCAGATATCCCATGTGCAAAGGTAATGCACCCTCACACTGTGCTACAAATTATTTGTACAGGCTTTTTTTTCCTCCAAGTTTTCACACCACTAAGCCAAAGGCTATGCCCTGCCATGGTACAAGGACTCAGCAGCCACTGGTTTTGTTCACTGCAGCTTTCTGGAGCTTTCAGAGCAAAGAATTTCCATGCAACACTCACAGCACAGAATGAGCTGAGGGAGACATTTCCAGTCAAACTTGAGTCTTCATGCTCTTGCATTTTCCTGAGTGGTGGCTGCAGCCTGTGTGAAGAAACATTTCCAGGTTTAAAAACTGAAGACTCAGTTTAAACTTTGGTATGATTATTTCTTCAGACCACACAGATGGCAGAGAACCAGGTCCTTGGGCAAACAGCTGCAGTGTGTGCCACAAGAGTGCTTTGCCATGGGCCTGGCACAGAGCACCCTGTGCAGAACACAGCCTCCTGCACTGCCCAGCAGCAAAAGGCCCTGTGCTGGTCAAGGACAGGCTTGGCAACCTTGAGCTCTCAGATTTCAAAGCAGCTCTTGCAGACTTTAGCATTGTCCAGGGCCAAGCTGCATTATGCAGTATATTCCATGTGAGACCTGCTCAGCTACTGTCACTGTCCTAAACAGGCTAAACTTAGTTGTGATATGACAAACTCTAATAACAAATACAGCAATCACAATTGTGATATGATAACTCAAATAACAAAATATGGCACAGAACAAAAGGTATAAGCAGATCTACTGAAGCATGAGCTCCAAGAACAGTGGTTCTCCAGGCATCAGCTCACTTTTGATCTGCCTGGAGTGAGCCACAAGGCATTCTGGAGGTTTTAGTTGTATCTTAAAAGGTAACAGAATGTTCTTCACTCTCACCTTTATTTGATTGATTCGGACTCTACAGAAATACTGTATATGCAGTAAATAGAGCTGACATTCCTAAGTGTTCACTGCTATGTACTGGTATTGTGCCTTTATATGAAAGGAGAGAAAAAAAATCATTAAAATTCTTCTAAGTAACTTGCAGTCATTTTGCTTCAAAAAATGAATAATCAAAACACAAGGAATAAAAGGGGGCTTTGTCTCCAAAGCAGGAAGTATTTTTCAAACCTAAGAATTCACAACATTGCCTAACCATGAGCCTATTGGCATCTGTGTCTTGATCCAAATGAACTCGGAGATGTCTGTTCTCCCAGAGGACACATACAGTTTAAAAAAAAATTAAAGCTCCATGACTGCTTTTAATCTACCTGAAATATGGGATACAGACACAGCATATTTTGAACTTGTTTTATATTATCCATGCTCTCTTTAGCCTGCTGCAGCATTATTGGGATGTTTCTGTTCCTGTATCACAGCATATAACTAACATTTCCCAGAAAACCCACCCTGGGCCATACAAAGCCATCTGCTTTCAAGTTAGCAACAAATTCTCCTTAGAGATACAGGGTACAGAACAGCTCACACTGTCACTCCAACAAATTACGCTGCTGTTTGTTTAAGTAATAAAGGCATTTGTTCCAAACAGTTGGGGCTTTTTCCAGCATTTGTTCTCCACATGTGGTTTGCTTCCTCAAGTGTTGATTTTTCATAGTTAAGAGACTTTTCCCTGCCTTTTATCCACCAGGCTAATTGCATTCTTAGCCTTTTCTGCCTAACGAGAGCTGACAGGCAGTGCTCTCGGTGCTCTGCAGAGCAGGAAGCCATGGATTTCCTGTTCCAAGGAGGTAAGAGTTGAATCTGACCTCAGATGAATTGGACATATGGGAAATGGACAAAAACCTTGTGACTATCTGCAGGTTTTTTCTATCCTAAGAAGGAAGATGCAGTCAAGGCCCTTTATCCCATCCTCCTGCATCCTGAAATGATCTATTGCCCAGAAATCCAGCTCTTTGACCCAGCTGCCACAGACTGTGCTCAGCTGTTCACAGCCTCCTGCCTCTGCTGCTTTCCAGAGGGATCCCACACTGTACCAGGATGTGCAGTACACAGGCAGAGCCTCCACAATGCCACCCGCCAGACTGTGTCACACACATACATTTACAAAAGTAAGGGTATTCTTCTGCGCTGAACTTATTTCTTATTAGGCAAAGCAGCAGGGCTGAAAAGACAAAACTCAAGTAAAAGTTTAAAAATAAAATCTGTGCTCCAAAACCAAAGCATTCACTCAAATTTTTGCAAGCCAGATCTGCTGAGTCAGGTATCAACTCTGCTCAGTGGCTCCAACTCCGACAAACCAGCTCATGCTTCTCTTGTTTTTTTCATTATAGTGAAAATTCCAATAAGCAATAATTACATGTATTTTGCAAAAGAAAATAAGGGCAAGATATACTTGCCAATCAGACAACACTTCTGGCTGTCACACTTATTATAGCTGGGAAAAAAACCCAAACCAAGAGCTGGCAAGGGGTGCTCACCAGAGTTCATGAAGGAACAACCCTCCCAAGCATTTTAATGTCTAAAGCTGAGATTGCCCCTCATGTGACCTGGGAGTCTGAGAACACCGAACCCTCTGCCTAGAAGATTCCAATTCAGTTTTTTCCTTTACACAAGGTCTTTGAAACCAAAATTAAAGCACTGCTATGTTGTGACTGGCCACCTTTTGGTACCTCTAGCTCCCTTTCTAATTCTGCCCCCAAGGAAACCAGTTAACATAACACAATTGCAGTAATATAAACTTCTTTTAAAAGGCTGATCTAAAGCTACAGGGGATTTTAGCTGGAGAAGAAGAACTTAATACTGCTTGGTCAACAGAGCATTAGGGAGTGAGAAAGAAAACCTTTGCAGTGATTTCTAAAATGGTACAGACTTAGGTAATGCTTTGAGTTATGCAAAAAATGAGTAACAGAATTTCATAATGTCAAAAGCTGCTTTGTACCACTGAGCTTTTCCTCATAAAAGTAAATTATTTCTATCCACTTTAACATTTATTTATTCAAAGTTGTCATATTCTAAGACTGCAGGAATGTTCATGGAAGATTTGGGATTTCTAGAAAAAGACACCTTCCCAGAAAAATCAGAGGAAGTATTATATAAAAATTTACTCAGCAAGTTATAACAGAAAGAAGGTGCTGAAAATGAAGAAGCAATACAGGACAGGTGTCAAAAGAAGACATTAGCAGGTAAATAGGGTGAATACACAACTTTGTCCTTTATTTCATCTCCTTAAATCCTGCAGGAGAAACACCAGCCTGACCAGTCCTCTCAGCTGCAGGCTGTTTTAACCTTTGCACTACTCCCTCTACCTACTGCTGATGGGAATGGAAGGTTTAATCTGGGATTTTTCTGGTTTAACGACATCACAGTTGCAGATGCTCAAGCCTGAAAGCCCCAGGCCTGTGCAAACCCAGATTTCTCTGAGGGAGAAATCAGGGCCTTAGCCTTGGACATTATTCCTCTTGGCAGCAAAAAAACTCCAAAGTTATTTTGTCACTTTTTTCCTCTTCATATTTGTGTGCAACTTTCCCCCCTTAAAAAACTTAACTTGTTCTGCAGCTGAGCAATCTTACTTGAACGACTATTGGGATGGACCACTACTATCTATGTTATCTTGTTTACATTTCAAAATAAAATTGGCCAACAGTGGCCAGAAGTATGTTGTGTGTGTGCTCAAAATTCTTGAAAAAGACATGTTCTTAGCTTGCATCACAGACATCTCCTCAGAGCTCTTCTGGTAGTATCAGTAATTCAAGAGGAGGAACAAATTATTTTCTGGACAGAATTACTGCTGCAATCTTGTAAGTCCCCTTTGTTTTAACCCACAAGCCAAATGGCAAGAACTTAGGAAAAAGCAGTGAGTACAATAGCAAGTGTTATTTTACAGGCAGTTAAACACTGCTTTCATTTGAGAGATATGACTCCTATCTATTCCAATCCTTAGATAAGTCAATAAACAATGCACAGGAGGAAACTCTTCGTGTGACCAGATTGTACTTTTAAAAGTTTACAGTGGAGCAATGCCATATTTGTCCTAATTAACAGAAAACTAATGCCTTGGAAAAGATGATGAACAGTGGGGTCACAAATGTTGATTCATCCAGATACTAAAACCCAGGCCTGAACACTAAGTTCCTGGGCAGTAAAAGACAGCTGAAATTCAGTACAAATGAACTGATGCATATAGAAAAATAATTTAAAATATTTCCATTTCCCAGTGCAGAAAAAACCATTGAGTTAGTATGAAAGGAATGAGCCCCCAGTTTCAAGAGATCTAAGAAAACACCATCTCAAAACAAGGAGTAGTCAGAAAAGCAACTGGGGAAAGAAAAATACAGGCAGAAAACACTCTTGTATCTTGAAAACTTTTTAACAGGACAATTGGAATGCTGCATACAGGAAGGATACCTGGATGGACAGAAGGTTACTAGGGTCTCTCCATGTGACACAGTTACAGAATAACCTCTCTGTAAGCTGAGAAGCCTGAAGGTGACAGGACAAGAATATAAACACCAGGAGTGCTCTGAAGCTGCTCACTGTTTTTCCAGTAAAACACAAAGCCCCTCAAAAAAGCCCCCAAAAATTAAGAGGTATAAAACTGCAATGTATAGGATAGAAAAGGAGTGAATTTAATTCTATATGATGTGTAGGTACAGAAACTCATGATCCATGCTAAAAAAGCTGTGCAAGGACTCCAAAAGGGACTGGACAAACTCATGAAAGACAATCCAGACATATTCACTTCTGGCTCAAATTGGTGAGCTGGGAAAAAATACAAAGACAATCAGGGGCAGTTAGGAAAGTACTCTGAGTAAACAGATGATTGGCATCTTCCTCTTCTTCCAAGGTACCAACAGGGAGAAAATCCAGGGGGCCAGAAGCATTCTTGGTCTGATGCAGTAGAGCCATTCTAACTGCTCAGCAATCTGTCACCATTCCCAATAGGAGGCAGAATGATTGGCTTGAATTTGCTCTTTTTTATTATTACTTAGTTAAGCCAGGGAAGTGAAAGTTTCAGTGTAAGTTCCTCAGCCATAGCCCAAGTATGTGAGGATGTGAGATGTGTCTCCTGCACTGAGATGAAGTTTATGGATGATGTACTGACAATGCCTGAGGAGGAAAAAGTGGATGCCTGCAGGTGTCCTTTGTGACAACCTGAATAAAATACTCAGCTCAGTACATTAACATGAAATCCACATTTATAAATCTGAGAAAGAGACACACAGAAGAACAGGAAAAGTATATTTAATTTTCTATTAAACTTCCAACCAGAATACATTTTCCCAAAACAGAACTTAAAGCTTTTACATAACTGACAAGAATTTCATCATGATCAACACCAGTTTTTACCAGGAGAAAACAGGTAACATTGGTTATCTTCCCTCTCTGCTCTCCTGGCAAATCTAATCTGTTTTCAAAGTGAAGTATTATCAAATCCTGTGAACCTCAAAGCAGCTTTCTTGTTCCTGCTTACTTCTGGATATTTTGTTTATTTTTTAATTCCAAAGTAGTAATAAGAAAAGTATTTTATAGCAAATTCCTATTCTAAAAAAATGTTAGAGATCCCCTTTACAAGATCATTTTAATGTAAGCAGCAGCAAATTGGAGAGAATGGAAGTCTGAAAGCATTCGTATGATCTGCTATTACAGCCTTTAAAAAATGCAATTCATTTCATTGATATGCCAAACTATTTATAACTTTCCTCTCTTCCTTCCCAACTAACCTCAATAACAGTAAGCAGCCTAATTCAGCTATAATTTTTACAAATTGTCCATACTGATTAGAACAAAAGCTGTCACAAAGCCCCACCGTGTACCATTTGTGTTAGTGCCTCAAGCCACAGAGAAACTGGTGGAAATTGTTAAGAGATTTAAGGTCTCTAACCACAGAATTTAGGTGAGAGAGGTCCAATCAAACCCAGCCTGTGCCATATTATTGATAATGTCTAGTTTAATTCTACTTTTTTGTCAAGAATATCAAGTACTGACTATTTACTCTACTGAGCTCAAAGTTTAGCTTTGCCTGGCTGAAGCTGTAGATTCTGAAGTTTCATTGCCATGCCCATGTTCCCAGAAATCTTCAATTTGCCTTGAAAGAATGCCTGAAAAGAAAGAGAAATTCTGTGAAATGCAATTTCACAACCTATTACCCCAAATGCACCCCTCCAGACAGTTATGGGTTATTTTGGATGAGCAGTTTGGTATTTCAAACAGTTCTGGCACCTCACATCCAGCAATAAATGCATTGTCTGACTGCAGAACAGCGAGCTAAGGAAGTTGTATTCTTATTATATTTTTGATACCTAAAGAGAGTAAACTTGCTTGTTTCTCAGATTATCACAGCCATGGGTCTGTACCTGGAGCAGGCAGAACAGCCCATGGTTGGGTGGTGACTGCTCATAGCAGACAAGCTCATTGATTCAACTGCAAACTATAAAGCCACAGTGACAGTAGGTGCCACAACTGATTTCTTAGATCAATCCTCCTCAGCCTTAACTGGCTTTGTTCCTGATCAATTCAATTTTACAAATGTCTGTCTGTAAAGCAGACATGCAGAAAATTTGGATTTTTTCCTCCAGACCTTGTAAGGAGATAAACTGCGTGCACCAAAATATCCAAACTGTAGGTGTAAGGCTGGACTTGCTTCTGAATTTCCTACATGTATATTACAACATTTCCACAACGTGTTTTATCTTAAAACTTCTCCTGGACATGTTTCAGTTTGCAAAATTTACCCCATGATTACCAGACCAACACCCTGAAACAGTCACCCAGAGCACTTCAAATTTGGAAGCACAGAACAGCAACTTAAAAGTAACTTAAACATCTGGTTTACTTGTACACTATGACTGCTTTTGGTGCACGGAGGAATAAAAAAAAGAAATTAAACCAACCAACCAAACAAAAACCTCCCCAACAACAAAAAATGACAGGCATTTAGTGGATGCTCACCTCAACTTCTACTTTTCAGCATCAAGGTGAGTCGTTACACTAATGTCAGCTATGGGGGTAAAGCCCTCCAAAGAGAGGCCCACATTCCTTCTCTCTCATGGCATTTTGCAAAAACTGGATTGCCCCTCTTCCCTGCAAACCAAGCACTATTATATCTCCTTCTGGGATATAACACAGGACATATCCCAGCAGGATATCTGACACACATCCCCGTCCTTCTTGATGAATCTCACTTTGGGTCATTTGTTCAGAGCACACCAAGAATTGTCACTTTTCAGATCAGCCATGGCAGTTTTGGATGAAAACATTCAAATGATTTCAATTTAAACACATTGAAAACAAACCAACCAGGCCCCTGATCAGGTCATCTTTGCTGTACTTACTGTCTGAGGGTTCATTTTGCCAGTCATGAGTGCCAGCAGATCAGTGTCAGCCATTGTGATTGTACAATCTGCCTTCTTATCTGCAAGACAGGAGAAGAATGAAGATTCAAACTCAGAAATTAAACACTTTTAGGAGCTACAACTGTGTGGAGCATCCCTTCAGACCACAGGCCAGCAAATGATACCTGAAGCATGTACAAGCAAGAGCCATTAAAACAATACCAGCAAGAGGCAGCTGGGCCACCTTGTAGGACAGGGCACCCCGAAAGTGAAGAAAGATGGGCCTTCCTGAAAAGCTAAGCAAATTAATTCATTGAAAATCAATAATAATCTACCTGTAACAAGACAGAATGTTCATTGCAAGCACTGATAATCATTTTTTAGCTTTATCAAGCTTATATTTGCTAGTATGAAGATCAGCTTGGAATAGATGAGTTTTCCCCTGTGACACTCTCTTAAGATATTCATTACTGACATTTCAGGCATTTCCTGCCCTCTCCTTCCATGGGAACAACATGTGCATTCTGACAGCACTCATTTAAATTCATTCAAGTACAGAAGTTCAAGGATCTTCTTACTAAAGTAAGCTGGAAAATTGTTTTAATAAACTCTAATATAAATACTGATGTGTAAACCAAAGGGCTAAAACCTGCACACATCTTTTCCTACACTCATTTTATTATTAGATTGAAATCTTTGATAAATTGTTGCCCATGCAACGGAAGACTGTGGTCTTTTTTGTAATAGCACAACAATGAATTTCTAAATCAAATCCCCATCATGTTTTTAATCAAAACTTTGTGTTGCAGGTTCATGGATATATCAGATTTTGAGGACTGCTTCTTGCCTTTGGTTTTTGGTTGGTTTTTTTCATTTTCATTGCTTGGGTGTGTGACTTCAGATTCAAGATTACATTTTCATGGCAAGGGTACAAATCTTGTGTTCTCAATATTTTTATGGGGCTCCCCAACACCACCCAGTCTGTTTCTTATTTCAAAATGGAACTTGAAGTTTATGTCAGCTGGTACAGCATTGAAACCAATCAAGTTTTGTTGCTTAACTACCTGCAGAGAAGTAACTTGACAAGGCAGACCAGGTTACTGCTTACCAGTGTCTCCAACAAAGCAACTGAAGAAACAGCTACAAATTACATTTTTGGCCCAAATTTTAAGAGGTGAGAGCAACAAAATCTCCAAGGTTTGATTTTTACTTTTTTTTTTCCATTCTGATTCCTGTGAAATCATATCACAGATCTGTCTGTAGCCCCTAAGAAAACACACTATTATCTCCAGACAGATTCAGAGTAGAAGCTGTTTAGTTCCTGGCCTGAAACAACATGGATTATAAGTGTCAGTAATTAGAAAGTTTAAAATTACGGTAGCTCTACATCATTTTTGCTCAAGGTCACTACAGCCTGAACAGAATATGAGTTCTGTATTCACTAGTTTTATGTGTGTTCTGCAATGACATAGTAAAAGAGCACTGACCTGAATTAACAGCCACAGAGCCTTTACCATTTTTCACATCTACTATCCAAGTTGCTTCTTTCCCACCAGGACCATCTTTTACTTTGAAGGCAAAGATTCCACCAATTTTCTTAACAAATTGCTCTCCTTCCTGCAATGAACATGGAACGAGAAAGTAATTTACTTCAACATAATTTTCAGTTAGTCTTAATTTAACAAAAGTAATTAAAAAACCTTCAGCATTTCTACTAATATAAAAATATCTATTCCTCCCACTATGCCTCATTTAAACAACCATCAAAAAAATCTACACAAACATAAAACCTCAAACTATCACTATCTGTATTGAAATCTATTAAACTAAGAAGAATAGTCCTAATAGCCTTGTCCTGACATAAGTTTGACAAAATGCAGTTTGTTTTTCTAATCACACTTAAAGAGCAAGCACCTAACCCCAAACACAAAGCTTCTTTAGTTAGCTAGCAAGCTCCTCACCTACAATCTAAACTTGCCTCCACTGTAATACCCTTATGTAGGTAGGAACTATCTGGAAAAAAGGTAACTTAAAATCATGGTACAGTGTGAAAGGTTCCTTTTACAAAGAATTGCTAAAATTCTTTTACAAAAAACTGTAAAAATTACAAAATCCAAATCTACAGCATTTGTTTCAATGACCAGTCCTGAAGAAGTGGTGGATGCCAATACATTCCCAGCAGGTTTCACACATATGCTGTTATCAATTAAAATCCTGTTGTAGGTAAAAGAAGTAGTCAGGTACCTCTTGGAGCTTCTTTTCAATCTCTTTGAAGACCAGGTGTGCTTTAAATCCATCAACAGCTGCACTGAGAGGCACAGCTGCAATACGACCGTTGCTGAAACAAAAACCCCATTAATTTAAACACTTTCAATCACATTTTCAACATCTTCAAATGATCACCAATAGGCCTAACATGAGCAAGAAACATTTCAGCAGTATAAAGTAACTCTGCTATCAAAGTGAAGCTTGCTCTCTTGATAACCTGAATTACAATCACTCCTGATATCTGGGTGTTCTGTGTGTATGAACTGAACATTAATTTTACAATGGAAGTAAATCAGTAATCTTATTCCTGATACTCTGGAGAAATCACCCTGCATGGCCTGATAGCAACATGGAACCCAATTCCTGATTCCTGCAGGGGCACACAGAGCCAAAGTACAGAGAAATGTCCAAAGAAATGGCAATTCAAGGAGCAGGAGGAACAGGTTCACTGCTATTACCATCTCTTGGCAGCAGAGCCAAGAACTGTGGTCAGGGTTGATACTGCCAAAGTGACAGAATTGCTCAAGAAATGCTGCTGGAACTTACTGGGGTGGTAGTGACAGCCCTGCAGATGTGTGACAGGGTGGCCAGAGCGGGCACTGTCTTGTCTGAAGGAGACAAATCCATTTTGCTAATAAACCAAGGCTGTACTAACAGCATGGAAACCGTAAAGGTTCAGAAAAAGCACCAAACAAAAAAAAGCAGAACTGCACATTTTCAACATCTTCAAATGATCACCAATAGGCCTAACATGAGCAAGAAACATTTCAGCAGTATAAAGTAACTCTGCTATCAAAGTGAAGCTTGCTCTCTTGATAACCTGAATTACAATCACTCCAGATATCTGGGTGTTCTGTGTGTATGAACTGAAGATTAATTTTACAATGGAAGTAAATCATTAATCTTATTCCTGATACTCTGGAGAAATCACCCTGCATGGCCTGATAGCAACATGGAACCCAATTCTTGATTCCCGCAGGGGCACACAGAGCCAAAGTACAGAGAAATGTCCAAAGAAATGGCAATTCAAGGAGCAGGAGGAACAGGTTCACTGCTATTACCATCTCTTGGCAGCAGAGCCAAGAACTGTGGTCAGGGTTGATACTGCCAAAGTGACAGAATTGCTCAAGAAATGCTGCTGGAACTTACTGGGGTGGTAGTGACAGCCCTGCAGATGTGTGACAGGGTGGCCAGAGCGGGCACTGTCTTGTCTGAAGGAGACAAATCCATTTTGCTAATAAACCAAGGCTGTACTAACAGCATGGAAACCGTAAGGTTCAGAAAAAGCCACCAAACAAAAAGCAGAACTGTTTCAAAAACTAATGCAAAACCGATCAAGTCCTGCTGCCCTGATTCACATTCTTACCAAAGCCACAGGCTTGATCTGGAACCAGTGACTGACTGTACTGTAGGAAACTGGTGTGAAGGATCTCCATAAACATGGAGTTTCACCACCTTTCCCTTAATTTCACAATGCACATCATCACTCAGTTACATAAGGGGTGTCTGAGCACATCAGCCACACTGTTCCATTCCAAAGTCTGACACACATTGGTGCAACTCCCTGTGTCAGGGATCTCCCACACAGAGCCTTTGGGAGAACTAAGGGGCTTGAAGCTTCTCTAGGATAAGATGAAATGAGTGTTGCTAAGATTTCTCTGGGTCGAGTTGTACTTAAGACAGTATTTTAAAAATCCTGAACACCAATGAAGGTGAAATGAGCTATAGTAAATTAGACTTAGGTTTCTTCAGGAGAAATATTATCCATACATGAAAAGCTCTCCCTGACAGGAAGGATTACTTCTAGCAGCACCTCAAGGCTGATGATATAAAAATAGCAACATTTTCAATACAGTGACAGTATTTTTAAGGACAAAGCTCAAAGCAATGGGGAAAGGTGTACTCACTGTAACAGTCTTTTCCCTTCAGATGTAAAACTGTACCAACACCCACTGACAAGTTATGTGAGCATGTTTGAAGAGAATCCATCAGAAAACATTTTTTTCCTCACATAGTACAACCTCTTATGGATTAAAAAAGAGACAGAATTATCACTCCTGACACTACAAAAAGTCACTGCTGCAGCCCTTCAAAGTTCAGTGGCTTCTCTCTCATCACCTCTTCCACAGGTTATATTGTCACCTCCCAGGAACTGCACAGGTATTAGAAATATGAGCTGGGAGGGAAGGGTGTGTTTCTTTCTGAAAGGCCAGTGTATGATAAATTCTGCTGTTCACAGGTTTTCAGAGAAAACAAAGCACTGGGATAGAGATTTAAAAGCCATAATACCCACAATAACCATGTTTCTAAGGAAATCTGAAAATGAAAATGTAAGGAGAACTGTATTGTAAGTCTCCCCTGAAATACCAGGATACAAATTTAAAGTGTTTTCTCTCAATTCCTGTCCATTCGAGCCCTGAGCTACACCAGAGTGCAGCAGCTTCGTGGCAGAGTTCTCCCACTCTGAAATAGGCTACAATTGCAAGTGCAAATTCTGTAGCCAGTAACACCCCAGAACTCTAAGGAATTACAGTATCACATGAAACAGGGCTGAAAGCAATCCTTCACAGAGCTAAACCAGTAACAATTTTAGCAGAGAAAGCAGTGGTTTCTCTGTTCCCAAGAACGTCTTGCTGGTTTTGGCAGATACCTAGTTTCAATTAGTTACTTTTAATGTGTCCTGTTTTATTCTTGAAATGGTTTTTATTTGGTGGCTTTTTTCCTGGGAACATCGCTCTTCCTCACTGAGGAACGGCTCCACATGAGCCATTTCTACAAGCCGGTGTGAGCTTTCCAATACCTCTCAGTGCTCAATGTGACACGAGAGTGTGTGAATTTTAACCTCAGTACAGACGTGCAGCGCTGCAGGAACACAAGAGTGTTTAATTTACAGAGCAATCCCCCCTTGAGCAGCGGCAATAACTCCAAAAGAACGAAGTTGTGAGGGCGCAGGCAGCAGGACAGCCAGGCTGGGCCGGCAGCGCCCTGTCCCGCGCTCCGTGCAGCCCCAGCCGAGCGCTGCGGAAGGCCTGGCGGTGCACCAGCCGCTCCCCCCGTGCCGGGCGAGCCCCCGGCGCGTGTCAGCCCCGGCTCACCTGCCGTCCCGGGGGAAGCCCATCCTGAAGAGCGTCACCACCACGGCGCCGCCGAGCCCCAGGTTGTGCTGCAGCGCGACCTTCGCCCCCGGCACCTGGCGCCGCCCCGCCAGCCCGCGCAGCTGCCAGCACAGCTCCGCGCACTGCGCCAGCCCTGAAACATCGAGCGCAGAGCCCGCTCAGCCCGCGGCCTGCCCGCCGCGCCCAGGCACGCGGGAACGGCGCCTGGGAAACTGCCAGCGAGGGAACTTGTGGAAAATGCATGGATTTTATGATTGGCTTTTCGCAAATAGTAAAACGAATATTAGATGTGTTGTGTTAGAAAGTAATGTTGTATTAATTCTCTTAAGTAGTGTGTTAAATAGAGTTTTGGGTTATAAAAAATGTTAAAATAGAAACTATGTTATGTAGGATACTTTTTTTAAAGAAAGGAGTCGCAGCGAGATAGCAGCCACAGGACACCTAAATCTTTCAGACAGAAAGAATTTATTGTCCCCTTATCAGAAGAAATGAACTTCTTCCCGCCTCAAAGGCGCTGTTAGGATTCAGAGGAAGAAGCTAACAGAATCCTGTATTTGAATGGAATTTATGCATCACGTATGAAGTGTATGAATATGCAACAGGCTGTTGTTTTTAAGGGTTAATCCTTTGTTAATGTGTGCCCTTTTTCGGGCTCGTGCTGCCCAGGAAAAGGTACCCGGACATCTGTAACTTTTTGTCTCTATTGTCTCATATTGTCCTAATTCAAATTGTCCACATTATTATTACTCTGATTGTATTACTATTTTTATAACCATTTTATTACTATTAAACTTTTAAAATTTTAAAAACAAGTGATTGGTGTTTTTCACAGAACTGGATGTCCCTGGGAAACCCAAAGGAAGGGGAACCCCTTTGCATGGCAACCCTGACACTGGGATTGTGTCCACCCTCGGTCTCTATGCCGGCAGCTCTCTCTGCAGCCAGGCCTGCTCCAGGAGAATCACAGAGTTCATTCAGTTGGAAAAGAGCTCCGAGACCATTCAGACCAGCCCATGACCAAGCACTGAGCATGTCATGTCCTTCCTTCAACACTCCACCACCTCCCAGGCAGCCCATCCCAACGTTTAACCATCCTTTCTGTGTCAGAATTCCTCTGGATGTCCAGCCTAAACTTCCCTAGCACAGCTTGAGGCTGTCTCCTTTCATCCTCTGCTTACAACCCTTCTTCCAGGGAGTTGGAGAGGGTGAGAAGGTCCCCCCTGAGCCTCCTTTTCTCCAGGTTGAGCCCCCCAGCTGCCTCAGGAATTCCTCACAGGATTTGTGCTCCAGACTTTCCCCCAGCTCCATTGCCCTTCTCTGCACATTCCTCACACTCTTCTCCTTTCCCCCATCCCTTCCTTTCCCTTCCCCAGGACAACTGCACAGGTCTTTGGACAAGGCAGACAAACAATCTGCATTTCCTGCACACAATTGTACATATGGCCAACTGACACATTATGAAGGAGTTCAGAAGTTTTAAAATTCCAGTCATAGATGAGAATGAGCAGGTTTCATTCACATTCTCCCAGCCTCAAGGAGAACAGTGTACTGTGGTGCAGCCTGCCCTGTAATGGTTTGGATGTTTCAGAGGATTTACATGAGCCTTGCTTAGCAGGTAACTGGCCTCAAGACTGTTTCCAAGGGAAATGAGGCTGACAGGCTAAGACTTGTCATTTTCTGCATTTTGCTGACTCTTCCTCCATCCCATGGCACTGGAGAAGCAAGAATGCCACTAAGAGCCTCTGCTTCTATCACTGTGTAACTGACAAAAATCAACATAAACCTGGCAATGCAATACTCTCACCCTGTTACAGATATCCACAGTCTCATTATCTGGAACCCTTCTCCTCCAAAGTTTCCTAACACTTCTCTGGCCCCCACACTTAAATCATATTGTACCTAACTGTTACAACTGTTTAGATTAAGATTTGTTGTTTCAAAAGATTTCATCTTCTCCAGTTTTCTGATAACTTCTAATTTCCTAATTCACCCAAGGAGGGTGAATCATCTTCACAAATCCAACACGTTTTGTCCAAGAGCCAACTAATTTAGAAACAAGAACAGCAGTTTAAAGGAAAAAAAAACCAAACAAACAAAAAAAGGGGAAACCTATGTTGCTGGGAAATGGTGACCAAGTGAGCTTCTGTTGTAAACATCAGATAAATATTTTGACATCCAAGACTTAACAAAATAGGCTCTAGTACAGCTAACAATGGTACAAAGGCTATTCAGAGGCAGGAAAAATCTCCAAAACCAGAGTTTTAAAGGATGACATCATATTAGAACACTTATATCAAATACTAATCAAAAGTTGTAGTATTGAGCAATCATTTAGGAAGGTCAAGCTGTGTTACCCTGCTCCAACACTTGGATTATTTGGAAAGAAGACTTGAGGGAAGAAGCTTTGAGGCCCTCACATTCCAAGCACAGGTGGGAAGCACCTACCTGCTCAAGTTCTGGATCTCTTATCTAATGGGTGTGATTAAATGAAGGGTTTGCATACCTGTGGCACCAAGAGGGTGTCCCTTGGAAATCAAGCCACCACTGGGATTAATAACCCATTTTCCTCCATAAGTATTGTCTCCTCTGTCGATCAGGTCACATGCTCTTCCTATAAAACAGTATTCATGTAAGAAAAGTGTTCCTTTTTTATTTGTAAGTGATCTTTCAGTGCTGCTGTAACTTATCAGAGATGCTACATGTCACTCAAACCCTAGGAAATGTTACAGCTCATATTTCACAAAGAGCAAAAATTGGCCAAACTACATTAATGAGACTTGCTTATACCACTGGAGAAAACATAACATGGAAGAGAAGCAATTGTACAAAAGTTGGTTTTGATTTGCAGTTGAACTGTTCTGTTGATGGACACAGCATTATGATATAATCAGTCTAATGAAGCTATTTATATTTTGTTCATGAAACTGCAGTGATAATTATATTTTTTGTAAGCTGTAATTTGTGACCCCCAGGACTTGGGAAGTGAACACCAAGTAGAACACAAACCCTTACCACAAAGGCCAACTAATGGTACCTTGGGCTGCATTCACACATTAAAATAGTGAATAAAACCACTCCAAAGATTAATGTTCAGTATTGCTTAGCTTTCCAGACTACAGACAATTCTCCCTTTTAACCAGGCCCTTACTCATTTATTCTTGTACCAGCTTCTCCACCCTACATTATTAACACTGAAGTGTAAAAAAGGTCTGTCATGGTTCCATGGTGCCAGTAAATGAGAATACCAGGTTAGATTTGCCCATCTAAATCCACATTGGTTTATGCCATTTCATTAATCTTTATGCCTAATTAGTCTATCATTCCAAGATAAATTTCATATACTATTAAGGCCAGACTGACAAAGGGTTGTGAGAACAGCACTATTAAATACCATGCACAAGCCTAATTAGTCAAATAGACAAGCACCACCAGGATTCTTCTGCATCAACTAAAGGAATGAACCTAAAGAGCTTAATGTACCTGTTAAATATGTCAAACATTTACCATTTTTGCTGCAGATACCATAAAAACACAGCAAAAATGATAGCAGAAAGCAGATATTCAAAGGCAAACACGTAAGTCTTCCTGGAGTTCCATAAATCTCAGTTTCAGTAAGAAAGCTCAGACTTAATATACCACCTAGTGCCAGAATGTGGTATTTCCTCACAGTTAGTTAAAAACAAATTAGAGAAAGATTATTTCAGATGATAATCTTTGCAAAACAAGAATATGTTTGCAATTTAAATACATCATGAACTGAAATAGCACTTCAATGCATTATTTATTTGAAATCATAAAAAACCCTCTTCAGCAGAAAATTTTAATACTTTTACTTACATACACAGAGCTAAATTCCACTGCCATTGAATCTGTTGCAAATTCACTGACATTAAACTAATCTGAGCATTGTTACACAGTTGATTTTAGATGCACGTTGACAATTTGCCAATAATTGTGAGGCAAAGAGGTTTCAAAGATCAGTGACTTGCTAAGGCCCCCCACAGGCAATTCTTGTCCTATATTTATCTTCTTAAAAGGAAATACATAGGTGGAGGGAAATCTTGGGGTAAGATTATGATAGAATGCAGCTCCAAAAAAGGGGCCTAAGACTGAGATCACAGGAGTTCTTAATTTGGGTAGCCTTGGTCCATTCCATTTTAATAAAACAAGCATCTCCATTGCTGCTGTTACCTTCTGGACACAGTCCCAGAGCTTCGTAGGTGATGAACTCATTAACTGAGAAGCAGTCATGAAGTTCAATCACATCCACATCTGTAGGTTTCAGCCCTGCTTTTTCAAAACATTTTTGTGCAGCATTTTTAGTCATGTCATAGCCAACCTGGAAAAAGGAGAAATTCTACATTAAAATATCATTACAGAAGTATAGCTCAAAATTTAATCTCTGCACTTAACTGTGTTTCTATAGATTCTGTCAGTGAAAGGAGGAGATGGTGTTCCGATGTATTTTAATGCATCACATGTCAGAGTTTGATATTCATACAATAAAAACTGTCTAGAAAGAAATAACATCTTCTAAGGCTTATTACTGGCATGCAAAACCTTTCGGGGGAATATCCTCTATTTCCTTAACCTTGATCACAACCCAAATTGTTCCTTCGCATGACTCAGACCAACAGCCTTGAAACAAATCCTCAAATTGCACTGTTACCTTTTTCTATGATCCACCTGATTGTTTTAAATTTCATTACTACTATAAAGAGAAAAATGAAAGGAATTTTCTTTTGCTGTTGAAGTTGTTTTATAAATAGTCTGTAAATAATTTGTTAAAAACTAGGTTTCTGATAGCCTGTTTATAAGTTACTTATTATCATTCCACAATCATACTCCTTGCTTATTCCATACCTGTCCAAATGAAATCAATTTTACATTCACCACAAAGCATAATATGTTTGCTCACTGACATGAAAATGTTTATAGCATCACTAGCACTTGCAGGTACTTAAAAAAACCCAAAACCAAACACAAAACAAAAACCACAAAACACCAACCCAAAACTATAAACAAAAAAACCCAGAAAAACCACCCCAATGAGTACCAAGGAATACAGAATTGCAAACCTACCATCTTCATACAACTGTTTCCTTCAAATGTGCTTGGATAATCAGTAGCCATCACCTGTGCTAGAATTTCCACAGCTTTTGGCTGCAATTTATGCCTTTTCACAAACTCCTCATTAGCCAAAACTGCAGCTGCAGCACCATTTGATGTTGGACTGATTGAAAGAAAAATAATGATGCTATTGTTCTAAATCAGTCATGTCAATCTTCATTAGATTGTTGATATTCTATAGATTTATCTTTTAATACAAACAAAAAAACCAAAAAAACCCCAACAAACAAAACCCCACTTTCTTTGGCTGATACCACTGAAACTAAAGATTCCATCAGTGCTTACTGGACACTTTCAGTAATATTTATACAACAGACATTTGAAAATCATTACATCAAAATAGAAATGTGTCATTAAGGTTTTCCAATTTAGGACAAAGGAAAGCTTCTACTTGGCTACAGACATATATAAACATATGTGCACCCTCCAAGAGTGCTTAGGAAAGACTGAAGAGAAGAATTAACACTTAACAGCGATGGATGCACATTAGTAAAAGAACAGAATTACATTAGAACCCCAAAGTACAAAACTTATTTCAGCTCACTGTATTACATTGAGAGCAAGTATCCAGTGTTTGGTCATGACAGATTTTCCACATTTGTTTTAGTTATAAAAAGTTTTATTTAAAGCAATCTGTAAATTATAATTGACACACAAACAGACTTTATTTAAATAGATGTCCTACCATATTTGCCTTAACATCAAGATCTATTTCACAATGCAAAGTCCTCTCCTTACCAACACTGTAAGACAGTCAAGTAATCAAAAATTTTGCGAGAATGCAGAACTTCATCTAATGTGTACTCCTTTTGGAACTGGGAATACCTAAGGGAAACACACAGATGCCATCTCAGATTGAGCAGTAGACATACTAATATCACACTATTAGCAGCTATAGAGCTCTCTTTACAAAGTATAAGGCACTGGATAGGGAATGCATTTTTCATATATTTCTAGAATAATTTATTTATTTTCTCATTCCATAATAAAGAACATATGCTGAAAATATTCTGAATGTATTCCAACAATACTACTTTGTTGTGCATTAATTTTTTTAACAAGCAAGGCTGTTGACTATAGAGGCAGAATACGTGACTCACGGGTTGTTGGTTGAATGGCTGTGGTTCTTCCATGCAATTTTTGCAAAGTATTCTGGATTTGTCCCTGAAAAGGGGAAAAAAATCTGTGCTTAAATACTTTGTTTGCTCAAACAGTGCTGATATAACAGTTTAAATATTGTGTCATAAGATTCTGACCTTTACAAGCATCTTTACAAGAGACACATTGTTGAGGACTTTCCTTAGAACTCAGCTGAGGTTTCAAAATTAGACAAAGACTACTAAACATGACAGAACAACCCACTTGCATATGTAACTCTCACATAAAAACACAGAAAAAAGTGCATTTTTTTTGATGTACTATTCTACTACTGAGACTTAAATGATCATTTTCCTATCAGTGCAAAACAGCTGCAGTGAAATTGTAAAGTCTAAGTCTAATTTTTTTTTCATATAATAGCCTAAAAGTTCAAATAAAAGATGCACAACAGGCCAGGCTGTTACCTTGGAACCAATTCCCTTCTCTGGTCAGCGGTAGCAAACAGCAGTGGCAGCAACCTTGTACTAGGTATTAAATCAAATCAAACACCCAACAGCTTCTGCCAAACAGTTCAGCCCCACGCCCATCTATCTATCCTGAGGCACACAGATAAAATACAGGGAGTTATGCAACCTTAATGCTATCATTTCATAAAACAAAATCCTATTATTTTTAAATTACTTCATAAAGAGAAGACAATGAAAAAAATGTATTTTAACAGACCATATTTCTCCATATGTTCTTTGCCAGCGCTTGCAAACATCTGAGGTGCCACTGGAGCACTTGCTAAGCCGTACTTATTTATCATAATTTCCAAGTGTTTGTCCATAGGATTAGTTCTGTCTGCAAACTGAAAACAGAAATACAATTCAAATCATAATTTCCTTTTCTTTTCAATATCACCATAAAACTGTCACAGATTTCAAGCAAATGATCAGTTTTTCTAATATTTTAACAAGTCCCTGGGCAGTATGCTGCCCTTCAGTGACACAATCAAAAGTATTGATAATTTCCCAGCTATAAAAAAAAAGTAAATAAGCAGAAAATGCTTGACATTAAAACCACTGCATTGATTCATGGCAAGAATCACTGCTACATGATTTGTACCACAGTCACTATTTTCAGCAGGGGACTTTAGGTATTTTTCACCTCACTTAAAATCCTACCATTTACATAGTTTTAAATTGTAAAATTAATACTTTAGCAGTATTTTCATGAAGATTAAATGAAATATTGTAAAGCATGTTAAAAGATAACTCTCATTTTTATCACTTGCTAAATTTAATGTTTTTCACTCAAACCTCTTGAATATATTATTGAATTTGGCAGTTCTGCAGTTAAATGACATACGGGCTCTAATATTGCCTTAAGGCAAAATGCAAACAATCCCACACACACTTCTCCAGAAAAACAAATAAAATCAAGAAGCCCTTAGTTTTTGGAGAGTGTGTTAATAGGCCAACCGAGTAAGCATCAGACCAAAAGACTCAGAATCTTTCTTTGATTTGCTGTGTTGTTTGAGAAAGACACTTCAGTTACTCAAAGCTTTAGCATTTTATCTGGTATTTTCCTTTTTCCCCACTAACCCAGCCTTTATCATAATCTTATGCCACAGCCACAGCTGCCATCAGAATCACAGAACGCACTAAAAGATTATTTCGATCAAACTAATGGTTTCTTTTGTCATCATCTACAGCAACACAGTAAAGCAAGTGCTGTTATTGACAATACATCTCAGAGGATGAGGAAGAAATGTATCTCATGTACAAACACAAACATATCAAGTGTTTCAGACACTTACACCTGAAGCAAGAGATCCTTTTGCCATCCTCTCAAAGCCAAGTGCCAGAACACAGTCTGCCAAACCTTAAAATAAAATATATGGCTATTTAAAGCACAATGTGATTATAAATGACACTGGGTACTAACAACTATTCCATTAGAAGATATGTACACAAACACCTGCCAGCTGCTCTTCCTTCCTCCTTCATTTTTGAAAGAGTTACATTAAGATGGACAAGATATTGATTATTGATACCTAAGAATGAAAGAGCACTATAGGATTGGGTTTTATTTTTAACTGTCCAACAGCAACTCTCATAGACAACCAAGCATTTATGTCTCAGTTACAAATACTAAACCATCATACACAGTGTTACTATGGTTGTCATATGAAACATCAGCATCAGTGCAAGAAAGTATCAAAGTCCACAAACGAACGGCAAAAACATAGGAGGAAATACTAATCTGATGGTTCAAAGCATGGTCTGTCAGTTTGCTCTCTCCCCTCCCTTTCAAAAACATGAGAATTAAACACTTGAATTAACTTCAAGCTAAAAGAAAAAAGCTAAGCTATTTAGCAGATTCTTTTTTCACCCTAGAGAATCTAATGCCTGCAGTACTGTAATGCCACTTGTTCTGCACTCCTCCAAACAAGGACTGCAGAAACGCTGAACTGGCAGAACTGACCAGGTTCATACAGCTCAGACACAGCAAAAGACATGTACATGCTCATACACCAGCCTACTGCATCTCTTAGGGGCCCAGAGCAGAACAACCCACCTCCTTCTACAAGCTGTCTGGCCATGAACAAAGCAGTGGCTCCAGTAGCACAGTTGTTGTTAACATTGATGATGGGAATGCCAGTTAGACCCAGGCCATGGTAGATTGCCCTCTGCCCAGAGGTTGAGTCACCTTCAAATGGAAACACAACATTAAAATAAGGTACAAACTCACTGAAGTTTTGCTTTTGCTGCCATGTATGTGCAGTGCTACCAATTAAGCTGTAATCCTGAACTTCTGAGCTCTCACCTTGAGTTTGGCTCTCAGGTATCCACAGTAAAGAACCTCAGAAACAAGATGAAACTCCTCAGATTTTAAAACCAGAAGATTGTCCTGTTTCTGTTCCACAGGCTGTGAATCAAAGGGACACAACTGGACTGGACAGAAGGGACTTAAAGGTGTGGCTTGGGAGCTGCTCTAGATATCACAGCAGACTAACTCTGCTTCAGTTGCCACAACATAGTTGTTAATAGAGAACCAGATGGAAAGTAAATGGAAAAATCTTTTTGGAACAGAAATAAATTTCCCCTTAATAGAAAGCTTATTGATGCCATTCCTCATGCTTTATCCACACAGCAGTCTGCAATTGTCACAGAAGTCACATGCCAATCAAGCAATACTCACCATAAACATAACCCACACACGCCTGCTTCACTGCTGAATAAGGAATCCCAGCATCAGCTAAAGCTGCCTGGCCTAAAAAAAAAACAATTTAAAAGTTGGGAAAAAAGTTTAAAATTGAAGGTAAAATTAAAAAAAAATCAGCTCTCATAACCACAACAAGCAAACCTAGAGTAGCATGTATGAGTCCTGCATTCACAAAGGAGAGTTGTAGAAATTCCTTGTTATATGGTGCAAATATGGTCCTGCACCTCATAAGGACAACTTCATTCTCATAGGGACAATTTCACAGTATTTTGAGTTCTGAACAAGCTTCTTTATCAGAAAATTTCAGTCAATCAGTTCTGTGCTCATGCACCAAGGTTGTACATCCCAATGAGAGCAGGTTTTCAATAATACAGGTAAGTATTCAACTATTTAAGTGCACAATCCAATTTTAAGCTATCCTGCTGACTTCAGCCTGGAAGGGCTGACCTGGACAGGTCATGGGATTTGCTGAAAGTGGTCTGAGTTTTAAATCTGTTCTTTAGATGTATCTATTTATTAAACAGTAGCTTTTCCTTCATATGTGTAATAAAACTATTGGCTGTAAGACCTAAAATAAGCATCAGCAATCAAACAAAAGGCTTTATTACTAAATTACCTGCTTCCTTAGCCATGTCAGGATAATCAGCACTCCTCTCACTAGGCTTTGAAAACTGGCAAGAGAAAAGGAAGGAAAACAAGCTGAGAATAAATCACAGTGAGATTTAATTCATATTTTGCTCAAATTGGTACACTTAAAAGCTTTATATTTAATTTAGAAATAAGTTTTAAATAATGCAAAAAAATGTAATTTCATTGACCCAAAAGTGCATGTATGAAATCTTTAAAATTCCCAAGTGCTGCTGCCAGACCCTGCAATGGCTAAAAGGAGAAAATAGTGCAACTTTATGGGAGCTGAGAGCCATTTCTGGTCGCTGTTAAAGAAGATCCATAACTATGGAGATGGACAAAAATCCTGTCCAAAGCTTGTGGGTGGGACAGAGAATAACTGTAATCTTTACCAATTCATCAAAATATTCATTGAAGTTTGATAAATACTTCCCTTTCACTTTTTTTTTTTTGTTATAATCCTATTTGCAACAAGAACATGTTTGTTCTTTGTAAAGAATTTATCATACCTTACTCCTCACCATTGGAGTAGAGGTGGCACTTCTGTTTTCTCTGCAGTGTGACTCATTAGAGACCACCACAAGTACATGTGGTTGGCATTTTTACATCACTAAAAAAAGTGTCACTGCTAAAAGAAATCCTCCTCACTAACTACTTATAATCCTACCAATTATTTGATGTCCCCTGTGAGCATATGAATGTTAATTTGCTGCCTCCTTCTGCTTATGCCCCTGACTCTAGTCATTCATATTATTTGGCTGTACTTTCTGCAGTGCCTCCTTTCATTAATTTAGACAGAGAACCTACATAGCAAAGGTCATAAGAAAAAACAGTTGGTGAGTTAGTCATTGTAAAAGTCTGTATTGATACTGCTTGGGCTAACAGAGAGGAGAAGAGTCCTGACAATTCCTCAAGTCATGCTCAAGTGGTAACGGAGATGATCCACTTCTGAAAATGCAGAGCACTGGGGAACTGGCAGTTACACACACAGGAAATGTGGACTGTTGTTGTGAGAAGATATAACAAATGTTAGCAGTCATGGCATCATTAATGTTAATCAAATTGAAGGAGTACAGTCCTAAAAGATTTCATTGTAAAATAAGATGCAATATGGTGTCTGACAGGTTTTACTTGTCTCTTCCATGAGGACATCACAAGTGAGGTGAAGGAATTTTACTTAATCCTAATTCTACCCTTAATCATGCCTTGTGGAAACTTGAGGCCAATTCCTCTTGTGCCATCGCTTGTTACTTGGGAGAGGAGCCCCACGCCCAGCTGCTCCCTGCTCCCGGGGAGCTGCGGAGGAGCTGAGCGGGGCGAACCGTGCGCCCACAACCCCAGGGCCAGGAACAGAAAGGCCCCAGGACAGACCCTGCCCTCCCTGAGCCCTATCCCGGGACGGGCCCGGGGCCAGCGGCTGCGGGGACACCGTGCCCGCTGCCGGGCTGCTGTATCGACCCACTCTGTGGAGCACCACGTTCACCTTGGCCGGGGTCCGGCCTCCCCCGCGCCCTGAGCGAGGGTGAACTTTGCGCGGAGCCGCTGCCGCCGGGCCGGGACCGGGCTCTGCCAGCGCGCCCCCGAGGAGCCGCCGCGTCCCGTGAGGGGCTCCAGCCGCGTCCCGTGAGGGGCTCCAGCCGCGTCCCGTGAGGGGCTCCAGCCGCGCCGGGGAGGGCGCGGGCGGCTCCCGCAGCGCCTCCCCCTCAGCGGACAGCCGGGATGCGCCGCCGAGGCCGGCCTGGCGCGGGCCGTGTTCCCCCGCGCCCACACGGGTGCCGGTACCTTGGTCATGCCGACGCCCACCACGAACACCCGGCGCTGCATGATGGCGATGGCGGCGGGACGGTCCCTGCTTCTCCCGCTGCTGTCGCCGTGTCCCGCGGGCCCTCAGCGACACCGGGACGGGGGCGGAGCGAGCGCCCGGGGGCCAGGCCCCATGGACCGCCCCTTAAAGGCGCAGCGCCCCCATTGCGGCACTGGCCGGCTGTCCCTGTCCAAAGCGCGGCCTGGGCCAGTCTTACAAACATCCCCGCTTATCCCCCTGAATTCTCCCATCCCGGCGATTAGCAGACGTTTTCCCAAAGCGGAGGTGCAATGAAGTTCGCTGCTTCTCCAGAGAGGGGCAGCGAAGATGGTGAAGGGTCTGGAGTACAAGTCCTGTGAGGAGCAGCTGAGAGAGCTGAGGGTGCTCAGCCTGGAGAAAAGGAGGCTCGGGGGGCCCTTCCTGCTCTCCACAGCTCCTCACCCAGGGAACAAGGGACAGCATGAGAGAATTGGCCTAAAGGCCCACCAGAGGATGGTTAGGTTGGACATTAGGAAGAATTGCTTCACAGAAAGGGTGATTAGATATTGGAATGGGCGGTTCAGAGAGGTGCTGGAGTCACCACCTCTGGAGGTGTTTATGGAAAGACTGGACGTGGCTCTCAGTGCCATGGTCTAGGGGACAAGGTGGTGATCAGTCATAGGCTGCACTTGATGCTCTCACAGGTCTTTTCCAACCCAATTGATCCTGTGGCTCTGTAATTCTTTTTCACCAGAGATATCTTTGGGACGGATACTTGACGAGATCATTCTCTTTTTCTGAAATGCTACTTGTTACCTACAGATTTATTTACAGGGAGAGCCGAACATCTGACCCTTCATCCACTCAACTTCCCCCTTCCCTCACTCCGTGATCCTTGAGGATCTCCACGGCTCGGGCAAAGTGCAAATCACCTCCTGCCTCCCACAGACGCGGCTGCATCCCGCGCAGCCGGTGCCAGCTCCAGCCGAGCTCCTGGCTGCGCTGTTTGAGGTGGCGCCCCTGTTTCGCCCCTCACGCTCCTCCCCCGCTCCCCTTCAGCGGGCTGTCAGCGCTGCCGACTCCTTGCCGGGGCCGTGCCCCCGGAGGCGGGGCCCGGCCCGTGCCGGTTCCGGCGGCGGCCATGGCCCTGCTGCGGCTGTGGCGGGCGGTGCCCGCGGCGCTGCGCGGGGCGCGGGGCCGGGCGGGCGCGGCCGGGGCGCCGCGGGGCGCGGAGGTGCAGCTGAGCGCGGCGGGCGGCGGTGAGTGCCGGACTCGGGGCGCGGCTCCGCTTCTGCCCTTCCCGGCGGAAACAGCTCGGCCTGGCGTGAGCGCGGCCGTGTGTTCCCCCACACGGGGGTGACAGCCCTGCCGAGCCCGGGGCGCTCCTTGTTGTTCTGCTTTCAGCAATGCCTTGATACTCTTGTTTTCAATAACGCTGCTGCAGAATGAATAGTTAAATACTTTTCCCCCCTGAAGTTATGTGTGCAGGCGACCTCAACGCAAGAAGTTCTGGTTTGCATACTTTAGATTTTTCCAACAGCATCAACGTGCAGTGATAAAGGTAGGACAGGACCTTGACATGTCGGTGCACATTTATCCATGAGAGCCACGAAGAAGTTTGAGATTTGGTTCAGATTGCCCGGGATTTATTTTCTGTGTAACTGTTGCAGGAGTTTACAAACAGTTCTGGGTATTTTGCTGGTTACAAAGACATTAGGTAGTTACCAGCTGCACATTTCCTTTGCCGGTTCCCGCTGTTCACTCGTGTCCCCATTCCAGTGCCACACATCTCTGGTTCAGAACTGGCCACTGCCACAGGCAGAGGAATGAACAGAGACCTTCCAGCAGGGCAGAAAGACCAAGCAAGGCAGGTTCAAGGTACAGCTGTGCACCCATAGCACAACAACAGCATCTTCCAATGTTAAGGCCTGGGAAGTGAGCAGAAGTCCAGACAAAAAAACAAGAGATGTTGTTTGTTTTTTTTTCTCCAAAGCATACAGAAGCCATTGGATAATAATTTACAAATCACATGTGCTAAGGAAAAATAGTTAGATGTTGTAGCTTTATTTTTCTGCTTGGACTTAGGAACTTTGAGTCCATAGAGTACTTTCTGCTGATGAGCTTATAATGTTGAAATTAAATGGAGTTCACTTTCAAAATGGTTCTGGAACATGAACTGAGAGTGACCTGTCTGTGCTGTTCTCATGCAAACAGCAATCCCAAGAGGATGGTTTCCTTCTTTAGGGAATGTACTTGAACACACCAAGTCTGTACAATAAAAAATAAACTAAATAGCATTCAAAGGAGAAACCTAAGATGGATCATTTGGTTTTGTTGCTTGTAGGTTGTTTTTTTTTTTCCCATTTCTGCAGTGATTTTAAGATACATGTTCTTGGATGTCCTGATCATTTTCTAAAAGTCTGCTTACTCATAGTCTTTTAGAGGCCTGCTGAATTTTACAGTTGTTCTGCATAACTGGGTTTTGTAGACATGGTATGCCACCTCCAGTTTTAAAATAACTGATTGTTTTAGAATATACTTTATATGCATTTTCAGGAAGGAGAAGATGCAGCATAAGCAGATATTATTCCCAGTTGAATTACTGTGTCAGAGAACTAAATGAAGTATAACTGAAATTGTCTCCTATTACTAAGGTATTGCTGAAATCCTAATGAACCGACCCCACGCGAGAAATTCACTGGGAAAAGTATTTGTAAATGAAGTGAGTATGGGCCTGGCCTGTGAGTGTGTTTGGAACCATGACCAATAACTAACTGCAGTGAGAATAGTTGTGGGAAATCTAAAAATAAAAAACTTGTGATGAAGGGCAGTGGGAAATTGCATTGGGACAAGACAGGTGAACCTTGAGAAAAACAGAATGCAACAGTTGCTGCCTCAGATGTGGACAGGGATATCTAGGTTATTTAAATTAATTATTGACGTTAACTCAGATTCAAGTTAATGTCCTTACTTGTGTCATTACAACAAAAGCATACTCACTGTCACACCTTAGCAGGTGACCTGTTCAAGGATGACCTATTCTATAGAAAGTCTGGCTCGTGCCTGGACAGGAAGAGAAGTTTTAGATACAGCAAAGGTTCATCTCTGAATGGAAGGAAAAAAGAGACGGGGAAATGTGCCATTCTGAATTTGTAGTGGAAAAACCTGCAGGTTCCACTGACATGATTTCCATGAATTTTCAGGCACCTGCAGGGAAAAAACCCAAAACACTTGTATCATAGATTAGGAACTTGCTATCAGTTCAGTGTATATCCACATGCCTAAATTTTTTCTTCTCTTGTCTGCACTGGCTCCCCCGTAGCTGTTCAGTGCCCTGGAACAGCTCCGCTTCGATGAGCAGGTGCGGGTGGTGGTGTTCAAGAGCCAGGTGAAAGGAGTGTTCTGTGCAGGTGAGTAGCAAAGGCTCTGCAAACTATTCTCAAAAAATGTGGTTGCTCTTAGGGCTGTTTGCCAATCAGATCATGCACTTGGAAATGAGTGCTAAAAGAAATTAAAATAAATCTGTCAAAGGGCACAGAGGGGCACCCTCGTTACTGCTGCAGCCCAAATGTCCACACTCCAACTTCCATGGACCTTACTTAAGTGGAATGCTGTATCTCAACTTTTTAAATGGTCTGTCCTCTGAGAGGGACATTTCAGATGTCTTTTCCTGGATTCCAACCTTTTTCTCCTTTATTTAGGAGCAGATTTAAAGGAACGTGCAAAGATGGATGATGCAGAAGTTGGAGAGTTTGTTAGAAGACTGAGAAATCTTATGGATGAAATAGGTAAAGGATTACATCAGCTGGAAAATTTTTCCTAGACCATTTGTAGTGAAACATTTAGAAATGCTGTAGGAGGGGAGAACCAGCAGGTTATCCACCCAGGAGTAGCTTTCCAAATGGCTTCAGCTTATGCCTGAAAGAAAGATCCAATTAGAATTAAATCCCATCCTGCTGCCCCTCCAAGGACAAGATGTGTTGCCTATGCACAACAAAGCACATCCACACCTATGTGATAAATACCTGCTCCAAGAAAGCATTTATTTATTCCACACTTCTGTGGAATCCTTGGGAGGCAAGTGCTGTGTTGGCTGTCCCACTTCCAGTACATGTTCAGAAAAACTCAAAATGTGGCACAGACCTAAGAACATGGATTTGAATCTCTGAATGGATTTGCTAAATGGATTTGTGCAATGTCGGGAGGGTTGTATCTACAACTCCCTCACCTCCCTTTTCTTTTTCTTTGCAAAATGAATATGAGCTTCTGCAAGTAGTTTTCTTCCCCTATTTTTGAATTATTCTGCTCTCACTAGAAAGAAGTACCAAAGTCAAGTCTGTCCAAAATACCAATCAGAATTGCAATAATTTTTAAAAAATGACAGGAGCAGTCAGAGGGGTGGTTACAGCAGAGAACCAGCTCACCTCAGAAGTTTGCATCCAGCTGCCTGAGTATTTAAAAAGTATCAAGAAGCTAATCTCCAGGTACATCAAGCTCCTCAGCTATGAGGTAACCTAGTTAAACAGTGTTTACTGTTCCTGTTCTCAGGAGCCTTGGCTACCAAAAGCACCACAAAAACTGAGTGTTGTGATAGGGCTTAGGGATGGTGTCTTGTCTTTGGCTGTTTAACTGCAACAGATGAATATTCATGTCATAAACTTGCAAGGAGAGGACTGATTCTGTTTTGCATTGCAGTACTTTGTTTGCAAGCTTCTTTGCATGGAAGAAGCATGTTTTGCATTCTATCAAAGAAGGGAGAAGTGCAAGAAGATAATTTTTACTGTTTCCAGACCGAAAATTTGTGGCAGAAGAAAATGAGTCCTTGAGCAATTCTGAACTGAAAGCTTTAGAACGTAAGGATTTAAGGCCATGTGAAAGACAACTTGTGGAACACAGCTGTGCAATCTGTGCTCTCTTCTGCAGCTGCCCTGCCCGTGCCCACGATCGCTGCAATCGATGGCTACGCCTTGGGTGGCGGATTAGAGCTGGCCCTGGCCTGTGACCTCCGAGTGGCAGGTTTGTGCTGCTCAGTGTGGCAACCTCCTGGGAACTGATGGCTGCATTTCAAAGAGAACTTACACACGTGACAGGGGACTGTTAATGCAATCCAGAAGCTTGAGAGAAATTTAAGAGAAGGTTGTACAGAAATGGTGACAGTTATTTGGAAAGTAGTTCCTGTGCTTAAAATGTAAAATCTATTTTTAGGTAAGATTAGGATTCCTTTAGAAAACTATTTATTAGTAGGATTGAATCGTTATAGTAACTTAATACTGGATCAGATATACTCTGGCTAGATCTAACCTTCCCAGCTTAAATCAGTTTGGGTTGGAAGATTTATTTCTTCTGTTTCCGTGCCTCCATCCATTATATTTTATCTAGAAGGGACTTGAGGTTCATTTTTCTAGCTAAAATTGCTACACTGGGGTAAGCAGACTTGAGACAGACATGGAGTAAGTACTGTAGTATTCAGACTTTCTGGCTACCTGGAGAAATGGAGTTCCAGTTTAGTATTGATAGTTTCTAATTTTATTGATCAGTTCAATCTGGAAAACTTCTAGTAATACAAATCAAAATGTAGCTAACTCTACAATTATTTTTTTTATAGCTTCATCAGCTAAGATGGGCCTTATTGAGACCACACGAGGACTTCTGCCTGGAGCAGGTAACCTTCATTAAATCTTAACCTTCATTAAACCTTCATTAATATTCATTAAATCTCACTTTCTCAGCTGTATTGTAAATATTTTGCCATTAGAGTGTGTTCCTGAACACTTGAAGTGTTTTGAATGTAAATTAGAAGTAGCATCTTATAGTCACAAAAGAGATCTATGAATCAAGAGTTCTGTCTCAGACTTACTCTGAATGTAGGAAAGTCTCTTTATACCTTTTCTTTTTTATCAAAATACTGAAGCCTTTCAGATGCCTCTAAAAATGTTAACATATTCAGCTAGTAGTTATTACAGAAACATATGATCCTTTTATTTTTTAAGGTTCCTGGTTTTATAAGGAGACAAAATACTGGTGAGGCATTTGTCAGAAATGGAAAATGGTGTTTTCCCTGTTGTCCTAAGGTGGAACCCAGCGCCTGCCCAGATGTGTTGGAATAGGTCTTGCCAAGGAGCTCATTTTCACTGGCAGACAGGTTGATGGAGAACAGGCAGCCTCCATGGGGCTGGTAAATCACTCAGTGCCACAGAACAGCGAGGGAGATGCAGCTTACCAGAGAGCTTTAGCTTTGGCTAAAGAAATCCTGCCCCAGGTAGGTGCATTGCTCATGGGACCAATGTAAAGACAGCGTTTGTGCTCCCCTTAAGAGAGAGCAAACAAACACCTGAAATTCCTTTCTCTGAAATACTCAAGTCTTGGCTCCTGAGCTTTAAGTCTCTTTAAGTCTGTTCCTTTTTGTGAATGCAGTTTCTGTTGGAACAAGTCCAGCTGCTTAACCCACAGGGCAGGTTTAGCCCCCAGCTGCGGCCACACAGACCTGCAGGACATTGAAACTCAGACCGTGTTCATCTGTGAACTGCAGACAACACCAAACTGATTTTTATAAAACTTTTATTAACTTACTGCAGATTTCTGTAGACTAAGATGTCATTTGGAGCAAAATAATAATATAACAATTCATCTGTTATAAATTAATGTGAATTTAATTATTTTAAAGTATGTTGTGGTTTGTTTTTGTTTTTAATAAAGGCACCATTTGCTGTGAAAATGGGAAAACTGGCAATAAACAAAGGAATGGAGGTAATAATTCTGTTTAAATACTGAAGTGAATGAAAAGACTAGCAGCTCTTACAAATTACTACAGTTAAAATGTTTAGAACAAATGAGTTATAAAATTTTTCTTTATATCAGACATTTTAAAACATTTTAGAGGTTTTAAAAGGTTTCTTTAAAGCTAAAATGGCAGGATTTTTTTTTTATAGATAGTCATACTGTACTTGTAATTTGGAGTGAAGATCACTTACTATGACTGTTTGAGAGTGACTGACTGCTCTCATTTATTTGAGAGCTTTGAAGAAGCTTTGAGGGCTGTACTTCAGACAAACCTCACACCTTTTCCTCTCCTTCCCAGGTTGACATTGCATCAGGGATGGCTATTGAGGGGATGTGTTATGCCCAGGTAAACTGCCTTCAGAATTCATTCCTGAAAGGAATAACTGTATGTTAGTTATAGAATGAGCTTTACAAATGGTTTTAGTTTAATAAATTCAAAATTATTCTTCCTGAAGTTCTCTGTGGCAAGTTTTGAGAGCGTGCACCTTGCTCAGCTAATGGAACAATACAGGGTATTACAATACTACAATATAATGTGTCTCTCAGCCTATTTTAAGATGATGAAGTATGAAGATTATGGGAAAACTGTTTTCCTGTATAGATCTATAGTTTTTTTCTTAGGTGCTTTGTTTGTGAGTTACTCTACAAACTTACACTACAACCCTGTCTCTTTTTTTCCTAATTGCAAACCATGGAATTTTATGTATCATTGAAAGAAAAGCAAACTTAGTCTTACACCACTACTGCCAAATTAGTCAGGACTTAAAAACACATCAGACTTGTAAATGGAAAACATACCTCTTTGTTTTATTTCTTTTCTCATGTAGAATATTCCCACCAAAGACCGTCAGGAAGGGATGGCTGCCTTCAGGGAGAAGCGACCACCTCGGTTCACTGGCAAATAACCCTTTCTGCTTCCCCTCGAGTTTCTGGAGATCCACTGATTTCTTAGGATTATTTTTACGACACCATTCTGTGCACTTAACTCCTTGTCTTGGACTGCCTTTCTAACTATTCCACTGGAACATTTTTCTGTACAAATCTCCAAATAAAGATTTAACTTTGTAGTCCTGATCTTTAAAGCATGTTCGTCTGAAGTCAGTGGTTATGGCTCTCACAAAGATGTCAAGTAAGGAACGTGGAGAAGTTTTGGCTTGGGCACATCATCTCTCTCCATCACCTGTTTTCTTCTGTTAGCTGACTGGAAGTTATTTTCTCCTTCTGCTTTGAGGTTCTCCAGCCCTAAAACATGCCACATAATTTAGTTCTACAGCTTCTTACTTTCCTAGACTGAAGCCTTCAAAGAAAAATTAATTAATCAGCAAACATGGTTTTAGGAAATGCTGTATAGGAAATGCTTGATAGGTTAGCAAAATAAGATGTGGCTTACCACATTGGAACTTCATGCCACAATAGTATCAAAGGAAACCACAGTTTCAGTTGTGCCAGAAGTGTGTGGGAACCTTACCAAATTATACACATACAAATTTTCTATGTAAAGATCTGCAAAGGTAAAGCAGAGTCAGGATTTTCAGCCTTCACAAAAGATGGCAAATGCTACAGGTGGAACACAAAGTTTGAAAGTTGCTTCCAGAATTATTCTACCCTGGCAGAAACTCCTGAAGTTGCACAGGGGCATAGAGACCTTCCTGTAAGTGGCATATACAGACAGATATTGTGCACTTATACCTTGTAGGCCTGCAGAGTTTTCAGCTTGAAAGAATTCTGCTCACTGATTGCCTGAAGTGTGGGGGAGCAAAAGAAAGAGGGTATTTAGCATCTCTGTGCTTGCTGGTTGCAGAACTTCATGAAGTGACAAGTCTCTCAAACATCTGGCCTGATACCAGCATCATCCTTGCATTTTGTGCTGCATGAAGGAGTAATTTTTATTTTTTTTTCAGGTAAGTTCAGCAAATTTTCCTGTTATTAGGAAAAGACAGCACTGTAAGGAGAGTTGTCATCTTTATTTTAAAATCTTGTAGCAATTGGTTTATATTCATTCTATTGACACCAATTTTGACAAGTTTTGTGTTCCATTTCATGTATAAAGGAAATTCCATAGCAGACATCTTAGAAGGGTGGTGGGTAAAAGCCTGTAGGCTGTTTTTAATTTTTAAACTACTTTCATAATTCAAAGCTACAGCCAGATGAATTTCTGTTGGGATTGAGAAAACTTTATATAACCAGATCCACAGATTAAAATGATGCCAGCCAAAATTATACTCTAGTACAAAAAACAATTACACAACACTGATTAAATTACTGGATCAGTACCTTTTGAGGTTGCTGAAATACACATTAATTAGGTTATTGAAGATTAGAGGTGGTGTTTTTATGTAAAGGATGGGAGTTGGGAGGGAAAGGATTTAAAAATAGTAAAATACAGTCATCATGAAGAAGCCATTTCTGCTGGTAAACTACCAAACATAAGTTTTCTTTTTAAATTCAATTACCCAATATTTACAGAAGAGTCTCTGAATATCAAATCAGTTGCCATGGAAATATGGAAACTAAGCAGATAAACAAAAACAACACCTGAAATTAAATTGCATTTGAATGGACATGCAGTTTGCTTCCAGCACTTGCATTGTATCAGGCATCTGTACACTGTGCAATGTTTCATTCAACACATGGTTTGGAACCCAAAGGTAACCAAGAAAGAAAGAAGTTGTTACAATTAGCATCTTTATGTAAAATTTCATACTCCACAAAACAATGCAATTGACACAGGGCTTACACAGAACATCGGGTGATACTTTGCACTTATTGTGATGGCTTGGAAATATAATTCACTGCACAATACTCACAGAATATTTACAGAAAATGAGAGCAATCATTAGTCTCTTATAAATAAGGTGACCAAATATCCCAGCCTTCTATGAACACATGCAACCCCCTCCATGATGAAGTCATGGCAGTTATTTTGCTCTAATGAGCCTGCTCCTATCCCCATGAGTATTCTAAAAACAAAAGAAAGATATCACACACAACCAAAAGTAGTCACACAACAAAACCCCATTCTTGCTATAAAATTTAAATTCTCAAACATCCTTTTAGTACTGTCTCATTTTAGTTCTGTTTCTACTGCTTTACTTCAATGGGTTTCCCCTTTCCCTGAATGTGATGCTGGTCCCCACCTCGACAGGAGCAGGGACTGGAGAAATGAACTGTAAAAAGGCATCATCCCAGCAGTAAGGAAAACAAAAGAGCATGGCTTGCAGGCAAAAGGAAAAAGAAGCCGAAGACCCATTTGTGTCTAGAAGGGTGAAGAGACAATGGACATTTTGGTCGCCTTAGTTACAAGTCTCTCAGTCACCTGCATGCACGGACTTTTGTTTTAGTCTGTAAGTGTTGATCTCACAACCACACACAGTTTTATTCAAACACCAAACTGGTGAACAGTGTTATGAACAGCAATCACAAGGATGGAACAGTCTTTTCTCTCAGAAGTCACAAAACAAGGTACTCCTTGAAGTCTTCTTTCCAGCTGTGCATATGGATCTGTACAAGTCCCATCTCCTGGTAGGCAGCACTAACCCTGCAGGCATGACCAGCTCAAGCTGTGACCCTTTACAAGCTGTGCACGAGGTTGCCATTAAAGGTGACGTTCAGCAAGGTTACCACACATGGTTGGGGTACCACAGTTACCAGCAAATCACTTTAATGGTGACCAATAGATTATAAGTTACTCCAACTACACACATATCAGAGAGGATTATTACAGAGACAATACTTTACACTCCTCTACCTGCAGCTTTCAGTTTGGTTTGGTTTGTTGCTGTTTTCTACACGGTGGTGGTCTCCCATGGCGCATAATGTGTTTTTCTAAACTATCCAGGATGGCAACAGCAATCCTTTGGACATGGGGATCAGTGTGGACATTTTCCTTGATGTTGTACAAATGCTGCAAACCACCTTCTTCAATTAACATGCTGCAGTATCTGGCGGCTGTAATAGGATTATAAAAAGGGAATTAAAACCAGAATTATCTAGGGTAAAAGTAGGAGATACTGTAAACACTGATTGAAATCCACTTTTGTCTCCAGGCAGTATTTAAGACACTCTCTAAAGTGTCCACAGAAGTGCATGAGTACTTTAACAAGTGACAACAGAGTTATTTGGACAGGACTCCAGCTGTAATCAGGTCTCTTACCAGTCTGTCTCAGCTGACTGGGAAGTGCCCTGTAATATGCACACTATTCTCTCTTCCCCTCACCTCCTCTACAGGCATTTAAAGTGCACATAAACAAACCAGAATAAATGGAAATCAAAAGCACTATAGTGTCTATGAGTATGCAGGGAAAAACAGCCCACTTCCCAAAAACCTTGGTACAGAACAGTTACCAAAAAAAGGTATCAGACATACCACATCATTTGTGGAGGTCTCCAGGCTTGGAGAGCAAATACAAACCAGCTCCTTCCAATAGTTTGCTAAATATATTGATGGTGGCCTCTCATTAATTAAAAGTTGCTACAAATGCCTTTCCAAGGTTTTTTCCACTTACATTCTGGAATTCAGTAAGTTGAAATCACACCCCCATCAGCTGCAGCATTATTAAGAGCAGGGAACAGCTATAAAAAGAGCTGTAGGGTGGATGTAATGTGCAAGCTGCAGAAGTTGTTATGGAAAGGTCAGGATGACTGTAATGCAATCCACAGGGCATTACCTCAGATGGGCCCAATTTCACCATTCATCTCAGCGGTGCAACACCAGACCTGTTTTAATGCTGATGTTGAGCATTTCGCTGGGGATCACATTTACTGTGGCACTACAAATATTTTAGTTGGGTTACCTCACTGAGGTGACTATGATATAGACAAACAGCAGCAGAATAAAAAAAATATACAAAAAATTTTAAACCAATTACTTCCAGACTACTTTACACTGTCATCTATAAGAGGGAGTCAAAATAAAAAGCATCTCTTCTGCAGGACTACTAAAAGTAGATACTTTCTTGGTATCAAGCACCAAAAGCTGAAGATTTTCCTCCCAAATACATTTTCATATTTCAGAATTTAACACTTTTTCCCCCACAGTAGGTTATTACATTTGCCACCAAATATTTGGTTTCTCTGCAACTTTGTCCAGAAGCTTCTGGCATCAACTCCCATGAGAACTAAAAGAATTCTGTCTTGGCCTCCAATCAGGAGTAGGCCAATGCAAACCTCAGGAGCAGGTTAAAAGCTCAGAGGTGAGGGCAAACAAAATACCAAAAATAAATAGAACAAATAGGACAACACAAAATTAACAGGACTGAGGCACAAAGAGAAATTACAGGATAAAATCTGTTACCCAGATCTGACCAGTAAAACAATTCTGTCAGAACGGTCTGACTTCATAATGAAAAATCTCAGATTTCAGGACAGTACCCTGGGAACAGTGGCATATTTATGAGCTCTATGAAGGGCAGCAAAACAGTATTCTGTGTGCAGTTATATATTATGTGATGTTATTGGTTGGTCCTGAATAGATGCCTTATCCCTGCAGAAACAGAAATTTATGGGACAGGGATAAACAAGCCTAGATATGCTGCCATCAAGGAGATTAAAAACTGGCACAGAAAACACTTTAAATACTTTGGAAGAAATCTGCTTTATATAGATATATTCATGCCAAACATTTCTGTCAAAAAAAACTCCAACATTAAAAGCCAGGAAGGTTTGTATCCTCCTACACTTAGGTATGGTTGGGGGATTTATTTCCTTTTCCCAGCAATTGTGCATCATATCAAATGCTCTCAAATCATTCTACTTCTCATTTTGCAGATGGGAAAGAGATTAAGAAAATGACATTTATGTCACAGCAAGTCACTGCAAAAAGGCAATTAGAGATGAGGAATAACTACAGCTTCTGTTCCCATAGTAAGACACTGCTACCTGCCATAGTCATTGCTCTTCATTTAAAAGGAATTTGTTGCCAGGCATTAATATTTGTATATTCTATTTGAATAAAAACACATGTGGCAAGCAAAAAATGTAGTTAAATCTTAACAAATCCACATTTTGGAATTAACACTATGCATCTAACAGTAAAATTTCAGTTAATAGATGAGATGTAAGGAACTTTTACTGCTCTCTCTTTCTGCCCCATTTAGTCAAGCCCCAAATGTTGTTTCTCCAGAGGATTAGGAGTGAATACCCCAGAAATTCTTATTTTTCCCACTTCATGCCAGTAAATAACATACCACAAAATAACAATTTTAAGGGTAATATTCTCTCAATACATACGATTTTTGCTGCAGACGTGCTGCATGGCCCACACTGCCCATAGCTGGACACCAGGTGTCATGAAGCAGCCAAGTAGTGGGAAAAATGGATTGAAAGACCTGTTAAAAAAAGAAAGAAAGAAACAGTTACTTGCTTTATTACTAGATACTATTACTTCAGAGGTCATATGTCTGTTCCACATGTTAACTACAGGAGATATTGATAAATATTAAGAGGCTGGTCTGCTGCATCTAAAACTCATTTAGGACAGCTACCTGCAAATATCAGATATAGGAGGATGTGGTATGCTTTTTTTCCCCCCAAACTCTTGATGACAAGATAAGACAATATTTACCTGTAAGCCACCATCTCACATTCTGGGGTTGGCCAATTCAAAATGGCAGTATGCTGTAAAATACAGAACCAAGAACACTGACTGTTAAATACAAACATTGAAAAAACATAAAAAGACTGTGATAAAATTCACCATTATTTCTGTACCAGCTGTTCAAGGAGAGATGTCCTCTGGCTGCGACTCAATGTCCAGGCCTGCTCTCCTCGAGATATCAGATGAGCAATAATCCCTGCTGCAAAGTAGCTGACTTCCACCTCCACACTGTGCAACAATTTACTGATGTGGTCTATGAAGTCCTTCCACATTAGTTCAGAATGGAGTTCTTTCACTTCAGCTATGTTATTCTGGAATGCGGAAATAAATAATAAAGAAGAGAAAATATCAACAGAAAGAAGATGGTGTGAGGGAGATAAACAGAAACTTCAATTACATTGTGTGAGTAGACACAGATAAACACCCAGATGAGATCTCTGTACATCCAGGTGACCACCACATGCCAAAATACTACTTTTGCTTTTGGAAATTCTTCCAGTCTACGCAGGAATTTGCATCAAAACAAAGATGTTTTCTCCCAAGTGATTTTATGCCATTAGCATTTAGATTACACTGAATCAAAGGCTATCTTTAGCATTCTCAAGCCCAATTTAAAAAAAATTCAGCAGTGCAAAATTCTGCATTCCACTGACTTTCAACCTACTTTTTGCATTTGGACTCACGTGAAGCCTCACTCTCCTTTCTGAGAAGCTCTTTTTATTTACTCTTACCATCAATTCCAATATAACTTTTGAAGAAACACAAAACAGTGCAAAAACATGTCAGTTGTGAACAATACATAATATAAGGATTAAAGAAGAACATAAAAAATATTAGGATATGAAAAACGAATTTTTCAGATTAACATAGGGTAAAAAAAAATCTTTTTGAAATAAGATTTTTAAAGTATATATTTCAGACTGTTTTTCTTTTTATTCTCACCAAAAGTCCAAGAACTTTCTGTTGGATGGATGATTCAGATGGAAAAGACTGTGGATAAAGGAAACAAAAAACAAGTAAACATTTATGCTTATTATTGAAACAGCTTTAATTATAAACCTGTGCTGATTATCTACCACCAAGCACCCCTTCCTCACCTCTAAGACTCTCATGAAAAGTTCTAGCCCTTGGTTTTCAATAAAGTGCCGACATGTTGTTGGAGATTCATCTGTGAGGTTCCAAAGTGCACTCAATGTGAACTTGAGGGTGGTATCTACAAGATTCTGATTTGTTTTCTGTTTAACTATTTGCAGAAGTTGCTGGGGGAAAAAAAACCATCAAAATGTCAATATATGTATTAACTCCTCTGCTTTTTTCTACACTAAGTGGGCAATACATAGCTGTCATTTATAGACAGAGTAACGATAAACAAGCTTAGTCAAACTATACAAAATAAACTGGCTATTAAACTTTTTACCTCCACTGTGAATATGGTTGCTTGCTAAAGGAATTCCTTTGTTTCCACAGTAATTACACGTGTAGGGCTATTACAGATGGCACAAAGCCACCCACAGAACTCAGAACCTTTACAGCAGTATTTACTTCACATATTCTCATTTTGAGCATCTTTCACCTTAAACAATGAATTTCAAATCAAGATGCCTTGCTATCTTACTTCACATTAATTGTGTCAAGTTTTTCCACTCTGGCTTACCTTCTAAATAATTTTCACATGAATACATGTTAATATATTCTTGGAATTTTATTTTCTTATGTTTACTTTGTATCTTCAGGAATACTGCTAGTATGAACAGCTGGAGAGGATGGGATGGCAGGAAAGCCTCTGACTTACCCTAACAATGAAGAGTTCTGCACCAAGTTGAGCCGTTTGCTCTGTTGAAAGCTGTAAACAAACAAAAGCAAATCAACATTATTTCAGACTTTAGAAATGTTATCCTATCATCTCAAAGCTTAGTTCCATACCTTTGCAGCAAGAATGGAAATTATGGCTACAGCCATCCTTTGCATGTTTTGATCTTCATGATTGCACAGCCACTGCATAACAAGCTTGGCTGCTTCAAACCTGGAAGTTAAAAAACCATAATTTTCATAAGTCTCATAAGTGTTAGTAAAAGAAAGATGTACACAGACAACAGAAGTATGCTTCATACCATAAAAAGTAGAAAGACACAGTGAAATTGGATGTGCTGTATGAGCCTCTGTCAGCTTTCAGCTGTTGACTTAGGGTCTCTTACTTCTAATTATACATCAGAGTGCACAGGAAGTGCGTCCAAAAAAGGAAGAAAAATTTGCCACAATCTTCTGAAACAGCAGGCCATCACACTTCAAAGTATTTGGACAAAACATTTGAGTAAAAAATGTCTGCAAAAAGCAACCCCAGAGAAATGCTTGCTTCTGTTACATGGGATTAAGGATAGACCCATCCAGGTGAAGTTAAAAAACCCCTGCACAGCAAAGGATTTTTTCAGACCTACACTCAATGGTATATATATGGGTCAACAGGCCTAAAACAATATAGGCCAGATAAATTCAGCACACTGGAATGATTTATACTGAGCAAAACTGAGGCCAGAAACAAAGCTTCTGAAGAAAAATATTCTGCAATGCTACAACTAATTTCAACTGACATTTAAAACTTGCCTGTTAAATGGGACATCCTGAAGGATTCTGTCACTGCATAGTGAAAGAAGGCAATTCTTTTGCAGCTGTGAGAAATGAAAAATAATTGCTTCATTAGAAACAAAAATTTTGGAACACTTTCTATTGGGGTGCATGAGACAGAGAGTACTTTGGACCTTATTAGCATAAGAGAATTAATAGATAAAATGCCTTGGGAAAAACAAACGGAACTTTGAAAATTACATCTAGATAGCAAGAAGATTTAATTAGACAGGTTTATCAGAAAAAGAAAATCCTATTAAACAATGCAAGCAAGAGATGTTGTTATATGCATATAAGTTTGTGTATGTGATTTCAACCTAATCATTGTAGTACCCATTACTAGTCTACCTAAAATAGCATATAAGTGCTTGTATCCCACAATAAAATCAGATTCTGATCACCTAGTTGTTACAGACACATTTTATGAAAAATCCTTTCCTTAGGATTTTTTCTCCTGAGAAGTCGAGAGACCTCAGGAATAAAATGTAAACAATGATTATCTGCTGCTGTGGAATGCAACAGGTGCATCTGTGATTGGTCTCATATGGTTGTTTCTAATTAATGGCCAATCACAGTCCAGCTGTCTGGACTGTCTCAGTCAGTCACAAGCCTTTGTTATCATTCTCTTATTCTATTCTTAGCTAGCCTTCTGATGAAATCCTTTCTTCTACTCTTTTAGTATAGTTTTAATATAATATATATCATAAAATAATAAAAATCAAGCCTTCTGAAACATAGGATGAGCAAAGAGACGAGGATCTGACTCTAAGACCACTGTGAACACCATCACACCGAGTCAGTCTCCCCATCTCTCTCCATCGCCGACAACTTCCTTGCTATGAACATATTTCCCCGAGGTCCTGGGATGTGGGTCTCCTTTTGTTGAGACCCACAAGACAGAGGACGGCACAGAAAGCAGAGGAGTTTTGCCTGTACCTGCTGATGATTGGGGAAGTGCTCCATGGCCTTGAGGAGCAGGTGAGTGACGTCTGCCAGGAGGCGCACGGGCATGCCGGCCGCCAGGTCCTGCTTGGTGAGGTTGAAGACGCAGGCGCTCGCCGCCAGCTGCACGGGCAGGTTCAGGGGGTGGTTCCTCATGCCCATCACCACCAGCTGCAGCACAAGGGTGGCCCACGTTAGCTGCTCACACATCTGCACACAGACCCCCAGGAATGATCTGCCTCCTGCTCCAGGCCACAACAATGACTCACAGCACCCAATTTCTGCCTGCCTTGTACTTGAGTGAGAAATCCATCTGGTGGGATTGGAATTCTCAAGGAATAACATTTCCTTCTGCTCAGCGATTCAAAGCTGGCAACTGCTACTGCTCCAAGTCCTTTTGCACAGCTTGTAGCAACCTCTCAAAGAAGAGGCTGCACTGATTGCAAGAAATTCCTAGAAAGAGCCAGGTTGTGATAAAATCACCAAATCCTTTCAGAGGTGAATGAAGCAGGACAGAGTCTCTGCAGTGCAATGATAGTGATGTGGTGCCTTCTTGTTTGGTGATGAGCCATTTGGAATCACATCCTGAGCTGCTAGGTCAGGACAGATTTTTTACAGCTTCCTCCTGAGTGATGTTTTTGGCTATGTGTGTTGATTGTGATCTCACCAAATAAACACCTAATAATAATATTTTTCTTGTTGAAAACTAACTAGTAAAGTCTTTTTGACATTGATGCCAAATTTAAGGCCGCTTGTTCAACACTGAAGAGGATAAGAAAAATAAAAACCATGTGTCCTACTGGTGCCTCTTTTTAGGAACCCTACAAAACTTAAACCATCTCTAACGTTCTAGACACAGAAAGCCAATGCCTAGAATGGATTTCTAAGGAAGTTTCTGGGCTCCAGGTTACAGCCCCATACAGAACACTAACGATATCCATTCACCCACTACCCTGCTGGAGGGTGACAGTAGAGAAGCTGTCACTGAATTCTTTCCTTATTATTAATGTTTTGTGAGCATCAGCAGAAGGCACTGCTGTGTCTGGTGAATAAGAGTAGACACGCCTTTGATTAGAACCCAAACAGATACGATCTAATGACAGAATTCAGCATCTGAAGAATATTTCATGCCATCAAAGGTACATGAAAAAATTAATTTACATGCTACTAAATTTAGATAATTTCTGTTAGAGAACAGTTTTGCCTAACATAAAACACTACAGAGCATCTTCTACATCACTTGTGTTTAAATAGTTCTTTTTTTTTATTTAACATTCCAATTTTTACCTTGAGAAACACAGCCAAAATGATAAAAGCTTATAAACTAATTTATACCAGGCTTTTGGGGATGAGCTCAGGAAGAACACATGAGAATCCTCAAAACTATTATTTTACCTTTAAAATTTCAGGCTTAGTTTTTTCCATTACATGTGTCAGGCTGAATAAATGAAAGAGTGCTTCTCTGACAAAGAAGGCCCGTTCACTGTACCGCTTCAGTGCTTCCGAAATCTGAGTTTCATTTGCTTCTCCTGACACCTGTGAACACAGAAATAATCTTTAGTTCAAGATGTCAACATTTTACTTGCAAAGTTTTGTTCTCAGAAAATGCAAAGCTGCAGTTTCAAAGGCAGGGATTTGGCCAAGTCCTTCAGTAAGCAAACAATTGCCAGCCTGCTCTAGTTTCCATTTAATTATATTTTCTGTTTATAACTGTAAATTGTGTAACTGGTTTGTTCCTCAGTCCTGCTATTTAATGAATCATTGCTGCAATCACTGTTTTTTTTTTTAATTCTTAGGGCAGCATGCAGAAATTGTTCTACTTAACATGGCACATACAAAAAAAGCAAAATATTTATATATAAAGTGTCACATTCTGTGCATCCTGTATTGTATATAGGCATATTTTTTGAAACTTCTGATATCAGGAATATATTACAGACTTGAGAGAACTGACAGCACCTTGGATTTTGTTTTTTTATTCTCCACTGATTAGAACAGGGCAGCCCTGTTTACTGACCTGTCATACAGCCAATTATACCCTACATGAAAAATTTCCACTTGGTTTCATGTTCTCAACTACAATATCTGCCTAGTGTTCATAATCAAATTTCCCAGGGCTGCTGTACAGACAGTCATATTTTACCTCTGCTGTTTCCATGAGTTCTGTGTCTTGTTTACTCTTTAGCAGCATCTAGACTAAGCAGTTTAATATTTCAGTAGAGTTACTAATGAATTTAGGTCACAAAAAAAAAAGGAAATAAAACCAATCATAGCCTTTAGTCTCTTCTTGACAATTATGCCTTAAAAAAAAAAAGGAATGCAAACTGCATTTTGCTAACCACAGTACCACAAGTCCATTGTGACTTTCACATTACTAGAAACTTCTTCCTTCCTGCCTTTTCATAGCACAGACAGTTCTATGAAGCAATTATTCTGAACAGCAAGGATTACATTGTATTATTTTGTACCAAACATGAGGTATAAACTCCTGGTGCAGGATATCATCACACCAGAGAGGAACTTGTTTTCTCGGTGCATTTCAACACTGAGACACTGTGCTATCAGCTGTGACAACTAAGTACTCAAGAGACCTGGTCCTTAACAACTGTCAAATGTTCCAGGGGAAAAAATACAAAACTGTGTAGCTGTGTTTCTCCACTTGCCTGTAACAAGAGCATCCTGAATTTTAAAACTGAAGTGGAAAACTAGATTTGCATAGGAGACAGACTAAACTATTAGGACACATTAGGCTCTCTTCCTCATTCCCTCTGCAGCTTCCATCATTCTCAAGACAGAGCAGAAAGGAAAACTCAGTGTCAAAGATAATATACCACTGACATGTCTAAAACAACTTTTTTTTTAATTAATTCTGACCTGCTCATTCTCCAATAATTGCCTTCAGATTTTACAGAACAGGGAATGATGTCTTGTTGCCTGGCTCTAAAAGATAAATAAATGCACTTCAGAAAACATCATCTCATCCTAAGGGGCTAAGTAATTGAGGATTTGTTCAAGAAGAGGAAGTCTTTCATCCTAAGTTATTGCTTCTTAGATGATGTATTCATCACCAGAAGACCTTTCAAGATAGGTAGAAATATTTTAAGAGGAAATAGCAGTGGTGATGGAGCATAACAGCAGCTGAGTGATTCAGCTTTATTGTATCTGCCGTGTTAATCATGAACTGCTCAAAGCTTATGCAAATTCTACCTCCACCCCTTACACATTGCTGACTTATGCCAGATACTGTCTGGAATCCAGAAAATACTACCCCACTAAGTGACTTCAGACAAGGCAAAGCTCAGCCTTCTTACATATGGAAAATCAAGATCTAGGGTTCACCGAAAAGGCACAGAAAACAGATGCCTCTTACAAGTATATGTATATATACAGTATTATGTAAATTTAGCAGTTTGTGTCAAAATTAAGTAGGAATTTCACCTGAAGCCAGGTGAAATTATAATTAACTGTTTAAATTATAATTATAAATTATAATTAACAGTTTAGAAAAATGAACCTACACACACATACATTTACAAACTATTAGCTCTATTTCCCCTGCACATTGTATTTTTTCAGTGAAATTAATTCCCCCACTTAACCTTCAGGTTTCCTTCTCCTGTTAAGAACTCTGAGTAGCCGGCATCAGTGGCTAGCAGTCCTACAAACTGCATCGTGGGCCGCTGCAGAACGAATGCTTGTACAGCTTTATCTGTGACATGTTTTCTTCCAGAAATGTCCAAAGACACAAGGTTAGGCAAGATATCTTTCTGTTCCAGTAAACGAAGAGCTATGTCCGATGTGAACTGTTTGTCATCCGAAATATCAAGGTGATTCAGGTATTTTAGTTCTCTTATAACATCCAGAATCTGGGTTGTGGTCATTTTCAAGCATTTCAGGTGGTGCATGGTCAAAGACTTGAGCCTGTCTTTGCAGGTGAGGAGTGCTGTTATGTCAGTGACAGAGGTGTTGGATATATCCAGACTTTCCAACCTGGGAAGTGAAGCAACATCTGCCAAGTCCTCGTTGTAGAAGAGCACGTTGGTGATGCTCAACGCGCGGAGCCCGGACAGCTGACTGAAACACCTCTCGTAGGGGTCTTCCAGAGAAAGAGTCAGTGAGTTCAGCACCAGGCACTGCAGATTCTGCTGGATCCACTTATTGCTGCCCAGTCCACTGATAATGTCTGTGATTGTTATATCTGCATTGACCCCCGTGGCATCCAGCTCCACCAGCTTGTGATGGCAGAAGGCTTTGCGGAAAGCCACGGCGGAGATTTTGGCTTTGCGGATGCAGGCGCGCTTCAGGCGCATCTGGGTGCCCCGGAAGATGCCCACGGTCCCATCGTTCAGCAGCCCTGTGGGAAAACAGCATCAGTGCTTGGCTCCAGTGTTACACACCACCACTTGGACACTAAAAACCCAAAGGGTACAAAGTGTTTGCAGAGAAAATTAATTACAAAGTAGTTTACCTTGGATCATCATGCTACCAATCCCAAAATATTACGTTTGCGATTCTGCTTTGAAGATTATGAGGTCATGTTTGGAAAATTCCAGGTTTAAGAATAGGACAGATAAATAAGAAGCAGTAAATGCACGTTACCTGCTTGGTTCAGAAAATGGAACACACGATAAATAAAATATGGGTACGATTCATAAACAATTAGAGTGCTGCCCTCATTTGCTGTATTTTTCTCACTGAACTGGTTAGAAGTGTGCTAAAAGCAGAATTTCAAAATTTCTGAGTGCAATTCTCCTCTGGCCACAGTTACATTAACCTCAAGATTGCACCACCTATCAATGTTTGGTTCTCATCTTGCTTTAACTACATGATCTAGCATTTGACTGAATTCTTAAGGAGGATCAATACTAAATTAAGCTAATTAAGTTCTATATGAAGAATGTAGGAGTGTTGCTCAGAAACAAGCTAAATGTGAGAAAGAAACCTAAGAAGTGATTCAAAGAATAGAAAGAAGAGGGCAAGGAAAGGGTGGTAAGGAGGAAAAGACAGCAATGAAAAAAAGAAAAAGCAACAATCTTGTTTAGTATCTTTTTACTCTGTAGAAAGAATTCAAAAGTAGCTTTTTCTTGCAAGACATGGCAACATCCTAACTGAAACAATACATTGAGTTCCCTGAATTATCAAAAATGCATTGAATATACAAATATGAAATCTTGCTGTCTTATCAACACAAGGATTACAAAAAGCCATGTGAAGGGTACAGTTGCACAGGCATCCACACAAAAGGAGTAGGAAGAACATGTCCTAGTTTTTCTCCTACAGGGTTATAAATGTCAACACTCCTAGCCTTCAATCTCCTATCTTCACACATACTTAACAAAGAAAATGAAATAAAAATGCAATATATTTGAATAATAACATCATTGCCACTACAGTTTGACTTTAAGTCATGGGCTAGTAATTCCCTCTGTGACAAAAGCAAATATAAAGATTTGCAGACCCTTCTAAGGAGCAAATGCTTCAGGCACTTCTGACCAATTAGCCAGGGGATTACTTTCCCCTTTTGCAGGGAAAGCAAAAATATGGGATGGAACAACTGGTATGGAGCAGAAAAAGTAAAAGCAATAAATATAATTACAGTTTGGTTGAAGTATCACTAAATTAATTACTTCTTAATTTTTGTCAATCTCTTCATTTAAGGACCAAAGCTCTCTCCCTGGCCTCCCTTAGCCACACTGAGTTGACCTACCACACACTTTTTTCCATCCTGCATTCTTTGTTTTTGTGGTGTCTGGAAATGTCTTCACCACTGTTTCTGGTAATTCAGCTTCCTTGAATCTGATTTCTTGGGACTACTCTAAATAACGCCTTATCAGAAAATAGTGTATATTAAAGATTACCCTTTTTTTTAATGAGCTTGTCTATTTTAAGATCATTCTTTCTGTTACTTCTGACCAGAAAAACTTGAGAAAGCCATTGCTTGCCCAGTAAGACCCAAATAAAATCTGCATCTATAGGATAGGGTGTTTGGTCTGTTTACAGTAAATTTTCTAGTGTCATGTCTCATTTTTTAACAAAAGTCTCCAGCATCTCAAGAAACAGGTCTTTTATCTCTACTCTAGCACAATTTATACCTTTACTTTTTCATGATAAAATTTGTAGAATAAAATTTCTTATCATGCTTGAAGCAAGCAACCAAGACGGCAGCCCTATCCTCAAAGAAATGCTGACAGAGAACCAGTAAGCCAGTACACAAAATGTAAGAATACCATAAGCTGTTTATACCACTCTAAAACTGAGGGCTTTGAAACAAATAATCCCATGTCAATAAAAGTGTTAAGAGAGATGAGAAACTGTTTTAATGAATCACAAGGTTAGTTTCTAACTTAATCACATGGGTACACAGTAAAAAAAAAAAATCAATTAAATACTCTTCAAGAGGTATTGATGCTAGAAGTAGTAGAATTTTTGTTTTTTTCTGAGATGATTGAAAGAAGATTGAAGAATGTTCAAATAAATGAACAGCAAAACCATAAACCAAGACTAAGAACTTTCTATTTAGATCTATGTGGCAATGCAAAGCTCAGCTGAAGCTGTGTAAAGCAAAAATAACAAAAAATCTCTATTAAGGGATTATAGAACACAGTTTCAACAGCTGCAGCAGCAGATTCTACTAGAAAATATAGCAGAACTGCAGTGTCACATTCCAGTGAAATAAGTTCACCACTGAGCCACAAATGATTGTTTTTACCATGAAATGCCATCGTCTGCAGCAGTCGATCAGCCACCTCTTGAGGGAACATTCCTGGCTCCTGCAAGCAAAATGTCCCATCTTGCCTTTCTGTGCAGAACTTCTCTAGGTTGGCAGTCAGGAAATTCAAACAGATATCAAGTAAAGAATATGGAGAAGCTTCCTCCTGTCATATAAAAACACAATGAAACAAAGGGGATTTAGTCAAGTCATTCTTTCTATGAACTCCCATTACTCTATAATGTCTTTTTTGTTAGTCTGGCAAATATTACAAGAGGAGATGTCTCCCTCGGAGCCCACAAAGTCAGGTCACACAATGAACAACTGGCCAAAGCAATGGGAGCCTCCTTCCCCAGTCACCCCCAGAACCACATCCAGTCACATCTGCTGTGCTTTGAACCCTACTTGTGTTCCCAGAGCAAGAAATGCAATTGCTGAAAAATAGTTTTAATTTAAGAAGTCTACTGGGAATTAATCAATTAAGACAGACTGAAAGAAGATTTTAAAAACAAATTATACTTCTGGATTTAAAATATTCATTTTAATCTTTCATTTAAGTCAATACATATTAGAAGTCTGCTACCAACTTATATAAGAAATGCAGCTATCACAGATAAATTGCATATATAGGAGCAATTTTTGATACTGAAAAGGGCAGCTACAGCTTCACATCAAAAAATGAAACCCAAAAAGAACTGGCTTAATTCCAAATCTTGTGCAGCAATAAACTAACATCTATTACAGTGATCCTTTTCCTCTTTCCAGGCACTCTGCACCTGGAAATCATCTATAGCAGAAGTCTGGGTACAAAGGACTAGGCAGAATATAAACTTGATCTTTTGCCTCAGAGTTTGAGGTTGTACACTGATACATGAAAATCTCAAAGGGTTTTTTTATTCCATGTCTAATAATAACCTACTGTTTTCAGGCACACAGATTAATCAACATAAAGAATGACTCTCAGCACTGTGAATCATCCCCAGCACCACACAAAAGAAGGCCGAGTGACTGGTACATACTCCCCCAGACAATATTGAAAATAACAGCATCAACTGTTGTCAGATCTCATCTACAGGAAAAATAGTAGCTTCCCTTTTATGCAGAAAATTCTGGATAATTTCACCTTTCTTCCTCAGCTCATTTAACTTCTGTTGCTTCGCTTGCCTAATATGCTGATCACAGGAGTACTGAAATATGTAAAAGGTTATAGAGGAGAAATATAAATAAGGTTACAGAGATAAGTCTTCTAAAATAAGGTGCACATATTTGAGGACTGGGAGGTACCACATTAGGGCAAAGATGGAATGGAGTCTATCTTTAATGAATCATGTGTTAACAACAATTAGAGACTGCAGTTTAATAGCTCTTGAAGACTTAAGTACAGGCTTGGGAAGTAAAATCTCCAAATTATTCAAATGCAAGCTCTTTCTGCAGCTTTTGACATGCAACTTTTATTCCTTTAACTCTGTTTTGCTAAGTGCTTAAGTTTCATTATTTTTTACTTTATTATTACATTGTATTGTTATAAAAACAGGAGTTACTTTGTGATGCAACTTGCTCCCATACCAGGAAACAGCAATTTTGGCTGCCTCCAATCTTAAGAGGATAAGAAAATGAAGGACAGAATTTGGAATTGTGAATGTCTTATGTTTCTTTTGTTTCTTTGTAGTGTGAAATGATGCCTGACTATTTCCAAATAGTACATTTTTTATGTGAGATGGGAAAATTTCCTTTTAAACTTGAAATCAATATGTATACCCAGGACTTCTATGACAGCTGATGAATCAAACAAAAATCAGAATCTTTACTCAAAGGTGTACAAAAATCATTCTCACTGAAGCAAAGACATCCACATCTCCATTAGATCTTGTGTTTCTAATTTGATGCTCAAAGATGACAAAACCAGAATACTGTCTCTCTTCATTCCTCCTGGAACTGTTCCTTCCTGTCTGCCAGAAAAGCTGAAACACTTTGATGTATCAGTGAACAAACTCCAATGAGAATTTTTAGCCCTGTAGATAGGCCACTGGCATATGACTCAGAAAACTATTTTTTCAACCAGTACCTCTGAGTGGCCAATCTGTCCTTTGGAAATGCAAGTTTAATTTTTACATAATCCCTCTGGAAGTTCACAGCAGGGCATCTCCATACAATCAAGGAACAAAAAGCACAAGCAGGGATCAATTACACTTGCAAACAACACAGTTCTGTTTTTATTAACTCCACTCATTCCCACTATAGGAGACATTTGTATTATTTCTTCAACTCGCTGCCAAAAGGCTGAGCAAACACCCCTGACAAAGTCCTGAGGTAACCTGGGCAGACAGGCAAAATGTTTTTATCTGTATCTAATAAAGTCCTCTGACAAGCACCCTAAAAACAATTTCCTAGACTGCCTGCTGCTGAAATAGAACAACTCAAATGCAGTCTGGAAGCCTTTCATGTGAGCTGGAGGCATTCCTTTCCTCACTCCTCTATACTTCAAGACAGTATTGCCCAGTTAAAGTTGTATTTAGGCTCTTACAAGGTCAGAATTTAAGTGGTTCATTTCTCTAGCTCTGCTTTTGAATGTCAGGCTGAAGACAAACCTGCCATTTGTTTTGTGATCACTTCACTTTCTGTCTAATGAGGCACTATAAATGTATGTCAGCCATAGCAGAGCACTTGAATTTTTTTGTTATTATTTAATAAACATCACCCAGCAGTTCTTAAGTAGAACTTCTATTATGCTATTTTACTTTTTCATAGTCATCTTAATTATCTGATATTTCAATTAACCTCACAGTTTCTTTCATTGTATCAAATTAATTGAGTAGCCAGGAAACAAATATAAAAATTAATTCCCCAAACCACAGAATTATGAATTACATGATGCAAGCTGGCGTGCCTTCATTAACTAAAACATATATTATGGGAGTAATGTGACACAACTAAAACCTGGGTAGCTTATGGAATAGCATAAAAAGTAGAATAATTGCATTTAGATGGGCTTTCAAAAGCTTAATTAAATTAATTATTTTTTAAAAAAAACTTTTAAAGTGTTCAATATAATCAAAGCAAACCAAAGTGTGCAGGGGGATGGGGTAAACTGCCTGGATACTGCTCTCTAACAGTAACCCAATACAGAGGTGAACTGAAATGCAAAACCAGCTTCAACCTGGTGTTACCAGCTCAGCTTCGAGCTCACGCCAGTTGGAAAGGTTCTCCCAAAGAACATTATCCTCCATATTTTCTTTTGAGAATTCCATGAATCAGCTTTAAACACCACTAGAATATACTCAACATATATCTTGAAGGACAGTTAAAAAGCAAAAAGAACTTAAGGGGACACATTAAAGCACTGGGAATAAGCTAAAGAATCTTAAGGCAAACATTATAAACCCAGTTTATAATGGCTGAGTGTGAGTATCAAAATAAAATCCTGCTCATTTGGGGAAGCATCACCAGGGAAGTACCTGCTTATATAACAATACCTAAAGAAAAATAACAAAGAGGTATAACTGCTGTTTTCTGTCAGTCATTACAATCTAGCTTTGCAAAGAAAAAAAATTCCACTGCTGTGTAGACCTTCCTCATCACAGAGGCTGTGATCTTACCAACTCCAGCCTGGCAGATTCAGTTCCTACAGGCTCTGTCTCTCAGACTCATTAAAAATCAAATTTTTTTTTCCATCAGTAGTGTTTTGTTTTGGCTGGTTCTTGTTCCCCCTCAATAAATCAGTATGTAACACTGGAAGACAAATACTAATTTCATCTCCAACAGAGCCATGCCTGTGATGTGCTCCCCAGGTTTTACACCCAACTGCAGACTCAGTATGACAAACCCCAAACATGCAAAGTCTCTGTAAGCCAGGCCCATCTGCTTTTCCCGCTCTGAAGTCTCAAAACATGAGATGGGTACAAGATTAAGGACTTTTCAACTTGTGGTGGAAAATAAGAGGAAAATAAGAGGTTCAGAGCCTCAGTTTTGGTGTTGGATGTACCACGTTTTCCACCTCTCCACACCCCCAAAACTTTACTTACGTTCTTAAAAAAATTAAGAAACAGTAACACAAACAACAGCCATCAAAATTCTTCTGAGTGCTAGAGGAAAGGCAGTGGAAAATAAACAGTTTCATGATTTATGCTACTAAGAAAGCTTTATAATTATCCTATTTAAAGAAAGTTAAATGGAATTAAACAGAAGTAGGTGATTTATTAGCCAGACTCAAGGAAGGATTACGCTCAAAACTCCAATTTAATGTTAACTATTCTGGCACAAGAAGTGGGAACATAGAGATTAAAGCTGCTACTGATACAAAGTCAGCAGCAATCACAAGAGGCCTAAAATTAAATAGTGCCACATTAGAACTACGTAGTAAGGCCACATATTTTAAGATTAATATCAAGAACTTCAGAGACAAGTTCACAAATTAGAAATGATAGAGAGTGGAACCAGAGTGATGTGCTGAACCACAAAAAAAACCAGGGTGAAGCAGCCAAAGAAGGTGCCAGGAGACGCACAAAAAAAAAAAAAAAAGGAAGGATTAAGTCACTTTCAAGACACTTGGGAGATCTCACAGGGCTATTTATGTTAAGAGATACCCACACCATTTCAGTTTAAAGGTAACAGCTACTAGAATACTCTGGGGATGAAAAGCACATTGGGAATAGGACATAAACCCAGCTTTTCTTAGCCTAGAAGATCAAAAGGTGAAAGATACAAATGCTACCTATAAATAAATACAGCACAATATATATAAACTATAGACAGAAAAAAAAAAGCCATTAAAGAGTAGCACACTGCAAGCACAGCAACAAAGGTATGTAGAAATGCCATGAACTGGAAGTTTTGCCATAAATTTAGACATCAGTGCATAGTTAAGCAAAGAAATTCTACCCGAGTTCACTGATTAATGAGCAGGCACAAAATGTACCTACTTCAACAGCAATGACACATAACTTTATTAGGGGACTGAAATTAGGCTTTTAATGACAAGGGATGAGACTAGATTGCCCAGGAAGCTCCTGCTAGTCCTTGAAAAGCAAATCTGCACACTCATGCCTGGAGCAGAGGAGCAATCCAAACAGCTCCCATATGTTCTGCTCCGGCCTGTCTGGAGCAGGGAAAGGCTGCTCCTTTGGCAGCTCCGCGCTGGGAGAGCTCAGCGAGGCCCACGCACCGAGCCTTGGCACGGCTTCCTCCAGACACAGCCCGGACAAAGCAATTCCCAGTGGAAGGTGCTGTTGTGGGGCTGGTGGAGGCAGGAGCCGGAGGAAGCACAGGCGGCTGGGCTGCGCTGTGCCCTCACGCCGGCTGGCCGAGGGGCTCTGCCCCGCTCCGCCCTGGCGGTTGCGGGCGCTCGGCCCCGCACGGAGCCGTGAGGGGCCGCTCAGGGCGGCGGGTCTGGGCCGGCCGTCATCGCCCTCCCGGCGCCCTGGGGCCACCGGGGCACACCGAGCCAGGATCCAGCCTCCCTCCCTGCCGTCCGCCGGGTCCCGGGCGCCCTTTTACATAACGGGCGGCAGCGCCGCGGTTACACAACGAACGGCGGGGCTGCCCCGGCCCGGCCGCGGTACCGACGGGAGGGAGGAGAGGGGGCTCCGCCTGAGCCCCTCAGCCGGGTTTGCGCCGCCGCCATGGCGGCCCCTTCCCCGGGGTCACCTCCGCTACCTGCGCCGGGTCCGGCACCCGGGGCTGCAGGAGAACAGCTCCCTGCCTCCCTTCCCTTCCTGCCTCCCTCCTTCCCCCCGTCCCTGCCCGCCACCGCCACCGCCACCCCTCACCATCGCGGCGCTGGGTGCCGCCGGCGAGCGCCCAGCCAGCCGGTCCCGTCGCTGGGCTCCTTCTCTTTCGGCTTTTTTTCTTTCCCTCCCTCCCTTCCCCCGTGTTTACCCCCCCGACCTGGAAGTGAATGTTGCCTCAGCCGGCCGGGATCCCGCCTCCCTTAAAGGGGCTGCGCCAGCACAGGTTGGTGCCGTGCTCGGAGAGCGGAGCCTCAACACTCGCGATTAAGGCTCGAAGTGGGGGGAGAAGCGGCCATTGGGCAGCAAAGCGCATCGGCCTCTCTTGCTACGAGTGTGTGAGACCTTTTCTTCGGCATGGTTGCTCCGGTAGCGGAGCCGGGACCCGAGAGCTCTGAGGTGCCCGTGAGCGCCCGGCTGGAACAGGTGAGCAGCAGCTCTGTGGCCCTGGGGACCTCTCACAGCCATGAACCATGAACGGGCGTCAGCTTCACGCTTCGTGCTCTCAAGCCTCTGCAGTTCAAGTGTTTCCTGCACAAACTGGTTTATTCTGGTAATATGAATAATAACGTGCACCAGTACAATAGGTTCTGCCTCCTGCTTTGGAGGGGAGCTTTGCTGTAAGCATAAACCATTCCCTACAAAGTAATTTCAGGTTTCAGATGACAGTAGTAGTGAAGAAAACCTGTCTCCCAACCAATACGTACAATGTACTGTTGGTCAAGAGAATACAATTATTTCTTGTTTCAGGATACAAAGTAAAGAGTGATATAAATACCCTATCCAAATAAAATTAATTAGAATATAAAATTTATGTAAAAGAATTGCTGATTCTACATGCAGAAGCTTCGGATAACTGTTGTTTGCAAACCAGCAAGACACATAAATAAATATTAAGGAACAATTGCTAAAATTATTTATGTTTCTGTCTTTACAAGATGGCAAAAGATTCTATAAATACTATGAAACACAGTTTTACCAGTTTAAGGACTGCATAACAAAGTTCAGTTATAGTTCCAGTTCTGTAGATTAGACTGCTGATGTAGAGAAGATCAATTACATGCTCGGAATCTGACAAGCACAGAATTAAGAATCTTCATGTTCTGAATTTAACCACTTAAAAACCTAATCTGCTTAGAGGAAACAACTTATATAATTATGGCCACAGATATAAGCTTAGATAAGGAAGCAGCTCATACTATTATTCTTAGTCCATTACGTGTTTCTTCCACTTCGTAATGTCTTTGCAAGCTTCCACTCTGTTTTTCAATGGCTTTTAAATTAACTGATTCACTCTGACCTATCACCAGATGTCTTGTTTTCCGAATTTATGATAGGAACTGGGCTCAGGCAGTGAAAACTTTCAGTGACAGCCTGACCCCCTGCTCCCAGTGCCTGTTCTTAGCCTGCCTCCCTGTACTCAGGAATCCACTCCTGGTATGGAGCAGCCATATGGTTGAGTTGGCACAGGCTCAGCATCAGCATCAGGAGCTGCAAAGACAAAATCCCAGCAAGAGCAGACTCTTCAAGGACTTAAACTAATAAACTCAAGGAGTTTCTACTGAGCCTGTGCAAACTGAAATGTTTTCAAAGCTGTATTTCCAGAGAAAGTGTTGCTGGTACAAAAGCAGTTCATCTTCTAAAGGCCCCATCCAGGATGGAGATTCACACAAACGTTCTCAGATTGCAGCCAGCACTGGCCAAGCAATGTGTGTCTTCTTCCTGCAGTCTCACACACATGGCAGTGGGTTTTGGTCAATATATATTGAAAACAAGACTTTAGTTGCATATGGAAAATGTGTTTTAACGTCAAACCAAAATTTTTAACAGTTTAAAAAGTTTTAAGGAAATACTTTCGAAAGTGTAACTGGTGTTTCAGCTATGAACCTGACAGGGTTTGCTGCCAGTCCAGCTGGTGATGGTTGGTCAAAATTAGCTCTAGCCCTTAATAAAGGATAAGGCTTCTTCCTATGTGAGACTGCACAGGATTTGACTGAGTTTTATTTGTCCCAAAAACTCAACAAGCTGGTGTTATGCTACTTAAATAATTTGGGACAAAGCATTTGCAAATATTGCAAATATCCTTTGAAATTTATTTTAACTCAAACCCAGATTGATTTTAAGCAATTCATCACACAGATTTCTAATGTGCTACTTACGGAAAACTCAGTTTGTGCGCTGAACTGCTGGAATTGGATAGTGTGCCATGTTTTCTCTAAGTATTCTATTATCACATTTGGGCTAAATTAAGCCATAATGTTGTGGCTGCCCATCCCTGAAAGTGTTCAAGGCCAGGCTGGATGGGGCTTTGAGCAACCTGGGATAGTGGAAGGTGTCCCTGCCCATGGCAGGGGGATTCTCAAATCCAGGAGAACCAGGGTTTGTTCTGTGTTCAGTGCTTACCCGTTTCTGGGTGTTCCCAGTGCCGCAGCACTGCCTGCTCAGTGCAGGTTCCAGTACTTCAAAAAGCACCTGTGGGAGCTTTTGTGGTACCACAGAAAGGAGTGGTGGCTGGGAGCAGTCTCTCACAGCAGCACCTCTGTTCTAAAACGGATTTGGAAATTATCGAGCTGTTAATCCAATCAAAAGTGTGCAGGAGGCAGACTGAGGAATCGGGAAATCAGCCCTGCTCCTAGGCCTTGCAGAGCGCAATTAACGTACTGCCATGTCTCAGTCTCTGGGTTGTGCTGAATCAGACCTCGAGAATACACATCCGGTGGCGCAAAACCCTGAAAGTAAAGTTCTAACAGTGTCTTATCGCTTAAAACTGCTGAACCCTCAGAGTTCCGGATGACCCCGGGAGCGCACAGAAGTAATGAGAGGAGCTGTAAGGGAAGGGACGCGAAGAGAGGCTGGGGAACAGACGGGGGGGAGTGACCGGAGGAGCGGCCACGGGAGGGGCAGGAGAAGGAGCGGGCGGAGGCAGGGCCAGGTACGGGCGGTCGGAGCGGGCGGGGAAAGTGCGGTCTCGGGGGGCGGGCGGAGGCGGGGCCGGGTGCGGGCGGTCGGAGCCGGCGGTCGGGGAAGGGGCGGCCCCGGGGGGCGGTGCCGAATCGAGCGCTCGGCGTTCATCGGAGGCGTCACCACGATCGCGCCGCGACCCAGCGCGGCCATGGCCGGCTTCATCAACTTCGCGGACGAGGAGGAGGTGCGGGCGTACCTGGAGAACCTGCACGTGGAGTACAGCTACCAGTGCTTCAAGGAGAAGGACCCGGACGGTAAGGCCCTGCCGCCGCTCCCGCCCGCCGCCGCGGGGCCGGCGGGAGGCTCAGCCCGTGTTCCGTGCCCTGCAGGCTGCCAGCGCTTCGCCGATTACCTGGACGCCGTCAGGAAGGACTTCGTGGCGGCGGCGCGGGTGCTGCGCGACAACTGCGAGGTGCACGGGCACAGCGAGAGCTGCTACAAACTGGGGGCCTACCAGGCCCTCGGCAAAGGTGCGCAGGGGGGGTCGGGCCGCAGGTGACTCCACCGCCTCCCCGGGCAACCTGTTCCGATTCCTGGCCCCCCTCACATCTGCCTGTCCTCCTGACCTTGAAGGAGCAACCACCTGTCCCGCCCCTTTCATGGTCACCTCGTAAAAGTTGGGGGAGGATGGAAAACGTAAAATTGGTTCCTTCTGAAAAATCAGCTTTATGTTAACTATGAATTATTTTTTTATAATTACAACTGTTTAACAGGTACGTACAGCCAGCGCTCAGTGTTGCTGCATATTCAGTTCACAACATTTCTTCTTGTCAGACAGAAGAAAGAAAGTAAGAAAGAAGGAAACTCACAGACTTGGGACTTCAGTAGTCCCCAGGTCTGTTCAAAATGTATTTGCTGGCACAATGATGGAAAGCACTTAAATTAGTCAGAGATCTTCCAAATGAAGGTATTAGTAAGGAACAATATTATTACTGTAGTTCAAAACTAGTAACAATCTTGGTGTATACTGGCAAAATAACATTTGCCTAGTGTAAGATATTAAATCCATGGATGTAGAAATTGAAAGAGCGTTTTGTGGGTCTGGGTTATTTTTTGGATACCAGTGCTGTTGTCCTTACTGGTGAGTGGAGGACAGTTTTCTAAGTCAAAGACGTTAGTGGAATGTTTGTCACTGAGACAACAGTGGTGTCTCTGAAGTCCTAAATGGTGACTGTAGTATCTAAAGTGATGGATGCCGTATTTCCAGTGGGAAGCATCCTGCAAAGCAGAAAGCTCCCAGCTGTTTTTAACATGTCCTCACAGTAATGTCTTGACTGACAGGTGGACTCAGCCCAGATTTGAAAGCTGCCTACAAATCTTTCATCAAGTCATGTGAGAAAGGTGGGAAGAAGTCAGCAAACGCATGTCACAGCGCTGGGCTGCTGGCCCAGGACGGGAGAGCCAACAGTGATCAGCCTGACCCTGTTGCTGCTAGAGACTATTACACAAAAGCCTGTGATAGCAATTTTGCTCCCAGCTGCTTCAACCTGAGTGTGATTTACCTGCAGGGAGCACCTGGGGTCCCCAAGGACATGAGCAGTGCCTTGAAGTACTCGCTGAAAGGCTGTGAGCTGGGGCACGTGTGGGCTTGTGCCAACGCCAGCCGCATGTACAAACTGGGAGATGGCGTTGAGAAGAATGATGCCAAGGCAGAGGATCTGAAAAACAGGGCAAAACAGTTGCATAAAGAACAGAAAGAAGCTGCAAGTTCTCTAACATTTGGGGAGTAAAACTGGCAGTTGCAGATATTAAGACTGGTTTTTAAATGGCAAGTGAACTTGTTATTTAAATTATGAGCATACAGTTTTCATTTAAATAAATATCCTGTATTTGGATATGTAAATAAAATTATATTTATATGGATAAAACAAATTACTGTCTCTGCTGTGCATTTCTATAGTTTTGAACACACAAGTTCTTGAATGTCTTTTGCTTAGATCCTTCTTTTTAAGGAAGTGAAAAACTTGTGGTCTTTTGGGAGTTTTTCCCACATGGTTTCAAGCACAAAGGGTTCTTTTTGTGTCCAACACTTCAATATCCAGGTTTGTGCTCTGACCAGTTCTAACACACAAAAATCACAACTGCAGGTAATCCCAGCTTGGGCAGTCTGAACTGTTGCATCTCTCACAAGCATCTTCAGAACTTTGATAGCTGCACCCTTGTTGGAGCTGCTCTAAGGCATGGATATTCATCTGTAATTCTGTAGGTCTAGGCCAATTCCTGGCTCCCGTGATTCCTCCAGTTGTCAACTGGTTTGTGAGTGTGTATCTGCCTGTCATGTGCCTGAGTGCTTCAGGCTGCTCTCCCAACACACCATTGCCCCTTATTTGATCACACACAAATCATTTTACTTTCCTGCTAGCTTCTGGAACATTATGTTCTATTTTCTCTAGTTCAGATTAAGGGAACAAGGTGCTAACTCATCAGATCCTGGACTCAGATCCACAGCCGATATATATGCAAACTGTAGCTAAACATTCAGATTCTGAAACAGCTGTTTAAATAAGCAGGGCAGTGTTTGTAAATGTATTCATGCACTGACAGGATCCTTTGTAATTTTGGTGTGTGTGCATATGTGTGGCGTTTGTGGTATGTATGTTTTGCTGTAAATTTACTACTCTGGCTGAATCCTCTGACTCTGGACTACAAAAAGATACAAACTTCACAATTGAAATAAGTGAAGGATTAAAAGCAACATTATTTGGCTGTGGTCACAAGTGAAAGCAGAGTTGTTGGAATCTCGCTGCATGCATGAATTAAAGCAGTTCTTCCAATTTACCAGAGTTCTTGGGAAGGATGTTTGCTGCTGGAACAGAAACCCGAGCTGCACAGCACGGCAGTGACACAGGCACCCTGTAACAACAGATGGCAGTGTATGAAAACTGCAAAACTGCACACTGGTGTGGCTCTGGTGCAGCCTGGAAAAAAAAAAAATAGCGGTGGCAAAATCAAGAGTAATTTTTCTGTTAACAGTTACTATTTTTTGGCAGTTCAAAAAGGTGAAGCTCTTAGAGGAACACTCTTTGCCTGATTTTTTGCTAGGTACTGTTCTGGACATTTGTTTCACTTGGGAAAGGTAAGTAAATGCTACTTCTGTGGGGTGTTAACACTAGTAATAAAACAGTTTGGAATCTGTGTGTTCTGGAGTAGGCAATTACAGGTGGGTCAAGGCACTGGAGAATTGGGTGGTATTTTAAGCCCTGTAATGCTCTCTGCCACAGAGTGCCTTGTTCAGATCCTCAGCCCAAGCACTAGAGCAGTTTTCTTCCAGCAGGACTAATTACTGTCAGTGATCCTGCCAGGAGCTTCCAATCAACACAGCAAACAGGCACCAGAGAACATCCTCAGTAGAGTAACACTTGCTGTGGATAATTAAAGCCATACATAAAGTGCATGTTGTGGGGAGGGGTTTTCATAGCACTCGAGAACTCACAGACTTGCAGAGCTTAGATAATATAAAGCAAACCATTTTCACAAAAGCTGTGAAGTGTGTAAGATAAGTTTATGAAGTGTCATCCAATTTTGCACCACTGGTTGAAAAGGCAAACCCAAATTAGGCAAGGCTCTTGTGTTTTCAGGCTGTCTCTGAACAGTTTGCTGCCTGCTCTGGGCACACCTATATCTTTTTTGCACAAATATTGATGACAGATGCATTTAGATAGCTAATACCCTCACCTATATGACTCTTTTCCCTCCAAAGTGACAAAGCAGCCAAAAAAAGGTCAGCCAGTCTCATTTCAGTGTATTACAAATTATATGTGGTTAATGCAGTCTGTAGCAGAGTATCCACTCTATGAATAGCAGTCTATTCTCAGCCTCAAGATTCTGTTCAGGAGACATAATCAAAATCTTTAGAGGTGAAAATTTTCCTGCAAATCTTGCCTTATAACTTGCTCTGATATTATGGAGGTATTACCAAAAGGCCAATATCTATCTTCCTGCTCTTTTTTTAAACCTGATGTTAAATAAGGCTAAATTTTATGTTCTCCTGGAGGAAAACTTTCTTCAAAGCCTCTGAGGTCATAAAGACTGATAGATATGTGATCATAGCAGAATAGTTGGAAATATAGAAGAACCTGTTGATCTCTCCAGGATCAGTGGGTTTTCTAAGAAAAAAAAAATTATCTCAGCTTCACAGCTCCTAAACCACTGTCTGCTTTCCCTTTCATTTGTTTGCATTGATCTAAGCATACAACCATTAATAAAGCAGCAATATACTTCAGAAGGAGCCAACCCTAATTAATTAAATAGACATGAGAATACATGGCTGTAAATGATGAAAGCATTCTCTGCAGGATGCTTCCTGCAGCTGTGAAAAGATCACCAGTGGAGGGCTGGTTTTGAACTGAGATTAAATACTGGCACCACATCATGTGTCATTAAGTATAATTTGGTTTAATCCTGGACAAAAGATGCTGTTGGGTAAAGAAGCCACATGATTTTGTAGAAAAAGAGAATCGTTCTAGTGGTTCTGTTTATGTGCTACATTGTAATAAAAGCAGTTTTGCAGCTTGCTGACCTTTTGTTCAGCCATTGGTAACAACTCCTCTCTGCAATGTGTGTGTGAAGGGAGTTCTTGTGGCTGTACACACCCACCCAGAGGGATGGTCTGGGAGATTTTGTGTCATCATCACACCAAGAAACAAAAATAGTAGTGTTCCTTGTTATAGGACAAACTTTTTGTTCAGTACAGAAAGAAATTCACTCTGTTGGCAATTTTTCACTTCATCATGTGAGACAGAAGAAGTCTCAAGTAGCTCTTCTTCTCCTTTGGTAGGTGGAGAGGGAAGAATTCCTCCTTCCCTTATGCTTCCCAGCATCTCCTCCACTAAACCTCAGAGCAATACAGTTTTGCTCAGGGTTGGCTTTTTTGAGGGGGGTGAAGCAAGAAGAGAGAGGAAGGAAAAGGAGTCATGGCACAGCAAGAAACAGATCAGGAAATAAGCAATAAATCTGGTTGTATCATTATTGCAGTAATCTGTGCTGGGGTAACACCCAGGGGTTCAATTCAGATCCTGACATTATGCCATTTGTGTGCACCCATAACAACACCCCGGATCCAGAGATCCAGTCTAAGATTCAGGATTGTCCAAACTCCCTAGCACATATTTCAGTACTAAACACTGGTACCATGCTCCAATTTTCAAGACTCTGTATCAACAATATGGCTCAGAATCCACAAAAAACAAATTTTCCCAAGAATCTTTAGACTATAAGGATCAAATCTTTGCCAAATTTTTTATGTCTGATTTCATTTGCCAGATCTGTAGCCTCCCAGTTCTTTCATTTTCTGTATCCATACTTGAAGCAAGCACAATAACCAGTAATTACACTAATTTTAGACTATATCACATATTTCTTATTTGTTATTGCCTTCTACCTTTAATATTAGTTGCAAATTACCATTGTTAGATTTGTTCCAAATGTGTTTTATACTTCTTACAGACACTCCTAGGTTTTTGCAGTCCTGTTTGTAATACCATAATACAGTTTTGTAAAATTTCAAAAAAAGTTTTTGCAATAGTTTTATCCTAATCAGCTAATCAGACATTTGTGTGCTATGGAATTATAAAATTTAGGCCACTTTGGAGTGGTGATTTCAGATGGAGATTTGTGAACAGCATAATTGCACTGCATTCATGTGCTCGAATTCACGAGTGTGGTGGGAGTTCTCTGTAAGTTCTCATTCTTCTCATTCTGTCTATGCAAAACTGAAAAACAGTGCTTTAAACGTACCCTGGAGAGTTTTTCTTAGCAACTGATAAAAAAGAAGAAAGAAAGAAAGAAGATGAAAAAACCCCACATGTTTATACAGCAGTTGTCACCCACAGGATTCTAGTGCACTTCACTGAGTCCTTTCCAGCTCACAGAGAGCCATTCCATACAAAGGTGGGGCAATAAAGCCACCAAAGAAAAATGTTAATTGTTTGGCTGTGATGTAATTTCATATCGTGAAGATGAGGCTAACCTGAATTTATGTTAGACATAACATGTCCTTATTCTGACACTCCTCTTTTGGACTCGTAATAGCCTGGTGTGCACATTTCATTTTCACCAAAACCACTGAAAAGAAGTGGGCTGGTTTCCTTCCAGCTCTCCTGCCACTGGAAGCACGCCATGTTCCTATAGAGCTTCCTGCCCAGGAAACTCTTGTTGCTTTGCAACAACCTTTTCTGCAAACTCCTGAGAAGGAAACCTGGATTATGTCTTTAATTCAGGATAGGAGGACAAGCCACTGAGCAGCTACTGACTCATTGCAGGACACATGATGTCAGTAGGGGCCCAAACTGATTATTCTCCAAATGATATTTAGCAGGACAAGGACTTATCAATTCTTTACAAGCCAAGAAACACTAAGATGGAAACTGGCCTTTGAATGCTATTCTGATAATATTTATGGACTATTATTGCAGACACATGTGATAGCCACGTCAGCACAAGTGTTATCAATAATGGCTGAAGAGAAAATAAGAAGCTGTGACATTGTCAACACTGCAATCAGCCCTTCAGAGAAGTTATTTTCTGTGCCTTTTTAAGCGAAATGTTTTCTCCACAGCATTGTTTTACTTATTTGTTCTGCAGCTGACACAAAGGCAATATAAAATATCCTACTTGTCAGGGAGGCTGAGATAGAGTGACATCAGCTGTCACAGGAACCCAAACCTGCCTCAGACTGGCAGCTCACATGCTGTGGTATTCATGAACAGACAGTGGCCCTCAGAGAGATTATGTATCATTTGAGGTAAAAAACATTAGATATTTTTGAAGTCCTGAGCTTATTCTAAATTCTTTTCTGCTGGGTTTTGTGAGTTTTATATGTTCCTCAGAACTCAGGCGTTGATACCAGAAGATGCAGGAGCAACACAGGTTTTGTCACAGCAAACAGTGAAAACTTCCCACACCCTTTAACACTTAACCAAAACATCTCTGCAGTGTACCTGGCTTGATAATTTCTGTTTTCTGTGTACTGCAGCCTGCAATGCCCAAGTGTGATGTTTGCTGACTGTTCTGTTTATTGCTCCCACAGCAGGGTATGGACATTTCCAGATCACACTATCACACTGTAGTGACAATGCTGATCCACTGATGGTTTAAACTGCAACACAAATCAACAGCTAGTTAATATAGCTCTGTAAATGACAGGAGATAGGTGATCTCTAGTGACTGGTTCTAATTCTCTATGACCTTTCTTTCCTAATCTAATGCCATCCTGATATGTGTGTCAAACTAAAGCCTATGGTCAGAGAGTATTTTCTTGGGCAGTACCTGTACCCTTTAGGAAAGAATTTAAAGCTTTCAGTCCTTTCAAATAAAGGATGATTCTGCTTTAGATATTGTACAGTTCCAAGTTGCAACCTAAGGCCATATTTATACACCAGAGCCCTGGAAATACATACATATATATACACTATTTTCCCCATTATAATATTTGGGGAACAATTTCAAGAAATGGTTTTGTTCTATGATTTGAATAAATAAGTAACCTCCACTTGATTTCAGTGACTATTTTCCCCCTGCATTTTTCAGTACTGACCCAGAATAATTGCTGTCATCCCACAGGCACATACATTGCAACAATCAATGAGAGCTTTGAGCCAAATTGTGGAAAAGTTTTATATCTTTGAAGCTCCAGTCAAAATTTTGCCCCCCAGAAATCCAAAGACAAGGTCATTTGGCAGGGTGCAATTCCAGCATCATGCACACAACCTGGGAAAATGGCTTCCAGAGGCAAGGCAGGACCTGGTGCTCAGGAGCCTGCTGCTCACACTGCTGAGGGGCTGCAAGTCCAGGCTGCTCACACCTTGCTTGGTGTTCTCAAAATACATTATTGTTCCTTGGGACAAACAGAGGGTGACAGAAAGAAAGGTAGCATCTTTTGATGTGTAAAGTATGACAGAACAAAGCTTTTTGATTCAGTTCCTGTTCACTTGGCTGAACCAGAGATATTGTGAGGCTTGGAAACAGATGTACCCTTGAAAACTAATTACACTGAAGCTTAATGCTTGAAAATTTTCTTTCAGGAAGGTCCTTGTGCAATTGGGGATTTTGGGCTATTTCTCTGCTTTTGTCCTGCCACTGCAAATGGATGAGATGAATGTGTGGAGGGGAATTGATTGAGAACTGTCTGTTCTTGGAGGCTTGAACTAATAAGTGACAAACATAAATGCTGTTTCTTGTTAGAACCTGCTATGCACAATCCTGCTCAGCCTATGAATACAGCTAAAACCAAAGGGACTCTGCACACTTCCTGCAGCACATCAAGCACCAGCTGCCCCCACCTGGGACCCAGGTGATTGCTTTGGGGGGCTGCTGGAGTGTAACTCAGCTTGGCCCAATCAGTCCAAGAGGACAGCTCATAGCAGAGCTGGTGAAGATAAACAGGATCTTTTAAAATAGTAGAGTCTGAAAAGCAGGGCAGCTTCACAACAGAAATGATCAGGAATAAATTGTATAGGAGAGGAACTATTTCTAGCCAGAACCTACTTGTCCTTATACAAAATGAGAGCACGTGATTAATTAATTCGAAGCGAATTCTATTTTTTCTCATTGCTCAGGCAGTAAACCAAAAGGACAAGTAATTTAATTTGGCTATTGAAGCATCTTTTGATGCCAGGAAAGGGGCATATCAAACTGCTTTTTCCTTATGTCTCCAGAGTGCATCAAGAGCTACAGTTATACTGTGTGCAACAGGGAGCCTGGGAGGACTCCTTAGAGATGCTGGACTACCCAGATGATCCTTTTTTTCCAGCTATGCCTGTTCCTAAAGGAAATAATCTCAATCCTAACTGAATGAAGGAGCCAGATCCAGATCATGGCATATTCAGATCATGTATTTTCTGGAATAGAATCCCAAATCAGATCAAATTAGTCCTGCAAGGTATCTGCAAGGTGTCTAGACAACCTGAAATAGAAATCTTTCACAATCCAAGATCTCCCCTGTTAATTAACCCTGCAATCCCTATGGAGTGAAACTCCAGGCAGGAATATATGACTCTATGGCATGGAGTGGGTGTTGATGGGCATTTATTAAATAAGGTCCAGGCTTAAACCCCCTGTGGGGCAGAAGAGGTGAGGGATGGAACAAAACTGTAGCCTTTCCTCACTGGCTTCTTCACTTCCCATCTGTAGCCAGGGTTGAGCCAGTGGCTAGGTGCATAGGCACACAGACACATCTGAGTTTTGGAGACTGAGGGAGTTTTTGAGCTCAGACCCAGCTGTGCATTTACTTGATGGGATTGCAATAGCTGTTTGAAGATTTTTGAGAACCCATTAAAGGCTGAAGAGTACCCCAGCACTTTGGATTGCAGGCAGTCTGAGTGCTCTGAATGGATAAAAGACTAGAACTAGACATCTCTATTTAAAAAAGAAGAAACAACTCTAACAACAAAAAAATCCAAATGTTCTCAGGATCCAACGAGCCTTTTGTGCTCTGTCCTTTCTACATGCTGCTCAGCTGTGCTTTTTTTTTATTTTCCTGACGGGGGACTGTTCCCTTGGCTACCAGTGCTGGCCCCTAATAGTTGGCATTTAGGCACAGGATGAAAACATTGCTCTGTTTTTCTTTCATTCCTGCAGGAGCAGTGGGAACACAACTGGAGAGGTTTCTGGTAGGCAACAGCTCCAGATGATAGCACTGAACCAAGCTGGGTGATTGTGCCCTCCCAGGCACTGCTCCAGGTGATCTCTGTATTCCTGCTGGCCACTGCCTTGCCAGAGAAGTGCTAACAGGAGGTGAGGTCTGGGGCTTGTTTCTCTGCCCTCCTGCCCAGCAGGCAGCACAGAGCACCTTCAGCTGCTGCATTTCCTTTCAGCCACAGGCAGCAGCAGCGCCTCAGGTGCACAGGCAGCCTCATGCCAACAGGAGGGCAGGTCACTGCAGACACAGCTAATGCCTGGCAGCTGTAAGCAGCATCTTTAATCTTGCTGGCTTTCTATTTTAAGGACATTGTTGCTTCTGCATTAGAGGAATTAGAATAGTCTTGTCTCCTCGTGAGATCTCAAGGTCCTGCCTTCATTTGCCATTATGTGCTCTGTGAAACTGTTTCATTAAAGCTTCCACACAGTGACCTTTGCACAATAACCTGCTCTCTGTAGTCCCTCCATGGTCTGAGGCTGTTCTCATTTAAATTATGTTTCTGTGGAGGGAATCAAATACATCTTTTTCTCTACTTAAATGCCTGGAGCAAACTAATGTTCTTCTGCAGTCATGAAATGCAACAAAGGGACCATGATTGCAAGGGTAGGTGAGGCTTGCAGTTTCTGTGGAAACTGGAGACCAATGTGATGAAAGGGGCAGGAGAGGGAAGCAAGAACACAGGTCCACCAGATGAACAGAAACGATTGTACCTCAGACAGAAGATGAGAAAATGAGGCAATAAATGTGAGTGGTGAAGAGTTAAGAGTCTGAATAAGCAGCCTGATATGGTTTTCCAATTCTAATCCAGTAATTGTGCCTCTGAAGGTTTGCTTGATGAGATGCAATATAGAATTTGTTTACTAGGTAGTTGGGAACCTGGTAAGGACTTGAGGTGACTTATAACACAAAAGTAATAAGAACACCACTAATTTGGGATTGGGAGAAAAAGAGATGTCACAAATACAGGAAGGCTCTACTGCTTTTATTATTTTTCCCCCATATTTTCTGTGGTGGCCATACCAGATACAGATATGACTAAACCTGAGAATTCAGGGACGTGTCTGGTGCACAGGTAGATCAACCCCATCTTTGTAAGCAGGACTGCTGGCTTTGCCCACCAGAAAGGCTCAGAGGACAGAAAAGGCAACATGTGGAGAAGGAACATGGGAAGCATTGGTGCAGGAGCTGCACTCGGGGTTCAGCTGTTGCACAGGAATTTGCAGTGTTCCTGCCCAGCTCAGGAACAGAGGGCAGGTGATTAGCAGGTTGGTTTGCTGAGCCTGTGTGACCTGAATTGAAATTGAGCTATAAGGGGCCTTGCAGTTCTACACTCTGGTTCTCTGTCTTAAGCCAGAATTATCTGTATTTATTATACCTCAGAGCTTTCTGCTTAACCTCTACCAGAGTCTTCAGTCACTGCCTGCAATTTTTTCCTGTGTTTACTAAACTTTCCAGCAGAGAACTCATCATTTCCTCAACCACCACAAATACAATGTTGTAAAAGAATAATATGGAAGCAACAAGAACAACCCAGCAGCACAGAAGCAGGAGCCCCAGCAGTCTATGGCCTCCTTGGGCCCTCAGGTACTTATTTAGTTCAAGTTGACTGCAGTAGGGTGTTGTTTACAACCAGGTGAAGAACAGGAGCCCTTCCAGCACTCTGGGAGTAAAGATTTGATTCTTCAGCATCAGAGAAGATAACTAGCAGGGGGTCGGTGTAAAAATGCAGCTCATTGCAATGAGGGAGGGAGGCAGAAAAAATGAGAGTAGCTTCTGGTACTAGGGATAAGGATCATCTCAGATTTATCTTTTAACTGTGTCAAAGTGTAACTGCTCTTCAGGTTTTATTGTTAGTGCTGTCATTGCAATAATACGCTAGAAATGAAATGCTTTATTTACTGATAAGAAAAGAGATTTACCCGCCATGTGATATGCTGCTATTTTCACACCAAGATTGTATCAGAAGTCCCAGACAGATGAATAGTATCTGGAATTAGAGGAAAGCAAACAGTGGAAACCTGCTGCTCCCAGCTTCTGTCCAAGTAGAGACGCTATAATGCGCACTAAATCCTGATTTTATTTAAAATACTTCTACAGAAAAATGAAAGCTCTCCAATGGCTGTGGTCCAATTCCCCAGAAAAGAGGATCCAAGGCAGCCTTTCCATTGCTGGCACAGACAGCCCTGCTCTGTCACCTCCCTGAGAAGCAAAGCTAAAAACCAAACTTGTTGATCTGAATAAGCAGACTGACATGATTTTCCAGTCCTAATCTGGTAATTGTGCCTCTGAAGGTTTGCTTGATGAGATGCAATATAGAAAGATACATAGTCCTTTGCAAAGGTTGGTCCACAGGTCATTATTTCAGCCAAAAATTTCCATTTCAAAGGAAATCAGAGGAAACCTAGTGAAGACCATGTGAAAACAGAACTCACCCACCCAGCCAGCCCAGTAAAAAGGCTCCTGGTGTGACCCAAAGAGTCAGCTCATTCTCTTTCAAGCAACTCATTTAGCAGAAGGCCTCAAACCATTTTCACTGAACAATTCTCTTAGATTTCCACGGAATAAAACAGACTGCAGATCCCATTTGCACAGTCTGCCATTTCCTTTTTGCGTTAAAACTCTGAGCTGCCCTTATCAGGTCAGGGCTGCCTTATCACCCTCCCCAGAAAGGCTTCAGTCCTATATAACAGAATCAATATTCACTGCATCCCTCAAGTCTTGGAGCTCACAATTTAAAATTCCAAGTGTTGGCTTGGTAGCTCCAGCAAACTTCTGGAGCAATCCTAGGAAGGATTGCTAGGATCTCTGTAGTTCCTAAACCCCTTGACACAGGCCTCCCAAGTACAGCAGTGCTTTGAGGGAGCATCTCTGGCCATGGGCTGGTCCCTGTGGATGTAGAGGCCAACAGCCCCAGTGGGAACACCAGCGGTAAGAGACCACTGCTCCCATTTAGCTCAAGATCACGATTTATTTGCACCAGTTACAAATGCAGCCTAATGAAAAGCAAAGCTGCAGAAACACGTTTTATCATTGACTCAAAAGAGAAATCAATATGTTCATATATATTACAGGGAGCAATCTCCATTAAAAAGCAAAGGGATGAGACAACAATGTTCTTCAGACTTGCTAGGATCCTACAGTTTTTTAACATTTAAGCCTCTCTGTCAAAAACTGGTGGGTTCATACAAGAGATCACCCCAATCCACCTGCTTTTACTGACTCCTGGACACTTACAGCCAACTACCAGGCCATGCTGGGAAGGCATTTTCCCAAAAATATGTGGAGATCTGCAAAGAAGAGAAAGGTTTTTGCCTGTGAATGGTTCAGAGTACCCAGAAGATGCAGAGAGGTTCAATTTGCCCATACTGACACAGTGCACTTTGCATTTGCTCACTTAAGAAAACAAAATTGCATTGAGGGAATTTGTGTTTCTTTGATTGCTAGGAGATTGAATTTGGGGCTGTTTGGGTCAAATGAACAATTTTGAGTGCAGTGCTTTGTGCAGGTGTCTTTATTAAAATAAAATAATAATTAAAAAGAAATCAAAAGAAACAGCCTGAGTCACTAGCAGCCTGTCTGTCTTGTAATCACTTGTGGTCTAATTTATTGAAATTTATTTCTGAAATGAAAATTTATTGGGATGCCACTTAAAGCAATTTCACTGCTTTCCTTCAGGAAGCAAAAAAGTAGAAAGAATTAAGCTGGTCAGAGCAAAAATTCTGTCAAAGGAGGCAGAACACATGGCAGGAGTCACACACTACCCCGGCTCTACTAAGGCCAGTGAGTGCACATTTCCATAGCTGCAGTCTGCCCCAAACAGCTGCTCATCATAGAGTGGCAAAATCCACTAAAAGAAGTTAACTGCAACATTTGCTGCAACAGCTACATGAGACACTGGTACATTTTGTTACTGAAAACAAGGAACTTTCCAAGTGGCTCTGGTCACAGATTGCATTATGCACGTTAAATGTCTGTGGCAGCAGGACTACCAGACAGTAGGTGGAGTGAGGAACATGAACTGAGAAAAGGCAGCAAAATTACCTAATACAGGCAGCAAAACCACCAGCAGAGACTCACTGCCAAGTTCACAATGAGCTGGAAGCCACAACTCTACAAAGGTGTCAGCACAACCACTGCTTCTCACACTACATGAACTATAAAGTAACTATGGCAGTCCTGAAAAGTAGAAATGTGTTAACTAAGGAACACAAGGAATATTTGAAGAAGTCATCTCTAACTATGATGTCAAAGTGCTACTTTTACATTTGCTGGTATCTCAGAGAAAACACTCTGGGGAGGAAAATCTTCTGTACTCAGGAGGTTACTGCAATGAACCTGGAGTACAAGAAAGGATTGATGTTCAAAGTAGAGGGCAGGGCCCTCAGCACCACTTTCAGCTTTGGAAATTCTGTTATCTTATAGATCATGGTACTTTGAAAGAAAATCCTGAAAAACTTGTTAAAATCAGGCATAACTAACTAAAAAGTATGTGCTTTGTTTTCTTTAGTGTGTCCTTAGGTCTGGTTCTGATAAACCACTGAAATGTTTAAGCCTGTGCATGCCAGGCTCACCCCTACACGGGTGGCCTGACAAAGCATCTGGAGAGCTGCAAGCTGGCTGCTGCCTTGTTGTGCAAAGCCAGGACTCACCAAGTTTCTCCTGCCTCCTGTCCTGGCCATTCTGTGCTGCAGGTTTGGCCCCAAGTGCTATTCACAAGCTAAGCCACAAAATGCTGCAGTGTCACCCTTCACACCATGAGGAGACAAACTGACATGGGGACATTCACACCTCAACTTGCACAGGAGTCATCCCAAAGGATAGAAACACATTTTTTTATTATATACTCTGTACATAAAAACATTGTATCGAATTGAACATCTTCCATCTAAAATAAATGTTTGGTCCCTTTCTGCGAATTCAGTGGAAGTCAGAGTAAACCCATCTGTTTTCATCTCTGGGACTAATATTGCCTCCTCCATTTCATTAACGTGCATTTGTCCTGCTCTCCCTTGCACGGGAAATGCAGCAACCCTGAACTTTGATTAGGAGCAATCAGAAAACATCCACACCTGCATCTAGGCAGTGGGAGGCTTTTCAATTGGAAATGGATTTTGAGAACATAATGTCTCTGTTTTGAAAGGGCAAATGCATCTTTCAAGGAATACAAGCAATAAAAAACATTCAAGTATTGTGTTTCTTCAAGGATAGTAATGCTATCATAGAATCAAGTGCCTTAATTGCTGAAGTGATTACTTTCTGCTCTTTGGAACTAAATATATTCAATATTACTAAAGAAGTCCTGGAGAGTTTTTCATAAGCTGGATGATAGCACAGACAGTGCTTATCATCTGTCCAAAACAAGGTGTCCTTTCTCTTGCCCATTTTGGGTTCAAGAGACAGATGCAAGAACTGTGGTGTGGGGACCTGCAATGCCACTAAAGCAGCCCAAACTGCACCGCAGCAGGGCAGGGCATGGAGGAGCAGGGTGATTTCTGCTGGAGAAAGCAGCCTGGCAGGGAAGCAGTGCCTAACTGAGATAAATGGCTTTTATTCATTCTGTTTCCAAGTCTCTACTATCTTTAATGCCTGTTGAAATAAAGGTTTTGGAAGCAAAGTCCTCCCTGATGGTGTAACTTTCTCATCTTTTGGTTAAATTCTAAGGATGTTTCTTCTCCTCGTTTGTCAGGTTCCCAGGAAAGAGGGAGGAAGGCAAGCTTTACTATTCCCATAACACCTAAATATAAACTGTAATCAGATTTATAAACAACATCTACAGACCTCTTTCATAAGCTATAAAAAGCTTTGCAAAGTACATCTGTGCACTTCTGTTTCCTTTTCATAGTCTTTCACCTTTCCTTCTATTTCCCTAAATAGAAAGATAATAGTATTAATCTATTCCTTGGGGCTTTTGTGAAGATTCACAATTAATATTTATGCAGTAAAATGAAATAAATGCTGTATAAGTGCTGAGCATCATTATTGTTCTCTTTCTCTCTTCATTAGCACATCATGTACATGCCAAGTAGAACAGATAAACACAGAAATTAGCTGCCCTCAAAGTCAGGCAAGTGAGAAAGGTAACATGAGTGCTAGAGAGCCATTAATTAAAAATGTTTGCTGTGGGTGACATCTGTGGCAAACAAAACAACCCTCTGAGATTTAAAGAATTAAATATGTTTCTTTACTCATTTGAGCAAGTTCTGTCTGCAGCAAAGAAGTTCTGGGAATATTTTCAAATTAAATATGCTGCACGTACTCCCACAGCAGCTGCATCTTAAACAGGAATCCAACTGAAGCAGCAAGTAGGTTTTGCCTTGTAAAACCTGGAAACCTCAGTGATTATTTCCAGATGTCATTTATTTCCTTTGCTTATTACTACGTGTGTGTTTTCCAAAGCACAAATCACACAGAACTGGCTTCACCTTTGCAACTACTAGGGTAGCCAATCCCCATTTCCACAGGTTTTTGATGCAGGAATTTGGATTAGTCCCAACATGATCAGGACTTCTCATTTGTCCATCTCAGGACTTCTCATGGCCATTTCAGGCCATGCTGCAGAGCTGAGGTGGCCATGCCCTTCAGACCAGTAAGGTTCTGCAGAAATACCTCAAAGATTTTCTCTCTAGGAATATCTGGCTATCTGATGGAATCTAATTAACCCTGACACAGACAGGGTTAAAAAGTTTAAAAAAGGTTTAAAAAGTAGTGAACCATTTCATGTTCTCAGCATTTGCACTTCAGGAATATCCTAAAGGAAGAGGAATATTCATTGTGAATATTGTCTACTAATTTGCTTGATCTTTTCCTTTCAAGAGGAATAATCTCCAATGAGAAGCAGTGGAAACTGCAAATGATGTAAGAACAAGTGTAATATGCAGCTATAAATTAAAATGCCCATTTGCCATGATTAAGAGCTAGTAAAAGAAACTCAGCAAAGCAGGACAGCTTTGCTCTCATGAAAATCAGAGCAGAATCTGCCTGTCAGAAAACAAAATATTCTTTGTTCAAGCAGATCATTACGCTGCTTTTTGCACACTTTGCATTTCCTAACCATTCCTTAAAGCTCTGCTCTGTGACAATCCATAGCAATCCTTAACTAGAACTGCAGACTGCAAGGGGTCTCTACCAATTAACACCATTGCTACCAAATAGCAATGAAGGAGAAAAACTCTTTTAAAAATGAGAGACTAATTGTGGCAGCAATTGTTAGCTGCAGTTGCCTTGCAGGACTCTCAGAGGAACCCAGAGTGGAAAGCCTTGTGTTATAGCCCCCACCTGATGCTGGGAGAGACCCTGCCTTTAACACATATTTGCTGTGTTGTACCTATTTTGCTTGTACAGCAGGGTTTGGGTTGGGAGGAATGGACTGGGTGGGGAGTTATGGCTGATGTAAATGTAAAACTAGCTTAGCTCATATTTAATTTTTTTAAAAATCATGAACACTATATCATTCCACCTTACAGGAGCACAGAAGGTGAGCGCTGCTAGAAGCCCCTGGGCTGTGATGAGAGGGAGGGAGGATGTGCTGCTTAAGTGCCATGGCTGGTGCAAGCCTAATGCCAGAAGAAGGGGATAAGACAAAGGGTCTGGGAGAGACTGGGAGCAGGAATGCGTAATGAAGTTACTGCATGGACAGGATGAAATAACTAAAAATCATAAAAGTCACAGAAATCATGCTAAAGAAACTGGAATTGTGAACTTGGCTCCTAAGCTTCTTGAGATGTCCTTACCTATCCCAGTATCACTGATGCTCATTTGCATAAAAGGATGCTTTATTCCATAACAGCAAATGATTTGTCAGCTGGCCTCTGCACCTTCCCCCCTGGTCATTTAGATTAATGGCATTTATGGCTTTTCTTTAAAGAAATTGTTGTTGCAGCTTTCCCGTGGTGCCAAAAGAAAGATGTCTATTGTTCTTCATGCTATCATTTTTAAAAGTCTAAGTTGTTTTTTGATTTGCTTAAAGTGTGAATATGAGTAGCAAAAGAGAATTAAATTTGCATTGCATAAAATAAAGATGAAAGCACTTTGGTGGAGTCTTGATATACACTTAGGAACATTTTTAAAATACCCATATTCCCAAAATGTACATATACACATTGAGGATCAGTTGCTTGTTCAAAGGATAATTTATTATAATTTATACTGTTTGGCTACTGAAACAATCTGTTTTCTTCTTCCTGTAAGATTCTAGATTATCTGAAACGATTAGAGTAAGATGTTTGTTCCAGTGGATATAGGCATCCACTATCACAAGCTTTTTTGTGCCTCTGGATAAGAATTTTATGCCCAACCTTAAAGATGGTCCCATTTTTAGCATAACTTGCTACAGCTCTTTTTCTTTGGAGGGTGCTGGGCCAGTTCCATAGGAAACTGCACGTGGTCTGTACATAATCTGGCAGATGCATTAACATCTTGTTAATTAGAGCTGCTTTTGTAAATTCAGGAATAAAGAAGCCCAGTCTCTGTCTCACTGAAATACCAGATACAGTAGCTTACCCATTATTTGTGCTTCAAGTTCTTTATTTCATCCTGGTGATGAAGACCACAATGTTCATTAAAACTCCAAGCAAACATGGAGAATTGAGGTACCAAGAGCCAGTGGCCTGGTGTATTGAGGGGGCCAACAGGAGAGCAGCTGTCTGTGGTGACTGTGCCTAAGGCAGTGGCAGTGCCCAGGCTCTACACTTGGATGCCTTCTCTTGTAATCCTCTGGCACATCAGAATGGGTCTTTCAGCTTTTTAATCAGTGGTAAAATAGAGAGACAATCCAATTTGTTAATTTCTGGGAAGAAGAAGAAAACAACATTGCTACAATTTTGTTGAACAATTTTGTTTTCATGATCTCCATATCCATATTGCTGATTAATTCACATTTCCAGCTGCCCTTCACATTTGCCATGAATTTACTTCACTCTAATAATTTTCTATCTTTTAAAATTTGATTTTACTGGAGCAATTTTTTTCTCAGCTAATTCTGATTATTTGTAATTTGGAAGACAGAGACAGATATGGCTTAGCACGACATTAATGTCCCTCAACACTCTTTAGTTTTCATTTGGCCACTGGAGAATTCTTTAGTGGCTGAATGTCCAGTTTTAATGAAATTGTTTTTCTGGGAAAAACTGTTTTAGTTCAGTCCTTTGCCCTTCTGAGCAAATAAAGCTGGAAAACTGAACTGCTGTTTGAAAACTGGGCATTGGAAGACAAGATGTGTACAATGGCAGTCCACATGCTTTTCTCATTGCTTAAAAATCACATGGTGTTCAAACCTGCAGCCTTGCACTATCCCAAACACTAAGCCATTGCGATTATGTTCTGGAATTGTGCTAAGGGAGTTATGATACGGTTTCCTTGATAACTGGTACACATAATTAGATTATATTTCATTTAAAGAAATCACCTAGCAAGAAAAATTCTGACTCCAATCACATTAATTCATACTAAGCAAGATTTTTAATTACATCCAGGTATCTGGAGGTGCAGCAAGGTGCTTAATTCCCATGGTCTGATGGAGATGTAGGCTACAGTCAGTTTTACAAACCTCACTTCAACTTCCTTAAGACCAGCCCACCTTTCTTTTGTCTTCTCCTGCTCTCTCCCAGCCTGTGTTTCAGGCTGGCTGTGAGTCATACAGCACAGTCCTGAAGCTGAGCAAATGCAGATACCAGGCCAGAATCAGGGCTTTGCTAACCCGTTGTTTGGAGATGGTATTTTCCTAGCAAGCAGACTGAGATCATGTCTGCTCATAAAAACAAGTGTAGGCACACCATTGGATTCAAGGTAATGTCAATTATTCCTCAAAATTGCTGGCACACAGAGTGAAGCAGAGATTAAAAGCAAATATGGTCTTAATGCACTGTTACGAGTTGTGCTGCTCAGGGCTTGGCAAATGTTCCCATGCAGAAAACCCCCAGGGATTCTACTTATTCTGCCTATCAAGCCCAGGACCGTAAATCATTACACAAGAAACAAGGAGCATTGGAAAACATCACCATTATTTAACACTGTAGAGCTCTTTCTCAAGAGAAAAAAGAGTTGCTACAAGGATGAAATACAACTTATGGATTTGGGATGTACTTTTGCCATGGCAAACCAAACCTGGGGGACCATGTGTACACAGAAAATTTTAGTGAGCCAACTTATTGCCAGCTTCCTTTCATTTTCCTTAGCCTGCTGTGCTGACTCGAGGCCCCAGCTATGGATTGTACTGCTCTGGAGTCTGGAGAACACTTCTAAATGTGGCAGATAGGTGGGAAACAGGGCATCGATTCTTATTGATCCTCCACCTTCATCCTGGCTAGACAAAATCCTCTGCTAATGTGCCCCTGGGTATTTTCCAGGGCTGGTTTTGCACTGGAGAGCACAGAGCAGAAAATGCCACCTTCCCAAGTAAAAATAAGGGCTAAATGTTTCTCACTTTACTTATGTGAGCAGCACAGCACCTTGGTAATTAGTAGTTTGGGGGTTCTCATTCTGAAGGGTTTAATGGATATTAGTGATGTTGAGGAATTCTGCTTTAAATAGTAAACACCATTTGAGCTGTTTATCAACAAAAGTTTTCAATCTAGGTCAGACATAGAGGATTAAAAAAAAGCCAAAACAGTTTATGAAGTACTACTGGGTAAGAAACATGGCTTAAAAACCAAAAGAAACACAGGGGAAAACTATTATGCACATTATGAACTTATGGAATTCGATCTTTAGATGTAATTTAATGCCTTTGTGAGGCATTCAGTAACACTTTACTAGTGTTAATGCCACAGTATTTCATCAGTTTGCCCAGTAACAATCATATGTTAACACAGAAACACATGCCCTGTAATGTTTTTTATTCTAATACCTTCTAAATCTATATTCACATCAGTGCCTTCTTTAAAGTCCTTAGATAGGAAAGTAAGAACAACATTATGGATTATCTTAATTGAAACCAAGCTGGTCCCAGCTTTTACTTTACTTCTTTTTCCCAAGTATTTTTTATTCTTGTCTACACCATTTATCAATCACAACTAAAAGCAGTCCTAAGCCACCCCTGACAAGATGAGATGCCACCCCTACTTACATGAGATGCTTACAAAAGTAATAAAAGTAATGAGAACTCTAAGTATCTGGTTTTGTCCTTGGGGTTTCGCCATGGGTACGATCCCTAACATGCAGATTTGCATGCTCTCCCCACCAAGGAGCATGCAGTATCTTTCCTTTTTTAATTTCTAGGAAAAAAATGTTTGTTATAAATCTGGGATTAAGGGCAGGTGTGGCTACAAACAAATTTGGGAAGGTGAAGTAATTGCTGTTTGCTGAAAGTAATTGCTTCTTGTTATGATTACCATAGCAATTAATGTAATTCTCTGTAATACCATTGGGAATAATAAAGTTAGTGGAGAACAGCAAACAAACACCTTTGTCTGCTCTGGAAAACAGATTAGTACCAAACCTGCCTTGTTATATGGACAGCAGGAGAGCTGCATCATCCTTATCACTTCACTTTCTTGCTTTTAAATGCTTGGCTTAGTCAAAGTCATGAGAGACAATTAGGTTTTTGTCACTTAGCAACCAAAACTGGGTTCAGGAGCAAAGCAATTTGCAACAGACAGTACTTGACTACTAAACGTTACCACTGCAGCACATCCACAGCCACTCACTCCTGCTTGAAATGAGGGAGTCTGGGCACAGAAAAACAACCAAAGCACCTTTCAAAAGAAGAGTTCACATTCCATTTTTCAAGGTACTTAGAGGAACTTTGTCCTCCCCTGATTTCCCACCATCCCACCGCTCACACAGAAGAGTTTTGAAGAAGTCCTTGAGACAGGAAGGACACAAGTGAGCACCTAAGGCTGTCTGAAGGCATCTCAGTGCTAATGCCACCCAAGTCAACTGCAGTGAAACACCGACATACCATGGATATCACGTGGACCTCTCCTTCTGTGTGCTCACTTGGATCACTTAGGTGCTTTCTAGTTTCAAGTAGGTACTCAGGATGTCCCTGGATGAATAAGAAGTTTTGAATGAAAATACGACACAATGAAATAATGAAAAATATTGTAATTTTACATTCCTTGTAAAGGAATGGGACTTTGGGTCTTCAACAGTGGTAGACAAATCAAACATTGGTGACAAAAATATAATTCCTTTTTATAAAAATACTTCAAGTAACTCTGTTTTAGAAGGATCACAATATCTAGTTAAGATTCAAGGCCTAATTCTGGTATTGGTTGGAGCCATTCACACCATGGGCTCTCAAAGACTCAATTTCAGCAGTGCATACGAGGGCAGCAACAAGCACAGTCTGCTGATGACCTGATGAAAACACTCTTGACTCACACAGCATTGTCCAGAAGTGACACAAGTGTGTACTTTCTGAGGAGTTTAAACATAATCTTGAAAAATGTTTGATGGATATTACAGGTGCTCCTGATGGAAGCAGAAGCCCAGCATGGCTGGTCTCAGAACACTGATGGATGAAGAGAATTTTACTCTGATATTCCAGCACCCAGCTAAACCATTCAGTTCTGGAAGACTGAATAGATGTAGTTGAAAATCACAGTAGCCAAGTATTTCTCATTACTTTTTGCAGCTGAAATGCTATGGAAAATGGAGGAAATTACTTTGGCTGGGGCTTGCAATGCTTGCCTGGAAGTCCTTAAGTATTTTGTTCAGCCCCAGTACACAGAAAATAAAAATGTCTGAACAAATTTATTGAGGGTTCAGTTCTCTGCTTGTCACACTTGACAGCAAATCTTTGACTGGCTGGAGATTGGTGCTGCTGTGCAGGGAAGAGCAGCTCTCTCTTGCCACACCACCCTGCCCAATCTCTGGCACTGGTGATCTGCTTATTGATCACTGCTGGGACATCCAGCTTTACAGACATCATCTGCAGGGATGCAGCAGAAAGGGAGTCCACAGAGGAAAAATGGAACCTGCAGCTATGGGGCCTTGGCAGCTGAAGAGCAACCGCCTCCCCTCAAAGCAGCTCCAGTGGCACAAAATTCTACATTCCCCTGAATTAGTACAAGATCCAACAACAGTCTTGGTATGTGTTAATTATGTTCTGTAGAGAAATAAAATGACATTTAAATTGTCTCTAATAATGTAAGTGTACCATGAAACTACTGTATTTCCTTATGCTAAAATAAGCAACAAAGATTGTGATTATATATTTGCTTTAAGAAATACAATTATTTTTTTAACTTATGCTTCTCATTAACACAAAATAATGGGTAACCACAGATCTAATTGCCAGGGTTAGTTTATGCTTAATGACATGTGAAGTCTGGTCCTTAACTTCCAGAGAAATGTGAGCTTCTGGGTGTTTCCCTCTATTCCTTTCTTAAGCATGTGCAGCATTCCTGCCTCCTAAAGATTTACTCTTTAAAAGGCTGTTATGTGCCTTTAATATTGGGGGGTCCTACTCTTCCTAGTCATTAGACTGGAAAGCCTATGTGTTACACAAAAATTTGCTAAAATATTCATATTCCGAACATGTTTCAAGACATACCTTATAAATACTCAGATGATCTCAGATTCTGTAAGTTACCAGGGATTAGTTTAATATTTTCCAGACAGACCCCAGAGTTTTAGATACTGAACACGGCATACCTGAAAGAGAAGAACAAATTGGAAAAGTGTAAATGTTAGGGGTGGTATGACCCAGAATCCAAAACTTCAAATACTTTTCCCTGAATCATTTTATTCCATGAGACTTGAAACCTACACAAACACCATTTCCTCCTGAGGCAGGAAGAAATTGAAATCTGGAAGGCTGAAAAATAACTTTCCCAAAACCCTTTCTCTCACATCTCTGCTGCCATGATAGACATTAGGAAAAGCACAGGAGTGTGTGAAGGCCTGGATGTGAGCACCTGACAGTGTCATGCTCCTGGGTGACCTACCTGCCACTGCAGTGAGTCACAGGGTGAGTGCTGAGCAGGGCAGCCTGAGATCTGGCAGCTGCAGAAGGAAACATGGAAACAGCCTCACTGAATTCTCTGCTACAGCAGCACACCTGCATCCCCTCTGGAGCAATAAGCCCTGGGTGGAGAATGGCTTTGTCTTACCTGGTCCTTCCTTTCCTCATTCTTTGTGTGCTTTTCAAACAGCACAAGGAAACAGACGGTCTATCCCTGGCATTGCATCTCACAATTTTGCCCAGACAAGTCTGAGCCACAGAATTTTTTGCAGGTTATGATGAAGCTGGACATGGCTATCTATTGGCCAGTGTCCTTGATAGGACATAGCCACACAATTTCAAACATTTTGTCTGTGCTGTAAATGACCAGACAGAACAATGACTTCCACAGGCCTTCTGTTCTCAAAGTCCTTTCTAACTCCATCTTTTGGGGTAAACTTTTATTACTGTTCATGCTTGTTGCTTCTGTCTATTTCCCTTTCCCAGGATGTTACCATGTGGGATAAGCAATGCATACTGAGTACTGCTTAGATACAGCCCAGTGATCTGCCAGTGAATTCTTTCTGTGAATGTTTGAATTCCCCAAGACTAACTTACAGATTTAATTTAGTCCCATTATATCACTGAAACAGAATTCTACACTTGCATTTTTCTCTGTCCTGGGATATCTTATGCTTCGTTATGCTATTCCCAAAAGCAGCTGCACAGGACATCATGTTTTGTGATGGTTTTATTTTTGGCTGGCTTGTCATTAACTGTTAGCTGGTGAGTAAAAGTATTATTCCACATCCCTTGTCTAACACTACAGACCGACTGTGCAGCGCTTTACAACTTCTTTTTTTATTATTATTTAAGATAATGCGATATTCTGTGTAACTTAGAAAATTACTTTATTTGACTTTATTACATGCTACCACTGAGGACTCTTCAGGCTCCTCACACTACCTGCTGTTGCCAAGCTGATAAACATGAAACACTGCCTGTTGATAACGTGCAAGGAATATGATTTTCCTCAAGTGGAACAAGCTCTCCAGTAGTGACGTGTTAGAAGCATCTTGACGCCAGCAGCCACCCATTAACATGCTAATCAGCACCAAGGGGAAGAGCTAAAACCCCAAACCCAAAAACTCATCAAACTTGAAGAAAACCACAGTTTTACCACAGTGGTGTTGTACCAGCTGTACCAGCAGCTCATGCTCAGGTTCAGTATGTTCATCCTCAGGGAAGAGGTGAGGACCTGCGGGACAAGTTACTTCTTGTGAAGTCACCACTTCACAATCTTTTTATCCAAAAGATTTAACCAGCCCTCATGACCTTTGCTTTCCCAGCTCCTGCCTTCCCATGGCAACAGAGAAAATAAAAAATACAAAATATTCACAAAATATACCTTGGAAGAAACATATTACTCTGAGCTGATCTGTACATTTAGTCATTAGAGCCAACAACTTCAGCACTTGCTTTCCCAACTGTAGCTCAGATTGCTCTTACTGTATTTTAAAAACACATGTATTGCATGAATACATAATCTATTTCTTGAGTTACCTGTTAATTGTGGAGAGATTCTGAATTTGTTGTATTCATCATTAATAAATCCATATATTTCATTTGCAATTTCTGGCTTTTCATGCTGTAGGAACACTCAGACACAATCTCACATGACATTAAAGTCACTGCACCATGTTTCTCAACATCATTAAAATGAGGAATCATCTCTGCTTAAAAGTGCAAAGAAAAATTTCCCAGCTGCATTATTTTCTCCTCTGGAGAAAGGATTTTGGGATCTTTTTTAAAAACGACAAAATGAAAACCAACATTGGACTGAAAGGACGAGAATTTACTTTACTTTTTAAAAAACCAAATACACAAATACTGATTCTCCTGTTACTTTGCCTCACTTCTTTGCAGCTAAAACATCTCTTTAGCAAAACCAGTAACTGAAGGGTGCAGCCAGTCTATAAAGCTCAGATGAGGTGAAAAAATGAGTTTTGAAACTTTGCAAACAAGTTGCTCTGAGCCAATTTTCCCACAGCTGAATCTTTGCCTTGTTTGTTCTCGTTTCCCACAGGTAGTTATGGCATTGGCAATTTGAAATAACTTGCTGATATTCAGCATGTTGTTTTATTTCCTCTCCTATAATTGAGTTGTGCTGGTCTGACATTTTGATTCAGCACTGTAAAAGAAACAGATCCAATTTACTGAAATTTCTGTGGTTGATTCAAAAATACTGATTCAATTTCTCAGTACATTCATTAAGGGAAACATACTTAACCTCACATTTGTTTGCAGAAACAAGTAGCCATTCATCAGGAACAAGAGGAACATCTCACTCTCCGCAGAATAAGTCACAACTTTGGGCAGGGATGGATCTGACCTGAGGCTTGGTTTCCACAAGGCTTTTCTGTTTTGGAGTACAGTCCTATAAAAGCCATTGCAGAGCCACTTCAGTACTCTCTTGAACCTGCATCAACACCTAAAAGGTTTCCACCTGCTCCAAACTGTGTGAGAGAAGAGGGAGAACAGAGGCAGCAATAATGGCGAAGGACCAGGTCAATGCAAGGTTTATCTGTGAAATCCAGATGATCATAGTAAACATGAGAATTGACAACACAAAATGTTCCTAAGCCAGCTGATCACTTTCCTTTATTTCTGGGGACAAAGCCTGGCTCTTCCTTCTGCCCAGCCTTTTGGAACAGATACAGATTTTGCCTGGATGAGTGCTCAGGAGGTGCAAGATGCTGCCCCATCAAGTCCATGCCCCTCTGCAGAAGTTCATCCACAGACAACCAAAGCCTGACCAACTTATTTTCCCTCAAAACCTTTAGGTCTCACGGTGGGACCCAGCTGGAAAAATGTTCAGCACTGCTGATGGAGGAAAGAAAATAATAATGGTCCTTAGTATCCTCTTGCCACCAGCTTCTTCTTAACCTGGGGGAAAGGGAAGCTGTGGTTTCATAAGATACTCTTCAGCTTTAGTATCCTGAAACATCAGATGCAAAAAAGGTGTTTATATAGATCTCTTTGAACTTACACTGTTCCCACAAATCAATTTCACCACTCTGTTTTGCTGCTGCCATCAAAATGTACTCTCAGTATATAAAGCAAGGCTCTTCAACAGTTTTTCTAAAGGATGTGGGATTTGGCAAATGCATAGGAGTAATGGATGGGACTAAAAAGATGGTTTCAAGTAGCTGGTTTATAATACATGTGAAATCTAAATTTCAGTATATTGGTCACAGACTTTGGGATTTCAGAAATGCCTGGGTAGGTTTTTCCCATGCAATGGTATCTTATAAACACTCTACACACATATCTGAATAACTTATCTCTACCTGTCTACCACACTCAGGAACTACAGAATGACAGGAAAGGGATGCTAAGTGCAATAATCCTGTTGAGCACTAGAAACCAGCGCCTGTTCCAAAGACCCAGAAATAAATGGTGTTGGGAACTTGGAAAGATCCTGAAGGTGGTTCTTCAGAAGAGGTTTTCAACTTTTTCAATTTCTCTCTGCAGCAGAAATATCTTTTTTTTTTTTTTTTTAACTAGACATCATTCACCTGGTTCAGATTTTCCAAAAGCCAGTCCATTGTAGAATCCCCTCCTCCTCTGCTTTTAATACAGTATTAGTGGATCTCTACCCCACTATTCAACATCTGTTAAAATATGTACTTTTTTCTTACATTCCTAAAGGTCCAAACAAATTACTATGAAAAGAACAAGATCACTTCAAAATCTATTGGACAAATTTTTAAATTCCTCACTTCACCTTAAAAGACAGAATTCCTGTGAGCTTCAGGCTAACAGAACAGAACTTTAAAACTTCTCATTTTTATTCCTAGGAAGTAGCTGAATCTTTATGCTTTTCCTGCCTCAATAATTCCAAAACTTGAAGGATGTAACAGTTGTGAGGATCTCTAGCATTTGTCATGTTAGGAAAATAATTAAAACAGGCATTATTTTAATTCAGTAAAACTGTGACTTTTCTTTGGTCTTTCTTCCCTAAATTAAAAATTGCAAAGGATAAAGCCTTCAGAAATTATTTTAAAAGTGAATAATTAATGAAAAGTGATTAATTATGAAAATCATTACATACTTGAGTGATTGTGTGGCAGCATTGATTAGGTATTTTCTACTTAGACCCAAAGGCAGATTAAGTAACAAAGTGAACAGGCAGTTACTAATATTGCAGTATCAGAGAATGGCAGGGATGACAGAAATTGCTCACTGTGCAGTGAGCTGCCACTTCTGCCAGGGTGACTCCAAAGGAAGAAGCAGCCAGGCCCAAAAGTGCCAGTGGGGATCGGCCAACCTGGTCCCACTGAAATCCACCAGGAGCTGCTGCTCACGCTGCTCTGTTGGTGTCTGTGTTTGCATAGACACAAACATACTTTCTATATCCCACAGCCTGAGAGGCCTATTTCACCCAACTTCTATTTTGGCCCTAAGATTAGAAAAACTCCTCAACTTTAAAAAGCAATAAAAAATGCTCACAGCAACTCCTGTGAGATTTAGTAGCTTCTGTATGGCTGATGGCACAACAGCCCTGAATTTGCTTTATGTGGTAATTTAAGCAATTTAAGCTTAAAATGTTCCCAGGGCAAAAATTAGGGCTATGTCTATCAAGTACATTAAGGCTTATTATGCCTATTAAGCACAGGGAGTCGCCCTTGTTGTGACTGCACATTACATTTGAAAGCTGTTCTGGGTAGTGTGCTGATTCCCTAATCAAACCTGTGTGGGAGGTACTTTTTGGTGACATTTAGAAACCCTCAATTACAAAACAACTAGCTAAAAGGGCAAAGGAATGGGTTTTCCTAAGCACAGTGACAGAAAACAAAAACAGACATTGGGCATAACCAAAGAACTGGAACCATTCTTTTTGCATTCTGTTTTTTATTTTTAATTCTGTTACTTTGGTGCCTTAAGAGACTCAAAACAAATAAATAGTCCAGTATCTGTGGGGAAAATAACCTTGTTACTTGAGGAATCAAAGATTTTGAAATTGCCCAAGAGACAGAAATCAAGGATATTTTGATCTTGCAACATTCAAAATATCCATCTTGTTACTTTTAAGTATCTTTAGAATTTAAAAATTAAAGACGTGCTGACTCAAATTTGTATGAAGTTAAAATAACTTAAATTTTTTTTTTCATCTTCCATAAATCTTTTATTTGTGGTTCAAAATGAAGCATATGCTTCCAGAACATTTATCTCATGGCTGGCATCCTCCAAGGAAACCAGATGGCAAAACTCATAAATCCTTTCCCTTCTGCTCTTTGACAGTCCCAATCAAGAAAGTTATGAGGCTGGAAGATTAGGTTTACGTCCTGTTGTTATAAAAACATTTTCTTTATGCATCCAATGTGGTTTCAATTCTCTCCCAGTCCATAGTGGCAAACAGCAGTTTAATGAGATATTATATACAGACAGCTATTGGAAGAACACACACCACATTCTCTGCTTCAATGGGAGGCACTGGTGTATTATTTCACACAAGAGCAGATGAGATCAGAAGCACTCTGGGGTTTTGATGCACAGTACCAGACAGCAACAGAGTTTAAATTTCAAGCACTATCACACAAAAAGATGTCACTCCCAAACAGTAGACAAGGATTCTGTCTTAACAAGTTGAAGTATAACAAGAGACAAAATTGACATGGTAGGTAAATATTTTAGGCCTGATCTGCAAATGGAAGTTATAATGTCTACTGCCTTCATACCAACAGCATGGTTAAACAGTTTTGAAATTGCTTTTGATCACTCACCTTAAAAAACGCTCACAAGATGAAAAGAAATCATTATCATTAATGTTCATGATTTCAAGACTGAAAGCTTGAAAGAACTGACAACTCAAATATGACAGTTAAGATTGTGTTGGCTGTTCCTAAGACTTTGGGAGAAATAAAATGTGCAATTAGAGCTCTTTGATTACCTGAAGGAAGTTCAACACTTCACAAATTAGTGCTCCAAACTGAAATACTACTGGAAAATTTTAGTTTGCTTCCCAAGAAATATTCCAACATGTTTTGATGAAGAATCTGCAAAACAATTGTGGATGTTTATTTCAATTCATTTCAATGTATACCAATGCCAGTGAAAACAGCTTAAATCTTAACTCCCCTACAAAAATTTATTCTTTATTAACTTCACCTTTTGTTAGAAAATTCTTCAAAATAATTTCAAGATTCACAAGAATCTTCTGAGGAAACAAAAGTGAGGGGAAATGATTAATTAAGAAAAAATACAACACAAATGCCAGATTTTATTGAGGTACTACATTCACATTGGTTTGTGCACTGAACAGTCACATTTAGGCTAAAGACAACCATGTTCATGACATGAAGACACCACACTGAGATGGCACATGGGAAAAGCTTAAAATAAAGCTTGGTCAACATGATGTGCCAAATTCTGCTCTTCTTGACAGCTGTGTTATCTCACTGGAATTGCACAGGGGTACAGACAACTTGCATGAAAATGACTGAACAGCACTAGCTGACATGTGCAAATCAAAACACAAACTTCTCAGTATAGCAACCATGCACAAACAGCCTGGCACAGCTTCCAATTGGCCTCTGGCTATCGACAGTGGTTGTAAGAGCCAGGAAACACCTCTGGAAGAGTGAGTCAGGTTCTTGTGGCTTACAGTCACAGTCCATCCGTGTGGCTTAGGAAGTGTCTTGAAGTCACTTGGCTCTGTCAACAGCTTGTTGTGGTGGGGGCTTTGTCATGGATGCAGCTCTGAATCTGCAAAATACCAGTAACAGTTACGAGGTAGACTGAATTTTCCCCTACAAAAGAATCCAGAACAAACCACACAGCTCAATCAATTTCACTGGCACAGATACTTCTTTCCAAGTATCTCATTATATTCCTAACCTTTATTAGGTGAAGAACAGCACCCCTAAAGTGCCTTACTAGAGCTGTGAAACACTAAGTGCCTCCTCTGGGGGTGTTTGTGGATGGGCAACTCTGCTGCTCCTCTACTGGGCAAGTGAGAACTTTCCCTTGCATGTGATAAAGGCCCACACACAGTGGTGCTGAAACAAAACAAAAAAGGTTTGGTAGATAAAGGCAGTCATTCACCTAACATTTCTATGCAGTGCCTCTTGGAAAATGCACCACTCAAATCTACATCAAACCATGCATTTAATTTCTTTTTAATGATAGACATCCTCGCAATGTGTGCCTTTAACCCTGAAAGGCACCAGAATATATTCCAAACTACACTTGAGGAATTTCTATACAAAATAAATTGCTCTGTTGCTCTACTTCTCATTAAAGCAGGATTGATTCTGAGGTAAAACACAACAGCTGTTGGTACAGATGGATTACGAAGCAAATGCTTGTCTGGATATGCAAAAAAATGGACATGCACTGATGTCTGGCTGGACAATTTCAGCTAACTCAGCTACTGACAGAAGTTCTGAAGCATGAAATCTTGGGCTCGAGGCAGATGGCAACTAGCAGCAAGAGCATCCTAACCACCAAAGAACATCAGTACTGGTTCACTGAGAGGAATGATGCTCATCTGAGTTATCAGTGATACTTTTTGTAGATTCAAATTCTAGATTGTTTTCTGCTGAAGACTCTGAGGATAGTTACACATTCCTGATGAACTTAAATGAAAAGCTGAGACATGCATGTAAAGTTCCCCAGCACAGCAATCTGGCTGGCAGCAGCGTGCCCTGGCAGCTCAGGAGGCAAACCCCACCCTGGGGTGTGTCAGACACCAATAAATAACCAGCTGCTCAGAAGAGGGGCTTATCCTGCTGTATTGAGCCTTGCTGCAGTCTCACTGTGAATGCAGTGTGTGGTTCTGGGTTCCACAATTTAAGAAGAATGTTAAGGTACTCAAAAGCATCCAGAAGAGACCAACAAAGCTGCAGAAAGGGCTGGAAGGACAGGTGGAAGGAGTGTCCCGTGAGCAGTGCCTAAGGACTTTGGGCCTGTGTATTTCAGGGACAAGGAGGCTGAGGGGTGACCTCAGCTCTATCCAGCTTCCTGAGGAGGGGAATGTGCAGAGAATGGCCCTGGCACAGGTTGCCCAGAGAAGCTATGGATGCCCCATTCCTGGAAGTGTTCAAGGCCAGGTGAGATGGAGCTCTGAGCAACCTGGTCTACTGGAAGGTGTCCCTGCCCATGAGAGCAGGATTGGAACTAGATGATCCTGAAGGTCCCTTCCAGCCCAAACCATGCTGTGATTCTCTGATCTCCCTGGTATCCAGTGAAAGGATGCATGGGAATGGTTCAAAGCTGCACCAGGGAGGTTTACACTGGATATTAGGAAGCATTTCTTTACTATTTAGTCAGCTTCTTTAATTATACTTGAGGACTTGGTTTCTCATTTTAACTACAGTACCTTGATTTTTATTCTATTTCACTTTTTTTTTTTTATTTAGGAACATTTCTTGAGGGCACAGAAATAATTCTGAAAGGCAGTTTTAGCCCCAGAGTCTTGCAATTCTTCTCAGGGTGGTGTCATTCAAAAATTTTATTCATGTGCTCTTTAGTTCTTCAGCCAAGCTCTTACTACTTATCTGGGATAATGTGCCAGACACTTCCCAAGACATCCTTCTTCCCTCCAAAAATGCGCTTGAGAATGAGTCACTGAAAATTTCCCTTTGACTGCATTTTCATAACGATCTGTAATCACAGCCACTTGTTCCCACTTACCTGATAGGCAAAATTACCTTGACAAAGAGACAAATTAGATTGATTTGTCATGATCTGTCTTCACTAAATCTGTGTCAGATTTTTCTTGTGCATAGCTCAACTACTTAATAGTTTAAAGTATTATCACTCTAAGTTAGAAGCAATGCCTTCATCTGCCTAGCTCCTCTCCTTTCCCTTTGTAAAGCTAAGAGCTGTGTTTGCCCTTTTGCTGGAAAAGAGCAAGCAAACAAGCCTGAATTGTATGCTGAACTGCACCAGGCACAAGGGGTCCTGTTCCTAATTAAAACTCAGTGAATTTGGCAGAAGAAATATGCCTGCTAAAGGAAATCTAATTGGCACCTGCAGCTTTCTCCCAGCAGTAGAAATTTGTAAGCACTGATGGACTCTCCGGCTTAATGCTGCACTGTGAAGTGGCTCTCCATGACAGGTGTGGGTATGAAATCTGCAGCAAGCGCATGTGAAAAGCAGGAGACAAAAAACAATGAGAGACCTGGGATTTCTATCAACACTTAGCTATATTATGTGTTGAAGTTCAGAAAAGATCCTTGCCTCCTTTTCCATTCTGAATCAGGAAGCAAAAAGGCTCACAGGCTAAGGACATAGTTTTCCTGGATTTAGCTCAAATGAGATCTCAAGTATTTTCAGTCTTCACTACAATGCCAGCCTCATTTTGGCAAAAAAAAAAAAAAAAAGTTGCGTATTTCATCCACAAAAAAGCTTCCAGATTTTTTTGTCTTTATATAATGCATGCATTCAAACCCTACCTAAGTTCTTTGCAACTCTCTCTCAATTCTCTCCCTATAAGCAACAGTGTGTTAGCAGGCACCCTGTAAACATCAGCCTCTCTACCATGACAGAAAAGCAGGCAAAGAGAAGCATGAGGAAATGAGAGACTCATGGCCTCAAAAAGCAATGCCACATTCACAGAGCTCAGCTCATCTCAGTACTTGGTGCTTGCCTGGGATATTTTTGGATTTTCTCACTACAGACGGCTTTCTGAATGCAGGATCCATTTTAGTCTTTCCATGGCATTTTTCTCCCACAAGCCATTTCATTTGCAACAGCAGAAAAAAAATATGTGGAGGTGGTTAGGAGTTTTGAAATTAGTTTTGTTACACTTCAGTCTTTTTATAAGGAACAGGAGCCAAAATCAACTTGTTATGCCGATAAAGAGCTCTGAGAAAGATGCATTTGCACTTGGGATGCACAACGTGGCTTTTTTAAGGGTACAAGTGAAACAGGGATGTCTTGACTCATTTACTTTCCTGCTCATCTGAAAACAACTGCTGAGCAAACAGGACCACTTATTTTTCTTGTGCTAGACATTGGTGATCTGCAGCTATTCTCACATTCTGTGGCTGTTAAGCCATGAGCTTTCACCCCCTGCAGAAAGTAAAATGCATGTTTCATGCCATCTGAAGTCCTTTGCATTATTCATAAAGTCCTCTTAAGTCTGAAGTACAATTCATCTGTACTGGGGTACATTTTAAACACTATTCTGCATGGTCTGTGCCATAGGTAGTTTGACCTTTACACATTATTTCAGCATTTAAATCCACTTTCTTGCAAGATAACCCTCTCCAGTTCTGTAGCAAAATTTACCTGGCACTGATTCCTGCATCCCCAGGAAGAAATGGAGGACTAAACTGCCCACCAGAAACTTCATCACTTTCATCCTTCATCACACAGGAGCCTTTCTGGCTATTCATCACTAAAGAAATTCTTTTGAATAAGTTACAGTGTCTGCCTCCTTAGTAAGCTCTGGTGCACCCAGGACAGATCAGGGAAAGGACAACAACAGCATAAGGGAATATAATCTTGTCTGGCACATAACCATGATGGAGTATTCAGTGCCAGTAAATCTGGAAGAGATTTGTCTGGGGAAGGACTCTGTCCAAGTCTCTGCAGATACATCCCTGTGCAAGGACAGCATCAGGGCAGCGTATAAATAAATCAGCCAGAGACAGTTTGCTAGTCCTTTTCAAAAAGTTAAAACCCACATAAAGAATAATTTTATAAAATCCATGTAAAACAGAGTAGAGAGTATACAAATACAACAGAATAAGATAAAAAGAAATGTTCTCATGGTACCTCTTTTCTTCATAACATTGGTAGAATCCATTCAGTGCCTCTGTCTTTAACATATCGAACTTCCTCTGGCCTCACTGTCTGTAAAACAAAGGCATTTTTAGAAGAATTAAGAGCATTATTCTTCCATCAGTTGCAAGTAGTAATACATAAATATGCCCACTGCACTAGAATAACCACAGTTCCTGGAATCTTCTACAATTTTTAGATGAAACAGATCGAAACTATTCCACTTTGCATTCCTGGGCCTTGGGGAGGCTGCAATTATTAACTTAGTTCTGTTAAAAAGGAATAAACATCAAAGTGAAGAGCAGTTTAAGGAAGCAGCACTGTGGTATAAGCTGGGCTTGTAGCAGGAAATCAGAAAGTCTTCTGAAAGAAATTGCATTAAAAATTTCCCATATTCAAGAAAACAGACCAGAAATCTCAAACTTTCATCCCTCTCCAAACATAATCAGTCACTGCTGCTTTCAGTCACCTTCATCCAGTGACCCCAAAGCTCTGAGTGTGTGTAGGGAGGCTCACAACATTTCTTTGCAAGTGTTACCCAAGTTTTATGGAAGGATTAACATGATGACAGGAGCAGATAAAACTATTTTTAGTTAAGCATTTTACCAATTTCCCACCAAATCTTCTGGCATCTCCCATCTTCCGAGTGTTTGGTTTTGAAGCTTAGTAGCATTTCAATATTGTTTTTCAGAGCACAACTTCATAGGTTAATGTAAGTAATAGTTAAAATTCCACCAGCTAACTGATACAGACAGTTGCCTGGAGCAGAAGGGCAGCAATCTTTTGATTCAGTGCAGATAACTCAAGTTTGCCCATCTGAGCAGAGTAACTAAAGCAAAGGCAGCCTGCAGTGGATCACTGCAGGAAGGGAGGAGAGAGATACTCTGCCAGTTTTCACTGATCCCTGCTGGCAGCTGAGAAAACAAAGCTCTAGAAAAAAAGACTTTCCAAAATTCACTCAACTTTATTTTCTTTCTTACCTGATATTTGTTCTTTCACTCCCTTCCCACTATTCTCATTCTGTTTCCAGTCCTTATTTTCTCCTACTATCCTTCCCATGATAGTGCCCACATCCATGAATAACAAGTTGTATTTGGAGTCTCTCCTCCCTTTTCTCTGCCCTAAATCTCAACCCTGTACGATTCCCCCTCTGCCAGGCTCCCTGTCCATCTCTCTCCCCAAGGACCATCTGCTCCCCAGCCCACCCCAGCCACTGCTGCACTTGCTGGCCCCCAGGACCTTCTCCATCCCCTGCAGCACCGCTGCCTCCCTGCTCTGCTGCTCCCAGCTCCATCAGTCCCATCCCTCTTCCAAAAGCTCCCAGGAGCATTCAGCTCCTTGAAGTTTTCTCCTTTATCTGCCAGCTCCAAAGCCTCTCTCTGCTTTATCCTGTCATCTAATTCTCCTTGTGGTGGAGCTCATCAATCTTCTTCCCAAGCCTCCCTGGATTTCCCATTACCCTTTAGTTCAACACTGTTTTTGACCTCATTTTCCATTTTCCCAAGTGTGGGCCAACAAAAAGAGACAGAAAAGATAAACTTAACTGGGCAGGGTACTTTTCTCCAGCCAGTGTGTGGGGAAGGGATTGAAAAACAGATTCCCTATATCCAAAAAGGGATGAAAAGTTGAGAATGCTAATATTTTAATTTAACAACAAACTGAAGCAAAGCAGATTGGGAAAGGGGAATTATTTGTTATTGAGGTGTTTTGAACACTGCATTTTATTTTGTTTGAATTGAAAAAAACTGCAATTTGGTTTCAAAAATGCAAAAATGGGATTTGGTAGTTTAGCATTTTTAAAAATCTGCACAATAGTATTTAAGCTAAGATCTCAGTTGAAAACAACTGAGTTATTTCAGCTGGGAAAAAAAACAAACCCAAAAAGAAGAAAAAAAGAATTCTTATCAGTTACAGAGGAAGGCATTTTATTTTGGAAGCCTACAGCAGCTATGGGTATATTTGTAGTAAAAAACATCATTCCTAATGAGCTGCAAAAATCTCACTGCTACAAGAAACTCTGGGAAATTTAAAAGCTAAAGAGTCCAATAAAGACATTTCAAAATTCAATCTGTTCTAGTGATGCACCCTTCCATTAAATTTGAATTCCCAGCTTTAAAAATGAAATTTTCTTCATTTCCTAAAAGGAAGGGGGGAAAAAAGTGGTTTTTTCCAACAGTTGAGCCCATTTGGCTGATTTTTCCTCATACAGAAATCTGAGGTAGATGACTGGCACAGATAAAAGTAGCCTAACTGGGGAAATTTAAAGCCAGCTACAAGAACACCATACAGTTGAAATTACTCCTAAACCTAGAAGGCAAAATTATGGGTGTACACTCCAAAAGCCAAGCAGTGCATCTGAATTCAGACAGCAGCTATCTGCTTGCACAACCAATAGTCAGATAATTGTACTGAGCTAAGAAAAACAATGTGTGAGAGTTTTATGCTTTTTCATCAAAATACCTGAATATTTAATATATGTGAATAACTCCCTGTGAGGAATCTTTGATTAAGGAGAGAAATAGGGACAGAAAAGTCATCTGGTTATTTTTCAAGCTGTGTTTTTCTTTGTTATGAAATGAAACCATGAACTTTTGCATATTGTGATGTCACTGCTTTGCAAGAGCAAGGAATTAATAACTTCTATTAAAGCACATCTTCCCTAGCACTTATGATTAATTTACAAGGCCACAATTCTTTCACACTCCAACCCAAGGTCCCTGTCTGACTCTGAACACATTTACAGAGGTCTTCCTGTGCTAAATTTTAAGGGAGAAGTATTAGTTATCATCATTAAATGTAATTTGCTATTCATGCTTTGCAGTGGCAAGGAACACTTCATCTCAAAGGTCTTTCCAGACCTGGCAGAAACACCAGGGCAACTCAGAAAATGTGATTAAAACCTGTTTGGGTCACCAAGGTGGAGAGACTCTCTCCACCTTTTAGATCTCTGATGGCAAAGCCCATTCTCAGGGGCCAGCAGAGATGATCACTCCTCTCTCATCAGCTGCCTGGTCAAGTGTATGTGCACCTTTCCCAGAGTCAAGGTGTGCCTCTGGATTTCCCCTTTTCTGCTTGTTTACCACTCCCATCCTGACAATTAAGCAATATTTACTCAGTCCTCCTTGTCTTGCACTGAGGAGATGTTCCAGCATTATTCATTCAGCCTTAACAAAACACTTAAAATCCCGTGACTTCTAGCTTCCCACATTTTGAAGGGGATAAACCTTTTGCAAAAAGAGAAGTTTTTTGTTAAAAGAAGAACAAAGCACATGGCCAAATTCCCTTTCACCTTGACTAAATACATCATGTTTGCATATTCAGGGCTTGGATTTCTTCGAGCCTTCTTTTGCTACTATTACACATCCCCAGCCTTCAAATGGGAGAAACAAAAACATCTACAATGAGTTCAGTAAAAAATACTTTCTCTTGGAAAGAGCTTAACAAGCAACTGAAATGCAGGATCTTCATTTATATGTGTTTGCCTGCACATACTGTCTTGCATATTACGGATCAACTCTGCACTCTACAAATAGAAAAGTCTAACTCCAGTAACATTTAAGTAGTTCTTCCTTGTCTATTCCAGTGGCTGAACTCATTCTTCCTGAAATTCAATGCTCAGATTAAAATATAAATTTTTGCTAGGGCTAAAACATCCTTAGCTAACTCAAGAACCCCATCTCTAACACTCAGTGCTGATGCTATGGAAGATCTGTGCTGATGCTATGGAAGACCATTTGTTTAAGGATAAACAGAGGCAAATTCCAGTTGATATGTCTTTTGTAGAATCTAAAACTTTAATAAAGGGCTTCATATTCAGTTTATTGTTAGATTTATCATTGATCTGGATATTATTTCTGTAAAAATTCAACCACTCCACTTCTGTATTTTGGAGATCTTGGATGAGCCCAAGAACAATGACCAACTTTTGCTATTATGTGAGATAGGGAAAGGCATAAAATAACCAATTGTTTGTTTAATGAGATATGAAACTCCAACTGAGCTGATGTATTATGGGTGAAATTGAATATAATAAAAAATACTGCTTTCAAAAATGAGTGCTCTCTGAGTGCTCCAGGGATCCAGATGTTGCACAACAACTAAAGTGCGACACAGCCTTCATCTAAAGGCAAAATTATGCTAGTTCAGAAAAAGCTGTGTTGAACTGAGCTCATACTTAAAACTCACAGCCCTCAGGCCTGCAGCTTTCTGAAGCGTCTAAAAACTGTTTTAATTTTTTAATTTGTTTTTATTGCTTATGTACAGTTATCCTGCATTCTCAGAAGAACTGAAAGATGAGAAGAGAGGCTGTTTTTATTTTCTCCAGGGCTGCAAGCAGCTAACCAGCCATCTTGTCAGACACTCAGCCCTTGCATGACTTCCATGCAAAAGAAACCCAAGTATGATGAAGGCAAGCACTCAGGCTTGTCAGTGAAATCCTAAAACATTTCCAAAGATCTCTCAACCTCGGCAAAGTAACTGGCTTTCAATTTCCAGCAATCCACCTCACCAACAGCCAAAGCTATGAGAATTTGGATGTGAAATAATTTTGATTTGAAGCAGCCAAAGAAGCAGAATAATAAAAGCCAAAAACACAAGATGAGAGCAGTCAAAACCATGTTTAAAGACAACTTTGTCCAAGCAAACCTCCAAACCATACAGAAGATGCCTAGAAAAAGCAAAGATCCCTCAGCTTCCCAGCCCTGTAAGGTTTGGAATTGTGGCTTGGAATGCCTCCATGTATGCTGGGTCATCAGTGGGATGCTGTTCACCTCATCCTAGAAAGGGAGGAACAGCCTTTGCCACCCAGGCAGGATGGGTGGGTTGGCAGCAGGGTTCGAGTCCCTACAGAAAGATGGAGTTGCTTGGCAGCAGTGGTGCAGTAGCACCTGCCTCCTTCCCAGCTCCTCACGTGCCAAACATGTCTGGCCCAAAAATAAAAGGCATGAGAAATAAGAACTGCTGTCCTGGCAGTGGATTAAGAGCTGCTGCCATAGCAGGAAAACCTGAGGGAAAAAATTAAACAGCAACACGTCCAAAAACATAATGCCTGTGTATAATTAAGACACAACCATCTTGTGCACGAGAGCATTTTGTTCATCCCACCCAAGAGTTTATTTAGGCTGTTCTAGCTAGCACGTCTTAATTCCACTCTCTCTCCAGGATAAGTGTGAAGTTTTCAATTTGTAGATTAGTAGCAGTTTGCTGAATGCATGACTTCAGCAGCTTGCTCACCTCACACAGCTACAAAGGGAGGCTTTGCAGTTCTGACTGCTCTATGAACCACTTTTAAACCAAAGCCTGCATTCTCTGGAGAAGAAAATTACACATAGGAAGCTTGATATGAAGTGGACTGTGTTAACTAGACACTCAGGAGGGGGTTTACTGCTCTGTAAAAAGCTGTAATTACAGTAACTCATTGGTCATTTACTGCCATGCAGGTATAGAAGCATTTTAAAATAACAAGTAAAGAGAAAACTTGAGCTGAGGGGACTTTTTTCCTAGAATTTGTTGAATGTCCAATGCCTACATAAGTACAACATTACTTTTATTTCCTACAACTTTACTGCTTGAACTACTGAAGCAGTTCATTTAAATATTTAGGAAGTCCAAGACAAAGGGTGAAAGTTATCACACCCCATCTTGCCAAGGGAAATTTCATAAATGTAGTGAACTGGAGCAGCAGGAGCAGCAATTTTCCCATGTGAGTGGGTTAGTGCAGACTACATGCACTGTTCCTGCAGGCATCTGCCAACACAGTCTGGGCACAAAGGCATGGACTACTGCTAATGAAACAAAGAGTTTTAGACTTCAAAGTCTGGATCCTATGTCAGGAAGAAAGGAAAAAAAAAAAAAATGACCTCTCTCTGTCACAAGAAAATACACTTAAACTTTCTCCTGAGATTCTTATTCCTAGAATGAATCACTACTATGTTTATGTACTCTTGAAAGGAAATCCAAAGCAACTAAATCAATAAGTCTCTTCCTGATAAAAGGGCTAATTTACCCTCACCCAGTATTGCAAACTTCTACATTTTTCCTATTACTAAATAAATACACTAAGCTCGTGCTAAATGTTTTGAATTTGGTGCAGATTTCACAGAGCAGGCATACAGCAGGACAGCTTGATTACATCTTGACATTTCCATCAGAAAGAAAACACACACTGTTGGATTCCTCCACATCCATTTAAAGACAGAGTAAGGCTTTTCCTCTGCAGGTGATAATGCACATCAATAACAACTGGTCTTACCTGCTGTCTGTAAGCTCAAACCAGTATCAAGTTTGCTGCGTGGCTTGGTGCTGATAAACAGGTAACAGAGAACACACACGGTGATGATAAAAGCAAAGAGGACCACTGCTGCTATTGACAGGCCCACGAGTGCTCCAACACTAAGAGAGAAAAACAAAAAAAATTAAATGTACAAACAGCCTGGAGGACCCATTAAAACAATGGTCAAGATGATGTCTGGAGTTTACTTGTACTCAGGCATGGGAGTAACTCTGTATTTTACTGTAAATCAAAGTTTAGAGCTCAATACTTCAATTGCATAAACTGCAGTTATTTCACTGCCCTCAGAAGGGTCAATGTCATTACACAGCAGTTGAACATCTGGCCCTCAGTGACATTTCATGCATATTACTCCCAAGTCTGACTTAAAGTGTATTTATGAAAATCAGAAATAACTTCATGCAGTAACTGATATCAGTGAGATCAAAAAGTTCTTCAGGGCACACACACAGAGGGGATTCTAGGGTTCCAGGCAGCTCAAACAACATGACTATTAAAGCTGTATTTTCAGTCTGAAATGCCATTTGTATGGCATAAAAAACCATGCAATCTATGTTATTCAATTCTGTTAGCAGCTCTGCAGAGCAGGGTGGAATACTGTGATTGCTGTTCTGCCTTTGCATTAATGAAATAAATCTCCAGTCAAGACTGGAGAAATTCTCCCATGATCTTTGTCACAGTAAAAGGAAAACTAAAGCTGAATTAGTTTACTCACAATATCAAAGGCATCAAAGAAGCAGGAATTAATTGCTCTGGAGGCCAAACATACAGTACTATATGTAGATTTTATCAAGGTGCTATCCTGCAGAATAAAAGCTACTTTATACATCTCCCATAGGAACACAGTGAGACAGTATACGTATATACAGAAATCTCTCCTGATTTCCAACCCTTATTTTCAAGTCTTTTCCTAGCATAAAATTCTCATGATGAAATAAAGAACCCAATATAATACAGTCTAGCTATCATTTCCTACAGTCTTCTGTGCCATTTGATGCCTTCCATGTTCCAGTCCTCTATTCTACAGTCCATGACAAAGATCCTGACTTCTGGTGAAATTAAACAGCAGCCTTTTGGTCACAGATGAGGAGTCTGAGGACTGAGAATCCTTATATTACTGCTCTGGTATATTTACAATTTTGACAGACGTCAAAAGGACAGAAGAGAAATGAATGTCTTGAATTCTACAAGCTCCATCCTCTAGTCATAAAAATGCCTTTATATATCACTGCCATCAGGGAGAAGTGAACTCTACTGTGGCCTTGCAGGAAGATGAGAAGAATTGTGCCTTGGGATGTTTTTATGAATTTTACATTCAAGATACTGCAAAGCTTCTCTACAAGCTCCCACAGCACCAGCACACAGATATGTCCACAGGAGAAATTCTTAAAATCAGCAGGATGAGAACAGTAGATATTGCTATGACTTTCACATGAGGTTTTCATTAATTACTGGTCAGATTCAGTAATGAAGTTTGGGCAACATTTAGCTCCATGCACAGCTAAAATACTTTGTTATCAGCAAAATGGTTCTGCAAAGAACAGATTTACTCTTCTGAAGATTTTTCATGGTATTTATCATCTGCATTAAATAGGATATCCTTTATGTGTTTGTGCATATATGTACATATTAAGCAAATTTTTCCTTACTGTTTTTTGGCTCAAACAAAATTTGCAGGCAAGCAATATTCTGCTTACTATGGAGTCTGAATATGACCTACACTCAGAGATATCACCTGGGTTCTGGCCTTGTTTTGCATTTTCACTTGGAACACCTTGACCCAAATAGACAAAATAGAAGAAATATTACAGAAGGCTGAATAGCCATAGAACCATGGGATACAACCAAAGCTCTTCAGAAATAGTTATCTGTGCTTTTTTGTTGACAGTAAAAGCTTTATTGTATGATTCCATTCAAATTCCAGCCCACATTGCAGGACTAAGGAGGTTGCTCACCATTATCCAAACATTAAGCAGAGTCAGCTGCCCTAAAGCCAAATAGATCAAATGCATATTAATGATTATACATTTTTCTGTTCAGACATCTGTTCCTTCTTGGCTTTTGCTCCCCTCCATGCAGTTGTAGAAGATGACATGGACAATACAGTTGTGTATTGCAGAGCACAATGAATTTTCAGTATCACTACACAACTTGTCTAAGATGCTTTGGGAGTTACAAAAGGAAAAGGCAAGAAAAACTTGAGGAACTCTCCAGGTCAAAGACCCATCATAGGTTATGTGCTACAAGAAATGTTTATCATGCTCCAGCACCAAGATGAGAAGATCTCACCAGCATCACAAAACCAAACAGATACTCTGATTCCACTTCCTGAGTGAATCAGGAATCAGGACAATGTGTACTTACTCTTTTTAAACACACAATGATTTGATACCAGATTGTTCTCAAACTGCTGAAGCTGTCAACCCACAGAGAAGGTATAATTAAGTTCTATAAGATTAATTTTGGTTAAAGTTTGGGGATGGAGGGTTGTTTCTTAATTAATCTAATTCAGAGAAATTTAATCTCTCTTCCACAGCTCTGAATACTGACATTTCTTAACCAGAATACAATATTTTCTTTCATTCTTTACATATTAAAGCTGTTATTAGAAACAAAATACCAAATAACTATGATTACTGACCACTTTAACAATTACACTCCTCTGAAGATAGATAATCTTACAGCATGTCCTCTAGATTCTACAGCCATTACTATGGTGCTGCATATCTGCTTTAAAAAGTCCTTGCTAAAAGCATTTTGCCACCTTCCATTTTTACCTCAAACACTGTCTGAAGGCCACATGGTAACAGTCTATAGGTCTCAGGGTGTGTCTTCGAGATCAGTCTGACAGCAGAGACACTAAACAAGCAAACTAAAAAGTCCCTCTTGCCCACAGCTGTGGCCTCATTAGTGAGCAAAACCTCCTGCATTAACAATCCACTCAATCCCACAAAAATATCTTGCATAAAGATGGCAGTAAAGGCCATGGGGTAGCCCTGACACGAGCAATGTTAATTTTGGAAGGAGGTCCCAACTAAGAACTCCCCCAAGTTATTATTTTCCACATAAAGATAGAGCCATACCACACATTTCACTGCTCTTACACTGAGTGCTACATCCAGGCTTGCAGTACAGCCAAAGGCTTCACTCAGCAGAGGCTCCACTCTGCCAACAGCCTCCCCCAGGGATCCCCAGGCTGTGTCCAGAGACTTGTCCGTCAGTGGATGCTCAGCATCACACCCCTACAGTTATTTTTAGTTCATAACATTAGCCCATCCACACCATCAAAAGCCAGGGAAAATTTAAATATTGGCTAAGCAGAGGCAGTCTTGCCCACTGATAGACTGAAAGGAAGCTCATGAGTCACCCGGATCCGAGTAAATCAAATGTTCCCAATGCCATTGTTGCAGTGACGTGTCATTCATAGTATGTGCAAAGCACACAGATAAATATTCTCAAGAGACTGGAAGAATGGGCACAGAGAAACAAAAGACTTGCTATTTTGGAAAGCCAAAACAGATGCCTGGAGATTGGTACAGCCAAGCAAAGCTTGGCCTCAGTATTAGGCCACCATGTAGGTATTAATTAAGAAGGCATTTTGAGTAAAACCTATTTGTGGCTTGACAGAATTTTAATCAAATATGTATTATTACATGCAACTTAAAAGATACAGCTGTGGAATGGATATTAGAATTCTATTTGACAATGAAAGAGGCCAATATAAAAATAAGACTTCATAGAAGAGTGACAAAAATAAGCAAAAATATTTTAGAACAAAGAGAATCAAAAAGGCTGGCTGAACATAACTGCTGCAGTTCAGTACAAATGCCACAATGTTCAGCATTTCTCCCCTTCCAGTCAGCTTGGGAGGTAAAGCAGATGTGATAACTGCATGGGCATGCACAGCACACTGCTCTGGAGGCTGAGCTGCTCAGTGTTTGGCTCACTGGTGTTTTATAGCATCTGTGTTTTGTGGATTCAAAAGCTGAATAACCTTATGATGAATTCTGCCTGTTCCTAATGTTGCTTTCCCTGTTCCATGGGCTCCTGACAACGGTAAGAGACAGCAAAATGCATCCTTCCATCTTCTTTGAGGAAATAAGTCTTTCAAGATCTATGATTTTAAAAAAACCCCAAACTTTATTATTTTATTCAGAAAAAAAAAAAAAGTATAAGTATAAGTCAGAAATTAATAATATTAATTATATATAATAAATTTTGCAGAAAATGTGAATTGTGTCAGAGTTGCTCAATAGTCTATTATCTATGACAGTCCAGCAGCTCCCAGTAGAGCAGGTGTTTGGATGTTGTCAAATATTGCAGTTTGTGCAGAAGTGGGAGGGGAAAAGAGGGTTCCATGTTGCTAAGGGAATGGACAGTGTCTAGTCTAAAGATAGTACAGGCAGAAGAGATTTGGCAAGAAAAAAGAAGAGCATAGGCCAGCAAGAAACTATTGCTTTGGGTTGCCAAGGCTGCTGGCTTCTCCATGAACTGCTTCAGTCAGAGCTGGATGCCAACTGGTCTGGCCATGTCCCTCCCACAGCAGGAAAAACACAAGGGAAATGTGCAAGAGTTTCCTGCAACCCCACCTGGTGCGCCACCAAACTGAAGGAACCCCTGAGATACCACCAACCACTTGTGCTGCACTCAGTCACTGCTTGCAAATATCTGGGGGAGCCAAGCAAATGAAAACTTAGGAAAAGAACCCCCAAGTTCTGGAGTACAGCAAAACCTAAAACAGTTCCCCCATCAGAGCCTCCTACTCCTTCCCCTTCCATCTCCAGGCTTAGCTTGACTAGTTTGCCTGACTTTTCTTGAGTTTTAAATCTTAAGGGTTTCAAGTCTTGAAAGTATGTCCTCAAAGGCTGAAAGAAGCATTTTAAGGATTATTTTATCATATGGCTGTTACCAACCAATATCAGTAAGAGTCTAGTGATCAACAAAACAATCTGAGAGGGCAGAAAATGTTATTTTAATGTTTTTTTTAACTACTAATTGAACTGACATGTGAAAATGTATACCGTTTTCAAAAGGATGTAACACTATAATGTTTCCAGGGTGTTAATAACTAAAAATTATTCTATTTGTTACTGAAAACATTTATAGGAAGCGATTCAATTCTAACCACTCAGTAACTTTGCTTAGAGAGGTGAATTGTATTTATTCACCTATTTTCTACAATGAATATAGTTATTTATGGCAGAAATTAAGCACAAAGAAAACTCCACTAATGGCAATTTCCATGAGACCTTCCAGCAGCTTAGGGCTACTGTGGAAAGAAGGAAAAAAAAAATCTCTGATTTTCAAAGTTTGGGCCCAAATTTCTGACTTAGATGAAGGCTAAACAGTCATTTCTCAGACCCTACAAAATCTTTTTAAAGGAAGAGCTTTCAGAGAAGTATTTCATTAAAGCCTCTCCTGGGATTCAGTTCTTGGAGGCAGTTTTTGAAAAGATCAAGCTTTAAGTCTTCACTACAACATCCAGATGAGATATTGTGATGCAATATTAACTTATTCCTTCAGTTTTTCTGCCATCCTGAGAAGGTTTACTGTGATTGAAACACTCAAAGGCTATGCAAAAATATAGCATAAAAACAGAGTATTTAACAGCAGAAGTGTAAAAAAGGACACTTGGAGGTGTCTTCTCACATCAGAGAAGCCAAGTAATTCTGTGTCTGTCACAGAGGTGGATGGCTGGGAAATCCCCACAATCGACCCACTCTTTGCACCAGACAAAGTAGATTTTAGATAATAATACATTAAATATTAGATCAGATAAATTAAAATAATAAGTCCACAGTACTGGACAGCATTAAGTCAGGAGCCCTGAGGGAATTCACACGTGGAACCGCAGAGCTGCTGGCCAAGGTGCTGAGGGTGTCTGGCTGCACAGTGCTAAATCTGAGCCTGGCTATGGCACCCAAGTTCACCCTGTCCAAAAATGAGGGACAGGTCCTTTGATGGTAAAGCCTCTACCCCAAATCATCTTGTTACCATGCTCCACCCCAGGGAGCTGATGGCACTTACAGCTTCCTGACATAAAATCTTTAATGAAAGGATCAGCATTAGGATGAGGGGAAAACACTGCCTTGTTAACCTGCTGGAGTCTATGAAGTGTCAATAGGCACACAGATAGAGGAACCCAGCAGACAGAGTTACGTGTCTCAAAAAGCCTGTGGACAAAGCCCTGCACTGAAAGTGGGGTTAAAAAGATTGAATTTATAAAGGACTAGGGAAAGGTTTTGCTACAAATTTAAGGCTGCTTAAAAGCATAAGGAGCAACGTGCAAGGCTTAAGTCGTCTCTTTTCAGTGTAAAGAAATGTCACTGAGACTGATTTTTATTCATATCTTCATCTATGACCTGGTGAAGAAGGAAATTTGAGTTTCTGATGATCCTAAGCCCCTACAAGCAATTAAATGCTGAAGGCAAGGAACAGGCAGTGAGCAGGCAGAAGAGATGTACATGAGTTTCAGTGTACATAATGTAACATATAAAGAATGAAGCCAAGCCTAGATAATAATAAACTCAGAACAGACAGTTCTGAACTCCAGAAAAGTTTTAGAGTCTTCTGAGAGAGCTCACTGAAATAATGGAGTCAATGTGAATGGCATAAAAAGACATTGACACATTGGCCACCAACAGAACGGAGTTGAGAGTGAGACTGGAGGCAACATTTGGCCACTCTGTGGAACCTTGCCACACCCACACCTTGGACATGCAGCTCCAGATTATGCACCTCCAACATCAGCCCTGTGGAGTGAAAAACAGTATGGATGAGATGGAACCAAAATGATCTGTGTGACACAGCATCTGCATCAAGGATAATCCAAAAGCTGTTCAGCTTGGGAAGGTGAAAGCTGAGAATAGATGCTCCAAAAACTCACAACATTTTAAACACTGTGCATAAACTGAACCTGCAACTGCTGCTCACCAAATCTCAAATCTGAATACTAGAGGGCACTCAGAAAAAGTAGCAGGGAATAGTATAAAACAGATAAAAGGATCTATATTCAAACAGCAGGTAGTGACTGCTGCCACCAGGGTTGCAGAAGCAGATGGTATAAGCAAGCCCAGAAGGGGATTTGACAAAATCAAGGATAATAACAAGTCCGTAAGAAACAGAGTGGAAGCCCCATGCAGAGGTGTACTAACATCGTGACACGGCCAGCCTGGATGCTGAGGAGCCCGAGGGGAATCAGGCACAGAAAGCAGCCGGGCTGGCTGAGCACAGCCTTCCCTGCCGCTGCTGGAGATCCGGCCAGAGCCAGGCGGATCCCTGCACTATCCCGGGAGAGCACCGGGCTCATTATCTGCTCCTTCCAAGTGGAAAGTTGCGTAGTGCTTTATCTTACATGGAAAAGTAGCTCAAGTCACTGGGAACTTTATGGCACGCAGCACCTTACGCGCTCAGGACCCGAGACAGCCGCTCCCCTCACGCCCGGAGGGCGGAGACGCTCCGGATGCTCTGCCTGAGGCACCGAGCGTTCCCCAGCGCTTCCTTACTAAGACCATGAGTTATTTCCTTCAGAAACTACCCTGGCATGAGCAAGAGTCTCTCTGGGATGAAGATGCAGCTCTACCGCTACTCTCGGCGGGACAAAGGCAGCCTGAAAGTGCCCGGCTACAAGTACCTCACAGACACACACCCGAGCCGAGCTGGGGCGACCACGGGTCTCCCGCCCCGCGCCTCTACCCCGGCAGGCACCGCCGCTCCCCTACCTGAGCCACCACATGTAGCTGTGCTCGTAGGGGAAGAAGCTGTGGGGGTCATCGCAGCAGTACTTGACGTCCTGGAAGCCGCAGCAGAACACGGCGCGGGCGTCGCCGCCCGCCCGCGGGCAGCTGAACCCGCTCACCAGCACCTTGTCGGCATTGAGGTAACTGCTGCACTCGGCGCTCATGGCGCGGCCGCCTGCCCGCCCGCTGCCCGCCCGGCGCCTCGGCTCGGTGGCACCCGGGCGGGAGCGAGGAGAGGCGAGGGGAGGCGAGGAGAGGAGAGGAGAGGCGAGGTGGCTGTGGCGGGCGGAGCCGGGCGGGCAGGGGGCTGCGCTGGCGGCGGGGACCGCCGCGCCCACTGGCCCCGGGGCCGCCACAGGGCGGGGAGCGGCGGGAGCCCTCAGGGCCGGCAGCGGAGGGCGGGGAGCGCCGTGAGGGGCCGGCCCGCCCCGGGCTGCGATATCAGAGGCTGGGGTACGGCTGGCCCTTAGCGCTGGGTCCCATGTGGAGGACAGCTTTTAGGGGTCCGTCCTTACTCATAGCCTGGGTGTGGTCTCGGATAGGCAAAACATGGGGAGGGATCACACTTCTGTAAGACTCAGGCCCCCTTGGCTTGATGAGGGGGGAAAGCCCCAGCTCAAAATCAGGCTCAACACTTAAAGATGCACCGCACAAAGTGAGAGGATGAATGACAGTGATGTGGCTGGTGCAAAGACTCTGGAAAAGGGGACATCAGGAGATATCGAGTGTTGAATATCAACAAAGAAAAAGGCTAGATGACAGTGAGATTTTGTGAGAGTTGTAACTTCATCACTTGAGTTGTTCTGATGAAATCAGATATAGTCAGATCAATTATTTTCATGATCAAATTGAGGATTTACTTATTTGAAACGTATACAGGAAAATGATCTACCAAAGATCACGAGGCAGCCTTTTCACCTCAGTTTTGTCAATAGTGTCAGTACATGTTCAGATTTAATTGTGTGTCTTGTGTTATTTGAGATTAAGAGACCAATCTCCTGGTCATTTGGGTCAAAGACATGGGAGGTGTTTTTCTGTGGTTGAGGAAAGTCTCTCATGAGGGAGGGATGGCTGAACCTCAGCTCAAAAGCCATCAGTTGTTTGCCCGGATCATGTGTATGAATCAGTCAGCTAAACAACACATGGTGTGGTGGAAACCAAGAAGTGCATGGGTAAATGTCATGGATTTGGAGCCTGATTCAAGACTTTGTGAAGTTGCCGGTTCTGTGTTCACAACAGAGACCTAAGTCTTACAACTCCCCAGGATGGAGAAATGCCCAATACCAGTCTTACAGACATTAATCTCTTTGAATGTCTTTATGTACCTTGTTCAGTTGCTAATAACTGTTTTCTTCCAAAACGTGAATTGCAATCCTTGTGTTTCTCTCCGATTCTCTTTATCTGTCCTGGGATTGTTTTTTCTTTGTCTTATAGTTTCTTGATCTGTTTTCACTGAGGTTCTGTTCATACCTGGATTCAACAACCAAGGCAGAGAGTCATGAACCCTGGAGTCAATCAGTTCATGTTTTCAAGTGAACATTCCTAAATCAAGAGGTCAAGAGACTTTCAGGAATAGAGAACATTCTTGGTTGTTTTTGTATTTCACACTGCTGTTTTACTTTTGGAGATTTTTCTCTCATTAGTCAGAACTCAGAAAACTATTTTCCTCTCAGAATTATTATTGCAGTCATGTGGAACAAATAAAATTACCCATCCCAGTTTTATGCTCAGTCTTACGCAAACTTGGACTCATACTTAATGAGTATAAGATAGACCCGTGTCAGAGTTGGAATAAAGCTGGATCCTTTGCCCAAACTTAAAGAAACTTAGTTTCAAAGAAAGCTGAAATATTCTGGGGTGACAACATCTTTTTTTGTTTGTTTGTTTCATCAATCAGTATACTCATTTATACCATGCAATCAGTTTGTATTTGCCATGATTACTGGGTGACAATAATTAGTGTGCTTTCTTGTTGCAATTATTTGGAAAGACTTATATGAAACATTTGAAATTATGTTTGAGTTATCTACCTCAGTGACTAATTTAACTACGTAATTGCTGGAGGATTGAAATAAAAAACCATTCTCTTTTGATGAGACACTCAGAACAGGATTTGAAGTGAGAGTGGGAGGCTCTTCAATGACCAGGGGAACATGTGCATCATCTTTTATGTCAGAAGAAAACATTACATTTTTATCATTCCAGTTACAAAACACAGACCTCTTCCAGTCAAGTGTTGGTTGTTTAGACCTCATAAAATATGTTTCCATCTCTCTTCACCATTACCAAAATCAATTTAAGTTACTATATGAATGATGAGACAAGTTCTCTCTGCTGAGTGAGGAGTGTGTTTCAACCTAAGAATGAGGTCATCCAGCTTTCAGAGAAACACAGATCCAAGACCTTTGTAGGGCACTTGGAAGTAAGAAACAACATATCCAGGAATTCAGGAGCAGCTTTCAGAATTGTATCCAAAACAGGATACTTCTATTCTCTGAGTGCTGAATTATCATCCTAACGAACAGGAGTCCTTTGTGCAGTGAAGCTCTAGCTCTGATTCTGGTAAAATGTGCAAACTTTCTTGGGTGCTTGCAACCCATACTCCTCTGCAAATCTTTAACTGATTTACTGTTACTCACAATGGTTTCCAAGAGACTGCTATGGCTGTACTTAAAGCCTCTCTTCAAAATACTTGGGGCCATGGAACTGCAACTTTCTTATAACTGCTTTCAAGCCTTCCAGATGAATTCACTAACATAAATATATGTCTGTTGTTTATGCAATAATTAAAACATCAGCATTTTTGTAATCATTAAAAATAATTGTGTTCTTCATCTAAACTAAAATTATTGTGAAAAGTGTACAGCCTCTTATTTACTTATCCTGACTCCACAAGATACTGGCCAGCAGAACTGGGCTGGTTTAATTTTCCAGCAAATTACAGGAGATTTTCTGGCTGATACAGTTTAGAACAAAGGAGGCTTGAGGGAGAAGTTAAAACTTCCTGATTTAGCTATTCCATTTAGAGACAGCTCAAAGTGAATTGTGCTTCTGCACTGGTGACTACTTAAAAGCTAAAAACAAACTTTCATATTAACTGTTGTGAGACACATTTCTGCCAGCCAACCTTGCACAGAAAGTTAATGATGAGCTGTGATATGGGTGTCTAGATCAGCATCAATCCTCAAACCTACATGCAAGGTTTTCCTTAAGAGCATAACCTAATTATTAATTGGCAAAGAGCTGCATAAATTACTTTCAAAAGGAATCTGGTGGCAAATTATGCAATTAAACAAAATTGTCATGTCAGGATGGTGTAACAAGCTCTGATTAGGAGCAAAAAGTTAAATTGACATCAGAGTTAGTGTAGATAACATATTTTATCTTATTACATGAGCAGCAGGCACTTCAGGAAGGCAGATGACAGCATAAGGCTCAAAACAGAAAGGGGTACAGAAGTTTTAAGTGGTGTGTACTTGCAGCACAGTGAGATGCTGTCACTCAGAGGACTAAAAATGAACTGTGTGTATTAGTGAGGGACTGAAATCTAGCAAGAGGATATGCTACATATCCTCTGGTTCTGCTCTCAATTCGACCACCTGTGAGCAAGTTGCTTTCCCAATTGTAACTCTGTTGATTTGTGATAGTGATGGGGTTGTCTGACACTTGTATGCAAAAGTGTTTGCATTCTGAGATCCTCTCTGTGCAAGTGAACACATGTATAAAGCATCATTATATGAGTTATTCATGTCACTCTAGAGCTTACCAATCTTCCTAGTCATTTTAACTGTACTTCACACACATTATCCTCTAATTGATTCCCCCAGTCAATGTAGGCTATAGATTTTGACTTTCAACTGTCTCTGCTTCACAGAACTAAATAATGAAGAAGGAGAAAGCAATTTTGAGCCTCAGGAAGCTGATGCTCAAAGGAGGTTTCAATCAAAATTTTAAGAGGGAAAATCAGTGAAAGAGAGAAGTAGGAAGTGTTGATACTGGGAATTCTGCAGTCAGGATGGAACTCTGCTAAGTAATCTGTGTTTGTGTAATGGCCTCATTCTCTGCAGTGTTTGTGTGCTGTTATTGGTAAATATTTCAGAATAATGACTCAGTGGAGCAAATCTTACCTTTTTACACTTACTCTCCTATCTAGAAGTAGAACAGTCAGACGCATAAAATAGTTTTCAAAAATGAACCTAACCAAATAGTCTTGACTGCAGTTTGTCTTTGTGGAGTGGTTGAGTGGTTTTAATTTCTTTTTCCTTTTCAGAAAGGAAAATAGTTTTTACTTATCTGAGTAGAAAGCACAAAACTGGCATGTTCCTTACAAAAAAAGGTCAATCTGACACTGCCTCAAGCATTTAACTTTGCTTTCATTTATCCTGCTAGTAAAATATAATTATTTATAATTTTAGAAATATATGTTGTAATGCATTTTCCACTTGAATAAAAGGATGCAAATTTTAAAAGGTTCTAGCAAGTATGTAGCTTCTGTATGTAGGGGATGATTGTGGGGATAGTTCTGAAACAGAGTTACTCAACTACAAGACAGTTAGAAATGATGGGCCTGTTATTTCAGACTGTTTAAGCAAGCTCTCCATCAGAGTTAGCACTTGTAAAACATGTAAGTTGCTTGATCTTTTCAGCATTTAGTCTACACTAAGCAACAAAGCAGAAAATTATAGATTCACAGGCTTATATGAATTGTCACTTTCTATCATGCTTTGAATTTACTTTGTCTAAAATTGAAGATAAAAAGAGAAATATCTAAGTAAACAGGTTTGAAGTGCTGACTTCTACATACCAGTGAATAAATAATACAATAAAACATCTTCCCACCATTTTCATGGTAAACTCAAACTGAAGCTTTTCATTGTCTTAATTTTGTTCAAACTCTTAGGTCAATAATTTAGATTTAGTCCTATTAAGCATATTTTTTCAAAACCCAAAAGTTGTTTTGTTATAAAATTATGTACATTCTTTTGCTTATTTTTGTGTGTCTTGGCTCAGAATCCTTTCTGTCACTTAGCCATCACAGAGAACTTTTGTTTTAATTTATAATTCAAAGAGATGCAGATACCAATAGTTGCAATAATTCTTCCTCTTTAACCATCCCACACAAATGTCTTTATATTTTCTGTAGGGGGTAACATCATCTATTGTTAAAATTCTGCAGCAGGAGAGAAACTTCCTACAGGAGCCTATTTACAATTGCTTCTTATTTTAAAAAGCTTTATTGTTGGGCCTGAAGTTTTTTGTCCTGTGTGAAAGAAGGTGTTAAGGCAAAAAAACTGGGCTCTGACCCATTTTGGGCAAGAAACTGGAACTGGTGTGACAAATGCAATAATTGACTTTTACAGGGATTTGACAGTTAAAGGGAACAGGGATAGGGTGAAGAAATGGGAGTAGGAAAGAGGCAGATTGAAAGGACAAGGCAAAGATGACCAGTGTTTGGAGTAACAGGAACTCTGTGCCTTACCTGTGAAGCTTGGAACAGAACATAAGTTGTCTGCTTGTTTCCTTTTTTATCAGGAAATATATTCAAATCCTCTGGAAAAATGTCAGCTTCATTTAGTTCGCTTTCACACATATGATGACAAACAGTGACTTTCTTATTTCATTAATTCACGTGGCAAAACTCTGTATGGTGGTTTGAAATATTTCAGATGACTCATGTCGTTGCCAACATGAAATTCTGCTCTTGTTTTCTCTATTTGTTTTCAAACAGAAAAAATTACATGTGCAAAATAACATTCAAAGAATATTGGGTTATTTAGAATTTAGAAATTCCAGACTTAGAGCTAATAACCACACAACTTCTGGCAAGATTTCAATTCCTATCACAATGAGTTTTTAATGACTTTATTTTCTTGCTCTTTTCTAATGCATGGTCAAAAAGTTGTTTTTGAATGTTAACCATACCTAGTGGGAATACAGAATTACTTCAGCCATGGTTTTTGGTAATACTTATGATCACCTCACAGATAGTGATTCATTTTTCCAGTGCTCTGTGATGTGAGGGTATTTCACTCCTGATATTGTTACATGCTCACAAGCCTTTCTTAGCAATTGTTTTCTTGACAGATACTCAATTTTATTTTCTAGCTTCAAAAGCTCGGTTTTGTTCCTCATTTCTGGTGCTGCAGGTGAGTTTGTTTTCCATCTCTGAACACTACTAGATTTGGGGATGCTGTAAAGAGAACCATTTTCCATAGCCCTCCTGTCTTTGGCTGAAATTAGAAAGCCTTATTCAGTTTCAATCCCTTTCCACTTCAGCAGTGGATACAAGCAGCAGTTGTCCAAAATGTGCAGATGATCCAAAGGAAAATAAAAAGTATATTCATATTATGAACACCTAACATAGCTTGTCCTCTGATAAGATGGCTCTGAACATTAAAGGGATAGAGATTGCTAATAATGGCTAGAGGTTTAATGGGTTTTGTGTCTTTGAGACTGCTACAGGGCTTTCAACTTAACTACATTTACACAATACTTATTAAAATGCCACTGTTATCTCTGCATCCCTCATTGTCAGAGCACCTGATTACCAGAACCTGTAACTAATGGAATTCTCTGAGTGCCAGAGCAGACCTTCTGAAGCTGGGCCAAGGGAGCCATTGGGTCAGGTCTTCACCTCCTCAGCCCTGCTTTGGTGAAATGATCACCAACTCCATCTCAGATGAGGGATTCATTTCATCTGTGTTAGTCTCAGTAATCAGATGTTCTCTTAGAAATTGGATGAAGCTATAAGATATATTGTATCTGTTCATCCTAACCATCTTCTCATCATTCTTCCATACCTGGAATTTCCACCAGGGATTTTGACAGGAATTGTTTCTCCGTTGCTACTGAAGTGGAATGCATCAGCGCAGCTCATTGTGATGGGCATGACGGACATCTCAAGAGAAGAAGTCAAAGCAGAATCAAGCTAAACTACCTTAATTTACGGTAGCATTGTTGTTTGTCTTATGGAAACAAATGTAATTGCTTAATTTGTCTATGGCTGTCTATTTCTCACTTTTGTGCCAAAATAATCAATTTTCACATGATAGCTTTCTTTCTCTGGTTGGATTTACTAAAGGTGCTGGAGACATCTGTACAAACTTGGAAACAGAAGATTAGGTTCTATCCTTTGCTTTTCTTTCACTTGTTACATGCCTTTGGAAAATGGTATTACTCACATGCTTAGTGGCTTCATCCATAGGATTAATATCAAGACTTTTTTTCACAATGCTCTGGGGTTACTCTAAGTTTCAGTAACAGAATATAGTTATTACCATATTAGACTAAAAATGTTCTACTTTACCTTTCCTTATTTTCACTATAGTTCCTTCATCAGTAGCAAACATTCTTGGGTTTCATCTCACTAAAAATATTCATTTTTTGTTTTGAACCTCACTGCATTCAGTATGTATTAAATTTAGAATAAAGCATTTAACATTTATTTTAAAAATTGGAAAAGCTGTACTCTAAAATTTAAAAAAGGACAATTGTTTAGGTTGGTTTTGGTGTGTGTGGCGGTGTGGTTTGTTTTTTCTGTAACTAAGGTTGAATTTAAAGGTTAACAAAAAGATCTGCTGAGAAATTGCTTTTCTATTGGTTTAATTGAGACTCCATCCTAGTGGAGTAAGAGTCAAGTCTTAATTGTTCACAAAATAACTGTCCAAATAGTGTAAATTGTGAAGGTAAGGCAGTCAAGGCCTGGTTGGTATTCAGCCATAATTCTATAATCTGAATTATGCAAAGCAAGGGATCCTCAGGTGAAGAAAAAACTGCAAGAGCTTGTTTTGGGCTGGGAGTTCTGGATGGATTCCTGTAGAGCTTGAGCCTATGAGCAGAGTTGTGTGTAGATAATTGAGTTATACAGTCAGTGGAAAAAAGCTGCAAAAAATGCCAATGTCACCACATCAGTTTTGGTCATGGATGTTTCCTAACAGCCCGTGTTGATTCACTTCATCTCAGGAGGTTTTCCAAAGCAGCACACAGATGATTTTCCCAATCAGCTGGTTCAGTTATTGGGGAATGCTTCCATCTCGCACACGTACAGCCTTGTAAACACAAATATGGTATGAAGCCTTTTTGCTTCAGAGCCAGTGCAGTCACTGCTAGCTGTGAGTGCACAGGTATGACTGATTTCAAATGCTTCTTTTTATTATTGGACCTTAAATCAATGTAAAGAAAGACAAGAATGAAAGAAGATTCATTTCAATGTTTTGTTGTGGTGGTTTTTGCATCACTGGTAGCTATTTTGTAGTTGAATTGCATTTTTAATTTTACATTCAAAATGTTCAGGCTGAGACACAAACACTGCACTGCCTATTCCAATGGAAATTTGGTTTTTATCTCATTATAGGTCTAAAATTCAGAATTTTTATTACACTAGACATTTTTACATTAGAAGCTCCCACTCTAAATTCTCTTTTCTGTTTCAGAATAATGCCTGTAGGAAATCTGTGATGTTTTTATTACTGCAATTTGTTTTCAGAAAGTCTCAAATCTTGTTTAAAAAAATACAAGAATTGTGATTATATACACAAATAAAATCAGCATCCTGTACAAGGCCAAATATAAGTAGGAATCTACCTAACATTTCAGCTTTCTATATTATCTGTTGGGTGTAGAAGTTTTGAAATCCTAACTATTCTACAAAAAGAGCCCTTATATCTGGAAATTGCCCATGTTTTTGGCAGAATGTGAATGAGATTCTGAGGAGCTGATCTCAATGAGTTTATGGGTCCCTTCCAAATCAAGATATTCTATGGTTCTGTGCTATCAGCAATATGGAAATATTTGCCTTTAAGTTTAAAAAACTTGGTGGGCTTACTTTTGAAATAATGCAGTGTCATCTCACTGATTTAAGTCTTGCACCAATTATTATAAGAGCTTTAAAAGGAGTCATCTTCCACACAGGAATGCAAAAGGAAGAGAAATGACAAGTGTGCTAGCTGACTGCTGCAAGCCTACACGAAAGAAAACCTGGCCTGACAGTCAGGAGAGTGCTGGGCATTCATTACTTCTCTGGAAATAACAGATGCTTCACTGTCTGTTCATTTTAGAAAATAATCCATTCAGCTCATAAATCAAGGGCTGAAATGTATTTAGAGTAGTGCTAACAAAATCAGTCCCCTGCCATGAGGTCACTCTTTGGTGACTCACCATCGAGTCCCAGAGACATCTTCCTGCTCTTCCCAACAGGTAATTATTGCAAGCAGGCAAGGGGACCAGTGGCATTGTAATTATCAGAGTTGCTGTATATATTGAGGGAGTTTTTAACTGATTTTGGAAGTATAAAGTGTATGAACTAAGATCACTAACCAAGTAGCATTGATAGTGATGTGCTAGAAACACAGATGATTCTTCTTTCAAGTGTTTTTTACTCCATTATCCCTCAGCTACTGTGGCTCAAGATGATTCCTGAGAACAACTGATTTCCTGCATTTCTGACATTCAAGCCAGCTGAGAGCCACAAGAATGTGAGTTTATTAGCTAGCTGTTAGAGATTTAATACGCAAAAAAGTCAAATATTTATAGATGCTAAGCACTTGGTGCTTCCAATACATCTCTGTAGCTATTGAAGGTTTACAACATTATTTGTTTGTTAATTTAGGACTTGTGTTCATATTATACTGTATATTTTAAGACCAGCCTCCATGTAGGATGTAATTTCATTCTCTTGTTAATTAACTAAAAGTATTTTGCCTAGTATTATCAACTCTACTAAATGAGAGGAAAATAAGATGACAGACTGATTAATTCATATGCTTTGTGTCAGAAAGGAGACATTTTCAATGCAAGAAGCCAAGTCCAGCACTGAGAGCACCCAATCTGAACACTACATGATGCAGAAATCTGCAGCGGGTTTTTTATGTGCAGTGCTTTAATGTGTACAAAATGGTCTTGAAAGGAAGAAAATAATTAGGTGTGTCCTTGAAAAATAAATATCTCCAACAAGAGGTTCAGTATATTGCTTACTTGGAAGGACCAGGCACATTTCAGACACAATATTTTGGACAAGGATTCTTCAGGAGGATTTTCAATAAATATTGAAGTGCTTAGAAATGATGTTTTGCAGGATATAAAATAGACAAATTCTTGCTGTAAGATTGGGATGCACGGGAGGCTCGGGTAATTTTTGTTCATTGATCTTGTCATTGGTAGCAGTTACTGAGGTTCTGTGCCTGGTACAGAGCATGAGGAAGAGCACATCTTGGGACAGATTCATGAGAGATTTTCTCATGAGAATGAGATTTTCAGAGATTCACTTGTCCTTGATGCTGGGCACTGGAGTGGTTTTTCTAGCAGAAGCACAGGAGGCTGAGGCTCATCTCGAGTTTTGCAGCACAAAAGTATGGCCAGAGCTTTCTTTGAAACCCAAGTCAGAATGACTCCACCAAGTAAGCAGAGTTCATTGTTCTAAAATCTAATTAGGCAAACTAGCAGTCCTGGCACCAAACTGCAGTGATCCTCTTCCATCCAGGGCTCCCCTTTCAACACACTGCCAACATGAGCATCCTAAATATTTCCTTTATCCTTTGTTGTTGTGCTGTTAATAGAGAAAGTGAGAAAATAATCTCTGATCATGAACAAAACCAGAGAGAGAAAATAAAACTGCTTCAAATCATGACACATTCCATTGGACCCCTTTTCCTCCTTTTGTCTATTATGTTTTGACCTACTAACAGATGCTTCAAGAATACTTTTCAATAGGTACTTTGTGGAGTGGGCTATCAACCTGTAATTGTGTCAGAAGGAGACATCAAGGAAAGAACCAAAAGAAATGGTCAGAGGTAAAAGGTTAGAAAAGCAATGAACTTTAAATTGACAGGTAAAATTGACACAGAACTATGTCAGACCAGATTAATTATTCACAGGGCAGAAAAATTTCCCAGTAGATGACGGAGGATTATACATCCACTTGCCATAGCTGCAGTAATTCAGCTTTTTATCAGAGCTTGATAACAGAAGTATGCCTCTGCTCTGAAATCTTCCTCTGACATTAAAATAATTTGCCCTGAACTGTCCTGTATCTGTGCATACAATGACACCTTTTCATTGCATACAACTTCCCACCTGAAACTTGGGTAAAGTTTATCCCTTATCAGCTGGCTGTCTATTGGTATCTCTTACCTTCTTAAAATCTTCAAAAGAAATCTGGTTTGCATCCTTTCTTCTAGTTAAATTATTAAAATTATGCTGATTACATGTTAACTGCATAAATTATTCCCATGATATTATTTTTAAGTCAGTTCTTTGAAATGTTTTGGTTTTCTGAAACTGTTTGGATGAACTCTTTGTTCCCAGTTTCTTAATGGCTTGACAAACACATTTACTGAGCATGCAGTAAACAACTAGAAATGGTGTCTTGCAATTCCCAGTATTCAATAAAACCAAGTGATTCATATAATCAGAGAGAGACTTGATATTGCAATTTTACTCAATGATATATTCCTGTTGACTTCAGTATAGCTAAAGGCAGAATAGATTGGTAGTCTCTGAAGCTAGCAAGACCTTTTCAAAAGAACAAGAATTCTCAAATTTTTTAAACCAAACTGTTCCCTAAGGTGAAACTTGTAGAAAAATATGTTTTGACAAAATTCACAAAATAAATTTTTTAAGTTTTAAAACCATCAAATCTTTTTATATTTGCACTTAGATTCTATTTCTTGGTTTGAAATAATTTTCATTTTTTGTATTTTATTTATAAAGTTTGAAAACATGAATATCAGCTTTGAAATGTTTCTCATCAGTTGCATCCAGCTAAATGTTTCAGCTTAAGCGGACCAACAGTTTAGGGTTAATTTTGCTTGAAAACTTAAAATACTGTGCCCAGATTTGGAAAAGGAGATTTCAAATCCAAAATGTTTATCTACCAGAAAAACATTTCCCTACGTATCTCTAGTGGTTAGTGATCTCTCCAGAGGACAGGAAAATACAAGTAATAAAATAAGTATTTTGAATATAGAAGTAATGACAAATCAGAATGAATGATGGGACTCTAACTAAGGGTTAGAGAAGCTGATTTATAATTTAAACAGGGAATTCAGCATGTTCTTTACTTACAAGGAACAGTTTGACTATTGTGCCCTTTTCCAAAGGATGGATAAACAATCTGTGGGTTATGAATATTTTCCTTGCCAGCTGTTCTTTATTTATCATTGTCAGATTTCCTTCTTGATAAAGAAAAATATAACAGTTCATCCTATAATTCAGATGAAAGCACTAATTGGGGTGAAATTACCTTGCCTTTAGGGCAAAGGGGACCAAAAAACCAGAGGACTGTTTTATATAATACCCTAACAGCTTTCTCACTGCATCTTTCACTTAAGGAAGCTAAAACTACAGGTCTCTGAAGCTGGAAAAACTGAAATTTCTGTCTGATGGGGAAAAGTTCCACAGAACTGCAATTACGGATCAGGCAGTACCAAGTTTGCTCTCCACAAAATTGTCCTTCGGTCTTTTTTATTGTTCTAGAATATTATTGTTTCCTTTTACTGTCACTGTTCCATCAATTAGTGCTTGGGGAAGAATCTGGCCCTGACTAGGTGGATGCTGTTAGTTCTGCTTGAGTGAGGGAAAAGAATCTCCTTCAGCAGAATCACCTTGAAAACTCTCATTTCTGTGCTTACCTTCCAGAATACAATCTGCTCACTCAAAACACAATAATCCCTCAATCATTCTTGTTTCCAAGAGTAAGTTTAGAAGATCTTCTTGTTGAGCAGGTATTGTGCTTTGAGATAAAGCAGCCCATCTTATGTCTCAGGCAGGTGGACTGATGGCTTGGGTCAGGTTTTCTAGGCTAAGGATGGAAAGTTGGGGCTGCCTTCAGCTGCTGTGCAGAGACAGCTGGAAAAGGGCAGCCACTGTCACTAGGAAAGCCTCCTCTGTTGTCTGTGCCAGGTGCTGCAGAGTTGGCATAAAAGCTGTTTTGTTGTTTCTTATACTATATGGTGGGCATCCCTGTGTTTGTGAGCTGCCTAGGTAGAGGAATCAGCTGTGTGGCACCAGATCAGCTTTGAGGTGATGTTTGGTACAGCTCACTGATTTCCTTCTGCTCTGTGTGTGTCTCTGCTATGGAGCTTTAGTTTAGTTAAGAAGTAGCCCTCAAATTTGGTGATTTCAGTATCTCATCTGTCAAAAAGTTTGTAAACTCCTTTGTGTTTTGTCAGTGAGGCTTTTACTGCAGGATCTGTTAATTGTCACGGAGAATACCTGATTTTTCTGCTTGACACTTTCTGTGAATGAATCAGAAATAAGCTTGTTAAATTCCATCTGGCTCTATGAGTAGAATAGTATTGATTTATCTCTGCATAGAATATATTTGGTTGATTCAATAACCAAAGGTAGCATAAAATTTGCTTGCTTAACCAAAGAGATGTCCAGTTTTCTGAAGATCCTAACTAACATCAGCAATTTCTTGAATGAGATGCTATTGTGTTTGAAAGGATAAACTGAGTACCATCCAGCACAGAGAAATTGTGTCTGGTTTGCCATAATAGAAACTCAAGTGAGACATCCCCAGCATCTATCTAAAACAGCAGATGTGACTGTCAGGATAACTAGTGTATTTGGCTTTGTTCTCCTTATAATGCAAAAAGGAGATTTAAAACCCTGTCTATTGCTTCATTCAATTGTTCTATTTCAACGTAGCATATTCCATTTCAAAACAGAACTTTGGTTTCATGTAGGTTTGATTATTACATTCTTTAGGAGACAAAGTTTCAAAAGATCAAAAGTGCCCTGTCTAATTTTAAACTTATATTTAAAATTATTTCTTTTCCCTGTGGCATGTCAGAGGGTGCACATGGCTGCATACATTCATGTTCAGGCACTTAGTTTAAACTTTAAATCAACAGGGCAAGAGTTCACACCTTTAGAGGTGCAAGCTGTAGGAGATAAGTCTTAGATGATCAAGGCAATTATTCTCTATGCATCAATGTGCTCATCTGTTAATCCACACTACTGTTTTCTCTGCAAAGCAGATAAGTGGCAAGGAAAAATAGTCTCATGCTATAGATTCAGAGCTGGTTTACAGTTTTCAGAACTTGCTGTAGGGAAGATCTCTGTCAGATTAAAACAGTGCCGGAATTTGCAAGGCAAAGAAAGTAATTTCTGATCTCTGCATGTTCTCTCTATAGCCTCAACAGTCAAATTCAACTCAATGCAATTTGATTTGCAATTTTTCTGAGCAGGGATTCATTAAGTACTTAGAGTGTGACCAGATATGTATTAATCTACAACTAAGAATATTTACTTTTACTCCAGAACTTTGATTAAAAGGCCAAAGCATTTGTTCTACAAATTGATTGAGTGCAACAAAGGATTGAATCTATACCATGCTTAATTTAATAATGAAAATGTATCTGTTAAGTTTAGAGAAAGTAATTATGTGCTTAAAATCATGTTGTTTTTCAAGGCTTGCATATGTAATACTTACCTTAGTTCTCTTTAAATGGCCAAGCTTGTAAGAACAGCAATTCTGACAGCATCAGTCCGGAGTGATTCTTAGCACTCAGGCATCTGCTCAGACTTCAGACTGCAGAAATTCTTCACTCACACTAAAATAATAACACTAACAATTGCAGCCTCATTGTTCCTTGACAGAAGCCCTTTGAAAATCTTGTCAGGAAGAACTCTTTTTATGTCAACAAAAACATAATGCTCAGGTTCCCCTGCTCTTAACTCCAGGATGCTTTAAAAGAATCTAGTCTTGTCCAATTGCAGTATTATTGACAAGTGAAAGCTTTTTTTTGTGCCTTGCAGTGCTTTTAAAAGCAGCACAAACAATATTTGTCCATATAGGACAAAACCTTCCCAAATGATCTTTGCCCTTATGTCTCTTTGGACTTGAAGAATTTGTCTAAAAGAGAATAGAAGATTGTTTCTATGTAAATCCAGAGTTCTGGTTGAAGCTGGACAAACAAAACGGAAATAGAAAAGGCTTAAAACATTTTTCATAGCCTGGTTTGGTCTCATCCAGGCTTTAGATATAAAATAGAAACAAACTTTCTAAGGAGAAAATTTTAAGCTCTGCAGCACGTGCTAACAGCATGCTGGGGCATTGCATCAGCATCAAAGGAGAGAGAAAAGAGAAACAGTCTGCGGGTAAAAAAGAGCTCCTTTTCTAGGAGTTGGATTCTCTGTCCCTGCACAGTATCAGATGGGCCTGATTTTCCTTCCTTTGTGATATCCTTAGCAACCATTGTCTTAGAGTGATCCATGTAAGAATAGACTAAATTACTGAATCAGGCATAGAGTTCACTTCTCCCACCATCAGAGGAGGAAAATACAGATATTCACTGCCACAAGCATCAATTTCCTGCACTCTTAGGTTACAGTTCAAGTGAGAAGTAGCTGATAGAGCTTGGAATGTACTCATTAGTATCAATGTTCAGACTTGAACATTTCCGTGCCCCTTTTGTCCCAAAGATTATTTGGCTGCAAACTGTCTTTTCACTTTCTTCTCATTCCTTTTTTACTTGATTTCTCCTTTTACTTATGTTCTTCTATTACTTCTTCCTTTTATTCTCTCTTCCATCCCCTCTTTTTTTTCCATTGAAACTTTAAAAACTTGCTTTCAGCATCTTTCAGGCAATTTGAGATTGTTTTGTGCAGTATAATCTTGCCTTCCTTCCTGCAAATCCTAAAGTCCCTGGAGATGGAGAACTCCACAAAATGAAAAAATCAGGCATATTCACTCACCATCAGAGGAGGAAAAATACATTTTTCCTGCACTCTTAGGTTACAGTTTCAAGTAGTAGCTGATAGAGCTTGGAATGTACTCATTAGTATCAATGTTCAGACTTGAACATTTCCGTGCCCCTTTTGTCCCAAAGATTATTTGGCTGCAAACTGTCTTTTCACTTTCTTCTCATTCCTTTTTTACTTGATTTCTCCTTTTACTTATGTTCTTCTATTACTTCTTCCTTTTATTCTCTCTTCCATCCCCTTTTTTTTTTTTCCATTGAAACTTTAAAAACTTGCTTTCAGCATCTTTCAGGCAATTTGAGATTGTTTTGTGCAGTATAATCTCTGCCTTTCGTGTTCTTCCTGCAAATCCTAAAGTCCCTGGAGCTCTTGCTTCCATGGAGAACTCCACAAAATGAGTCCAGTCAGTATTCTTCTTTCCCCTTTTGTCCTGTGAGCCAGGCCAGGCCATAATATTTGCCTTTGATTTCAACAAGAGCTTGTTTGGATGCTGAACAGCTCTAATGGCACTGAGGAGCTGGGAAAAGTCTTTACCATGGTCAGGTCACTTAAGGTTTATTTGTACACATGGGCCCTGACAACAACATGGACAAACATTGCTTGTGCTACTTGAAAGCATCAGAAAGCACAAAAAAGCTTTCACTTGTCAATAATACTGCAGTTGGACAAGGCTGGATTCTTCTTAAGGCATCCTGAGGTTAACAGGATGGGAACATTGGGTTTCTGTTGAGATAAAAGGAGTTCTTCCTGACAAGATTTTCAAAGGGTTTCTGTCAAGGAACAATGAGACTGCAAATGTTAGTGTTATTATTTTGGCTTGAGATAGAGACTTCTGAAGTCTGAGCAGATGCCTGACTGCTACAGTTGAAAAAGGCTCCATTAAGCATTTGTAATACTAATGTGGTATTAAACCATATAACATCATGCAAGAATTAAATATTTGAAAAATTCTTTCCATGGGAAAAATATTTTGGTTGTCTGATGTTTGTCTGTACATGCAGTAAAATTGGATAGTGTAGTAAACTGAAAAATAAATTTAACATCAGTTTTATGAGGGGACAGTAATTCTAAGGCAAAATGCTTATGGAAGAAAGAAATATTCATTTCATGTAGACTCTGGTCCTACAGATGTTCAAATGACTATTGAACAAATATCATCTGATAATCTAGGTGAAAAAATGCAGAAATTCATCTCATGGCTTCTGGAGAATTTTTACAGGGCCTTTGTCTTCATCCTTCTTTCATTTAATCTTTATAGATGTGTTTCTCCCATGCCCTTCTAAACTCTCTATACAGATGAAATTAGCTAAGTTTGGCTGTGGTAACTGGAACATGTAAATTCTGTCTGGTCTGAAGGTAGCTGGTTTGGTCCTCTTCCTAGCACACACCTTAAGTTAATCATACACTTTCTGCTGTTTATTTTATTCAGTTTGCAATCAAAATATGACAACAGATTTGCAGATATCAAGGAGATCCCTAGGACATTCTCATTATTCTGATCTTTCTTCCTATACAAACTAATTTCCTTTAGTGTTACCAACAACTAATAATTGAATTGGGGAAGAAACAATTGGTGAAGTTTTCTTCATTCCTAGAAAACTCAAACTGAATTTGGTCAGAGAAAAATATCACATTACTTTGATCATGTTAACTTGCTGGTTTCTGCATTCTTAGATGGTGAATACAGATTCAACTGGTCATAATTTCCCTTCCATATATCCTCTCTTTTGGAATGTGAAAAGTCAAAGTCCAACCCTAATTCTCAATTAAGATGCAATTGGCATGCTGGGATTTTTGAAAGTCATAATTCATCTTTCTTCTTTAGGATGATTTTCCTTACAAGTTCTGTAACATGGGGCCTTATTTCTTCAACAGAAACAGTAGAGTCCCAGGCCTTTACTACTTTCCCGTTGGGGTCCACCAGGTATTTCCAGAAGTTCCAGGTTGGTTCTTCTCCTGTAGAAGCTACAGGGCATAGAAAAAAAAATAAATATTTGAAAACCACATTAGCCAGTTTCTGACATTTCTTCATGTCAATTTGATGATTAACCCTGCAGAGGAAGAAGGAATGTAAAATTAGAGGAAGTTCAGACTGAGTAAGATCAATTTTCTGACAGACATCTTTAACTAGACAGTAGTCCCTTGGAGACAAATGGAAATTAGGGAAGCTTGAGCCAGGAGAAAGCACAATAATCAGTGTTGAAGTATGTGAGGGCATGTGTGTGTGGGGCTATGCTATAGAGATATACCTGATACAGTTGAACACTGATAGGAAAATGGAATTTGGCATGACAATATAGCTTTACTAGGACTGATTACATGCTTATCCAGAATTTTCCCTCAAAAAGCACCCAGTACCATGTGCTTCAGATGATTGTTTCAAGAAATGCTACATGAAGAAATAACAAAGTAATTGTTCCAGGTTTCCACCTAATTTTCCTCTACAAATGAGTACTACAGTTTCCCCTTCCTGATCACTTACCCTTTTATATGAGTCACACTCTTACCCTTTACTCTTCTGCTATGTGACTAACAAAATTTCCAGGACTTTCAAATAGACCAGGAACCTCATGCCCCTAAAAGCACAAGTACAGATGCTACAGAAAATTAGCATATTTTTTTCCACTGATTATACACTGGGCAAACCTCACAAGGAATCAGAAATTATTTCAATGTAGCATCAAGACACAGCCAGACCCACACTTTTAACTATGTTGTCATTGTGCTGAATAAAGATGCAGCCTCCAGCAGCCTCCCCCTGCAGGCAGGCAAGCAGGGAAACACAAGTTTTGCAAGTTTCCTGGGACGTCTGAAGGAACATCTCTCCTTTGCAAAACAGACATGGAAGGATGTGAAGAGGATTACAGGGAAATTTGGCTAGCAGAGTGATCCATTACAGACTCCTGGAAGGAGGTGAGCTTGGGGTAGTCAAAAATAATATCCACACTCCTTTAAATTCAGTGGGATTTGGGAGAACACTGTGGTGCTGGAGAGAAGCAGCAGGAATAGGTTCCTTGCAGAATGCAGCTCAAGTGATACTGTGTCACACTGGGCTTTACTATATTTCATTGCTGAAAGACATTTCCGTCACATTGGAGTAAGACTGGCATTTTAATATAGCATTTAAACGGTATTTAGAGAGTTTGTTCAGTGCAAGGAAAGCAGTGCCTTGATAGGGAGCATCCTGCCTTGCTGGCTGGTAAGAACCAGCAAAACCTCTTCAGGTGTCAGTGCTGGCTCTAAAGCAGACTGGAACTGGAGGAACTGCACAGTGTGGCTGTTCCAGTGCTTGGGGAGGAATGAGGAAGGGAATATTCAAGGACATTGTCTAGTGCCTGGTTTCACTTTTTGATTGTTGAAGTAAATTATTAGGTGCTTCTCTTCCACTTATCCTACAGCCCTAGAGATGAATCTTATAAATCCAATCTGCAGCACTCATGTCACAGGAAGGGCACTTAAGAGGCTGCAAAGTGGAAAAAGGAAGATCAGGGTATTGTATGCCTAGAGGACAGAATTTCAAGGCCTGTATTCCATGTAGAGGTTTATTGGACCAGCTTTTACAGGGCATCTGCTACTGATGTGTGCTCATCTCTGGAGATCTTTTTAGAAGGTGAGACAAAGATAAAGGTGGCAGAAGGAAATCCTGCCTTGTGCAGGAGGAGGGACTACATGACTTCTGACCTCTTCAAGCCTGACAACTCTGTCAGCACATCATCTCTTGTTTCTTTGGATGGTATTTTGTGTCAGAGGACTTCTGTGCAGGAGAAACAACCCTCCAGCATTCCAGGTTACTCACCAATTAAGTACTTGAAGGCAGGAATTGCACCAGCTCCACTGACTGTGATTTTGCTGAACATGGGGAAGGAAGCACCATAAGTCTTTCGTGCAAAGCTCTCAATTTCTTTGTTGGTGTCTGGTTCCTGCTGCCCAAACTGATTGCAGGGGAATGCCAGCACATTGAAATGGTACGGGCCCAGGTCTCTCTGCAGCTGCTGTAAGGCCTTGTAGTGGCTGTCTGTGTACCCACACTCACTTGCAACGTTGACAACTAGAGACACCTGATGAATAAGAGAGCACATTTAAAAATGTGTTTTACATGTCGGTTTTCCAACAGGTAGGCTGGGATGCAGACTATTTAAAAAGAAAAAAAATATGTCTAGGAAACTTTAACTGAACACATATTTGAAACTACATTGACTTCTTTCACAAAAGGAAGATTTAATATTTCTTTTATGTATTCCTCTTTGGCAAGCATTAAGATAATCAACCAACTGCTAAGCAATCTTAATCTTCAGTTTACTGAGAATCTGGGTTTTTCCATTCTGCCTTTTGGACAGTTTCTAAGCATAATTAAGAAGTGACTATCCAGCTAAGAGATACCAAGTTGCATAAAAGAAACTTGCAAATCAATGTATTTTTTGTTGTTTATTTATCTGTTTTGAAGCACCTGCTCTGCAGCATGTTTCCTTGCTCAAAATTAAGTGCCCTTGCAGAAGTGTCTGATCCATTTATCATTGATAGTGTAGAGGTCTTGACCTGGAAGTTAATAGAAGCAATTGCAGGATTTGGGGTTGGTCTGTGCAGTGTGGGCTGTAAAATTCCCCATCACTTCTAGAGTAAAAATACTCAGTTGTGACAAAATGACCACAGTTTTTGCACAAAGGTTTTCTGCCTCAATTAGAGATTCCAAGAAGTGAAGGCCGCCCACTATCCTTTGAAGTCACTCCTGCAGTGGATCACGTTCAATGCTGTGTGTGTTTTGTCAGTCAGATATGAGCACAGGCACGAGTCTGCCAGCACAGATCCACCTGGGAGGGAGATCTCACACACAGGTGAGCACTACAGGAACAGCAGAACTTGTTTGGGATATTGAGTGACCTAACTCTGAACTAACACATAAAATAGTTTCTCAAAGCCTTGAAGAATATTTCATTAATTTTTGAGATAATTTTAGCCTTAAATAACTTGAAGAATTTTAGACTTATAATTTTGTTATTGTCACAAATTTTGTGTGAGCTGCTGCTCATTCTACATAAATTGAGTCCATTCTAATACTTTCATACAAAAGTATTTAAAGAAAGAGGATGTGCAAAATAAATCACATTTAGTGAAAAATAAATGCCTACACGTGCATAGTGTTTTTAAAGCCAGAAAACTAACTGGCATATAAAGGTACATATCTGGGTAATGTATGGGATCATAAGATGAGGTGTGTAGAAGGGGTAGGAATGAGTAAAGAAAAAGCTAAGGGGATGTTGGTATTTGTAATTTCTTACATTAAATATTAACACTTTGTGTTTTCTACTTTGTATAACTGTATGGCTATCACAGAATCATAGAATATCCTGACTTGGAAGGACCCATGAGGAACATTGAAGTCCAGCTACTGAATTTAAGTTGCATTTGGAGTGGCACTGTTTTCCCTGGAAGACAGGTAATCTTTCAAAGCACAAGTTGGTGTAATCTTCTTTGTGGTGGAGTGTGTCAACAGGATAGAATCTAAACAACCCCTGTACATTTGTATATGAACTATGACCTGCAGCCATTTCACCTCCAAATCATCACTTTCATTCAGACAACACAGCACTGTCAGAAATTTTAAATTCAGTCTCCTAAAACACCTGAGGTTATGGCATATCATTAGATTTTTTTTTTCAGAGAAGAGGTAATAATTTTATGATGCAATCCTGTTGCAGACTCTCAGCATTTGAAACAGAATTGGTATATCTGACATAAAAAATAACTATTGGCAGTTCTGTTCTTTTCAATTAATCTGATTTATCAAGCATAGTGATAACAGTAATTCAGTAGGAAATAAAGATAAATTGTATCACTAAATGTTGAAGTCACATGTAGTTCTTCCACATGAAATTTTAGAAGCTTTTTAAATTATAGTTTAAGCCTTGGAATTTTCATTATGCAGAAGTATTCATACGCCTTACTGAATTTACCTCTGTTGGTACCTGCTCTCAAATGGAAGGGTAATGTAAGAATTTGTCTTTGGAGGTTTGGGGGAAATAAAGTTGCGTAGGCATTGCGATCATATTAAAACAGATATGAAGGACGAATTTCTAGTGAAAACAACTAAGCTTTTATAACTTTTACTTGATTTTAAGTGAAAAGAGGGCTTGAAAGGATTCACTCAAAAAGAAACAACTATTTTAATTTACAGCTGTTTAAAACCAGTGGTTTCTTGGCACGGTGGGGAAAGGTGTGAGAGCTCACAGTGACAACAGTGCAAACTTCCAAACATATTCCCCCAAAACAAATTGGAAACTACATTCAGCATTTCTTGGTTGGCAGACACATTATTCTTTTTTTCCTTAGAAAAATGCATTCACTGTAACTGAATTCTCCATTACTGAACTCCATAAATTAATAATGCAAACCTCTTAAAAGTATAACTAACATACATAATGAAAACTTCTGTGTTAGTATTTGTCAATGAATGTTGAAAATGATCCTTTAAAAATATTTCCTGAGTTACCTTTCAGACGTCTGGTATAAGAAGTGATTTCATGTGGTGATTTTTTTTTTCGTTCGCATTTTATTTTTAATAAATAACAGTCACTCTTTTTGCTCTCATGTAGAGGCTGTACTTTGACTTCTTACAACTATTCATGATTTAAATTAAGTTCAATATGCCTGACTTTGGGCTCTGAGAGTGCAAGTCAAGCACACCACCTAGTGTGCAGTGCAAACAGTTCAATGGACCTCATAAAAATTATTTCATTTCAGCTGAATTCTTTATCAGCTGTTGTCTCACCTCTTAAAACTATCATTCTCTTTGCTTAGAAAACCCATGCATTCTAGTAGTGAACTCATTTAGGACTGCAAAACCTCTTCTTGCTTTACTTAATGTTCACACCAGAGTGCCTCCTTTAGGGAAAAACCCTGGGACAGATTTAGGAATCTGTCACAGCTTCAAGTAACCCTTTGTGGATCTGTCAGCAGAGACAACAGATACTTGAGTTTTTAGACCCAGCAATTCTTAACTGGCTCCATGTGACGATGGAAGAACCAGCCACAAGTGTCAGATGGCACCAACTCACTGAGCTGTCACCTCCATGGAACAAACAGCAATATTTGTAGGTAATTCAGTGGCTGTGCATTTATCCACACCCAGAAATGCCACAGTCTTGGATTGCAGCAGATCCAGGTCCAAAGGGCCTAGCAGTACTTTCAGTAATAATATTTAGTTAAAAATAATACTTCAATTGTTATAGTGCCTAATGCTTTTCCATGATGATAGGTTCAAGATTTCCAAAGGCACTGCACTGACACTGCTTAATTCCACCCCAGCACACTGCACTTAGCTGGGTGGTAGATTGGTACCACTGCATCAAGATAGGCACAAACACAGCAGGGAACAGTTGATGTTTGGGAGCTCTGACTCCCAAACAGGTACTATTTTTGGTAAGAATACTGCCTCTTACAGCATATCTGATACAGATCATATAATAAAAGATAAGATTATTAAATCAGATTAGATAGAAAACTAATCTTGTTTGGATCCTCTTGATTCTTGTTGAACCATAATCACTGTCCTTCATTTTTAATGTAGATGAGTGATGGGTCAACATTTTATGGTAGTGTGGAAAAACCACAAAAGGATGACCTCCACAACACAGTGAAGCAGGGAGTTTTTGGATCTATTTCAGTTGTGGAACTCTTTTCTCAGTGGTAATAGTCCTCCCTTTATTTGCTATATAACAGAGGGTAATAGTGGTTCGTATCAAGATACACTCAAATAGAAAGAGAATTAATATCAATCATGAAAAAATTAACATAAAAAATAGTTTCAGTCATCTGAATAGACACAAGTTTATATTAATAACGATTTATTGAAGAATGATCCTGTCAGTCATGAATTGCACTGATCATTTATACTTAGCATGGCTCTTGTGGTTTTAGAATTAGCAGACTTTATTAATTTTTTAGAGTCTGGAAGCCCTTGGATTTTTTCAATTCCTAGTAAGTTTCTTGACTACCAATTAAGTAGTTATTTAAATAAATTAGCTGAGTGACTGAATTGAAGAAAATGTCTTCTCTACATCTGCCAGAAAGCTTAAGGCTGGCAAAAGCTGGTTTAGCAATTAACAGACTATTGTTCCAGGAGCTAACTAGTGACTCACTTTCCTTAAAACACCCCCAGCACACACGTAGCACTTTAATAATATTTTCTTCTTTTAATAGCTTTAAAATATTATGATAAACCTCTGACTTTACTTATCTAACTGCAGATTTAAGCAAGTTTATTTTAAGAAATAAATGGGAGTTTTAATTAACATTTTTCTATCTTGATACTGAGTTCTGACAACATAATGACAGAAAGGGATGTGTTTTATTGCTGTAATTTTCTTTAAAATTGTCCACATATATTATCAAAGAGCAAGTAGCCTGAACATCAATAGAATCTCTGAATGCAAATCTATCTTTTATTCCACACAGAAGCTGAATGTTGCTTTTTTTGGAATAAACTATTCTATGTGGCCTAGCAGAGATCAAAGAATACCATTCATCAATGGTTTATCTTTCCCAGATACAGCTCTAGAGCTCCCCTTTATGAAACCAGCCATGCCTCCAGGGCAGCCTGGAACCACAGCCCTGGGATACAGCACACACCCTGAACCTGCCTGTTCCTGGGATTCCAGAGGGGATGAACACTCCCAGCTCTCTGCAGAATGGCTGTAAGGAATTCTTCCAAGTTCCCCCTTAACTCCTTTCCATGTTGATTCTGGCTCTGAGATAGAGAAGCTACAGGTGGTATTTGCTTATTCAGATTAGCAGATGACATGCAGACAAAACATGCCCCAGTAACAGGATTTATTGACAGAGCCTTTGGAAGGAGCTCATTTAAAATGCACAAATATTGCTCAATATTAAACAGCTTCCGTGTTTTTCTCCAACATAGATATTTGAGTGGGCATGGGACCAGTTCTGCTGTACCTTAGTTGTGAATGATGAGGGATGAGGACTTTGACCAGATAGGATTTAGGCCTCTCATTTGGTCCAAATCCACCAGTATCTATTTCTGCTGAGCTCAAGAAAATGTGCATCTCCCTGTATAACTTCTCTGTCTTCCTGCCAATGTTTCAGTGACCTGCTGCTCTGGACCAGTGAGCTCAGACATCTGAGGAGGGGAAAAGGAAGGTGAAAATACAAAGCTGGAGAAAAAGGGTGAAAATGAGAAGTGTTGTTGCCTTTTTGGGCATCAGTGAAACTATTGTACTGCCTGACTGTATCACAGATGTGTCACTTGTGGGATTTATGCTGATTTTAGCTTCTATAATTTGTGAAAGGGGCTATAAGAGGTTATAGTATGAAGTATAATAAGTGTGCTAAGTTCTCTTTTCACTTTTCCATAGGTACCGATCTTTTCTAGATGATCAAACCGCTAATAAAATAAAATGAAATAAAATCAGATTATAGTCAGGGACATTGTTTTAAAATGGTATGGAAAACTCTGCCTAAAAATACTTAATGTAAGATGTAAATACAATTTAGAAGACATCATAAAAGCATTTGTGCTTTTATCTACGTGTCCTTCTTCATATTGCTGTCACACTAAAAAGCGAGAGAAGAATTTGCATGATGTTGTTACAGTTTCACTATACCCCGATACTTTGTAATATCTCATGCTTTTACTAACTACGGTGAAATCTGTTAACTCCATTCGCCACGGATCAAATCCCTTTTTTTTAATGTAAAACATTAAAAAGGAACGGGATTTGAGTAAGAATAACACACAAGAAGTCATGCAGTTAAAAGGCAGAAATAAACTCCAAAAGTAAGCTACACAAAGACAGAAACTTCCTGAGCTTCCAGTGGAACAGGCAGAATCCAGAGCAATCGGCAGGAGGGCAGCGTTCCCTGCCTGCCACGTCTACAGGCGGCTGCAGCAGCAGAAGACGCGGACACACACGGGGGTTAGACTGCAAACGCTTTATTGAAAAGGAGCCCGTGTTAGCCGGACGAGTTCGCCGAAGGGCAGAGGCACAGAGTGAGCAGCCCAGAGCACACGCGTGTGCACCGAGGCTCCGAGCACTCTGGCCCGCGCTCGCTCCGCGGACATGCAAGGGCTGCCCGTTAGTGAGCCCGGGCGGGAGCCGCCCCTCCCCGCCGCACTTACCGAGCCCCTGTACTTCTCCAGAGACACAAGCTTGCCCCTGATGTTTACCACTTTGAAAGTGTAAAAATCAGGCTCCTTCTGCCGCGTAGCGGAAAAGGCTAAGAGCAGGAGCGCTGCAATTGCGAGGAGCATGGCTAGAGGGATGAGGAGGACTTTGGGGAAGGAGGCGGCAGGCTGGTGCTCCACACTGCCCTCCGGGTCCAGCATGCTGCACGGCCGCCGCGCTCTGCCCGGCCCGGCCCGGCCGCGCTGCCGCAAACGCCGCGCTGCTGCAAACGGGCCTTTTGCGGCAGCCGGCGGCTCTGCCCGCTCCGCTCCGCCGGGATGGCTCCCTCCGGGGGCACACGCTCCCAAACGGAGCGACCCTTGCTGGAAGCGCTGCCTGAATGGTTATGGCTTTAAAGCACTGGTTGGCTCAGTCTGTGGGATGCCAGTCACAGAATCGCAGAATATTCTGGGTCGGAAGGTGCCCACAAGGATCACTGAGTTGGGACGCTTGAGGAACCTGAGAACATTAGGCATTACTTCTTCTGTTTCATTGTTCCTCCACTGTATTGAAAGCCATGGATTCTTGATAATAACACTGATATTTCAGCCTAAGAAAATTTGTCCTTTTTTTTCCCCAATTACATGGTGTGCATGGACAGTTTTGAAAGCAGAACTAACACTAACATATGAATACTGATATTAACCTGTTTTCATTATAGCAACACCATTCCCAAACTGCCAGGTCTGAAGGGGCTTGGAACCATCCTTTAGAACTAATAATGATCCAAACAACTTGCAGTGACCTGTGTTTCATAAAATATACAGAGATTCACTCTTAAGTGAATAGCCCATACAGGGACCAAAGCAATGTTATTAAAGATCCTGCTTTAACTACATCCTTGTGATTTTTGATGGATTTGCAAAGGCCCTTTTTTGTGCACTAACTACAGCATGTAGTGACTACGGTGTAATGTCAAAGGACAGCAGTGGCTTGGTTGCTACTGGTTACTGAGGGAGTGCTCCGAACCAGTCACAGCACTCAGTCAGCAAAACCAGAATCACCAACACGCCACATAAACCAGCCACATCAGCCGGGCCTGCAGGAAATGCAGCTCTGCATGCACCTGCCTGGAGAGAAGTGACCAGACCACTGATCTTGCTGTGTGAGATGGAGACACCACACTGCCAGAGGGCTTTCAAGCAAGAAAGAGCCATAAAGCATCAGGAACTGAGTTTGGTATCAAAGTGTTGAGACATTCAGAGCCAAACACTGCCTCAGTGCACTGATGTCATTCTTGGGTTGTTTGCAAAAAAAATGCTATTTGTACAGTTTGCTACTATGCCTGCTGGAAGAAAAGGATTTGTACTTACAAAGTAACAACAATAGAAAGCTTTTGATGGTCATTGATTTCTTCTTGGACCACAAAACTGGTCAGCCATGGACAGCTATGATTCTGATAGTTCTTGGCAAAGGAAAGGAAAATGCAATGATTTACAGAAAACAATTAAAGTGGTTCCAAGGCATATTGGAAATTTATCTTTTGAAGAGAAAATTACATTTTATAATCTCACATTGTTTTAAAGAATTTTGGTAGACCTTTGACATTTTGATTAAATTTGCTTAGGTAATTCAAGCATGACCAGCATTACTGTAAGGGAAGAAGCCATATATAGCTAGTTGAAAAACATATTTGCAGTTTTTAAGCATTTCAGATTTTTCAAATTTTTTATTAATTTCAGTTTAAGCAGACACCCAACATCAAGAAATAATGTAATTCACTACAAAAATATATAGATGGATAGACAGAAAATCTTCTGTCATGCTCTCTACAGTACAGATACACTGTGATGAGAATGTAAATTTCTTTGCAGATAAATGGTATTTTCCTGGATACTTTCCCGGCTGTACTATTGATCAAGATGACAGTCAAGTATGATTTCCTCATTCTATAAGTAAATTATCTAAGAAGCTTTAGAGTTTCTTCAGACATATCTGGAGAAAGAGAACAGGGCTCTCCTATTTAAAAAGATTTTTAAAACCTAGTAAATTCTAAAAATAATCTTTTAAAAAAATTGACCATCAGCATAACATGGATTTTTTTGGTCAGAAAATGAAAAACAAATCTACAATACGCACGTACATTTTTGAGGAATAATATTTTAGTTGCTTGGTTATAGGACTAAAAATGAGGCCACATACTGCAATGTAAGAAGCAAGTTTTGCTCTAGAAAAGGACTTTATAAGATTTACTTCCTACAGCTTTATGATTATCATCTCTGATTTCTAGATAAAATTTACTCACTTTCAGAGTCATATTTTCTCCTACAAATTGAGCCCAGAATCTAAAATTTTTGATCACTGGCACAGAATTGGGAATTCTTTCAATAATGGCCCGCTGGCAGTAGAACTCTGTTTCCTCTTTACGTGCCATGTTTCTATATTGCTCCCTGCCATAAAATATTCTTTAACATCAGCAAAGAAGGAGGCATTGTTCCTGAACACAGAGATAGGGACTATGTCAAAGACTGTTGGCTTTGTACTGGTGCAAATTTTCAGAGCCAAACTGCTCTACAGTTCATATTAAAGTCCATCCACCTATTTGAAGGAAATATGCCAATCAGGTTTGCAAACTGGCGTGTGTTTGCTCACTAGCATGTCTCAATGTTGATCTAGGAGAACTGTATCCAGCAGCAAGTATAATCTAGCTACTTCTGTAATTTACTCTTTGGCCTACTAAAACTAATAGAAATCTTTGTCAAATAAATTGGAATAGGTTGGAACCACCACCCAGTTAACCTCAGCTGTCCCCAGGGCAGCACTGCTGTTTCTGCTGCTGCTGCCCTGGACTGGCCCATGTACCTAAAGGTGAATACCCATGCACCATATCCTGAGCTACCCAGTCCTAATTTTGTAAAGTGTGAACTTCAAGTGAACCAAAAAAAAAACAAAAGGAAAATACAGGTTACCTCTAAGGATTGTGCTGACTTCACAATACATTCAGAAGTGTGTCTTGTCAGTATTACAGAATCCTGTATTACAGATTTTGCAACTTTTGTGTGCCTACACAGATTCCCTGAGGTAGTGTTTCTAGCACTACTATTGATATTACTTTTAATAGTTTCCTTTGAACCCCTTTCGTAGTTCAACACTGATCTTTTAGTGCCTTGTTTTCCTGGAAAGGCCTCCTTAGCCTGGGCTAGGAAGTGCCAACAACATGACATTTCACTGCCAAAAGGGGTAGTACTGGATCACACAGGGATTTGCCTCAGACAAGCACTTGCCAGTGCCTTTAGGTCACCGTCCAGCACTGCCAAGAGCCGGCAGGCTGGCTCTTCTCCCCCGAGACCTGCGGCTCTGCCAGCAGACACGCTGGCCAAGCCACTGTCCCTGGCTGCTGCCGGGGCCAGCTGCATAGCCAAGGTCAGGGAGCCTGGAGTCATTTCCCCAGGTGCCCGGAGTACAGCCGCTCTTCTCCACCGAGCACAGGAGGAGGGGGAGAAGCCCTGGGGAAGCGGGGATCGAGGCCCAGGCTCCAGCGAGCCCTACCCTGCTTCACAGGGCCTGGGGAGCGGATGCCTCATCGCTCTCCTGACGGGAGGGTGTACTGAGGAGGGGCCGGCCCCTTCTGCCGTGCCTGCAGGGAGACGACCAGAGGAAATGGTTTTATGCTGAGACACGGGAGATTCAGATTAGATACTAAGAAAAAAAATTGTTCCCCGTTAAGGTGGTCGGGCATTGAATAGGTTGCCCTATAGTGTCACCATCCGTGGAGGTGTTTGGGAGGCGTCTGGAGCTGGCGCTAGGTGCTGTGGGTTTAGCGGCTGTGGGGATACGGTGGCAGTGCGGGGTGCACCGTTGGACTGGGGGCTCTTAAAGGTCTCTTCCAACCGTGCTGATTCTATGCGGAAGAAGAGGCCTGGGAAGAGAAATAAGGGGAAAAACTAGGATGGCTGTTGGGGGGTAATTAAGAAGAAAAAATATGCTGCTTATTCCCTCATCCCCGCTTGCCGCTGTGGCACTGGGGGAGGGAGGCCCTGAACGCCGGGGAGACGGGAAGGGGGGGGCGCGTCGCCTCCTCAGCAATGGGGGTGTTCTGAGGGACGGGGGGCTCCCCGGCAGGGCCGGGGCGGTGCGGGCACCGTGCCCGGCTCGGTCCCCGCCGCCGCCGCCCCGCAGCGCCGCCGCCCTCGGGGCGCTCCCGCCCGCCTTCGCCCCACAATGCACCGCGCCGCTGACATGGCGGCCGGGCCGGACTGAGCCGCTGCCGTCGGGGCCTGCAGCAGCCGCAGCCGGGCATGGCGGGGGCGCCGCGCCGGCTCCGCTAGCGCCGCACACAGGTACCGGGGCCCGGGGGCTCCCCGCGGCCGGGGGCGGCGGCCTGGGGGGAGGCGGGCTCAGGGGGTCCTGTTCGCGCCGGCGCCCCCCGCCCCAGCCCTGCCCCGCCTCGACGGCCCGCCGCGGCCTCGGGCCCCGCGCCCGGGCGGGGGAAGCGCCGGGGTCTGCAGCGCGGGGGCCGCCGCAAGGTCAGCGGGGGCCGGGGCTGCCCCCGGGGGCGCATCCGGGCCGGAGCCGGTGCGTGCGGTTTGTTGTTCGTACGCCCCGTGGAATTAAATAATGCGGGGGGAGAGACCACCGCAGCCGGCGAGGCCCGCGGGGAATGCCCCGTGTGCGGGGCTGCCCTCGAGAGCCGTGCCCGCTCCGCCGTGAGAGGTTCTCCTTTCCGTGGATTACGATCTACCTGGAGTGACACCCAGGCATCCCTTCGCCTACGTGGTTGTGCTCTTTTGTTGGCTTATTTTGTATACAAATACAGCTGAACGACTTTGCTGCTTTTGCAATATGTTGCAATTTGCCAGTTGGCTGAATGTGTCATATTACCTGAGGCCTCCTGGCTTTTAAGGTTGTTTCTGGGTATATCAAAGGAAGATGAGCTCATAACACACAGAGAAACAATACAATCGCATTTAAGCTAAGATAGAGATTAGTACATTAAAAAGATGTATCTAAGTATGGATCTAATAATTTTTTTAATATCCATGCCATCTCCACGTCACTTGGCTTCCTGAGCACGGTGCCCTGGATTTAGGGGTCGTTGCATTTGCTTGAAAATAGAGAATACATGTTGTTTATGGTTTTGCCTTGTGCTCCCAGTTTCAGTGGTTGCTTTTTGGATAGTCTGACCCCAGATAGTTATGACATAATTGTTTCCGTGACAAGAAAAGTAAGCCAGCCATGGAACTATGACTTAATTACAGTACCTGGCAGAAGATGCTATATTAGGAATAAGAGGTCTCTTTTACAAATACCAATTTTGCAATGAGCTTTTTTTAATCATTTTTCTACTTAACTTTAGTGAACACCTTAATAAAATTAATTTTTTTATAAAATTACCTTTTCCCAGAAGATCTATTGGAATGTGTTCCCACAAGACAGACACAGAGGGATCAGAAAGTTCCTCCTGTGTTCTTGCACAGAGGACAGCTGGGACTTTCCTTTCATACCTCAGCTTGCCGTGCTAAACGCGCCGGGACACACCTGCACTGTGCAGGGCATTTATCCGGTTCTTCCTCTGAAGGGAATTGCTGCAATGGGGAAAAAGAAGGGGGGACAGGATTTCCCTGTGTTGTACTTGAAAGCAAGATGTTCCTGAGGAGCTCCTCTTAACTGTCTTGTGGCTCTGCTTGTCAGTCATGCTTCAGGATTGTTGTATTCATGTTGATACCATAAGGCAGTCTGACTGTCTGAGAGTTTATTCTGTGTTCAATTTGCAATCCTGGCATTTTAAACTTTACAAACCATTTCTACTACATTAAGTTGTTTTTTTTTTTTTTTTTGTCACTATCTTAGTGAAATAATGCAATACTGGTACTGACTTGTATCGAGAACCCATAGAAAGAAGGATCCTGCAATTTGCTTAGTGGATTAATTTGTACAATGGAAGCAATCCAGTGAAACTCAACATCTCTCATGCCTTTGGCACATTAAGACTATTTTGTATATTGCTTGATAAATTGTTTAACTTAGAAATACAAAAGACCTAAATTTGTAACAGTGCACATGAATTTAATTTTTACTTTTTTTTTTGTTTTCACAGAAATGCATGCATACATGCATGTGTGCTCATACTGTATCCTTGGGTTGTAATTTTGGTTCTCAGGTTTCAGCAAGTCTTTGGAAAAAACCCAATTTATCAGACGTTCTTAGATTTTATATTCATTTCTGTTGATGCATGAAATACTGCTGCCAGCAAGAAGTAACTTTCAGATTTTAGTTTTCAGTGTCAGCAAAGCTTGACACAGGAGTCTGGAATCAGTTTTGTGTTACAAACGATTGTGACTCAGTCTGCTGAGCGTGGCTGTGTTCTTGACAGCTTTCCTGGAGTTGTGATTTTCAGCATGTTTCTTCCAGTAGGGAAAGTGCTGGATGCTGGTGAAGAGGCACAAGGGTATCTGTTTGCTTTCCCTGTGGTTTGTGAACTGGTTTGCAGCTGGTATGAAGCAGCTCAAAGACCATCCCTTCCTCAAAGATTCCAGTTTGAGTGAAGGGCTGGCTCACTGTTGTTTAAATACAAGATCCAGATAAGCTTCTATGCCACAGTGCATACTGCTGTATTGTCATTTAGCATAGCACTGAGCATAAGTGGAGGCTAAGATCAAGGTGAAAAAATTGGTTTCAGTGTGTGGCTGCCATTTAAACCAGTTTTGTGATCATTTGAGACCTCTGGAAGCCTCTGAAAGGCGCTAAACCAGTGCAGTGCTGTGTTGTGCTTCCCCAGCCTCCTCGTGGGTCCTTGGACTGATGTGTGTGTTTGGTTTTGAAGTTAGAGCTCCCTTGTATCAGTTCCTGCTCTGCTCTCACATGAACGGTGCAGCATTCGGGGAGACTTGGGGCAGGTGCTGCCCCTCTTCAGGGTTTGCTGCAGTTGGGTCTGAGGTGTAAAGGACTGTTGCAGTAAAACGTAGCATCACCACCAAAATGTGCAGAAGCATGAGGAGCCTGTATGGAATAGAGAGGTGGGGGAGACTGTTGTAGCACAGCTGGTGTGGCTGAGAGAGGACAGCTCTCCCGAGCTTGGCACGGGAGGCAGCAGCAGTAGTAGGGTCAGAAAGAGGTAGTTCTTGGCGTTGGGTGACGTTAGTTTTTCTCACCTTCCCAGTGAGTCATACAGTGCTGTAGAAAAAACAGTGAGTCAATGCAGAGTAATCTGTAACAAGCATATCCCTTATGGATCTCCCATCCAGCATATTTTGCTCACTTCAAAATTTAATTGTAAGATATTTGCACCTACATGTGTTACTAAGTTTTGTATCAGCCAAAGCCTTTCTTGTTACTTCATTTATTCAGCAGTACTTCTGTAAATCAGATATCATCTTGTTACAGTGTTATATGTTTTCTACATAGGTATATATACATAGTTATATATCTTATGATGACTCCTTAGACGTTTTCAATCTTCCACATAATAAATACAGCATCAGAGCTTCCTATCTTCACTGGACCCAGAGCGCCAGTTTTGTTGCATCCTTGATTAGTGTGTTAAAGTTTATGTACACTGTGCTGATTTCCTTCTGGGTAGATTTTGGCAGTGTTATCCTTACCAGGATAAATTCTATAGCCTGTAGTAAGAGGGAGTTCTGGAACACTATGTAGCACTTATGTTTGTTACTAAGAATATCGATGGGTTTAGTGCTGGTGGAGTCTGAAGCGCTTTAGTGGCCAGTAATCTCTGATAGTTTTAGTTTTAAGTACTTTGGAAAAACATCAAGCGTAAGTAGTAGGTTGTACTGAGTTATGTCTATTTCATCATAAATCAAACATAAATGTGTGATAATTTTTTTAAAACTATTGACAAAGAACATGGGAGAGGTTTGAATGATTTGTAGGAGTTCTCAGACAGAAAAATGGGCCTAAGGCTGTAAGCACTGAGAAAAGACCCCCCCCCACCCCAGCACATCAGAGCTGTCCGTAGACATCACCTGTGCTGCACTCTGAGCAGAGTGCAAAAGGCAACCTTTCCTTTTGTTCCTGGCTGTGGCTGTAACCTTTGTTTGCAGAATTTCCTTTTATTTTTTTGTTGAGGAAGTTCAGCTGGGCTATATTGGTAGTGAGGCGAGGGGGGCACTGAGGTTAATCACCCCACTTAGTGTTGGAACGCTGGCTGGGAGATTTGAGCTTAAGGACAATCATAATGGGAGAGATAAAAGCAGGTCTTGGATAAAATACAAGTCTCCCTATCTCAAAGGAGGGAATGCTTTATAGAAACAGGGTGATAACACTTATGTTTGTAGTACTTTCTGTGTTTATATTTTATCTAGTACTCCCCAGGGAAACAAAACTTAAAAGCCTCTTCTCTTTCCCTTTAGTTGCCTTTCTACACTGTAGTCCCTACTTTTGGGCATTTCAGCCAGTTGGGACCACATTTTAGAACATATTTGAAGTAATGGCAAAGGGTCATAGAGTTTCTGTCTGTTTTCTGGAACAATTATGCCTCAACAGAGGAGAGGTCTCTGCTGAGGGGGAAGCAGGAGGAAGTTCCATTTCCTTGTAGGGAGTAGCTACAAATCAGACAGGGCTCCAGCACGTCTGCTCTGCTTGCCCAAGGGGCTGTGATAGAGAGTGTGACAGAGGAGCACAAAATGAGCGTCTAGGAAACCAGGTGGAGTCAGTTCTGCTGTTAATGAAATTATCAAAAAAAGCTTTGCAAAAGAACAACTCAGAAGGCAAGAGCTCACAGTTTAACTTGGCCTTCATCTTTGAAGAGGCCCTGTTATGTCAAATTCTGACTCCAAATGTATGTGTTTGAGGGAGTTGAATACAGTGGAACAACTTGAGAGGAAGAAGTGGTAGAAGAGGTAGAAATATATTCTTGAAAGTTTTTTGGTGGTTTTCTTTTTCCCTCTGTTTGGGAGTAAGCCTTAGTCTGATTCTTTGCAATTCAAATGCAGAGTTTTCTAATGCTAGTCTGCAAAGTGGAGGAAACAAAAGAAACTGGCAAAAATGAAAGTGAAACATTCTCATTTCTTCATTTTGTGAGCCTAAAATGAATTCTAACCAAAGCTGATTTTAAACCTTTTAAATTTGATTGCTGTAGGTATATATAGATTTTTATACTTTTCTGGAGTTTAAGGTCAGGTGGTATCTTGTCTGACCTCATGCTGTTGTATTTCAGCCAGATTGTTTTTCTAGAAAGAGCCAAGAGCTAGATTTCAGAAGAGCGATTGGCACTGTACACTCAGAAAGCAGGGGAAACTGAGTCCCATGTAACACTGGGATATTGAATTATTGAAATATGCTGAACTGGTTTCAACAGGTTAATCATACCCCATTTTGCAGACACAGGAGAAATGCTCTGGTTTTGTTGCCAGCCTGGCTGGGAGAAAATTCTGCTTTGATTCCAGGTCTGGCAATTTGGTATGAGCCTGAGCTTGTGAATAAGAGGTGCCATCCAGGTTTCTGCAAAGATGCCACCTCAGCACTGATTCACTCCACTCCAGTGCTTTGTTTCCAACCAACTTATTTTTTTAGAGGCACTCCTTTCCCCATTTCCCTCTCTCCCTCTGTCATGTAGATGGCCAATATCTGACAGAGGATGATCTTTTTGTGTCTGTCCTCGGTTCAGGAGAGGTTTCTTTTTGTTTCTCATACTGAGTTTTATTAGTTGGCTTATTTTGCAGTTTGTTGTGAGATGGTAATTTGGTTACTATTGAATATGTTGCAGGAGTTAAAATTATTTTTTGTTTGCTGAATTATTTCCATATTAAAGAGCAAAAGGAAAGAAAAAGAAATCCCAAAGTTCCACAACATTATTATTGCACTTGCATTTCAGATTCTGCATTCATTGTGGAACTCCTGACTTTTATTTCATACAGAGTATTCTTGTCTTATGAAATGTCATGACCTCTCTTTATTCATATTTCTTAGTAATAAAGACCATATATGCTTTTTAACATTATCTACTTACATTTGATTACATTCTTGATATGCAACACTATCACAGTACTCAAATCATTAGCTTGGTTCTAGTTTTTACTAGCAGTTTTTTAGTTACTTTTCCCCATTTGATTAAAGATTATAAATTCTCCTTGAACATATAATTGTGTATTTAATTGAATGGATGAGATCAACTAATTTGAATAATTTTTGCAGATTTTTTTAAAACCTGCTTTCAAAATTTGACTCTAACAACGTGACACATAAAAAACCCAAAATGCAGCCCCACTTCTCCTCCAATGCCGGAGTTTCACGACAGCTTTTATCTGGAAGCGGTGCCAACAGGAGTTGTCCCCACCCTACGAGTTGTTTGTTATTGCCAGGCGTGCTCCTCCTCCTCCTCCTCCTCCTGCCTGGTGCCAGCTTTATGTTCGGCTGGATTGGGTTTGCGTTTGGTGGCCGGCAGAGCTGCCCCGGGAGGGAGGGACGGACGGACGGAGGGAGCAGCCCGGCCGGGGCAGGGAGCGAAGGGCGCTGCGGCTCCGGGTGGAGCCGGGGCTGCTCCCCGGGCCTGCCTGGAGCTGGCCTCGCTGTGCCCCCGGCCGGAGCTCCGCGGGGAATTGCTGGCTTGGGGAGTTTTTCTCCCCTCTTCAGGTTGAACAAATAAAGCATGATTAGTTTAGAATTTGAAAAATTACGTTCTCATTTCTCTTCTGGTTACATGAAATTAAAAACCAGACCCGCCATAGAGGTTAAAGGCAGTGACGTGTACAGAGCTCTAACAGCGCCCCAGTCTCTAGAGCAGAACTTTGTACTGGTGTCAGGGACTGGAGTGACTTGAATTTAGCTAACCTGGGGACCTTGGGCTCTCCTTACCACCCTGAGGCTTCAGCAGTGCTGGTACAGCTGGGCAGGAGTTCCTGCTGCTTTTTGGTTAGAGTTTCTATGGGAAAGACTGGCTACAGGCCAAAGGCAAATATTATTTAATCTTTGTGACTTTTGATCTCGAAGTCAGAACCAGGTGCAATCAGTATTTAATGGAAGATAGTTGCACTATTAACTGAATGTGAGATAAAATACTTAGCCATTGGAAAAAATTCAGGAATGGAGATATTTTCTTCTTCAGTTTTTATATTTTACTAAAGAATGTGATACTAACAGCATCTTCAGGAAAATTCTTGTGGGCTTTGTTTGTTTCTTTGATTTTTCACCTTTGCAAGATACGTATTTTCATAGAGACTTAAGATAACCCTTTTTAGTACATGCTTTGTGTCCTGAAGTATTTTCTGATTTGTGTCTCATTAAAATGAGATAGTAACTGTATCATAGCCTGAAAAAAAATTACTGTACTTCATACTGATAATATTCAGAAAGGTTTTTTTGGTTGTTTTTTTTTTTTTTTTCCTTAAGCTGACATTTTAATCTGATCCTTTATTCTGGTTCTTGTTTTTAAAGTACAAAAGTATGCTGTGATACTTTTAATAGCTGTAATTCATAGACTTTTCTATTATTTTTTTTCTTCACTAAATGGTAAGGAATGGGTTCTTTAAAAACCAGAAATTTCCATGGGTCATGCATTTACCTAGCAAACATGCAGCTGGACAGGAAAGAGAGAATTTCTGCACTCCATATTTTGTTATAGTTTTACAAAATAGTTTTCTTCTTTGTCTGATGCTTCATTCTCAGAGTTTTCAATTGTTGTCTAAATGTTATTACAAGAAAAAAAATCCAAGTTCTTGTTGCAGATTCTTGCCTTCATTTTCTATATTAGTAAGACTAATTCCTTACAAACAGATCCACTTGTGCTGAACCTCCTCCCACTGGAAACACAACCATTGAGTTGTCTCCACATAAATCTCAGATGATCATGTACCACCTAAAGGCCTGAGGTTTAGATGAGGAAAGTTAATCTGTAGCTAAACAAAATATTTACTGTGATATTTACAGATATTTACTGTGGTTTTTTTTTTAATTGTACTTAATTGCTGGCAGTTAATTTATATGAGAATAGGAGGTGCATGTGATCGGTCAGTTTATTATTAATACTTTGAGCTATATCTCTAAATGCTTTTTAAAATCAGTTAATAAAATGGAGCTTGCTTGCTGGAAACTGAATTAGTTTCCTCTAGTGGCTAATTTGAGCTGTGCGTTTATTGAGTGGTACTTTTTAGATGTGTTAATTTTTTCTTTTTTTCCCAGTGTAGTTGCAGACATCTTGGTTCTTGTTTTTGTTCAGAAAGCCAGAAATAGAAGGAAAGAAAAAAGCAAGCTGTTGGCAGGTTTATAATTGAGTGTTTTTAGCATATTCTGCCATTTTTTTGTCTCTTCATAACCCTTGTTTTTTAAATACAAATCAAAATCATCAAAATTTTCATGAGTTTTACTTCAATACTGGAATGGTTTGTGAAAATGTACTTATGCCTGTGGGGGGAATATGCTTCCTATAATAATTTGTGTTAACACCCTCCTTTAAAGAAGTTTATTTAGTGTGCTGTCTGCATAGAGATCTATCTTTTTCCTTAGTTTTTAAAAATGTCTTATCATTATTTCTTCAGTAGACAATCAGCTACGATCCTTGCCTGCACAGAGGATTCAAAATCAACGGCAAATTGCTGAAGAATTGCACTTCAAGTGGTCTCGAGACAGGAGAAGCAGGTCTTCACTATAATGGAAGAGGCCAAGAGCTCAAAGAATGGAAATCATGACCCAAGGAAGTCTGTCCGTCTTGTCTGTGAGGAAGGCAAAACAGTCAAAGTTACAATTAATCAAAATTATAAATATAATAGAAATGACAAATCTGTGAAGGATGTCGGGAGAAGTTCTCCAAGTGGGAATAGCAGCAGAAAAAGTAAACAAAATGATGTTTGTTCTGAAAAACAAGGAGAAAATAAATCATGCAAAGTAAATAGTTGTATTCCTGGAACTAAAGATTTGGGATCAAGTGTTCAGGATCGGAGTCATGGAAAAGCAAAAAAATTTTCTAATTTATCATCAGCAATGGAAAACCTGAAACAGACAAAATCCCAACCAGTGGGAGAAAACGCTCCAGGCTCCAATGTTGCAGGGAATGGGGTCAGTATGGAAAGCTTAACAGCTACTCAGAAAGGGAAACTGGTGCTGGAAAATCCAGTGGGAGTTCATACTTTGAAGACTGGTGTTGATCAAGATGGTGATCCTGGTAAGACTGCTGCAGATCAAAGGAAAATGGAGCACAAGCCTGATGACTTCAGTGAGTATTAGTTAACACTGCCTTATTCCGTTTTCTTGTGGTGCAATGCTGACAGTCTGAAATGGGCTTTGAAATGTTTCTGTTGGTGTTATTTTTTCACATGTACGAAGTTGCTGGTTGCATTTAGAGGGAACATGATGTTCATACGAGCATATTGCTTAGGAACAAGAGATTATGATAATAGCTGTCCTTTTTTCTTGTGCCTAAGACCTAAACATCTTTGTAAGCTACTTAGTGTGCGTGGGTTTTAGGCAATTTTGTGAATATAGTGTCTTAGGAAGGGGGAACCCTTTGTAATATCATTGCCACTCAGGGAAATGCCAGTTATTACTTCTTTTTGGAAAGATCAGGGGAAAAATGGGCAAGGAAAGTTCCTATTATACATAGAGGGGAAATATTTACTTCTTTTCTGTGACTGTTGTGCTCTTTTTGTTACTAAAAATGTTTTGAGTAGGCTTTGGCAGGTGGCTTTTTGATTTAGGAAGCTCTGGAATACCTATAATTCACCAATGGTTACCGTTATGAGTGTGCATTTCTTACACATGTTTTTCAATGTCAAAATTAAATATATTAATCAAGCTTTGTCTCACTGGGCTAATTCCATAGCTCAGAATTTGTCACACTTCTTTAAAATGCTTTTTTTCTTTAATGAAAATGCTGTTTTAAGATGTCAGCCAGTGTGGACCTTCTGTTTGAAGTATTTCCCACAGCTACAGCAGTTGCTTGTATGGAAATACAAAGAAAATAACAAAGTGTGTGGTTTTTTAGCTGTCTTAATAGCGTTTAACAGGAAAAACAAGTTCAAGTAGCAGCATCCTGTGATCAGTCAGCTCTTTGTAGACCCCCATTATGTTTTGGGGGACCATCTGTCACTGAGAAACCAGAACTTGAAAAGTTACTCAGCTTTGATTCCTTGCTAGTCTGGGGGCACCGATCTCATTTGAAAGGGAAGAAAAAGGAGAAGAAAGGACAAAGCACAAATAACCCTCAGTTTGGTTATGTAAAACGACTGGAATAATTTGCTGTAGATGTTTGCAGAGATGAGTGGCCTGTGACCAATGCATAGGCATGTGGAGGAACTGGCCCCGTGGCACTGGGCTGAGTTTTTGGGAGCAGCAGCGTTGCAGAGCTCAGTGGCTGCTGCCTGTGGGCGAGAGGTGTCACGGAGTGTTCAGGGGTGACTCCAGCAGCTTCCAGGCTCAGGGCTGGCACTGCCTGCTGCCTGCCTCTGTGGGGTCATTTGGGTGAATGTCTTTGAGGCAGTTCTCTGATTTACCTCCTTACAAAATGTGTTGTGTACAGTAACTTTATGCCTAATATTTATTGTTTCTTTTACAGTAGGGCATCGGGAGCTTGTTTACTCTGTTCTGGATGGCAAAACCCTTTCTTGCTTTGAACAATTGAAGAGACTGTGAATTTGACTGAAACACAGAATTAATCTACCTTTTTGTGGTTTTGACAGCACTCTTAGTAGCAGATTAGTCTCTGAAGTCCTTTTAAAATACTGGTTAACTTACTGGAACAGTTTTAATGTTTAAGGTGATCTTGGGCAGTGTTTGGATAAAAAAATGGAATGTAGCTGTAATTTCTGTCTGGTTCTTAGCTGCTCTGTACTTTAATTTTCACTTTTCCTCTCCTTGAATGACTCTTAAGAAAGTAACTGTTTCTTGCTTTAGGTAAAATAAAGAATTCTGAATCAACAAAAGAACATACATTGGAAGCGGATTATTTAGAAAGCACTGGTGTTATTGATGAATCTAATCTGACAGTTGAACAGCAACTAGGATTGAAACAAGCTGAAGAACGTCTGGAAAGAGATTATATCTCCCGACTTGAAAAAGTAGGTTGGGTTATTTATCAGATAAAAAAGAAAATGTGTGTCCTCTTTCATTATCATCACCGTATTTCTGGTTGGGTGGTGTTTCTACTACAGCCTGCTGCCTCTGTTTCTTTCTTCTTAATAATGAGTCACTTTCTGATCTAAGCTAGTGTCTCCAGTAGTTGGCTAGTTGTTCATCCTGGCAGATTATATGGATTAGAAAATTTGTGTTCCTTTTGTGGCACATGTAGCCTTTGCAGAACAGTATTTTTTTAATTTTCTAGATTTGAAGGTTTACAGTTCCAGTATTTAAATAAGATTTTGTCTTATAAAACTTTGGTCTGGTTTTTGGAAACTCAGAATGCATGACTAAAAAGAACCATGAGCTTTCTTTAGTGTGTCTCACCTATTCCAGTTGCTATATTGGAGATGACTGCTTAAAAATGTTCACCTAAATTGTTCTTAATATTATCGCTAGTGACACAAATGTTGAAGTCAGTGTAGGTAACCCAGAAGATTTTGTTGATATATTATGGAAGCATTTCAATCCCTCATATGTTGTCCTAGGAAAAATAACCAAAAGTTTATTACTTCTTTTTCATAACATTCTGCACATAGAAAAATCATTCCCATTCCTGCAGTCAAATCTTCTTTAAGCTCTCTTTGTTCATTGGTCTTGAGGGTTTTTAGTTCCTGGTTCATTCTTGTTGCTTTTCTCTCAACACCCATTGTGTAAGTGGTGTTCAAAATTGGACATGCAATTTCAGCTGAAGTCTTACATATGAAGAGGAAAGCTGACTTCATCTCTCTGAAATAAGGCATTTTCATTTAGGATCTCTGCTTTTTCAGCAGCAGTAGGATGTTGGCTTAAAGTTGGACCAGCAATGATTCCCATGGCCTTTTCCTTCAGAATTGGTCCATCAGGTGTTCCCAGCCCTGTATGTTTTGCAGTTGATAATACCTAAGGAATGATACTTTGCTGTGATATTATTTAGTTGGAGGTTATTTATTCAATTTCTTTAACTTTTTGTGATATCTGAATTTTTGTCATTTTACATTTTCTGTATCCTCTTCCAAGTCAATATCTTTTACATTTATAGTCAGCACAATTTCTGTTGCATTTCCTACCTCTTCAACCAAAGTGTGGATATTTCTGCCCCCACAGGGACCCCTGCTGAAGAATACTTGGCACATGCTTCTAGGTGGGAGTGCTCTGAGGACAGTTCTCTCAGCAGTTTTGCTCCCACCTTACTGTTCTTTATTTAGATGGTGTTTATGGTCCCCTTTTGAGACTGATACTATGACAAGTGACAAAGACTGTAAAATTCAAATACAACGTCTGCTGCTGCTTCTTGAAGAGCTTTGACTGATCTTTAAAAAAGCAACCCTAAGATTGGGTTAGTGCAATTGTTTGCAGCAGATCAGGTTGTCACCTCTGACCTGTTTTTTCCCTATGTGCTTATTAAAAATTGATGACATTTTTTTTCTGAATGCTAATTCTGACTGGTGTCTAATTCCTTGGTTCATCTTCTTTAGCCCTTTAGAAATATTCTTAAGTTTCTCTTTCCTGATGATCTGGAACCTTCCCATTCTCTGTGAGTTCTTTAAAATACAGCTGGCTCTTTTATAGATTTGTTCCTTGAGTATTCAAGGACAAATTTCATGAGACCTGGCTTATTAGGGTGCATCTGTCTTAAACAAGTAGTGGTCTGTAACTTTTCTGTCTTGTTATTTTGAGTTTTTGCCTTTTTCATTGGAGTTAAGCATAATTAGATGACTTTAAAAGTCTTCACAATAAAGGCAAAATAGAAGTTATTACATGATTCAGCCTTCCTAGCAACATCTATTAGCATAATACTGCAGACCAATATTGTAAAGAAACACAATTTTTTCAAAAAATACTTTTACTGCTGATACTCACTTTATTATGAAAGAATGGTAAAATATTTTTTATCTACTTCAGTCATCAGGCATCAAATACTTGAATCCTCCCATGTCGCCAGGTATAACTGTCTGTAGGTTGTTTTCCAAATGGATATTTAATATCATCTTACTAGGTACCTGTCTTTGAGAAAATAGGGTTAAAAATGGGTAATTAAAGCAATATTTTAAATTTATATTTACTCTGTAGTTGGAGAGCATCAGACTAGTTTTTTTTCCAAAAGCAAAAGGTCAAACTTAGTAAGTGGTAAGTGGAAAAACTTGCCCAAATTTAACAGTGGTTTAAGTCTCCATATGATAAGTCAAATTTGTTTAACTGATCTGTGATCCACCTCAGTGTCTTAAAATAGTGTTCGTTCATTGTTGTGTCACTGTTTAAACATCTGGTGTTTTCAGTATACTTTTTGGGTTTAGTAAATATAGATGTGTTAGAATTAGGACAAAAATGTTAAAGTAGTTTTTTCCTCACCCAGTTATTGGAAAAGTCTAACAGATCTGGAGAAAATCTAAATTTTTTTTTTTTTAACCCTTTTGTCTCTGCAGTGAGCTTTTTGAAAGGTTTCCCATCTCTGTAGCTGTGATCTGTTAGAGCAAGAAGATAAAATTGCAGGATGAGACAGATAAAGTGAAGTATTGGGGAACAGCCCCTTCTCTTTGCAGAGTCCTTTCTGCCTTTGAGTCCCTAAAGGTTTCCTCGCTGAATAAACTCCATGGTGTCCCCTTGTGGACCCTGGGAAAACAGGTTCCCTTCTTCCCCATCATCTCTGGATGTTTGGCTGCTTCTTGCAGCCTTGGGGATCTCCCAGGGGGCCACTCTCTATTTGTGTGCTCCATCTCTGCCAGGCTCTGTGTACAAACAGGTGCTTCTTCTGCAGGTGTCTCCAACTCTGAGCATTCCAGAGCATCCATCCCAACTCTGAGCATTCCAGAGCATCCATCAGAGTGGGATAGCATCAGGCCTAGCTGGAGGATCCCATCTCGGCTGAGCACAGTGATTGGGAAGTGGCTGTGTTGCCCCAGGCTGCCCGGCCACACCCTTTCTAGCAGGGCAGAGCCAGCCCCGTGTGACACAGCAGGGCACGGCTGAGCTGCTGCCATTTCCTCATCAGGGAAAGGCGGGGAGATGCTGAGACTTAGCCAGTAATTAAAAGCTTCACCTGACAGGGGAGTGGCTTACTGGTCTTTAGGTCAGCCTTAAGAAGCATAAACTCTTCAGCCTTAATCTTACCTCACTAAATTTACTGAGAAATGTAATTTTCAAGTCATCTCACTTCCTTCCTTCACTCTCCCCACTTGTCATACAGGTAAAAATCCATTTCTGCTTGTTTTTTTGAAGATTGCTTAATGTTTGCAAAGCACCTTTACATTAAAAGTGTTACATAATAGTTAAATACAGTTTATTAAAGAATTGAGTTTTTCAGGCACTACTGGTAGAAATATTTGTTTTAATCTATGGCAATTTTTCCTCAGCGCTCCCCAGAATACACCAACTGTCAGTATCTATGCAAGCTCTGCTTAGTCCACATTGAAAATATCCAGGGAGCCCACAAGCATATTAAGGAAAAACGTCATAAGAAAAATATAATGGTAAGTTAACAAAATTACAACTACTTTTTTCTTTCTTATACTCTTCTGTTTTTTTTTTTTTGTTTTTGAAATCAAAATTTTTTTGTTGTCTGGTTTGTTTTCTTTGATCATGTTCATTTAGGTGAAAGTTTGTATGCTGAGCAGAGATCCAGAAATTTCTGTTTTCTGTTTAAGAGGAAGGGCTTGATGATTTGTCCAGGCAGAGAGGACAGGACAGTTTTGGTCATTGCTTCTGAATTAGTGTCTCTGAGCAGTGAGCAGTTCATCATACTTTTAGTAAGAGAATGCAAGGTAACCTAGGTGAGAAATATATATTACACAAAAATATATTCAGTTTTTCTATTCTCTGAAAATAATGCCATTGGTAGCAAGACCTCCAGGGATTGAAGGTGGTGCTGGGGATGTTGATTTTTTTTTTTTTTTTTTACTTTGGCTGACTTGTGAAATTTAGAAGAGTTACAGGAGGGAAGGATTCAGTTCATTCATTATCACCCTGGGTTTATTAATGTACTTAATATGAAAAACAATTCCAAGGCTTACAAAGAGAAAACCAGTTTCCTTGTCAGATACCATGGTGCTATGAGTTCTAAAGAACTGTTACATGTAAGAAATCCAATAAAAGGTGCACAGATTTTCTTGCCAGCCCATTTTTTTAAATGCTGATGAAGAGCTACAGATTACCCAGTATGTTGGATTTTGTGATTTAGATGGTTAAAATTACTCTTTCTATAACCATTCCCCAAAATCCAGTCAAATTACTTTGACATGTTTCCGTGGATTTCTTGCCATACTTCTGTTTTTCATTAATGCTCTAGTTCTAAAACGTGTGCAAGTCATCACCTGGAAGACTCCAAATGCCATAAATCCATTAAATCTCAGAAAGTAACATTTTTACATTATGGTCAATGATTATTTGTAAAGGTTCTCTCACTGTCTCCTAAATTGCATCATGCTTAAAAAAATGAGCCAGCCCTATGATTGATCTATAAATGCTTCCTTACCATGCTTTTCATCTGGGCATGAAGATGAGAATTGAGCAATGAGGTTTCTTTAGCACTGAATGGAATTCTGGAGGACAGGGAGCAGTTTCACTTTTTAACACTTACCCCAGATACCTTTCTGTGCAGCATCATGGTGATACCTATGTAACTGTCTTAAATGTTATGGATAAAATGCTCCTGTTTGCAGCTCTGTGAGATAAGTGACAATCAAAGAAGCTCAGCAGCAGCTGTGGTTTCCCAACTCAAGAAAAATCCTAATGCAATGTCATAAAAAACCATCCCATACTACTTTAAAAATGCTCATATTCCTTCTTACACTTAATTTGTTCAGATAAGAACAGAAGAGTTGAGAGATGCAGCCTAGAACTAAAGAAACCTTTTCATACTGTACTGTGTTTTCTTAGTGCATATTTATTTTATAGTTATTATTTATTTCAGTCATATCTTTCATGTAGTTGATGAACACATGGAACCAAGGGGTTGTTGTATTTACTCCCAAATGACTTGATGCATCTGACGTGTTCCTGCTGTTGGATGGGTGCACTAAATCCAGTACTTTCTGGAACCAGATGTTTAAGCAGTAATGGGACTCAACTTATAAAATTTCCTTGGAGCTAGGAATACTTTTTCTGGTTCTGATAACTTTCCTTCAAGTACAGTCCACTCTGAAAAAATCCCTGTGACTTTTCCCAGCTCAGTTACTTTTATGATGCAGGAACAATTACATCTTTTTATTTTCTTGGTTGAATTCTGCTTCAGAACTGTCAGAAAATGTGGTTCAGGAATGGAATACAGAAGATTTCCTCTCCAGCTACCAGCTGTGAAATAACATTTTCTGTTTTAAACACTGAGCATCTGCTCTCATTCCTGGGACCACACCATTGTATTTGCCAGTTAGGCCAGGCAGAGTTCCTCCCTTTGGAAGTGTTGGTCAGGACACAAAGCAGCAAACAGCGTGTTCCAATATAGCAGTAAGAGATAGCCTTTCCTCTTAAACTACCAGTTTTTAATGACATCATCCCCCAATTCTTCAGGAAAAGCAAGAGGAGAACGAGCTGCGGGCGCTCCCGCCGCCCTCGCCTGCACAGTTGGCTGCTCTGAGTTTCACTCTCATCGAGGCAGCAAATGAACAAGGCATCTCAGACGAGGACTTCAGAATTAGGCAAGAGATTGTAAATGAGATGGAGAAAATTATTCAACAGCCCTTACCAGGTATTCATAGTATGCTCCATTTGCTTTAGGTGAAAACTTTTTGTTATTTTTATTTATATTTTTGATACCTTTACTAATAGTGAATGAGTGTATTTGGGGTTAATTCATCTTGATAGTGTACAATATTAACATTTACAGACTTTTTAATACAGACTGGCAGTTATTTTTAAAGAATTAACAAATGTACAAAAAGAGAAAAATATGATTGTGCTTATTTGTCCTTCTTTCAGCTGTGTTTATTGATCCTTTTTAAAGTGGTGGGATAAGACAACAAGAATGATAATATTTGATATTTGCTTCTTTGCATTGATTTTCCCATCAGCTCCTATAGTTAATGCACTGGGAGTTTGTAATCAGATTTTTGGAGCTGCAGTGATGTTGACTTTGTTCTAACAGTGGTTTGGTGTTCAGTGCATCTGAACAGAAGAAAATATTCATCTCGTTGCCAAAAAAAAGTTGGAAATTTTTAATTTCATCTATGTTGGAATCAGGTGTTGTTCTATACAGTCCATTTGTTTTAGAAATACCTTTTTTCCCCTTTGCTCTATAAAAATACAGCTGTAAGAAAGATTTTGGTGTGTGCAGGATGATCAGCTTTAGTTTTAGATGCTCTGTGAAGTATCCTGAGGTGCTGAATAGAACAGGGGTTTGTAGGATGGAGGTTTGCTAATCTGTTTGCTCTCTAGTAAGTGACTCCTAGTGCAAACTTCTGCTCTGGCACTCTAGGGAGTTTTCCACTCATAGTGGGAAGCATAAGACAAAGCTTTTTCACATAACATTTTTTACATAAATGTTCAGGAAAACTATTGTTACTTTGTCTGGCTGACTTGTTTGGACTGATGAGCTTCTGTGGAGGTGTAGGAGTAGTGGAAGGGGAGTCTGCAATAGTAAATGACAGTTTGTTATTCTCCTTTTCAAAGCAAGCTATGTTGTAGTGAATGTGTTTTCCTAAGTTGTAAACTCAGAAAAATTTAATTCATGCACTGTGTAGAAAACATCTGATCTTCTGGCATGATTTTCTCTTGAGCTCGCATTAGAACTATGCAAAAATTCTTACTACTATGATAAGCCATTGGAAAGAATTGCAAATTATTATTATTAACTGTACAGACTCATTCTGAGAGGGCTGCTAAACAGTGAAAATAGGCTTGAAGCTATGTATGAGTAAGACCTATTTTCTCTTTTAAGAGTAGTTTTGTTCGTGTTTGTGATTGAATGAGTTTGGTCAGAACACACATAAAGGAAGATATACAAGAAGAACCCTTTTTGCTGTGAGGGTGGTTGGACACTGGCACAGGTTGCCTGGAGAGGTTTTGGTCTCTCCATCCATGCAGATTAACAAAACCCAACTGGACACAGTCTGGGCAGCCTGCTCTAGGTGACCCTGCTCAAGCAGGCTGTTGGATTTGGGAAGGATTGAGAACATTCTCATTTTTCAGCTGATTTAAGTATGGGAGATGCTAATTTCTATTACAAGAAAGTTTTCATCTGCAAAAATTTCATTGTGAATTGGCATATTGTTTATGGAATGGGATGGCATTTCTCATATTATTCCTGAGTAGGTACTTCCTAGTTAGTTTAGATCTGTTCTGCATCTTTGCAGGTAACTTCATTAATTAAAACAGTGAATGGACACTGTGCTCTGAGCCTTGGATTATACTGAAGTTTTGTTTATATACATATTTTGTAAGGAACTGTGTGTTGGAACTTGCTGATGGAATCAACAGATTGGTGCCTCATGCAGAAGTCTGTGAGGCATCAAAGAATTTTATAATTGGCTAAGAGCTGCAGTGAAATCACACTGTAGTTAACAAAAGCTGTTACAAAAAGTCCTACACTGAGATGGTGACAGTTATTGTTACTTCATATTTAATTTTATATCAAAACTAAACAGAACTATTGCAAAAAATCTTTAAAACAGCTTGGAAAATGTTGGATATTTAGTGATTACAGTATTTATTTTTGTTTTCCTGTGATGCTGTGTTATGGAAATGCCTACCCTTCACAAGGGTGAGAAGGGGGTTCAGTGTTCATTAATCTAGGAGTGCCACTTGTGAGGTGCAGTATCTGAAGCAAGGTATGTATATCCGCCAAAGAAAAATTTATTTACTAACTATGAAATAATTATGTTTCTCTCTCTCCAGACTGTTCCCTGAGGATGTATGGTTCCTGCTTAACTAGATTTGCTTTTAAGACCAGTGATGTTAACATTGATATCAAATTCCCCCCTAAGGTGTGTGGATATTATCTTGTATTAACGTAAGACTGGTTTTTAAATCAAGCCCATCCACATTTATTTCTATTCCATTGCCTTCATCTTCTTTTTGGGGCATGTGGTGTTAGAAGAGCACAGAGTATCTAATGTTTGATTTGATGTCATCTGTGCTGTGGAGGAAGCTTTCATTGCTCTTAAGATAACTTTAATTCTTGGGTGGTTTTTTTTGTTTTGTTTGGACAACCTTATGCTAGGCTTTTTCTACTTTTTTTTTTTGAGTAAGCACTGAAGCAGTATGAAAATAGTTGGCTTGGCTAAGTGTGCTTCCATGAGCTCAAGATTGAGACTGTAAACTCTTGTAGGTTTTGATTCCCCCCACACTTTTAAAATTTGAGATAAAAGTGACATTCTTCAGGTAATGAAATTGTTGGTTCATGTTTAGTGATATTAGCATCATTGATAGACACTCAACTGCTGCACTTGTGTTTCAAAATGATAAGGTGTTTCAAAATGATAACCTTTTAAAACTCCTGGGAAAGTCCTGGCGTTAAATTCTCTTGCTGTCCATTTCTAGTAGTATTCATTGATAATGAAATTGCTGAATATATGGCAAATGCTTTTATTTATCCTGTTAATGCAGAACTAGAACAGAAGTGTTCACTAGAGCTGTAGGCTAAAGGAAAGTTGGCTGTGAGGTTTACTGGCACCTGTTTTCATGGTGTAGACAGGCACAGTTAACTTTTTCATTGATACTGACAAATTATTCCATGTTTTTGAGGAACACAGGGTTACTAGTTGTGCAACCCAAGTAGTTTGAAATAAAATATAAAATGAAATATTAGTCTCAATAATGCAACCTGCTCTGATTTTGTCATTGTAGATGAGTCAGCCAGATGTTCTGATCCAGGTGCTTGAGATCTTGAAGAACAGTGGTGAGTTTTAGTTGCATCTCATTTCTATTTAGCATTCATTCCATTTGCTGTTTAGTTCTTTTTATGCTTAAATTTTCTGTAAACTTAGAAAAATTGATGGGTTTTCCCAACCAAAGTATCTGGGCTGTTTTTATGAATGTGAGTTTTATGAACACCAGTGCTTGTATGAATGAGAGATGAGAGGCTGCAGCAAGAGAATGCTCCAGTTCAGGTTGCCAGAAGTTGGGGCAGTAGTGTCAGATGCCAGAGCAAAAAGTTTTAACTTTTGTACAACAAATTCTAGGCAGTAAACTCAAAAGCTGCTTTCCACTTGCATTTATACATGAGTGAGAGCTGTTCCAAGACTTCCAAAACTTGTAGCTTCATGGTTCTGTCAGGAACACAGCCTGGCTGTCTGATGCTGGTGGTGAGCATCGAAAGTAACCAGAAAATACTGGTACTGCTTAGCTATGCAGCACTTAATTTGAGTTGTTACATAAATATAATAAAGACAGAATTGGGAAAACTGTAAGAAACTTTGAAACAAAGTGTGTTTTTTCTTCTTCATTGCTTAGCTGTCTACTCAGATGTGGAGTCGGATTTCCATGCCAAAGTTCCTGTTGTCTTTTGCAAAGATGTTAAAAGGTATTTGTGACTTTAAAAAGTTTCTAATGAGCTGCTATGCTTGTTCATAGTAGGTGCTTGCCTGCACTCCTGACAAGAAGTATTACTGTAACATTCAGCTAACATTTGTATTAAAAGGGAATTGCTCATACACAGAAATGTAACCTAGAAAGCAAGCTACTTTTGTTTTTGTGCTACACAGAACTCATTGGGTGTAGGAATCTGACAATACCTTTTAGTTAACTGGGGGAAATTGGAGTGGTTTTCAGTTATTTAAAATTTTTGCCAGCAGTTTTAAGCCAAGGCTTTAAAAACCTTTTATAAGATACACATTGCCAGAAAGGACACATCATCTGACAATTTCAGTAAATTCCTAAGTATCAACCTCCAAAATGAAACATGATTTCTTGACTGGCCAGAAGTATGGACTGAAACTCTGGGGAAGTAAATGCAACAAGAGTGGGCTTGTCTTTTCCTGTGTTTGTAACAGAACAGAAATAATTGTTCTGAGAAGCTAAAGAAAAGTTTTTAGAGAAGCTGTTTTGTGCATTTACCTTCATGTGAGTCTTAATGTGCAGCAGGTCTGGAGTATTAATTAATTAATTAGTTTGTTTAAGTGTTTGGAATGTAGACAGTATATTTGGTAATTGAATTGTGCAAGATAACATAATTAATTAATGGCAGAACTTAAGAGCAAATTCTTAATGCTGTTTTGTATTTTTCACTGTAGTGAACTTCTGTAAGTTCTAGATGCAGTCAGTAAGCTAATAGTAGAGAAAATGCAATTATATTTTGTAGCTTTTTGTTAAAAAATTCAGGGTCTTACATAGGGATACACTGATGGATGTTTTTATTTCATGGGGTGTGATGCCCCACCTCCCCCTGCCCCAAGACCATCTGTATCAGAAAATGATAACCCGTTATCTGTTTTGCACTGTGGTTGCAGTGGTTTGACCTGCAAAGTGAGTGCTAGGAATGACGTGGCTTGCCTTACAACTGACCTGCTGGCTGCACTTGGTAAACTGGAGCCTGTCCTGATTCCCTTGGTCTTGGCTTTCCGCTACTGGGCCAGAGTAAGTTGTTGAATTATCCTCCATACTCCTTTCTAAACACTGTGTACAATGTACTGAATGATGTACCATGAATGTTTGTAGAAAGAACTTCATGCCACTGCTTCACCCCTCCTCCATATGTGAGATGCCACTGTTCAATAGCACATTTCAGAGTTGACTGCAATTCTAGATGGCAGCATAAATGTGTCCCACAATCACAAAATGTGGTGAAACTGAAAAGAATAATATATGATAAAATAGCATTCCTTAATGCACTGTTTGAATTGTATTCTGTCTGTACGTGACATGGCATCATCACTGCAGTTTCTGAGATACAGCATTTTGTATTTCACTCTAGTATGTTTCTCACATTTCTTTAGTATTTGTCCTTTTGTAATAGATTTTAAACTAAAATTCTGTTGTTACATCAGAAAAGTAATTATTTCTTCTCTTACAGCTCTGTCACATTGACTGTCAGGCTGAAGGTGGAATTCCCTCGTATTCCTTTGCCTTAATGGTGATATTTTTTCTTCAACAAAGAAAACCGCGTATTTTACCGTCCTATTTGGGCAATTGGGTAAGTGATTTGGTACTTCATTATTAAATTGTTGGCATTATTTCTGTGTTCTGCCACCTCATAAAAATGCAGAATTTGATTGCCAAAGAAAATGATAAATGAAATGCATTGGTACTTCATGCTCATGCAGATGATGCTTGATGATTCTGAAGACTTTTTAAAAAGGCACTTGTAGCAGGCTGTATAGTTGTGTCATCTGTGTTTTGGAGAAAAGGCAATTATTTTCTTCTTTATTTCTCTGAATTTCTGTCTCTGACATCTGTTAATCTTGAGGGGTATGACTATACCACAGTAGTCAGTGTTACATTTGCTGAAAACTGTTGGTCGTATGTATTATATACAGTCTTGTTTCAGAGCCACTTTAATTGTTGTTAGATTGAAGGCTTTGATTCAAAGAGGCCAGATGACCACCAGCTGAAAGGGGTGGAAGATGAAGAATTTGTAAGGTGGGAGTACAAACCACCCACAAATGGTGCAGCAAAAAACTCTGTTGGAGCAGAAAGCAAAGCTAAAGTTGAACAACAAAAAGGTGGTGGCAAGAAGGCAGCAAGCTCAGAAGTGGACAACCAAAGCAATGCAAAAGAGAAACATGGAATTGTAAGTCCTGACTCTATTTCATTGAAAACCATTTGCCATCTCTTTTTTATTTTTAAACATTGATGTTGGATGGAATCAGGACAAAAAAAAAGGGGAATATTCATTTCTTATTGCAGTTGAGCACTTGTGTCCATGTTTTGCAGTCTCTCTTAGCGTTCAAAACCCCTCACCAAGTTTCACTGGGGCAGCTGTGGTTGGAACTTTTGAAGTTTTACACACTGGAGTTTGCTTTGGAGGAATATGTCATCAGCATACGGGTACAAGAGCTCTTAACCAGAGAGAATAAAAACTGGCCTAAGAGGCGAATAGCCATTGAAGGTAGGCTGATCCCTTCCCACTTCTGTAGTCATCCTGCTTTAGCATCTTTATTTGCTTACTTGCAAATCTGTTACCAGAATCTGGGCAATAAGTCTTTTAAATATATATTTTGTCAGCTATTTAGTCTCTTTAAACACAAGTTTTCTCTGTCTAAAAAGCAAGGAAAGTCACTGAGTTACAGAGCAATGTGTGGCATTCTGAATTGACCTTAAGAATAGAGAAATTGGGTGTTTGAGGAAGGCTAAGAAACCATGTAAGGTGATATTTTTATAAAAGCATGAATAATGACTTTTGAACACTTTCTAGAGATGTTGCTGAAGTGGCTTATCTGTAACACTTGAGGCGATGGAGAGGACAAAGAGAATCATACAGACAGAGAATGAGGTACAGAGGTACATTGAAGGATGAGTCAATAAGGTACAAGAAGAGTGAGAAGGAAAGTAGAAAAGATAAGCGATGAATTCTCGAGGCACAGGTTGAGTAGTGGATGTTGAGATCACTCCTGTGACTTTTAATTTCCTCTCTCAATTCTTTTCTTCAATCACTTTTAGCTAGAGTGTAGAAAAAGTAAGGAAGTGTTTATTCAACATGTGGGATGTAAAGTATGAGGACAAATCATTGAGGAAGAAATGAGAAATAATTTCAAAAAACCAGATTGTATTCTAATTCTGACACCTGCTGTGATTGGGCTCATTGTGTTGTTTGCTTTATGTTTTTTTACTTCTCATTTTTGCCTTTTTTCTTTTTTCCAATGTTGAGTTTGTAGCTGATGTTATGAAGTAACAGAATCTCAGTTTGGTACTATTTTCCAGGCAAACTTATAGCAACTGTGCAGGAGCTCTTTTTGCTTGGAAAACATGTTTGATCTAGAAATCATTAGGAAGGACTAAGAATGGATCCTGGTGAGATTGGTTCATACAATCCTTAACATTCTCAATGTTACTCTTAGACAAATGAATTTCTTAAGGGAAATGAAAATCCTTCTTCAGTGGAGGAAAAAAGGTTCTGGCTGGCATCTATTTATTTTGCCTTTGTTTATTATAATTTCTAGTTTAGAAGTTGGCCATGATACAATGTTGCAATATACCCATGGTTTTCTTTTTGAGTAACACTGTTTAAAGTTGTTTATGATTGCCATTCATGGCTGCACGTGGGTATGTTTTGTATGGAAAAATTCTGAAAAAACTTGAGTCTTTCATTCCCTAAGTATATCCACATACAATTCTGGATTATAGTATAAGAATCTCCTTAACTGCCCTGTAAAAACTTAGGGATTTCAGCTGCTTTGTGAAATGTGGAAGTTAAAGATTACTAATTAAATTGTTCTTTTTCTTCCCAGATCCTTTTGCACTAAAGAGGAATGTTGCACGAAGTCTAAATAGCCAGATGGTATTTGAGTACATCCTGGAGCGATTTAGGACAGCATATAAATATTTTGCATGCCCACAAAGTAAAGATGGGATTAAATCCAAGCCAGATACCAAGAAAAAAGAAAAAGGGAAAATGAATAATAAGAAATCCACAAGATCTGAAGAGCCTGTAGCAAACTGTTGCCTTCCACAAGGGGAAAATGTTGTAGATAAAGAAGTTACAGAAAGTGGATGTAACATACCAGAGAATGAAGTTGAATGTAATACAGTGGTAGAAGCTGTAGCCAAAAGATGTACCTCCCAGAACATGGACCCTTTGCTACTTTCAACATTGGACTCTAGCTATGATGAAGACAAGGAAGAAGCTTTACCCCTTATTTCCAATGAATGCTGTGAATTAAAGGAAAAATCACCTAAAGAGAGAGATGATTTAGAAATTTCAGTGTGTCTAACTGAGGGTGAGCTCAGCCACCACTGTAACTGCAGTGCACATCAGCCTGATGACACAAATTCCAGTAATGAGTTTTCTGATGCTGAAAGCAGGCAGAGTTTGGTACTGGAGTCGTCGCCACAGACAAAGTGCACTGGCACCCCAGCTACCTCGGCCAGCGGCAAAGCAGTGCTGGAAACCCAGGATCTCAAAGAGGAAGGCAGACTCTCAACAGAAGAAATGCATTATGTGTTTGATAAGTTTATTTTTACTTCAGGAAAGGTAAACAGTGCTGGTCATGGATCACTGGGATGTTACTTTGAAGTCATTAAATCTAAGAGTGGAAGGATGGTGGAATTCCCCGTGGTTGTTTCAGTCTGAGATATGGGTGGGAGCTCTGGCCTTTGTAGAGTACCTGTTATTCAGGAAACATCATCCTGTGTAACATTTACATTAAATGGTTTGTTTCCCTCATCTTGAGCTTTTTGATTTCCACACAAAAGATCTGGGTTTCTTTCTGGTTATTTGTGGATTATTTCTGCTTTTCCTCTCCCACTTTCTTGTAGAATTTCCAGGTGCTTCTAGGCACTGTGAGAACTAAATACAGCTTGTTGAGAGGTGTTCTGCTCTTTGTAGAGGCTCTGTTATTTTTCATATGTCAAATGTTCTTGGTTGCTTGGAAATGTTAGGTCTGCTGAACTGTCCTAAGTGCACAAATAGAATTTTTCTTTTTTTTGCCCCCAAAAGCCACCAACTATAGTATGCAGCATCTGCAAACGGGATGGACATTCCAAAAATGATTGCCCAGAGGATTTCAAGAAAATTGATCTAAAACCACTACCACCGATGACAGACAGATTTCGGGAAATACTTGATATAGTGTGTAAAAGATGTTTTGGTAAGTTCAAAAAGTGTTTGTTCTCCACTTTATCCTATGATCTGTGACATGGAAAAATTCAAAACTCTAGGGTTAAATTACTTGTTTACAATTATTTTCAATTCAGTAGGAGGAAGCTCTTCCAGGTGCCCTAAGCTACAAATGGATCAATATTTTAATTTTCAGATAATCCATGGCTGTGATAATTTATAACAAATTTGAGAAGCTGATGTTATATGGGATTTTTCACCAGGTTTGTAAAAAGCTAGTGGTGTTCCCAAGGAATGAGGCTCTGGGCAAAACTAATTTTTGTGCTTATTGAATTCTGTGGCATCTTTTGAGGGTGATGTCGTGGGTTAACTTTGGGTGGATGCCAGGTGCCCACCAGGACACTTTATGCTTGAAAAACTGGATGTTTTGAAATAAAATCTGGAAGACTAATGATTTAAAAAGTAAACCACAGATTTAAGCAAAGCAAGCACAACAAGAAAACCTCATCCAATTTTTTAATTAGCTGAAAACGATTCTTGAGGTGCTGAATGTCATGTCTGACTGTGTTTTAATTTGTTTTTACTTAGATGAATTATCCCCTCCTTTATCTGAGCAACAAAACCGAGAACAAATACTGGCAAGTTTGGAGAGATTTATTCGAAAAGAGTATAATGGTATGTAACCTTAGGTGGTGAGTCTTGAGAATGCTTTCTTCAGTCATGTTGTCCAGAACATAAAGATTTGTTTTATCTCATTCTATTTTCATTGCTTGAAGCAGGGGCAGCTCTTTTCCTTCCATTTGTAAAGCTGTCTTGCAGACTTCAGTGTTGAAGTTGAATCCCTTCGTGCTATTCCATGGAAATGTCCCTAGAGTGGAGGAAGAGCTGCCAGAGCAGTAATGCAATAATGCAAGCACAGGACTGCTCCAGTCAGGCCAAGAAGAAAGTTTGGTTGGGTTTAGTGTTAGCTTTGGTCGTGGGCCAAGGACTTTTGTTGCTTAGCCACCAGTGCTTGAGTATCTTAGAAATCCTAATGAGTTTATCTTCACATCCCTTACATAAAACAAACAAAAATGTCTTACTACAGGGATGGAAGTCAAGGCAAAGAGATGCCAAGTGATTTTTTTTTTAATAGGAGGTATAAAACAGTGCTAGAGCCAGGTACCAAACCCAGGTCTCCTGAATTCTAGTCCATGGAAGGCCATTCTGCTGTAGCTGACCTGTGATCAAGGAATTGGGAATTCTATCCATGGCTGTGCCTCCACTTACTGGCAGCAGCTGAGGATTGAGACCTGTTACAAAGCCTTGAAAGACTTAAGGTTTCCATTTCTACTAAAGTTTAGGAAAAAAAGCTGTGAATAAGTGCTAGATCTATTTTCTTAGCATTAATTTCAGTTGAACAGATCAATGTATTCTTTGCAGTTAGGAAAGAATTTGTTTTAACATCATAATTTTGCCATCTAAGAATGAAAATACTTAGTAATATCGTGTTTCAAACAAAAATGTAAACAAAGCAATTGGGAAAGAATGTTCCATTAAGTATTGTAATCTTACTGCTTGTGTCTTACTGAAGAATATGCTATAATTACAAAAACTCATTGACCAAGTTTACCTAGTCATAGGAGAAATATGCAACCTAGATAAACTCTGAATGGAATTTCAGAAATATTACTCTGGCTACCCTAGGAGTAGCTATGTCTTATCTGTGGGATAAAACTGTACTGGTGACTGGGTTTGCACATTTTTTGATTTATTAAAAGCGGGAAAATGCAGTTGCATACCACAAAACATTGCACCGCATTTAGACATGCCATTTAATGATTATAGTAACTGTACTTCAGTCATAAAAAATACATAAAATAACTCTTTATCCTGCCTTGCTTTCTGTAAATAACTTCTGAAGTGTTGTGCTTCCTCCTTTATCAAAGCTGAAGTCTTTGAAGTGACAGTGTAAGCTCTCTCTTTAAGCTCATTTTTATGGGCACCTGCACATTGCAGTTAAACAATATTTTATACTAAGCACTTACCATTCATCTGTAAAAGAATGAACTTTTTCTTATCTATTCTTTTAATCAGACAAAGCTAGGCTTTGCTTATTTGGCTCCTCAAAGAATGGATTTGGGTTTCGGGACAGTGATCTAGATATCTGCATGACATTGGAAGGTCATGAAAATGCAGAGGTAAGAGTTTTGAAATGGATAAAATCTGCTATTTTACACTCAAAGATTCTTTAAGGTTTTTTAATTCAGTTAAGATTTCTGTACACGGGAAAGGTAGGATTTGCTGGTTGCACATTGGCTTGTTGCACCCTGTACAACTGAAGCAAGATCCAGCCTATTTTACTTTTAATGCCTTATAGACACACAGTGTACTGTAGATGTCTACAAAGAGCATATGAGTTCATGTAAATTCATATGCTGGCTTAATGCTTGCTCCTTTTTGGACATTCCAAAAATGATTGGTACATAGACTTTTCATCTATGAAATATATGTGATAGTAAATGTGCTTGTTGGAATACGATCCATGTTTTAACATCTGAAGCTGTGATCTTTGTTTTTCCTAGAAATTAAACTGTAAAGAAATAATAGAAGGTTTGGCAAAAGTTCTTAAGAAGCATCCAGGTAGGTGCTTTAAATTATTACTCGTTTTGCGGTTAGATTTTCTATAAATGTTGTTAATGGAAATGTTTTATGTACTAAAGTGTTGCTTCCCCAGGTTTGAGGAACATCTTGCCTATAACAACAGCCAAAGTGCCTATAGTAAAGTTTGAGCACAGGCGGAGTGGCTTGGAAGGAGATATCAGTTTGTACAATACACTGGTGAGCATCTGCTTGTGTCCTTTTGTGTTCAAAGGAAGCTTTTCATTCTTTCTATCATACCAAATAACTGTTTGAGGGAATAATTTTGAAACCAGAATGAAAATGCTTTTGAGTGTTTGTGTCTTTCTTCTACATTATTTAAATTCAGTGGCCCACACCCTCAGCCTGACCCAGGTAGCTGTGCATGACCTGGTGGCAGAGCAGGGTGCAGCACAGGAAGTCTTGTTTTGGGGATACTTCTGAAAAGCCACTATATCCACCATGGCCTGTGTGCCATCATGAATAATATAGCTCGTTCCAGCTCTCACCTGATGCTGTGAAATTGCACAATTTATTACATAATTGGCTCACCCTGACACCAGTTTAATTTTTTTTCTTTTTTCAGGCACAGCATAACACAAGGATGCTGGCTACCTACGCAGCTATTGATCCTAGGGTGCAATATCTGGGCTACACAATGAAAGTTTTTGCAAAGGTAATATAAAAAGAAGGTACTTATTTGTACAATACAATGTTTTCTGCTGCAGCCACTGAGTTTGCCTTTTGCCAATACCAACTGGAATGGAGACAGTAGAATGCTGTTGATATGAGGTGCACTTTCTTAAGCTTACTGTGCTCCGTCAGACCGTGTGTGTCAAATCAAATCCTGGTACCTTCTGCTATCTGTTGGAAGATTTCTGTGTAAGAGAAAGCTGATGAGAGGAAAACTTTGCTTTTTTTCTTCAATTTCAAACCAGCTGCAGTTATAACGAGCAAAAACCCACCCAAACCCCAAGCAAAACTGGAAAAATTGGTAACTGTAAGATGTTAGGGGTATGTGCGTGTGCATGGGTTTCCCAAATTGTCATATCTGGGGCCAGCCCAGAGATTACTGCTGCTTTCTTCTGACATGCTTGCCTTGTTTGACTTAAAAAGTATAGAAGTCAAGAAGAGGTAGGTATGGGGTGATGAATGAATGCCTGAGTCTCAGTGTGCCTAGGACATACACTTGACTTTTAGAGTTTGGAAATGTCAGATCTCCTGCATCTTTTGTTATGATATTCTATCAAAATTTTATATTATACAGCCTTTGGTAATTGAAACGTGGCATTGCTTTTTGTTCAAGCTGCAGTATTAAATACAGCATATCCAAAAAAGCTTAGGGGAACTGGGGCAAATAAAAAATGGCTTATAGAGATGGTGAATCATGCTACCAGATGTTCATGTAATAAAATACATCAAGATGAATAAAATAACTTTGTGCCAGAATGGAATGGACACGTTCATTATACTGTCACTGAGCCTAGCAATGATTTTTTTTCTTGATGTTGTCACAGTAGTGCACAATATTGCCATGTCTCTTCTGTGTCCAAATTAAAAATGCCTTGTATTGATAATAATGAATCTTACATTTTTTGTACTATTGCATTCTATTGTGCATGTTCTAAACATACTACTGCAACGATGAAATGTACAAGTTGTGAGTTATACACTCCTGAATATGAATGTATGGAAGTGACTTTGTAGCTATACAAATACTCTGTTTTTAAGCAAAATGCCTCCTCCTTTGTTTGCATTGGCAGAAAACCCAGGAACAGCTGTCACTGCTGCTGCTAATGTGAAAGTAATTTACGAATCCCTGGTTTTTCCAGCCCTAGGAGGTTAAAAATGCCTTGTTTGATATGACACAGGCTCGAAACACAGGATAGCTTAGAAGCAGGTGCTGTGGAAAGGTTATACTGTAATGAGATACTGAAGCATAGTAAGGTAATTCACTGATCAGAGTCACAGAAAGGCTTGGGTTGGAAGGGACCTTGAGCTCATCTGGCTCCAACTCCCTGACTTGGTCAGGGGTGTTTGTTTTGCACTGTGCTGTGCAGGCTGCACCATGCTTTAATTAGGTATGTGTATGTTTGCTAGTAAAATGCCCCATGTGGTCTGCGCTGCCAGTGCAATATGGAAATATTTGCTGTTAATGAATTATTTTTTTAAAAGGGGACAGGGAACCAAAATAATAAGGATTCATAGAAACAGCTCTTGCAGCATGAGTTAAGGAAAATTAAATTTTATGGTATTGAAACTTGGGATTTATGTTTTGGGAGTCTAGATTTGGGGTTTTTTTTTTTTTTTAGTTTGGCACATTATAAATTTTTTTTTAAGTATTTTGGCTATGAAAAGCTTTTCTGTTTTTATGTTAGACAAATTAATCTATGGATTTGCCAGATGACAGTTGACTCTTGGGTGTATTTATTTTTCAGGCTTCATAAAACAATTTTTAATTATGAGGTGAATGTATTTTCTGATACTTATGGGGTTTCTGTTTGCTCTCTGACACAGTTGTTAGTCTTGAACAGTGAAATGTACATTCAGCATTTTGTTTAAAATGTATTTTTTCAGCGCTGCGATATTGGTGATGCATCCCGTGGTAGTCTGTCTTCGTATGCCTATATTCTTATGGTTTTGTACTTTCTACAGCAGAGGAATCCACCAGTTATTCCAGTTCTTCAGGAGGTAGGTTCAGAAAATGAGGTTATGAAAATAGATGCACTTTTTCTTCAAGCCAAATATGAGAAGTCTGGGATTTTAGGATCAGAGGGGATAAATGAAATATGGGGCCCTTCTAATCAGCAGGTTCTTAACTCCCTCTTGGTTTTAGTAGGTAAAACTGACCAAGAAAATTAGATCAAACCTGGTAGTCTGTTGTGCCTAAGTTCTGCTATTACATTTACTTTGGGATTTTGGTCTTATGATGATATTTATGTGCTGAACAGGATAGAAAAAAATTGGCAGGTGGTATGGAGAGAAGGGAATTGTAATTATGAGACTGCACCAGATGCTCTTGAAATGTGAGTCCAGTTCTTCAACCAGTTATTGTCAGAAGCATTATTTATTGCTCAACACTTTATCTATAAGAGAAGAAGTTTATTTTATTATTTGATGAGGGGAAAATAAGATAATTGATGCTTTGGGGCAACTTTAAAGAAATATTTCATATGTGCCAGGAAACTTATATTAAGAAAATAATATTCTGCACCTCCATTGTATGGGTGGGAGAATATAATTATTCAGCTATCTGCCTCTTCCCAGATACACTCTGGAACTCCCAAGCATGTCTGAAAATTATCCCTTTCTGCCTCTTTTTGTTTCTTTGTGCAAGAGGGAAATTTGCTTGAGCATTGCAGTTGAGACTCACAGACTTTCTTGGTGATACTTTATCTGATACTTTAGTAGTGGTTGGGGGTTTTTACTTTACTGCTACCCCAAGAGTGCATTTAAATAACAGTGGAATTTCCTCTTGGCTGTGCTAAAGTCAAAATGTAATAGAAATCATATAAAGTCTCCTTAGAGAATCTGTGGGCTAGAGAGATGTTGGAATCTTGACAAGGTAATTCAGTCATGTTTTCTTAGTTGCAAGGAACAAGTAAAAATGAAACATCCAAATATTTGAGAGGTGCAGCAACAATGCAAAAAGTCTTTCAAACTTTTTACCAATGGGAAATTCTGTCTGTATAAGAAGTAATTGTTAAAGTATTTCTATTTTTATATGTTTTTTTGACCAAAAGAACTGAAAGTACTTTACAGCGACTTTGAATTAGAGCAGTAACTGTCACTCTCTGTTCTGGCAGATATTTGATGGCAAACAGATTCCACAAAGAATGGTGGATGGATGGAATGCTTTTTTCTTTGATGACATGGAAGAATTGGTAAGATTCTAAATCCAGAAGAGTAACTAAAATTTAAACCTTTTTAAAATTTCTTAAAAATTAAGTCCAGTTTTAAAAGAATCCTAATTTTAAATAATTTCTAAATAACATAAATCAGGAAAAATTTTTTAACCTTTTAGTCCTTTATCCAAAAAAGAAACCATTCATAGTAGACAAACTTGTAATTAGAGAGGTGTTTGAGGAGAAGCAGTGCTGCAGTGACTGTAGCTGAATAAATCTCTTTCCCTGCATGCAGAAGAAGCGTCTGCCTTCCCTGGGGAAGAACACTGAGTCTCTTGGGGAGCTCTGGCTGGGGCTGCTGCGCTTCTACACGGAGGAGTTTGACTTCAAGGAATACGTGATCAGCATCCGGCAGAAGAAGCTGTTGACCACCTTTGAGAAGCAGTGGACCTCCAAGTGTATTGCCATTGAAGGTACTCCTCTGCTGAATTGAGTCTCCATTCATCAGGAGTAGGAAATTCTGTGGCTTGAGAGGCTCTTCTCTCTGCACAGGATCTTTATGTGAGGAAACCACAGTCAGTGCTTCAAAAAGAAACATTGTTGGCAAGTCCTGCAGCTCACAAAATTGATGAGACTCATAACTTTTACTAAATGTCAGTGAATTGTTCTTCTTACTGTTATTATGGTTGACTAACATAACAGTTTTAAAACTCTCAGCATTGCTTTGCTATAATCTGCTCTGCAAATGCATTTAAAATGAAATTCTCTGCATTAAAATAAAAAATTCTGTTGCAGCAAATTTTTTCCAACTCTGATTTTTTTTTCCTCCTTTGTGCAGATCCTTTTGACTTGAATCATAATCTGGGTGCTGGAGTGTCTAGGAAAAGTAAGCTAATAATGTCTGCTAATGATGAATATTCACTGAGTTGTGCCTTTTCTGTTGTTTTCCAATAACTTTGTCTTTCTCCAATAGTGACCAATTTCATAATGAAGGCATTTATCAATGGGAGAAAGTTATTTGGTACCCCATTCTACCCAGCTGTTGGAAGAGAAGCTGTAAGTTCTCAGAGTTTTTAGTATGTTTTTTCATTTTCTTTGTCCACTGAATTGATGCAAATCTCTTGTATGTGTTTATCCATTTGGTATGCACAATATGTGTAATCACAACTTGTCTGCATGAAATTTATAGCTTAGTATTTAGCTCCTGGAATATAAAAGAAAGTAGTTGGATGGGCAATGGGTATTACTGGCTGGTTTAGGGAAAGTAAGCTTAATTTGTTTTGTTTTTTATAAAACCTCCCACTGTATGATGTTAAAAGTATTGCAGAAAACTGCAAATTTGGCTGTAAAACCCAGAACCGGCTGTAGGAACCTTACTGGCTCCATGTAGCTAAAGAAAACAGATCCAAGAGATGTTCCATTCTATTTAGTTTTCCACTCAGTGGAGGTAGTAAGGATTGCTGCTTAAACAAGGAAAAGGGTGATGATTGATTTTTTTTTTAACAAGTTGACCTTTAACATTTGCATAGTGAGTCAGGGTTAGGAATGTGTTCATGCAATATCATTTTGGAGAAATACTGCTCTGTGCTAGAAGGTCCAGTCATTGATGTGTAGAGATAACCATTTTTTTTATATGAGCAAATAAAATACTGTAATTAGTATTTTAAAGATCAACTTAGAAAGGTACTTTCTAAAGCAGTTTGTAGGACTGTTCTCCCAGTGGCTTTTAACAGAACTTGAGTTTCTAAAGGATCTTTGAAATCTTTTGAAAGCTTATAATTCCCTTCATCCTTCCCTATCTTCTCTTTTCCATTTGCTTCCTTTATCTGTGGGTTTTTTCTGAGTTTCCTCTGAGTTTTCCTTTGTTTCAATATTTTCACAATATTTGTTGCTCAGAGGCTGTAAACTGAGCCTTTGTGCTGACACATATCAGAACTGCAGCTGTTCTGAGCAAATTCCAGGGGAGGGGAGTGATACAGGTCAGTCTGCAGATGCTCCATCTGTTTCCCACCTGAGCTGTGTCCTGTCCAAAGGGATGTCATCCTGTCATCTGGGAAGGGACGTTGGTTGCTTTGGAAAGCACACAGGCAGTGACTCAGGTAGCAAAATAGATCATATGCAAAAAAATTGCTCTCTGAAGAGCCTGTGGGGAGGTGAAAGGTGGGCAGCAGGCTGGAGCCTGGGTAAGTTCTGCAAATTCAGCCTCTGTCCCTAAGACCAAATAGCCCTTCTTAGCCCAAACTGCTTCGTATCTCTGAAAAAGCTGCCATTATCTAGGGGAAGAAAAGGACCAGGTATAAACTCAGAAGTGGTAACATTCAGGGAGCAATAAGAGATGGAGGCTGACAGTCTGACTTTGATTCCTCAGTCTTGTAAGTGAATGGTTTATATTGTAAGTGAATGGTTTATATATTTTATCTGTCTGATGTGTTTGGATAGGAATACTTTTTTGACTCAAAAGTGCTGACAGATGGGGAATTGGCACCCAATGACAGATGTTGTCGTGTCTGTGGAAAAATTGGTCACTACATGAAAGACTGTCCAAAGAGGAGGAGGTAAGTAATACACAAAGCTGTTGTGAAATCTTTGAGATTAAATCATGAGGGAATTGCATATTTGAAGATTTAATAGGAATTAAAAATTGCTAAATTGCAGAGAGAACCAAAGCTTCATATCTGATCCTCAACTTCCCATCTTATTTTTTCTTTTCTTAAAACAGTTTCTGATCCCCTCTTTAAATCTGAAGTGTTTATGGAAGCACACGGAGTAATATCAGCACTCTATGGTGTGTTAATATGTAGTTAAGCTTAACTTAAAACTTAGATCACTAAAATATCTTTTTTGTAGTGTAAACATCTAAATGGAGAACATACTACCTGTCTGCAAAATTTATCATGTGTTAAAATGGATTTCCTGTAGTGATCATGTTCAGAGGACAGTGTTGAATTTGAATTGTTCTGTAGATCTGATAATGTACATCTGCAAGGCAGGTCAAAGTTCATTTAGTAAACTCTAGGATTAGTTCAAATGTACATAGTGAGGTGCATTTCTGTAACATCATACTGGTGCCATGATGTTACAGAATCACCATATCACTTGGTGATCCTGCTCTTGTACATTGATTTCACTTAGGAATTTTGGGCCCAGGACTCCTGCAAAAGGAGTCCTTGCTACATGCAGGCCAGTGTTTCCAAGAGAGTTTAGTAGGAATTGACAGAAAATGTGCACTCCTCACTTTTTAAGCTTTGGCTATTTAATCACCCACTCAGCCTAGGTTGTCTGACTCCTCCTAAAACCTATTGAAGTCCTTAGAATGCAAATTAATCTGGGCTCTTTCATGTGCTCCTTATGTTCAATGGTGTGCTCCATAATTCTTCAAAGGATTCTTGGTCTCTTCCTGCTACAAAATCTTTATTTACAGCCTTTTGTTCAGTCAGCAGAGGTCAAGATACAGGAAAGTGCACTAGAACCATGTGGTCACAGGTGGACTTTCTTTCAGATGCTCTCTGTACTACAAGCACGTGGAATTCCATCACCTCTTTCCTTATATCTGCCTCAGGAAAAGTTGTGATCTGCTCTTCACACAAACTGCTATCACAGCACAGCCACACAGAATCTCTCTCAGATTGTATATACAGCTCACATAATAATATTATTATTTAACAATCCTGCAGATACTTGTGGAAAAAGACCTTTGCTTCTTGTCTTGGCTCCTGATCACTAGATCACTAGTTCCCCTGCTGTTCTAGAGCTGAGTGTTTGAAAGAGCCTCAGTGCTTTGTTGTACATCCTGTCTGAGCTCAGTGACAGAGAAATGTGCCCTGTCCAGTGAGGGGCAGATTGGATGAAGGAGGTGCAGCTCACTTGTTTTGGGTATTTCTGACTCTGCAGTGGGATTGCTGCATAGAACTGTTCCCCAGCTACCTGGCAGGCTGAGCCTGCTTAACTACAGGCTTAGTTCTGCCCTAATACAGTTAGACAGCTTTTGGACAAGCCTGGGGAGATTCTAACTTCATTAAGTGTATACAGGCTGTTAACCAGCCCAGAATCTGAAAGTGTTATTTGGGATTCCTGAGATATTTGTATTCTGGTACAGCTGTTAGTTATGTAACCATTCCCAGTACAACAGCTCTACAGAGATTATGTGTTTGTGTGGGGTTTTGTGATATTGCTAATAAAAATTATTGTTCAGGTTGAAGAAAAAGGAGAATGAGAAAGATGATGAAAAAGAGGTGAAAGAAGATGACAGAGAAACAAGAGAGAAAAGGTGTTTCATCTGTGGGGACGTGGGTCATGTTAGGAGAGATTGTCCTGAATTCAAACAAACCCGTCAGAGAAATAACAGTGTGCCAGGTAAGTTAGTTTATGTCTTAGGATAATTTGAAAGCTCTGAGATCCCTTTTCTCTAGGTTTCTGTAAGGACTTGGTAATTATCTTCAAAAAACAATCCTGCAAGTAATGTTTCAGTCACTGAAAATACAGCTTTTAGTCTGTGTTGCTTTTCTGCAAGGGGAGTAATGTCTCCTGAAGTACAGTCTTTGCATGGGTGGTAAAAATGTACTCAGCAGTAAAATGCATACTTCAGAGTATTGCATTTTTGCATTATTTGTCTTCCATTCACAATAGGTGCATTTCAAAGTAGTAATAGTAATAATAGTAACAATAGTAATAATAATAATAATAATTGAATGCATTTCCTCTTCCAAATGTTTCTCAAATGTTAGCTAACTCTCCATCATCTGTGAGAGGTAAGTAAATGTATTTTCAGCAAAAATCAGCACTCTTTCAGTAACACTTCAAAAAAAGCATACATATCAATTAGGCTAAATCCAGCTTTAAAATTACTGATAGTACTTAGAGAAGATTAATTGCAAACTCTTTCAAATTAGGCCCTTGGGTGCCTGTGGTAGTTGAAAAAGTAGAGGAACCATTCATAAGTGAACTTTAAAAGAACCATGCTTTTGTGTTGTTATCCTTCAGTCTTTTTTTTTAGTTTACTTTCTTTGCCCAGAAGTTTTGCTGTCACTATTGCTATTTAAAATGCCACTGCTTACAGCAGTAATATGGAAACCTATATAAAGTAGAGCTTCAGCCTGATTGCTGCTAGATTTTGTTTTACTCAGAAATAGACTTTGTGTTTAGCTCCTATGCCTATTAAAGTTGTCTGCTGCCAGTAGAGGGGAAAGTTTCCACTAAAAGGAGAGCAGACATGAAAGTGATTTACCTCCTCTGTGTGGCATGAGAGTTAAGGTATTTCTGACTCCCAGTTCTGCTCATTATTCTGTCACCCTGTGGGTTTAATAACACTTGTGTTCCTCGATCAGGCACGCAGCTGGTCCGGAGCATGGTGAATTCCCAGCTGGTGGCTGTGGGCCAGCAGCAGGTGGAGCGACCCCTGCGCACCAGGCAGTCATCAGAATGTGTAAGTGCTGGGAGGGGACTGCAGGGAGCAAAGCTGCAGCAAAGCAGCCATGCTGGGAACAGGTTGGCAGGGTTTTTCTCAGCTCAGTAATGACAACGTTGCACTGTGCCAGTTAGCGGAGCTTTGATTTATGGTGTACTGTGTCTTGGAGAGCATTTATGGTTTTTCAGTATGGAAACCTCATCGTCAAGTTTGAGGTGAGATAACCTTGTGATTTTGAAAGGGCAGGTTAAGCTAGGATGCCTTTCAAATTCTCATTATTCTGGTAGAGTTCTGGAGTTACTAAGGGAAATAAAGCATAGTTCATTGTTAACATGCTGGACATGTTAACATGGTTAGTGACAACCATGACTTTTTGTGGTTTAAGAGATCTGTCTTAAGGGACTGTCATGTACAGACACAGCACACAGACACATTGAGTCATACTTCAATGAAAAGTCTGCCAGAGCACACTAGAAGCACAAGCAGAACAATAGGGAAATTTTTGACAGTTTTGTGCTAGAATTTTTTCAGGTCTCCATAGAGCTACATAAAATATGTTTAATCTAAGTGGAGATGGGGAGCAGAGGGTATTTGTGCAAATACAACTGCTGGCATTTAATATTTTTGGAGCAGACAGTACAGCAGAAATTAATTTATTTTAAGCTGTTAGTCTGAGAAGTATGTGCCTGCTAATGAAGCTGGCAAGTAAGTAAATATTGTAATCAAGGCTGCTGATCACTAATGTTCTTTGTTCAGTTTGCTACTTTGCTAACTGATCAGCAAGAATTTATTGGAATGCTGGCTTCAGTAATGGAGATTTTATGACTTACAGTGCTGCTACACACTGATACAGCCCTAATCCAAGTGAAGGGCTGAAAATGCCACAAGAGTATATTTTTTAGGAGCCTTATATTTCTGCCTGAGGAATTGAAGCTGGATGTGTGGGTGCACTCAGAAGCAGACACGTCATGTGCTCATTCTTGTGTCACCTGGAGGGCATGGACTCTTTGTGTGGTGCATGGTTGTCATTTGGCCAGGATTTCTTGGTGAATATATTCTGTCCAGGAATTGGTGGAGAAGAGTGGGAAGGGGGAATATTGGAGTAAGAAGGAGAGAGTGGGAAGCAGATCAAGAGGCTGGAGTGTATTATGCCTCCTGTCCTGCTGCTGGCACATTCAATGCGTGCTTCTGGTGGGTTAATATTTGCAGGAATGTTTGAATACATATGCTTTATTTTTATAACATTTAAACTGTTTTACCTTTTTTTCCTCGTTTGATGGAAATGTATAGGAGGTACTCATAGCAGCAGGGAGCAATCCCAGCTTCTGGGCTCCAGCTTTTGCCCAGGCACAGACCCACAGCATGCTGCTGGAAGGGATGCTCTGGCGTGGGCAGTCCTGCAGACACCTCTGCTTATTGGAGACAAGTGACTGCCAGTTTAAATGGACAGTGAGCAGTCAGGGATAGTGACAAGCTGCAGAGACCTTTAACTCCAGGTGTTCAACAGCAGCAGAGGCTCTTGGAGCTTGGCTGGCTGCTGTAGTCTGTGGAGAAAGGAGTCAGTCTCAGAGGGAAAATGAGATCTGAGATTTAGGTTCTCGTCTCTGCTTTAGGTATCTGTCTCATTTGAATGTCTGTGGAGACACTTATTCCATTAGCATCTTGTCTCAGTGCTTACAACCAGCCTGGGGAATCCAGATACTGGTATTAAGCGTTGGCACATAAACTGAGTAACTCTTTTCCCATCCACTCCATTTCTTGAAGTGCTTCTCTGTTCAGTTGTAATTCCAAACAGATAAATTAGCCTCATGCCTGTTTCTGTTGCTGGTGAAAGGGAAAGCTTTAAAAAGAGCTCTGCAAAGGCTGTAATAATTGCTATTACTGTGCCTTAAGCCATGGCCTAACACCAGGATATGAAGGTTGAAACTGGGTTTTTGGAATTTGCATTTCTTGTTTAACAGATTTTTAAAAATGAAAGAAGTATTAGGAGCTTACTTTGGAATTACTTAAAAAACTGTGCAGTAATAAGAACCAATCTATTTAGAAGTAAGGCAATTAGTTAATAAGATACTGGGCTGTACATAAGTAGGGTAGGAAAGATGCTGATTAAAGATCAGAAACAAGTGTGTGAGGAGTCTAATGAAGAGCTTGGGACTAATATTCACTCAGAATGGTGTTTCTGATGGTGGGATGTGCCACATTAACAGACCAAATTATCTGTTGGTGAAAGTCAGTGTCAGTTGAACTGCACTTACTGAAGCCAACAGGAACCTGCATGCTTGGGGTGCTGCTGGGGAGTGCTTTGCTGTTCTATAAATAGTCTAACACAGTGGGTGCTTATTAAAGAAAACACCATTAAATAGCCAGTGAACTAATCAGAAATATATAACTTTTTTTTTTCCTCCAGTCTGATTCGCATCAGTCATCTTACTCTCCACAACCTCAGCAATTCCCACAGAATTCCTCTCAGCCAGCCTCCATTAACCAGACTCAGCCACAATCAATATCCCAGTCTAAGCACGTTCCTCAGCCACAGCAGGGTGCACAGCCAGCCCATCAGGTCCAGCTGCCTTTGTTTAACTTTCCCCAATCTCCCCCAGGTCAGTATTCCACCTTGCATAACCTGGGACTACTTCAGATGCACCATCACCACCAAATTCAGCTTCCCAACACTTCTTGGCCTATTCATGGGCCTGTTATTCACTCTGCACCGGGTAACCCTCCTCATTCTACAAATGTTCCATTTTCTATGAGATCTGGCAGCAGCAGCACCACAAATAATCAGAGCAGTGTAAGCTTGAATGATCCCAGTATCATCTTTGCACAGCCTGCTGCCAGGCCCATGGGAATCCCCAGCACTTCTCATGAGGGACACTGGCACAATCCTGTGACTCCAAACTCACTGGTGAACAATGGCACTGTGGGCAATTCAGGTAACTCTTCTCTGTTGTATCAAACCTCTCACACTTTGTGTACAAGTGTTAAGTGTTACAGGAACAGCTAACTCTTTCAGATTGTTTGATAAAAATATGATGCTTAAGAAACCAAATCATGACTTTCACTTGTCTTAACATTTTTGTAGGAAAAAAAAAATGAGAATTGATCACTGTAACTTTTAGGCATTGGTCCTGTCTGCCATTAATGGCTGTGCAACAATGAGAAATCCTGCATTCAACTGAGAAACCTCCTCATCATTGTTTGAATCACTCACATTTCTGTGAATGTGCTGACAAATAATGGATTCCTTTGACAATCATGGAAACATTAAAGTTGGAGAAGACCTCTAAGATCAACACATTGTTACATAATGTATTAGACAAATGCTGAGGTTGCAACCATGAACTTAGAGACTGGCAAATTACAGTTGTGCAAGTTGAATATTGTCTCCTCGCCTTTAGTACATATAATATGTTCTTACCTATTCTGCTTTTCCTGTGGCTTGTCCTGCCTCACTTAACTTCAATAATCTTGATGTTGATTCCTGACATTGCATTTTCCTGTGACAAGTGGGCAACAGCCTCTTAGTTCATAGCAAAGCCAAGTACATTGGTATGTTTGAGGCTAAGAAAAAGCAGTATATAATGATTAAAGCCCATTCAGTTTTCTCTGCAACATGAACTGTGGCAGCCTCTAAATTTTAACTGTTAACCTTTACATCATTAATCATGGTGGTGGTCTTCTGATTTATTCTGAGTGTGTAAGTCCTCCTGTTTAAAAAAATAAATGCATAATAGAATAGTGGTGCAGTTGTTCATCCTAAAATGGAAGTTCTGAATCTCCTGCCCAGCATTTCTCTGCACTAATAATGTGATTGTCAGTTATAATAGATTTTTATCTGAGTCTGCTGTTTTGGATGAGGAATAATTCACCAATGGGCTTCAAACACAAGTTATGTGCTGGAGATACATGATTTTTTATTTAAAGCTTTGTGGGGAATATATTTAAAAGGATACAGGAACTTCTACCCATGTGTTTTCTGTGTCTCCAGTGTGCTCTGTCCCTACCTTTCCATTTTGGATCTTCTCATTTGTCCCCTTCTCCAGCTTTGCCTTTCCCTCAAGCAGCTCCTTCCAATCCACATGTCCTTACTAAGGTAGCTGCCTTCTTTCAGACAACCTCCATAAATTCTAATTCCTTTTCCATGTGCTGTCAGTCACAGTATTTTTTCCCATCCCTCATCTTCCATTAATTTCCAACCTCATGACACCCCTTTTCCTAGTTCTCAATCATAGTAATTTTCCTCTTTGAAATTGAATGAGTTTTATTTCCTTTTTGGCTTAGATGCCATTAAGGTGAATGCACAGTAGAGATGAGCTGTCTCCTGCCTGTTTGAAGCATGGTTTCATACCTCCTCAGGACAATTTGACAGCAGTAACTTTGAGGAAACTTTGTCCTGGTTCACATAACCTTGACTTGAAAGGAGCTACTTTAATTTTCTTTTCAGTAGACAGCTGATCAGAAGTAGGATCATTAGAAGTATAAAGACAACTCTTTTTCGTGCATACTCAAAAGCTGTGCCTCATGTTGTGGGTCCTGCCTCCTTGGATGCTTGATTTCTCATCCTTAATGTTGCAGTGATATCAGAATTGTAAATGGAGTAGCTTTACAATTTGTATATTTATTTCCAAAGTTTGTATTTTTCTCTCTAAAATTAATTTTTGAAGTCAGTCCAGTGATATAGATAGCAAGTTTCTTAAGCATGGAAGTATTAGTGGAATTCCAGTGTACATCTGAGAGTTATTTCTTGCAGTAGGATAATAGTTTTCCTGTCACAGCTCTGTCACTGATAGTGGATATTTGTGTGGGATCAGACAGTAGTTCTGAACTTGTTCAGACCTTGTATTTTTCATCATGAAATAGTGAAATCATAGCTCTTGATTTTAATGTTGATTCATCCTCTCTCTTCCCAATAATTCTATTATAGTAAATAATGAAGTAATTTAGGTGGTAATTTTTACTGATGTATATTAAATAAACAAAAAGTAGCACATCAGACTGATCACATTAAGTCCCCTGCAAACTGTTATTTAAGATGTAAATTGTATTTGTGACTTACTGTTTAATTATTTCAACTTGCAATGTGCTTTTCCCTTTCAATTGAAAAATAGATCAGGGTTTCCAAGGACAGTTTGGTAAAATGAACCCTCCTTCTGTCCCTTGGGACCATGGGACCCCTACCCATTTTCCTCTCCTCCGAGGAGCGTGGCCTTACAATATGCCTCAGAACTACATGCAGCAGGGAAATGCCAGCTACCCACCGAACAAACCTTTCTACCCTCAAGGTACTAGAACCAGTATGTGAATCAACAGCTCATGCTCCATGTCTCTGTACTGTCTCAAAGGCTTTAAAAGCCAACCAATCATGGAAATCCCTGAAAACATTAATGAATCCCAGAGTCAAATCAGCACTTCAGTTTCCTCTGAGGATGAATGAAAATCTTTGTGGGAGGGAAGGGTTAAAATAAAATTCTGAAATCTGAGCCAGTGTGCAGCCTGTTGCACTTCCAGCCTCTTTCTCTTTGCTGCTGCTGGCTCACCTGGAGCTGCCTCTGCTTCAGTAGAGGTTAAGATGATTGGCCCATGAGCGTGTTCAGAATATGAAGAAATTTTTGTTGTAATTCATTTTATTTGGCTTTTGTGCCTTGCTTTGTGGAATGACTTACAGAGATAAAAACTTGTAAGACCATAGAATAATTGAGGTTGGAAGGGGCCTCTGGAGGTTCAGTCCAGCCCATCCACAGAGCAGCACTGACTGCAAAGTTAGGTCAGGCTCAGTTCATCAGGGAACTGGAAAAGACTGACTTGATTTCAACTCTGATGTTTATGGAAGGTGAAGGTGTTCAGCATCTGCTAGGATGGGGAAAGGCTGTAGGAAAAAGACCTCCACTACCAGGGAAACAGTGCTCAAATTTGACTTGAAGGATGTGCAGCTTCCATGCTGCTGGGGGTCACCTGGTGTGAAATGAGAGATATGGCCACCAAATCCTTTTTCAAAATCTAATCTATTGGCTCCAGCAGGGTTTCCAAGTGAAAACTGAATTTACTTAAATTCCTTTTTTTTTAAAATAACTGAAGTAATGCAAAATAATGTGTTTGTGATTGTTAGAGAATTTTGGAGATAGGATTAAAATAATTCTACCTTGTCCCATTAAAGGGGTTAGCTGTACAGATAACATTTGTGTCAGTCTAGTAAATGGCTTTATTTCTAAGTTTGATTAGTACACTGAATATAGCCAAGCACTGTTAAGTATGTGATTTGCTGAAGTAATTGTAATCCATTTTCTTTTAGCTGGTCCACTGATGCAGAGTAACCAGCGGTTCTCACTTCTGTCTCAAGGACACCCACACTTGAATCTGAATTACATTCAACAGAAAAAGTGAAATTGGATGGGATTGTGGGTGGGTGGGGGGAGGGGAGGAAGAAATTCAGGTTCTGATTTAAAATCTTAATGCAACATGTTTAGATACAAGATTATTTAAGACTGTTTTTAAACTGTATCATTTGTACATAGATATGAACTATAGTTTTTACTAGTATCACAAAACTGAGTGATACAAATTTCATCTATTTTATTACCCTATTTTTAAGGGGAATTGTGTTTTGTTTTATCTTGATAAACTGTAAAGAGAGAGAATTTTTAAAATTAAGTTCTTTATTTTCTATTAGCTGTATTCATACTTTGGTTGCTTCAGACTTTATATATATTGTTCTAAAAAAAATAAAATTAGAAGGGGATTTCATGTGTTTAAAAATTTGTCACTTCTATTCTTTACAGAACTATGTAGTGCCAAAAAACTTTTTAAAAAGAAAAATAAAACTGCAAAAAAAGGACATAAGATTTTTTCCTCTTTTCTATTTGTATTCATGCTTGCTCTAACGGGAATAACAGAAATGGCTTTAATGTGGAGATCTTGGAAAGATGAGCAGTTTCAACAAGTGATACAAGCACCAGCCCTGCTTTTTTCCATGCTGGTGTTGTTGCATGTGCTGTTGACAGCCCCTGTGTGTGTTACAATTGAAGGTAGAGCACACTTGCTTTTCTGTTTATCAGCTTTGCAAAATCATATACAAATACTGTGGGAAAATTCGGCTGTACTGGGAAGCAGTTTTAAGGAGGGCTTTCCATAAATTCCCTAGGCACACTTACTGTGTTGTCAGCACTCCCAGGGCAATATGAGAATCCTGAAGCCCTAAATGTAGAGTTCAGGGATAAACCTGCCTGTCCCTGCTCCCGAAGAAGGGCCAGGAATAAAGACATGGTACACAAGGGCTTAAAACAACTGACTTCAAATGTAGGAGGAGAATTCTATCTTCAATAAGAGCTTAATTATTCTAAATTTTAAAAACTAACTTGACTCAGAGAAGGTAGAGCTGAACATCATCATCATGGTGTCAAATTCTATTCCCAGTCACAGGGAGGCCACAAATGGTGCTCAAAATAGTAATGTACTGTCTTTAAATATACTGAACTTACTCCAGAAGAATTAAGTAGTGCTTTGTATTACTTTAACCTCCTGCACTCTCTGATGGCATCACCACCAGCAGCAGATGACACTGAAGGGAGATTTTTACAAAGCACCCAATGATGACCACGTGTTGGAGAGCCCTGTCAAATGAGCTTCTAGTGAACATACTGGGTTGTGACAGCCTTGCTTCCTCTCCTGTACTGGAGCTCAGAGGCCAGAACTGGGATCCCTGCAGTGTTTGTGACTGAATACAGACTTCCTTTGGCACCTGACTGCAGGGACAGTTTGACAAAACAAGACAGCCCTGATTAGAGAATGAAGCCAGCTTCAACCAGGGGACATCTCAACAAATTACTATGAAGGAAACAGCCAGGAGCCTTTAAAGACAAACCTTCCTTTTTTTATTGCTATTCTTTAAGTTTTTACAGGCTTCAAGAAAAACAATTAAAAAACAACCTTCAAATTCTATCACAAGGATGAGTAACTAACTACATAAAAAGTATCCTTAGCTTACCTTTAATAAAAAAAATTTCAAGACAACAAAATGAGAAAGATGATGAAAGGGACTGCTAAAGCAGCCAGTAGAGAGCCAGCTGTCCTGTGGAACAAGCAGGACAGCATTAGACTGCAGCTCAAGGTCCTTAAGTGGTGGGCTGGGTTTTGTTTGTTATTCATTTCCTCGCCGACTCTTTTTGTGACTTTTCTTAGATCTGAAACAGAGAAAACAAAAAACCAATACTATAAAACCTATCTTTAATTCCCAAACTGTGCTTCAGAAATAAGATAAGCCTTTACCTTTCAGGTGATTTGGAATGACTTCTGTGTCTGTGACTACGGTGATGCCCTGTAGGATAAAAAGGCAATAGTTATTTCCATTACCACTGGAATTCTTTGTTGTTTTGCTAATGCTATCTGCTTCTAGTGACCAAGTGTGCTAGACATTGCCAGAACAACCCCAGCTTTAACCAGGCACTCAACCTCCTGGCAGGTATCTGAAAACTTACTCAAGACAATTTTGCAGCCATTAAAGGAGTTCCCCAGCTCTGCTTTCACGTGAGCAGCAGTTTTATCAGCCAGATTTAACATCTGTGCTACTATCTTGATATAGTGACACAAATTTATCTTGCAGTGGATGTGCTGCTGATAAAGACTTGCCAGAGTGATTCTCAAGTGGCAGAAGTACCTGGAGATTTAGATCTCGATCTGTGACGCCTCTCCCGGGATCTGCTCCGGTGCCGTCTCGGGCTCTTGCTGCGATGCCGCTCCCGGCGCGGTGATGGGCTGAGGGAAAGGCAGCTTCTAAGAGATCTGTGCCACAAATGCACATTGCTCACCTAAATAACAGAATTAAAGAGTACCTTCTTCTCTTGGGAGAGCGGCTGCGCCTGCAATTAGGGAGAAAAGCAAAAAAATCATCAGAAAATCATCAGCAGAACGGCTGTTTCATTTCCCACATCCTTCAGCAACAACACCAGGGATTTTACTTCCTATGAGTGCTTAGGACTGGACCATGCAGTGAGCAAGATTTTAGTTATAAATTTTTCCTAGTTTAATATAAGTAAGAGCAATTAATAGGATTTTCTCTGCAGCCTCTGGATTACATGAAAACAAAGCACTTGGTTCTCCTTAACATCTTCATTGTATTATCAAATTTAGCTGAAGTTGGCCAGAAAGTTCAAGAGTTAAGAGAATGACTGGAGAAACAGGCAGAGGGGTGACAGTGGCTGTGCACTGCAATTCCTCGCTTCAGGAAGTCCTAAAGGAACAGGGAGGTGTCAGAGTTCTGGCTGAACTGCCACCTTCACTGCTGTGCTCCAGCTGTCTGCAGTACAACAGGTAACAATACTGCTGAAGGAAGAGTCCCCTCACCTCCTCGGGGACCTGCTGCGGCTCCGCCGGTAGCGCACCACCGGAGATCTGCGCGGCTTGTCCAGGTCCCTGTAGCCCCTTCTGCGGTGGTCAGGAGATGGGATCCGCTCCAGCTGTAAACAAGGGGGGGAGGATCTGTAAGTCCTGTTTCAGCAAGGTTTTATACTATCAATAAAGATTTCTGAACAAAGAATATAAATTGCAGAAGTCAGGCAGCCAAGCTTCCCCATCCCCAAGTGTTTCTTATTCAGGAGTGAGTGGTGCTGCCCAAAACTGCCAACTGGAAATCAAACAACCACTTCTCAAAGTGTTGGTTTTGAAGAAGTACAGCAGCACTGACTGATGGCCACAGGACCTTCCATCATCGCCTTTATTCCTCTCCATTACATAGGCATATAAATCAATTGTACTAAATTAGTTTAACAAAGAGCAGACCCAGATTTGTGGAATTCAAGAGACAGGAAAACATGGCAACCTGAGAGTTGCTTCAGGGTCCAAGTCCTCACAAGCTGCTCAAATGAAAATACATTATGAGGGGAGGTAAGAGTTGCCAGCAGCCTCCCCTCAAATATCTGTCATAGGCTATGAAGTGTCCTATGGGATTCAGCTTCAACTATTCCTTTCCAATACAATTCATCAAACAATTCACCAACCTTTTCATCTTCTTCTTCCTCCTCCTCACTAGATTCTACATCATCCATGTCTTCCTCCAGAGCACTAACACGAGGCTCAAGTTGCTCAGCTTCTTCCAGAACATACCGTTTCTAGAAGAAATTGCAACTTTATTCAACATAACCCAACTAAGAACAAACACCCAAGGAGGCAACCACAGCTTACTCAACAAGCCAGCAGCCAATCCAGCTACTGGACTTGCTGCAGCCAGGAATTCCATAACCATCTCCATTTCCAACCTGCAGTCGAGGCAGGATGATGTCACAAACACGCTCCTCATGGAGTAGCTCATCAATAAATTCATCCACGTGCATCAGCTCAAATTCTGGGGGTAAAAAAGTAGCATTTAAAAGACAAAATTAACACTAGGGGCTAAAGCAAAGGTGAAACACTTCAGACAACTTATGTCAACAGGTTATGCCACAATTTTCAAGATTTATATTGCTAAATAGACATAAGAGTGTTTACCCCCATTTCTGTTCTGACTTTTAATTTTCCGATAGTCGTTGTACAGCGGTTCCAGGTACTTGTAGCAGTCGATGGCAGTGCCTGTCAGTCTCATGTACAGTGCTCCAAGCATTCGGACATACCTGGAAAGGAAACCTTTCCATGGATCTCTGCTTCCTGAACACTTGGCAGGATAAAAAAGAGTTTTTTCCCACAAGTTTCTGAGGAAAATCAGTGGCCAGAATACACAACCATTTGGATTTGCTCCATCACTTCCTTAATACTATCAACACCATAATACAGTTTACATACATAACGTCTGTAAGGGAGCATTATCACTAAGAAAGATGGAAAAAATACTGAAGAAAAAGTAGATTAACACGAACGCCTTAACGCAGCTCATTCATTCATTCAGGCAGAAGTTTACTATCACAGAGAGTACATGCCACAAAGATGAGCCCTTCCAACAGGCCAGGTGACAAGGAGAGCAGTTTTAAAAGCAAGAAGAAATGCTTGGTTTTGAGCAAACCCAGTTTATCAGGGCACACTGAGAACTAAACCCTACACTGAGGTCTCCCTAGCTGTTTGGAGCACTTCCCCACGGTACAACAACCTCAGCAAAGGGAAAAAAAAATCACACTACAACTTACTTGAAGTCCTCGTTTTTTATGAACTCCACGATGATGTCCTTCTCGGGCTGGATCTGTAGCATCTTCAGCGTCAGGCACAAGAACGGCGTGGGTTTAATGTTCCCTCCATAGACGCCCCCCACGTACTTCAGCTCCATGGCCTTGTCCACCACCAGCTCGGCTGCGGGAGGGACGGGCCGGGCCGTCAGCGCGGGCTCCCCCCGGTGCCGGCGCGGCCCGGCCCGGCCTCCCGCCCGCCATACCCGTGAGGCCGAAGCACTCTTCCTTCCAGTACTTGGACTCGTAGATGCGCGTGCGGATGATCTTCTCCACCAGGTACTGCGGGTTGGTTCCGTGGATGCTGTGCGCGTCCTTCACCGTGCGGTTGGCCATGGCGGCCGCCGCGCAGTCCCCTCAGCCCCGCTCCCGGGAGGGCCCCGCTCCCGTGAGGGCCGCGCCGCCTTCCGCTTCCGCTTCCGCCTGCGGGGCGGAGCCGCCGCCGCCTCCGCCCGCCCCGCGTGCGCGCGCCGCCGGGGGCGGGGCTCCGCGCGCGCTTGGCGCGAAGTTCTATCGCGGCGCTGAGGGGGACACGGTGAGCTGGGGCCGGGAGCGGGCTCGGGGGACAAAGCGCTCCCGGTGCGGTGGTGACCGCGCACGGGGACAGGCTGCCCGGAGAGCCCGGGCACTCGCCCTCGATAGAGATATCCCAGAATGGTCCGGACGCGATGTTGTGCAGTGTCCTCTGGGACGACCCTGCTGGAGCGGGGAGATGGGAGCGGGCAGATGGGAGCGGGCAGAGCGCTGTGGTCTGTTCCAGCCTCGCTCGCTGTGTGAGGGGGCCGGTCAGTGGCCGTGTGAGGGGACCGGGCCGGTCAGTGGCCGTGTGAGGGGATCGGGCCGGTCAGGGGCCGTGTGAGGGGATCGGGCCGGTCAGGGGCCGTGTGAGGGGATCGGGCCGGTCAGGGGCCCTATGAGGGGACCGGGCCGGTCAGGGGCCGTGTGAGGAGACCGGACCGGTCAGGGGCCGAGTGAGGGGCTCTGGGGGTCCGTGGCTCTGCGGTGCCGCTGGAGCCCCTCGGTGTCCGCACCCTGTTCCGCCCGCCCCTCAGCCGCCATGTGCCACCCGCGCTGGGGCGGTGAACGGCGCTGGGGGCTGTGTGTGGCTTTTCCCCGACTTTCCAGACGAAAATTCTTACTTAGGAGAAAAAAAAAGAAGGAAAAAAAAAAAATTAAAAACCAAAATGAAACCAGAAGAATTGAACGAAAGTGAAACGCCGGTGACGGTCTCAGCCGGCTCTGGGTGTCCCCAGGGCGGGCAGCCGGCCCCGCCATGGCAGTGAGGGCCGGGGGGAGCGGGAATGGAAAAGGAATTGAAGAACAAGGCGCTAACTAAATGTCTTCCTTTTTTCCTCATCCCTCGGGGACAGTTGTCTGGGGCTTTGGGGAAGGTGGGTTACTTGGTGTCAACCACCGTTCTAAATGCACGCCGAGAGAATTTATAGCAATTCTATGTATCTTCCCATCTTTCCCTTTTTTTTTTTTTTGGTTTTAAATAATAATCAAAAAGTATTTGTTCATTTGTTTTAGCTTTTCCTTGGGAATCATGAACACCAGGCAGCAAAGCAAACTTACCTACTCCTGGTATGGAAAACCCTTGAGTTCAGACAGAAAGCTGAGGATTTCCCAGTACAAGTAAATAATATTTATTTCTGTTTTGCTAAGGGAAACTTAATAGGTGTTTCTTTACCTTTCTGACATCGTTTAAGTTAACTGTGACAATATGAGTAAGGTTTTAAACTCTTTGTTGTGATGCTGTATTTAACAAAAGCATTAAGCTCTTGAATTATCAACTGTATATGTATGAAAAAACATTTAACCAAATCTGTGAATAAGTTTTAACTAACTGAACAACATATGAAAGCTTCTAATCAGGGAATTAAGTTGTAAGCATTGCAAAAAAGGGCATAACTAACTGTAAAGTTGACAGGACATCAGGTTTAATGATTTGTGAATTATGAAGACTAATAAATTCTCTTAATCTTCTTGTGTCTATCTCTTAATAGGGGGATCCTTATTACATCAGAAAGCAGCAAAACAGAAACCTGTATACAGCTTGGTGACTTTATTTTAGTAGAAGGGTGAATGCAGATCGGCCTTTATGTGGCACAGCTCGTGGATTTATATGAAGATGGTAAGAGAACTAAAACTTACATTCTGTGTGAGAAATTTTAAAATGTTTTAAAGTTACCTTTTTCATGGGGATGTAGTTAGCATTAACAGTATGTCACTGGCCTAATTTATTAAGAAAATCAAGTTTTGGTTATCATTGCATCTGTATTCACATGCTCCCCAAATGTTTGGGACTGATGGCTAATTTCAGTTAAATTTGATACATAAATGGAAATTTAAGCACAGTGTAGCTGTGTGTGGCTTTTCCCCGACTTTCCAGACGAAAATTCTTACTTAGGAGAAAAAAAAAAGGAAAAAAATTAAAAACCAAAATGAAACCAGAAGAATTGAACGAAAGTGAAACGCCGGTGACGGTCTCAGCCGGCTCTGGGTGTCCCCAGGGCGGGCAGCCGGCCCCGCCATGGCAGTGAGGGCCGGGGGGAGCGGGAATGGAAAAGGAATTGAAGAACAAGGCGCTAACTAAATGTCTTCCTTTTTTTCCTCATCCTCGGGGACAGTTGTCTGGGGCTTTGGGGAAGGTGGGTTACTTGGTGTCAACCACCGTTCTAAATGCACGCCGAGAGAATTTATAGCAATTCTATGTATCTTCCCATCTTTCCCTTTTTTTTTTTTTTGTTTTAAATAATAATCAAAAAGTATTTGTTCATTTGTTTTAGCTTTTCCTTGGGAATCATGAACACCAGGCAGCAAAGCAAACTTACCTACTCCTGGTATGGAAAACCCTTGAGTTCAGACAGAAAGCTGAGGATTTCCCAGTACAAGTAAATAATATTTATTTCTGTTTTGCTAAGGGAAACTTAATAGGTGTTTCTTTACCTTTCTGACATCGTTTAAGTTAACTGTGACAATATGAGTAAGGTTTTAAACTCTTTGTTGTGATGCTGTATTTAACAAAAGCATTAAGCTCTTGAATTATCAACTGTATATGTATGAAAAAACATTTAACCAAATCTGTGAATAAGTTTTAACTAACTGAACAACATATGAAAGCTTCTAATCAGGGAATTAAGTTGTAAGCATTGCAAAAAGGGCATAACTAACTGTAAAGTTGACAGGACATCAGGTTTAATGATTTGTGAATTATGAAGACTAATAAATTCTCTTAATCTTCTTGTGTCTATCACTTAATAGGGGGATCCTTATTACATCAGAAAGCAGCAAAACAGAAACCTGTATACAGCTTGGTGACTTTATTTTAGTAGAAGGGGTGAATGCAGATCGGCCTTATGTGGCACAGCTCGTGGATTTATATGAAGATGGTAAGAGAACTAAAAACTTACATTCTGTGTGAGAAATTTTAAAATGTTTTAAAGTTACCTTTTTCATGGGGTATGTAGTTAGCATTAACAGTATGTCACTGGCCTAATTTATTAAGAAAATCAAGTTTTGGTTATCATTGCATCTGTATTCACATGCTCCCCCAAATGTTTGGGACTGATGGCTAATTTCAGTTAAATTTGATACATAAATGGAAATTTAAGCACAGTGTAATTTTTAGAGTCTTTTAATGTAATTGTCTAATTTAAAAACAGTGCTCCTTGAGGAAGGCAGTCTGAGCTCATGCTTTATTTAGAGATTGGAGAATCCAAATGGGGAAAGAGCACTGCAGCCCTGAAATTTGCATCTCATTAGACATCAGGCAATTTAACAATAAAGTACAAGGCTGAATAAATGGGACTTGTTACTTCTGTCTCTTGTAGAATGACTTGTTTATACAGAGATAGATATGAAAAGATAAATCATGGGAGGTGGTGATACAAAAATTGTCTGAGTCTGAATTGGGAGCTACTCATTGGCTATATCTGATTCTTTTGAGCAGCTTTTGTTCTTTTTTGTGCTGTAATAATAATACTTTGAGGGTTTTTAATCTTCCTTACCTTTTTAAAAACATAAATACACATAATTCCATTTTATTTATTTACTAATGCACTTTTTTGTAGCTGAATATTCTTTTCATGCTGGAATGCAATCCTTAAAAACAAGCTATTTCATCAGCAATATTCCCTGGTTTGTCAGCCAGTGAAAAAAGTGTTTCTGGCTTCAGAAAGTACAATAGCACTACAAATAACATCCTGAAATTTCTCACTTCTCCTTTTATGTCACTGCTTTTAGTTAGGGTTTGAGAGATCACATCTGTGCCAATAAGGAACCTCTTTGTTTGTGACAGGGAATTGCTGGTCTGCAGCTGGTTTCCAGGTATTCCTGTGATTGAGACCCTGGGCAGGTGTTACCTTAGCCCTTAAAATTCTCAACTCTGACATTTTAATTTAGCTTAGAAAATGGGACTTGCAGTCTCTTACCAGATGCTTTCTCACGTGTGTCCAGGGAGGATTTCTTCCCTGGCTGGCATTTCAGCTAAAGTCTGGCACTACTCACAATAAAATTCTGATGTTCCCTGACCCTTTCCCTGTTGCAGGTGCCCAGCACAAGCGTGCAATTGTGCAGTGGTTCTGTCATTTGGAGGAGATCCCTCAGAACAAACGGAAGCTGCTTAAAAGAGAGATTCCTGCCCAGGAGGTGTTTTTTGATCAAGTTCTTGGCTATGACACTGATATAGCTGCAGAGACCATTATTAAAACCATCATGGTATGTACTGCAACCCTTCTGCACAACGGGGGAACAAAGAGACAGCAACAGCCCTGCAGTGTAAATTAGAAACTAAGGATTGCATGAGTTGCAGTAATAAGAGCTGTGAACAGAAAATAGCTGAATTCTAAGTTAACAGTAAATATTAATGTATGTGTGTTTTGCTATTCCCTGGTGTTGCAGGTATTGCCACTACATCTGGGTGAGGAGTTGCCTATTATCACATTAAACAAGGAACAAACTTTCTATGTCAGACAGTCTTGGGATGGGAAGTGCTTTAAGGTTTTGTCCCCGGACACATTCTCTAAGCTGAAAGAAGCTAACAAGAAAAGAGGTGTCATCACAAACTCTTCAAAAGCATTTACTCCTTCAGACATCCTTACACCTGTGAAAAAAGAGATGGAGAGTGTTGTTCGGAGTGCCACAAAACCAAAAAACCCTGATATGGAAATAGAATCCAAACATTCTACTTCCAAGTCCTCCCTTGCTAAGGAGAGGCATTCTCAAAGGGTGGCTAATAACAACATCAAAACCCCAACAGCAAGGAAGAAGCTGGAGTTAAACAGTATGTATATGGCAATATTCTGTCCATTCAGTGGTTCTGTATATGCTTTGTGCTTCTCTTTTGGCTAGTTCAAACTATTATAACATTCAACATCAATATTTTTAACTGCCTTGTTCAGCCTTTGGGATCAGCCCAAGCCTTGTAGGCACATCACTTGTTTGTCTTGTCTGTTGTTTGAAGCACTTTACTGCTGCTGCAAATGCTCTATTTCTGTCTGATTAATCTAAATGAAAGTGCTTTTTGACTGAAATGCTACCAGTCAGCCTCACTTGACCTCAGAATGTCCCACTTTCTTTAATCTTCCTACTAATTGTGTACTAGAATGTTTACATTGAGCTGGTTGAATAAGCATGTGTGATTCTGTAAAACATGCAGTATTTTCAACATGGAACCTGACTAAAGTTGTAAGTGATGGAGGTGAGTTAGAAAACTGAAAAAATCTGTTTGTCTTCCTTTTGTTTAGTAATTATTTAGAGGAAGTGCCTTCTAGTGATCCAGTTTCTTGTTACTGGAGTGAAGTGTTCATTTGCTTTCATTTAAACAACGGTCAGCTGTTCCATGTCTTCTGAAAGTTAACCAAACCAGCCATGTTGAAGACTGACAAAAGTTCATTTTGCTTTTCATTTCTAGGTCCCACAAGATCCAAAACCAAGCTGCTGGGATGTGAAGTTTTGGGTCTTTTGGATGATGACTGTGATGCCATAGCACCATTAGAACCATCAGCCCCTAAAAGAAAAGTGAAATTCACAGGTGAAATTTTAGGCTCACCACCAAAGATCCCTTGCAGCAATGATAAGTCCAAGCCAACACCTGAGACTGCAGAGCACCGTCAGAGGTCCAGTGACACCGTAAGATTGTCCCCCTACACTAAAGTCAAAGATTTCCGTGAAAAAAACAGGAATCTTGATGAGGAAGACGACGTTCTGTTATCGTAAGTGACAGCATTTTTATCATTGTTTTTGCATGGGATTTCTATTTATATGAAGCTCTCTTAAAACATTTTTATGGAAAACTTCTGGAGAGAAAAGTAGGTGAAGTCTCTGCCTGTGCCATGTTTTCGCCTGTTGAGAACAAGGAGAGAATGGGGAGAGCCTCAGCACTGACAAGTGCACTGTGATGAAGCATTAGGAAATGTTACCTGGAGGTGAATGAATGTCAGGGAGATCCAAAGAGGACTTGACTTCCCAGAAAAGAAAGAAATTCATGGTTCTAAGAACAGAGAGATGATGTTGGAAATGGGAATGGTAGGATGATATGAAAGGAAACTGAAGCCATGTTGATTGTTGTTCTCATGATGATTGTACCCACCAACATGGATACAAAATCCATTTCCCTGCACTCCATAATCAAGGCTCAGATGTGCCTGACTTGTGACAAGTGTTGAGGGATGCTGGACTGTAGAAAGTGGTTTGATTGGCCTCAGGAGAGTCTTCATGAGAATTGTATATATACTTCCATTTGTATGTATACTTCATGAGAATTGTATGTATACTTCCATACTAATTTTTATGTAGGAAAGAAATCAAAGCCCAAAAAGCACAACAAATATATTTTCACACAGTCTTTAAAAATGGCATAAAGTGGGGGAGGAGAAGAATGGAACAGACTTTCTTGTGCAAAATGTTGCAAGAAGCCAGAAACCAGACCTTTTCCTCCTTTCCAAGAGTAAAAATGTGGATGCAACAATAGAATTTCCACCTTTTTTTGTCACTAATTATATATAGCATAAAAATGTTCACCTTTCATTGATAAGGTAGTGGCGTTTCAGTAGTATTTAAAGATCTTAAACAACTTCCAAGAACTGTCAACAAATAATAAAAGCATCTGTAATTCATTTTATTTTGTACTTTGAACCAGTAGGGAAGTTGTGTAGTAGCAGTAAAATGTTTCAGTGTCAGGGAGGAAGAAGGACCCAGGAAGACAACCAAGAATATCAAAACCAAAGAGAAAAATACATTCCAAAGGGCAAATCTAAGAGATGCCCAAAGGAAATAATTTTTTTCTTATCTTTCTCTTAAGAAAAAAAATAGGCAGAACCCCCCCACTTCTCAATCAAATAAAACCACTGCTGTTCTGAGCCCCTGTCCCTTCAGTTTGGCAGTGCAAAATACAGCAAATATTTTGTTTTCTTTGGCAAAGATGTATTGAAGACAGTGCAGGAGGGGGGAAATTGTGCTGCCAGCATCCATGCCATAGCCAATCTGTAAATAACAAATAAGAATTCATGCTGGATGGACAGTGGTAACAATTGAGCCTGAAGTTTGAAAGGCCTTCTCTGTGTCTTTGCAAGTGTGATGCAAAGAGAAGGAATACAACCAGCTTTGTTTTCTTTCTTTCCAGTTTAGTTGGATATCAGAAACCGAGCAGCCAGATGCCTGTGCTGACCCCTCGATCTCGCAGAACATGTGCACAGAAAACCAGTGCTCTCATTGCAGAGCAGATCAGGTAAAAACCCTGCAGCCATGATCTCCTGGTCACATTGCTCTTGAGAGCTGCAAGGCTTGAGAGCTTGTCTTGTCTGCCTTAATATTGAAATGCAAATGGTTCCAGAAGCACAGCTTAATTGCAGCTTGTGTAAAAACTGGTTTGTGTTCAGAAACATAAAGCTGACTCATTGTGTTCTTCAGAAAACTGACTTCCTTTAAACCAGTCTGTTAAAAAGCCATGGAAAATTAGCAGCTGAAGTAGAAAATGTTTTGGCTTGCTGACTACAAGAACTCCAGAAAAGGCTGAAAGTGTACAAATGTTGCTCTGTTGTGTTTAGATTGTATGTATTTTTTTAAAGCTTAAATAATTTCTCTTTCTCATAGCATGTTGGACCAGGAAGATTTTTTGTCTGGCTCTGACAGTTCCTACTCTGAAAGTAGTGAGGAAGAGGAGGATGATGATGAAGTGCCCTGTACACCAGAAAAAAAACCTAAATCTAGCAAAATATTCAGCACCCCAAAATCTTCAAGGAAGTCAGCAGTTCACACTCCTGCAAAGACACCAAAGAAAACTGTAAGGTTCCACATAAAAGAACTATTTTTATTATTTCTGAGCCAGTTATTTGAATGCTTGATGCCTGTGTACCAGAGTAAAATATCTGAATCCTTTAGGTTTTAGTGAAGCATTATCTGGATTAATTTAATCTTTGATATGAGTAGGTTATGGAAATATATAAACCATTTGCATGTTGTCAATATTGTTAAAATATAGATCAGAAAACTGTAGCCTAAACAGGGAAATTACTGGCTTGGATGCTGTTTCTTAAGAACCAGATCATTCTGTTATGCAGCACTTCAGAAAAGGACTAACAACTCAAAAATTCTTCAGACAGTTAAAAGGTGTAATTGTCACCACCCCCTCTGCAGTTTCCTTTTTCTCTTAGGAAGAAAATACCATAAGGCTTGTTTGGTAATTCCCTGTGTAAATCCTGTTTCTCAGTTCATCTTGTGCTCTGGCATAAGTAATGCTTGGGAAACTCACATCAATGATTTGTTCCCAACAGAAATTGCTGCTTGTAGAAAATCTGCTTGAGGTTGTAAATTCTCTTTGCAGCCTTTACAGGGAACACCCAGAACCCCCCGGACACCCCGGAACGCAACTCCAGAAATTCCCAGGCGCGTCCAGGCAGCCCAGGAACCAGCCAGTGTCCTGGAAGAAGCCAGATTAAGGTAACCTGTGCTCAGGAAAATCATCTCTATTTTGCATCAGATGTGCAGAAATGGGGAATGTCATCTTTACCATTTAGAATAAAACAGGTAAAAATGCATGGTCTTCTGATCCAGGAAGAATATTTAATAATTTACAGTACAATATTAGATTTACAAATAATGGTAGTATCTACAACAGTACTTAAGCAATTTCAAGTTATTTTAACCAGTCCATGGTAAGTTCTTCAGAATTTGGTATCTTTATTCTGTGCAACATTAGAAAAAGAAAGATCCTCTCTGATTAGCTGTAGATTGTGAAGGTACAATATTTGTCTCTTCTTGGTGCATGAAAAAGCTTTACAGGTATCACTGTAGATCTTCACAGTGGGAAAAAAAAGGCATTCAGGACTGGCTATCTTTCAAACTGGGATTTAGTTCTGTTTGCTCTAAGCAGCCTCTCCTGTTTTATCCTACCTTTGCACTGACTTACAAATAATTAGTGACTTAAAACAGATGGATCTTTATTGCTGCATAAATTAAGAGCACATAGAGACTAGGCTGTTTCTTTTGGGATACTTGACATTGATGTTCAGACTTAAAAGTATGTAAGAGAGATTTGGAAAACTCCACACAGGAGGAAGGTGAGCATCTGCCCGTTTGTTTGCATCAGTTCTTCAGAGAGAACAGCAATTTTAATTTTCTTTTTCTTTTTTAATTCAAAGGCTGCATGTTTCTGCTATCCCAGAATCTCTACCTTGTCGTGAGGAGGAGTTCCAGGATATCTACAACTTTGTGGAAAGCAAACTTATTGATGGCACAGGAGGGTGAGTTTGGCAAGACTTGTAACCAAGATCACATCTGCTTATGGCATAACAGCAGCCAGATTAGATATTTTTACTTTATATTTATTACTTATATTTAAAAAGTTATCATCATTTAAAGTTCCTCATTTCATTTTCCTGGTATTTTTCTTCCCTAAGCAGTGTTGTGTGTAGAAATAATGTGGGCTTCTTTATTCTACATATTCAAATTAAAGATCAAATTATAACTGGTCAGTTTTAGAAGTCTGGAAAACTATTTATTTTTTTTTAAAGGTAAATTGCATTTATAAAATGTTTTAGGTTGTTAATTGCTTCAATAATAATAAGAATCCTCATGATCCTCCAAGGTGTTATGTGTCCCAGCTTGTAACTAAAGATGTAGGCAGTTGCCTGAAGTGTCAGCATTCAAGACTGGTGTCAGGGGTCAGGAATTCCAGCTCATTAATCCCAGGAGTTGTTACCATTTTGCTCAGGCTGCTGAAGAGGTGCTCTCCTTTTGTAGGTGCATGTACATTTCTGGAGTGCCTGGAACAGGTAAAACTGCCACTGTTCATGAAGTAATTCGGTGTCTTCAGCAAGCTGCAGAGAATGAGGAGCTGCCACCATTCCAGTTTGTGGAGATCAATGGCATGAAGCTGACAGACCCTCACCAAGCCTATGTGCAGATATTAGAGGTAAGGAAAGTGTTTTCAGTGGTTCCTGGGTTTGAAAGAAGAGATCTTACACTTTCCCATCACATCCTTGATATGTTACAGTGTTCAAAGCACTTATCAATACTTCCCAGTCCCCCAAGAGACTGTGTGCTTTTATCTTAGAGCAGGTTAAAAATCAATAACTTAAGCCTTAACTATCTTTTTGAATTGTTTTGCTTTCTGCTGCATAAGAGTAGTGGCTGAGAAATAGCCTGGTTTATTGCATCTACTCATCTGAAAAAAATCTAAACCAGCCTTTTATATTTTCCTATGGTCTAACTTCTTGTCTGCTTGAACAGCTACTAAGGTGACAACTCTGAAAGTTTGTGTAGCAGTAGAATAATTACTGAGGGGGTCTTAATGGTTAATTATTCAGTCATAATAGCAATTCAGCTAAAGAGGGGCCATCTCTGTCAACAAAGTGTGTTTCTGATATCCATGACAAACCAGTCTGCAGTATCCATCTGGGACTACTGACTGTGCTTGTGTTGTATGGGTGGGAATTAATCTTCTGAGGACTGGATTAAGATCACCCAGTAGGCATTAGACTGTAACTACTCAAAAGCTTTCTCAGTCTAGGCTAACTTTAAACCAGCGACCTGGAAACTAAATGGTTTCCTGAAGCATCTGTTCCATTTTAATATAAACTTCTGCTCCATTTATTTAAGTTTGACATCATCTTTCTGAGCAGGGAGTGGCATGCATTAGTGTTCTAGTGTCCCAGTCCTCATAGTTGGGATTTAAATTTGCATATTTGCATCCTTTCCTCAAACCAGCTTAGACAGTGTCGTGCTGAGGGATTTGCTGAGGCCAGGCCTCTGTGTTTCCTTAGCATAGTGAGAGGCTTCCTGACAATTACCTTATTTCATGGTAGTGTGAATGTATTTTAACATCTTTTGTTCCTATCCCATTCAGCATCAAATCTAAAACTGAATAAAGAATAGGCCTTTGGAAGTACAATCTGTTGCCCCCTACTAGTCCTGAACTCTAAGGCAGCCCGGTGAAATATCCTTTGGGGGAGTACAAAGTCACACGAACCATGTACTTCTCCAATTCCTTCTGCCTCAGCTACTGTCAAAGAACCCTTAGTGAGAGCTAGGCTGCTGCTGCTGCTCTCCTGATTGCTGCAGGTCCTGATCCAGTTTGCTGATGTTTCTGTGCATGACTGAAGCAAATTCTGGAGCTTCCCTTCTGCAGTTACCTCACTGCTGTAGGAAAGTTCAGAGATGGAACAGGGACTGGAAGCCCTGGACAGATGAAAGAGATGAGGTTAAATACCTGGGTAGAGTAAGAGTCCATTTCCACCACAGCAACTCAGCTCTGTGGAATATTGGATACTCAGCTCCAGAGCTGCAGAATCAGGGTTCTCTGGGATTCAACTCCTTTCTGTGACTGATTTGGACTGTCCTGGCTGAACTGGAAACATGAAACAAGTAGAGGTTATACATTAATCTTGTGCTGTGGCTTGTTTAGTAATTATCAGATCTTAGATTTATAAGATATTTTAGAAAAGAAATACAGTTTTCAAATGCAGTCTCCATTTGGCTTTATTGCTGGACTTTGCACTAGGATGAACAATTGATTCAGCATCTGCAGTGTAATTTTAAAATGTCATGCTTTGATTTCTGGGTATCTTTGGACTTGCATGGGAAGAGGTAATATACAGTCAGCTGATCTGTTCTGCCACATAGTTGCAAAAGTATTGCAGATATTTTTTTAGTTCACAGTTGAATAAATGTAATTATAGATCCTGCTGATGATTCATTAGAATTTTAATAGCAGTCCAAGATTACTCAAGTCAGGCTATTCTTCTCAGCTGACTTAGGTTTTCAGTAGGTGTGTGTATTCAGAGATACCCTAGAGATATGCTGGGTTTAGAGCCCCTCTAGACTGGGTGGGTTCAGGATTTCTTAGTGATTCTAAGACAGATTGCAGAGAATTCTGTGGGCCTTTCTTTTTAGCTTTGCATTTTTTTTGGTCTCTCTTCTCATTTATGGACAGTTCTTGGTAGACTAAAGTGTCTTATGAGCTACTTTCTCAGTTTTTTTACTCCCCCTTGGAAAAATTAATCCAGGTGCTTGGTGTTGATTGTTAAGGAGTGAAAGTTTGTACTTCCAGGGGTTTGGTGTGATTAACCTGCAATATTTGTTCAATCTTTGTGCAGCTCTTGACAGGTCAGAAGGTGACAGCAACCCATGCTGCAGTACTGCTGGCAAAGCTGTTCAGTACACCTGGACCAAAGAGGAAGACCACAGTGCTGGTAGTGGATGAGGTGAGACAGAGAATCCTTTGTTTACTTTCCTCCAAGGATAGTAAGAAGGGAGTTTTTGATGGATGGAAAATTATGCATGCTTTGAGTGTATCACATGTGATGTAACGGGAATAGACTTAGGAGAGAGGAGATGCAAGTCGTTCCTCTTACCTATTTAAATTCAGTTTCCTAAAAGGCTGAGTATCCTGTTGCCATGTTGTTCTCTGCCTTGGATTTCATATTGGTTTTATGTTCTGTTATTCCAAGATGTGGAATAAGTTGTTTGTCAATTCTAAATACCAGGGGATTCAATTGTATTTTGTTTGTAAGCTGCTGCTTTTCCAGTGGGAAAACTCACAGAGAAATAAGTCACACCCACTTCTGAAAACCTTGAATGTGCTTTGTTCAGTAATAATCATATGCACTCTTATTTTTGCTGTAAGCTAATTCATGTTCTCACTTAGAGGGGCTTTGAGTCTTGTTAGATGTATTAGTATCACAGTACTGTTTCAAAATTCCAGCTGTTTTAACATTTACTGTTCAAGCATCCAGTAGGATGTGCTTTTCCAAAATGGACTAGAGCCCTAATTCAGCAAATGCAGTCCTGTTAGTAGATGGACAAAGGAAAGGCAACAGAGACAGCTTGTTCAGATTCGTGTGAGGAATCTTCTGTGGCAGAGCTGGTTCTCAAACCCCCATCAGCTATTGTAAATAAGAGGCCATTCCTTTTTCCAGTCTGATTCTTAACTTTTTATCTCTGCAGCTTGATCTGCTGTGGACCCGGAAGCAGAACGTGATGTACAATTTATTTGACTGGCCAACCCAAAAGCACTCCAAGCTAATCATCCTGGCCATTGCCAACACCATGGACCTGCCAGAGAGAATCATGATGAACAGAGTAGCAAGCAGGCTGGTATGTTCTAGCAGTTCTGTTGCTATGCCATGAAAGGAGAATAGATTAAATACTGGATGCAATCAAAAGCAATCCAGGAGAAAAGTAGGACTGGTTATATCAGAAGCTGAGCAATGTTTTTTATAATTCCCTCTCCTGAGGACTGCTAATGAACATATAAATCTAAGTTCAGGAGCCTGTTTGCTAATCAGGTATTATGCTGATACATAATGTTCTTGTAAGAATGAAATAAATATATGGATGCCTAAGATCTGGATAATCAAATGCTGTGCTTCATGGTTCAGCTGCTTATTCTGGAGTTCAGGAGAATTCTCTTCTGGTTTCCCTTCCTTTTTCCCCTTTCATTCCAGGCACCTACTTACTTCTCTGTTTGCCATCATCAGTTGGTAGATTATATAAAGGTATCCAACAAAGAAAATTGGATGCACTCTCCACTTGTTTTGAATGTTTTCCTAGGTCATCTCACCATGGCTCTGAAAAGCGATTTGCAAAAACAGTGCTCTATCCTTCCATGACTCAAAAGCAGCTCCACAGGGTGTGAATTGCTTTCCCCCACCCACTAAACCCACTGCAGATCAGCTGAGTCCATACAGTCACAAGAGAAGTTCTGCATAAGAAATTCAAAACTCAGGTCTCCTTGTAGGATGAAAGGCAGAGCACCATCTGTAACATAGATTGTCCTCATCTGAGGGCTATTCTTATTGGCTTGAGCCAGAAAAGGGTTTTAATTCTTGGCTGATGGCTAACTTGAAGTCAACACACACATATACAGATTAGCTAAAGGAGACATTAATATTTTTCCACAACTGCTGCTGTTATTGTATTAAAAAATAACATGTAGACAGATGTAATCCAGATATTTTTGTATAGAGGAGTTCTCATTTGTTTAAAAGTTTTTTATAAGAGAAATCTGAATTCTGGTAGCAGCTTCACTTGTTCCTTGGGCCTTTCAGTGGGGAGATCCAACCAGTGGTCCTCACTGAGCCACAGTTTTGTGGGTTTGTACATTTGTTTCACAAATGTGATTGATTAAAGCGTGTCACTAGGAAGGGAAAGGATGTGAAAAACTAATTGCTCCTACCAGAAAAAGTAAAAGTAACCACACAGGCCATGCTTCAGCAGTTGAGAGTTTTCCAGCCCCACAAACACTTCTCACTGTGTTGTCATTTGTTGTAGGGCCTCACCAGAATGTCCTTTCAGCCCTACACCTACAAACAGTTGCAGCAAATCATTTCATCCAGGCTGAAGGGAGTGAAGGCATTTGAAGAGGATGCAGTTCAGCTGGTTTCCAGAAAGGTGGGTGCAGAGCAGATAAATGTCCTTCATGTTGCACTGGGTGCAAAGTGTGGGGACAGCAGGGAGACTTTGGTAGCAGCTGTTAGACCTGGTTCTCTGGTTGTCCTGTGTTGGAGGCAAGTATTGGAGTGCAGTTAGGTCATACATTATCCAGGGTATTTTCTCAAAAGGCATTTCTAGAGCAGTGTCCTTGCTTTTTCCACCTACTCTGAGAAAGCAGCAGCATATTCCAGGAGCTGAAGGCATGACAAGAGTCGTGATGATAAGATGTCAACTGTCTCCACTGTTTAGCATAATGTGAGTCATTGGAGAATCCTGAAAAAGATAACATGCCAGTGGCAGTGGAAATAGCCTTATAAATTTTATTTCTCAAGATGTTCAGTGCCCTGTCATAATGTATAACACTTGTTCTTGTTTGCAAGTCTTAATATTCAGTTGTACAAAACATAAGTAATGCATTGGGGATCAGTAGCTTCTCAAACTGAGATATGTGCACTGCTAATGTGTTAAATTAGCAGCTCTATATTAAAGTGATCTATTAAAATTATGTCAAAACAACCTGCATCATTGTAGGATTAAAAAAATATGTCAGAAGTAAATACAAGCCTCTGTTTTGTTGTGAAGGAACCACCTCTCTGTAAGAATAATAGTGAGGGTTTGCAGAGGAATAATTGCAGTGTTTTTCTACTATGAGTTTTCTTCAGAAATACAGAAATATACCTTGCAATTAGATTTTCTACAGGGTTTCTCATTCTTGGCCCCAGCTGGTTTCTAGGGCTTTTGTATATTATCAGCCTCTGCTGGGAAAACTAGGCCAGTACTATATGTGTTGAATGTTCATAGCTTTATTAAAACTGTAAAGCGCAATTGGGGTTTTAACAAGTATTCCGTTTCAGAAATTTCAGACACCTAAAAATTGTCAGGCACTTGTAACAGTAAATTGACTATCCTGGATATTTCTTTGAGACCTTCTAAAAATAAAATACTGATTTTAATGAGTATAGAAAAACTGATTTTTTTTGGTATTATAGCCACCCCCTTTTTTTTTTTTTTTTGTGAGCCTGGATTATGGTAAAGGTCTTCACTGATATTTAAACTGATACTTCTGAAAGCTTTTGGTGTCAAAGGAAACTGCTCACCTTTAATGTTTTTTAACCTCTGACTTCTGTGTTACAGAAAAAAGTTCATCCTTGCATTTATCAGGACCAGATCAGGGTGAGGGTGTGGGAGATGTGGAGAGTTGTTTCTGTTGGTTTTGGTCAGTAAGCTTTGTTTTTCAGGATCTTGGATTGTAGTAAGATGGTCAGAGATGCATTGCTCTCCCACTGGGTACTCAGGGTGTTTTGGGTTGGTTTGTCTGTTGATTGTTGCTAAACTCTGTCCCCAGCAGTTTGGAAATGTTGTCCCACATGTGTCATTTTCCCTTGCAGGTGGCAGCGCTGTCGGGGGACGCGCGGCGGTGCCTGGATATCTGCAGAAGGGCCACGGAGATCTGCGAGTTGGCCAGGCAGAAGAGAGCCCCAGAGGTGGTCAGGATGGCCCACGTGACTGAAGCCATAGATGAAATGTTCTCATCACCATATGTCAATGCAATCAGGTAAAAATATTTCCTTTGCTTTTGTGTGTCCCTTTCACAGAGCTAGTTTTTCACAAACAAAAATTATGATGCCAGAGTTGCAGGCTGTGATACAATGTCCACTTGTGACATAAGGTGCCCAGCCTGCATTTAAAGATGTCGCTCCCAAGGATTTCCCCTTCCAGACTTCCTCCTGATGTTTCATGGGTTCTGAACTTCACAAATGGACTTTTGTCTGTTTTGTTTTTTGACTCAGGAATGCTTCGTTGCATGAACAAATCTTCTTGAAAGCAATTTTGGCAGAGTTTCGCAGGGCAGGAGTTGAGGAGGCGACAGTTCAACAGGTATGGGGCTTTTTTGTTACTGACACCAGTGTTCTGGATCACAAGGTGGTTTTATTTTTTTTGGCCTGCATGTTAAAACATCTCATGTTTCTACCCTAACATGCTTTATAACAGGAAGAATCAAAGAGAAGCTGAAATTACTAGGCAACAGTCCAAGGAGGAAAACTGAAAGTTGATTCCAAGTTGTGCATGACTGTTTTTCCCTCATAGAGGCAGATATGTCACTGGTAGCTTTGTTTTTTTTAGTAGACCCATAAAATACTGGGTGCCAGCTGAGCTGTGAAGACTCTGGAGTAGTCATGAGTAGTGTGGAAGCTAAATGTTAATACTTAGACAAAGATGTAATTCTGAACATTTTTATAGAGAATTACAGCATCTAAACAGGCTGGAGCTATTTTATCTCCCCTCCATGGATGGTGGGGGGAAGGCAGCTTCTCACTGTGTCACCTTGTCACTCGGTTGCAGCAGGCAGCGAACATAACCTGTGTCCTTTTTCTCTTTCTCAACAGATCTACCACCACTACATGGCCTTGTGCAGGGTGGAAGGCCTGCAGAGCCCCACGGTGTCAGAAATCATGGCAATTTGTTCAAGGCTTGGTGCCTGCAGGCTCTTGCTGGTGGAGGCCAGCAATAAATACCTGCACATGCGGGTGCGACTGAACCTCAGCCAGGATGATGTCATGTATGCACTCAAGGAGGAATAAAGCAAAAAGAGATTTTATTGCTTTTAATTTGTATAAATATTTTAAATATCGTCTATTTTTATTTTTTTAATTATTGATAAAATGGAAATAGTGAAATGTATTTTTTAAAAGGCTTTGCTTATTTGTTTGATGTATGAAAGTACTCTTTTAATAATAAAGAAATAATTTCAAAGCATTTTAAGTATTTCAAACTATTTCTTTGTAGAAGTATTTTTAAGTGCTGGTAGCTGATCCCCTTTCAACTGAGGTGTATGAATTTGGGATGGATTATTTGAAGATTACTTGCATCGTTTTTTTTAAGGCTCATGGTGTTTTTGGCATTCTGTAGATTTCCCTCAGTGACTTTTATATCCAATGAAAGGCGTTGTTAAAACGGGCTTAAACTTTTCCTTACTAACATAATTAAAAGGAACTTCCAGTTTGCAAGACAGGCTTGCTGTTGGAATGGAGGAAGCTGTAACAATACCTCGAACGCGAATTGTATCACTCAAACACCCAACTCCTTTGTCTGATCGATCCCTATCCAGGGCTGCCTTCAGCAGCCGCCCCGGTGCCGGGGCTGTGTGCAGGAACAGCTCGGCCAGAGCCGGGGCCGTGGCTCCGGGCCGGGCCCGCCCCTCCGCGCAGCCGCGCAGCCGCCGCGGGCGGGCCCACCCCGAGCGCGCCGGCCGGAGCTGCGGCCGCACGGGCGGGAGCCGAGGTGAGCCGGGGCCGGGCTCTCTCCGGGCGGCCCCTCCGCGGTTCTTCGCGCGGCTCCCGGCCCATCGCCCCGCGGTCCCTCCCTGCGCCGGCCGGGGAGCTCCCGCAGCCGGCCCTGCCCGCCGGGTCCCGCCGAGCCGCCCGGGCGGAGCGCGGGCGCGGCCGGGCCGGGCTCCCTGGGCCCCGCGGAGCGCGTCCCGCGGCGCTGCCCCCGCTGCCCTCACGGCGGGGAGCGCTGTGAGGGAGAGCCGGGAAAGCGGCGGGGTCGCGCCGCCGCCTCCGTCCGGCGGGCTTTGCATTGGCGCGGGCAGGGCGCTGACTTTAAGTTCCGTGTGCTCTCAGTCCTATAGAGACACAGCCCTCTGAAATTCATGAACCAACATGCTTGGCAGAAGACCTAAAAAGAGCCCTCAGGCAAAGGGCCAGGGAGCTGCAGTTGCAAAGCAGGTAAGGAGGGCGAAGGGCCAGGGAGATGTGGTGGCAGAGCAGGCAGGGAAACCTCCCACTCCCTCTGCTCCTCGGGATAGTCTCGTTCAGACCTCTCCCTGCTGTTTTCCTGCAGAATCTCCCATGTGGTAATAGCATTGCCGGATCATGGAGAAAATTAGATTGTGTGGTGCCTGTTTTCCTTCTTTAATGCATTCTTCTTCAAGTAAATATCTGATAGGCAGCTGTGGAGGTCTTGCAGGGAAGGCACAGTGTTGTAATGCTGTAATCTTTGCATGAGACCTCATGACTCATGCTTACAGTATTTTCTTAGCCCAGCTATGTTGAGATTTAATAATAACTTCAGTGACTCTGTGGAGGCTTTCCCTACATCTCTAAGAAAACAGAAGTAAGAACAGCAGAGTATCAGGTAACAAATTAAGGGACATACATGGGAGCATATTATGGTGCTAAACAAGAGGCAGTTAATTTTGATTTCCCTTTGTATAGTCATATTTTCATGTAACAGATAGACTGATATGCCCCTTTCCTGTAGATAAAAGTGAGTTTAGCTGTGTCTGTGTGTTGAGGGTTTTTTCCATACTTATTTACCTTTGGATGGAGTTTCAGAAGTCTTGTGCAGAGAAACAGTAATTAGTCATGGTTGGCAGGTGTGGAAAGTCAGGAGACAGTGTCAAAATTAGAAATACAGTCAAGGCAAAATTCTGGATAGAAAACTGGAGGGAAAAACAGTGTAGTTAGAGTTAAAGAATGTGTTAGAACCAGAATGGAATTTCAGAAACCTTTGAAGGTAGAATAGAGGTAAGTAACAGGTGGAATAACTGGTAAGATTGTAGAGGAATGTGGAAAGGGATTGTAGCAGGCTATTAGAGGAAATAGCTAAGATGTTCTCTTTTGGTGATTTCTTAGGAACCAGCGTTCTCATACTGGAGGCAGAATGCTGTAGTTAGTGATCCATAATGTCACTATGGCTCCAGTGTGAAAGTTTGCATTTCTCAGTGAGAGAGACAGTGTATAACTTAGTTCATCTGAGCAGGGGGAGGATAAAAAGTGAAAATAGCTGTCCTCTTTCTGGGGAAAAAAAAAGAAATTTCACTCTGAAAAGACAGGGAGTAATTCAAGGATCTGAATAACATCTTTTACTAATTTCTAATTCAATACAGGTAATTATTCAGCCTGTCTTACATCATAGATAAGTGTTTCTTGAAACAAATTGCTTGTTTATTTTCAAATTAATTCAGTTTAAAATGGATTTTTGTTGTGTAATATATCAACTGCAAGCTTTTGTAACTTAGTTTTTCTGTTTTATTAAACATTGCTTCAATACTACTTATTTTATTGGAAATGTTCCTTTTTGAATGGTTTGGGACTTGGAGCTAGAACTGAACACTGCTGAATTGTGTGCTTGAGTTCTGTGGTTGCTGCAGTTGCTTCACTGTCCGCACTTGGAGTGTGGTAATGAACAGATCCCGTGTGCTCCTGATCTGTTCTGCACGTTGATGAAAGGCCTGTGTGTGTTCCATAGAGCTTGAGTCTTTACATCACCGTTGTAAATATTTCCTGTTTGTCTTGTCCTCACCTTCCTTCTGTTCTAGCCAAGTGTGCAAGTACTGGAGTTTTGTTTTACAGCTGGGAGATGGATAAGGCAGGGGGTGGCTGACTGATCTGCCCAGTGCCTCATGGAATGTCAAGGGCAGGAGCAGGGCTAGGAAATAAACTGCTGCTGACTTTGAGTGCTGTTGCTGGTCCTTGGGACCAGTGCTTCTCAGCTGTGTTTCACATTCTCCCTTGGGATTATAAAGTGGTCCAGAGAGGGGCACAGAATCTTTCAGGGCAGTAGCCACCAGCACTTTGATTACTGCTGGGTTAAAAAAAATAACTATTATTCTCATTAATTTATAAACTGACAGGCAGCTTCTTGCAGCACATCAGATCCTCAGGACAGAGAGAGATTGCTGACCCTCAGAATAATGACAGCTGAGATTTTTTCATGTGCTGGAGAGAAGCTCAAGTGCTGCCTCCTTGGCCATGGGGGGATCAATAAGGGCTCGTGCTTTGGAAAAGTCTGAGGAAAGCTTCACCTACTTCATAGGATGAATCTAATTATGTTCATTCATGTTCATAAAAAATCTTAGCATACTTAAGATAATTTTATTTTCCTGGGGCAGTTAATATCTTAACCGGGAACACAAAAACAGTGATGAAATGGCATTTTAAAATAATACCTTTTGGACTAAGACCCCCAGAGATTCCTTTGCTGTACTTTGGAATGTTTTGCCACAAGAGAGTGCTAACCCTACTGCCATATCCTGATTACTGTTATTAATGCTGTTCTCTGAGATCTTATCTCTCAGCTGATGATCTGTGCCAGCCAGTTCTGATGGTTTTCTCCAGTGCAGTGTGGGCATTGCTGGGTTTTAATGGCTGTGTTTGTTTCTGGGATTTAGAAACTGATGTAAGAAGGGGACAGAACAGTTCTGTGTTTATAAATGTAGCTTCTTCAAGAGATAAGGGTGAAGTCTCTGCAGTGTGCACATGTCGGACCTGTTGTGTGTGAGCCATGAGTGAATATTTTTTAGCTTAGCTGTTAGAGGCACTGCCCTGAACTTCCCTGGTGCTGTCTGCTCCATGAAGCTCAGTAAAACAAACATTTTACTCTACCTTGTTATGTCAGACTGTTAAACAGGATTGATTTTGAGAAATGGTTTGTGTGGAGTTTTACAGGGAATATTTGTGGGGTGTTAAGATTTATGTGCCTTACACCAGTTATGGGTGCCTGGTGTGCATTGTGGTGGTGTGGTGTGATAGTGGGCTGTAAAAAAAATGAACAGTATTCAGAATGCACGAAAATGTCTAAATAATCCATGCAGTGTGATGTTTTTGAGTGTCATCTTTGTTCTGACTGTAGGGTATTTTATTATTCTGTATTGTTATTTTCCCTTGGCTCCAGCTGGGGCTGTTTGTGGATTTCAATCCTGAAGAGATGCTGCTGGGTGCAGACGAAGGTGAGGATGATGGGGACCTTGAAGCAGAGCTTGCTGCTATCACAGGAGGAAAAGTGAAAGAAGGAAAACCAAAACCAAAGGTGAAAAGTAAGTTAAAGTATCTGAGTTTAATTTAACTTGTTAAATTGATCTAAAAAAAAAATCTTTAAATTTATCTAAAATAGTTTATCTGTCACTAGTAGAAGCTGAATTTGCAACTGCTTTTTTCTTTGAAAGGTTTGATTTGTTACTCCACAAACAATGTAAAAGTTTTTTTCTGTTGATTCTCCTGTAGATAGAAGAAAAAGATCTCTGGTGGCTGGCCCATTTAATGACTAAATTAAGACATGTTTTTTTAGCATATGAAGTCATAAAAAGGTGTAGTAGGCGCTAGATGATTTTAGAAGGGAAATTATGTTTTTTGTGGAGGGTGGGTTGTTTGTCATGTGGTTGTTCTTGTGTTTTTGTTTGAAGAATGAATTTACATAATGAGCATTATATTTTTAGTTACTTGGAGTCTGTAACCAAAGCTGAATCCCATTTTCAGAGGCAAATACTGATGCAATCACACGGAGAATCCTGTAGCTTGTGTTTTGCAGGTTACAGTGTCTCTTGGTATGGACTGTTACCTTTCTTAATACTGTTAATTTTGTCTGGTGGTGTTAGCATGCAGCTCTGCAGTGGTTTACAGGCTGGCTGTAATCTGCCACGAGCCAAGGCTGCTGCTGTGAGGGCCCCTCAGTGAGCATGCTCTGCCTCTGAGCATGTCTGTGTTTGTGGAGCTGCAGGGGGAGCTGCTTCAGGAGCTCCTCTGCCAAAATAAACCTGAGTTCTTGTGGCAGCTTTTCAGCTGAACCAGGTTTGCTCCCTCCCTGTCTGAGGGCTGGGGTGGCAGCCAGTGCTTGAGGTGGGGAAAGGAAAATGGGACCTACAGGTGTGTGAGCAGGTGCAGAAAGGAAGGGATAGTGCACCTACAGCCTTATTTGTAGCTCTGCAGTCATTGCCCTGTAATATTTGAAGGGGCTTCACACAGATCAGCAGAGGAATGAAGACTTTTGAAATGTTTAAGGAAGACAACTCTATAAACACAGTGGCTGATGACAAAGAAGTTTGTATCCGAAACTAAATTCCAAATCATTTCCACTCTCCACATTTCAAAATTTTGATAAACTCTTACAGCTAATAAGCAAAATTGTGCAAATAGGCATAATAGCAGAACTTCTACCATTGGACATAGGTTACTCAGTGTTAAAACCTGCAGGATAATGTTTTGAGGGTGAATCTATGTATCAGGAGCTCTTGAATTGTTGTCAGCTTTTCATCCCTCTCACCCTCATGTGACTTACTTTGTTGTTTCAGTCTTTTTATTCATAAGAGGAAAATAAAACTTCAGGCAGTGCAAAATTAACATTTACTATGCCTAACATTTACTGTGCCTTCTAAATGGTGGTTAAAAAGGGATTTTCCAAAGCAGTGTGCAGCTATTCTGTTTTCCTGTTAGAATTGGAAGTGTGTGGGTTAGAAGCTCATGGAGGATGAGCAGCTGGCACTGGGCACTCCTGAGACCTGGCCCAGTGCAGAGGTGGGGCAGGATGCAGGCAGGTCTCCATCTGCCTGGAGAGGAGGAGCTGCCGTGAGGGCAGGGGGGAAACAGATCCTGTCTGGGAAAGGGCAGGAAAAAGGGATCCAGTGCAACTCATGTGCTTGGTTCTTGGCTGTGCACCAGGTGCAGTAATTCCCTCCTGGATTACATCCTAGAGCACTGATGGGTGTGGGGGAATGGCCTCCTCCTCCTCCAGCAAAAGCTGCGCTGTTGGAACATCTTAAGCCCAGAGATCCCTGCTGTCTCTGATAAGTGCCAGCTGGGCAGCCACTCACGTGTCTGAAATTGTGGCCTCATCTTGCTGCACGGGATTAGAGCTGAAAAACCATCTGAGGAGGCTTGATTAGGTTTTCTGCCTCTGCTGCAGTTTTCTGCACAGCCAGTTGCCTTTGAGTATGGCCTGCAGTCCAAGTTTTACTAAGGATCAAACTTATGAGCAGCATGTTTGATACAAATACTGAAGAACCCATGGGGTCAGTTAGATTATTTGAACAGAAACAGTTTTGTACCTGGGTTAATTTTCAGCTGATTGAGCGAATGCAGGCAGTGAATGGGATCCATTTAAATTGACTGTAAAGCTCTGTCCTGGAGATCTGTGTTTTCTGCAGCTTTTACTGCCACTGGTGAGTCACAGTCATGAGTCTGCATAGGGAAGTATCAGAGGCATTTACGTGGACCATTGGGATTTGTGGGCAAACAACCTCACCTTGGAGAGCATGTGGAGGAAGTTGACAGTTTAGGAAGATGTGGTTGGCACAGGATGAAGCACAGATGAGAACTCAGCAATGAGGAGTTAAGTAGAGTTTTCTGGGTGAAGACCAGAAGCAAAAATGCAAAATGAAGGAGCCAAGAAAAATTTGGAAAAGGCTGAATCTCATGATCACGAGACAGCAGTGCAGAAAATGTGCAAGTGGCTTACTGCCTGCCTCAAGTGTCATAGCAGAGACACCAGTGCTGCTCTTCCTGGCTGCTCACTTCCCAGTCTCTGCCCTTTATCCATCAATATACTCTCAGTTACCTACAAACACTGTGACAATAAAGGGGGCACAAGAGGGGAGGGCACTGCTCTTTCAGCTGGTAGCAGCTCCTTCAGGATTTATACCCAGTGTTGACTGGGCATAACTGTTCCTTAGGATTTATGGCTCCTTGGGATTTCCTTTGCAGCTCCTCTGCCCATGGATCATATTGAAAAGATGGCTGCAGAGTGTATGAAGGACCTGAATGAAGAGGAAGATGCAGATGATGAGGACTTGGAGAAAGATACAGACCTGCTGGTATGCATAACTATTAGCAAAAAGTTTTAGTATGCATTTTTTGTATTTTTTTTTTAACAGAACTGCATTTAACAAAAATATCTGTTAACTTTATGGTGAGTAGCTAAAATATTGCAAAAGCACCATTAGATGCAAGTCTTTGCAGGATCCATCCCCCTGCACAGCAAAGAAAGAGAGTTTCCTAACACTGAGATGTGTGGGGCTCTTAGAGAATTGAAGGAAGAGCAGGAATCCCATTCCATGTCAGCTGAGGAAGGACAGCCAGGGACAGTCTCCTTAAAGTGATGTCAGCCACCATTTAGCTACTGCTCCAAGCAGTGCTTGGCCTGAGTGAGCACCTCAAGAAAGTCTTTGTTGTTTCAGTGGCTCATCTAACTGGCAGGGTTTAGGGAAGGAGTGTTAAGCAGTAATTTTGACTGCCATTGCTAGTAGAGGCTTTTTGGAAATTTGAAATTTAGGTTTGCATAATCTTTGTAAAAGTACTTCTCTGAACTTCTCCAGCTTCAGATCTCCAGCCACAAACTTGTGTGGTGATCCTGGGGCTGCAGTGTGGCTTTTCAGTGGTACCTGGAACCAGTTTAATAATAAAAAATAAAATTGAATTTTAAAAAGACTGGAATAGAAGATCTTCAGACTCTTAACTTGGGTTCAAGATCCATCCAAACTTTTGACACTTTGGACTTGATTTTATTTTTGTCTTTTGAGGACAGAGAAGATTTTGAGGAAATGCCTTTTGTTGGCTCTTACTTTTACCTTAGGCAGAGTTGCAAGAAGTTCTGGGGGAAGAAGGTGAGGCAGGAAGCTGTGAGGATGAAATGACAGCAACAGAGCCATCCCCAGCTGAAGCAGAAGCTGAACTACCTGAACTGCAGTCACAGGTAGGAATGAGCTTCGTGTTTCTGACAGTTTTGCTGAATCACTGTTGTCACTTGGCTTGTATGAGGGTCATTGTCAAGCATCTGGGGAGGCCTTGTCTTCCAAGGAAGAAAAAGCTACTGTTGCTGTTTCCTCCATGGAAAGCAGTGCTGTGTGAGTGCAGGTGATCCTTTTGCTTTGTTCCAAGGATGAATTCTAATGTTAGCATAGAATTGAAGAGGTAAACAATTGGACACAAGCATGTCTTGTCCTTCATTATACATGGGAGCCTGCAGACTGCAGTGCAGGCTTCCAGAGTTTGTATCTTCTCCCTAAGAGTATTGAGCAGTGTGCTGAAATTGTGAGACATGTTATAACTCAAGAATTTTGGGGTTTTTCTCAGTAGCATTATCTGTCCTCAGCCTAATTTGTCAGTCCTCATGCAGTCAAATCCTTTATTCAGTCACTTCATGTTTCTGTTGTGTGCCACAGATTCCAGGGCCTTGTACACTGGGCCTGTTAGTAAATGGGATTGGGAGGGTTTCTATAGAGATGATGGCAATAATTACATCAGGAGCCATCTGCAGGGTCTCTGTGGCTGTGGAGAGTTTCTAAGTAGCTGCTCATGACTTTGCTTAGGCTGCTTTTGTCACTGAACTAATTCCAGGCTGTAGGAGGAGGAAAAAGAGCTCTTGTTGTAAAACCAGGTTGAAGCCCAGAAGGGAGCAAACTAGCATGGTTTAAAAATAAGAAAAGAATAAGTCAAGATTTGTGCCAAAATACCTCTTCACACCCTCTGTTGTGCGGGGTTTGAGAGGCTTCAGTGTTCTCCTCACCTACTCACGGACCACATGGCTCCAATTACTCTGTGAGTGAGAGTTTCCCAAGTCTCTCCACCCATTCTTCTCTGTGAGGCTTTTGAGAGAGCCAGAGGTGGATGCAGGGCCCGTTAGCCCAGCACAAACCCTCCTCTGTTTCAGGGGCTGTTCCTTCCTGCACTCACTTCACAGCTCTGTGTGTGTGTGTAGAAGAGGAGTGTTTGCTTTTCAGTGCGGTGGGAAAACTCGTCTAGCTGGATGAAATAAGTTTTCTTGATTTGTTTTATTGTTTTTTCTGAGACCTCCTCACTTCCTGCTGTTAGCAGTGAGCTGCAGCAGACGCTCCAGGGCAGGATTGCTGACTACAGGACGGCGATTTCCAACGCCAGGGACTCGGGGGAGAGCGCCAAAGTGCGGCGCTACGAGAGGGGCCTGAAGGTGAGTGGGGTCACCAGGGTGAGGAAAGTCAGCTCTCTGAAGGGTTTGTTGGCAGGAAATGAAATTTTCATGTGCTGCCTGGTGTTGTTTTAAAAACATTTGTTGTTACTGACTACCCCCCTGATACAGCAAACACGCAGATAAGGTGTGGCTTCAGCTGCCTTTTTTTGCTTTGTTTCTGTTGAATTTGGCAGGTGGTAGCTGGAGGCAGGGTGTGTGGTACATGCTGAAGTTAAACCCACCTGCCTGGATCTGAATTTGACCTGCGGTGACTGCTCTGTGCTACCTTAAAGCAAGGTTTAGGAGTTTTCCTAGCACATACATCTTGCAATTCATCATTGCTGACATCCCTTAGGTACTCACCTTCCACTCACTCCTGTCAGACAAAGGGAGGTGGTGCTTTTCCCTGAGTGTGTTGGCTGTGCTTGAAAAGGAGTAGAGCAGGATTTCTGATGAAGGCAATTAAGAGCTGCAGCAAAGAGCAGTCTCTCCAGCCTCTCCTGGTTCCAGGCAGGTGGCGTGCTTGCAGTGAGCTGCAGTGCTTGTTTACTGCTGGGCAGGGCCTTTCTCTTCCTGTTGCTTTCAGCAGCTCTTCTGCATCACCTCAGGCAGCAGCAAAGCTGAACAGCTCAGGGCTGTGCACTGGGGCAGGATGTAATGGCTCACTGGGTTCCAGGTGTCTTGGGGTACAGAGGGAACAATTGAGGCCAAACTCAGGGAAGAAAAAGCAGAAGAAAGATGTCCCTGTGTGTCCACTGCCTGCCAGCCCTGACAGGAATGTACACAAAGGCACCTGGCCTTTCTGAGAGCCACAGGGATGGGCAAACCAGCTATTCCATCCAGTCATGAGCTAAGTGCACTGTGCCACTTCCTTTATTTTTCAGGGTGGGGAGTTTCCCTGTGCCTGAACAGTGTAACTGAGGGTAATAGACCAGATCTCACTTCACAGCTCACAGCTACTGAATTAGCAAAATTACACGTCAACAAATGGTGTAGAATTCTCTCTTCTATGTAGTTCTTGGAACTGTGAACTTTAATCTGTCACCCCCACATGGAGAAGAGGGACCTGCCTATGGGTTGCTGGTCTGAACCCCAGTTTCACATGCAGTCATTTCAAAGTATCTCTGCCACTATTACTCAATAGGTTAAACAATGCCATGGCTAAAAAAAAAACCAGCAGTGATTCTGGCTCTGATGAGATTTTGTTGTTGTCTTTCTGTGCTTCCATTTCAGTTTCTTTGGAAGATAAAAGAAGTAAAACTTTTGTTTTGGCTTGAAGTGCATGGTGGTCTTTTGTCTGAACCTCAAATTAAGTTTAAAAAATAAAAATACTGAGGAAGTTAATACTTGGGGAGGAGGAGAGGTTTTAAAAAAATTAACAGCAGTTAAACCAAGTTAGAGATGGTGAGAGCTCCTTACCATAGGTGGTGAGCTGAAGCTCCATTACCTTTATTAGCATTTAATGGCTTTTCTCATTGCATTAAATAGGTTTGCAGAGCCCTTCCTTCCCTGGATCCATGTAGGCAGTGGCATTTCAGAATAGCGTATTTTATTACTTTTTAAAAATGCACAAAATCCATCTACAGTTGGTGTAAATGACTTCCTTGGTGACTTTCTGTGACAAAGCTGAGTGGATCACATCAGCTCTCCAATAATTCTGGGTGCTGAGGTACCTGCAGTTATCTGGTTTGGGTAACAAGGCCTTTGCTCTGGTATCTGGACACCTTTCACTGGCACTGAAGTTCTCCTTGCAGAACAGGGAGCTGAAGGGCAGCAGTCTGTGGTGGTGTGTGTGACAGAGCCTGTCATGTATAAGGGGATGAATTTGTCTTTTAATGATCTTATGCTAGTAACATGTTTGATGAAAATGCTTGTTGACTCTGTTGTTCCTTCTGTGCCAGACACTGGAAACCATGCTGGCTGCAGTGAAGAAAGGCAAAAAAATCAATGAGGAAGAAATGCCACCTCCTGTTGCAACAGGAAAGAGTTCTTCTTGTGTACCTCAAGCCATGAGAGTGGAGCTAGAGAATTCAGGAGATTCACCAGAGAATAAAGCTGACTCTGCTGCAGATGATGAGCAGAAGGCTTCTCCTGAGGCAAGGGAGCATTTGGAATCAGAGTCTCTGCAAGGTCGTGCTGCTGCTGATCCTGCTGTGGAAACAGGTACTGTGATCTGAGAGGAGAAGCAGTTGCACCCCTATTTTAATGTTGCATCTTCCCTCATGTTTGTGTTGAGTGTAGCAAAGCACTGCTTATGTTGGAACTTCCCAGCTGAATGTCTTCCCATGGAATGCTGAGTTTCTGGCAGTGGAATCAGTTACTGTTTTAAAGCTCTTCTGTGCACTGGATCAGTATCCTTAGCTTCTCCAGTGCCTCAGTTTCTCCTTCATTATTTGACATGTGGAATTCCGGTCTTTAAAAGTTTTGAGATACTGACTTAAAGACCTTATGTTTTTTGTTTAAATTGGGAAAAGTGGAATTGTTGTGTTAGATAGGACTTACATGGTGACTGGAGGAAAAAGGATGTTTGTAAGCTGGCTGTTGTGACTTACAGCAAAAGGGGACAAATGTGGGTTTGCATAGATGGATGTAGCAAGGGATGCAATTCTTGCATGCTCTGTGTCAGTCTCAGCATTGTCTGATTCTCCCAGATCCCCAGCACAGCAGCACACGAGCAATCCTACTGATGAGGCAGAAGGAGTATAAATTAGCAGCTCTAAAAGCCAAGCAGCAAGGGGACCTGGAGAAGGCAAAGGAATACATGAAGGCAGGCAAGGTATGCACCCAAGAAATCCCAAATGCTGAACATACCCTGTGCTGTACCCATATACATTAAATGTCACATATTTACTGTGGCAGCTGGCAGGTCTTGGACAGACCAGAATAAACCTTTTCTTTTTTCTGTGTTAGAAATTCAGTGTGGTGTTGGAAGCTTTGGACAGTGGGCAGCCAGTAGACCTCCAGAATATGCCTCCATCTCCTCAGGGTAAGGGTTGTCTTCAGGAAACCTTTTCAGAAGTCTCTCTGTGCTGTAATGGAATGATTCTGCTTTTGGTTGCAAAGCTATTAAAAGAACTGGAGATTGTTTGGGACTGAGGCTCACTGCATGTTCACAGTCTAATCAAGACCAATGAAGAGAAATGAGGTATCATTACTTATATTGCAGTTACTCTCTGTGAATTACAAGTTCAAACAAGTATTGATGTCTCATATTCTGGGTTTTCTAAGTGTAGGTAATAGCAGCCAGTATTTGAAGTGAAAGGGAAAGAAGGATAATGGCACATTCTTAAAATTTACTGTAATGTTTGATGGTGTTATGTGCTTCAACTAAAATTTGTAACGTTCAGATTAACAGATTGCAGTGCACTAAAGTCTAATTTTTAGAGCAAGTTATCAATATTAAAGATACCTCAGTCCTGGTAAGAGAGAGTTCAGTGTTTTTTAAGTAGGTGCAGTATCCCCACCAATAATTAATGCTTGATCTTTGTAGCCCAGTGTTTTAAACAACTGACTTTAGTAGATTATTTTATTCTAAGACACTACATCACAGATTATTTCAGTAAATCATGAGAGTCATGACTCAGGTTACTGATCACTAAATGGCATTGCAGAGGAACTTCACCCAGGGCATAACCTTGCCTTAAAAAGTGCAAGATTTTTGCAGCAAATAATCTTGTAGTTTTCTGTTACACAATAGCAGAAACTGGAGTTTCTGAATAGATTATATGAGTTTCTTCCCTTTCCCAGCACATCTTTTGTTACTAGAATATTTTAGTCAATTAGCAGACTTGTTCACTCTTTCCATCTGCCAAGATACCAAGTTATATTTTGGGGAGAGAATTCTTAGAATACTTGAACTACTTTTACTTTTTTTTCCCCCTCAAGCAGCCCTAACCAAAATTAAATCAGCATTTGAGATTTTCTCTTAAAAAGCATGTTCTGTAGGTAATGGGAACCTTAGACTTAGCTAGCCATGGAGATGCTGTTTGGAAGCCAGAAAGCTTTCAGGAAGATAATGTGATCAAACTGAAAGTTCTCTGAGTGACATGCAGCAGTAATTGCTGTGTATGGAACATATTGTGAAACTTCCTGCTTTCCCTGCTTTGCAGATCTTGAAAGCTTAGGACATGTACAAGATGCATCCAAGCAAAAAGTACCACCTCGGGTGGGAAGTTCCCAGGATCTTGCAACACCTGAACCTCAGGCCCAAGAAGCTTCAGGTAGGACTTCTGCATTTCATATCAATATACAGAAACAGCCAATGGCCCTCAATCTTCGTAAAAACCACCCAATCCTAAAAATCATCAATGACACCTTAATTGACCTCCCAACACCATCAAATATCTCAACATGATGAAACTTCAGGTCTCTATTAGCCATTTGCTTAATCACTCAAATCATCACAGGTCTCCTGCTAGCCATGCACTGCACATGTAGGAAGTCATGAAAATAGCACAGCTGGGAAGCACTTTAAGGTCTGACCTCTCCCACTGAACTGCAGCAGGAGTGAGTAAACCTGGCTGATGTTCCTGAGTATTGTTTGCTGCTGATCCAATCTACTTTTGTTCTGGATCAGTGATGGAAGTCAAAGTGAATGAACTTTCTAGCAGCAGTGTTCATATTGAAACTTTCCAGTGATGTTCTCTGAAGAAAGGGAGGAGACAGGCAGCCTGTGTGTTTTGAAATCTTTGTGCTGTGGCATTTTGTGGTTTGCAGAGTCCCTGCAGCAGCCCAGGACGGTGCTGGAAGCGCTGCAGCAGCGGCTGGAGAGGTACAGGGCAGCAGCAGCTCAGGCCAAGGCCAGCGGGGACGATCGCAAGGGCAGGATGCACGACAGGATAGCCAAGGTACAACTGGAGCGTAGCTCTTTGCATCCAGCAAAGCCTTTTGAATTAGTTCTCTTGCTGAAGACCTTTTCAAGGCTGAAATAATTTGTGTATTGTCTGTCTGTTTGAAAAGAGGTCCAGTGGGGAAGCTGGAAAACATTCGGAGGAAGAAATAGAGACAATGCACATATTGTAGTAAAATACTGAGTCTTGTGCAGTGTTTATGTTGGTTAAATACAGATGATGCTAATTCACAGTCAGCTCTATTTTATGTCTTACTGAGTGCTTTTGATTGCAGCAATACCAAGATGCTATAAGAGCCCATAAGGCAGGGAGAAAAGTGAATTTTTCTGAGCTACCTGTTCCTCCTGGTAAGTGTGAATGTAAAGCATCCTGATCCCCAAACTTTTGTACACCTGCTAGGCTCTGGAGGGGCTGTGCAGGTATTGCCTGCTCCTCCTTTTCCTCAGTGGCCTTACTGTTTGATGGTATTGTGAGATTTTTTTATTAATATGCTCCCAAACACTGACGCTATTGAATATTTGTGCATATTGACAGCCTGATTGACAGTATGGGAACTTAAAACTGGCACTCTTTGAGAAGTTCAACAACTTCACCATAGGCAGGTGCTAAAAATGTTACTTGTCTATCCTCTGTTTCAGCCCTCCTAGAGGCAAGACTAAATTTGGGTTATATTGGCTTGTTAGTTTTGCTGAAAAGAGGTTTTTAGAAGTAAAAAAACTTTCCTGATGTCCCCCATTCTGCTGATTTTTATCAGGAGCCTCAGAATTTGATATCTAATGAATATCCCCTTGTAACACCTTGTAACATCAAATCAGCATTGCAGCTCTCCTGGCTGTTAAAAGCATCTGCAGAGATGAAGCAAACCATGCCCATGGTCACACTGAGACAGTGGCAGAGGCAGCAGCTGAGCCTGTTTCTTGAGACACTGTGTCCTGTTTATCTTCTTCAGAACACCGAGTGCTGTATCTGGAAAAGTTTGGGCAAGGTCATCTGTGAATGCTCTGCCTCTCATTTGCATGATACCATTTCTCCCCTAGAAACATCTTTGCTTTTATCTTGGGCCTGATGTGTTCTTCTGAAGGATACACTCAGCGCTGCCCAGCAGTGTCGGGATTTTTTAAGTTAGAGGATAGAGATGGACCTTGTGGTGGTTTTGTCACTGTCAAATATGGCAGTGGCAAGCACTGCAGGGGTAGTAGAGTAGACACTGCCAGCTCTGTCACGTCATGTGTGGCTTTGACGGTTTCCTGTTTTGAAGCTGTCCCTGAAAGGCAGTTGAGCATCCCTTTTTGCAGGATGTGGTCCCTTTCTTGGTAAATACCAGTTTCTGTGAGAGTGAGGTACTCCATATTTATACCTCTGGAAATATGGAGAACTGCTCAGTGTCCTTTGCACATCAGCTGTGTGTTTTTCAGCCGTCATTTAGGGGCCATGTGATTTACACTGAAGGCAATTATCAGGCAGTCTCTGAAACCACCAGTTAATTATCCTGGGGTGGCAGTGCCCTTCATGGGCTCTGGCTGGTGATGAGTACCAGCCTTGGACTCCCTGGAAACAGAAATGCTGCTGAGCAATGGATCAAGTGTCACACGGGGCAGCAGCACAGGATTCTCTGTTCTGCCTGCCTGAGTACCTCAGACTTGTGCTGCAGCAGCCATCTCTAGGTTTAGAAGCAGTTTAGTCACTGTCTCTTAGCACTTCTCATGAGAATACTTGCTATATATTAAATGAGAGAAGTCTTTAACAGTAGTGGCTCTGGATCTCTGTTCTCTGAAGCTGACATTAAACTGGTCATATGGCAGTGAGAGTTTATCTTCCATCATCCAGCCTTCCTCCCATACTTAAAAGGATAACAAAAGAATGAAGGACATTAGTCTTCATACACTTCTCATTTAACTCCTCTGATTCTGCCTCAGTTTGCTACCTCTGCATTGCAGTACCTTTTCAGCAGAGGCTGAGTGTGTAACAGCCCAGCTGTCAGCAGTGGATTGTTTATTACTCTGGGGGTAGCACTGATTTTCTGCTGGACTGTGTGCCTGCTAAAGTGAGGCAGCACTGAGAGGGGAAAAAATGCGACTAAATCTCTGCTGGTTCTGGGGGCATCCCTGCTACTGAAGTCTTGAGGTTGTGAGGTTGCTTGGCTGGCTGCCAGCTGCTCAGCTTTGAAAACTGCTCAGTTATTTCATCATTTACTATCATCCACTTAAGCTGGGTGTCTGTGAGAGATCTGATCTAAAGCTACCACTCAGACTTGATCTAGCAAGGCTTTTTGGCCTTGGCCTCAGGCTAGTTAGACTGAATACTAAAATACATTAAATAATAGGTATTTAGATAGAAACAGCTTCACAGTAAACAAGGACTATGGAAGACATACCATAGGGCTTATGCAACTCTATCTTCTGTGTTCCTTTCCTGCACAGGATTTCCCCCTCTTCCTGGTGTTGCAGCAACAGATGGTGGCAGCACAATCGCTGCTGTCCTGGAGACTGCCAGCAAGCTGGCAAACATGGAGGAGAATGATGAAGAGGAGGAGGTTAGTGTTGCCTGGTAGGATGTGTAAAAGTTCAATTGCCATCTCTTATGGCATGCAGAGAGGAGGCCATTGGATTTCCAGGTAAGGGTACTGAGCTGAAATACATTCCCAAGTGTGAGGAGTACAGGATCTCATTAGTTATTTCAGATTCCTTTATAGAGTAGGAGAGACAGATGAGATGTTATTACAGTCAGTACCACAGGGCCTGTGAGTGCAGGGTTTGGTTCTTTCATAGCTGTCTTGTATTTAGATTTTATTTTCAAAGCAAACACTTGAGATCCTCACCACTCCTTTACATTGTTCTGAAGTTATGTCCATACTTTTATCCTGCATCCCAGTAGCTTCCTATGTTTGTTCTTTCCCAGGATGTTCAGCTCTTACTGCTTTTTGTCAGGCTGTACCAGCATTTAGACTTTGGTTTGATTTCTGTTTCTCTCAGGATTTCCTTGCTGATTGTTGTGCTTTCAACTGGAGTAGCTTTTAATGGAGAGAATTCCTGGATGATATTTTTTCTGCATGTCTCTACTTTTTTAAAAATCACAGCCTTGTTAAACATTCCTTTTATTCCATCTATGGCTTCCATAGATCAGCTACCTGCTGACCTGGCATTGCTCATAAACCTCCAGAAGTTAAAATTTACTGTCTGGAATGCAATGCTCCCCTCAAAAGGGATACCCAAAGGCTGATACAGTGATAACCATGGTTGTTGATGCTTGAGATGCTGTCCTCAACTTTGGAATAGATTTTATGCATTTAATATGCATTTCTTTTTGTTTTGCTAGAATGAGCCTCTTCCCCAGGCCCCAGTTGCCAAGAAGCCAACTCAGGTTGTTAAACCAACTCCAGTTCCATCTGCTGCACCAGTTCCATCTCCTGAGCACCTGAAACGAGCTGCATCACCCTCCTCCCTGGACAAGGCAGAGTCAATGGATCATCTCCCTCCAGCTGGTGAGTGAAGGGATCACCATCCCCAGTGCTCCACATGCAAGTGGTTTGCTCCAGTTCAGTGAAGACTTTATAATTTAGGTGTAAGCCTGTGAATGTGTGTCATAGATTTCCTCTGACAGGAGCCTCAATACGTGTGTGCTGGAGGGCAGACCCAGACCAGCCATGCAGCTTTATTTCACAGAGACAGCATGTATAATTATAAGGCTGATTAGGTTTTTTAATTAATTTTGATGTAGCAAGTGTATCGATTCATAATGTTTAACTCTGCTCACAGCTGAACTCTCCATATACCCTCATTAAAGGGGACAGGTTGCCAGTGTGAATTATTCATTGATCTAATGGAGCTCCCTACATCACACAGAGTTCTCTGCCTGGTGCTTCACCCAGGGATCTCAGGCTGGCAGTGCAGGCAGGGCTTCATCAATCTCTGCTCTTGCCGTGCTAAGGTCGCCGAGCAGTTGTGTGTACAGGATGAATTGTGCAGATAGTGAGGGACAGGCGCCACTCCCTGTGTGGTTTGGGCACACACTGCCAGTGCTCAGGCTCTCGCCAATGCCTCGATTGTAATCCCATCCTCCTTCCCTTCTGCCCTGGGCAGTTCCCTCAGGATGAAGTAGACCTGCCTGGCTGACTGATGCACCAACCTGGTACAATGTAAAGCAGTCTTACTGGTGTGGTTGTCCTTAATGTTTTGGCAAGGAAAGAAGAGACTCAAGCATTAATAAGAAACAAAGAGAAGAAGGGATTACAGAGAAGCAGAGGTGATATGTCTGAGTGGGCCTGCACATTGGTTTATCATGGTTCTTTTCTGGCAAATCAGGGGAGAGGAAGGAAATTACTCCAGAGGTTGCTCATAATATTTGCTGTTTTTTAGAAGTTAACATGGAGAGCTGAAAGTTTGGATTCAGCTTCTCTCTTGGACCAGTCAGCTGTGCTGGAATCTGTCTCAAGCCTGCAAATTAGGGGCTGTAATAACTCTTGTGACACTTGTGAAGTGCTGTGAGGTTTTTTTGCTGAAGGATGCTGTTCCAGAAGGAAGCTTGTTTCTTTTTTTAATGTTTGAAAGTGCCCAAGAAACAGTTGAATGCAGTAAGGAAATCTCCTGATTTGCCTTCTGTCCTTTCACTCTGTCTTTTCCTGGCTGTAAACTGAACAGGGTAAACCTGTGTCAGGGGCATTGGCAGTGTCAGATGAGTGAGTGGTTCTGTACAACTGTTTTTCAGTTAGGGAGCAGCTGGAATTTCTGGAGAACAGGAAGAAGCAATACCTGAAGGCAGCCATCAAAGCAAAGAGGGAAAACAACCTCGAACAGGCAAAGACGTATCTCAGAACAGCCAAGGGCCTTGACCTAAAGATTGAGCAGGCAAAATCTGGCAAAACTGTTGATATTTCCAAGGTTAGTAGGACTGGTAAGATTCTGCTTTGTTTCCTATTCTTGGACATCTAAGTGCTTACTTTTCCCTATAAGGGCTCTGAAATGTGGTGTTCTTATGTTGCAGCTGCCATCACCTCCTACAGATGATGAGGGTGATTTTATCTTTGTACACCATGAAGATGTCAGGCTGTCTCAGAAAGCAGATGAAGTTTATGCACAGCTTGTAAAATTGCTGAAGGACCAACATGAGGTGATCATTTTATATTTTTTAGAAATGTTTTGGAGTTTCATTTGTACATTTCTCTGGGGTTTATTAATACTATCATTGTTCCAATGGGGTCTTTTATTTTTCTTTTAAAATACTTTTGAAATTGCATGTCCTAAAATGGACAATTTTCAGAGTTGGATTCTATGGGTAGTTAAAGCCAGAAGGTGTGCTTGAAGGCTTGGGACTAGCAAATTATCACTCTTAAATATGAGCACTCAAGTTTGAAAAAAGTACCTGAATATTAAAACTAGGCCTAAGGTGAACATCATATCTACAGTTCAGGTGATTAAAAAATAATAGGGAGTGCAGCTCAAACAGATGCTGTGCTTTGGACTTGAGGAATGGGGTGGTGAATGTTCTTGAGTGACTCAGGAAAATGCCTGGTTTTTCTTAAATTAGGTTGTCATCTCAACCTCAGAACTGTGCCAGTCATGAATCTGTGTGTGAGGATCACTGAGTGACTCTGGTTTTGTTTGTGTTGACAGAGGTGTTTGCAGTACTCCAAGCAATTCATGCATCTGGGAAACGTAGCAGAAACAACTCGGTAAGACCTAGTGCCTGTTTTCCGTCATCCCCAAAGCTGCTGTTTCAGGCTTGAGTCTGCCCCATGCCCTAAAGATGTTGGGGTTTGAGTTTTTCATTGTGTGAAAGGATTGGGACTGTGGTTCTGACATCTCCACATTTCTCTCAGCCCTGGCTGAGGGTTACTCTGTGTTCTGTTTGATTTCTAGCACATGTGGGTTTTTTGCTGATTTTTTTTTGCCTTTTTCTGTAGGTTTGAGAAATTGGCACAAGGTTGTAAAAAGGATATGGAGATCCTACAGCTTGCACGAGCACAAGGAATGGATCCTCCAAGCCATCACTTTGAGGAAAGAACCTTTAAAATGATAAGGTGTGGAAAAACAAGAGTATTTCTCAGTCAGGCTGGAATGAGTTTCCTGGTCTTTTGCCCTTGTTTAGGGAATTCTGAGCTTCAGCAAACTTGGGTGGCATCCAGGATTATGCTCAGCATTCCTGAAAGAATACTCTCAACAACTTAAAAGTTGTTCTCTACTTTCTCTTGCTGATTCTTTTGTTTTCAAAATGCCCCCAGCTTCCCCTCTTGTATTCTGTTTCTTCAGCCATTCCTCCTTCCTCTGTGTTTCTCCCTCCATCCTGTTGCCTCCTGGGCTTTGTTCCTGGCCGCAGAGATATTTTTAGCTCTGTTTGTGCTGTTCCCTTGCTCTGCTGTATTTTGTGGAGATGATCTCTGTAGGAGTGCACTGTTGAAAAAGCTCTGACAAATAGCCATGGCATCCTGGTCTGGCAGTGGGTCAGCTGAAGGTGGGATGAATGTGCTTTTTTTGTCTTTCTCTTTTCACAGGATATTTTCTGATCTCAACAGCACAGAAATGCACCTTCTTATTGTCAGGGGGATGAACCTGCCTGCCCCACCAGGTGTGTACTCAAGAGGGCATGTGGGCTTTTTCCTCTGAGTAGGTAAGGAAAGTAATGGGGAGCTAAATTTCTCTATCTTGAAGGCCACTTTAGGAGCAAGCATTTCTCTTATTAAAACAAAGTAACCACGTTTTGGGCTCATGCTCCCCAAAAAACTATAAACAGTATTTTTAAAAAAGCAGATAGGTAAAGAAAGAGAATCTGGGTTCCAGCTGGACAGAGAAGAACTTTATATTTTCCTGGGTTCACTTATAACTGGGTCATAGTTAAGGTTTCATTTTTACCTCCTATTTTGTTTCAAGTGCCTGCCTATTGAGTTGCACCACTTTGATGTATTTTGACCCTTCAGTAGACAGGGTTTGCTCCAGCCAGTGTTACTGCTTTTAGCCCCTTGTTCCTGGGAGCTTGTAAACCATCTGTGCTAGACTCTTAGGACTAACAACATAAAAAAACCCCAGGTGTTTTCCCTTGGATGCCAACTTTCCATGGATTTTGGTTTGATGGATGGGTTATTCACTTGTCTAGAGGCAGGTCAAGAGTCCTACTGTAAAACAGTTGCGTGCTCTTGAGAATCCTGCTCGAGATGACAGATGCAATGACAATGTCTGTACTGGCTGTTTGGATTGGCTGGTTGTTGTCTCACCCAGGTGTGTCACCAAGAGATTTGGATGCATTTGTGAAGTTTGAATTTCAGTACCCGAGTGCGGTGAGTGTGTTGTGGCTCTTCTGCCCCTCAGTCTGTCCCCCTGCCACTGCATGAGCTTGTGAGGGCTCCAAGGAAAGGGAGAGCACTTCTAGACATCCTGCCTGGATCTGCTTTTAAAGCAGATTTATTTTTCTGAGAAGCAGAGCTGCTGAGCAGGTTGGCTGCAGGTTTGAGCTTTGCACTTTCCCCTTGGCAGGGTCGTGTCTGCAGGTTCTGTGTGAGCTCAGCCATGCCCAGCTCTCCCCCTGAAGGCACAATCAGACTCTTTCCAATGTTAGCAAAATGTGTCAAAGTTCATTTCTTTCAGGAGTGCAAACACACCCAGCACCAGGGCACACAAAGTTGTTGCCAAGGGCCACCTTAGATGTGATCTCCCTAAGTCCTCTTCCCTTAGAAAACCAAGCTTTTATAGGTATTGCATTTGAGCCTCCCTTACAATTGTAGAATTGGATTGAAAGGGTTAATCTCTGTCATAAAATAAATGGTGATTTAATTAGGAGATATATCTATATCTGGAGATAGGACTTGGGCCATGCAGGTTTCTTGCCATTACTAATTAGAACTTGTGTGCATGTGCATGTATGTATGTGTATGTATATAAAAATATGTATACACATATGTATTACTTCCTTCCTTGGAACTCCCCAGTGTCATCCTGTTCCTCTCACCTTTAAAAGCAGTCTCTGGTCTGAAAAATACCCAAACCTGAGAGCTGGAAAGGCTTCTGAGGAGGGACTGACTGGTCTCTTACTGTCAGTAGAAATCCTGGGGCTTTGCTGCTCTCTCTGTAAGGCAAACCAGACCTTGCTCCTGCAGGACTAATGCTTAGCCCTGGGAGAGTGCAGAGCCTAGATTTCTACCTCCCAATAAATTTTGCAGTAATTCCACTAAAATTAATTCATTTACCTGTGGGAAATTGGTGATGGTCAGACCAGGTTTGTGCTTAGGTTTGAGTGACTCGAGGCCTTAATGAAAGAGTAACACAATTAGGGTGGCTGAAACCAGAACTGCTCTGTATGAATAATTTTCTGGGGAATGAATAAGAATCAGCATAGTTCCTTTTAATCTATTTTCCTTTGTTTAAAGCAGAACCAGGTCTTTACTCCTTAGCCAACGGTCAAATAAATATACCACCTTTCTCCTTTACAGCTGAAATCAGTTTTGCAAAGTAGCTGCAATAATTAGGCCACATTGTCCTTGTTCATTCCCCAGAGATTTAGTTTGTACTCTGCTTTAGGTTAAAAGTTAATTCATTTTGGTGGCAGATTGATTGTCAGGGAAAATAATAGTAGGACAATTCCCTGAATGATTTGTGATGAATTCCTTGTGTAGCCTATTATTCCAGCTAATGCAGGAGGAACAGAATGACTGTGTGCTGGAAGGTGCACAGTTTGTCATGGAGTTTAACAGCCCCAGTCAGTAACTTTATGATGATTGGATTGAATTGACTGTTACTATGTAGCTTATCTATGGCTCTCATATTTAATGTAATGTTTGGCTTATTCTTTCTGCAGTATTATCCTTGTTACCACACTGCAATCCAAGTATTTTAGTCTTGAATATACCATGACTCCTCTTATTTAGATAACCCCTAAAACCTTCATTTCTGGTATAGACATAAAATAGAGCTGGCAATTTAAATGGTCACTAGCCTGTTTTCAAACAATACCTGACAGTTTTATGTGATGTATGTCCCTTTTTTTTTTTTTTTATAGGAACAACCTCAAAAGAGTAAAACACCTGTAATTAATAATAACAATTGTCCAGGTGAGTACTTTTTTCTGGAACAGCAGGGAAAATGTTGCACCCTGGGAATCCCTGGACAGTACAGGCTGGTGTCAGACTGTGAACCAGGCCAGAGATCCTCCCACCACCAGTTTTTGTCTTTCTTATGAAAGGGTTTGTTGGGGGGTGAAGTCAGCTGCGTTGCCAATTTCTTCCCCCTCATCCCAATATTGGTGGTAGCTATTATGTCATTAATTAAACCAGTATCCCAAAACACCCTTCCCAGTCATTCCAGCCTTACTCTGCTTTTTCTTTAATATTTTGTAACTTTTTTCTTAGCCGCAAACACTGTTTACATGCTGGAAGACCAAAACTCTCTAGTTTTAGCTCCCCAGTGCCCTGCTGTCAGCTCACAGTGGTTTGGTTTTCCTGCAGTTTGGGTTCTGTCCATGTAAGGTGAGGGTGACATGAACTGTGGCACAGGGACACACCCTGGGCCTGACTGAAAAACCCCCCTGAGGAGGATTGCTGTGGGCCAAACTGAGATAAAAGAGCTCTGAGCAGGTGCACACCCTGCACACCCTTTGACTCACAGGCCTGTTCCCCGTCCTTATTTCCCTGCAGAGTACAACCAGCTGTTCAAGCTGAACATCAACCGCAACCACCGCGGCTTCCGACGCGCAATTCGCTCCAAAGGAATCAAATTTGAAGTGTTCCACAAAGGGTGAGTCCAGTTTGCTTCTCTGCTGACAGCTGGAAAGAGTGTTGGAGCTGAAGGTTATGAAGCACAGTCTCTAAGCCAGCACTGAAGAGTTGGCTGGTTTTCATGTCTGAGAGCTTTCAAAATGTCCCTGAGCTCTGTAGCTTCTTCTTCCCCTGTGGGGGTGAAGAAAGGCACAAATTCAGTGATGATGTTTCAGCTCACTTGAGGATTAGTGTGTTAAAAGGAGTTGGTGAGACTGACAAAGCAGTGATTTACTTCAAATTGTTTTGATTCTTAACCAGTTTGGTTTCAGTCATGAGGACTTAGAAAATTTTAAATATTCTGTGGAGTAACTCTGTAGAATAATGAAGTGGCAGCAAAATCTGAAGAGTAGGAAAGCAGGTGACAGGTGATGACAGAACTAGAGTTATGGTTTTGTACTTTCATTCACTGGATCTTACCTCCTGAGCACTGCTGGCAGCTGCCTTGAGAGAGGCTCCCTCATCTCAGAGAGCAGGATCACCAGATCAATGTTCAATGTTCAGGAGATCATCCTCAGTCCAGGCTCAGAACTGAGTTATTCAGGATAGGAGTGGCCTGTATTCCCTCATCCCTGGCTTGGTTGTGATCCAAGACTGTGATGGGATGCCAGATAACCTGGTGGCTCTTTGTCCTATTCCTTGTTGATATTACTGGGCCATGCAGAAATTGTCCATAGCTTTTCTGCGATGGTTTTCGAGTTGCAGGTGTTTCAGTTTGTGACCTGAAGTCCCACTGTTTTACTCCAGATAATCCATTGGCATCTCTGTTGAAGATGTCAAATCAAAAGTTGATTTTCTTTTTTTTTTTTCTGTCAATCCTGACTGCTCCACTGCTCTGTGTTCGGGATCCCCCCTCATTTGCACAGAGCTGTCAAGTGTTTACATTTATTTAAAATGGAGTTTTATCACCTTTTCCCAACCATCTCCTTGGGAGAAGGGACAGGGTGAAGTGATCCAGGCTCTTTTCTAAAAACTGTCTGCTCCCTGTCTTTTCAAAGACTACAAATGAATAATACTTTCAGAAATGCTTTTGTGGTTGTTGTAGCTTTGGGTTCTCTGATAGCTCTTTGACCATCTCCCAAGAATTATTTTTGCTCAGTGAGCAAAGGAGACTTGTTTCAGGTCATATATATTAAACTTCAGTTTAACAACACTTTCAAGTAAAAACTCAGCAATGTATTTTTCCAAAGGAAAAGTCTCTTCCTGAGCCTCTCCCAAAAGCTTCTGAAGATGAAAGGGGATTTCCCCAGAGCTGTTTCTGAAGCCATAGCCTAGAGCAAGTTCTCAGTCTTCACAGCAGCCCCCTGGAACTGAGCAGGGATGAACCAGTCTTTATTGTTTCTTGTGTTATAAAATGGAAAAATGCTTTTAAAAATTCAGCAAGAATTGCTGATTCTCTGAAGTTTATGAGCAAAGCACCCCACATGCTGCAGTACAATTACATAACCCTTCATTTTAAGGTCCTTGTGGAGTGAGGGAAGTATCCAACATGTGAGCTAAGAAACTCTGAACTTTCCTAAATTGTTCTGTGGGTCTGCTGTGGCCTCATTGATTGAGAATCTCAGTCTCCTTTTGCCATCAATGATGGGATCATGAGGCTCCATGAACAATCTTTGAGCTTCCAATGCATATGTCAAGTCTTGCTTCATAGTATCTTAGTATCTCTTAACGATAATAGGAAGAAGGGTGGATGTTTTGGGGTTGTGGGGAATGGGTTTTTTATGTTTGTTGGTGTGGTTGCTTGTTTTTTCTGAAATAGAGTGGGTAAAAAGGGGAAGCTTCTGAAATCTTGGAAAATTTCCAGGAAAACACAGCAGGTGTGGCCAAGTTATCTTTTTAAACTCCAGACTCTGTAGAGTTTAGTTGTCTATCAAACCTTTTGGAGACTGGTTCAGGGAGATGCTTGCATGCAGGCAAAGAAATGCTGTGTTTGAGCTGAACAGTTCTGTGGTTAGGGTGGTTTAGTCTTGGCTGTTGCCTTTTGGAGGAGTTTGTCTGGGTAAGGCCTGTAACACCTGGCTCTGTGCAGGTAAAGATTGACTTAGTGCTGATTAAACTGTTCAACACAAGTGACTACAGCAAGAAATTGCTTGTTTTCCTCACAGGATAAAAATACTTCTGAGTTTAATTCCAGCAGACTGGAAATCCTAAAATTATAGGTTTTGACTGTTAAAAGTACCAGTAGGTAGGTGAATCCAAACAATAGCTGAAATGTTCATATTTACTGAAATTGTTTTGATTTATCAAGACAAAACAGAATGATTCATGTGACTTTTTCCTAAAAGTACTTTGCCAAAAGCAACAGGTGCCTGTGAAATGTTTGTTTTGCTGGGAGATGGAACTTCCTTGGGAATTCCTTCAGCCTGTTCTGTTAAACAGCCCCAGGCAGAGGATGGCCCTGTCCTGGCCACTGGGACCTCATTCCCTGTCACCCTGGGCAGGGACAGGAGCTGCTGCCACTCCAAATGCTGATTTAGTTGGTTGTTTTTCTTCACAGCTGTCCTCATCTTTACCTTGGTTGCAAAAGAATAATTAACAAAGGAGTACTTTCTTATCTTGTTCCTTGTAGTCTGGTTTTTAAGGGTTTGCCTCTGGCACTGTGGCGTGCAGGAGCATGTCCTGACCAGCCCTCTGGATGTGGGGGTGGAGCAAATAATGATGATCTCTAGGCTTGTTTTCTCTTTCATGTTCTGAAAGTCTTTACCCCTTCACTTCTTTGGCACAGATCCTTTTTCAGAAGTGACAAACACGTGGGGACAGCACACTTGAAGCTGGACAAGCTGGAATCAGAATGTGAAGTTAGAGAGATCATTGAGGTAGGTTTTTGGGATGAGGTGTGTTCTGCTCAGAATTTCAGGCCAAAGGGGAAATGAGTATCTGGTTCACATAAATGTGTGAGAGCAGTCAAGTTTTGTATTAAGTGAATTTGATAACCTGCCTGGGTTGTGGGAGACTGCTCTGCTGAGCTCCAGTCCAAGGAAAGCTTGGCTGTGACACTCCCAGCACTGCAGTCACCTGCAGGGATGCCTGTCACGCTTGGGCCATGGGCAAATACAGTCACAGTTGCCTGAGGCTCTATAGTTAAACATTATAATCCCTATTTGTCCTAACTGCTCTTTTTGTGGTTCTTTCAGATTTTTGATGGCAGAAAGCCCACTGGAGGCAAACTGGAGGTAAAAGTGAGACTCAGGGAGCCCCTCAGTGGTCAAGATCTTCAAACAGTTACAGAAAATTGGCTGGTCCTTGAACGTTAGTTCTGTCTGAGGTACGAGCACTGTGTCCAGAGGTGGTCTGGGCAGGACTTGACAGGGCTGCAGAGAAACTCTGCTTGAACAATGTCTTTTGTTGGCATTGACCTAATTGCACTGCTCTGGCTGCAGTAGCATTCCTCTTTATATTTGTGGTGGGGAGTTGACATCATTTCATAAATGAGGTTACAGAATCTCTGATTAGTTTGTATCTCAAAGATGCTGTTTCACAATCATTTGAAATACAGGGACAGCTCCTGCTGTCACCTTTACTAAGAATATTATTTAGAAAAGAGATAAGTAATCTGTCTTCCTTTGCTTGAGCTCCTGAAGGCTCTGGGCTCCATCTTCCTTAGCATATGGTCGCACTTTATATTTCTAAATGGCAGTTAAACAAATATTCATCAGCTTTAGAGTGTCATCACCTGTTTGTAAGCAGAGGTGAGGCAAATGGTGTCAGATTGTAGAGACTGAGGTCTCATTTCAATACAGGAGTCACCCTTTGGGTGTCAAAGGGCCTGTTTTGGTGGTGTCCTCCCAGCCAAGGAGGTCAGGAGGTCCCGTGAGCTCCGGTCAGGCTGAGGGACACGTTTGATGACCATACCTGAAATAACAACTTGGCCTCATGCCCAAGCACTTTCCATCACTGGAGCTTAATAATTTTGCTCCATTGATTTTCCTCGTTGACCATCCAGAACCTTGGTGTCAGCATTTTCCATACAATGTCTCCTTGAACTGTGAGCATCTGTTCTGTACTGCAGCAAGGAATTCTGATGGGTTTGTTTGTGCTGTTTTCCCCAGATCCGTGGGAATGTTGGAAGTCGTGGGCTGAGCGAAGGCAGGAAGATGCTGCTAAGCTGCAAGCACCAAAGATGTTAAATGAATGCACTACTGAACCTAATGTCTATTTTGATAACAGCCATAGTGCTTATTAATAACTCCAAGGCAAAGGGAGGCTCTGGGAATGCGCTGCTGCAGGGCTTGGGACCAGTCTACCCAAAATAGACAGAATTGCCTTAATGTGGGACTACTGATGTAGCACCAGGACGAATGTTACATTAACTATGCAGAGTGCTGTGGGAAAGGTTTAGCCCTTTAAAAATTCCCTCAGGCAGTGCCAGAGCTCTTTGGTTAAGTCACAGGTAAGACCTTCACCAGAATTCCTGTTCCCAAGTGTCTGAGCAGCCAGCGTGGTTCAGTGAACAGTCTGCTTTGTCTGTCCTCTCCTATCCAGGCCTATTTGGGTTGGGGTCTATTTTTGTTTCCTAAGTCAGAGGAGAGCTCTCAGGCAGCAGTTCAGGGGTGCCAGCCCCTCCTCTGTGCACACCCTTGGTACGAGAGGTTCCCAGGGCTGTCCCTTTCTGCAGGAAAGGCCCCAGGGCTCCCCAGCAGGTTGGTGTTTACAGACCTCTGGTTTTGTTCTGGCTCCCAGTTGTGTGTGCTGTGCTTGCTGCACTGCTTGTCCAGCGCAGAAAGGTACTGTGCCTTCATCCTTCATGGTGTTGGGGTTTTCATTTGGAAAAGAAGAAAGTACATTAGACTCTGCTGCTTCCCAAATGTTCCTTGTATTTTTACAGAAATAGGCTTTTACAATTCTTCCAGGTGATGGGGAAAATAGTCTCACTTTGTCCTTTAAGAAAACTGGATCGTGATGCATTTTCAGGAATGCTTTTTGATCAGCAGCATCCAAGCAAGGGTACTAAATCTGTTTGTGTTTTTAAATCTCTGTGAGCTAACAGAAACCAGGGATCTCCAAGGGGAGGATGTGCCTGTGCCAGGGATGGGCAGGTTGGGAGACAGAACAGAGTCCAGACAGGTCAGGCAGCTCTGCCTCTGTCTTCCTGAGCAGATGAAGACAATACAGTGTTTAGTTTTTAATTTCAATAAATTTAATATACAAAACTACATGTTGAAAATAAAAATATAATATGCAGTTTTTTGCAGTGTTAACTAACTGAATTTTAAAAGTACAATTTTTTTTCTAAACAAGTACTCATTTCTTAACAACATGGTAATTAAGGTCATTTCAAAGGCTATGGTTGAAGCAGACATGTCAGTCACCAGTTGATAGTGTTTTGCACAAACAGAATCCAAACCTAAAAGACTTTTGGGGCAAAAGAAGAGAAGATAAACATTTTTCACCTCTTTTACTGCATTATTAAGCGTAACAATGCAACTAAAGTAACTGGAAAGCTGCTGCTGTGGCAAAGCTGGAGTGCAGGCTCTAGGAGGAAGATTATTCCCAAGTTTCTGGAATGCTCTTCCAGCTGTGGAACCGTGCCTGCACCGTGTTGTGCTGAGCTGTGTCCCAGAGTGTGCAGAGCCAGGGTGCAGAGGGATCAAGTGGCCTCAATCCAGCTGGGCTGCACAGGCACCTCGGCAGGAGCAGGGGGTGGGTCACAGCTGCTGCTTTGGCCAGCAGGAGCCACTACATGAGCTGCATTGTCACCCACCCTGTCCAAATGCCAGAGGTAAGGCTTCACTTGGATCTGACGCCCTTTAGAGTGTGGTACTGTGCTCCCTCTTGCTGGCCAGCTTTTGTTTGTGGAGCTGGTACCAGTTCTCTGGCCTGTCTTCTCCAAGGGCTGGGTGGTGCCAGCTGTGATTTGGAGCACTGGATTTGTCATACCTTGTTTTTTGAAAAGCAGCAGCCTTTTATTCCCAAGTGCACTCTGTGCAGACACTGGGCTGCCTTTCTATAAAACTTGTCACTCTGTGCAGGTACCTTTCCCTTGGCCAGCCAATGGTGTTGATTTGTTTAAAAACCAGAGCCTCAGTCTCACAGTGGCTGGCACTTCTCTCTATCTTTGCAAGGCCACTGGTGTTCCTGTGTCACAGCTTCCCCCAGAATGGACGGCAATAGGGAGTGTCTGATACTACGAATGTTCACCATAAATTAGCACCTCTCTTCCCAAATTAATTAGTTCTAGACAGGAGGAGAAACTTTCACCCCCTCTTTCTGGGAGGGACTCAAAAGAGCAGCTTTGCATGACTGGCTAAACAAACCAAACCCCTTCTCCTGCTTACAGCTCTTGCCACTGGTTAGCAGCTTTCCATGGAGACAGTAAGAACATGGAACCACATTTCCTCTGGCTGATTGATGCTCAATTCCAGCTTAATGCCCTGGCAGACACGAGCAGCTGCTCTCCTTACCAAAGCCCTCTCAGGTGAGACCAAGAGCACTGGGCCGAGTGCACATGTTCAGAACTGACCACAAAGCCTTTTTCAGCAGAACATGCAGGAACAGCCACTCTACACTGGTATCACAGGTAAGCTTGGACATGGGGCTGCAATATGAAGTACAAGCTGGCTCGGGTTACGTGACACTGGCGTTACACTACAGCAAACAGCAGGGAGGGGACACAGCTTGCCCTGGCTGGGACTCGCCTCTCAAAAGCAGGACCTACTGGGGACAAGGAACAAGATGGAACTGCACTTCAGGGCTGATCTTTCCTCTGCTTCAGACAGATTTGTAAACAAGGTACAGAATCGCAGAGTTGTTGTAGGAGATCACAGAAAGCTGCCCAAGTGACAGACTTGTGGTAAATAGAGGAGAAAAGGAAACTAGCCTATTACACACAAAAAACTGCACAGAGATGCCTGTCCTGCTCCTCTGGATGCACAGACAAACAGGGTTATGGCTAGGGAAGCTTTCCCTATCTCTCAAGGGCTTCTCCAAACATATTTCAACCAATAATCTGGTCAAAACAATGTAAACGTTACTTTTTAATGTCTATAGAATAACCACAAATGGCATTAGGATGAGGTCAGAATGGAGGTCTTGATTGTTTCTTACATGTCCATCTACAGACAGTACAAGGTTGGAATTTCACTTTTTATTTACGCCCCAGTGATCTTTGCACCCTTTGAGCATTTAGAGTACACGACTGTAAGTCTTTAAACATGAGCATTTTTCTAAACAGTAACAGAAGTGGATTAGCTGCAAGGATAGCATAGCCATGTTGTAGTATAGAAGCTGCCCTGATCCTCTGGTTGTTGACAATGCATAGAAGATTTAGAGTTATGGAACAACTGTCCCACCCCCCTCCCCCCCTTCCCCAATAGTGTTAACAAAAGCTTAATTTTCCAGTTTTAAAGTGCAAATGATTCAGATACAACTGCTGCTGGAACAGGTCTGAACAGAAAATGAAGTCCTCTTATGAGATGTTTTCCAGAATATAAAAGATGAGCTCCATTATGACTGGCCCCTCACTCAACTGACAGGCCCCTCCATGAATCACTGGCACTAAGGCACTGTCCAGGTCATTCATGTATTGAGAGGGCAGTGGCTGTCCATTGCTCCCAGCTTGATAACCAACCTAAAAAATACAAAGAGGGGTTTTTAAGAACAGGACACGAGGCTATGAGTCAGGGGGCAGGAAGGGAGGAGGAGCTGTGGTATCTCCCAGGGAAGTCAGGAACTCAGACTGGATCAAGCAGGCACTAAGGCAGCTTTTCCACTTGTCTTTGTGCTTCTTTGCGTTCCCAGTGGCTGCCTGAGCAAAAGGAAGCCTTTCCTCCTGTTTTCTCAAAGCAGCTCCCTGGGATGAGCAGGACCCTCACACTAGCTGGCAAAAAGGCCAATTAAGAGTCTGCTCTGAGCACAGAGCAGGTGCTGCTCCTGCCATATGGGGCTCAAGCCTATGTTAATTCAGGCTGGGCCTTGGATCTAACAGATGTCCCAAAACACCCAACAAGAGCCAGCACCACCTGATTAGCATCTGATACTGGTACTGCTTCAGAGCTCTCCTGGTTTAAGTGGTGTATTCCTGTTCTGGGGAATGAACAAGAATCCCCCAGTTAAACTCAAACTATTGAAGACTTACTTGATCTGAGTCCAGTGTAACACGCAGACCCAGCTTAGTCATTCCATCTTCTTTCAGCAGTTTCAGATGAGGACACAGAGCCAGACAGAAAGCTTTTGCCACATTCTCAGTCAGTCTGCTGTGATCAGCTGGGTCACTCAGACCATTGTGTTGCTCATCATTTTCTAGAAAAAACACCTGAAGGGAAGAGTCAACACAAGACATAAAACTTGTTTTTCCAGAAAATTTGGGTCAGATGTCATTTAAACTTCTACAAATGAAGACTTAAGAAGTAACTGTTCAGGGAAGCCCAGCAAAAACCCCTAAAGACAAGTCACCTTAGGGAAAAAAAAAATAAAAACTTCAGAAGAAAGATTTAAATTTAAATAGTCCTCTGAAACCTCTTAGATCTGGTCAAAAGCTTTGCTATGGAAATTCACTATGTATCACACATGGCTTTAATAAAAAAACCTGCTTTTAAGCAGATGTTAAACTCAGAAAAATTACACTTTTAATACAAGCCTGAAAATCTCTGCTATTTTTGTCACTGAACTTGTTTCTGTTGAGCCCAAGTGACCTGGGAAAAAAGGGCGCCCAGGGGCCAAGCTGCAGAGTAAGGAACCTGGTTCCTCCTCAGCAGGCAAAGTGAAGCACTTCCAGAAATATTTTGACACCAGCATTTGTGTGCTGGCAGAGTCACAGGCAACATCAGCCATGCAAGCAGTTTCTGCGTGATTTATGCCACAACACTTTAACATGCAACATTTTAGAGAAAGTAGCTCGAAATAACATTTCTAAAAAACAATTTATATTAAGATTTGTCTCCATGTAGAAAGGCAGCTTTTAACCTAAAGGCAAATGAAACCAACTGTTCCTGTGTGGAAGGCAGCAAGTGTTGTGGTATCTGAACACATGCTGAACACCCTGATGGGAGCAGCAGTGGCTGGTGCAGCACAGGCTGTGGCTGTGAGGGGGAGGATGTTTTATCCTTTTTATCCTGCAGGATGCCACCCTGTGCAGGCAGGAAAGGCACCACAGCCTCATGGGGAAGCACTGGCTGCTCCCCTGTGGTGACTGGGGGAGCAGTGCTGGGCTGACAGACCCACCTCTGTCCAGCGGATGACCTTCCCATTGGCCTTGTACTCGGAGCCGTGGAATATCTTCACACTGGTTATAGATTCCATGGATTTGCCATCAATAGGGCTCACAACGCTGCAAAAGGGAGGGAGGAGGGTGAGCTCTGACTCAGCACAAGAACTGAGCTGGACAGAGCCCTGTGCAGAAGAGAATGACCTTGGAATCAAAGGGCATTCCTGAAAGGGGTCACATGCACAAGGCAGCTGCAGAAGGAGCTTCCTGGAGGTTTCCAACAAAGCTTTGCAGCAGAGCTGAGGTCCTGTAGGGTTCTGACAGAGTAACAAGGTGTTTCATACAGGTTGGATCTTTGCTCATTTGTAAACTCAGTGCAGGCCATCAATACCTGAAATGCAACTTACACAGCCCAGGACTTGATTGCAGAACCTAAGATTGATCTGGAGAGCCTGAAACTACAGAAATATCCTTCTTTCTAGGTGCTGAGTCCTGAAATACGGAATCCATCACAAGAGCACTTTACTGCCATAAATACTTCAGCTGCCAAATCCACCTTCCTTTTGGCTTAACTATCAAGTGTCCAAAGATACTGTTGATGTTCAGCAATTTTGTTTCCAGCTCTACTTAATGCAAACTAAGCACCAACAGTGCAAAGTGACCACAATGTGCAGGGTTCAGCACTGAGAATTGGAGACAGATTCGTGGCTTCCAATAACTGGACATTGGCAATGCCAAAAAAAAATCCATACCATTGCCAATATTCTAAATTGATGCCCCAAAGCTCTGGTATCTCAATTCCATTTTCATTACAATTAATTGCATCTTATCACTCACAACAGAGGTGCAGACTTTTAATTCCTATTGATTTGAAGACTCATATGCCTTACAAGATCAATTAAAATTTTTAACAGGCACCAATGTCAAGTGCTCCTCTACTTACCCCTTATTAAAGTTTTTATCATCTTCTACCCACTGAATGTGAACATGTTCCTGAGGGTCTTCAGCATCGACTTTGCCACAAGTGATGGTGAAGTCTTTCATCTCTCTCAAGGCCTGTCTCAAAGAGTCCATGTTCTCAGCAGTTATCTGGACCATCACTCCATCTAGGGAACCAAGAAATGCTCATAAGCCAAGATAAGCCATGCCAACACAGCCTATACAGAAAAATACCAAACATCCTTCATCTGTTTGCAACAGAGGTTAAATGTTCATTTTAAGCATCACAGGCAGCAGTGCTCCATAAACACACTTCTGAACAGTCACCTTCCTAAACTGCAAACCTGCTGACTGCTGATGAGGGAAAACACTACAGTAAGAGAAGGGCAGCTCCCAGGTGAAGTCAGCTGTAGCAAAGTCCCCGTGAGTTTGCCTCACAACCTGACACCTGCTCCAGGCCACCCTCAGAAATGCCACATGACACTGCTCCATTGAGCCGTCTCCTTTGCTGGCTGTGGAAGCAGCACTCAGCAGTGACAGTGGCTGAGAAGTCAGTGCTTGCCTGACAGTGGCAAAAGTGGGCACCAAGGGCAGGAGCACTGCTACCCCACTCCTGCCTGCACTGTCACAGGGACCTGCCTGCAGCTCAGGCCTGCAGGCACTAACAGCTTCCAGCCAGAGCACCCCAGGGCAGCTCCTGTGATACAGCAAACCAAATCCAAGAGGGGCCAGCTCGGTGCTGTCAACCTGTCCTGTTCTCTCTGCCCACATAAAAGCACATAAACAATGCACATCCACACCCCAGCACACTGCAGAGCTATTTGGAAGCAGAGGAAGTTTAGCAGGGCTTCCTCTGCTGGCTGGTGGATTGCACATTCTGTATTTCTTACACTCACAGTTTCCTCATTCAACCCAAACCAGTGAATCCATCACAGGCTCCCAAGCCAAGTATTTTGTATCTTACCCTCATTTTCTTGGGACCCTGTTTTGCAGCATCTGCACAAATTCCTCCTTGTTAAAGGAACTGGGTGGTTTTTGCTTAGAAGTAGGATAAAGCTGAAGCAGCAGCAAGACTCCAAGGCCCAAGGCATATGAGCAGAGAGAGCCCTTTTAGCTGCAGAGCTGAGCTGGGCAAAGAGAAGTGTGTTTTAAGCAAGCAGTTCAGTTCTTACCTTCCACTATACTGGATTTGGCAAGGAAGCCTGAAGAGGATTTTAAAGCTCCACTGAACACAAAGAAGCTGGCACCAGTCACTGCAACAACAACAACAGGAGAGATTTAGTGAGGCTTTTGTCAAGGCATTGCCTTACCCAAGAATCAGGTATCAGCTCTATCAGCCAGAGAGGTGATTACCTGAATGAGGAATTATGGTGCCTGTATTGCACATCATAAGTTTGGATATGCAAAGGCAAATCACCCAGTTATTTTCTAAACTGGACAACAGTTTTTGTCTAAGTTAATGCTTGTACTTTATTATTCTCCCTCTCCATGCCCTACACACCTCTGAGTTTCAGAATTACTAATTTTGGGCAACCAAGTATACAATTAACTTATAATGTTCCCATACAGGTGGCAGGTTGTGAATGAGCTGTTTATGGATCACACTAACACCAACCCATCAGCAAGGCCACAGCTCAAAGCCACTAGACTTAAAGGAAAATTATTTTCAATGTCTAGTCATTAAATTCCTGCTGGAAATCCCTCTTCTTGTTCCAGAGGTGAAATTAACAGAAGTCAGACAAGACCATCAGTCCCAAGTGACATTCCATGACAGTACATCTGCAGGAGTCACCAGTGATACTTGTAAACCATCCAGATCAGCCTCCGTCTTGTTCTCATTTGGAGATTGTATAAATGTCTTTGCCAGAAATGTCCCCAAAACACAACATTTAAATTCTCAGCACACAGCTGCTGCAGCCCTTCAGCCTACTGTAACAAAAATATACCCTGGAAATTAGATGGTCTAATTAAGGTGAAAATGAGAAGTTGCTTGAAGATGCATTATTACAATGCTGCTGTGGATGGTTATTCCTATTGAACTTTCTGTCCTACTGAATCTAGTCTTTCTTTCACATAGTGTAGGTCAAGCACAGGCAACCACAACCTCACCTGCACATCCCATAATGCCAAAGCCAGCTCTCATTATTAATGGAGAGGTGTTGCCCAAGCCAGTTCCAGCACAAAGCTGCCCAGTCAGGGATGCCAGTGGTCAGACTGATTTTCTCTAACAGAAACTGGGTGAAACCCAGCCAAACCCAGCTGTAGCCAATTCCCAACGCTGGGGCAGGCACACCGGGGCCAAGCAGCAGAGGCAGGGCTCCCCTCACCTTTCCTGGGCTGGTTGTGGATGCTGATGGCCTGTGTCTGGTAGTTGCCGTCGTCGTTCTGCACACACACCAGGTGTGAGTCTGCCTTCTCGTTGAAACACGCTCCCCCTGCCAGCACGTGCTCGTTGGATTTGTTCATGGCTTTCATCATCTGCAAACACAAAGCTCCAGCATTTCCACCAGCTCATCAAGCACTTCCATAAATAGGTGGTTCTTGGAGCAGTTTAATCAGAAGCTTCTCAAGTTCTCATATTCCACGTCAGGTTTTAGCACTCAGAACCATAAACTGCTTTTGAGAAGAGGGTTCAGGTCTTTCACTGCCTGGATACTTTAAAGTGCCATCTTGTGTGCAATTAAGATAAGTGGTAGAAGGGACAGCTGAGCTACAGAAATTGCAAAAGCTGTTATCTCTACCTGGTTTTTAAAATACACAGGGAAAAAAACCATGAAGTTGTTAATGACATAAATCACAAAAGCCCCTCCACAGTTCAGTGCCACATGGGCTCTCAGACTGGGGCCATTTCATCCTCTTCTGCCACAACCAGACACCAAATCTTCAGTGTCTCTGTGCTTCGTGTGCATGAACTGGTGAAACTGGGATCAATGCTCCCAATTTAAGACTTTTGAAAACATTCAAATTTTCTTTCTCTGCAAACAAGGTCTTCAGAAAGCATCCAAAAAAGTTTGTGACACAGCTGCCCTTCTCATGACTGTCATCTAACATACACGGAGTTAGACACCCTGACAAAATACCCTTGTAGATTATATTGTTTCTTTTCCCCAGTATTCCTCTTCATGGAGGCTCAGGCTTGGTGATTTTTGATACAAAAGAAAACTGAGGGAGTCACCCAGCTCTGGAATTTGTTTCAAACAGGAAAATGACATGTTTGCTTAAAATTTAAAAAGTCAAATTAAATGACACAAATCCCCCCCGCAGTGAAAACCCAGAAGAATACTGAATTATTTGACATCTCCTAACAGCATTCACACTCCCACCTCTGCTTCCTGGAGCTCATAAGCATGCAGGCTACACACAACACATTTGTCTCTCTCAGTCCAACATAAAACCTTAATTACAGTGTCAGGAACATTAACTGATGCTCGCTATTGACAAATGTGCACAGGTGTAATGTTTGGGGAGGAAACTTAATTAAGATTTTGCATCAGACGTCAGTGTCTTTCATTATCCAGTTGATCACGCCATGCTCCAGAAACTGGATTTTAGCTCCAGAACACCCACATTTGTGGAGCCCAGCAGTTGCCTTTACCACAACAAGAAGCAACTGGATGTGGCAACTGTGCTTCCTTAGAAGGCAACTGATTAGGAAATTACAGTCACCTTTGCTGAGGGATTAAACAGACAACTAGGACCCTCTAAGCTTTAGAAATTATAAATCATTTTGAAAACAAAAATATATATTTAATAGAAAGACTATATATTAATGTGTAATTTGTTAATAGCAGGTTGAATTTTCCCCATTTAATACATGAATGAGATTTCAAATTAATTTTTTCACTTTTTAGATATTGAAAATATCTGAGTAACAGTCCTTTCTAATTAAATAAAGGTAAAAGTGTTATTATTTAATTCATCTTGAGACTGGCTCAGTTGGTTAGAGGAGGGTGATGGTAACACCAAGGTTATGGGTTTGATCCCTGTATGGGCCATTAACAGTTGGACTTGATGATCCTTGTGGGTCCCTTCCAACACAGAATATTCTGTGAATCTTAATTCAAAGTAAATTCATGAATTATTTCCATTAATACAACTTTTCAAATGAATCACAAGTATGAACAATGTTAAATAAGTAACAATTTCTCCATTTAAAAAGTTGAATCCTTGCATCACAGTGGGAAGGGAACCCGAGCACAGTTCAGAGCTTTGCTACGTCCCTGACACAGGAATCCCTGTCAGTCCTGCTCAGTCCATGCCTGGCACAAGTGGAGCTGACACCTTGCAAACACCAGGCACAGCTGACACTGAACTGCATTGTCTGAGCCAGACTGGATTCATTCAAACCTCACTGACCTCTCCCATTCTGGCACAACTGCATCAAAAATTAAAACACCTTTTAACAGACCCTTTATCTTCATCAATTTCATCTTTTTCAAACTTCATAAAAGAACACTTTTTTATTCAATGATTTTTTTTACTCACTTATTTTACTCATATGCTTCTTGCAGGGAAATTCCCTCTTGAGATAAAGCTGCATTCTGCTCTGATCTTACAAGAACTTTTACAAATACCATTCTGCTCAGGAGGTTTGCTCTCACCCCAACTCTGACAGGATTCAAACTACCAAGTTACCCCCCTCTCTTCAGACAGAACACAAAATCAATCCCTTCTCCACTGTTCCCTTTCATTACTGTTCAAATACATCCTCCCCCAGCTTTCTCTAGTTAGCAGCACTAACTCCTACAGATGCTGACTGATTTTCTCACACCAGAAATCAAGTATAAAATTTCAATGTTGAAGGAACTTTTACATAAAATAATCAGCAATCCAACAAATACTAGTAAATGCTTTGAGTGGGAACACACAACAAATGAGAAAAGCTAATGCATGTTTTCTTCCTAGTTTACCTCAAGTGTAAGGTTTGACAACTTGCTCAAATCAAACATATGACACTTCATGTAAACAGTTCAAAAGCCTGAAGAAAAAGAGTTCAAGAGTTTAATTAATAGTAAATGGAACTGTACTCTTCCTGTGAAGCCAGGCTCATTCACCAAAAGCTGTGTGCCTCACGCAGTTGCCATTTGCTTTTGAGGCATTTTTCCTTAGTGGAAGTGAATAAAATAAAAATTCCTCTAGATCCCAGGTACTCCAATCACAAGGAAACTGTACACAAATGTATGTTCTATAAGAATTACCTCATTATATCTGTTGCTAGGTATTTTGATGCTGGTTTTTCTGACTTCCATATCAACCACTAAACCTTGGACCACAGGCAGTGTGTACTGGTAGTTTCTGAAGTCCTGAGAATTAAAACAAGATTTCAAGTCAGCCATGATGATCATTATTAACACTGTAGGTTTCATAACTATCCTGGTGACTACTACTTAGCCCATTCAAATAACTGTAATCAGTGACTGGAAGGCAGGGAGGGACAGAGACACCACAGCGTGTAACCCATGTAATTGCAGTACACAAATGAAAAAATATCTCTTATATCAAAATTAATGTTCTCCAACCTTGAATATCATCACAGTATGTAAGAAAATTTGCTCTCTGTGTTCTTTTACATTACTAGAAGGAGTTATTAGTTTTTCTAGCAGTGAGATTAAGTAATGAATCAAAGAGAATTTCCTATATTGAAAATATTTGCCAAGTAGGAAGAGATAATAATATCCCTTCAGTCAGAGCACGATGTAATCAGAGGCCTGTGACTGCACACTGTGATGACCCAGCACTTCTGAGGAAGCAGTCTGAGCAAACAATGCACTTATTTCAAAATCCAAACATCCTCCAGCAGCCAGGTTTGGGATATTGATTTGGGTACCTTGTTACAATTCACTGTGTTGTTGAAAGCTAACATCCACTCTCAGTAACAGCAGGGAAATTCACCCAAATCCCCACTACTTTGTCTTGCATCTCCTGGACCTTCCAGCTGGTACCTGGAGCCCCCATCTCCCCACACAGAACCACACATACCAATGGAATGCACAGATTCCATCACAGACTTACTGCAAGGAGGTTCATGATCGTGTGCCCAGTCTCTCCAAACAAAGGCTTACGGAATCTGACACTAAAGAGTGGGCATGGATAAACTGGAATAAAACAGAGAAGAACAGGTCAGATGGAAATTTACATACTCAGATTGTGCAAAACCAGACCCAAGTATCATGTCCTCGCTTTAATGTGGTAAGCAGCAGCTAAAGAAGAGACTGGGAAAACTGGAATTTAAAAAGCAAAAGGGCAGAAGGGTTCAGCATTACAATGACCTCACATGTGTCATGGCTGCTTGCCCACCATTCTAGAAACAAGAATAATTATGTGGAAAGCTTGCAGGTGCCACGCTGCAGGGCTGAACTGAGTGACCTGGGCCCTGATGGCAAAGATGACCTTTTTAAGTGCTTCTTGGAAATGGCTTCTATTTTTGCACAACCGTCCTGCTGCATGATCAGTCTTTCAGTTCTGTGGCTGACACGTGACAGTCAAGTGATAACCCAGATTCTTTTATTTCCTGTTTTCATTATTTCATCAGGCAAACTCCACAGGGGTACATCAAAAACAATTTAAAGGACATTTATGGTATGTCAGTGATGTAAAATATCTGCATTCCTTGGCTGACATCCATACCTGTCAAACATCTGTGATGCAACTCTGAGTGCAGGGCATGATCTGGCTGCATTACGTTATGTTGCAGCAGAAGCCATCACAACGCCTGGAACATGACTCATGCTCTGGTACATAATGCCAAGGTTTCCTAAACACATGTTTGAAGGAGGATTCCTAAGCTATCCTCAGGCAAACACTCAGCCCAATTTCCCCAAACGCCACACTCCCAGTTCCCAGTGTGGCCAGAAGGGACTGCAGAGCGCTCAGCATCATGTGAATAACATGAGGATTTCCTGATGGGAATCAGCTCCAGCCTCTGCACACTGATTTGATACCTGGAAGCACCAACACACCACATGCAACCAACCCCTGCACAGTGCCTGAGGCACCAGCAAGGGCTGAATTTCCTGTGTCTGCCACCGGTTTCAAGTTCATCCCTGATGCACCGAATTCCCTGAGCCTGGGCTGCTGGGCTGATCTGTGGATGCTCAGCAGATGTTTTCTGCACACCCAGCAACCCCAGGGCCTCCTGCATCTGATCTGCACAGCCAGCAGCACTGCACAAATGGCTGGATTCTGACAGCTCCAGCAGCAAGGAGGATGGAAGGAAACCTGGGCCACAAATGCAGCACCTTTCAGGGAGAAACTGAGGCAGTGCCCTGCAGTCACAACTGGCACAGCTCAAGGGAATGTCTAAATCCAAACCACAGCTGTAGGAATGATGCAAAGCCTGGCTTCCCAGGTACTTTTCTTTGTCACTATCAAAACACTTCTTTCTGTGCTCAGAAACAGATGCCATATCCAAAACATGAGCATTTTTGTTTGTTTTTCTAAATACTGATGGGAATAAATGCACTACTTTAAAAATGCCTGCAGATACACACAAAAACCCACACACCTTTAACATGGATGTTCCTTTGGACAAGTTTAACATTCAGTCCTCATCCTCAGAAGAAATATTTTGAGGATTTTATTTTTCTCCTCCAGCAACACACATATTTTGTGGAAAATTCCCAATGGTCTCAAAACTTTAAAAGTTAAAGTAACAAATCTCTGCACAGCTTATTATAAAAATTACTTTGTTAAAATGTTCTGAAAGAATTCTGGGAAAAATTAGCAACAGACCATTTTCATAGTAATTTAGATTAATGATACTTGCCAATTAAAACTGGAGATAAGTAAGACATACAATTTTTGGCCCATCATGGTGGACAGACTGCCAGTAATATCTTTGTTCCAGCAATGGCAAATGTCTTTTGAAAATTATTTTAACTTAACTTTATGCCAATTTCATGCTAACTGCTAAGATTTTGTTCAGATGAAACATTCTCTCCAGCCTACTTATTATTAGTTCCAACAGTATTTTTGCAACAAACTGCCAAGTTTGTTGCCCCTGCACACATATTGTTACTCTCTGGCAAATGAACACAGTTTTAAAAACCTAAAAGCAAATGCTCTTTCATTTCAGCATGGAAAGAGCTTAACATCTCAAAGCTCTCCCTTGTGCTATATACACCAGCTAGTCAGAGTTGTTCTGCACATAGCTCTCAGGTCACTAAATGGATACAAACATGCTCAGAGCTAGATTTGTCTCCACAAAACCCCCTGATGACCCAGCAGAGCTGTAAAAATCATAGGCCGTAGGTCCCATCACCACCTGCGTGCTGCACTGTGGGTCTGACACACAGCTCTGCCTTGCCTGTCTGAGCCTGGGTGGCTCTGACAGGTAACCATCCATGGCTGGGGAGTGCTCTGGAGCAGAATTCATCCATTCCCCTGCAGAAGTTACTCACGCCTGTATTCAGCTCCGAGCCTCAGCATCAGCCGGATGGGGAACACTTTGGCCCAGGGAGTCTCCCACTTCTGGATGAGGATGCCAAACAGGTAGGGTGGGGTTGGGAGCACCAGGTCCTGCAGGGACTGATAGGTCGCTGCAACGTACAAGAACCCTCCGTGTTCTTTGCTTCCAAGGAAGCTCTGACTGAAAAAGGAGTGTCCCAGGTTGCCAACAATGTTACCTATGGGAAAAAAAAAAAAAAGAGTTCATTACTTCACTGGATTGAGAGCTGTATCAAGAATGTCAGGAGTTTTCAGAAGGGAAAAAATCCATGTTAAATTCACTTTTCTTCCTAGAGCATTAATGTGTATTAACCATACTACACACCTGAAACAATGGGTCAACCACAACTGCTCTGGGCAACCTGTGCCAGGCTGAGACTGCCCTTTCAGGACTCCACACGAGAGTTCAGACCAGTATTGCTGCTAAGGTGGTACCTGAAACCCCCCCCTGGCACTACAGACACATCTCCACAAAGCCTTTTTTCAGTGCATTACAGATATTAAAGGGACTTCCACTGCAGAAGCTGCTGTTGTCTGAACTAAACTTTTGGATTCAGCTGCAGTTTAAGGAGGGATGTGCACCTGGTCAAACAATTAGTGTCCCCTGGTTGTCCTTCCATTTAGGGAAACCACTGGGGTGCTTGCTCAGACACACATTGAGGATCTGGGTCATTTCAAGAATTACACAAAAGACTGTTTATTTCATTAGTACACTTAATGTAAAACGCAACTGAGAGAGACACAGGGGAGAAACATCACTAATTTTTATTCACATTTTTACTCTTTGATGCTTCTGATTTCCAAAATTGTTTATACTCAAATGGCTGAATGAATCTGAATGTTGATTAGGTTATTATAGCATCCAACACAGCATTTAACACTGAAGCAAAGAACCATGGTGTGATTCCTTTTACCAAATGACAACAGCATGCAAATAATGTACAGAACAGCTGATCACAATTCTCCATAGGAAGATGTGAATATTAATAGTGCTGATTTGCTCTCAAAGAAAAAGACAATTTCAGAAAGCATGGTGTGCTTGATCACACCACTCATGAGGAATTGCATGGGATTGAGGTACTCATGCAGACCTCCTGGGCTTCTGCAGCAATCCCAGACTTTCCCACCTGCAGACAGAGACTGCTAAGTAGGAGTTTCTGCTCCTTCACCACCTCATAACAGAGTGTTTGTAGCTGAACTCAAGGCAGGGATGTGCACCTCTCCATCTGCACATCCACTGGACATTACCCATTTCTTCCTTTTATACACATGATACACACACAGACAAATGCCAGATTTTAAGTAAGTAGAACTATGAGTCACAGAAGTGATACTTTGACATCCTCAGCAATACAAGTTATAATAATACAGCTATTCCAGCCCTCCCTCTGGAGATGTGGCCATGCTGCTTTGCACCTCTCCAGACCACGGTGGCACAATCATCACCCAATATTGTCCTTTACACTACCTTGAGTCCTCCAGCTTTACATACAGTGACTGGCAGGTCTGTAAGCAAAAGGCTCCTTTTATGCTGCATCTAAGAATGTAAGGGGTTCCTTATTTTTCAAATTTCAGGGCCCCTTTGTGGATTTTTTTTTCTGTACTCACAAATGCTGCACAAAGTAAGTGATTAGGTTCCCTGTTAGAAGGTGACAGCTTTGGCAGCCCAGCATCCCATAGCAAGGTGAGGCTCATTCAGAGTTTGCCACTGTCCCACAAAGCCAGCCTGTAATTTTACAGATACACACAGGCCAAAGCTGACATGATCACCCAGATCAAACTCCAGAACTCTTAAGAGTGGCTACAACTTCTCAGCTGAGCATACTTGATGAAAAGTAGCTACTGGTCAAACTACCATGAATAACAGACCCACATCAAATGTCAGCTGCCAAGAATCCCTGCTCCCGCCCATGTGCAAATGCAGCTCTGTCAGCTGTGCTGGGACGCTGCTCAGTGAAACACCAATGCACCAACGTGGGCATCCTGCTAGTGAGTGCAAACCAGTGTATCCACTGCTGTTCATGAGAAAGATTTTCACTTATTTAAAATAGCTGCTGGCACTTGTTTGCTTTTGCAGTTTCCACCTACCCTCACTAATCGCCTCTTCTTCATTTATACTTCCTTTTCCCCTTCCCATCTGTTCTTACCCAAATAGAGCTACAGGCCTGATAATAAAGTTACTTGGTGAGGTTCTCAGCTCCAAGAACATGATCACAATAATCCTTTTTACCCTTCAAGTGTATGACGTGTATGAAGTGCCAAACTGCACGGAGTTCTGCCCCCTTTTCTGTGTATTTTCTGTGTGTGAGAGGCCAGGCAAAGTGCAGCTGTACAATCCTGTATGGATCTGAGATGTGTGGCACTGCCCACTGGAATGACAAAGCAACCAGACATTTCCACTTGAGACTGGTGCCAAGTGCTGCAGCAGAAGGAGATGACTGCTTATTTTTTCTGTTTCAGGAGATGGACCCTCAAGGCTCACATGCCTGGGATGCCTTAATAATAATTTTTCAGCCAACGGAAACGTGGAAAAAGCCCTCAGAGTTGAATCTGCAACTCAGCTGTTCAAGCCCTTTCCTTCCATAAGCCACAGCATCATAAATTATTCCTTCTGACACAAGCAGCTTGCACAGTGCAAGATCCAAGAGGCTGCCACCACTTTAAGAGGACAAATTACTGGGATTAGGTAGCTGTGCTGCAATTCATTATTTATAACAGCTTAAGAGCCTGGATGTGGACAGCATGGGAAGAAGCAAGTGTTTTCCTACACACTTCTTTAGTGCCCTTTTCAGTCAGCACAACCACTTTGGGCTTGTCCCTCAAACGTTTCTGCCCTGACCAGGGGCTGTCAGTCTTTCCTGCCCTGTCTCTGAAGGTCATTCCAAGCCAAGGCCCCACTGAGAAGTTGCTATTCCCAGCCTGACATTGTCAAACCAAACCCACTGCACCATTACACATTTTTAAGCACAGAACTGTTTCAGAGGCTTGTAGAGAAAGTGTAGGCGTCAGAAAAACCTTCAAAAATAACTATCCTTTGCAAAAGCATGTAATTTAATTTAAAACATATCACAACTTCCTTTCTAATGAGGCAATCTCAGAGTGAGCAGAAAGGTGCCTTTCCATATATTAAGTTCCAGCACCTGACATTATTTAGGAAGTGCTTTAAGTGTGCGTGATGCATCTAAAGTAGTTCTGCAGGAGGTCAGTACTTATTCTCTTCTCAATTATACTGGGTTATCCTTGACTTTAAATCTTAAGCATCCCCACAAAGTTGTCCAGAAAAAAAGATGCTTTTATCCATAGTGTTTTGAATTCTTCACTTAGATATCTTTCCATGATGAAAAATGTGCTTTGTATAGCAGTTTGGCAATCCCTTCTGGCCTCAAAACAGTCTATACCAGGAAAGGTAAATGAGGAAAAAAAAAAGATTCCTGCATTTGTTTATTGCCTTCAATGAGCAGTGAAGCCAGTTAGGTACTTTTACCAAAAAACAGTGAGGGTAAATTCTTAATGTATGCTTCCCATCTTTTGGTTAATTCCAGGTCAAAAAAACATAATGGCATCCAGACTCAGGCAAGGCATTTATTTGTGCCTTGGGGAATTCCAGCCAGAACAGCCAGGAACTGCCATGTATCAAACTCTGCTGGCATCCTGAAAACCCCAGCACCCCAGTCCTGCAGCAGGAGATGCAAAGCAATATTCACCTGTGAACAATCCTGCCAGATGGATTTTCTTTAAGAGCAAATGAGCACATCTCCTTTGGAAAAGGAACATAAACCCCATCGCTCCAAGAGCCACAAAGAGCCACAGAAGAGCCAAGACCATGAACGTACTTTGATGCCCCAACACATCTGTAGCAGATGCCTACACTGAGAAAAACCTTCATTTCAGCTCCACATTCAAAGTTCTGGCCATGGTCAGCATCTCTTTATTGAAACACATCAGAAAGCAATTTGGAAAGAACTTACTCCTATTGCCAAGGACCATAATGCTTCACTTACTACCAGTGAGAGCAGCAGCTGCCAGCATCCAAAACCTCCTCAGGCTACTCTGTGTCAGTCTTCCTTACATCACTCACTCACCTCATAGGAAGTTTGATTTTGTCTCCATCCACAGACCAATTGCAGGGGTGTATTACTTGGTTACTTGTTCTCTCTTCAGAACATCTACATGGGCTTCTGCTTCTTTACAGATCTACAATTAACTACCACCATACTTAATTAAAACCACGCTGGGTAAAAAATGCACAAACTGTGTCTGGGACAGACCCACCCTCACAAGGAATACCCAAAAAACCAGGGTGACCACAAAGCCATTTCAGGCAGTTGCCAGATTTACATTTCCACTACAAAAGTAACAGTAGCTTTTATTGTTTTCCAGCACAGAGCTGATGCACTGGGGCATCTCTGGCAGCACTACATTAACACATCCAACTGCCTCAAAGTACCCATTCAGACGGACAGAAGTCCTCATTTTCCCATTCACTGCCAGGCTTATAGCCAACAGACAAGGATAATCATGGGATTACTACTACAGCAGTGCAACTACTACAACCACAACAGAAATCATTAGCTTCCAATTGCAAAACAAGAAAAGCAACACAGCAGGGAGCTTGATGACAGAGGGGCCAGAGGAAAAGTAAAGTGATGAAAAGTGAGCAGCCATAAATACTTGCCTTAACTGATTTATTTATTTTGTAACTCACATAAACACAGTTTACAGTGGAAAGTACCATTTTTTCCTTCAAATTCTCTCTGCTGCCATCCTACCAGAGCCAGCCTGCAAACAACACCCAGCACTGAGGGCAGGACTCTGCCTCCAGAACAAGTTATCCCTTCAGGAAAGCGGAAACATCTGGGAAGAGGCATGAGTAACATACAAGTACTTTGTGCTTCTAGGCTTGAGCACAGAATTCAAGCTCCTAGATTCATGTGACTCACGAAGAAATCATTTGCTATGGATTGGGCTTTAATCCAACAAACAAAAAGGGATGCTGTGTTTTCTCACTGAAAACAAGACCAAGAAATCTAAAATCACTTCAAAGTGATATCAACAACATAAAAAGTAATTCTTGTTTCCATTCCAATAAAAATACTTTTTACAGTACATTTATTTTATTACTGTTTTTAAGAAAACTTATACTAAAGGAAATAAATAAAAAACATCCACAGAATTTACTTCAGGTTCCTGATACAGAATATATTTAAGCCAATGTATTATATAATGAAAAATGAAATGGTGAGGCAGGCTGTTAAAAAGTCTCTAAATTCTACTGGGAATTTTTGTTTGCTCTAAATGCCTAAATCATCTCATTGCCAGGAGAGGTGCAGTACCTCTGAAATGAACAGCTTGGAAAGCATGGCTCCACCTACAAGAGCAGAACTGCTAACCACTTCCAAGGGATTACAGACACCAAACTGAAACCCCTACAGCATCACCTCCTCTCTGCCTGAATAATGTTTAAAGCAGTCAAGTTACAAATATGCTAACAGATCCTTCTGCCTCTCAACGCGTGCCTTGGAAAGAAAAAAAGGATGGATGTTGAAAGAGCATTCCCAAGTGCTTTGGGAATTCATCAAGGTGCACTATCTACAGAACCTGCAGGCATTATGCAGTAACTGAAGGTGTCTGTCTACTCATCCATCCTTCATGTCTGAAACACAACACACAGCAGATCCTACCAAAAGAAAACACACAGTGGAATTCTTCAACAGCAACATTCGGTTTCTGATTAACAACTGTACAATAGTAAGCAGCTCCTTGCACCAGTGGAATTGTAGGATATCAAATTACTACCACTACAGTACTAAAAAAGAATTCCAAATACATTATGTAGGAGTTATAAATTATGTATTTCTGTAGTGTAATTATACAGAACTTCATAGCAATATACACACCAAGCTGGATTTATATCTGCAATATACATATATACACATTGATATACACATGCTTGCCATTTTTCACATCTATCTCCCTCTGAATAACATCATTATAAGACAAAGAAAATGAATTGAGGTTTAGAACAGTAGTTGTTTGCCATGCACACAAGATCCATTATGACATGAGATAATAATACATTCTGAACCTGGCAACCTCTCTGGACAAGCCGACCTTTATCGTACAAAGATATTTTAGGAAACAAATATCTTTAATCATTTTATTAAAGTACTGGATTCAATCACTCCAAAGGCATTATGAATGATAAGCAGAACCTCCTGTAAATGTATTTTCAGCATATAACCTTAATGTGATCCAATTTCACCTCTGGAAAACAAGCTTTATCTTCTGATGAGTGGAACCAAATACTTGCATATTTCCTTATGCAAGGATTTTTGAATTCTAAGGTCCAACAATAATACCTAGAAGTGGAAGCCTATTTACTTAGTAAATGTAAAATGTGCAAGGGTTTATATAAAAGTCTTGCAATCAAGATACAAAAATTCAAAATTCAGGGATAATTTCTGAAATGCTCTACAGTTCATTCTGGGGACATATATACATATATTATTTTTAAATTTAAACAGGATCTCCATAATGTAGTAACAGACATAGGCAGTATGAGAATCAAACTTCCGAACCACCTGGTCAGGAGATACTGAACATACCATCCACAAGAATTGTCAACATTTTCTTTCTGGCTGGAAGATCTTTGGAGCAGCTCCCTAGGTTAGCAGCATTTTATCTGATGAGATGACTAGAACATTGAATACTAACAACCAACAACTCATGCCCCTATCAGCTTTGATCCTTATTCTCTCTTTATATTTTTGGTTTTTTCAAAAAGAGCCATTTGTTGTGACAAAATGTATCTGACCCTGTATGATTTTTAACATTTTTAACAGAGAGCATTCCCTACCTGCTAAGGCATCCCGGTAAAGTTGCACAAAATGGTTAAAGATATCCTTAGGCAAACATTTCTCATCAGGCAAACACTGCAGGAGAATGACGATCTCCGACTGCCCCACGGCGTGCATGCCTTTGGTGGTGAAACACCAGCACTTCCTGTTCACATCTGCACGGATGGAAACATGGATCAGCAGAGCAGAACTGCAAAAAGGAGCCCTACATTTCACTGCAGTGAAAAAACCTGCAAGGAGCAGTTTTACAGCACGTATTGTTGTGTTATCTGTCACACAGACAAATTACGGCCTACATCTGTTACCGTGAGGGCAAGCACACCCAAAACAAGAGCAGCTCAGTAATTCCCAGTTTACAGCTAAGGAAGAGCCAGAGTATCACAGCTCCCAGTCAGATCTTGGGATTAACACCACAGAGCAGACTTTTAGCAGCTTCTGTATTCAAATGAAAGGACAGGATTTAAATGTGACTGAAGGAGCCTGGGAAGGGGCCAGGCTGTTGGCTGTGTGTACCATGATCCTGATAGCTACAGTTTCCAGCAGTGATATCTTCCTTAATATGGAGAGCTGGATGTCAGGTGTCTCCATGAGACCTCACTGTGTTGTTCTGCTTCAGGGATGTTAGTAATGATATGTGCTCTGAGCTTCATTTCTTGAGAATACTAAGTTATTGAAATTTAGCCTGTGTCTATAATATATTGCCTTTTTATACATATGTAAAACATTGTACTGCAATCCAAGAGATGCTGAAAGGTTTATAAACAATTTATCAATACAAAACTGTCCTTCCCAATTTCTCATTGTGTTTTTATCCAGCAGAGACCAGTTGAGGAACTGGCATGAGAAGCCATCCTGTGCCTCTCCACTCCTCCCTGAGCACAGGTACACACAGGCACAGGACAGAAAGGGACAGAGGAAGTGCACAGGGGCATGGAACCTCTGCACTGTTATGGGATCCCATCTGATTTTTCCAGAATGGGATGACAGGGGAATAAGTGAAGCAACCAAAGGAAAATGGGTGATAAAATACCCTGCCCTACTAAGCTCTACAGGGGACATTGATCTCCAAACCTGAGACTGGAGGCTTCATCAGTCCAGTTTCTATTTTCTACATAAAATTATCTGTACTGATACCTAAAACACCAGAAAAGGGCAACTTAATATGGCTCAATACAAAGTTTTCAACCTGTATACTTTTTCTGAGACTATCCTACCAAATAAAAATGCTGCTGTTCCTACTAATAATCTAGATAACATTCCCCCTCTCATAGACTAAGACTTATTTAATAATAAACACTTACAATTTACTATTTTTACCATGGACAGCAAATTAGCATTTAAAACAAATACTAGAGGGTCAGGGCCACCATCCTCCAGCTGCTGCATGACAGAGATCTGAGAAGGTCTCTCTTCCACAGCATAGTCTACGAAAGAAACAAACACAATGAAATCTGTAAATTATTGGTACAGACTGTACATTATAATCAGATAACCCCAACTCCAATTCTTTTTACTGTCTTGACCTTTTAGACAAAAACTTATTTAAGTATTGCTGGTTTAAGTGATTGTTTCTTAGACTGGTATTTTCAAACTTAACAGACAAAAACTTATTTAAGTATTGCTGGTTTAAGTGATTGTTTCTTAGACTGGTATTTTCAAACTTAACAGAATTGATGAGTACATCCTTTAGAAAGGTGCAGCTTGTTTCAGAAAAATAACTATTTTTCAGTATCAACTAGAGGAGAAAATTGAAATCAAATTGAAAAATGTGTCACAATGTCAACTGAAATCCCAAATGACTAAGAAGTTAAGAATTGGTATTTAAATCACAGCAAGGCTGAAGGGCATCAGTCCCAAACTACCATAAACAGCTAACACAGGATGGAACAGATCTGAAATTAAATGCTGCTCACATTTTGGTTTTGACACTATCCTGAAATAAAAGGTTACTTTCAACTTAACATTAGAAACACAATGTGTCAGCAAAATATCTAATAGGAATAAAACAAACAAAGAAGAGAAAATAAGTTCATTACAAGGATGTATTAAAGGATGTCATGAATCAGACTGTGGAAAGCAATTTCATATAAACAAATACACATTTTCTAACCTTTTCAAAATTAGTTTTTAATTTTCTGAAGCCTCCTCAATTTGGAACCTTTATAAAGGGATATCACAATGACTAAAATCTGCACTGTGGGCCATGATGTGCAATAGTGCTGTTGAATGCAGTGCTTGGGGATGCCTCAGACAGAGCCCATGTTCCAACAGAATTTCAGAGAAGGGAAGCATGAATATTCAAAAGACTAATTAAAACCTATCTCTGTTTGAAACATTCCCCACAGTCCGATAAGTAAAGAAATTTGCACATGTTTCTGGACTGCAGGTAATTTTTTGCTTCGTGTTTTACTTGTTACAGGAATTTCACTGCAAGGTGAGGCTTTTCCTGGATGCAAATAGGGAACAATTGTGCAAAGGAATGGCCCAACATTTACCCACGAGGGCTTACTAAGAATTCCTTCCAACACTCAGCACACTGCCAGCACCTTATTTTTAAAATAAACACACCAGCCACTAGATCATTGCATCTGGTAAGCATAAAAGCTGGCTGCCAAATTATACCCTCACCTCCTTTTACTCCAGTGGAGATGAGAATTGGAGGAAGACCATCTTCAGGAATCAGATTCATTGCACTGCCAACAGGACTGCCAACCTGAGTTATATTTCCCGAGAATACAGAGGCATTATCAGTCTACAAGAAGCAAACAACAAGGAAGGACTACATTAAAACAGTAATAATGATAAAAATGTAAGAGCTGGCTGGCTAAATTATTACAGATGTAGGTGAAGGAGTTTGTGTCTGCTGGAGAAACAGAAGCACCAAGTAATTTGGCCCTGTAACAACAGATCATCATGTGATGACTCCTGTATGTGAATTATTGCTAGAAAATCTGCTCATAACCTGCACCTCCCTTCTCTAACATCATACATATCCATGTCTTTACAAAATCTTAATGCATCTATGCCCATTAGAATTTTTTGCAGAGTCTCAATTCCACTTACATGAGGTATGGTGGACTTAACATCATTAACTTTATCTGCACTTTCCTGCATACATAATTTTGTGACAGAATATTCTTCTGAGCCACACTCTGATAATCTTATTGTTTCAAACTCCTTTCTGACCATGACTCACCTTTTTTAAAGCATGTGTTACACAAACATCCTTCACACAGCAGCTGTACAGCCAAATAGCTGGAAGCCACACAGACAACAAACATTTCTAGTGCTTTGCCCCAAAACTCTTCATTTCATTTAAAAATATATGGTTGTTTCAGTACTCTGCAAACATTCAAATAAGGACATTTGCTATGCAATATATTAAGACAAGCCTGAGCAGATTTCCTGCATGAGTCTTACTGCAGTCACCACAGCAACTCACAGACCACTCACAACCAAGGCAAACACAGGATTTTGAATGCCAAATACTCCCTTACTTCTGCTGATGAAGTGTTGTTGGCCATGGGCTTTGGTGGATCATGAGACACTGCTAAGGTTCCTGTGGAAGTTGTCCCAGCCACTGTCAGCTTTGCTGCATCGGCAACTTCTCCATTGGGTAAAATCCCATCAGCAAACCAAACACGCCTTTGTTCTCTAGGCTGAGCCACTGGAGAGAACATAAAAAAACAGCATTTAACATCTCACAGCAACACTGCCTAGGAAAATCTGAGTATAAAATAGCAAAACAGAAAAAATAAATATAAAAATGTGGATTGGAAGGAACTTAAGACATCACCTAGTGCATTCCCTATGGCAGCATCATGTACAGACACAACCACTGAGAACAGTTTACATGTCCTGAAAAACCTCATGTCCCTGCTGAGTGCACACATGAGCTCACTGGCACTAGCCATTATCTGGAATGGATAAAGTGCAGATATTCTTTCCAAATTCTTCCTACAGGCAAACTGAAAGAAAAAGGAAGTGTTCTCACCTTCTGCTCCAGGATGCTTCAGAACTCCCACAGGTACCATGACAGTGGGAGGCGGGGAGCTCAGGGCGCCCGAGGCCTGAGCCTGCTGCAAAGGAGGGATAGTAGAACAGTATTCAGCAGGATTGTTAGGGTTAGGGCTCTGGCTTGAGGCACTCATCATGTTCTCCCAGGCTTGAGCTAAAGCAAACAAAGAACAAGAGCCATCAGAGGAAGGTATCTAACAGTCCAAAACACTGTGTTAAGTTCTCAGCCGCTTTCAGTATGGACCTTGCCACCTCCCAAAAACCATTCCCTCCACATAACAGCGCAGGAGACTGCAATTAAGCAAGAAAAACACAAGGAGAAATGGCACTGGTCCCATGCAATAAAAATATCACTCAAAAATAAGTATTTTCTGAAAAGGGTTAAAATACATTTTGACTTGAGTGACACTTAGCTCCTCATGCTTCATTTTGTTTCTTCTTCAAAGATTTAATTGAAAACAGTCAATGTGTACATATATATATATATGTGTGTGTGTGTGTGCATATGTATGTGTGTGTGTATATATATATATACACAAATGCATGGAGAAATAGATATTTTTACTATAAATCTTTCATAACCCACAAAATTCTTGAGGAGATTTAGCTTTCATTTATTATAAAAGCACCCTGCATTTCTTTGTGTCCATGGCAGTTGTGTACAGATCAACATCTTTTATTCTTAAATCTTAGAAGACCCCTAAGCTATTAATTTGGAAGGCATGATTTGAGCCTTAATTCAACTGGCCAAAAAATAACACATAAATCTTTCTTGTCAGCAACATCTATCAGAGGAAAATCTCCTCCAGTGAGTAAACCAGACTATCTCCACAGTGCTACTTCTTTTTCACCTCTAAGGGAGGCTTGTAGCAAGACGCCAGAAAATTCATACGTGTGTTTGCACCCACAACCATAGTAGTGTGTTACAAATGAATGCATTATTTTGAGTAAGGCACAAATATCATGGCACCTAAGCTCTCAGAGCATTGTACATCCTTGGGTTCCTTTAGCTGCAAATTGTTAGAAAACCAAGGTGGAAATAACAAGATAAAAAAAAGGCCCAGACAGAACTCAACAGAACATAAACGCTCCTACTTCCCCCCCTCAACCTGCAAAACCAATAGTGAAATGCTTGTCAATGAAAAATGTATTGGCATTCCAGTTGAGAAAATTACTTGAACCAAAGCACTTTTTAAACAGCAATTCTATACCAGTTATAGTAAAAGTCCTGAAAGAAATAAGTATTAAAAATGTACAAAGTTATCTGTCCAGAGCTCCTTTATTAGAAAAGTAAAAGAGCATTCTTAAAGCCTTCTTTAAATGGAGCAAAGTGCCAAGTCAGCACATCTACCAACTGCAAATACACTAAAACGAGCATTGGAAACTGATGAAACACATAGCCTGGCCATGGAAACACGCCAGAAAACACACAACCCTCCCCTTACACCCCAGTCAAACACAAACCAGGTTCTGAGCAATCAAGTGACATAATAACTGCTTTTACAGTTCCTACCCCTGCTTCCAGGACTGTGCAAAGATTAATGCTTAACCTACTCCACTGGCAGGGACAAAAGGCCCAAAAGCTGCACTGACAAAGAAACTGGAAGGACCAGGAGGGGTGGGATGCAATCAGGCTAAAGATGAACTAACCCAAAGCATCACCTTCAAGCACTGCAGCAGGGACAGGAACAGAGGGAGACAGGGCAAGCACAGCGCTGGCCTGGAAGGAACCAGGCGCTGGTGTCACTGCTGCCGTTAATGTACATCTGCCCTGGCAACAGGACAGAGAGGCTTTCAAATGAAACCATTATAATATGATCAGTTTTATTACGTCTTTTTGAAACAACACTTTGGTTTCAACAAAATATTTACAGATTCTTCCCTTCCCCCAGATGAAAATTAATCCTACTCACCACAACAGAGCCAGCTGTCTTTTGCTAAGAGTATTTGTAATTCCTTGTTCTTGTACACCTTGAAATGTGTTCATTTCTCCATCTCAAAATGTAAGTTTAGAACCCCTTCAGCATCATTACTGGGACTAGTTTTTAATTTCTAGATACTATAACCTACAATTTCTGGTCACCTTACACATTTGGCCTAGAGTGAAGAATTATTAATAATTAAAACCTACCACTGCACAGTGATTAATGTTTCATATTTTTGAATTTTTTTTTCTGAGAAAATTATATTCTTGTTTAATAACAGATACTGTCTATTTTTATATTCTCATCTCAAGACTAAGCACTCAGTTACTTTCAACCAAACCTCAACCAGTACTCAACTTCTTTGGAGAAAAAGTAAAGCTATGACCTTAAGTTTATTTTAGATGTTCAAACAACAAAATTAAAAAAAAAAGAGATTTTGGGCTTTCTGAAAACAGCCCAAATAATCCACTACACAGTAATATGTAAAGATAATGCCAAAATTACTTTCTGTTATGCTGACACAAACCACAATTTTCCTAACTAATCCTTGGTTAGAATCTCGGTTGAAAGTCTCCAAATTTTAGCTAAACAATTGCAGCAATGGATATTCCATGATAAACCATCCTGATAATTACTGAACAGGAATCCTAACAGTTAAAAGTTGGCATTTAGAACCTGAATTTCTCTGACTTCTCATTGTACCTTTTAGAATGTTAGAATGCACTTGTCAGACCATTCTCTACCACTGAATTCACTTCTGGCATCAAGTTTCAGTGATCCAGATATATATTTATACCCCAGGACCAAGACACCCATTCACTTTCCCACTAATAAGCCAAAATGCCTGGAATTTTTCACTATGAGACAGGTTATCTCATGAATTAAGCACCCACATGGGTCCTCTCTCAACCTAATCCAATTCCTCTGCCTTCTCAATTCAAGAGAAGAACTGCACATTGAGTCTTCCAGCAGCAGCCGTCTCAGTGTTGTGGGCATAACTCAGCTGGACAGATCATCACCCAGAGGTAACTGCTGGTGTGGGAAGTTCTGGAGATTTTCACAGGCCTCAAGGGAGTGCTCTGTGTTTCCCCATATTTATAGCACAGCTCTGAAGTGTTAGCACAATAAAGAACAACACACAAAATACACTCCACAGCCTGCTGGCCAAAACCAGAGTTTTTCTTTACACCAAGGAGAGGTGGTAGAACTTCCTACCTTCCTTAGTTCTACATGTGAACTCCAGAAGTACTTGTGACCTCTCTCCTGTGTCCCATGTTCTCACCAGGCTTTTAGCCACAGCACCACCCTGGGTTTGACACTCTCCAGGAACGTGTGAATGTAACCATCTAAGCTCAGCTGTCCCCATTTGGGGACCTGTATTTAGACAAGACCTCCTACTCTAGCGTCAAGGAGTTAAGAAGAGGAGCTGAATTAATTTGTGGATAAATACTACTTTCCCAATCTCCTATACTGCATGATCTGAAACAGGCACATCATGCACATCTTTGGCATTCCATCTAAATGTGTAGCAGGCTATCTACTCAGGTAACAAAGAATACAGAATACACTTCTGAATCAACCTCAAAGTCACAGTTTTTGCAATCCTGGTAGAGTACTCCCAAATGAAAGCTTTCAAACTCACTGCAACCTTACCAGTTTTTCTACTCTTCACAGGGATTCCAGCCTCTCAAGCACCTTTACTGTTTCAGGATACTTACCCATACAAATGAAGTATTTTGATTTTTTTTCTTTTCAAATGCCCTCACTGCAGCTCCACACAAAGCCAGTGAGGTGCCAGATCTCAGTTCCCTGTCCACTCACCATTCATCAGCACTGAGTGGCAGATCACACACACTCTGGCTTCCTTTCGGTCCATGTACAGCAGCTTGCACTTCAGGCTACAGCACGCGGCACAAAACACCTGGAACACAGGGAAACTGCTCAGGGGTGTGCACAAACGTGGGACAAACTGATGGACCTGCACAAGTGAGTGCCTGCAAAGCTCTTGAAATGCAAAATACAGAGGTAAAAAAAATCAGTATTTTCCCATTAAAGCCACAGTGACCAATACCTACCCAGGGTGCCTGTACTACTAATCATGATTATTTTGTGGAATAATTTTGTCCTGATACTGCACTCTGGTGTTGTTAAAATTTGTTTGGCATAAATGACAATGGGGGTAAAAAATACACATTACAATCCCTCACAGAATTAATAATTTGGGAATTAACTTCAGTCTTAGAAAAAGCATGAGCACTTCCTAGAATTAAATAGCAATTCAATGCACAAGTATTCCATATATATAAAAGAAACTGCTATGGCACAGATTAATTCAAACTTAATTAATTCTTAGCAGCAGCACAATTCATCTACATGGAATTGGACATTAGAAGGAATTTTTGGACATCAGGAGGAATTTCTTCACAGAAAGGGCGATTAAACATTGGAATGGGCTGCCCAGAGAGGTGCTGGGGAGGTCCCTGGAGGTATTTAAGGAAAGACTGGATGTGGCACTCAGTGCCATGGTCTGGCTGACAAGGTGGTGATCAGTCATCAGTCAAGACTGGACTTGATTATCTCAAGAGGTTTTTTTCAACCTAAATAATTCTGTGATTCTGATAGCAACTCCAGCTGTTTAATCATATCATATCCAGCAAGCTATTCCTCTGTTGAGGAGGGACAGTGATTATCAAAATGTTTTCAGTGTTAAACATACAAACCAAGACATTTCAGAAAGCTGAATGACATTAGTACTGCAAGAAAATCTTGCTCCATTTCTATAAAAAAAAGCTCATTTTGACATGAATACAAACATCACAGTATCACACCAGTAGGGAGAACTCAGGAACTGCATTCTGTGCACCCTGGCTGCTAAAGGGGCTGGGGCAAAGCCCAGGGAGCACAAAGTGCTGCGGAGATGCAGCTGCAGTGCTGGTCCTTCTCCCCTGAAGCAGCTCCAAGAACTCCCCAGTCCTGGGCAGGAAACAGTCAGGGGCTTCCTCCAGACAAGCAAAACCATCAAACCTGAGCACGGCTTGTGCACCAAAAGACATCTGCATGCAGACATGATCAACAGTAACAACTGCCTTCTCAAAATCCTGCAGAACACTGCTCTAAATGATTTCTTATTCATTTTAAATAATTATATTGTCTTTATTAAAAAAAACCAGTAGTTCCTCAGGGTTATTTTCCCGGTGATATGAAGATACTGATGAAGATCCACTTCCTGCAGAAAGGTAATGTCACACTCAGGAGATCTGGAAACAGCAGCAGCTGCCTAACAAATGAGTTCAGATATCAAGAGAGAATTTCAAAATTGAATTACGGGTGGATATTATCTCTGCAATACACTATGCATTATTATGATCTATAATGCTTTCTAAAATTAAAAAAATATTCCATCACTCCAGCAGCATTATTTCTGTAATACAGACAAGAAGCTACACAGGATTGTTATATATAAATGTGTTTAAGCCTAATTAAATTTCAACCAAGTTAAAGATCACACCAAATTACAACTACTTTTAGTGGCAAGTGTTCAAAATAAGTAAATACAGGTTCTGAACTAAACATGAGAGTTGAAAAACAAATGTGCAGAAAGCTCAGCCCTGTCCATTAGAACCAGTTTTAATGTTTTCTAACTATGACAACTCAAATATTTCAAAAACAAAATATAATTAAGCATACACTGGAATTTCAATGCAAAAATAAAATCCACCCTTTCACATATGTGAAAACTTTTAAAAAAACAAAGTAAATATATTTGAAAAATCTGATTTCTTCACTTACATCTTAACCCAATTTACATGTATTCTAGGGAATATTTAAAACAACATCACAGCATATTTTAGAGACATTTGACATCATTTCAGTTCTCTGGGCAAAACTTCCAGTCAAAAGTTCACTCAGTATTGAACATGGAAAAATCAATGTTGTCAACCATAAATGAAGGCCCAACACAAATTAATATCTAATTTAGGACCCTTTTTCAAACAACACATTCATGAAAGCTCCCATATGCAATGATTCAAATATTAAAAGAGAAAATAGAAGCAATGACAGAACATCCCCACCTCCTCTCTCAGGCTGCATCAGCCTTGAGCAGCAGTAATGCAGGGAACGAAATCCAGCACAACTGACAAGTCAGACTTGTTATCAACAATCACCAAGTCATTATCTCAGCATATCATGCTATAAAAAAACAACAGAGCAGTGTCAAAGCAAGTTTTTATGTTACTAGGGTTTTCAGGTTCACTAGGAGTTGTTAAAGAATTAGTTGCTAGTGGAATTACTGATTTTTTTAGTATTTTAGTAGAAGAGCATCATTTTGATTGTCAATAAAAAAGACTGCATATAAATCTTCTGGTTTTCCTAACAAGGATGATGATTTAATCTGACAATAGAAGGTACATAAATACGTACCATATAATTTATGAATGTGTCCACACATTCATCAGGTTCTTTATTTTAACTCAAAATTTACTGTAAGTGTATTACTTGCTATCAATCCAAATGGTTCATATCATCCACTAACTTTGCAATTATTACCCTGCAATTAAAAACCCAGACTTCCTAGTTGCCACTCAATTATTTTTAAATGCAGTGTTTATTCCCAAATGAAACAGATATATTCACCCCTACTAAAATGATTTGTCACAATGCTAATAAAGCTTAAAAAGAAACTGCTGTGCTAAAGCTTGTGTTCAAAACATTTAATCCCATGACTTCCCCTAGAAACAAATAACTGCAAGGGCTGAAGATGTTGTCTCCCCAATTCTTTTAGTGAGATTCAGACATTTACCAGTGGAAGCATCCCTGCAGTTCAGGAGTTACCAACACCACACATGGTGTGGGTTGTTTCTATGATTAACCTTCCACTACTGGAACCAGAAGAAGTTTTGGCTTCCAGATCTGTTCTCTGAGGAATGGCTTTACTAGTGAGGTTCTGAACTGCTCTGGGGAAAAAAGCCAGAAAGCAGGAGCAGACACCTGAGAACTGGGACTTCTCAAGCCACTGCAGCCACATTCACCACAGCTTGTCTGTCAAAGCTTTGGTCTCTCTTTGCCCAGAATCATACAGGAATTAAGGGCTGTAAAGCAATTTGCAGTATGTGCTAAGTATTATTTGACTTACACTGATCCTTAGCATTTATTAGTGAGTCCTTTCTGCCACATCTTTTGGCTGCACTTGGGCAAATTTGGCCCAGATAAACATTTGCTGACAAAAGCTTCTAAAACCAAATCCATTCTAAGTCTACTGAGTCAGTTTGTCTACTGAGAAGAGATGTATTTTATTTTATCCATTTCCCACATATAACCAAAAAACCCCCACTGGCACTGGTGGTTCTTCTCAAGGTTTGTCAGAAGAATGTAAAAAGAAAAAGAAAAAAACATACAGAAATTTTTGGCCTTGTTCCATCATTGCATGTCTTACCCATTTACAGATACTTTAATTTTCTGCATTCATTTGTGCTACTCAGGGCTTCGGTCATTACAGAGAAGCAATTAAATCCAAGCAATAAACTTGTTTAAAACACAAAAATAAGTAAAAAATTTTACTGCATATGAAATCTGAAGTCATACTTGTCCAACTAAAAAACCTAAATAACAGTATCAGTTAACATATCAAAGCTACAATCATGGTCAATCCTTCAACTTTCACGCCTTACAGATTCTCCTTAACTGCTATGAGAAGAATGAGGCCCCTGATGGAAACCCAAAGCACACTGAAGGCAGGCATGTGCTTTTTGTGATGCTCATTGATCACCTGTGGTTAGTACTGGCTCCACATCGGGACCTCCACTGCAACCAAGCTGCTGCAGGATGGGCTGAACCAACTGCAAGTCCTGGAGCAGAGCACAGGGAACGCCTGCTCAGCTTTTCAGAGCGCCCTGGGAAAGACTGCTCAGCATCTCTGCAGTGAGAGGCTGAGTGCTGTGCACTCTGGTTCCTAAAGGGAACAGGAGCAAGCCTGGGGGCTCTGCTGGGCTGCTTCCAGAATGAGCTGGCACAAGGGTTTGAGCTTTCCTGACACGTTTGCTTCTTTTAGGTTCTTTATCCACATCATTCTACCTTCCCTGCACTCTTCTGGTAACAAAAATTATCACCCACAGCAGCCAGGTTTCAATCAACTTCAGAAACCTTTGAATGAGGCCTAAATGAACTGAAGTTTTTTTAATTCTATTTCTTGTTGGTTTTAGTATTTCTTTCTACAATATTCATTAATACCCAATTAACAAGAGAGTTTACTGCTTTTGAATCATCATTATTTTCTCCCTGAGTTCATACTTATGTCACTGATATATATTCCAGTAAAAGATTTTTTGAATACTTTACAGGTTAATAATTTACAATAAAATCATCATATAAGAATTTGAGTTCACCTAGATGGCACATACATAAAATGTTAAAACATTCTAAACAATAAAGTATTTCTTACACAACAAAAAGTGATACAGAAATTGTGCTTTCGTTGTCTTCATTATGACATTTCTCACTATGTGGACATACACCAGGTTACAGTTAACCACTTTTTTTTTCCCCCAAGAGCAAATGTATGTTTAAAAACATGTTAATACTATTTAAAATAATGTAAGCAATATGAGAATAGTAGAGAAGACTGAGAAGAACCGAGTTCATCAGCCATGTAAACCAGCAGGAATGCCAGCAATCCAACAGCCCACTCCCAATACACAAGTCTGTTTCAGTAACTTTAATGGGATTATTGATGCAGTAATTTCTGTAAAGCAGTTTCCTGAACTGAGTCATTTCATAAAAGTTCTGACATAAACTGAAGGATGATGATCATTGCAATCAAGAAATACAACTGCTTGTTTAGACTAAAAACAATCAGTTACTCTTTATTGACACCCTAAATAGATCAGAGCTCAGAAATTCCCATTTTTGCTTCACTCAGACACAGCTTTTTAGGAAGAGATGTCACAGGTAACTATATCCAGTAGCTTAGCAAGCCCTCTGATGTGAGGTTGTGCAGTACCAGGGGAAAAAGGGTGCTTTGAGCTTATTCACAAAATATGAACTTACCTTCCCACAGGCTCTGCAATGGTGCCTTCTTTTGGTGAATGTAAATCTGGCCTCACATTTCATACAGTTTGGTGCTTGAGAGTCTGGAACCCACACTGGAGCCACCTCACCCAAAGTCGTAAAAGGCTTTCTGGCTGGAGCTCCAAACTGACCAGCTCTGAGATCATTATCTGGACTATCTGGGGCTACTGCAAGGCACGAACTATTAGAGACTCCAGATTCATACTCGTCCAAATGTTCCCCATTAGAGCCAGTACCAGAGGCATTTGAAGATGTTTCACCAGAAAAGGTGTCTGCTGTATCCCCTAACTGTGTCTTACCAAAGACATTTTTGTTTTTACTATTACCTCCACAATTTGGGGGAATAACATCATTTTGTAAGTGGTCCGATAATGGCTTCGGAATCTGCAGCTTCAGATTTGTGGGTTGCTTAGGTCTTGCACCACCAAAAGGAACACTATATTGCAGGTTAGTCACTGGTTTTGGTGAAGTCTGCCCTTGCATGGATGAAACCTGACTACAAAGATTATGCAAATAATTTTTCTTTATGTGATCACCAGTGCTGTTTAAAATAAGACCACTCCCTTCTGTGGCCTCATTTCCTCTCTGTTCATAAATATTAGTGTAACATTCTGACTTGCTCTCCTCAATCTCTTTTTCCTCTGTTACCGAGTCTTCCTTGGAGGGTAAAGTCTTTGGAACATGAGCAACAACTGGGTTCTGCATTCCATAGGAATCACAACCATTAGACAGAGAGCTTGCTGCTGATGTAGCCATCACATCAGAGAGACTGGACCCTCCAAGCTCATCTGTACCAGACCCTTTTAAGTCTATGCCTGCCTCCAGTACCCCATCTTCTTCTTCTTTGCTATTCCCACATGCATCATCAGGCTGTTTGGTCTGCAAAAGTCTTTCATTCTCTCCTAGATTTTGCTTATTATTCACCTCATTCAACTTTGTCAGCTCCCAATTAGTCATCTCCTGAGATTCAGGGTAACATTCTGCCATGCTGTGCAATTCCGTTGTGCCGAGATTTTTATCACATTCAATGACTTCGCCTTCAGTGGCACTAACATCCTCTGCAACACATTCCTTGTAATTGCCACTTCCAGCCACGTTAGGCTGACAGGTCTCGGTGAGCCCAGATAGCCTAGACTGCAACTGCTGGGTTGTTTCCTGTTCTACAATTAAGCTTCCACTACTGGAACCAGAAGAGTTTTTAGCTTCGAGATCTGTTCTCTGAGGAATGGCTTTACTAGTGAAATTTTCAACTGATGCACAATTTTCTTGCATTTTAGCAGTACCATCAACTGGTCTCTGTAAGAGAGTCACTGCATTGATCCCTGCAGTTGTAGCTTCTGAAAACAGCAAATCTTTATTCATATTAAAATCCTCCTTTAATCGAGAGGAGGGGCATGCAGCAGTCAGGCTTTCAGATGAAGCGTTAATCAAATGACTTACAGAGTCATCTTCAGTGCACAGCCTGTTTACCTGCTTTTCTGTATCAATATCCTTTTCTGTGGATCCATTTACAGTAACACTGAGCTGGTCACTCTGTCGGTTTTCATTATCCAGTGTAAAGCTAATAGAGTCCATTAGGGACTGACTGTTGTAATTTGTACAATCCACCACATCACCACTTTGTAGTGTTCTTCTGTCACAGTTGTGCATGACAGCCACCACTAGCACATTTTTCTCCTCTGGTAAGCAAGCTGTATTTCCACATTTCTTTTCTCCTGCTTCCATAGAGTTACACTGATCATCCCGATTACTATTTCTTTTAACCAGCTGATCATCTGCTGCTGCCTGATCATCAATCCACATGACTGGGGTCTCTGGGCTTATGCTAAAATCCTTTCCATTAGCACAGTGATCCCCTCCTCCTGTTGGTGTAGTCACTGAGTGGGACAAGGAGAAAGACTTTAATCTCTGCTGACATTCATTAGGAGTTGGAGCTTCATTCACGTTGGCCACGGCCGAGCTGAATGACAGGCGACAAGAAGGTGGATCTAGAATCTGATTCCACTTTGCACCCAGCAGAGTAGGCGAAACAGCGGCATCTGAAAAAGGGTTTAAACAACAAAACTTACTGCCTTGTTAAAGCTACAGGTTCTATTACTCCTGCTGCATTAGTAGGTCCCAAATAGAAATGCAGAAGTGTTCAAATATGGGCACAAAAATGAAGCTCACCTGTCACAACCAACATTAGTAGTGTTAATTCCCTGTTACTGGAACTCAAGAAGTTTAGAGCTACCCCAATAAGTATCAGGTTGAATTTGCAAAAGCAGCTTTAAAGCATTGATTAATATATTTCAGACAGCTAGAAGTGCCTGGAAAGATTCTCACCCCCATAAAATGAACATTTCAACTTCCTTGACAGCAAAGAATGACCAATTAGACTAAGCAAAAAATTTAGTGCTTTGAATATGATAACCTTCATCATATGATTTATGTGACCTAATAAAACATTTCTGCAAAAGAAGCTTAAAATAAGTTTTGCCTGATTTGTTTAAAATAAATGATTTAAATATCACTACTGAGATTAAGCTTCACAAAACTTTTCTTTAAAAGTGTATGGCACATTTGCTATTAAAAGAGGAAGAAAATTTACAAAGGTAAACAAGATGAATGGAAGCAGAAGAGAATGCTACTAAGAAATGCTGAAGACATACCATGCAAAATTAAAAGATGTTTTTTGTAAGTTCTGAGATTAATTTGCAACTCAAACCCTCAAAGGGTATCACAGATCTCCCCCTCTTCTATACTGTCCTCTGGAGAAGAGATCTGATGTGCATCTACAATCCTGTTCAAAATGACTCACCTTCGTTTTGCTCAAATTCATCTAAAACCTTATCGAGGTTATATGCCTCTGCTTGGAAATAGTTCTCCATTTGTCAGGGAACAACCACCAGATCCTTGTCTAAACCTGCCAGAGAACAAATTACAATCAGATGCTTAACCTTCAGTCAGCAGTGTTCCCTTATATATTGTCCTGATTTAAGGGGAAAAGTCCTTTGTAAATCAAATTTTACATACATCACAGACATAAATCAAAAGTATTTTCCAGGAATAAAAATCATTTGTGTGCTTAAACTTGTTTCATTCAGATTAACTACTTCCCCAAACTTGCTTTGGATTTTACTACCTCCAGTCTCTCACATTAATATGTCTGGCTATCGGGATCACCATCATGGTAAAAGCAAAACTGCTGTGACACCAGTCTAAAAAAAAAAAAAAAAAAAAAAAAAAAAAAACCAGCCTAGAGAAACCAGAAAGGCCAACTAAAAAATCTGAAGGCCTGACTTTCAGATCTCTGCTACCACCAATTACTTCATGTGGCTTTGAACAAGGAGTTTAAACTCCCTGTGCTTCTGATTTTTTAATGTACCATAGGCTAGCAGTACTCTGTGTCAGTCCTCATTCCTCTCGAGATGCTTCAAAGATTCATACTTGTAAAAGTTGTTAAGGGACTTAATGGGTGTTACTTGAATTCTGCTACCTCTTAAAATGTCTACTTTAATAATCCTTGTTTCCCTGAAAGGCAGCCACTGGAAATCCAGCAAAATGCACAGAAGTAAATAGTCTCATCAAGAGATAATGCTCTCAGGCTAGAAAAGATGACAAGAGAGAAATGAGGGGAAAAAAAAACAAAACCAAAGCAAAAACCCAACCCTGAATCCTTACATAACTCTCTTCACATAATAAGTAATATTTTGCCCTAACAGCAGTAACATGGACACCTCACTACCAAAGTCTTGTAGCAACAAGACACCCTGATTCATTTTTTCCAAACATTCACTACCAGCAGACATTTTTGGTGGGAAATGTGTGCCGTAACCTATAAACCACAGAGACCTTGACTTGATCTCTTCTCTGAACATCATCCAAAACAGCTTTATTCTCTTCAGAGTTGGCTTTCACTGTTGTGAAATAAGGCAATGGAGGAGGAGAGGGTGAGAACCTTGTTTTGCAGCATGAAGCAGTGTTAGACCTGACAGCTCAATTAAAATCCTGCTTTTTTCCACCAGAGATATAACACATTAGAGGAAGTTTCCAATTTAAAACAATACCATTATCCCCACAGCATCTGGATTTGAGAAAAACATCACCCACCTTTATTTCCATTACTACAACATTTTGTATTTACAAATTCACAAATTATAAATATTTACAGAACAACAGTTTTGCATGTATTATGGGCAACAGCTGCAGTTAGGTTATTGATGGGAAAGGATTGTGCATTAAAATATCACAAAATGCAGAGTTCAAGTGTTCAAGGTCAACTTAAAATTTGATACATGGTTGTTTTAAAAGGTGATCAGTGATCATGATACAATATAAATACATAGTCTATTTAATATAATTAGACTAAGGCATGTGTTAAAGATATACACAGAAGCAAGTTTTAAAGAAAATTATTCTAACATGCATCAACAGAAAAAGACTATTTGCAAAATAATTCCAAGATAAACTAGACTTGTCATCTAACATATTCCTAGATTTATCCTCTGTTCTGGAATTTTAGATTAACTCCTTCTGCAAGGAAAACAGATTATTTGCCGTATCATTTACTGCGCACAGATGCACAGATCATAACATAAGCAATGGAAAAGCTGCCCACCTCGATCACCAGCTGCATTTCAGAAGTCTCAAAATGTAGCACTGTTTTGTACAAAATACCAGGTGATTGCACATCCATTTATAATGTATTTAATTTACATTACAATGATAACATTGCTCCTAGCAAACAATGATGAAGACATGTATAATTATTCCTAGGCAAAGTCCTGCTACTAAAGTCAATGATGCAAAGAGTATTTGTCAGTGAGGCACTGCAAGACTGAAAAATGTCATAACAAATTTTTGTGCTCATGAGTTCCAACTGAAGAGAGAAAAGACCTTTTATATCACTATTGTTATTTCACTCACTGATGTACCAGGATATATGGAGAACCTTTTATTTTTAAGCTCACAGTCACTAAGCTGACAGCCACTCTAAATGAGATCTCATTGTCTGTTGCAGTAGGTATTTCTCAGAAAAGGTCAGCTGCAAATCTTTAGGTCTAATATCTAAAATTATTATTATTATATAAAAGAATGCAACAACCCCCGCAAGCTTTTCTGCAAGTTTCTGCCAAGGGCAAAACACACTGCCAAATCCACAGAAGTCCTAATGTCCTCTCCTCTGTCTGACAGTAAAGGAGGATGAGTACTCATGTTCCTAACAGATATCAGCAAGGCTTCCTGATTGTCAGCAGCTCACATATTTGCCAGGTGAAGATTTAATGCTTCAACTCAACATAGCCAGCAACTCAAGATCAAAATAGAAAACAAAATGCTCTAACACAGCATGTCATAATAATTGAGGAGCTGTTTTCCCTGTGGTTTAGAATTTAATTTTATTTTGAATATTTTTATTAAATGCCCAAGCTAAATAAAAAGCATATTCCTTTACAGGTCTTTTGAGACTTTTGACCGCATCTCCCTATAAAAGTTTGGAAGTTTTAGAATTACTCTAATCCCAAAGTTCCTCTTAGGACAAAGGTTGGCATGACATTTTTTCAAGGATCCTTAATAGTTGAGAAATTCTGTAGTATTGCTCAAATATCCTGAGTCATGGCATGGAGAGAAGCTGATGAGCAAACACACAACACTTAGACTCTGGAAAAAGGAGAATAAAAACAGGAGCAAATCAGAAAGAAGTTTCAGTGGTAATTTTAGCTATATGCTACCAAAAAGGAGATCCACAATTACTATATATATATTGGGATGAACAATATGAAGGAGAGGATCTCCAGTGCAAGGAAAAGGAAGCACAAACCAGCAATGAGTAAAATACAGGCGATATTTTTTTCAAAAATACAGTCCTCCATGCAAAGACTTGTCAGAAAAGACTAATTATGGGAAAAAACAGTAAAACATTATGTTTTATTTAACTCTCTATACAAAAAAGATTAATACAATGGTTACTATCCACTGGTATGTAAGTCCAGAACTCAAGATCACTCGTTATCCATTGCAGAGTCATCTTCTGTCTTTCGGGGCAAGGAGATAATTAAAACATGCAGTCTGTCAAACCAGATTATTTTCAAGCTCCTGTTGGATCACACATCATGCATAATTCAGGAAGAGTGTTTTACTTCTCAATTTCTTCATAACAACAGCATGGGCTTATCATCATCTTCATTTCTGAAACTTAGGAACTTACATTCCATGAAGCTTACATGCTTTACTCTCCCTTGATGTCTAAATTTAAATATGCATGTACCGGAAATGTGTGTGTCATATCTACCCAGAATTACTGCCCTTGTCATCATAACATTCAAACACAACACAGACTTCAGCTGCATAGTGGGGGAAAGAAGGACACAAGGACAGAAAAACCTTCCTTAAAATTAGGTGTTTCGAAGAGGCTTAGCCTTGGAGACTGCCTCTCAGATACCCCACATGCCAGTTTGCTCCTGGGAAATGAACTGTACAAGAGACTGGCCTTGTGTTACACCTGCAAAGCAGCCAGACTCGTATTTGTGCTGGGCTCTGTGATAAGGGATTATGTAACCCATGATCTTCTGCACTGCACATCCTAAATTATCCTTGGAACGTTTTCACCACGGGAATTGACAGCCTTTAGTCTTTCTAATTGTCTTTCAACAGTGGATGATCAGCTCATAATCACATTAAAACACTGTAATAAAAAAATGCACTGAAAGGAAATAATACTGACATTCAACTATTGGCCTCACAGCAAAGACCTAAAAACCAGAGAATATGTAAAGAGCCAGAATAGGATGTCAGGATTTTCTGTCATGCTGTCCTGTGGAGACAACTCTTTCAACATCAAACTGTGAACCTACACGTTTCAGTTATCTCTTACTACACAAAATGCTCAAGTAGTTTATTATAGTCCTCATAAAAAATACCCATGGAAAGCTCCTAAGATGGAAGTCACAAAGGGCATGATCAAACTGAAACCAAACACTGCTTATTCATCCTGATAAAAATCACACTTCCAGAAAATGTCATTTTCCCATAGCACAACAGCACAGAAGTACAGATGGACTGGACAGACAGATTGATTAGATCCAGGGCTCCTGAAGACTTCCTTCAACCCCAACAAACAATGGCCAAGTGCACATCTTGTTCCAGCTCCCTTCGGCGATCTGTGTTACCTGTCCCTGCGAGTCAGGCACCTCTGCTGCAATGAACACTTTGTTCTGAGTTGAGCAATAGCTTTATTTAGAACTGATGAGATCTGGCTACAGCACAGACTGAGAAAGAAAGACTTTGCCCGCCTTTCCCCTCTCCCAAACAAAATAAGATACAATCTTTGCTCTCAAATGGGGCAATTACTCCCAGTACAAAATAAAACAACAAATCGCTAAAAATACTCCATCAATTTCTTTATAAGAGATCCATCCATATACCAAGGTGTAAGTATACAAATATGTATCTGTAAGAATACATAAAGGTGTATGCATATAAAGATATATCTGTAAGAATACATAAAAAACATTTCAGGTGCAGAACTCTGAATCATAATATTCTAAAGCACAACTTGCCTCTTACCTTTTTCTTACACATATGTTAAGAAACCAATGACCCTGTGCCTTCTCATGATGACTGCAGCACAACCAGCCAGTTCTGCTGAATCAGGGTGTTCTACTTGATCCTAGAAAATACAAACATGTATTTTATGACAAGCGATTCTGCCACAAACCATGTCCTTTTCAACACGTGACTGCAGATAGCACAGGCATATTTGGCAAATGCTGCAAGCTTCAGAAAATTTGGATTACATCTGCAGATTTGAATTCAGAGATGTGTGTGCACTATGCCACTGTTGCTTTCCAAAAGTCTGGTGAAAAATGTTGCTAATAAAAACCACATTGCTACCTACTTGTTATTATTCTTCATTTAAACTGTAAACCCTCAGTGTAACGCAGCAACTCCAACTGTCCTTGTATTCCTGATGACCTTGATGGTAACAATTTATAAAACTAGCCCCTGAAATCAATTATATTATACTACAACAGGCCTTCCAAAAATAAAGAACTAGTAGCTTTGATAGTCAACAAAAATTCACAGCCCTCTGAATTCTGTAAACTGTATTCATCAGCTTCCCACTGATTTTGTTACAGCTAAACAAGTGGTTTTGTCTTCAAATTATTCCCCCTACAATTTTAGGCTCCCTTCATTGCCTCATGGCTTCTTCTCAGAAAGCCCACAATAGCACCAACCTTCAATAGTATGGAGGACCCAAGAGGAAGAAAAAAGTCATCTGAAGAAACTTTTATTCTTTAATCCACAGAATTTGGATAGGTCAGGTGCTTAATTTCTCAGGCTGCATCCTAACAGCCAACATCGCTCAAAAATTCAACACAGCCATGGGCAGAGAAAACAGAAACCAGTTTATGACAAACAGTGCAACAAGAAAAGGAATTAGATACATTAAATTCACTTTTTAAGGGTTGCTATCACTGACATTTTGACCTGTTAGGTGGTTGAAATATTTATTAGTACTCTGATGAAGCTGCAACATATGTTAGAAAAAAATCTTCAAGCTCCAGGAAAATTAACAGTGCTAAAAAAAAAATCTGTTCTCCATGCATGAAAGCAATATTCAGTGTTACACTAAATTTCTCCCAGGGCTGTTTATTATTCTTTTCAGAAATAAGCTACAGTAATAATTCCAGGAAACTAATGAACTGAACAGCAGCACTCTGAGTAGTACTGTTTTCAAACTCAGAATCCCACAGCTTTGGATGCCAGCAGAACTCTTCCTGTATACGAGTAAAATTTCTGATGCTATGTGTATTTCCGTCTCTATAAATGAAAATGAATTTTGGTTATTTGGGAAATAGTAGATGTTATCTTATTACAACATTCTTCAGATAGGCATCACATGCATGCAAAAACAGAAGTGGAGGAAATTTAGTTCCACTGAAAGGCTTCAGAATGAGCCTTTTCAAAGGGATGTGAAGTACACGTGGCAGTGGGGAAGTTTTTCTGCACCACCACCAGGTCCCCTCCCAGCCTGGAGTACAGGAAAATGATCCAGTTTTCATGACCCCTTTGAAAAGACAGATCAATAAATGACAATTCTGTGATTTATGACAAGGCCTGTCAGCTGCATCACGAACACCACACGAACCAGTCATACATTAACCACAGAGTCCAACCTTCCCTGATCAGAAAGGATCAGCCCTAGCAACCCCCAGCTGCAAGGAGCTCTGCTGCCACCCCTGCTCTAAGCCTGCAAACCTTCTAGGCAAGCAATATTCAGGGCACAGCTTTATTATTCATTGTTTTTACTCTGCTCCTCTTTCCTTGTTCCATTCTACCCAGGTAATGACTTTTTTGTGTGTAACCACTCAACAGAGAAGATCCAATCAACGGCTGCCACTCTCCAAAGTAAGCTTTGAAGAGATATTACCTGGAGGTCCTGAAGCTTTTTGTTTACAGTTCAACATTTACACTCAGCAGCTATTTCACCTTACAAAGATCAATGCAAAAATCAAAGCATGCTTACAGATATGAATGTAGTATATTTAAACAAAAAGCAAGGGGAAAAAAAGTAAATGATAACATTTGGATTTCATGGAAAAAAGAACAAGTTGGTAACAAAGCCAAATTCTTTTTTCAGTAAGAATTTAATGTAAGAGAAGTATATTTAAGTGAAAATTGAGGACAAAAGGAATAACTACAAAAGAGAGCCAAGAATACTCACAACAACATATAACCTAGTGATTACAATCACAACACAAAAAGGGTTCTATCACACCTTTCCAGGGCCCACTGAGACCTTCACAGCAAATTAGTTTGCTACTTGGAGCACTTCAGTTCCTTATCCTTCTGCTGGTGGTGGGCTGAGCCCCTCTGTCTGCTGCCCTACACTGGATGAAGAATAGAAAAACAAATTGAAGAGAAATTTGACAAGCAGAGACATGCTCAGAATAAAGAAAGGATGAAGAATAGAAGGAAAGAACTCCAAAAATACATAATTAGAAATATCTTTCACCAAAAAGAACGTAAAAAATGTTTACAACATTAAATGAAAGTAATCTGAACTAGCGGAAACTGGAATAGCTTATAATAAGTGGAAAGAGACTGAAAAAGAAGCAATTTTGATACTACAGTAAAAAAATGCAAAAAATGCTCAAAGCATGAGGAGATGCTAAAAAATGCTTCCATCTACTGGCAAGGATCCAACTCTTAACTACACTACAGATCCTCTATAATGTGCTACCAGTGAGGAGATGTCTTTGAGTAGGCAGGGAGACATTTGCAGCCATTTTAAGGCACTTTATTATTGCTAGATTAGTTGAACTAGGCATTATCTTACATGCAAATCCAGATTTCCACACTGCTATCTTCACTTCCTACCTTGTCTACACTCTGGAAGTATCAGATGGGAGATTCAGAGACTACAGACAGGGGATGTGTTCAGGCCCCAACTCTGCAAGAAAATCCAAACTATAGCAAGGAATACCATAGCAGGGGGTTACATTAACAGGAAATCAGAGTACTTGAACAAGGGGGGAGACAGGTGAAAAGTTTCAGGACACACATCAGTAATGTCAAATTAATTATTTTATCTGATCAGTCTGGAAGCTAAACCTTCACAAATGGAAAAGGGGGTTCTTCACTCAAGTAATGGAATAATGGTGGTTTACCACATGCCCAACAATTTTGTCCCCAAACATGGAGTTCTTCTACCTAGCAGGTGCCAAATGAAGGGAAGGGCAGGTGTTACAAAGCATTTGTGACACAGCAGAAGCAATAGCTGTCACACACCTGAAAATGCCTGTAATGGCAAGGACTTCAGATCAGGCCCCAAATTAAGCATTCCAAAATTAAGTGTTCTATTAATAAATTAAAGTAGTACTCATTCAATGCAATCAGCAAAAAAACCAGAATTGTTTTCAGAATTCTAAGTTATTAAAGAAAACTCAGCAAATGACACAGATTTTTTTTTAAATACATGGTCCATATCACAGTTCAGATTAGAAAAATCCATGAAAACTCACCATAAAGCCATTTAGTAAGAAATACTAAATACAGCAGCAAAAATGAAATGTAACAAATACAAAGAAGATACAGTCACTGCTAATTCTTTCCCTGCACCAAAAGCCCAAGATGACCAAGCATCCTTCAGCTTTACTTTCCATAATCTGCTGATGTTTCTACTACTCCATATAAAGAGCAGGCTGGGGCATGGCAGGCTATTCCTGTGTAATACAACACTTTGTACCAGCTCACTGCCCATGAATGCTGACAAAAGATAAACTATTGCAATGTTGCATTGGATTGTCTTTTTTTCCAATCAACTGAACAAAGAGAGGTGGACAATGCTTAAAGCAGAACAGCCTCTCTAATTATTTCACCAATATTTGCATCTTTTCCCTTGACTCTCCCCCATGCCATTTTAAAGCCATTATTTCCACTTTTGTCTCCAGCCAAGTTTCCATAAGGAGACATTCACACATGCCTGAGCAGTAGTAAGGCAGTCAAAAGAGCAGCAACTTCAAAGCAGCATTATAGGAAGTATCACAGTCAAAAGTAACAGGGAGACAAGAACAACTGCAGCAGCATTATCAACCTTTGTGCTCCAGAAAATAAAAGCAGCTCAACTGAAAAGGACACCTGCTTTAAAGCCATTTACAGTAGAAATAAAATTCCATTTCCTACCCTTTTTTACTATTTCAAGGAGAAAGCGATTGATTTGTTTTCCTGACAAACCCCAGCCTTGCCAAGCAGCCTCAGCCTGCTGCAGAGGCCTCTCAGCACCTGGAGACAGGAACCAGCTCCTGCTTATGTAACTGCCTCTGATGCCTGGAAAAGGATCCATCCCTGCTCTGGGGAAGAACAAATAGATAGGTTTACACCACAGTGCTGCCTTCCACGCAAGTTTTTCCAGAGGAATACAGCTGGGGAAAAAAAAAAAAAAAAAAAAAAAATCCTTTCCTGAGCTTACTCATATGCTCGTAGAGCAAAATGTGCTGGTTTATGAATCTAATGTTTTGTAACACTTTGTTTCATGCAACTTGCAAATTTGAAATACTGTAAACCACAAAAAGCTAATGCACAGTGCATTAAACATCAATTTAATATGAAATCATGTTTCTTAATTTGTGCATGAGTTCCAAGTAATGTCATCAATGTAACAACATAGTTATTTTTAAAAATTAATCCATTTAACATACTGATCTGAAGCTGTTATTTATCTTTATTCAAACACAAACTAAAGTAAACATATAGAACAAGTAGGTTTATGGGATGATTTTTATGTTTCATTATTTAAGAAGGTTTTGACTCTGATGTTTAACACATTTGAAGAATAAAATTATTTAAAGCTGCACACTCCATCCCAGAGTGGATTAATCCTATATTCTACTACTTTATGAATTTTTCTTCTTTCCAATGTAGGGTAGAAACAAGAATGAAACCCAAACAGACTCTACATTGTTTCAGATCTTTCTTAGATTTGGGCAATAAGGGAAGAACTGACTGAGGTCCCTAGAATCTCTAATTAAAAGCCTACAACTCCTAAGGAGCTGTCCTTTTTATAAAGCTCATGTGGGACTGATACTTGCAAGTGCCAGTGAGCAAAAGCTGATGATAAAAGCCAGAAGTGCCACACAACCAGAATGGGACAGACCAAAAGGACAATGGGCAAGAAGTGAAAACTGCTTTGCCACCATTTACCAGCCCATCAATTCCGAGTTGTACTCGGGGGAGAGAAGCTGCTGGAAGCAACACAATTTATACATTCAGCTGCTCTTTAGAGAATGGAACCATCCCAACAGGCAAAAACTCTGAAAGAGCACTGGAAAGCAGTCAGGCACCTACTAACACCACTTTTATCAACAGGCTTTGTTTCCAGCACTCCTGTGGTCATCTCTGCTTATCTGATAACTCCGCCACACAACAGCATTGTAAATTCTGACATACCTTTTGAAGAAATATAATTACAGACACCAACTGGTTACTATTTCTCAAATCCTATGTTATGTAAAGTTGGATTACCATACATCCCTGAAATAAATATGGGCTTTTATCTCACACTATCTTCTCCCTGAAATTATCTCTAAGTAGGTAACTTAATTCCCATTTTGTGTAGACCTTTATATTCACATCACACCAAACACATTATAAAACACTGTTGTCAAGTGTAGCAAAGTTCCCTCCCACGTTGGTGATCATGATCTTACTAGCATCACTGCTGATGCTCACAGTGCATTATGTCTTAAGTCATCTGTAACTAGAAACTCATTCCATACAACTCAATAATCCATGGCAACAGTGCGTACTGAAACTGCTATTTCTGAGCAGGCACCTCCTCTGTGCTCAGGGCCATTAACATGCTTGTAACAGTGCTGAAGGGACCAAGCACTAACCACCAGAAACAGGCAGCAACTTGCATTTAGGTGCGCTGTAAAGCTCTTTCTTTTCACTGATATGCTGTGCCACTGAGGCAATCAGGATATCTACCTGAAATTAATGCTGGGCTCCATGAAGTTTTAGTTCTGATAATAAGTGCCTGTAATTCTCTATCTCTTGTTAGCAGGCACAGGAAATAAAGACTTAACAGACAAAACCCAAAAACATTTGAAAGCCTTCCTTATTAATGAGTTATGAGTGTTAATACAGTTATCAGAAATCTTACAGAGCTGTAGGAACTCCAACTTCTTCTAAACTCAGATGCAACATTTCTCAGATCAAAACTGAGAAACCTCTGCCACTACTTCTGTCCACTGACAGGTGGTTGATTCAGCCATGAATCCCCACCTCTCTACCCTTCCTTAGTCTGTAGCATACTCAGCATTCTCCTGTTTTCTTCATCTGGAGGGCCCCTCTTCCCCTCTCACATTCCTTCCCCATTCACTTCTTCCTGCATCCATTTGTTTTCTCCCTATCTAAGCTGTCTTCCTTCCCTGACAAAAAAACCAAACCCATAAGAAACCTCATATTCCAACATTATTGTTCATTACTGGCATAAACATACTTGTAAACAACCTTACTAACCACAGTGGGAGAACAGTGGGAGCAAACCCAACAGCAGTGGTGGTCCATCCACCTTGCAAACAGAAATGGAAGTCTTTAGAGGGCTGGCCATCAAAAAAGCAAAAAAACCCACATGGCTACAATAACAGCCATATCCTAAGACACCCTCCTAACTGCCAACTTGCCTCCTACCCCTCCTCATGATTACTGACCATTATTAAGCTCCTTCACAAATTTATTTAAACCCCCAGCCTTGAAGCCTGAAATGCATTTTGTGACACACACACACAGTGGGTGTTCAGCATCCAGGACCACTTCCCTCAAGCATCTCAGTACTTGAAACCTCTAGTCAAGACAAGTTTTGTTAACTATATAGGAACATGTTTCTACTACACTATTGCATGTTTCCTCAAATTAGAAGGTACATTTAAAAGCCAGAAATGTACAGAAATGAAGCTTAATGAAAAAAAAATAGCCACAAGGGTTATTATAGGAAATTAATAAGGGAACAAAACCATTACATATACATCCATCTATTGCCCATGAATCTCAAGAAACAATTTCTAATTGGCATCATAATAAACCCCACATTCATTCTGCAGGAGTATTCAAAAAGAAAATCTATGAGCAAATTCCAGAGATGGGTTAAAATGCATTTTACAAGTGACTTGTTAAGTGAAACCAAGGTAAATACAATATAGAAGCTATTAAGGCAGTACACCAATACAATTACTTGAAAGCAGAAAAGCACACAGGTGGACTGATGCTTAAGTAATAACATTTTAAAGTTACATTTATAAAAGAATCAAGAAAGAACTGTGAAACCCATGAAATATGCTGGGGTTTTATGCAGCCTTCATCATTTATACAAAAACACAGTATGAAATTACTACAATCAATGCAATTTGGTGTTTCAGCTAAGAGGCTGTTTCAATATATATGCTATTTAAAGTAATCTGTTAATAATATAACCTAAGAAGTGGGCTTTGCATGTACTTTCAGGTTCACCAAATAAGAGACTATTAAAATACTCATTTTGAATTAAGCAACACAGCATTTACAACGTACCTTTTATAACACAGTGACAACCAATACGCTCTGCTGGACTGTCAGAAACAGCAGCTGTATACTGGATATAGTGCAAAAAGGGTGTAAATAAAAAATACCTGTGCCTTTCTCTTCAAAACACAGCCTCAGAAGCAAGCTATTTCCAAGCCATAGCATGTATTTTTACAGTATCACAGGAGAATGTGCAATTTCAAAGACTGCAGAATAAATGAAAAAAAAAATACAACAAAGAGGGAACCTTCCTCTTACATTATCTCAATTTGTATTAAATGTTCATTTATCTGCATTACAGTGCAGATAGGGAATAAAAAATTACATTGGCATGATTGCCTGGGTATATTTTAACCATGTAGCTTTTTTGTCTCCTCCAGCCTACAAAGAAAGCTCAGTATTCAGAGCCACAGTAACACGAACAAGAGGACTTACATCCTGATTTAGTGTTCAGATGCTGCCACTTTTCAAGTGTTGTATCTTTAATCTCCTACAGGAATTAATATTATGGGATTATATTGTTCATTTACTATTCTTTATGCTCATATTTTAATATATAGATCTGTCATGAAAATTAGTATCTACACAGTAAAAACAAATCCAAGTGACTGCCCTCCAAGGGAAAAGCAAGCTGCTCTATGTATTTTGGCAGCAACCTGCTGGGCAATCAATACCCACACAGCTCTGGAAAAAATCCCCAGAATTATGGTGTTAATGTGAGAAAGATAGGATTAATGCAGAGAGGGAAGAAAGGGAAGAGATACTATGGGGCAAAAAGGATTTACATCTACAGAAAAAACAAGATTCTTTCATTCCACAGATGGTGGAACAAAATGCTTACTAATATAGTATCTCCAAGGACTTGGATACATATAACATCAGATAAGATTTACACTGTAATAAACTCATTCAACACATCTTCCAACTTAAAACATACTTCTCTCCATCTCCAGATCATGGAAGAAATTCCCTGCTACTTACAAAGTCTTTCACAAAATCTAAAGAATTACAGGTGGAAAGTAAGTCATAGCCATCAGAAATGAATCTGGGACAGACTCCCAGTGCTTCAGCTCCTTTATTACTGGTTCCAGCACACCGCACTGACTCAATGCAAGAACCACTGAACTCTTTAGAGCCCCAGGTTAACCAAGCCCAGTTCTCTGTCCTCAGTATTGGATGGTGTCAGGCAACAAGCTCCTTGATGTGATGCACTAAAAAGGTCAGCACTACCCCTACTCAGCAGCTGCTGGGAATAACACACAAAATAAACCTCTCTCTTTCATATCACACTTATTTAAGAACCACCAGCACATTATCCACCTCTCTTCTGCAACCAACCCCAGCAGCCCACTGCCTTTGCTTCTCTACAACACCTGCAGAAAAACCAAATGTGCACCTCTTCACTCACTGCACTTCCTGACCTGGCAGAGAAACAAGAGTAATTTCATTTTGCTTAAATTGATATGCAAAGCTCAGAGCTGCAGAACTTGAAGTGGGAATACAAATTTGATTCTGCCAGGCACCTTCAGCAGATGACTGGGGCAGGATTTACCTTCACCCCCACACTCATCACCAAAGGGCACCTCAGAGACAGTGGATGTGTGGCACACCCAAGATCAGAATGAGGTCTGTGCACCACACAGACCAGAAGAATCTACATCCTCAGAAACCAGAACTCATGTTTTACTATTATTGACACCAGTCTTCAACCTTCCTCTTAAAATCCAACAGTTCAAAACAGGAGGGGAAAAAAAATCAAAGTTGTTGAAGAAGAAAACGAAACAGATGAGAGAACAGTTTCATTGACTGGGTTAAAATAAATGCAAGAGAAGCACAGTAAACAATAACTGGGAAACAAAAAACTCACAAATCTGAAAATATCTACAATTTTTGTGATGTAGTATCTTACAAACTTCCAATTATCTGACTGGCCAACTGGTCAAGCAATAAATTTTATGCATTTCCATATGATTTTCCAATTCTTCTTGAATTTATAGTAACCACATACACTGTAAAATCATAGTTTCACATGGCTTGGCCTTTATTTTAGTGTTCCTAAATCAATCTTCTAGTTCACACTTGGAGTGCAAACAGCTAAGACAACATGTACAGTGAGTTCAAAGCACAGTTTTGACACAACAAAACTGAACCTGGAAACAAGAAAAGCTCCTGTAATAGTCAGTGTCATTCACAGATAAAGAAGGCATTATGTGATTTAGAAAGCTCTTTGATCCTCTTCTTCCACTGAACATTTACCAATTTCTTTTAAGTGCATCACACTACTTCTTGGAAAAAAGTACCAGTGTATGTTCTTCCATTGATAATCTGCTACGAATCTGCTAAAGTATTTTACCCATATTGCTTCCCTAAACAAAATTTTAAACTTGGAGTGAAATAGAAATGTTGTACCCAAAACGTGTGCAACGTTTTGAGTTTGATTATTTATTTTAAAAGGCTTCAGTATATTGTCAAAGTAAATAAAACCTTTCCAATTCCAGTGTTTTTTAAAACTGGACGAATCCAGAAGGCTGTTAAGTACTACTAGAGCAGCTAGAGCTCTTCTGTAATTGATAGAGCACACATGAATCTCTGACCCAAGTATGGCCTAATTTCAATTTATCACCTGATAGGAAATGTCCTCTGGATTCTTTGTACTCTGGAAAGAGGAATGACAAGTTCCTCCCAGCTACCATTTTACTAATAAAAAAAAAAAAACCCTCTTCTGCAAAATTGTACTACAAGTACTCAGTAAGGAAAATTCTGAAACACTACCAGTCAGCATGGTAATAATTTGGTGTAAAGCGTTTCTTTTCTAGCTCTTAACTGGACAAGGGATCTTCTCAGCTCAAGCAAAGAAAAGCACAAAACACTTCAAGCATCTTTGATCATGCCTAATTTCTCTAATGAAGAATAGCCGGGAAACAACCCTAAAATAGTTACCAAACTGAATTCTACAATGTTTTCACACAGAGAAAACAGCAGAGGAAGTAAAACATCCAGTTTTGTGTACATTAGGCTTTAGTGCTTTTTTCTAACTACTGCAAACATCAGTTCAGCTCGAGTCAGGCCAAACACCAGGAAGACACCAGAGAAGGCACATTTACTGCATTGCTTTCCATACAAACCCATCCCCTGCACAGGGATCAGCAGCACTGCCTAAAGCACCAGCTGATGCCTCAAGCCTCCATGGGAAAGCTTCCCACCTTTGTCACTGTGCTGGAATCAAATTACAACAGAAATACAACAAAACAGTGTTTGAAAAAACTGTTAAGGGCAATACCACTTCCAAATGTAAAGCCCAACTCAAATCCACTATGCCATCAAGCTCTTAAAAACAAAAGTTCATCAAGCTTCCTGTGGATATTAAAAGGAAGGGGAAGAAGTATAGGAAACAAGCAGCATGCAATAAAATTCCTGACAGACAAACCTAGAAAATCCTAGCAGAGCTCATTGGAATGCTTCTAGACCTTCAATGTGTTCCCTTAAACAACTGATACTACGGATACCCCACTGATTCATAGATAGGTTTGTAACTTCAGCTGCCATCAAAACATCAGAGGTATAGTATGAACAATATTAACATATATAGCAAGAAAGAAAAAGATATTTATAAATTCTATATACAATACAGAGACAAAATATAGAGGGGTATAGCTATTAGCATTATCTGCAAATAATTCCATATGAAAGTTGATCATTTCTACTCAAGAAACATAGAGACAAACAAAAAAACAGCGCAAATGGAAATCCAGCACTGAAGTCCACATTTTCCTTTGCTCAGTGTACACTGGGGACAAAACATATGAAAAGCTTGATACATGAACACCAAAACTTCAAAGCATAACACATGGTCACACTGCCACATATTGACGTCTCCAAATGATCAAATTTCACCTGAAAACAAAACAATGTTGAATTTTCCTAAAGCTCTCTTTCCCCCAGCCTTCATAACTAACCCAACTATTGCCTTAGTTTATCCTCAGACTGAAGATGTCACACAAGCTCTTCAGAGAGCACTCCAGCTCCACACCTCTAAAACACAGAGGATCTACAGGTTGTGACTCTACACCTGCTTTTCACATAGTTTATCACCTTTGGGGTTTTTGCCTTTTTTTTACTGTAACAGAACTATGCCTGTGCAAATCTCGGCTGACTGGACTTGCTGCTTCACATCCCCTCTCCCGGAGCAGATCTGGATGAAAGAATAGGGAAGGAACAATTTACCCTCTGTTGACACCCTGAAGTTCCTGGCCATGCATTCTTGCCTTCAACCTATATTTTTAAATTAATTCAATTTCTCTAGTAACTACCTTTAAAATAGCTTAAGTGACACTTTATGGATTTCCTCTGCCACTCATGTTAAGCCTATTTGATGCTGATGTACTACTTGGAGGGCTGTTATTTCTGAAAAAGGAGTACCAATATTAGCCATCTCTGCTTGTCTCTTGCAGCAATACAGCAGTAATATAATTACCAATGGAATAATCCAGTAATAAACCAGACTGGAATTATTCAGTGAAAGAATACATATAAATGGACCTTAAAAGTATTTTTCCTATTCTATCTGCTATGGCAACCTGAATAGCAGCTACAGTGAAACTCAGACAAACAGATAGTAAGTAGGAATGTACTTTACTTGTATCTAAAAATAAAATTATTTATAGAGATAAGACAAATAATTATTCTTTACATATAAATTATATTTATGTGTGCATTATGATAAAGGTAATTTATTTTTATCACACTGATTTCTCAGTGTGCAGTTTTATAACTAAATAGCATGTTTTGCTCTAGTCATTAGTCCAAAAGGTTGTATCAATACATATCCTGAATTCTATTTTCCTGAATTCCAATTCAAGTAGAAACTACTATGTCAGTGAAGAATCCTTGATGTATATTTTATATCACCCTATCCATCTGCATTAATTGACACAATTTTCACAGAACTGCAAGATGTAGCCAACACTTCTGGCTAACACAGAAGTAAAAGCTGTCTCTATCAGCTAAAACTCAATGCTTTCAGTTACTTTCAGCCATTTACTTTTGACTTTCTATTGCTTATCAACACAAAAAGCTTTGACAACTTGCAGTACCATTGTACCCTTCTCAATGCTTTACAGAAACAACAGGAGGGAAAACCAAGCATATTAGTTCACATTTCTGTCCACATAAAAGTCCCAGTCTCCTCAAGAATCACAAATAGAAACATAAACAGGCCACCCTTCAATTTCTTTAATCTCAATCACATTACAAAAATAAACATTAGCCTTTATATAACACTTTCAAAGAAGCCTATGAATATACTGGCATCTTACAACAGTGTTCTGGAAAAGATCACAGATTCATCAGCACACAGACTAGCTGTGCACTGAAACTATCATTCCTCAACTGACTTTCAGTTAAGAAAATCAGTTTTATTGGGAAGATTCTCAGCTTAGCATATAGAAAAGATTTTTCTGATCTACAAAACATGAACACACAACTTCTTCTCAAAACCTCTTTTTGGTCAACTTGTATTCAAAAGCAAAAGGCTACTCCAATCCTTTAGCAAAATAATTTCCAGGTAATTTTCTATAGATAGCCTGTAAACTGAAAAACAAGCAAGCTGTTTTCTGCCAAAGCCAGCACAGCAAGTGGACAGACTACAACAGACATTAAAAGCTTATCATTCTTTGGCCACAAGTTTTAATACTGCATCTTTGTTCAGTCTCTACCTTTGTTCCCTCAGACAATCACAGCCAGACTTTATGCCAGGCTAAAAAAACTGTATTTCATCTCAGCCTTAGCCCCAGGCCTCAGATCCTGCAATGAGTGTGTGTTTGAAAGTATTTAATCCCCAGCCTCGTAACTGCCTCAAAGCTAACACACAAAAATAACACCCGGCATCAGGAGTCAGCACGGCGGTTTTGGGGTGGGTTTCTTCCTTTCTCACACACTAAAGCAGGCACCATAAAGCAATGCAAATAAATGACACCGTGTCAGAACATGGTAACTTGTTCAAGGCTGATCAGGGCTTCAATTAGAGGGGGAGGCTCGTTTGAAATTTTAAACCCTTCTTCAGCTTCCATTTCAGATTCCCCAAACCTCTGAAGAGATTTTTAAATTTGTCTCTCTTGGGTCAAGGAGACTGTTCTTCTCATTTTGCATCACATGCCTTAACTTTAAAAAAAGAAGCACACAGAGGGTTCAAGCAGTAACAAAGGATTTGGATGTCTCAACCACTGAAGGTGTATCTAAAATCGGGATGAGTTCCATGCAATCGAAAATTACTTGCTAATAGAAGTTAATTACAATGTTTTAAAGCCTTGCCTAGTCAGTTAAAATGCTGCCGCAAAAAAAATAAAAGCTTTTTTCAGGTAGAGCATCTTTTTTATTATTACTATTTTATTTGTTTTTACACAGCTCCTTCCAGGTTTGGGTTCTGTCTGGACCCAAAAACTGAGGGCAGTGTTATTCAGAAATTCTAATCTGAGACAATCACACTTAATAAGAAGACTGATGGAATTCAGTTAACTTTTAATATCTGAACTGAATATGTGTAAAAATGACACTCTCTGAAAAACCTCTTTCATAAAATAATAAGGAATATCCTGTCTATAAATAAAGAAGATCGTTAACACGAAAACATAAAGTCTATCAATTTCTATCTGCTACTTGTTTCTCTGTCTGGTTAAGAAGATAAAAACATTTCTTGAGCCACATTCTGCCACAGGCACCTATTTAGCCATAACATTTATGAGCAAGAAACTAGCCTACCTCTGCAAAAAGTCTGACATGTCAAGAGTGCCAGTTATTCTTAGAGTGAGACATGACCACAATTTCACGTAATTAGAGATGTTATAAAACGCATCCCGCCCGCTCTCCCCATCCCCCTCCACCACTACCACCATTGCAGGAGTGACTTGTTACACATCGCGATGAGCAAGAAACATTCCCTGCCCGGGGAGAGAGCGGAGATCAGGCCATAAAAAGGGCACGAGATGCAAACAGGGATCCTCCCCTGCCCGGGCACAACCTCGCCCTGCCCCGCGCGGCTCCCGGGGCGTCCCGGGGGGAGCAGCAGCTCCTTCCCCATCCCCGGCATCGCCGGCGCGGGGAGAAAGGTGCCCCGGGCGAGCGGGTCACCCGCTCCGGCCGCCCAGGGACGGAGGGGGAACGGCGGGGAGGGAGCTCGAAGGACCACGGCGGCCGCCGGGGAGGGCTGGGGGCGACCGCTGCCTTCCCCTTGGTGGCGTGCCGAGGACAAGGGCGGCGGGGCTCGGGGGCGCCCGGAGCCGGCAGGCCCAGGGCGCTGTCGGCGAAACGGCGGCTCCACCGAGGCGCCGGAGCCCTCCCCGCCCGCCCGCCCGCGGGGCCTCGCTGCGGGCGGCAGGGGCCTGGGGAGCGGGGTACCCCGGCCTCTCGGGCCCGCGGGCGGCGTGCCGCACTCCGCTCACTCACCTCGGGAGGCAGCAGGCGCCGCCGGGTCTGCATGGCGAGAGGGATCTCCCGGGTCCGCCCCGGGAGCGCTGGGGGCCGGCGCGCCCTCGCCGCCGCCAGCCGCGCTCGCTCACTGCCTCCGCGGCCAAGGCCGCCGCAGCGCCCGGCAGCAGCGCCCCCTGCCCGGCCCCGGCGGCAGCGCACGGCACTGCGGCACCGCCGGGGAGGCGGCGCGGAGCTGCCGCGCCCCCGCCCCGCGCCGCGGGGTCCGCGCCGGCACCCCCGCACCGGGCCCCGGGGTTCGCACCGGCACCCCCGCTGTGGCCGGACAGCGAGAGCAGCCGCCCGCTCTGTCCCCGCGGGGACCCGCCAAGCCTGCGGCCCCCGCAGCCACATACACACACACACACACACACACACAGAGGCGGGGGCAGCACCGGGCACCCACCGCCGGCTCCGGGCGCTGCCGGTGCCCCGCGGCCGAGGGACGCGCCTCCGGGCACCGGCTGCAGTGTGCGTAGTGTGACCACTCCACAAAACCTGGTCAGTAGGACTCGCGGTTGGGAGCCGAACATGTGTTATCTCGCCATTTCATGTTGAGCGTCTCCACAATCGGAGAGGGACACCATCCTGCGGGACGCCCTCGGCCGCCCCGAGAGGTGCGAGGCCCGGAGCCATCCACTGGCAGACACGTTCAGTCCAGAGCAAAGAGGCCTCCAGAAAGTAAAAATGAAAAAGAAAGAAAAAAAGAGAAACACAACACACACACACACAAAAAAAAAAAAAAAAAAAAAAAAAAACAACCCCACACATACCAAATAACAACAAATGACCACGCTCGTTCCACACAGAAGCCGCGATGGCGAGCCGGCAGGGCACGCCAAACCGTGACACCGCGCCCGGAGTCTCACCCGTTCTCTTTTCAAGAGGAGGCGACCGCCCGTGCCGGCAGCGGGACTCTTCGCCTGGCAGCGGGCGCTCGGGAACTCCTGGAACTGTCACTCCCCGCGTGTGCCGCGGTCCGCCGGGCGCGGGCTGGGCGGGGGGCGGCCGGTGCCGGGCTGCGAACCGGCACAGCGCGCCCTCACCTCCGCCTGCAGCCTCACCCGGGCGAGCGAGAGCCCAGCGCCTCACGAACCCCTCATCCCTCTCGTCAGGAACACCTCACTCCTCGTCCCAGGAACGTTTTGCCTCAGGAACCCCTAATCTCTCTCCTTAGGAACCCCTCCCCTCAGGACCACCCCACCCCTCGCCTCAGGTCCCCGCCATCCCTCGCCTCAGGAACCCCTTACCTCGGTTCCCCCTCAGGAAAGGCTCATTTGGTGCCAGTGGAAAGGGAAGGAGTCGCTGTCCCCTCACCTTTGTGCAGGTCCGTGATCTCCCAGCGCAGCAGGGCCATGTCAGCCCAGGAAGGAGGGAAAGGTGAGTGTGGTGGCTGCTAATGCAGCTGCACGGCCATTCCCTCTTCCCAGGCCTTCACACTTACAGACCATCACTTTCCGGCAGGTTGGGCTTCTCCATTAACTTGCCACATATGTCAGTGAATGCAGTGTAATGAGCCCCGGTGATAAAATCTAGGCCTCCTTGCTCCAAGAGCATCAGCCCATCCCGCTTGAAATGAAAGGGAAGCACTTAATGTTTATTCATTGATTCTGGTGGAACTATGTGCTTTTCAAGCGAAAAATATGAGATACTCCCAATCAACTGAATCATCAATCCATGGGCAAATAGCTGAGGAGATAAAAAATGCTCATCCATCATAGCTGGGAGTAGCATGTTAATGGAGATGGAATTTATTTACTCCCATAAAGCATTCCTGGTTAACCCCAACTTGCTATCTCTTTAGCAATTAGTGTTGTCGTGCTTGTGAAGCACAGTTGAGGGGTTCAGATTGGTGCAATACACAATTACTATCCTCAAAATGGTTCTCATGAAACACCTCAGACTGATAAACACACAATATGCCTGACAAAAAAAAAGGGAGATTAATTAAAGAGTGAGTGGTGTAACACTCTGTAACCTCTGGCCAAATGCATGCCAGTGCATAGCTTTGCCATCTGTGAATGTCTCACAGAGGCATATCACAACCATAATTTTGTTCTACTTTTATTCCTCTGGATACCATTCATTGGGATGTCTTCTCACCAAACACAGAGAGGTTTTTCCTGAAGGGTCATATCTGGCTGTTTTTCAAGAAGGCAAAGCATGAAAGCATGCAAAACACTAGTTAGCAGCAATGGGAATCATCTCTGAGTAAAGGTGATGGGACATGGTCTCATTCCCCATTCCTCCTGGGCATCTTGGATGCCTCGTGACTTGTTCCTAATGAAGATGTATCTAGAGGAGCAGCAAACTCCACAAGCTCCAGGGAGCTGCTCCAGGCACTTGTGGTGCCAGACACCTGAGCTTAGAGCAGGGAGATTGCCCATCCTGTGTTCTCAATGTGCTCCCTCTGCTAGAAGAGGGAACATTTAAATACTGATAGTGAGAAACACAGTGTACAAACCAAACCAATAATCTTGATCCCAAGCCACAGCAAGGCTGTAAGACCACAGACCATGGACCATGACCTTTCACTTGGCGCAAGAGTCCACATTACAAACTCTCCAAAACATATCTGCAGCCCTTCCATGTCCATGAGCCTCCACAGTTTGTCACAATAAATGGTGCCTGGTACTATCCCACATGACAGCTTGCTATTGAGTTTTCCACCTCTTTTCCCAAGTATTTTTCCCAGTTCTTTATGAGAAGCTACCAAGCAAAAGGCATAAAGGAGAGCAGAGAGAAGAGGATATTCCAATTTGCAAAAGGCAGGGGATGGGAGAGGTGGAAAGAGGACCACAGTTAGAAAGGTAAATGAACCTCTGAGGTGCCCTGGTTGCAGGGAGTTACAGGGTCAATACAAAGATGTGTGTAACCATGTGTGTACTCTGGGATGTAGGAGTTTCAGGGGATTCAAAATTGTGCCAGAGTAATCTTTGGACAACAGAGTTAAGGACAAACAGGAGGATTTTTTAAACTACGTGGTGAAACTTGCAGAAACCTGGAGAAAAGGAAATTCATAATGTCTTCACTCTGTTCCTAGGCAGAAATAGTGGAATGGTTAACAGCAGTGTAGGAAAGCAGAAGAACTCAATAACTATTCCTTGTCTGTTTTTGGGGAAGCCATATGATACACAAATATCTGATGATAATGATGATGATGATGATGATGATGATGATGATGATGATGATGATGATGATGATGATGATGATGATGAAGTACGTTCCATTACAACAAGCACTGAGGAGGATGTTGAACAGAAGCTAATAAAGTTGGCTATCTGCAGATCCAGGTAACTTGCATCCAAAAGTTTTAAAAGCACTGGCACAGAATATCTTTAGACCATTAATGTTGATTTTCAATAAATCTTGGAACACTGTTGAAGTTCCAGAGGACTGGATGAAATATTGTACCCATATTTTAAAAGGGTAAACAGGGTGACCAAGGTAATTACAACCTGCCAGACTGACAAGAATTCTGGGTAATAAAATGGCACATTATCTACATTACTTGATTGAAAAAGAATTAAAGAATGGAAACACAATAACTGCAAATTAATGTGGAAAATAAATCTTGTGAAAATAATCTGATTTTTAAAATGGCATTACAAGTTTGGTTGATGAAGGTAAGTAGGTCTGCAAAATAATTGTTCTGGTAACTTGCAGCATTTTAATTAAGAAGCCAAAATGATACCGACTCATCACAGCACTTATTAAATTGTTGAGACTCCAACTAACTGACAGTTACAAAGTGGGAAAATAAAAAGTCATCATCAAATAATGTGTGTCTGCATCCTATGGCAATTAGTTCTACACTGCATTGTATTGATATTAATGGTTCTAAGAAGAACATAAAATCATCACTTAAAGAGTTTGCAAGTGATGTAAGCAATAGGGATTAATAAAAAACAAGTCATGCTGCAAAGTAGCTGAGACAGCTTGATAACAAGTAATGTGCATTTCTGTACAGCCAAATGTAAAAGCATGCATCAAGGAATAGAGGGAGTGATTATAGGATGAGGGAATTTGTGCTTTTACAAGTTAATGCTCAAAAACCTCAAGAATCATCACATATAATCAGGAGAAAATAAGCAGGTGGTGTGGTGCTGTAGCCAAGAGGATAATGCAATCCTTGGGTTTATAAACAGGAGAATATAGAAAGAGGTCTCTATTTTTCTGGTACTAATCCCACTGCTCCTGAAGTCTGATACCCAAATTCCTTAATTCCTGAATAGAAGCTGAAAAAGAGATGGCTCTAAGATCAATAAGAATGATTTAGTCTGAAAGTGAAAAGGTTCAATCTATTTCAGTGTCCAGAAAGAAGGTGAAAGGGTGACTCAATCACAGGTTTCAAGGACCTTCAAGATTCAGTGAGTGTATGCAGATGCATTCATCTTCCTGTGAGGTCTTCTACCAGGGAATAATCCCAGGACAGTTTAGGACAGGACAAGCTGGATTTCCCAGCATTGGGAATGTCAAAATCAGGAGGTCGTAAAAACTTAATTTTGGCAGAAGCAGGAGTTCAGTCCTGTAAGTCTGCTCCCTGGGAAGTAGAACTCTGTGTCTGTAGCTGTGGATTCTGGCTGCTTGTCTATGCAGAAGCTGATTTCCTGGGGCACTAAGAAGTAACAACCTGTCATCCCTTTCAGCATCATCTGACACAGCTCATGTGCTGCTCAGCACATGATGGGAGCAGCCGTGGGGATGGCAGTGTTTACAATGGTTCAAGGGATGGGTGGACTCCTTCACAGAAGGCAAAGCCTTTGAAGCATATTGCATACCAAGATAACTTTTCTCACTCAGGAAGCCTGAGACATGCCTTGCTGGAAGCTGGGAGGATACTCCTGACAAGTGTGACTATATGATTATCCTGCTACTAAACTCTTCCTCTGGCATCTGCTTTCTGGCCACTGTCACAGACAGCACATTGATCTTGTGCAAAGCAGTCTCTCAGGTCCACCCCAAAGCTGACCCACGCCTGATCTCTGAAAAGTGCAGTGGGAAATTTAGTGTGAGCGGAGAACACATGCTTGATAACATGCATTGCACAGGAGAGGACAAGAACCAGTGGAGAGAACAAGAATTCTCAATATTAGAAGGTCAAAGGCTGACTTGGGTAGGGGATTGTACACAAGGCTCTGGATGTCTCCAAAATCTGTCATTGAAGCATTCAGGAGTCTCTTGGTCTGACGTGGTACCATCAAAAAACTGGAAAACTTTGCAGCAAAATGTTCATTACTTTCCCAGTGTAGTTCTTGATACAAGTGCTCAGCTTTCACTGATATGCAAGATGTTGAGTAGGAAAGGCCTGTGCTGTGAGCCTGAGAGTCCAAACCTCTTGAGTGACTGAAGCTTTTATTCACAGTTCCATGGAAGAAAATGTTGGCTTTTTTTCTGCACAGTTGCTAATAACCGCCTGCATGCCACACTTTGACAGAAACAATACTCGAAGTATTCATTACTAATGCCGCTCCTAGTAAAGGGCTTAGTGATCATTTAACCAGTTTTTGTTGTAAAATAAACGCCCTAGCTGATAACACCCTTGGAAAGAGGCGAGCAGACGGCGCTGCCGACTGCAGTGCTGTGGCTTTGCCCTCTAGTGGCTGAGGGACTCGCCCAGCTCCGGTGGTGTTTGCCTTTATACGTTTTGATTACCTCATCAGCCTTGAATCTTTGATTTTTCTAAATTCTGCGCAGTCTTCATCCATTAAACTCAAGTACTACCTGCACCAGAACAATGTGAATCAATAAAATCCTTGGCTTAAGATTCTCAGAATCCTATATTAAGGTTAACTCAGTATTAGTGAGTCATACGATAAAGCCACTAATACACGGGCACTTAATTAATCTATGATGCATTTTCCACCAGATAGGACTTAATCTCTTGGAAGGAAAAAGGACTGCTAGGTCATCATGTCATTGTGTGAGTCAGTTTCGAGTCATTCCATGCTCAATACCTGTTCTTATTTTGTCCAGTTTCAATTTTAAATGTGCCATGTATCCTTAGAAGTTAAAAAAAAAAAAAAAAGTGTGGTAATCCTTTTCAACAGTAAACTCATTATGCATTTGAAAGGGGTAAAACTTCTTTACTGCTATGCTAGCTAAATCTTGAACATCCATGGCTTTTCTGTCCATACTCCAGGCACTGACCTAGAGTCTCTAAGAGTTTTGTATCCATCTCTGTTTCAAACCTCTATGGGAGCTTAAGCAAGGGCTTTGGACTTCAAGAACATCTCAATTTTTTCTCTTTCTCTCCCTCTGACACCCATTTTAGATTATTGCACCAAACTTCATAAGGAAATAGCACTTATTCAATTAAATTGTCTTTCTCTCCCCTTCACTTTTTCCTGTATCTTTAGGATCTCTTGGCCAATTTCTGCCACAGCTGAAAAAGTGGTAAGTCTCAAAAGAAATTTAGTTCTTAGAATTTTTTGTGTCAATCCATGGCCAGAGACAGAGGGGCTGATGCAAAGCAAGTCCAACTCTGCTGGTCCATACTCAGTGTGACAGCAGGCAGTCTGTCAGTCAGTGCCCTGGCCTTGCAGAGAATGTGGAGGGAGCTGAAGTCATTGTGGTACCAGGGTTATCCTGCTCATGGCAGGGCTGACGTTAGTGCAAGGTATAGATGAGAGGGTGAAGACACAAATCCATGTGCAAACTCACTCATACTCACAGGACAACTTTTCAAGGGTTGTTATTTGGACTCAGTATTTGAGTGTGAGATGTGATACTCAGGTAATTTGAAAGCCTCTGCTGAGCAAGAAGTCAAATTACAGGATTTAGTAGTTCCAATAAACAACTGGATCATTTAATTCTTACTTTTTATTTTGTTATTCATCCATATTTAGAAGCCCTGGCAATGCTTAAGTACCTTTTTGATTACATTCCTGTTCTGGCCAGAAGCTGGAAGTGGCTTTAGTGAATACTCATGGGGCTCATGTATTTGTGAGGCTATTCCAGATGAACATGTCTGTGCTTAGTAACACAAAACCTGCCAGGATCTGGAATCAGGAGAAACAGGTTCTTGTTCAACTCTTTGCTGCCTTGCTGAGAGACATTTAACCCCCATGATCCCCTCTCCTTGTGTGCAGTAGAAGGAGTTATATCTGCAGCATGAGTAAGTTTTCCATAAGTCTTTAGGAAGGTCTGTAAAACCACTTTGAGAATCTCTTATGGGAAAGGTATTTATGATGATTACCTGAAAAGCCATCATTTGGAAGATATAAAATCACCACCTAAATATGTGCTTTCTGGTTCAGAGACAAAAATGAATAGGAGTTTGAGACATGGACTCCATCTACAGAAATTCATCTCCCTAAAATGCTGACAGATATGTATTTTCCATTTGAAGATTTGAAAGTAATTTACAAATAGTTGAAACCTGCTAGTCACCCTGTGAGGATTAAATACCCGCTCGTTATCACTCAAAAAATGCATTTAAGGGTTTGGCCTGGAATTGTAGAACTCCTGATTTTACAACTTATCTCATGTATATTGGCGTGTCCCTGGGATGTGCTATTATTTAATTTCCTCAGTCATATAAAACTCTTTTAAGGCTGATAGTACTCCAGGAATAATCTTGGAGCTGTGCCAGAGGATGCTAGGAGAACTGAGATTCTCATTGTTTGGATAAAAGTCATAATTCATGCCAGTTTGGTCTAAAAAAACCTTCCTCAAGTGTGATATATTGGTGAGGAGGGAGGGCCCAGCACAACTCTGTAAAGAAGTGTCTCACAACTTCTACAAAGGAGTTTCAGAGTTGTTGGCAGCCCTACACACTTTTCAATATGCACCACCAAAATTTCTACGCTTCACAGCCAATAGGAAGCACAGTGGTGAAGAACAGGTGATTTTTAAACTGAGATTCTCCAACCTAGACCAAAAAAAGGCCCTACAACTGAGCTTAGAAGCTCACAAATAACATCTCAGGCATTTGTGTGGGCTTCAGTGAACATGCTTGGGGCACTCACTCCTAGAAGCAAGGATGTTGGCTGGGAGCAAACCTCACCAGACACTGGCAGAGAGGAATTCCACCAGCAAACAGCAGCACAGAGGATGTTTTTGGAGGATTTTTGAATGACTGTTTTTGTGAAGAGAACTCACTCCCTTGAATATCAGTGCTTCAGATGCAAGGAAAATTCTAAGGATGAAAGAATTTTAGAGAAATTGAAACACTACAATTCAAACTTGACTTGATTTTAATTACAGACAGTGGAAAATAAAACTGTTGCAAATTGAAAAATCACATCAACATCAGTATTATTAAATAACTCCCTATTATGACTGTTGAAGATATCTTTTGATGTGTCTTTTCTTTCATTTCTTCCAGCATAACTATATTCTATGACCAAAAAAGCTGTCAGAATTTTTTACAGATTCAGTACACAAATTAAATAAATCTGTACATCATTGTACTTACACAGAGACACATTTTACACATGAAGAAAAACATCTAATAATTTTAAATCCTGTTTTACTCTGTGATTTCTTGTAAAAGCGAGTTCCGGGCACTAATTGTGGCACTTTAAAAGTATTTTCTTCCAGCAGATGTAAATGTTCTACTGTACATTTCAAATTAATACCCTTTTATTTTCTCATATAGGAAAAATTGTTCTCTGTGTAACCCTCAATTCTGTTTATTTCTGCTATGTACCTCCTTTTCCTTCTTCTGTAAAGATTATGATGTTTTCAATTTATCTTTAAATCTCGAGTTTCCCTGCATCTTTATATGGTGTCATTTTCAGTTTTTAATTCCTCAGTCCTATCCCTATTGACAGGGTGAGGGTTATGGGCAGAGCTGAGGGGGCTGTGTCACCGAGTTAGAGAAGCTCTGCTGTTCTCTGGTTGTGTGGAAGGCACCCAAATAGAAATCTAAGTCCAAGGTGGGAACAAAGACAAAACCAACAGATGAAGGTGGGAAACTGCTACATCTGACTCCTTGTACAGCCTGTGCTGCCAGAGCACAGCAAACAGGGAAGCATCCCATCTCTGTGCCTCACAGACAGGGAGGCGCAGTGCTGGGGCCTGAAGGGGAATGCTATAATAGCCTTTTTTCTCATTATTTCTTTCTCCAATTCCTCCAGATCCACAGGTCTGTGAACCTGAGGGAGGAGAGGGAAAGCTGCTGGTCCTGGTCAGAGAAGGGAGGGTGCAGAGAGAAGGAGCCCAGTGAGTGCTGGGGCAAAGGAAGGCAAAGGATGAGGGACAGCAGGAGCAGTGAGGACACACATCTTCCATGAAGCTCACAATTTCTGTATGAGGTAGAAAATATGTTTCAGACAAAGTTTTCAGTCCAAGTGTAGCATTGTCAACTTATTTATGACCATGCAACTACATATTTCCAGTCTGGTTTGTTTTGTTGTTTGAGGGGCCTTTTTTTTTTTTTTTTGAGGATGTAAGTAAACAAAGGCATGAAACTTCATAACTTCATCTACAGAATCTTTTTTTTTTTTTCAATGCTTACGTGAAGGGTTTGATCTAATATGTATATATGAGTTTATTCTTTAGGTCTTTGCAGATTCAAAGGAAGAGCTGAGTTTTCTTTAGGGAGGAACTGAAACTTACTTGAAAGGAAGTGATAGATGTCGTTGGCTCATTGTTATCTTAAGCATTTCCCTCCTTTGTTGCACTGGAGATAGATGAATAGCTGCTATGCATGGACATACATGACTCTCAAGCTCTGGTTAATGAATTTTGGTAATTAAATCATTCAGGGTGTGATTGAGTCAAACTCCAGCAAAAGGAATTTTATTCTTTAAAGGATCTGGCAGGCATCATTTTCGCAACCCTTTGTTGGCTTATCTGCTGTTGGCATCTTGGTCTTTTCCTCCCTACTGCTCCTCAATGACAAAGGGTGCAGTGGGCATCAAAACCACCATCCTTTGTGCACAGAATATTTGAAGCTGTCTCTCAAAGGAGAAAGGCTCCCACACCTGTGCTGCAGATTGCAGGCTCATCTTTGTTTCTGAAATAACTCAGGAACATGTTGCTCAAATTCAACCACACTTGACTGAGGCAACTGGTGACTGCTGTAGGGGAGGGCCAAAACCAGCTGCCATTGCTGAGGGCACGGAAAGGGAAGGCAGCCACTGCAGCAGCTTTCAGCAGCAGGTGGCTGTCAGTCAGCCACACACAGCCCTAAAATTCTTCATAGGGTTATTTCTCCTCTATCAGAACTGCCACAGACAATACAGTGCTCATACCTCAGGGAAAAGGTGTGATGGGGGCAGGTAAAGAATGGTTAAAAACATGGGCTGCTGCTTTACATGGGCTCCTGCTTTCATCAGTTCTTCGAGCAGTGAAATGGTTCACACACACACACACAAAGCTTTAAGCACACCCTGAAGTATTTAAGGCATTTACGAAAATCCAAAGCATCTTGTTCATTTCAATTACTTCTCCACCCACATTCCTCATTGAATTAAAGGATATCCTACACACTCTTTTGTTTCACTTATTCCCCAAAGATTGTTTCATCGTACACCAAGCGAGGATCTTCAGCATATTCATAGTAACGTCTCAGTCACGGCGTTCAGCATTATGATGTTCCTGGCACAAGGGATGTTATTAAAGGATTGAATAGATGAATAGATGGCAGATTTCCCCAGGGCAGCACATCAGAAAATGGACATCAAAAGAACCTAGCTCAAAATGCAGTGGGTATTACAGGCTCCTGACAAATCCCACTCATTTTTGAACAGTAACACTGTCAGGCTGTGTTAAGGACATGTCCATCCTGGAATACCTACATAAAACTGTTTGCTTAATCAGTAAAAGCACTCCCATTTCAACACCCACCCCTCTAGTTGAAGACAGGATAATCTTCATTAGTCAAAAGTACTGTGGGCCCAAATCCAAATCCAATCTTACTCAAATAATTACTAGCGTCCCAAGGCTCAGGCTCCATAGCCATCAAAATTACCTTTTTCTTCCACCATTTTTCATGAACCCATCTGGATTGTTCTAGAAACCCTGAATGTGTGAGTCTCTTTTACAGGACATGTAGGTTGTCACATATTACAAGTCATATTCACAGACCCTGACAGGATAACAGGCCACAGTCTAGGACAGGAAATTTAAAAAATTTCTGTTTCCTTTTTCACCAAGAACTAGTTGGAATTTATTTTCTTAAAGCTATTTCAAACCATGAATAACAATTCCTGAGCAGGCACTGAGGAAGGAGAAGCACATATACTGACATGATGTCACCACCTGAATTATTCTGCTGAGATATAAAAATAGTTTGGAAGGCAGCACGGCCAAAATTACTATATCATTTAATTACAACCTGCTTTCATGACAGGCCATCAGTTAATTAAGAGTGTCAAAATGCTGAATTGCCTCCAGCTTCTACATGCTTTGCAAATGACATGGAAGTCATCTTTTTAAATAGCAACAGCTTAACTGAAAATGTAGAACCCATAGTGAAACGCTTTGAAAAATGAGGCAGTCAACTGAGCTGACCTGAAATTCCCCACACCATAAATTCACTAGGGAAGACAGTTATAACCCATTTAATTTACTCTCTGAAGATCACATTCACATGACATCAAAACTATTTTTCTGAAATTTATATAATTTTGAAGTGTTATAAAACAGGAGCCTGAAGTGACTGTGCTCTGTGCAGGTACACACAGGGCCTGGCTCCAGCACTTTCCTCCAGGCTGATACAATACAGGCAACTGTAAAGCAGGAAAAGGCTTAGAAAAAAGAGTTTTCCTTTAGAAATAAGTCACCTTCACTGATTCTCAAGTACCACATATGGCATGAAAGAAAATTATCTGTAAAGGGAATAATGTTGCTATAAACTTAGAAAATGAAGGAATTGATTTACCCATTTGTTATATCTGATACCAGATCACTTATTCTCTTTATAGAGTTATTTTTATTAAACAAATGATTTTGTATGAATTATATATTTATATAACAGTTTTATATAAATTGTAGCAAAACAAAAAAAGGGATAAAGTGAAAAGCAGTCTGGATAGAAAGGTCATGTTCCAAGCACCAAAGGATAAAAGTATCACCCATGTGCAGAAAGAAGCCAAACATCTTGAAACTGAAACAAAAACAGAGCAGTCCCTCTCCGTCATTCTCCCTTTGGCAACGAGGGGGTTCTTTCATTGGACAGACAGAAAAATATTGTTTGCTGGCTGGATTTTTCTTTTCTTCCAAGGAAAATGAGTGCTTCACACTGGGAAAAAAACCTGATGAGCAAACATCTCCCCCTATAGTTTACAAGAAGCTGAGCATCTTAAAAATAACTAAAATCCTGTCTCTTGGTTAAATAAGACAGCCAAGCCAAAACTGAGCCAGGACTTTATGTAACATGGCAACATGGAAGTGGATGCTATAGGAGAGCGTTTGAATAAAAAGTATGGGGCTACAAGAAAAAACTCTGATAATTCAGAAGAATTGTGGCAGGCTCATGGTTTCATGACTGTGGCAGTGTCCAAGTGATTAACAAATTCAGGCTTGGGGAAGGCAGACTGAATTTCAATATAATTTACATGTGGGAGTAAGGGGAGTGCATTAGGCAAAGAACTTCAAATACTAGAAAGAACTGAATGTGCTTTCTAAATTGACTTCAAAGTGCTCCCTACTACTAAAGACTTTGATTGAGAAAAGATTTGAGCTTGGTAAGAATGCCGTTTAATCTAACAGGCCATAAAAATGAAAGCTGACCAGTAAACAAGAGTGCTTTGCCAGATGACAAACACCTCAATGCAACTTCCACAGAATGGTGATTATTTAACAATTTTATGTCTGTTTCAAAGGCAGTATGTGTGGGATGGACCCTGTCATCCATGTCATCATGCTGGGACATTGCTGCTGTTTCTGTAAGGAAGAAGCCCTGAGCCTGTAACCAGACTTTACTGCCATTCACAGCTACTGAAAACCAGCTGCCATTAATTTTACAATCCCCATGGAGGTTTAAGGTAAAGGGACATGTTTTATTCAGTGTTTTTACAGAGAACAGTCTAACAAAGGAGTTAGAATTCAGCAAGGCCCATTACACAATACAATGATGCAACATTAATGGAACATTGTGTTCTCCCCTGAGCACTCACGTTCTGTGTTTGACAGGCAATCCTTGGGGTCCAAGCATTAGCCCAGCAGTGGCTGGGATGGCATTGGCTCCAGCCCCTTCCCCTAATGGTGGAAAATATCCCACTGCAGTTGCAGTTGTACAAGCTTAGTAAATGCTTCACATACCAGCCTGTGCTGGCCTCCTTATTCATGGAAACATACTTAAAATTCCCATTTGCCAGGTGTGGTGTTAGACATGGACTGGACAAGGCTAGAATCCTGCAGACACTGGGATGCGGCAAGCGGGGTGAAACCAATGATGACCTTTAATGTCCCCTCAAAACTGTAATGATTTCTTATAAATATTAAGTCACAAAAATTGAGTGAAAGGAACAATAGTGTCACTGGTTTTATGTAAAGATCTCCTGACAAAATACAACCACTAGTTATTCTAGGCAGGTATGCCCACTTCCCACTGGTTCATTTCTCTTTCACTAGTCCATATGAGGGGGAAAAAGACCCAAACAAACAAAAAAAGCTGAAACACACATGCTCATCTGGATCATGTCATTTATTGAGTCAGCAGTGATGGCAAACAGGGAATCAATCGGCCTTACCGTCACCAGCAAACCCCAGCACCAAATGCCATGGAAGTGCACACACACTCCTCCTGCTTGTCCCATGACCTCCATGGCTCTGCTGGAACCTTCCTGTTCTCCTGGCACTGCTTTGCCTTCTCAGCAGTGTAGCAACTCCCTGCTCAAGCAAAAAGACATGGCTTCACTGGGTGTAATTAAGTCTATAAAAAAAACCACCTCGGGCTTATTTATGCCTTGCTAATCACATGATTGAGATTTTGTGGAGTGTTGTGAGTCAGACACTTAGGAAGGCCTGACCAGCTATTTCCTCAACATCTCAGTGCGAGATGTCTCTGTGTTGTTCATGTTTGTACCTCAGCAGTCAGTCAGATGAATGCTTAGAGTTTGCTAAAAAGGCTGGTACCCCATTTCAAAGCGCCAGAACCCTTGCAAACAATTTTGACTATGATACAGAACTAAATAGGGCACGGTAAATAACAGCACATAGATCAAGAAGCTGCACTCTCGGGGGAGAGGGTGAGGGGTGAAAAAGAAAAATGCTCTTTGGCATCTTTGACACCTGTCTTACTTTGCTTTTATCAAACCAGAGACATTCCAAGTATAAAACTTAAAACGGGATTACTTAAACATGGTAGGAACAACTGTTAAAGCTTATTTTTATTGTGCAAGTAGACCAATGCATGTAATTCCTCCTGCAGTAATTTTTCATGGGGCAGGAGTAATTGAGGACAAGTATTTAATCACCTCTCTCTTATCTTGGCTTATCTTAAGTGTTAAGATAAAAGGGCAAAAATCGAACCACGGCACATCTCATACAAATTTTAACACAGATTAATGTCTGAACAGAGAAACTAATAAAAAGAATTGCTCACCATATTTATTCAATGCAAGTGAATTCTTGTTCTGAGTAGTCACTACTTTCCTTTTTTCTTTTTCAACAAATACTGGCCATCCTGAACCATAATGAACATGAGAACCTGAGCAGTTTGAAAGTATCAGCACACTGTGATGGCAGTCAAATTCAGTAGTCCTGTTTCTCAGACAATATCACAGCTATAGAGAAAGGAAGATGACAGAAGTGCAGTCACACAAAGGCAAACTCGATGGGTGAACATTCCTGATGATGCTACTGTGAGCCATTGAGGAAATGGAGATATAAGGCACCTAAACCTTTGATTACAGTTTACTGCAATCCATGAGGTGCTTGTGCAGATTAAAACCAGTAAGACTGTGTGCATTTTTCATGGAAGAATTTCCATCAGTTAAGATGCTAATGATGTTTGTCTGCTTGTAGCCAAAGAACAAGCAAGTTTGTTCAAAGAACTCACCAGGTTTTCAGCGACCCAGACTGCACTATAAAAATCCCCTATAATTTACAAAATCATCAGGATAGAACATGTATTCCACTAGAAACAATAGCTAGATTATCCCTTCAAATCTGACTAAAGCCTTTAAAAGAAAAAAGAGTGTCTGGAATATTTTTATGGAAAACCTATTTCAAGGTTCTCAGGAGAACTGAGCTGGAAAAATCACCGTGTAATGGGATAAACTATTACAATTTCAGGGCTGCAAATGGCCAACATGACTTCTCAGTGCACACTGCCAATGAAAGCAACCCTGTAACTCAAAGGGCAGGAGGAGAGTTAGAGGCAATAATATCCCTGTGTTCAAAGGTTAATAATTTACAACAACACTGAAATCATGCTGCTGAAAGGTGATATAGTAAAGACTAGAAAAATAACACATCCCCTGTTTTTGAGAAGACTGACATCACTTCTGTATCAAAATAGAAGGAAGCCTCAGCAAATTGCCCAAATATCCATCAGGAGACCGTGAGAACACCTGATGTCTTTCAGTCAAACTGTGGAAGCAAGCTGCGGGAAACTTAGGACATACAGGGGGAGAAATCCTTATTCAAAGTAAAAATTATTTTAGGCTGTATTTGCATTCTTTCAGAAGCATGCAAAATGTCACTAATTACAAGTGTCAATCACAGAGCAGGCCAAGTCTCCAGCAATAGAGCAAAGGTTTCAAAATTAACAGAGCAGGAATTCAGTTGCATTGTTACTCCCTGGAGATTATAGCAATGCTGTAAGCAAACTAGAGTTATTTCAAATTCAACAGCATGTATCAGAAACCATTTAAAACTAGATCTTGTCACAAAAGTGGAAATTCCATATTTAATATCTCATAAGTTTAAAAGTGATTTTTAGTGAACAAGAACCTGCAGCACGAAACATCAAAACTTCAGCAGCTTGCCCCAGTAAATCAGTGTTCTTGCAGACGGAGACATGCAGGACAGGCTCACAGGGAAGGCTGTGCAGCTGTGGAGCAGTGGGGGCTGGGGCAGAGGGCAGTGGGGGCATGCTGGGCTGCCCATGGTGCAGGCAGAGTGAACGGGACAGAATCCTTATTTCACAACAAAAAATTTAGAAACAAACTGCAAGTTAGAGGGTCTGACAACATCATCACCCAAGGCTTCAATATGGCCAATGCTCCCCTCCTCCCAAACTCGCTGTGACCCTGGCAGCAGCAGCACAAGCTGCCCTGCAGTGTCTTGCCACAGGCCAGCTCAGTCCAGCCTGGGAGGCTGCTTTGCTGCTGGCCATCCCCACCCAGCCTGCCTCCAAGCACTTCCCTCTTAGGGGTTAACCTTTATCTCCCAAAAGTTCAAGCTCAGTGGCAGGTGGTGAGGCAAAGGGAACAAGATGGGATCCTGTAGCTTCAGAGCAAGCTGGCCCAGCTGACCTCAGGCATCAGTTTGGGAAAGCAAAGGAAGGGAAAGCCTTGCTCTGTTGGCAGCAGAAAAGCCAGAGATCAGTGAAAGCTTTTCAGGGAACTTCACTCTTGGTGTGCAAAGGTCTGGCATCCTGCTGACATCTGCTGAGAATTTACATCTTCACTTACCTATGTCAGGCAATAATTTGCATTGCTTGGAAATTTCCAGCTTCGCACATGGCCTCAAAATGAGATCTGCTGTTCTCAAAATGTTTTTTGCCACACTTCCCAATGTCTGTAGAGAGCTGGTCTCACAGCACTGGCTCTTCTTTATCAGCTAAGTTGCATTAGAGAGAATCTAAAAATACATTAAATACTTTCTAATATTACTTTTTGACATAAGCAGTTACTATAGCTGCAACAAGGATGTTGCAAGAAAATGCATGAGGTTGCATAACTCCTTTTATTCAGCAGGGATATGTGCACTGAAAGGTCAAAAGGCCTTGGAATAAGGTTTTTTGTTTCTATGTTTGCCTTAGCATTCATACTTTAACAAAAATATCACAAACAACTTCAAGACCTCAAATGAGCAGTTCATCTTCTTTTACTTCAAAGAAGAAACTAATTTAGCTTAGCTACAAAAATCTACCTGCAATGCAAAATTCAAGGAGATGTTGTCTAATATGAGAGAATCTGACAAATAACAGTTGACAAAAAAGCAGCATCTGAGCAAGCTGGGGGTCTGTTGCTTAGTGAGAGGGAGTTCACCAGCACAGAGAACCCACCAAATACTGTGTTTATCACACAGAAGTAGCTTTTTATACCAATTGCACAGAGATGTAGCTCTCTCCTCTCAAGAAACATCCAGTTTGGTATTCATTAACTTACAAAGCACATAGAGGAGGCAGAGCAGTATTCCTGAAATAAAGGCAAACCAAGGCCCTGGAAGATGTACAAGTCTGTTTTTTCTTGTCCTGTAACAGTGATGGATGTGAAATGAAAGCCCCAGTAACCCTGCTCTAGATCCAACCCCAAGCTTCCAACCAAACATTCCAAGATTACCAATCTGGGAAATAATGTCTTTGCTTGCTCCCCAAATTCCTGATTGATACTGCAGCCCTCATGTTTCTGGATAAATCCATTAAGTTCTTCAGTGTCTGGAGACCGGTCTTTAAAAGGGAGGGATTAAAAAAAATAATGGGAAAGTAATTAAAGGCAAATAACCATTCCCTGCACTTGTGCTGTCACTTCTGTGAAGCTGCTATGGCTGCTGTTCTGATAAGCTTCTCTTCTGCACCACTTCATTTGCTCAAGCACAAAACAGGGATCATTTAATTAGTGAAATCTGGATCCCCAGAATAAAGACTACTCACTTTGTTGAACAAACTAGTACTGCCTTTGAATAATATGAGCAGACTGATCTTCGGTGCTAGTGGAAGAACTCACTCACTCACTCCCCTTCAGCTCAGGGGCCCTTTGCTCAGCCCTCTGTAAATTCCTTACTGCCCAGAGCTGCATGGGCTCTGATTCCAAGGAACCTCAGGAGGATCCCTCCTAGGCCTCCTCAGTAGAGTATTTCATATATAGTACAGCCTTTACTGTGCTTTTATGGCTTCCTCAGTTCCTTCCTGCTAACAAGTACACTGGTCAATCAACCCACTGCTCACTAATTAAATCAGCTGTAGGACTTCCAGAGCTCATTTTGTACATACCAAATCCAAAACATTATTTGTGAAGATCCTGGCAGAAGGGAGCTCATAGCAACTCCTAGTTCCCATGGAAAGTTGACAAATATGAGCAAGTTATCAACATATTTCCACAGCAGTTCTAAATTCATCCTTATCATTCCTGTGCACTCTTCAACTATTGCTATATAACAAAAGCTAAAAATAAAAAATCCAAGGTCTGTATTGTGCATTAAATGTCCCTTTTCTATTAACTCTTTCCACCCTACAAACATTCCCAGCTGTAAATTCACTTTGTTCTCCAGCTCTCCATGGGAAATCCATGCACCCAGCCCCACTGCCTGCACAGTAACCCTGGCATCCATCACACACAAGCATTTCTCTTTCACAGAGAAAATCATGAAACAATTTAAGGTTTTTACAGACTTGTGCCTCAGAGAAGCCAGCCAGATCCAGGTTTCCCAGCCATGAACTTGGGAACTACACAAATGCACCAGCAGCCAGGGCAGGAAGGTCAGTGTTTGCTGTCTCACACATCTGCCAATTCTTTTGATTTTCACTGGTCGAGCTTGGACTCCCTCACATACAATCCAGGAGACATTTCCATTTCCTTTCTGCTCCATCTCCCTACTTTCCAATCACTGCTAAGTTATTTAACATATCAGTAGCATTAGCAGGATCTTTAATACATCAGCAGAGTTAAGTAGTGAGCAAGTAAGCACAAGGGCTTCAGAAGTATGGTGGTTACCATGCTTCAAGCCAAGCAAAGAAGAACTTAGTGTTCACCTTTATGAGGGGAGTTTTTATTTACCAACACTCCCCAAAACTATTTTTAGTAACCTTGTATTTCCATCAGCATGTACAAACACTGTTTGTGTTATACCAGGAATAAATACAAAAGAAAAAGAGCTTTTCCCACAACAGCCTTTATAGGCTACTTTTAATTAAAATCAGTTTAATGATTGATAAGCTCTAGTATTTCCAGCAGCAAATCATAAGTGGTTGACTGTTTCCAAAGACAGTGAAAAAAAATGAAGATAATATAACTACATAAGCTAGCATAGTTAGTTGGTTTACTGGTTGTCAACACAGGAAAAATTTGAGGGTTTAACATGTAAATTCAAGAGCAAAAACTAAATCAGTATTTTGTAGGAATCAAAAAGTTCAGCTATATAAACTGAGGGAATCATTGTTTCCAAGGCTTACTTTTAGTCTCTCACAAAATTCATTTTGATGTACCTCCTACATCAGAATGAACAAGCGGGAATTTTCAGTATCTGATTAGTATTTAGGAAGGGGATGTCCCATGTATCAATTCTGTTCAGTTGCTACCTGGAAAGGTTCTTCACTTGTGCCTCTTAAGCAAATGGGGCAGCACTGCAAATTGCTGTGTCCTTCCTTTGCTCCCTGGGCTCCCAGAGGCAGCACAAGGCAATTCCATGTGCCTGAGCACACATTTGTGGAGACATCTCCTCCTTATAAACAGAACAAATCATCTGCAGCTATCAGCCATACAACAAATGAAAGTTTCTTTCCACAGCACAGAGAAAACAGGAGTGAGTATAGGGACTGTGAAATCCTAGAGCTCTACCAGGACCCTCCCTAGCCCCATGTCTTCCTTGGTCACTGTCACCAAGAATGCAGCGTTGTCTCAAACAGCTGCTGCATCCACCTGCTTTCCTCAGCCAGTGCTGGTGGGAGGAGCAGACAACAAACGGGAGGGAGCATTTCCTCTTTTGTACTGTTATTTTATTTTGTAGTAAGATCCACGTAGTATATAAAATATAACAGGAAAAACTGAACGAAGCCTAGAAAATGAACCGAGGAGTTCAGCTGCCGAACCACCACAGCTCTACTTCCCTGGGTTCATGAAGTCTCCAGAACTCATGGACTGTTTGCTTGTACTATTACAGTTCTCTAGCATATGAGCCTACACCAAAAGCTGATATGTTCCAATTAAGCCATAGTTAAGTGACAGATGTAGAGGAAAAAAAAAACAACAAAGTGGCTTTTGTAAGCCACAGCTGCCCTTGACAGAGGTTACAATGATGTCTAACTATACTGCAATGCACATTACATCAAGAACCTTGAAAGAGCCTCTGAGAAAATGGCTTCACATTAAGCATTTTAAAGAAAGGTCATAAATACTGCACTGTACCAACAGTACCTCCCAATGTCCTCCTTATGCCTGAGGAGCATTTGTGTTCTGTAAGAAGCTACTACATAGATGACACCAAACCTAGAGGTAGGTTATAGGCCAAGGTAAGTTACAGGCAAAAAAAAAAAAAAAAAAAAAAAAAAAAAAATCCCTTTAGAGCTAGTCACTGCACAGACTGCCCAGCAGGAAGCAAGGCAAAGTGTCAACAACTCCTTCCTCCCACCCTGAACATTGTTCACACAATGCATTTAGTTCCTAGTGCCCTAAGAATGAGAGTGGATCATCAGCTGCTAGTAAATGCAGTCATGCCAAGAGAACAGCTTGAAGTTATTCAAGCAAAAACCTGTTACTGTGCAAAACTGGTGCACTGGACTGTCACCAACCAGACCTCCAAGCTTAGGAATTGACCCAACAGTAGAGAACCAAGGTTTTTCTTCTGACTGGGAAATACTTTAGTAACCAACAGGAGAACATACTGCTAAGTCTACATGGAAGGAGTCAAATATCAGCTTGTATCAAAACTTTAGATAAAAAAAAAAAAATTGAAAAAGGTTTAAAAAAGCACACTTTGATGAGACCAAGTTTTTAAAAAGTTACTGTACCAAACAAGCTGCTAAAACAGCTCATCTCCCCTAAATCCTGGCATCAACACAAGGTTGATAACAAATATGTGTACATTGAGAAACACATCTGCAAGTACAATAGTTACAGCAAATTAACCCCAAGTTTTAATGGTGTATGTAATGCCTTCAGGTCACAAAACATGGACAAAACGTTAATCTTAACTCCCTCTGTGCACTATTTGGTGATAATCAAAGTAATGATGCTGAAGATTCATTTTATTTCTACTTCCAAAGGAAAAGGGTAAATGGTTAAATATGTGTTCTCCAATTTGTTCTCCACTATATGTACACCCACACACATACACACACCCCTCAAACTGCACTGACATTTCTTTTTGACCAAAAGAGTAGATCCTGGGAGTAAGTGCAAAATGCAAAATCAACTGACAGAAAATGCTGAACAAACAGCATCATAAAAATACAAAATATTTATATTACTGAACTATTAACAGATGATGTTCTCTGTTTCTTTAAAACTTTGGAACCACATAGCTGATTTCTTAAATCTAGTCCATGCCAGCTTCCAGAACTATTAATGTTTTAGTTAGCTTCATTCTTTGATGCTTCATCAAAATTTTCTACGAGATCTGAAAAAGATGAAGATATTTAATACAGTAATGCCCAGTAAGATTACCTTTGCAAGTTTAATGAAAATGCATATAATTACAGGAGAGGTTAAGTAATACTTAATTACACTTAGGGAAACAATTTCTTTATGGGCAGATTTCAAAGGGCTTTAGAAAATATTGTTTGTTCAAACGTACACAAAGAACTAGAAATGCAGAAACACTCCAGCAGAGAAAATTCTAATATTAAGTGATTAAGAGCTGATTTTCAAAGGTGCTCTACTAGCTGCAGTTGAGTTTTGAGCATCAGCATTCTTTAAAGAACGCCTGCCATTTTAGAGAATTGAATTTTACGCAAGGTCACAAAGAAATAAACCAGTGCCAAGGCAGGAGGAATTCAATCTCTGGTCCACACATATGTTGTTTTAGCTAACACACCATCCCAAAGGATACAGTGGAATGTGGTTATTGATAAAATAGTTATTCACTGACAAATTAAGAACTCATCATATTTACTTCCAGACACAATGACATAAGTCTATATTCTTCTGCTACAGAAATAAAAATTCCTACTCCAGAAACCCTGATATGTAAACAACCTGGTAATGATGTCAATTATGTCATTTTGCAGTCCTAAACCCCTGTTTGGGTATTTAGATGCCTGTTCAACCTCACTGAAACTACTTTAACCTAGTTTCAGTCAATAATTAAGGTAGTTGCACAAGGTAATCTCTTTCCCAAAAGCTGGAATCCCAAGTCATATTTTAATGCTGTCCTATATAAGAAACCTCCTTCAGCAAGTGAGGAAGGAGTATGATCACATCAAAAGCCACACATTTACATGAATGAATTAAAATATTTATATCTTAAGTGGACATAAAAGTGTGTATGTGCCTACCTGGGACATCATCTTCTTCTTCATCAATATCTTCAGATTTTGGTGCTTTACTATCCAACACTATAAAAAGAAATTTGGTGCTGAGTTCTCATAATACAGAATCAGGGACACACACAACAAAACCATACATGTGAAAAAAAGCAAGCACTTCCCCAATCCCCAGTAGTGACAAACACACAAAGGACCAGGTACTGAGAGTTAACAGCATGATCAAAAGGTTTCCTTGGGGACATTCTGATAGCTAAGATTAGCAGAGCCATCTTCAGATGCTATGGGGTATTCATAAAGAGTTTGGAAAAGATCAAATGATACAGAAAACCCCCAGCATGACTCAATCTCCTAAGTGAAGTCCCATGGTTCAATGCAACAATAATATGGCATCAACCAGTGACCAACACATCATTTGATTCAAATATGCTTATGATGATCCATCTCTCTAAATTTTAAAAGGTATTTTATACATTACTAAAGAAGAAAAACAAGGCCTTTGCTTTCACTTAAACTCTGAACGTGAATGTTGGAGAAATTAAAACTGATTTAAAAGGAATAACTGTGTGTTGAAAACAATAGAATAGGTGATGTATATTCCATTCCAAACAGACAACTGCAACACATCCAACTACAGTCATCTTAATGGCCGTAACAGTCTTAACTGGAACTGTACCTAATCTTCATTTTTTTAAATTACAGTAATAGTTATACCACATACACCCTTCTCCCCATGCTCCTGAGGTTTTAAAATTAATAGAAAACAAAGAATCATATACATAACTGTAATTTGGTTTTTTTTTTTTAGTTTTCCATTAAAACTTTGATTTTAACTAGTTTTTTAAGCCTTGATTGGATTCCAAAGTGAATTGTAGAGCAGAAGAACATATTTCTTCTTCTACAATTGCAATAGAAATATGTTTTGTATGGATAAAGAAAACAGAATAGATTCCCTGACAAAAAGAATTGGTTGACTTTTTCCAAGTAAAAACTTCCTTTCCCCTAAGCATTCTGCCATACACAGCTGTACACCTGATATCGTAGCATGCCAGACTCACCTATTTCTTTCAAATCAGGACCTGCCTATGTAATCTTGAATCAATAAAGATAAAAAGAAAGTTCTTCCCCCACCCTCTTCATCCACAACAGTGGAAAATAAAAGCACACACACACTTCTGACTTTTTAAATCACATACTGTTGTTAAATTTGGGTTAAAACTTTCAGTAGTTTGTATATCCTTTAAGTCAGCTATGGAAGATTCCAAAAAGACCTACCTTGTCTTGGGAATTGTTCAGCTAACTTCCTGAGACTTGTTAAGCTGTCAGCACCGAGCTGGCTTAAGATGCCTGGAAGCATTTCTGTGATCGGTTTAGCCTCTGCATGACCAGTAATTGCAAAAGTGTTGGCAGAGAGGGAAGCTTGAACCTTGGGGTTGTTGAAGTGAATAACTGTTCCATCATCTTTTATCATGTTCACCTGTTTAAATATATTAATAACATTTACTTAAGTGTTGTAGCATCTTGTTACACAAGCATAATAACTAAAATCTAGATTTGAAATATCAAAATTACAGAACTAGCACTCCTCCTAAAGAATAATATAACCATGATAAAAGCACCTGGAGTTAACACCATCTAATTTCAAAGCTCCAACCTTGCCACATCAGGCTAAGCCACTGCTTTTCACAGGTGCCTGTGTCACCCCCCAGGAAAATGTTCCTGCTTCTTGCCAGCTGGCACAGGCACAGGACTCACATCAGCTCGGGGCAGGGATGCACACCCAGCTCTGGGGGATCAGGTACCAACTGCACTGGAACACACTTCAGTCCCTTCCCAATCATTCCACAAGGGCTCTGAAGACTAAGGACACCACCCAGTGATCCTGCTCTCCTTCCCTGGCCTTCTGAATCACCAAGAATTCTATCTTGCAGCCAGAGTAGTGGCCTGCTTTAGAAAGCTGAAAAGCTTTTTCTTCTAGGGATGTCTAATTGTCTGACCATAGGAAGAGAGTTTGACCCATCCAACACAACAGTGGTATTAAACTTACATGAAAAATTATTAAGCAATGTTTTTAAGTTACAGGGAGAAAAGAGGGATTCAGAACTAAAGATGAGATCTAAAATACAAAAACGTTTAAGTTCTCAATCCTCACAAAGCAGCAGAGTTCCAAATGTGTTTTGAACAGGAAATCCAGGTGTGTTGCTTTCCTGCAAAACTAAGCAATATCCTGTCCTTTGCCCATGGGGAAATGGTAAAGGCTTCAAGCACAGTTATCCTGTTACTTAAGAGCCTCTTTCAAAATGACACAAATGTGTTACTCATGCTTGACTCAACATGACTCTTCTAGCTGCACGAAGCTTACCAAGGTCAACCTGCGTTCACTTGAATAAAACATTCTACAATTATGTCTCTTGCTATCAAGGTAGAAACATTTTGCATCATCTTCCTACACTGAGGTATTTAAATTCCTTAATAACTGTGTCTGAATAAAGATCCTGTGCTCTGTGCACAAAAAAAAAACCCTGAACATACACTAAGAACTGTGTGCTTCTTTAGTTCATACAGCTCTGCATATTTGTATTCAGCTTAAGAAAACAGACAAACTGAACTGTTTCTGTAACAGAGGTCTGAAAGCTTACAGGCAAACCACACTGAATCTGCATTTGCCTTTGGATGGGAGGAATGCCCTTAGAGACTTCTGCGTGCACCTTGCAAACCTGCTTTAATTAATTAATCACAGATTAAATACTGCACTTCTTGAACCAAGTAGTACAAGTACTACAGCTCCACTGAGCTCATGATGGAGAAACCTCCTCCTCTTCCCATGCATGAGGGTCACTCCCTCCACTGTTATGGAAAACATGTTTTATTAATACATGTAAATTAGAGGTATTCAAGGAACATCTGAAACGTTCACATTCCCACTTATATTAACACAGAAGCTGCTTCTGTAGAGTCTCTGCAGTACATTTCCTGGAAGTACCGCAACAATTTCAGCAATTTTTGTGTAGTAAAAGGTCCTAATTTTGGTAATACAAACTTAGGTTCTTACTCAAGGGGTTTTAAACCTTCCTTCATACTCTGCACCACACTTGCTCTAGATGTGCCTGCACAGTCCGTGTACATTTACTGCTCTTCTCTTTAGAGCAAGTTCACAGAAGTCAAGCATGAAGAGAAGTTTTGTTCTGCAATGAATGCTGGCACACAGAGCACAGAGCTTACTACCTGCACCACACACTGCCTGGCCAGCAGAACCTTCACCTTTCCTTCTCCAGGCACATACACATTTATGCCAATGAGGCAACAATACATCAAACAATGTTACCCCTCAATAATCAGATCTCTATGGTTTTGCTTGGAAGATAAAACTTCCAAGCAAACCCCACCACACCACCACCAAAACAACAGAGTGAATTTAATTTCAAACAGGAAACACTTATTTTTTCACTCTACCTCTTCAATGCCAGCAATGTTATTTACAGCCAGTTTTTTGAGGGAACTCTGAAGTTTTTTGTCATCAGCTGTAGCTGTTCTGTGCACCACCTTCTTCTTTCTGCGAGCTGTTCCCTGGGAAAAATCAAGAGAAAACAGTCAGCTCTGCTCAAAATCTCACAACAGTAATTGCAAAAGTCAGGGCACAGTCTGAGCAACATCTTTCAAGTTATGAGACATTTCTGTAGACAAAAACTTCTTAACTTATCTCCCTTTACCTACAGCTTTGGCCATCATTCCCAATTTTAAGTTTTTTTCTTAAGCATAAAGACCAAAGAAATACCAAACAGCAGCATATTTTCCCTTCCACTAAACCAGATTATAAAAATACTACTTAATATTAAGCAATACACAACAAAGTTTCCCCAAGATACTTTTTCCAAAACAAAGCAAAGATACAGTGATTAAATAGCCTCACTCTGGCAACCAAGTCATAAACGCTTTCAGAGTGTTCCACAGACAGCAATTTTGGAATTCCTGCTTTGCAAACTTTTGTACAATCATCCCTATGACAGGGGATGAGCACCCACACTGAACAAACTACATGCCTTTTTACTGGTGACATTAACTACCCACTAGCTGAGAGAAAAGAAACAGTTCCGTGCAGCCAGTGCCTGGAGCAGGCACAAAGAAGACAATCCCCAGCAGGAAGACCATAAAGGCAGAACTGGAACACCCAACAGGTGAGATTAGCTGGAGCTTTCACAGGTCACAACAAGTCACTGAATTAAAACAACGCTTGCACACTGGAAACTGCTCATCCAGCCATTGTGAACTGAAAGAAACTTGCATTTCAGGTAGCTGCACTATAGGCCAGATCACACAAAACCTGTATTAGTAAAGCCTGAGCATGATTTTTTTCTTCTCTTTCTATGAACTTCAGCCTACGCTTTCAAAAGCATCTCTGGTGGTTTTCTTACCTTTCCTCCTATTCGGACCTGTGCTTGAAGCTTGGCCAGCTTTTCTTGGTTCATAGTGCTACGTCTAAAGAGCAAAAACAAGTTCAACTTAACCTCAAAACAGTAACAAAAAAAGTCACAGTCCATTTTAAGAGTACTTTTACAACTGCAGCAGGTTTTTCAAACGTCTAGAACATGACCCAAAACAGTGCGTCAAACAAACACACAAAACCAGAGCTTTAAAGCCACCCCACCTAAGCAATCCCCAGTGGTCCTGCAGTAGGAAGGACCCACATTTAGCTAAAGTGCCTGTGCCACGATGAGGCACAGACTCCACAGGACATTTCATTCTGCACCAGGCCGAGGTACTCATTTCCAAGACGCCAGTTTACTGCTGAAGTATTAAACTGAATTACTGGCTCCAACCAGACCCAAACCAGCACATACACCACAACTGGGTCTGGGAAAACACCTTGTCTTTACGAGGGTCCAGAGACACAGTCACCACTAAACTACCTGGGATAGTTTTCATATAATGAATCTGTGATACTTATGACTGATAAGCGAGATCAAACTCTGTGAAGTTCGTGTGTGGACATATTTATAACACGAACTTCTGGTAGCTTTTAATCCAATACGGTGACTGGGAAGTTCGTCCAGTGCTTCTCCCACGGATCAGGTGGGACCTTTAAAGGCTGAAAGCCCTGAAAATCCATAATGGGTGAGAAAACGCCTCAAGCCTCCCAGCAAAAGGAATGAGTTTCACTGCTCTGCCCCAGCGAGTCACAGTGACCCCGGAAATCTCCGCATGTGCTTTGTACCGGGAACGGCCGGGGCAAGAGCGGGAGCGGGGCAGGGACCGGCGCACGGAGGGACCCGGCGGGCGGCGGGAGAAGGGGCTCAGGGTGCAGCCCCATAGCACGGGGAGCGGGAGGGGAACGCGGCTCATCCCTCAGGAGCCCTGTACCCGCGGTCCCACGGGAGAGCCGCGGCCCCGCGAGCCAGGGCAGCCCCCGCACAAGGGACTCGCTCGCTCGGCCTCTCCTCAGGGAACGGCCCAGCACTGCCCAAGGGGATAGGGCCGAGCTGCCGCGGCGCCCCGCCCGCGCCAGGCCGACGGGGACGCGGCGATACCGGGACGCGGCGATACCGGGACGCGGCGATAGCAGGACATGGAGACAGCGGGACACGGGAAGAGCGGGCCCTCTCACCTGAGCGCGGCGGAGCCCCCGCTACCAACACGCGGCGAGAACAAGATGGCGGCCGAGGAAGGAAAGAGAGGCGCACAGAGAAAGGAAGCGCCGCGCCACGTGACGGCGCCAACCCGCCCGCAGATGGGCGGGACCGCCCACCTCATTTACATAGATGCGGGGGCTGTGGTGCGCAAGGGATCCTGGGAGCTGTAGTCTCCAGGGAACTGCCCCCGCCCGTTCCTCGGGGCAGGGAGCGGTGCTCGGCGACCCAAACTGAGACGCGGCGCTTCCAAACGTGTCACCACTTGCTGTGTCCCCCTTAGTGAACCCTCCCTCACACGCTGCGCTTGCGGTCGGTTTTGCCTTTCCGCCAGTTGGGCAACTCCGTAGAGCAGCGCGACAAGAGGGTTTATTTCGGAAGGAACCACCCCCCCACCTCGCACCGCTGCCTGCTCCCGTCGGGATAACGCTGGGGCTTGCCCAGGGGGAGTAACCAGGGCTCTGGGGCCCCGGTGCGATGACTCCTACCCCGGGGGTCCCGGCTCCCTGTAAGCAGCCGAGCTCATCCCGAACCCCCCACACCGTTCCCGCCGGCGGCCTCCCCCGGCACCCCCAGGACGACCGTCAGGGTGGCGCACCGCCCACATCCGCCACACATCACTTCCTGGGCTTTAAAAAACGGGAAAAAAAGAAAAGGAAAAAAAAAAAGTCCAGCTAAGGGGGCCGGAGGTTCGGGGCCGTACCCGGGTGCCGCCGCTGCCCGCGCCGACACCATGAAGGCTCAGCCCGCGGCAGCCTCCATCCTCTGCCTGTGCCTGGTGCTGGCGGCCTGCGCCGCCGCCGCCGCGGGAGGGCTCGGAAAGGGTCAGACAAACGCTTTCTTCGGGCTTTCCCCAACTTCTGTCCCCACTCGGGGCGGGTCCGGTTCCCTCAGCCCGCGGGGGCCGCCGGGCGGGGGCAGAGGGCGCAGCTTCGGGCTCTGGAGGCGCGGGGGGGCTTTGCGGGGTCTCCGCCGCTGTGGTTGGGTTCTGGCTGAAGCGCCCCTGAGGGGAGCTCCGGGGAGCAGCCCCGCCATGCCCCCCGTGCCTCCGCCGGTCTCCTGGCCGGCGATGAATGGCCCTCCCCTCCGCCCTCGGCTTCCCTTGCCCTTCGTGACCGCTCCTCACCTCGCTCCTGGCTTGCCCAGGCTCCTTGTCTAATTACCGTGTCTAATAGCCCGGTTCAGCCGGGGCTGGGCTTCACCCCCGGTGGTGGCTTGGCCGTAGAGGTAAATCTCCTCCTCAAGGCTGGTTGTAACCAATTTGATCAATGACAGCAAAGCTGTGGTGTGGACCCCAGCCAGCCATTCACCCTTTAATTCCCCAGATGACTTTCATTCAAAAGATACACTCTGTAATGTGTTGGGCAATGCTTTTAAAAACACACCGAAGCTCACCACAAAGTGGGGTTTGTTTTAAATATAGAAAAGCTTTTGAAAAGTGTTTCCCATCTAGAACAACGGAAGGTTTTCCCTGTTTTAACATTTTGGCCTTCGACTGAAAAAGCTGAGGTGCCAGTATTCTGGGTAAACGTGACTTGTGCTAATCCAGCTGGGTTTTGCTCTGGGATGTTGAGCTCATACAAACGTGGTCCTGTGTCGGGGGCTGCCTCAGCACTTGCTGTGTGGCTGTGAGGGGACAGGGACGACGCATCCCCACCCTGCTGTGAGCTCATCTGTTTGATGTGTTGCATCACTTATGTTCATATTTGCTCATATCAGCAGAGATCAGGTAACACAAACACTGTGCCACTGCCCTCACCTCCCGGATGCTGAATGGAGGTGTCCCAAAGACGCCTTGTTTTAGGCTTTCTCCAGCTTGTTTGCCACAGTTGTCTGCTGGAGACAATGTCCACTTTCCCCTATGTCTGCATTGGGCAGTCTGTGGCTCCTGATCTCTGTGTAGCTCCCAAAATCTGCTCCCCTCAGCACCTCGGGCATGGCAGGTTCCTGACTAATCTGAACCCTTAGGGATGGGAGGGAGCAAGCCAAGGCTCATGTTTGGCCACCCAGCACAGTAATTTTTAATTGCTGGAACCAAGACCTCTGAGGAGGTGTTCCAAGAAGAGTTCCTCTTTGTACAGCTCCTCAATCTCCTTCATCTGAGCTCTCCAGGTGGCTTTTGGCCATGTGCTGTGTTGGCTACTAAAAAAACCCAACCCTGGCTTTGCAACTGTTAAACACACACTGACTCACTCTTAATAACTCTAGTTATGTCAATTGACATAACAAGACTTGTTATCTGGATGCCAGATAAAATATTTCCTGCATCATTCAGTCACTGTAATACTCAGAAATGTGTGTAATGGTGTTCTTTCTTGCTCTTCCATGATATTATCATCAGCAGGAATACTTAGCATAATAGCTTTTGAGCAATTAATGATCCTATGTTGCCCTCAAAATTTTTGTTTCAGTTTTTAGTTCACCTTCAGTGGGATTTAGGAACCAAATGCTGACATGTTTAATTTGTCATTCATCAGATAATAAATGTTCACAAACTGAAAAAGAACAGAGAATAATCAGAAGGCACTTCAATTTTAATATCTGTTTGGGGGATTTTAGTGTCATTTACATATATATATAGAAATATTCATGAGCATGGTATGTTTTTGTTAATTAATTTCAATGGGATTCCTCATACGACTGTGTGGGCTGTAAGTATTTCCAGAAGTCTTTCCAGAAGTGGGGCTATAGTTGTCTTTAAAAAAAGAATATAAAATGAGTTGAAAATACTCTTGAGGGTTGGGCTGTTTTCTTCTGTTAGTTGGCATGTTAAATTATGCATCATTTATAAACCCTTCTCTCTGGCAGGTTTTGGAGATCATATTCATTGGAGAACACTGGAGGATGGGAAGAAAGAGGCAGCAGCCAGGTATGTTTGTTAGTTTTAAATACAGACATTTGTCTTCAGAAGCATTCACAATGGTTCTATTTCAGCCCTAAATTTAACCACAGAAAAGAGTCTCTATTAACAAAATTGAGGGGGGTTTAGGAGACTCTTCAGATCCCTACAGGTTATTGGAGAAAAAATACAGAGTTTTGTTAACTTTGCTAAGGCACCACCTAGGTTTAATCACTGCAGTCTAATTAAATGATTGAAGCCCTAGCATGTCCTTGAAACAAGAAAATAATTATTTATCACAGTAAAGAAAGATATGGTTCTCAAACACACAAATACAAGTGGTGCTCAATGCCCTTAAACTCAGCAGTGCTAAGAGCTTCCCTAAATTCCTTGTGCCTGTATAGATGAGGCCTCAGCATTAAATATTTTGTTTCCATCTGCAGCAAAAATCTGGAAGTTTCAAACTGTAGTGAACTGACAGAACCTGGTTTGGGCTAAGCTTAAATTCTAAAAAGAGCAATGTCTCTATGCAAAATGACATCTTGACTTTCTTTTCTCAGAGTTTCTTCTGCTTCTTTTTAAAATCCAAGAAGGAGAATGGCATGCTTATACATTCTACTTGCATTTTAACTTTGTAACCTAGATCTGACAATGCTGACATGAGCAGAAATTACTCATGCCTTCCAGGTTTGCTGTTTAATTTAGCTCTGCTCTCAAACGGATCCATCTGGCAAGTTCTACACTCCAGTGCAGACATTGAATTAACCCAGATGGTACACTTCAGAAGTCTTACAAGTTTTTATAACTTGATGCTTTGGCATTTTTGAAAAAAAAAAAAAAAGTAGATTATTTCAGTTTTTACAGTTATAACGGTACCAGCAGCAGAGGAAGCTTTAAAATGAGACAGAAGAGGGAGGGAAGGATGGCATGGTCTGAGCTCTCAGGTTTTAGGCAGGATTAGTGCTCCTGCTCAAAAAGACCCTGCAGCAAGGGATGGGATGGGTGTGAACCACACTCTCCTTTCATTGCTGGTGCATAGATATTCTCGCTGATTTGATCGCAGCAGCATTTCAGTGTTACTGAATTGAAGGACTGGGAGAAACTACTAGTAGCAAAGAAAATATAAACCTAAAAAGTACTTATTTTTTTCGAAGTCTGACCATAATCAGGAGATGTAAAATTACACAAAATTATCTGGGATGCATCAAGTGAGATGCACTAGAGCCGGTGGTCTAGGAAGTTTCAAACCTTCGATTTCAATTCTGTAAACTCCACAATGTCATGGGATGCTGGTGACTTCTCGGTTTTAAGTTCCCTGAGGGCGAGGGCGCGGTCCCTCCGTTCCAACCACCGCTGCGATGGCGTTTTTTAGCGGGACGCCTGGCAGGGCGGTGTCGCGGTGCCGGAGCCGCGCTGGGGCGCGGCGATTCTCTCCGCCCGCGGGGAGGAGTCCGGGCTGCGCGGGGCTGGCCGCGCTGTGGGTGCGTGTGCCCGGCGGAAGCAGTCGCTCCACGTCCGGGTCGGGTGGCGGTGGCGGGGCGATGCCGCTGGTGGTGCTGTGCGGGCGGGCCGGCAGCGGCAAGAGCCGGCGGGCGGCCGAGCTGCGGGAGGAGCTGGGCGGCCCGGAGCGGGCGGCGCACGTCGTGGCCGAGGCGGAGGGCGGCCGGGCGGCGCTGCGGGCCGAGGTGGAGCGGCGGCTGAGCCGGCGGGACGTGGTGATCGTGGACGCGGGCAACGAGCTGCGGAGCATCCGCTACGAGCTGTACTGCGCGGCGCGGCAGGCGGGCACGGCGCGCTGCGTCCTGCACTGCGCCGGCGGCGCGGGCGGCCCCGACGAGCCGCCCTTCGAGGAGCCCAACCCGAGCTGCCCCTGGGACCGGCCGCTGTTCACGGTGCGCGGCGAGGAGCCGCTGCCGCTGGGCGCCATCCGCGCCGCGCTGTTCGAGAGCGCCCCGCCGCCGCCGCACCGCGCCACCCGCACGCAGCCGCTGCAGTCCTGCGGCTTCCTGCACCAGCTGGACCGCGTCACCCAGGACGTGCTGGCCGCCGTGCTGGCCGCGCAGAGGAGCGGGGCGCAGCCCGGAGAGACCATCCGCGTCCCCGGCGTGGCCGAGGGGCTGGTGCTGAGCCGGCCCGTCAGCGTGGCCGAGCTGAGCCGGCTGCGGAGGCAGTTCATCAGCTACACCAAGATGCAACCCAGCGATGAAAACCTGCCCCAGCTGGCCAGCATGTTCCTGCAATACCTGAGCCGCAGCATCCAGTGAAGTTCCACCCAGCAATGGGGTGGTCCGGCCCCGAAGTACTCGCAGCGGGAAGAATGTGCCTTGAGGCACAGACCCTGCGGAGCCCGGGTCCCACCTGTCGGGGATCATCGGATCACTGGGCAGCAGCAGCAGCAGCTCTGGGAAGGTGGGCACCGTGTCCCTGCAGCAGCCGAGCCAGCTGCATTGCTGGGGAGGTGTCCAGGGAAGCAGTTCCTCACCCCTGCCTTCTCCCCACTGGCTTCTTGCAAAAAGGAGAGCTACTGGTGTGTCCCCAAGCAATGAAATCTCCTGTGGAGATGCAAACCCCAGTCATCAAATAGTGTGATGTGAAAGTGCAAAAAGGTGATGACAGTAGGGAAGGCTTTTCCCTCCACATTGGCATGTGTGTGCCTGGAATAAGAAGATTGTTTTTCTAGAGCTGCCACCAGATAATGTCAAACTGCAGAAGAGAAATCAGGTCCAGAACTGGAACAAGCTGTATTTTTAGGATGTGACTGTTTCAAAAAAATTTGACTTACCCAAGAGAGATTTTCAATTCTGCACTGACTCTGCACTCTGCTCTGACACTAACAGACTCAAACTTCTCTGTTTCAGGTCTAATAATAAAATGTGTGCCTTAAATGGAGTAAAGTCTTAATTTACCTGCAGGACTATTTTACTGAAAAAACTTGGCCATGTCTTTTGTCTTCAAGGTCACTATACACCCTTAAAACCATCATTTTATACCCTTAAAAACACAAATTGTTTAAGAATGAGTGCTGTCATAGGAAAAATGAGCTAAAATGACAGAAATAAATGTATTTATTTCTGTTCTGTGTGAAACTCATGAGTCTGTACTGGCTGTGATGGGTAGCTAAGTTTCCAATAATTTTGGGTACAGCTTTTATAAACTTCTCACTTTCTGGTGGGTGCTTCATTCTTCATTCTAATAAATGGTGGCTTTGGTTTTAATTTCATGTGTAGTGCTCACTGGGATGAAATGCTGAGGTGGGGCAGGAAGAGTTATTTCAGTTGCAGTGTCTGTCTGTCTGGCACACCAGCTGCTAAGGGGCTTTGAGCACTGAAGAACTGAGAAATGACTACAAAATGTTTTTATATAAATAAGTTTATTCTACAAGTCAAAATAAAGAGAGAACAAAGCTGAGAAAACACATCAATTATCTCAAACCTCTGTGAGTTCTCACTGACTAAGAGTTGGTATTTCAAGGAAGTGAGCACTTGCATTTAAAATCTGCTTTTAAAATTTCTCTTTAAAAAAATGTATGCTAGTACTGACCACCAGACCATTGAACTCTTTGAACATGAATCACTGATCCCTGATGATAAGAACAATCTTAAATCCTGTCTTAAATCAACCTCTCAAGAAATAAGCAAAATAATTTTGGATTCTCTATAGAAACAATTAAAAGAAGTCAGGGAGAGGGCACTGAGGCAATGCAAGCTTTATTAGGGAAATGTGTATTCTTGCTCCTTACTGCAAGCAGGTGTAAAGTTGATGACATATCAGTTAATTATAGATGTCAAATTTGTGTTTGAACAATTCTAAATGTTAATGGCTTCATTTCCACCCTTTCCTCATTCTAAAGTTCATTACTGAACACTGCTAAGTAGAGATTTCCTTTCATGTCTATTTACACCTAAAGAAAAACTCATACATAGTTCTGCTAGTAATTAATATTGTTGTATGCAAAGGTGTTAATAATTCATGTGTATGAAAATTTGACTTCATTTTTATCCCCTAATATGGTGCAGAATTTACAGTCAGAGAAAGCTTACAGTTTGCTTTGCTTGGCATATCCTGAAAGAAGTATCCACATAGGATGTTCTCTCCAGATTCCTTCCTCTCCTTCACCTAATTTTAGGCTGTTCTTACTGTTCTGGAAGCCATATCATTATTGTATGGAAACAATCTCCGAGTGCTGTAGCTAGAAAATGAAAAATGAATTATTTGGAAAGAATGAAATCAAAAATAACTTTGGTTCCTTTTGCGTTGCATTTTATTTAGGCTACAGTTCCTCACAGACCCCCTCTCCTTAGCCCTGGTACTGGACACATCTGTCACAATTAATTTCAGCATACAAACGTGTAGGAAGCCACGCAGGCAGCCCAAGGGTTTGCTGGGTTTTTGGGTTTGCTGGTTTGCTCAGTGAGACTTGGGCTGTAATGGGGAGAGATTGTCATCCACTGCATTGCCTTAAGCAGCCAGAAAAATCCATCCTGAGATCTCTCAAGCAGCTGCTGTCAGTAACCATTTCCAGTAATCCAGGTAAAAAAGCATGACCAGTTGTGTATCTGAGAAATCTAAACTCAGAAGAGAAAGTCTCCTCTACACAAGCAGTTATTGGCTGGCAGCTATAATAAATTATTTTATCACATGTTTTAAGATTGGGAAAACTTTTTGCAAGACAATCTTAGAGCACCCCATAATCTCTTTATATCTGATTTATCTCCCATTACATTTAGCCTTTGAGGAAGCCTTGACTATTAAACTGTACATGCAATAGAATTTCTTTGACAATTTTCTTTCTTCTTTTTGTTAGTGGTTTGCCTCTTATGGTTATCATCCACAAGTCCTGGTGTGGAGCTTGCAAAGGTAAGTGCATTGAATACCAGAGCTTGCTGAAATTTCTAATGAACCTTTGTACAGACATCATGTAGCCATGAGAAATGTGAATTTTGCATTCAAAATGTAACTAATGGTATTTGTATTTCATTGAGAGTGGCATAATATGGCAGTGTCATATCAAACAAACAAGTTGGGTGTATGGCTAAGCCTTAAAGGATGGGGTAGTTGAGTGGAGTGGTGGTTTACAGCAAGATTTCTGTTTCTGTTGCACTGGATCAAATAGAACCACCTATGTTTGTTGGGCAGGCTTCAGCCCAGGGCTGCCAGGCAAGAATTGCTTCAGTTACCTCCTGTTCTGAGCCTGGAAGGGTTGGACACATACATTCCATTTACTCACTGCTTATTGAGAAGTGCCAGCTCTCCAGAGGGAGGGATGAAGTTGAGATTTTGATATTGACCTGAAAATCAGAAATATTTTCCACTGCTTTTACATACCTCTTTTTTTTTTTTTTTTTTAGCTTTGAAGCCAAAGTTTGCTGAATCCAAGGAGATCTCTGAACTTGCCCATAATTTTGTTATGGTCAACCTTGAGGTAGGCTGCCTTCTGCTCTCTATCCAGGCTCTGCCTAGTAATGAAGCATTTGGAATCTGACTCAACTAGTTGCATCCTGTTTTGTGTACATCCTAAATCCTGCACTCCTAAATAGGCATTCAGGATTGATTGATAGAGCTCATTGTTTTAAAAAGACTTTTTTTCAGTCTGGTTATTTTAATTGTGTTTATAAACCTGGCTCTCTGCCATTTCCTCTTTAACAGTTTGTACCTTGTGTGATTCAGTTTCCACAAGAAAGGAATTTATGTTCATTCTCTCAGTACATATCAAATATTCCTGTACCAGAGTGGGGTGGGTAATGCAGATTGACAGACCAGAAAAAATATTGTTTTCACAAATGATACTTATGTAGGTAAAAATAACTTTCTTCTCTCGGAGAGTGGAGGATACTGCAGTTACTTAGCATCTCTTCAAGATGTAAATTGCTCAGGGTGGAAGGAATCTGAAGGCAGTAACTTGTTTCTGTAAAAGGCACCATGTTTTGTTAGCTGTCTTGCTAATATCTTTCCTCTCTCCTGCCTTGCTGTGGAAGGATGATGAAGAGCCAAAGGATGAAGCCTTTAGTCCTGATGGAGGTTATATTCCCAGAATCCTTTTCATGGGTAAGGCATCCACAGCTGTTGTGTCCATTCACAGCACTGGGTTCTTACTGTTTCCAAATAAATTTCCTGTTGGATTTCTTATTTCATAGACCCCAGTGGAAAAGTCCATCCAGAAATCATAAATGAGAGAGGAAACCCCAGCTACAAGTATTTCTATACCAATGCTGATCAAGGTATGTGCTGAGTCATTTGTAGTGCATTTTTGGTGAGATTAAGTTTTGGCAGTGGAGAGAAATTATGTTAAAAAGTGTAACTGGGAGTGGTTAAATACAGTGTGAGTGATTCTCTGATGCTTCAGGAACCATATTCAGAATCATGATTCACCTTAATACCTACTAAAAGTCTCTAGGACCTAATTTTTTCTCCTGTTCTGGCATGGGAAATCATGGAAATTGCATGATCCAGCCACACAGAGTTGGGATAAGGGTGCAGGACTGGTTTTTTTTTTTTTTACAGATTAATCTGCAGATCTACATTCTGTAACTGTTGTTTTAAATCACTTTCATTACTAATTTACCTTGATGTTTTCACCCTGAGATTAATGGTTGGTATCTCTCTCTGTGTAATCTTTCAGTTGTCCAAGGGATGAAGGAGGCCCAGGAGAAGCTGACAGGCGATGCTTTCAAACAAAAGCACCTGGGAGATGAACTATAATGAATAAACTGAATGATACCTTTGCATCACTTCAAAACTGAGAGGAAATGATTAAACAGACCAAGAATGTAGATGCACTGAAGGGACATAATTCCCCTGTCAGCAATGTTAGGTTAAAAACCCTATTTGGAGTTCACACACACACACACACAACACAAACAGTTACAGTGTTTTCTCTGCCTGGCAGTTTGCACTGTGATGGTTCTTTTCAACTGGGTAATGTGCAAACACATCTCTGTGTGTGTTTGAGAAACCACTAATATTTGGTGTTAAAAGGGAGGTGTGTAGGGAACACGGTATTTGAGGACAATGTGATGGGAAAAACTAGAAGTAGCCATCATTTTGACACTAATCAGGGTTGAATCTCTCTTTTCTCACTGGTATTATGTGATCCCATAGTTTTTACTGGGCATTCCCATCACTAGGGCATGTTCCTGGGCCAGTTGTTTTCTAGATATCCAAAACCATGAATTCTGCCGCTACACCAAGTAGAATACATTTCATGAATGTCCAAATAGCATGTGAATTATCAGCTCTGCAAATGTATTATTGTGTAAAACTGTGTGATTCATCTTTATTTGCCTTTGGGCAGAAATGTAACTTTTTCCTTCTGCACTCACCTTTTGATTGTTCCATCAAGTGAGGGTGGGTTATGTTGAAGCTTTACGGGGTTTCCCCTTTTATTCTTTGAATGTTTTTGGCGAATGCCTTGCCATCACATTGTACTGTATTTTTGTACCAGGGTGAAAAAAATTAAACCTTTTTAAACATAAGCGTGCAGAGAGTGGTTTGTGGTTAGGGGTAGCTTTATGTTCTTAAGTATGGGGTGGATAAGTTTTTGTTTTTGTTTGTGTTGCAGTGATTATTAATGTTGACTGTCACAGCTGAAAGGTTTCTCCTTTTTTATAATTAAAATACACCATTTTTTTCCCCATATAATTACAACTCAGCCATTCTTAAACTACCTCCACTGTTGAAGGCAATGCATTTCTTTACTGGAACTGAAGAGAAGAATAGCAGGAAGCAGAATTGCCCCTCTTGACTTGCTGGGGACACTTTTTCTAATGCAGCCCAGCATGCTGTGGGCTTCTTTGTCACATGAGTGCATTGCTGGCCCATGATCAGCTTGTTCTCCACCTGGCTTCCCATAATCTCCTGTGCAGCAAAACAGATTTCTAGACTTTCTTGTTTCCAGTTGAAGGGCTTTGCATTTCCCTTTCTTGAACCTCCTGACAACCCTCTCTGCCCATTTCTCCAGCCTCTTGAGGGCCTCAGTGGCAGCACAAGCACTGTTACATGGAAGATCAGCCTCTGTCCCAAGCTTTATATCATCTGCCAGTTTGCTCAGAGTTAGGTGTTTAAAAGTACCAACCAAGGGTACTCCACTAATGATGAGCCCCCTTCAGGCCAGCTGTTCTGCCAGTTTTCCATCCATTTCACTGCCCTTTTATTTAGGTTGGACTTCATCAGTTTGTCTGTGGGGATGCTTTGGGAAACAGTGGTGAAAGCCATAGTAAAGCCAAAATAAACATCACCTACTGCTCTCCCCTCAGCCACCAAATCAGTCATCTCAAGCAAAAATTCCTGTCCAAAAGACACTTGCCATAGCTTCTCATAACAAACAAAGAGATAATTTTTTACAGATACTTATTGAGGAGCCATCTGAGGATGTTAGGTGGGGAAAATTGTTTATACAATAAACCCAACTTGTCTACTGAATCAATTTTTACTGTTCAGCAGCATTAGGAATTCTACTTTCCAGACCAGTCTGTCTAAGAAATTTTAGACACCAAAACTCAACTGGGTACTAAAAGACAAGGACTCAGTGGAATTAATGGAATTATTGCACATTGCAATTACCCTGCTTAGCTGCTAATAGTTACTCTACAGGCTTTATCCCCTGCTTCTCTTGCAAATAGCCTAGTAAATTAACAATGGAATTGAACTCAGCAGCTACTCTCAAGTCATATCAACCTCAAATATACATAAGCCTTAAAAAAGGATTTGTGTTGTGCAAAATATTCCCTTTTTTCTCCAGCTCTATCCATTGAGCAAATAAAAAATAGATCCTATCTGATGCTCATTTTATTTAGAGCTTTAGATTGACATAAGTTAAAAATCATTGCTATGGCTTTTTTACTTGCCAGCAGGGGGAGGACTCTGCGTGTTCATTTGGGATAGGATTCAACAAATCGTAATTAAAAAACAATCTCTGATGCAAATTAGCAGGGTGCACCTCTGTGAGTTTCCAGGCATGACTTTGCAGCAGCTCTGCCATGCTCTTATATCTGCAGTGAAGCTGCAGCCTGTGGGATGTACATGAAGTATCCCTTTCTTTGCAAAATGCGCTGATGCCTGAAGCAATGTGGCCTCAAAGTAGTTTTTAGAAAGTTCTTCATCCACAGACATCTCCCTTCAGTGACAGGTACAGGCAACGTGCTTCATTCTTTACATTTAAGACCACCCTGATCCAAAATTATCCTCCTTCAGATCTTCTCTGACACAGCTCCTCTCCTTAGCACTTCATGCCTTCCTGACTTGGTACTTTGGAAGGAAGAACTTATTTCATGACCCTTTTTCCTTTGGTCTTCAGCTGCCTCCTTTCTCTGTAATCCTTTCTACCCTCGGTATGTTCGGACACGGTGAGCTGGTACATCTTCCCCACCCTCTCTTCCATTTGCTCTTTTCTAGACCATGCTTCTGTCCCCTGTAGCAGGATGGAGCTTGGCACTTGCTGGCCTGCTTGGTGTGTAGCTGGGGTCTCAGCAGAATATGATTTATGTGCTTTCACAGTTTGATTTCTAGGGACAGCTGGTTAACTTGTGTAAAAACTTTTCACATCTCTGCATTGCAGGGCGAACCTACTTTTGATGTTAAGTCACTTAAGTATTTTTCTCTTTTCTACCTGTTAGTTTTATACCTGGATATTTTTGTTACTATCTCATTTACATTCTTCTTCTTCATGATCTTGATAAGAGGGTACAGATGGTTGGCATTTTCTTCTGTGCAGAGGGATCCACCCAGCAGTTGCTTTTTGGATGTTGTGTGACTTTATACACAAACAAGTCCCCAGGGCTTAGAGGCTTGCAGGTCAATGTTTCCTGTAGCTGTGTTTGAAGTTAATGATACTGCACACTGCTCAGTAGCCAAGACCTCAGCTTAGTTTGCTCCCATCAGCTTTGTTTCTTGCGCTGCCCATCTGTGTGTGACTTGCAGTAACTTACATGATCAGTTCTTCAAATGCATTTAGAAATCCCCTTGGATTCTCAGCTTTTTCTCCTTCGATGGTGATAAAAAACCCCAAGACACTTCAAAATTCTTAGTACAGACCCAGCAAAATGCCGGGCTGAATTAATCTCTTGTAAATAAACATGCTGTCAGTTCCCTTTCTTCCAGAAACAACCTGCAGAGGAAAAAACCCAAAGTTAATTAGGGAGTGCCTGGATTGCAGCTCCCATCTGGCTGCCTGGGAGCAGAGGTTGCTTTGTGCACCTGAGGCTGGACAGGCTTTAAGGAAGTTTCAGCTGGAGACTTGGGAAACCTCTCCTTTGCCATGTTAAGCAGCAGGGAGCAAAACTGCAACAACCAAGAAAGCCTGCACGGCCAGAGTGTCCCATCTGTCATCCTGGCATGCTGAGTTTAGGAGTCATCTACTTCAAACACACTTTTGTCCCCGTGGCTGTCTGCCTGCCACAGTGTCTAGCTTGTATCAAACTGCTAATGAGATGCATTCACTCAGAGCTTGTTTGGAGCTCCTACAATAAATAGCTCTGAAGTGAAATATTATTAAACTCCTATGAATATGAGGTCACATATCGTTGGAAGTGATGAAACTTCTCTTAAGTTTTGCCAGGAGGAGAGGTATTTGCATTTATGTTATGCTGTGATATTTATTTGCAGCTGACCTGGTATCCTGCCTGCTTGGGTTTGCCCAGCCAGGAGAACACTCCAGGGCTACTCCTTGACAACCGTCGCTATAGGTGGCTCTAAACTTGAGGCCTGAGGATAGAGATTCAGAAAGCAATAAAGATGGAATTACTCTGAGCAGAGCTCTCTCCAGAGAGTGGGATGAAAAGGGGAAGCCACTGCACATCCATGCTCATTTCACAGACAGCAAAGCCAAAGATGAAGTTTCTCTAAAAGGTTGCATCCCATTCCCAGACAGCTGTGTAAGTTGCCTTTGGCACTGACTGGAGACGGAAGGAATAATGAAGGTCTGTCTAAGTGTTAAAAGTCACTTTGTCTTAAAACTATTTGGCATATTAACCCATTCCCCTTTCCCTCCTTGAAGAAACAGGTGCTGATTTGTTAAGCAGTTAGTCAAATAATCTCAGTTTGCTTTTCCCCTCAAGGTTTGTCTAGAGTAAGGTGTGGCTGTGCACAGTTCCCAGGCCTGCATTGTCCAGGGAGCACCACTCCTGCCACTGCAGCACCAATCTGGTGCCACCACGTCAGCACCATCCAAGGAGGAGGAATCTTCAGTGACAAGTGCCAGCCAGCCCCCGTGACCTGTCACAGGCAGTGGCAACAGGGACCAAAGCTTTAGTGACCCTCTCCAAGCTGTGAAAAATGTCATGGCACCATTTTGTGATGGTGAAATCTGCAGTAAGTTCCTGTGATTATGGACAAAAAAAAAAAAAAAAAAAAAAGACCCCAAACTGCTCTGCTCACAACTGTGCTGGGAAGCAGGGACTGGCTGACCTGTGCTTGCAGCATTCCAGCTTCTGACTCAGACCAGTGAGAGAGGCTGTCACACACCACCCTGTGCTGGCTCTCATCCCAGCACAGGGCACAGCATCAGGAAAAGTGCAGGGAGCAGCCAGGATGTGGGAGCAGGCAGGGTGGGGGGAGAGGGCAGGTACAGCCTGGCCCTGGGATCTCCAGTGGGTGGGTGCTGCTCCCATGTTCTGTTTTTCTCCAGCCAACGCAGGAATCTCCTCCTCCGTTCCCATGTCTCTGCTGTGATGTGGGGAGTGAAGGGGAGCCCACTTCCTAGAGTTTGCACCCTCTCAAAGGGTCATGATCCCATTGTAACCACTCCAAGCCAGGGCAAGGGAGGAGCTGGAGCAGAGCTGGAGGGGCAGGAGTCTGTGGATTGAGTTTGGCTAAGGCTGTAGGTAACTGGCTGCTGATTAGAGTTTATTTGCTAGTGTGCACTCATTTTTGGACTATTTTGCACATGCACAGCATGAAATAGGTAGATGTGCTGCAGAAATATTAATTGATAAGAACTGCAGATGTGCTCTCTGCTTTTTGAGAGTGCTTCAGGTCACAACATAACATGCTGTGCATGAAATAAGCTGCACTGGCAGCACAGTCAAATTTGGATGTCACTTTATTGTGCTGTTTCTGATATTATGAACAGTGTTCAAAGAGCCATTTGTGAGGATTTGGATGCATTAGCCCTGTTAAAGGGAATGAAATTCGCACACATCCTGGGGACACAGCATGGGCCTTACATGCTCTTTATTCCATGCTGAAGTGGAGAAGAACCTGGGTGAGTGCTGCCTATTCAGACAAGGAGGATTTTGTTTGTGGGTGTCCTGTTTTTACCTGGCTCCCCTGACAACAGCTGATTTAACTGTTTTAGTGCTGCTCTTGCTTTAATAAATCAATACATAAATTGATAAATTAATTTTTTAAAATTCCCTTTTTAGAAAAGATTAAATTTGTTTCTTCAGATCAATTGCACCGTGAGAGGATGGAGTGTTTTGAATTTAAAATGTTGAGAGAGCAGTAGAGTATGAATGTTGTGTTTGATAAATGTGCTCTCCTGACTGCTGGGAGAGAGTGAGATAGATCCACATGTCAGAAAACAAGATAAAGCACAGCATCTGCTCTTCCACCTCCGTGTGCTTGTGGGAGTTCTTTCCTGTTTCCTTATTTCCCCATCTATAAATCTAAAATAACAAAGACCTCCCCCACTGGAAGTGGTATCAGCAATTCATGACTATACAACATTAAAACCTGGCAGGGAAGTGCACTAGGAAAGCAAAAATTATTCACTCCATAAATTATAGAACCATGTCTAAACAAGGTGATAGACAGCAAAAATCACTATATATTCTCCTGTCTCCTAATTACCTGGGTGCCTTCTTTTGGTTATCCCTGACTAAGAAAGGGCTTGTAGGTAAACACTGGCATTTCAGGGGTGGCACGAAATCTAAAAAGCCTTTGGAAATTAGGATTGAACAATGGCTCTGCACTTATGGCGGTGGTTATGGGGTGTCAAATCAGGTGATCACTGCCAGATGCCCAAGTGAGCCTCGGCCATGGTGTGTCCTTTACATCAAAGGTGCAGGTATGTGCCCATGACCATTTGCACTCTGTGTTGGTGCTTTATAGGACTGTGGGATCACAATGATTTTCTAGGCTGAGCATCAGTGAGCAGACAGAGAGAAGAGCTCTACCCATGCTGGGTTGATGAGAAGTCAGGTTTTGGCAGAGATCAATTACCCCAGAGCAACAAGAGGATTGCAAGGAGCAGGAAAGACTTTTTTAGGTGTCAAGCCTGCTAGGCTGTCTTTGAAATACTTGTTGTAATGAGTTTGGGATTTTGTTACACTGCTGATTATTTCTAGTTGCCTACACAAAGGTGTTATTTTGCTTAAGGCTTAAATCAGGGCCTGGTTTATATAACAGTAATTTTAGCTGGGGTTTTGATGGCAAATTCACATTTTCATTCTAGATGAGGGTAGAAAATTACTCTGATATTGGGTAGAATTTTCCCCTGAGCCACCTAGCAGATAGCTCTGACTTGAGTAAAATGGAGAATGCTGTATGGCATCTCTGGTCTGCGGAGAGAAGAGCTGCTCCTTAAAGCTGCTCAGCATCTCCCCTGTGATTGTTCCTAAAATGTTCACCTTAGCTATATGCTAGACACACAGTACTACTGTGCTCCCTGGCTTTCTCCATTCCCATGACACTGGTAACTAGTCAACTGCCCTGGACAAAATGTAGCAATAAATCAATTGTCAGACCCCTCTAAAGTGACTGAACTGTTATAAAGCTCAAGCTGCTCCAAGGGCTGGCTGACCTACGAGCCAGCCCGAAGATCAGAGCTGAGGATCAGATGCTGAAGATCACCAGATGTGCAAAAAGCTTTTACAAGTGGACAAAATTATTCCTGTGCTGTGTGGGCAGTGTCCGAGCCGAGTCCAAGTGCTGCACACCAAACAAAAGGCACAATGAGACTGAGAAGAAAGCAGCAGTGCTCTGGAGGACATAGCCGGGTGAAAAGACATCTGCACCCCCAAGTTTTAGGGGTTTGAATTCAGAGGTACCGCCTGAAGACAGAAACCCTGCAAATCCAGTACCTTTAAGCACCTCCTGCTCTGGCCTCCCCTCACAAGGAGCCTCTCTCCTGGGGCCCGACAAGACCTTGTGCTTGTGCTGAGGCACTTGCTTAAATCCTGCCATCTCTGCTGGTTGTTAGGGAAGCACCTTCTTACTTATGTCACACAAAATATTTAATATGTTTTTAAAAACCCAATATTTTGTTCATTCTGTCTAGGGCATCATGCCTAAAGGCTATTTTGGTTTCCTGGAGAGGGACACACCACAGTCAAGTCTCTCTGGGGTCTAAAGGTTTTTAAAGCTAAGAGGGTCCACCACAACCTCTTCATCAGAGCTCCTTCATGTGAACGACTTAGATCGCAGCCCCTGCCTCAATTTCTGTCTTCTCACCAGTAGGAACGTAGTGCCTGATGCCACATCGGCCATCACTAGGCTTCAGAGTTAACAGTGCTACTGATGAGAATCCCAGCCTGTGCGGAAAGCGCGGTAAGAACAGCAAGTTTGGGTCGTACCCGGGACGTTTTCCCAGCCCTCGGGGGCTCCGGGAGCACCTGAGGCGATTGCCATTCCCGCACTCTCCGCGGGCCCCCGCCCCGCCCCGCCGCGCTCCGCCCCCGGGGCCGCCCCAGGTACCGGCAGGGGGGCGGCTCCGCCACGCGAGCAGCGGCCGTGGGACCGCTCGGCTCGGCTCGGCTCGGCTCCGCTCCGCTCCAGTTCAGTTTAGTTCGGCTCGTCCCGGCTCGGTTCGGCGCCGCCGCTCCTCCGCCGTAGGTAAGAGCCGCGGCTCCTCTGAGGGGGGCTCTTCCCGCGCCGTCGAGACTGCTTCCCCTCGAAGGTGGCGGGGAGGGGGCTAGCAGTGTTCCGCGCCTCAAGTCCCCACCGGGACCCACAAACTCCTCCTGCCCTCCTCGCCCCGGGCTTCGCGGGACGGGAAGCAGGAGGTGCCCGGCGGGTGAGCTCCGTGCCCCGAGGTGTGGTGTAACGGGCAGCCCTCGGGAGCGGCGGGGCGGAGAGGGCAACAGCAGTTCCATCTCTAAAATAAACATATCCCAGCAATAAGAGGCGATATAATATTGTCTTATCTCTAAAATACCCTCAGCCTCGCGGGAGGGGGAGGCCGGAGAGCGGGGCCTTCCCGGCTGTTCCCCAGCTGGTGCGTAACCCGCCCGTTCCCCTCACGCCGGGCCGTGCCCGGCTCGGGGAGGGGGAACAGGTGACAACGACAACAACCGAACTGCTGGGAATGGAGCACTGCCGGGAATCGCGACACTGCTGTCGTCGTCGTGGCTGCTTGGGCAGGGCGCGGACCCGCTGCTGCCTCACAGTCCGCCCGAGCCGGCGGAGCGGACTTGCCCGTGCCCACCCTGCCCGTATAGCCCCAGGCAGCGAGCCCACCGCACCAAACCAAACGGTTCCATCTTCAAATTTAGTTCATAAAAAGTACAAACTCTTCAGTTTGTCCAGTTTATCCCGTGCAAAACGCATGTGGTATTTTTTTTTTCTGCCATGCATTCTGGGACGACGCGTTGGTTTTGCCCGCTGTTTTCTTTCTTGCCCGCAGCCCGGCAGTGCCGCTGGTGTGCGCGGTAACGTCAGCCGGGGCACCGCAGCGGCATCGCCAACACCGGCACCAGCGGCTCCACATTCTCTGCCTCCTAAGGTTCTGTCTCCACTCTGTCCTTTCCTTCTTACAAGCTTGTGGGCTTGTGCAGTGCATCAGGTTGATCTAAGTGTAACTTGTCGAAAGAGGAAAAAAACACCCAAACCGGGGGGGGGGGGGGGGAATAATTTTAACGTGGATTTTCCCATGTCCTGAGACAACATAAGACCATGGTCTCAGAACATGTTTCTGTGAAATTCTTTGGTGCCAAGTCTGGTTTTGACTTCTCTGCTTTGTTTCTCATCACTTATTCCTCACTCAGTGCCGCACTCTCAGTTGTGCAAATAATAGTTTGCAGGGCTTAAGAGTTGCCTGGATTAGCTCTGGGTTCAAATAAAATTCTCTTGTGAACGTTTTTTTTTTTTCCCCTCCAAAGGTAAAAATGTCACAGGAACTATAATTTTGATCTGTGTGTTTGTAACTGTACTCAGATCATGGGAGCGCTGGTATTGGGTTGTAGAGGGCACAAAATTGAATCCATACGCTTCTGTATGGAAGTGTGTAACTAAAAGGCTTTTATTTCCTGTTATTTGTGCTTACTATCCTGGAGGTGGTTGAATATGCATTTACTGGGATTTCACTGCCTTCAGGACAGTTTTATCAGAACAATTTATACTGTAAGTCAGAAGAGAGACAAATAAGCTGAATTCAAATCAAGATTCCTTCGCAATTTTGACAAAATCGTGATGCCCTCTTTGCAGACCCAATATATTTTCAGGTGACAAAGTGAGAAGACTTATCAGCTTTAGGTTTTAATAGCAGTAGTTCTTGTGTGTAACAAAGCAATGCATTTAGTATTTGTTAACATGATGGCTGTTGTGTTGTAGTGATGTTAGCTGCGTAGTTCAGAGGTGCTTTGTTCCTACCTTCATTTTCATATGTTTTCATGCAGCTCCAGATTGAAATGTGCAGGTCACAGCATCACAGTTCAGGGTCTTGCATCATGCTGGCTGATTGTAGTGCCAGGGAAGGGCTCTCATGTCCACTTCGCCCCCCAGTATTTTTTGTTGCTGGTTGGGTTGAAGGAGTAGGGTTTCCTGAGGCACTTCTCAATGGCTAATGCTGAGAAATGTCCTGAACTGGTCATTTCAGGTATGCTTTTTGCTGTAAAAATGCATCTTGTGCTTCAGGTTCTGCCTATTTAGTGAGCTCCTGCAAATGTGTGCTTAGCTTAGTGCAGTAGTGTTTGATATTTGAAATAAGCAATAAGATTTATGCTTGGAAGTATTAGCTCATTAAAAAATGGGAGGTGTGAGGATGCTTGTTCTAATCCCAGTTAGCAGGTGGCTTACTTTGCAGCATGGAAGAACATCATAGCATAGAGAAATGAATTAACTTATTCATCACAGATTTTCTGCTTGGAAGAGGAGCATTAAAAGGCATCAAATTAGACTTCTGCAGTGCAGAGGCATCCTGAGCTGGCCTTGTCTCTGGGTGATTCTGGTTTGCAGGTGGTTTCGACAAGACAATTCCAGCCTCTGGTCACTTGATTGGGTGAGGACAGCAGCTTGTTTTTACCTGTAAGTGAAAGGTTGTAGACCTAGTGGTGCAGAAAAATGTGTAACTGTCTGGTGCTCATTGATGGAGGGGTGTCTGCCCGAACCTGCATATGGCCTCACTCTAGCTCCGGATAGGGTGGGTGCCATCATTTGCCTGAACTTCCCTTATCTTGCACCACCATGGGAGGGCATGGTCATGGCTTTCTCCATGGAGGGCTGTATCCCAGGGCAGGACATGGCTGTGCCCTGCCTTCCAGCTGGGGAAGGATCAGCAGGGACTCACACATGTCTTGTAGCAGAGCTGGCACAGATTCATCTCATGTGTTGCTCTGGGTGCTTTCATGTCACTGCTCCCTCAGTGTATTCAGCAGTGAGGTGTGAGGAAGTGCTTCACCATTGCCAGTTCCTTCCTGAGAGAGGCAGAGCTGCAGGGCTGGAGATCCCATGAGGAGGGGGCTGGATTTCTGTTGTCTCGGCCATCGCTGCAGTGTTAGTGACAGGAAGGAAGAGCTTTGAGGACGGTGAGTTTTGTAACAGCCCTCAACCTCCTCAGTGTGCACTGTTCTGTGGGACAGGGCTGGATTCGGGGCAGCCTTAGCCTGCAGTTCTGTAGCACTAGAAATTGGCTGGCTCCAGGATTCCTAAGTTCAACAGACTATTCAGGGAGTTGCGGAAATCTCTGCATCCCCTCTTTAGGGCATAGGGAAGATAAAAATCCCCTCTTCCCTGCATCCTCTGGGAGACAGCTGAGCTGGGTTCGGATGTTTTTACTGTTACATATTTTTCTGTGTATTTTCTGGAGTAGTGTGCTTGCCAACAAGAGTGGAACCATGTGATAGTAAGAGAGTTGTAAACACTTAATGCTCATAGAAGAGAGTACAAAAGTGGAAACTTATATTTCTTTAATTTTTTTTTTGGTTTTTTTGCTGTTAGAGGGACTAATTCCTCCTTCCTGAGAATTTTATTCTGGCTCTGAAATGGACTTTGAGGATGTTGAATGTTGTGCAGGAAATGGGAGAGGCACGGCTTGATGTTTGACTCGAGGAAATCTTTTTAACAGTCAAACCAAATGTTGTTGTAAAGTTAGATGGCAAAAAAGTGGTACCTGCTGGTTCTTGACTCATGTTCCACACCCAGCAAATTCTTAAAAATCCTTTAAAAGCTGTTTTTAAAGCCTGTGTTCCCAAATCTAAATGGGAATGAAAATAACCTGTAAGCAATGTCAGTGGTTATTTTTCATCCTTTAGTTGTTATACATATATTGAACTTTTTTGTAGCATGTAAGTTCCAGAACAAACCCACTACAAGCATCTTCTTGTAAAGGCTTCTGGACTCATCAATAAATGAATTTTATTAAAGCTGAAGTGCTCAAGATGAAGAGCTCACATTTTTAAAGTAATAAACATAGACTTTCTGTGTCAAGAGTTGAATTGTTTTTGTTCTGGATCTGTCAGTTGAGTGGCATTTAGATGACACCCCAAAGTCAAGTTCTGGGCAGTACTGAAGAGTGAGCCAGAGGCTGTCACAGGGAGCAGCTGTTGCAGAGGGCAGGGCTGTGAGAGCAGGAGGAAATGTAACCGAAAAATGTGCAATACTTTGAGCAAGAGCAAGCTGCTGTCCTGTTGCCAAGCGAGGTGATTGTCAATTGTGTGGATCCTGAGAAGGGATTTGTGTTTGATCCAAATTCCGGCCTGGAGTAGGTGGCTGCAGCCTGTTACTTACGTAAGGTCCGAGTGTGCCCAGGTGTTTTGGCAGTCTCCACAAGGCAAGATAATGTAAGTCAGGATGACAAATGGTGCTGTACCCAGGCTCACTGGAGAGAAAATGTGCCAGGCACAAACTTGGCCTTTACATTGTATTAGCCATGAAAAAGACAGCTATGTTCTGTTATGTTTTTCTGCTCTAAATCTGGAATAATTATTACTTTAAGGCAGATATTTTTGTGTAAATGTGCTATAAGTTGCAGATGTCCTATTGCAGTTGTCTTTGCAGCATGGTAGACTTTGATCCAGGCAAAACACCCTTGTGTACAGAGGGATTTCAGCTGCTTTTTGGTTCCCTTTGCTTCGCTGTCTTTCTTCAGGAAATGTGTAATGATTCCTATCTAAGGTTTTCCGTCCACTTGTGAGATTTATCCGGAACTTTAATTTTAGATTAGTAAAGATAATCTCCCTTTAATAAACTTTAAACTGATGGCTTTGAATGTTTTGTTATCTTAATATCTGTCACTAACTCAAGCACTGTTTCTGTTCTCTTTGTACACTACAGGACTTTCCTCTTTACCTTCAGTGGAGGAAGCTCAGACCTTACTCAAGCGCTGTGTTCCCAGCCTAACCCCATTATTCCCTTACCTAATATTCTAATTATTCATCTTTATCATAATCATTGTAATCCTTTTGCTTCTACATCGCAGGTTCAACAGTGTGACCACTCTCTTGATTCATATACTCACAGCAAAGCCTTCATCTCTCTCATGGATTATAGATCTAAATTGGTAACTATCGCTTGCTTGCAATGTTTATTAGCACTTATGTTAATTGCTCATACTGTTTTCTGCTTCTGAGAAATCTCTCTTGTAGAACAGCATTTATATAAGAGCCTCTAAGGTCACGGCCTTGTTTCCTTTATGAGCTTTATCCTTAGGACAGCACACATTGGCTCTAAAAAATTCCATTGCTTGGTGGAAATCTGGTTCAGAATGGAAATTCATTTCTGAAAAAGAAAACAGTATTTATTTTCCAATGACAGAGCACATAAAGGAGTGAGTTTTTATAATAGAAAATTGACATAGATATGTAATTTGTGAACTAGAATATTTTTAACTTAAATGCTCTTTCTAAGACTTTTTGGGGAAAAAATACCCAAGGTATTAATGCTTTTGAGAAGAAGTTATGTTGCAGATTATTAGCACCTCTCAGGGGTTACTGTAGAAATACAAAGGAGTGGTTTCACCCCATCCTCTCATCTGCCTAATTAAAGAAATGTGCGTTACTGGATGATGATGAAACAGTTAAACCGTCACATTTAAATTGTTACTGGTCCTAAATAGCAAAAGACAAATATAGGAAATTACACTTTTGGCTTTAAGAATGAAGCATATTAAAAGATGTTTTTATTACTAGAACTGCCCAGTTTGAAGTGTAAGTTGCATCAGTGTGACCAGGTTTCATGGTTAGCTGGGGTGACTGACAGCAGAAAAGGAGACTCTTTCCCAAATTCAGACATCTTTCTCACACTGTTGTGAGAGAGAATGGGATGTGGAAACAGCATGTCAGTGAACACGCCCACGTGGTTGCTGATAAAGAGACAGGGAACTTTCCAAGGTAATGACTGGATTTCTTGTTTCTTGTCTGTGACAAGATAAAGAAGATCAGTCCTCCATTAGTTTGTAGCCAAAATCATAAGGGTTGGCAACACTAAAAGTCAACCTTAGTCTTTTTTTCTGGCAACAAATAAATGGGGAGGTACATCCGTTAATTTCTAGCCAACACTTTAAACTTGCCCTGAAGTTGGCTGTAGGCAAAAAATGTTGCAGAGCAGGGCTTACAGTGACCACTTCCAGTGATTCCTCCTAAGAGCAGGAACACTGTGATGTTTTGTGTTGCACTAGAAACCAGTTTGAAGCTTCACCATGATGCTGGTCACAATTTGAGCACAGCTGTGTGGATCCACCTATGTGACAGATTTCAGTGAGCACTGAAACCAACAAAGGCTGGTTTCCCATGGAGGTGTCTTAGGGCAATTGGCTTTTTTCTTTTAAAATTCATTAGACCAAAATAGAAACTAAAGGCAGGAGAGCCACTTTGACCTAGGAATATATTCTTTGGTGGCTAATAAGCTCTGATTAAGATTTTATTGCTTTAGAGCATTTGCAGCATCCTGCTCTTATGTGGTTTCTTTGTCTAATAAAAGATGAGCTCACACTGCAGGCTTTTTCCTCAATAGGGAAATAATAAGGTATCTCAGAGCTACAAAACTGTCTATTCCCACAAAACTAGTTGGAAGTGGCTGTGTTTGAGACCTTGCTCCTATTGCTAATGCACATGGGGAAGAAGATTGTCAATATAAGTATGCTCTAGCTACAAAAATGGGGCTACCCAGACAAAAAACTAAATGATGCAAGGTCTCGTGCTGAAGTGTTCTCAAGGATAATCTGACTGGCAGCTTTTCCCTCTCCTGTGTGTCAGGTTTTATGTCCTGTAGCAGAATCTTTCCTGTGTGTTTTATTGAGGATTAGTCCAAGACAGTCAAAATGGAACAGTCGAGAGCCTCTCCTTTGCCCTCTGTGTGGCAGCTGTATTTGACCTGGTCTCCTGTAACAGAACTCTCCTTGGGCTGTGTGTTTGTGTGAAACAGCCATCCTAAAAGAGCATCTGTGGCTGTGTGCCCAGGGATCAGGGGTTACACTGCCAGCTGAATGGCCTTGGACCAAGGAGGGAGGACAATCCCCTGGGAGCAATGGCTGTGGGAGCCTGCAGGTGATTTGGACAGGACCTGCCTGACCTCAGCGTGTTGTCTCCATTTCCCTGTGCTGCAGAATCTCCTCCAGGTGCAGAGGGCCTGCAGGAGATGTGATTTTGTGGACCTTTCTCTCAGTAGCATAGCAACTGCCACCACTTCCCACTGCTCTGTCCCCTGCTCTGTCCCCTCTGCTTGGCTTCCTGAGCCGTGAGGGATCAGGAACTGAACCAACTTTCCAAACAGCCCTGCAAAACAGGAGAAGCTGTAGGAGGATTTATTTTTAACTGGGATCTGTGTGTTCTCTGAACCACCTCTCTGTGGGGTCCTCAGGGCTGATATGACTGGGGAGTGCTTGGAGCAGGAGTGAGACAACAGGTGGGGAGGAGAAAGGGAGGGGAGGAGGACCAGGAGAAAGGTCTGCTGTTCCCTGGCTTTGGGATTCAAGCACAAATTTAGGGGCAGCCCTGCAAACATTCCAGCCCAAGTGCTGGTAGAGCAGAGCTTCAGTAATGATCTGCCATCAGAGGGATAATCAGAAATTAGTATGAAAGTCCTTTCAGTTTCACTCTATTCACTAGAGGGGAAAGGGAAAAGTGAAATTTAAGCAAGGGGATGGAGTTTCTTTAAAATTTTTGTGCTCTGTCTGCCTCTGGTGATTCAAGACGCTGACCTGCAGCATCTTCAGCCAGCACAGAGGCCAGCGAGGGTTGTGCTTCTATGACAACAGCCCCACGTTCTGGACAAGTATCATTTGATCTTATTCTCTGTGTTGTGCTTCTAACAAAGCTGCTCAAGCTGGCCACATTCTGTAATTGCTTTTTCAGCTGAGATCTGAAAGTCACATTTGTAGCCAGGTACAATTCTGATTAGAGCAATCTAGCAGGGTTAATAGAGGCAGCAGTGCTTCAGTTACAGGATCAGCTTGGAGTGTGTGGATGGGTTCTGGGCAGGCAGGGGTAGCAAGAAGATACTGATTCCTGCATGATTAGTACAATACCTTTGTTAAAGGTCTGCCTCTGAATCTGTAAAAGTCCAGGCGTCAAGTGATGAGGGTTTCTCACTATTTTGAGCTTGTGTGAGTGTAATGGAGAAACAGAGATTTTAAATTTTTTTTCTTCTTTAGCAAGTGCACAGGTATTGTCAGTGTAGAGATTGTAAATGAGATTACTCTCATTTGTAGAGATTATAATGTGTATGGGGAAGATAAATTACTCGAATGGAAAATTTTCTGTCGTCCAGTGTGGTGATGGTACAAATCAGCTAATCACCTAATTCATAATTTCTGCAGCTGAGATTTCTAAGGATAAGGAGGCAGTAAGTGCATTGGCCTGAGTGTCTGAATGGAAGTTAGTCAGATGTTGAATTCTTCATTTTAGAAATTCCTGTTATGAACCGCAGCACATGGGTAGAAGAGCTGTTTTCTAATACACTAATGAGAAGAAAATTTGTGCTTGTGTTTTCTGGAGTGCTTGCAAAGGACTGTAGACTGACTGAAGAGCAGCTGAAGTTCAGAAGAGAGTTTATCAGAATTATGCTGTATCCTACTGAGAAATACTTTTGGAAAGATTTTAATGCATTCTGTGCAGCTGTTCACTATTGAGCTACTGATAAATTTCTTCAGAAACTGCCCTTGTGAATGCAGTCTGTGAACGAAATGTCTGCTGCACCAGCCCTTTTCTGTGTGAGAAAGTTGCATGTGTTTAATCTGAGATAAACCGTTGTGCATATTGTACTGAAGTTTAAACCAGGTTGCTTTTGGTTTGTTTTCTCTGCTGGAGATTTAAGTGAAGTTATCATCCCTATTTAAACTGCCTTGGGGTGGCATTTTGGTTTAGAGTTGTGAATTTTGAACTGTTTGTTTTGGTTTTGTTTGGATTTGTGGGGTGTTGATGCTGGTTTTTTCAGTGAATGGGTGAAGTCCTCTGTGAAGGTGAGACTTGCTAAGAAGGGAGGCATTTGGGCACATGCTGAGAGTAGATACTGGAGTGAGTTTAGTTCCCAAATGTGCCTGTGAATTTGAGTTGAGGAGAAAATTAACTTCTGTGGATATTGGGTGAAGGAGAGACTTCTGTCACTGCTCAGTGCCTTCTGACAGCGCACGAGTAGCCCAGGCCCTGGTTTGCATAAGTAGCTGCTAATTAAACCTGTGCTGCCCTTGCTCCAATTTGCAAACCTATAACTTGTTATAAGGAGCCAAGACCTTTGCTTATTTGATGTGTGGTAGTTTCAAACAGCATGAGAGATTAAAAGTGTGGTATATCTGTTAAAAGGTAAAGATTCTTTTTCCTCCTCTGTAGTAATTTGGTTTCTGTGGTTGTGTTCTGTACAACCAGAGGTGAAAAGTCAGAGTCTTACCTCCTCTCACCAACTGTCTGAGCTGCACACATTGGAGCAGCCAGGGCTGCTCATGGCCCTTAATAATTCGTATTCTGCTGTTGGTTTTTTTGTTTCTGAATCTAAAAGGGATAATTTATCCATTCCAAATGCTGTCTGTACCCTCACCAAGCCCTCACGTTTTATACAGTCTTTATTCCAATTGCAGTCTTAAGAGTACATAGGTGTTGGATGGATTCAAAGTTTCCAGCTGAAATTCCTGTTTTTTCATCTTTTCCCATTTCCTTTTTCTTTTCTTCTGTAAATGTTGAGGAGGGAATTTTGTAAGGATAAAATGGTGGTGGTACATGCACTAGAAATACGGATTTTCCATAGAAGTAGTAAAAACAATTATTTAGGTTTATTTACCTTGGAGGCTGCTTGATGAATTGCATGGTTGGATGCACTGTCAAAGATTTTAGTTCTTGGTTGCAGTTTATTGGAGCAACAGAAGGGGCACCCTGCCACTGGAGTGAAGAATGCTGTTTCCCCATGAGTATTTGAACAATCTGCAGTGGCCATCTGTTATTCTGTTCAATACAAAGCAGTGCAACAGGTGTATTTCTTGGGTTTGGAAGTCTTACCAGCATGAGTGAACACTAAACAGGATTAAAGCCAGAATTTTAAAGAAGATTTCAAAGTGTGCTCCTCTTTAGTCAGCAGATATAGTGGTTATGACATTAGAAAGTGGAGAGATAACCTAAACATATGGTACACAGTTAAGGAGAACAAATGCTGAACTGCTCTTAAATCTGTTCTTTTTCCACATTTGTCATTTTCTTAGATGGCTTCAGTAACAGATGCCAGATTCAGGCAGAAGGATACTTCAGACCAAAATTTTGATTACATGTTCAAGCTCCTGATCATTGGCAACAGCAGTGTGGGTAAAACGTCCTTCCTCTTCAGATACGCCGACGACACCTTCACTCCAGCCTTTGTGAGCACAGTGGGGATCGACTTCAAGGTGAAAACAGTTTACAGGAATGACAAGAGGGTGAAGCTGCAGATTTGGGTAAGTGCCAACATTTTCAAAGATGCTTTATATTAATCCCAGCAGAGCTATGATGGTAAAATGTGGCTTGTTTGGAAGTGGGTTTTTGGGTTGGTGTAGATTTTGGTTGTTCATAAGCTGCGTGTGGCTGGACCTTTGTGTCCCTGCAGTAAATTGAGGGAGTTCTCTTTGTGTCTGTCTCGCTCAGCTGGTGAGGGTCCTGATGGGGTCTGAGGAGCTGCTGCACATTTGAGTGAACTCTACACCCAACCCATACTATCATTTTATGGCCTCTACATGAGACATTTGTATCTTCCTGTAACTCATGTACCTGCTCATTTCTACCCAATTTCTGCCCCATCTAAGAGCTTAACCTTCTAATTGCTCTACATACACCCGATTTGTAATTCTTCAATAATTGCATTTAAATGTCAAATTACAGTAATCACATCTGGGTTTTTTATTTATTGTGGTGATCTTGAATAGTGAGAATCTAAAATGAGGTGCTTTTTTTTTTTTGTACTACAACTACATGATTCATTTTATTTCTGTGTTGCTGGGTACAATGTAAAACAAATTATTTAACAAAAGATCCTTTTCATGTTGTAAAATCCTGACATTGAAACTAAGGTAGGTCACCTGATGTGAAATTGATTGAATTAATTTAGGGTTTTGACAATAAAAATGTTTTTACTTCAGGCTCTATAAGCAACTAAAGATGATTTCCATTTATTTGGTCTTTGTGAATTTTGGAACGTGAAATTTTCTAAGAAGTTGGGTAAAAGCGAGACAGAAAACACCATAAAATATTAGAGTTTTTTTAAAAGACACTGTGATTAAAGTGAATTAAACAATAATCTTAATGAAATCTGTTAGAGGGCTTCTGGGCAAAAAGGGCTTTAATAACCTTAAACTTCTTTTGAAAAGAGATGTCAGGTGAATTTCTCAGAGGGTGCAATCCATAGGACCTGTAATATTGGAGGTACCAACAACACTGTTGATTTAACATTTATTTTTTAATAAAAGGTACACCTAAGTGTTGGACAGTTTCCAGAGTAACTTGTGTTCTGTTTTTCTCTCTTTTTGCATGGATCCCTGACATGAGTCATGATTCAAGGACCTTAACAAAACCACTATGTGCCTCTGTCAAAACCACAGCATTTAAACATGTTTGTCTCCTGCCTGTCCTGAGATTATATTTGTCATTCAATGTGTTCTCCAGGGTACATGAAGTAATAGTGGGGTCCATTGGCATACCAAAACTATGGGTTTCTATGTGTGGGAAGAAAGAGTTTTCATACCAATTGGTTTTTAAAACTATTTATAGCTGCTGTTGAGTTTCCGGGATTGTTGGGCTCTGTGGCTCCATTAAACCCTTTGCTCTGACTTAAAATTTTCCAGTTATGTTGACATTTTTTTTCAATTATGCTCTCCCTAAACTTGGCATTAAGCCTTATCTGAATCAGATTTAATGTGAAAATAAATGAAGGAGAAGGTACAAGTGTTTGACTTAACCACTTCAAATATTTTTTTTTAAATCCAGAGAAAAGTACTTTGAGGAACCTTTGATGTTCTCTTCTCCACAGACCCAGGGTGTTTTCAGTTCAGGGGTGCTTGTGGAGCTCTGAAGTGAGCGCAGCTGTGACACACTAGAGGTGCTCAAGGGCTGTGCCAAATAACCTTGTTCTGTGTTCTGCAAGTCTCAAGGTGAGATGGAAGTTACTACTGCTGTGCTGTGGTCCAGAGAGATCCACAATTAGTGGGACTTCCTTTACACTGCCTGTTGCCTGTGTTGAACAGAAGAGCAGAATTTGGGTGCAGGACCCAAATTCTTGTGTTAAAGCTCAGAAGAATTCATGCTGCCTCAAGGGCCGAGCAGGTGCACGTAAAGGCTGACAGCTGTGTCAGTAAATGTCTCTGGCCTGACTCCTGGTTTTGTTTCTCCAGCAGAAGTTGATGAGCATTTTAAAGCCAGAGATCTTGCATTTGTGTTTGTGCTGAGTTGGAGGAAGTCTGTATTTTGTGAATCAGGATTTGACAGGCTGTCACATGGAATGATCAGAAGAGTGCTCCTCTGTTAGATTTTGGTGTCATTAGTGGGCCTCTTGCTTTGTTGACATTAACGCCTCCATCACCCAAACTGATATTTTAATAATCAGTTGTGCTTGTGACTAAGCAGTCTGGGAAATGATCTGCTTTGAAAAGACTTGAAAGGAATATCTCTTTAGCTTGAGAGGAACAGGACATAGCAGAGATATTCATGATGTTTTTAAGGTAGAATGACAGTACTGCTGCTGCATATGGAAACAGTAAAATGGCTCAGAGAGGGGTTTATGAAATAATTTTTTGTCGGCTTTTTCTCCTTTCTTTAAAGAACTCCAAGATCAGTTGACTGTGTTTTAATTTCAAATATTTTCTGTCTTGTTTAGGAATGGTGGTGTTGTGCTGATAGAATAAATTAACTTTATTGAGAGCATTTGTTTTGTAGTTGGATGAGACTTAGTAATTTAATATCTAATTAAAAACATTTATTGCATAAATATATTCATATATTATATAGATACTTGCATATCTACAGAAATGTAATTCTTGGATTTTTTTTTTTATGACACTACCATTTGTAATAATACTTTATATTAAAGTATCTTCCTTATGATTGGGTTGTAAGGAGCCAATTTATAATACCTCTCTGCATTTCTTGATCAATTTTGTATTCCCAGAGTTGCTAATTACTGTTTATTGGAGGAAAACTATTATATTTTCAGCTAGGTATGTTTTTTTTATTATAAATAAATCTCAAAGGTAGCATTATTATATTCTTAGCAAATGCAGACAGTTAATACTTAATGCAGAGTTCAGGTTGCCTAGCAGCTAGAGAGGGCCACTTTGTCCAGATCCACATGGAAGCAGGGTGAATGAATAAAAGTGATTTCAGTTTTAGGTAAGAGCAAGGTGAGATTTTTTTTTGCCTTCTGTGCATTTGTGTGTCTATTGCTGGTGAAGAATAATGGTGGTGAAAATGACAGCAGAACTCCTGAGCAACGTGGCCTCGAGAGGAGCTGCTGGGGGGGGCAGCTTCTGGCCCTTGTGCTGGCCCAGTCTGGGTTCATTACATGAACTCTTTGCACAGGCACATAAATTAACTGATAGAAAATCACTGGCACTGGTTCAGCCCCAAACACCCAGTATATACTTTGTGTGAGGAATTTGATTACGTTTCCATTATATTTTTGTGAAGCACCTTACACAAAGGACTCTCAACATTGATGTGATTAATAATAAACGTAACTAAATACAGGGTTTGGCAGCTGATGTTACAGTTGAAACTACTTTCAACTCCGTTTGTAAACAGCAACAGAGATTAAATTTAACTTCAGGTCAAAAGGCAGAAAGGCTGTGATGCTCAGACAGAGGCAGCATATTTAGACTGCAGGAAGATTTTTCTTTTAAGGAGCTGTTTATCGGAATTAAGCTGCTAGGATGAAGGTTTTTCCTTCTCATTAACAAAAATGTCTCTGTGGCTTAGCTGCTGAAACCTGTTGGGGTGTGAGATTAGCTTTAGTGGATGTCTGAAGCACATGTTACAGCTCTCAGGCACAGCTGGGGAGAGGGCACAAAGCAACATTGCTCTGGGTTTTTGGATTTTTAAATCAGAAATATGACAACTGCTAATTATACTGAGTGGCAGTTACCACTACAAAACAGAAAAGTATAAACCAAAATAACCCCCCTGCTGTGTAACTGTCCAGAAGGCAAATACACAGTGTTTTTAACAGCTTTTTGTATCAGACATTGCCTGGATGACAGGATCGTCTTGTGCAGCTCGCCTCTTAGGGAAGGGATTCAAAGCAGTAACACTGGCAACTGAGTTCCTTTTTCTTTTCCTTTTTTTTTTTTTCCAGTTACAGGAGGTAAAATTAGAACACCATCATATTTGATTGTAAATTTTAATGTTAATTGCACACTTAACCAAAAGCTAATTATGCATTTCAGATGAGAGTCATCTATTCCCAAGGCATCCTATTCCTGTCATGGTTTTGCTAAGTTCCTTGCAAGCACTGACTTAAGGCTTGAATGCTTGCACAAAACTTGTATCTAAAAAAAGGGATAATAAGGTTTAGTAATTAAATGTGTAGATGTGATAGTGATGGGTGTCTCTAAAGCACTAATGGGCCTGATTCTGCTTTTATGGACTCACAGTTGTTGTGAAATCCTCTGATGTGCTGTTTAGATGAAGAACTAAAATGGAGAAATTCATGATAGTGAGAAGATCAGGTTGATCCTTGTAAGGGAGTCAAGGATTACATTTTATTTGCAGCATTAAGGACTTACTGGGTTCCAGGAATGAAAATCATTGTGGGTGAGTGGATGTAAAGCACTGCTTCTCATGCTAAAATACAATGCAGAATATTTGACTGGAGAAGAGATGCAGTAACAGTGTCTGTAATTCAATTCCAAGGTCTTGGTTATATCTCAAGTAATAATACTTCTGCTTTGAGAAGAACTTGGTGCTCATGCCACTCTGAATGGCTTTAAGATTAGAGTTGCAAGGGTGATACAAAGGAGAGAAATAAAAACTTGACAAATAAGACCCTTGACAAATAAGACAAAATGACTGATGGGTCAGTTACCCAACTCACTACTGAATTTATTGAACAGCCTAAGCTTGCTGAGCAGGGCATTGCTGTGTTTGCAGTGAAACAGCTGACATGGAGGGTTTATTTCTGTTTATAGTTAATCACCTCAATCTCATTGTTACCTCATTATAACACTGCATTACAGTGGAGGCCAAATTCAACTTCAGTCTAAGCTCTGATACCATTGCAGTTATCCCTGCTGACAATACTGGATCTGCAGGTGTAGTATCTCTCATTGTGCTCCATCTTTGCAGAGGCCCTTTGCAAGGCCCTTGGAGGCCTTGTTTTGTACATTTCAGTGAAATGAAACATGTACCAGGCTGTATCCAGGGGCAGTGTGGAGTGTGCGTTTGTTGATAAAGAGCTGTTGGTAGTTCAAAGGTTTGGACCTTTCCTAGGGAAAATGGACCAATGCTGTTTGTTCACTAGAGGGAAAGCTGTACACAGGAAATTTCAAGGGAAATTATTTACTTGATGAGGTGAGGCAGTTAAGCTTTGAGAGGACAAATTAATTGCCAGCCTCCTGACATTTTGCATATAATTTTTACCAGAAATTCAGAATAGATATTTTGAAGTTTTTTATATTTTGATATATCAGGTCTGAGACTCACGTGCCTTGAAACCCTTTCCTGTTGTCCTTGTCTCATCAGAATCACCCTTATTATGATTTTCTTTCACAATTTTATCTTCTACATAATGACTGGGTATTCTATATTTAAATATGCTGGGTGCACTGTGATCAGTTATGAGATAACGCAGGGGGTGGAATTTATGAGTTCTCGTAGTGTTTGGCTCAAGTGAGCACGTACTTAGGCTGTGTCACATTTGGTCAGATGAGAAAATACAATTACTGTGCTTACTCACATTTATAACTTTCATACATTGTGTTGTCTATTGCAGTGCCATGTTTATGCAACACTTGAGTACCTGAATGACTGATTTTAGAACTCAAGAAAGAGAATCCAAACACCCAAAAATGTTTTTCAGGTGTGAGAAATTGTACCCTGTAGCACAGCTGGAGTACCTAGGAATTTAGCAGCATGTACTTTGTGATTTATTTTCTGTTGTCCAGCTGTTCAACATCATCCTGATTGATTAAACAGCGTGAACTGAGCTCCCAGACATAAGCACTAATTTTCTGTATTCTGTTGCACTGGAGGCATTGGACTCTGCAGACAGAAGGAAACATTTGTGAGAAGCACCAGAAACTGGACAAAAAAGCAGCACATTCCTGCAGTGGGGAGAACTGGGAGGCCTATGGTTTGCTGGTTAGGTTCTCCCATCTGCAGAGCAATGTAATATTTACCAGGTGACACTGATCTCAACCCAGATTTCTGGTGGGCTCTTCTGGCTGCCCAGCAAATACTAATGGCAGTGACAAAGTAGGAAACATTAATCCTGTTTGGGGTAAGATGTATCTTCCAGTAGCAGCTGAGCACCTTGCATTTTATGGCCAGGGGTCACTCCACTGCAGCCCAAAAGTGTACCCTAAGCATCCCAGTGAATCCTCTTCTGCTTCTGCCACAGTCTGGGTTTGCAGCATTGCTGAGATGTTCCTCCATCAAAATGGAGCTGCCAGTCCCAAGTGTCCTGCTCGGCTCACACATGGCACCCTGTGCTTCTGTTGTGTGCACTTGCATCTTGTTTGAAAATTCCTCCAGTATTGCCAGTTCTGCTTTGCATCCATTTCTCTGCTAATCAGATACTCACTGCTTCACTACTAATTTGTGTTAGAAACTGAAACACAGGAGGTGGCAGGAGTGTTTGAAACTTGAGGGGAGCAGGTGTAAGTGCAGCAGATAAACACTGTGTTATGAGCTGCTGTGCTTCATTAACTGAAGTACCTTCATGTGATCTATGACTGAAGTGATTGAACTTTGTGTATTACTCAAAGAAGGCTCCATGGTGGTATTTTCTCAGCCAGATTCTGGCTGGTTTGTCGCTCTGACAAACTCACCCAGACATCTGCAGCAGTGCTGGAGGGTAAAGCCCCGGCGAGAGAGCGGCGGCTGTGGATCCTGTGTGCACAGATGCTCCTGGTGCTGCCAGCTTTTACTGTCCCTCTGCTTTCCTTGCAGCCAGAGCAATAAAACATGCAGGGGACCTGTGCACAGGATGTTTACGAGGCAGAGCACTCACCCTACTGCTGGTTTTGCTTTTGCCTGTGCTTATTCCAAGGCTCACCTGCTGCTTCCCCTCGGTGTGTCCCTGGGTCGGCGCTGCCGCCGTGGCAGTTGTGAAGTTGCTGCGTGTTCAGTGCCATGGTAACTGGATCCTGCTCTGCTGCCTGCCAGCGGGCACCAAGCCTGCCCAGTTGTGAAAGGAAGCAAGTGCTCCAGGTGCCAAATTGTGGTAGACTGGCATGAGTCAGCTTTGATAAGTCCAGGTGAAGTTCTTTACCACAGACTGCAAGTCTTTCTTTTGAGGGAAGAAAGAGAAATAACTCCCATCAAATGTGTTTTGGATTTTTTTTTAACTCTAAAAGGCTAAAAAATGTGTTTTTATTGGAATTACCACCAAGTGCTAAATTGCTTTTTTGCTCTGCAGTTTAACTTCATGCTGTACACATTTCTGTAAGGCTTTTCCCATTGTTTCCTCTTTGTGTTGTGCACCCTGGCTTGCTCTTGGAGAGGTTAGAGAGCACCTTTGTAAGCACTTTTGCACTAACTGCAAGGTGAATTCTTGCAGAGTACTGTCATAACAACATTTAAAATAATGGAGTTGTGCCTAAGAGTGAGCAAGTAGAGCTGGGGAAAAGTGAGGAATTCTTGTTTGCTTTTTACAGAAGAAATTCTCTGACTGTGATAAAGCACACAGGTGCATCACTTAATTACATGGAATAATAACACTGGAAATTTACAGCAAGCAGGGGTAATTAAGGAATGCATTTTTCAATTCTTCCATGTACAAGAGTGGAATGATGGACCATGATAACTTCTATGCTTCTGTTACCCTCTCCTGGCCCTCACTGGGTTGCAGAACCACCAGCACCGTGAGGGCTCGTACTGTGAGAGCAGTGTAGTGAAGTTGTCTGAAAGAAGGAAGGCTGTGCTCAGTGCAGCATGATGGGGCTTGCAGCAAGCCTGGCTTAGCTAAAACAGCTTCAGCTGACTCTGCTGTGCCCCCTCCACCTCTGGAGTCCTGCCTCTGGCAGGTGGGGGCCTGTGCAGACAACTCCACTGTCCAGTGCTGATGTGTCCTGAAGGGAGCAAGAGAGTGCAGTGAAAACTGGGGCAAAACTTGTGTAGAACTGAAGCAGGACCATGACAAGAAAAACCCCAGTGCCTGTAATGAATACATTAATTACAGTGCAAAACAGCACCAAAGAGCAGTGCTGGAAATGCTGGCTTGCAAGCGGCAAGGAGTGGCCCTGAGCAGCAATCCCAGGAGGGCTGGAGGGGTGGAATTGTTGTTGCAGAAGTGTCAGTCTGTGTGAACTCCAGGTGGCTTCCAGCCCTCTTGGGAGTGGCTGGTGTCTGGGCTTCCTGAGATGGAAGGGGATTCACATTTGGCAAAGCTCTTCAGCCTGTTTTTACACACCCTTCCTCATCAAACCCCCTCCCTAGGTTGTTTTCCTGAGTGTGAGAGCAAAGCACAAAAGGGACTTGAATGGTTTGGCTGATTATGGGAACTCAGCTTCAGATGAGCAGTATTTCTGTACCGATGCTCATTCTGAGTGCTGTGGTATAATTATGCAACTGCTGCAAACCCATACCTGTTTAAGGTGCCTTATCCCAGCTAAAATGATCTTCTCTTTTAGAAAAATGACCTTCATATTGAAAACAGCATGCAGGAAGAGAGAGTCACTACTGCAAAGATATTAAATGAGGTAAATCTGTGGGAACTGCTTAGTTCCTCTTGAATTTTTGGGGAATTGGAACTGTAAGATTAGTAATTTCCTTCCACTTGCACTGGTTAATGATTTTAGGGAAAAGCAAACTCTTGCAAGGGAAGAATCTGCATAAAGTCCTCCTCTGTGATGTGCTTTCTACTGTTCTGAGTTGCACATGCCACAGTAGCATGTTCAAAGCTGTGGACATCATTCTGAGGTGTTGGAAATGCTTGAAATTACTTCAGTTTTTCTGCTAAAATTCTGATATTAATATGTATAGGAGCTACTTAGTGTTCAAGAGACTGCAAGAAATCGAAAGGGAACCAATTCAGTAAAAATACACCATTGTCATGACAAAACTATGATTTCAGTAAGCTTTCACCTAAATCTGGAGCTGGTCTTGGTCTACAGGATATTTACTGCTTTAACAGGAAATTTCACCTGAGTGAGGGGAACTTGCTGAATCTGGCTGAAAGTTGGACGCAGCAGTACCTTTGCATCAGTGCAACATCAGCTCAAAGTGATTTGTCAGTTCTCCCATCTGCAGCAGGGGCTTTGGGAATCCTCCCTTGCCCACCTGGCTGGGAGACCAGGAAGCAGTTGTGTGTCAAAACCTGATGTTGCTAAGTGATGGCAAAGTAGCCACCTGCCTTAGCATTTACAAACCCCAGTGCTCAAACAGAAGGAAATGAATAGCTTTATTTTCCATTAACTGCATGCAAGGTGTTTATTCACTCTGGTCCTGAAAGTATCAAACATATGCATCCCTTTTACTCCAGCTGGAATCTTCAGAGCTTTCAAGTCCCTGGAATGGCAGCTGTTTGTTCTGCCTGAGAATGCATCCTCCAAGTGATGTTGGATTACCCTATAGCTGTGAGAGACAGTGCAGTCAGTTTGATGATTAAAAAAATACAGACTTAAAAAAAAACCTAACCAAAACCCAGTACAAAACCAAACTGCTTTTTATCACCTAATACAAAGGCAGAGAAGAGGTGGTATTTGTTTGGTTGGTTATAATGTTAGAATCCATGCAATAGCCATCTTTATCTTATATTTCCTTTTTGGTTTTTTTAAGCTATAGCCTATGTGGCCAAGAAAATTTGTAGCTTTGATTTATTTTCTTACTATATTTTTTGTGAAAGAAGCTGAGAAGAAATATAGATTATTAGATTTGCTAACTACTCTGGGACTGTTATCAGGAAATGGGAGAAGTAGGAGATCTTTCACTTCTTGTCTACTTATTTTACAGATATTAAAAAAAACTTTATAAAAGCTAAATTGCCCTCATGCCACAGGTGAGTCTGCTGTGTTCTGCTAAAATCTGTCTGCTCAATAAAGTACTTGTTCAAAATAATCTCTCAAAGGGAGATGCTGAGTGACTTTTGCAGCCATGACTCATTGGATCTTCATTTTTTTAAATGAAAATATTCCCAAGACATATTAAGATCTCATCTATTAAACTCTTGATTAATAACAATAAGAGTATTAGTTTGATAGTGTGTCAAGGCTTGAGGGATTCATATAACCAGTGTTCTCTCTTCAGAACAGGAGGGATAGTTCATTTTTTCACTGAGGAGGACCTGACAAAGACCCAGGTTTGGAACTAGAACCCCTCAGCTGAGAGAATGGAAGCTTTCCAGTAGTTGTCTCCCTGTGAGGTGCAGTCAGGAATCCAGCTCCCCAAATGAATTGGTCTTCCCTTCATCCAGAGGATGTGGAGCACCTGTGTGTGTGCAGAAGAAGGGTCAGGGGTTTTCAGGAATGAAATCTGTACTGACATCAGTGATTACTTCCTACTCCTACAAAATGAGCTCTTCCTGAGTTTTACAGTTCTGCCCAACACAGCTGGCCCTTTGGATTTGAATTTGAATTGGAGCAGTTTCTAGCAGGGCCTTCTGACCACAGAGGAGCTCTCTGCAGAGTCAGGAGCGTGTCCTGTGTAAAGAAGTGTCCTCTCTTGGGAGTCTTGGTGCCTCAGTTCTCAGCTTTGGCAGTCCCAAAGTGTCACTCAGCTCCCATGGTAGCTATAAAATCCTGTAAGTTTAGCTTTGCTCTTATGATTGATCTCTCATTCACTCTGAGTAATGAATGGAACAGGAAATTGTGTTTCTTTGTTTTATTGAGTAATGAAAGGGAAAATGGTGCTTCCTTTACTAAACAACCATTGCCAAAAATAGCAGTTGCAAAAATACCTGACTATATTTTATCTGTCTCTTCTTCCTTACTATTATTTTACTACGCTAAATGCAATCTTTTTTTTTTCCCTTTGGATTTCTTTCCGTCTTTGTGCCCTGAAGCTGCAAACAGCAAATTTTGTGAGTCATATAAATGTTCTGAGACATCAAATTAAGTACAAACTGGAGAATGAGTTCTCAAAAGGTTGTGAATGCTGCTGACGTCAATCTCAGATAGACATAAGAAGATATGGCTGGCAGATCCTGTGAGCAGGACTGTAAGCACACTTATGCTAATTCTGTTGTTGGAGGAGAAATTGTGTTTTTATAAATGAAGGCGATAGTCCTAACTGAAGACTTAGCAGGCATTCATCTCAGTAACTAGATGATCTTGAGCTTTCATACTTTATGCTGAAATTTGCCTTCAGCAAATTCAAACAAAATTGCTTCGAAGTGACTAAAAAGAATGGCAGCATGCTTTCTGCTTTTTCAGCTTGTAATATAATTCAGTTTTCCAGCTCTGCTTCTGCAGAATCCCTCCTTCAAAGTGACATTGCAAAGTATGGGGTTTTCTAATGAACAGAAGGCTGTGATGAACCTAGTTAGAGATTTTTCTTGATTGTCTCTGGCAGAGAACAGAATTTTGAAAGTAACAAGGAGTCATGAAAGTCAATATGTCTTATGAATTATTTTGATAACATGAAACATTTATCTTGCAGAAAGCTGCTAGTAATACTGTTTTTGAAGTTAAATACATGCAGATTGCATATTCATATTGATGTGATGATACTGTTGAAAGTTCCTATAGGTGCAGTGAGAAGAGTGCAAGAAATGACTAAAGGAAAGGGATGCTTGTTTTGTGGAAACTACAGGGAAGTTATTTCTTGTTAGCTTATCAGTGCAGAATGTTTTTATGTGTGGGTATGTTTTGCCTTTAATGAGTGCAGCAGTTCAAAACTGGCAGATAACTGATGTACTTGTTGACTACTTTATCCTACCTCCATTCAGATGGTTCACTGGAAGCCTGCATCCAATTGTTAATTATTAGTGCTGCAGTGATCACTCTGAGTCTAGATGTGTTTTGACCAAAGGTATGTTTCCAGTGATGAAATAGGAGTTAAAGATGTTTAGCCCTTTTTCAAAGTAAGCTGTCTGTTGGAGAGGATCTTACAGCAGCAGATACAATAGTGCCAGGCTCAGAGAGACCAAAGTGAATTGAAGTGAGCCCAGAGGTATTGAAGGAGCAAGGTAATGTGATTGCTGCTTAACTGGATCAGGGCAGCAGAGGAAATGCCTCCACCAGGTATCTGTATTGCTGTGCTCAGGTGCCTTCCTGATGCTGTGAAGAACTTTTGACAGATTTCTATGGGAAGTCAGTTTTCAGACTGGTGGCACAGCAGGTATCTGGGTATGAAATATTGCAGTCAAGGCCGGTATGAAAATAAACAAGAAATATCCCTTCAAGTTTAGAGATTAAATACAGGCTGGATTTACCTGCAGGTAGCCAGCAGGAGCTCAGCAGGAAAGTAATGAAGTGGGACTGTCTGGCTGGGTACTCAGTGCAAAACGTGCTTTTGCTTTGAAGCTGAGGAGAGTGCAGGGAAAGAATTCTGGCTCTTGAAGAGTGTGCACACTGTTCTGTGAATAGAAATAACAAAGGAGAGCTGCCCCAGGGGTTGGTGCTGCTGCCAGCTCAGGGGACACCAGAGTGAGCCTGTCTCAAGGCTCAGGCTTCAGTCACAGGCTCCTTCTGGAAGGGGGACCAAACCCCATCAATTTGCAGTCATTTTTCTGCCATAACTCCTTGGTCACCACTGAAAGGAAAAAGTAGGCAGTGATGGCAAATAATGTGGCTGAAAAGGTATCAGCCACCAAGATAGGAGATAACATGTCTGAGGTATGTGCTGACAGTAGAATTCTAAGGCTTCTGACCGAAAATGATCAGAGATCATCTGGAACTCAGAGTGTACATTTTCATCAGTGAGGAAGGGACCTGTGAGGGATGAGGTCGTTTAAATTACAACTATAAGGTTAAGAAAAAGTTTTAAATTGAAAGTCTGTGAGGGATAAAAAAGGGTCTTGGGAATTTGCCTGATTCTGTGTGGAGGAGGAAGAAGAGAGTCTTTAGTGTTTCAATAATTGGAATATTTTGGTAATGCAGAGGTTGTCCACCACAAGCTGATTTATTGGAGATTGGCTTCTAAGTTAGGAAAGTGTTTCCTCTGTTATGTTACTTAAGTAAAGTTTTTCATAATTATACTTCTCTGCAGTTTTGTATCTATTGCAGAAATGTCCATTTCAGATTGCTGTTTAGATCAGAAGCTTCTACTGTTCAGGATAGGATGCTGAAACACTTCAGCTGCTAATCTGAGCTGGCGTGGTGATTTCTTTACCCCATGGTGGTTCCTCTACCCCATGTTGAATGAGCATGGAGACAGAGAAGCATTTCTATTTCTCGAAGCTTCTTGTTTCTGATTAACCAGCATAAAAATTAGTATCTGCTGAATTGATGCTTATCAGAACTCCTAAACAACTCTTCTGCCTCCAGTAGTGACACTCGATTATGTTTCTCACTCCTAAGCCTCTTAGAGGTTTAGCATTTATGAATCCCCTCTAATACTTTGCTTGACACATTTGGTTAGGCATATGACAGTGATCAGCTGAGAGAAAAACAAGTCATCTCATCAAGTACAAATTGAGGCTTCTAGTAAGGAGAGTGGAGAGGCAAGCTAAGGTTTCCTGCTGTTTGAAGTCAGAACAGGGCTGTTAAAATAACTGTAATGCATTTAGTATAAAAACAGGCCATGTGTCCGCTTCCCAGGCAGCTTCAGAGAGTCCACCACAGCTGGTTTTGTGAGCAGTTGGCAGAGGGAGGCTGAGGACTGGGTGAATGAAGAGAGGTGGTTGGTTCAGCTCTCACCTGGTGCCTCAGGATGCTGAGCACACTGAGGGTGTGTATCTTACACCTGATGTTGGTTCTGCAGCTGAACTGTGGGATAAAACCCAGACCCAGGGCTCTGAAGGGCTGCCCACCCAGTGCCTCTGGAGTGCAGAGTAGGTGAGCTAGTGGGGAGGAGGCACCTGACCCTCCTGCCCAGAGAAACTCAGCAGTGGCTGCAGAGGTGCTGCTCAGCCAGCCTGGGCAGCCTCTCAGCAGTGGCTTCAGAAGGCTCCTAAGCATTCCTGCAATACCCATGATGTTAAGAAGTAGTTGGTATTGTAAGCAGGTGCTTTCCAGCTCGGCAGACCTTGACAATTTGACAGCAGCCAGATGTTTAACTAGGTGGAGTAAGCGACGACTCAAAATGCCATCATATAAATCTTGCAAATGGTACCACAGCTGAGCCTCTGGTGATGCCTGGTGAATTGTGATTTCTCAGAGGTCCTGTTTGATCAGAGACTGAGCTCTTCCTTTAACCTGTGATTGGATCCCACAGAGACAGCAGGTTTTGTGATGCATCACTAGTGACTAATTTCAACAAGTCACTTAATTGCTCCTTGGAGCTACATGAGGCTGGTTGAAAATAGTTAAATGTTGGTGTTTTAGTGGAAATTGTCCTAATATTGCCGTGAAATGGAACTGCAGAAAGAAGCTTCCTACAGCTGCACAGTCTTGCTTTGGTATACATTTCAGCCAGCATATGGTATGCATTTTAACTGAACACATGGAGAACTAATTTGATTTGAGTTGATTGATTTTGATTACTGGCATGAGGATATGCTAATGAGAAACAATTCAGCATGTCTAAAAGATTGTTTCAATTTCTAGCACAGCTGATACATGTTTGTATCATATGCATGAAAAGTAGGGGAGAAAATGTCTATTTTGAAATTTTTCTCAGTGGTTACTCTGTGGTGAGCAGGAGGAGACACATTATTCTGATTGCAGCTTGACAACACATTCTTCTATCAGTACAAATTAGGACTGATTGAATATATCTAGCTAGGACAGGTGAAGTTTTTGCATCAGGAAATAGGTAATACTGGTAGCTGCAAAAAACATCAAGCCATTTTTCAAGAAAACTTTTGCTGCGGATCGAAAAGTTTCAGGAGGTTGTTGACTAGAGATGTGTGAGGTCTAGGAGACCAGCTCAGACCAATGTCTTTTAAATTGGTTTGTTAGTTTTCAATTTACTGGAGCCTGTTCAGTTTAGATGTTCGTGTACATGTTGCTTAGGGAGAAAAATAGTAATATCATAGTGGAGGATTTTCACAGAAGGTGGATTATTGGATGCAACATCTCAAACCTGAGGCTAAATACTTTTACTTGTGAGCATTCAGTTATAGGTAGGAGCCTTGTTGTTGTTTTGTGTGGGTATGAACCATCCAAGATATGAAGTGCTGCTCTTTGAAAAGAAGCAGAACACCTTCCTTGATGTATTTATTCCTCCTGCACTCTTAAAAAGTCACATCAGCTTATGTAGATTGGGGTCCTGCAAATGCTGAACAAATATGCATCACTCTAAATATACAACTTAAGACAGTGGAGCTGGTTGTTCCACCCTTATGAATATGGATTGAAATAAAAATCTTTCCAGGTGGTCAGTAAGTGAAGCTGAGTTATAGAAAGTCAGTTGCTCTCATTATGGGAGACTTAGAATCACAGAGTTGGTTAGGTTGGAAAAGACCTCTGAGATGGAATCCAGCTGTTTACCCAGCACTGCCAAGCCCACCACTAACCCATTTCCCCAGGTGCCACATCCACTTGTCTTTTAAAAATCCCCAGGGATAGTGACTCCACCACTTCTGCAGACAGCCTGTTCCAGTGCCTTACCACCCTTCAGTGAAGAAGTTTTTCCCAATATCCAATTTAAACCTCTGCTTGTGCAACTTGAAGCCATTTTCCCTTACTCTGTCACTTTTTACCAGGAAACAGAGCCTGATCCCCACCTGGCTACAACCTCCTTTTAGGGAGTTGTGGGGAGTGACAAGGTCCTCCTGGGTCTCCTTTTCTCTGAGCTGAGCACCCCCAGCTCCTTCAACTGCTCCTCACTTGAGCTCCTTCCCCAGCTCCATTGCTCTTCTCCAGACATGATTGAGATCTAAGCCCCAGAGTGATTTCCACCTAGCCAAAAATACCCACTTCATCAAGGAGGTATAAAATCTTATTTATATAAGAACATTAAATGATAATCCACCACATAGTAATTGATAGCAACTGATCTGAGTGACTTATGCAAATAATCACTATAGACACAGCTGCTGCAGGAGAGGAAAAAGAGTGGGATGCTTAACAGCCATCTCTGCATGACGTTTTCACACAGGACTTGAGTAATCACACTGCCTCTGTGCAGCTACCAAGGTGAGCCATATAAATAACATTTATTTAAGTAAACAGGAGCCTCCTGTATTAAACCTGAGTTGGAGGAGGGGAGCTCTGCTTCTTTTCTCCCTGCTCTGAGGTTCTGCAGTGGGGTCAAACCTTCTGCGTAGGCACAAAACTACTGCTCAGGGAGAAGAAATTCACAGGTAAGATAAGCACAGTGCCACAAATGTCAGAGCTGCAGTTGCTTTGTCCCAGAGCAGCTCCAAGGTGATCACAGTGCTTGCTGCACTGTTGGCAGCACAGCTGTCAGTACTGCCAGTGAGGCTGCTTTGGGACTCTGGAGTTCTGTCCCCTCTAGGCACTGTGATGTGTGAGAGGAGGAGATGGCACCCCTGAGAAGCAGAAAGTCCCACTGACATGTGACGTGCTGCTGTGTTGCTAAGTGGGATGTTCTCCTTGGGTGCACAACAACCCAACCTGGCTTTTCTGCCTTTGCTGTATGCTTTGCAGGAGTGGTTCATGGGATGTGAGCACAGTTGCTAAGATCAGGAAGAGGTTTGCTGGTGTGTAATCTGTTCCTGTCAAGCAGCAGGGTGGTATCTGTTCCTGGTTGTAGCAGATGATGTGTCCATGAAGCAGTTTCTATAGGATATTTGGGAGATATAACTTGTCAGTTAACACCTGTCTTCAGTCAGGTGGGTAAGCAGGTGGGCAGTAAAGGTGAATGAACTATACTCCATATATGAACCTGTGAAACCTAATTCTTTGTGGCTAAAACAATCTGTATTTCAATGTAATACCTCCAGTCTGTATTTCAGTATGACTGAATAGCTACCTCCAGGCTGGTGTTTATTTTCTATTTTTTTTTCTCCTTTTTCTCTTATCTATCAACTCTTCATTCCTTAAGAAGAACACTAACTAGTCCTGGAATGGCTTTGTCATACTGTGTCTATAGATGCCTGTCTCTCACATGCCCCCAAAATTCAGCTCTTCTCTACAAGGACAGTTGGGATAGAAGAAGATCCATGGCACTGAAAGTGGCCAGAAGTAATCCATGGAGGTGGGAAGGTGTTCATGTAATTGGGAGGAAAGTCCTTGCTGGGCAAAGGTCAGTGAAGAGAGAAGTGTTCTCACAAAGACTCAGCAGAACTGTAAAAGGCCTTGGCGTGTGCCCTTGTCTCCTTGTCTGCTTCAGCACCCTGTGATGAGCTTTCTCTCCTCATTTTCTGAGCTGCCCATCCAGCACTGTCCATCTGGAGTGACAGGAGCCTGCTCTGTGATTGGCAAGGTTTGTCACTGTTGAGCAAGTGAAGAAATGGAAGATCAGCTGCTAATCTCAGCTGAGCTCAGACAAACCCAAGAAACCTCAACTCCTACAGCAGCGTACCTGGGAGCAAAATCTGGATCAGGTGCTCTCTCTGAAGTTACACTGGAAAACTGTGCCCAGAAATTATTTCATTTTCAGATTGTGGGAACTATAATAAATTATGAATAACAAGCTGGTGACTCCTGCGAACAAAGAAAATCTGAAAAGTCCTGTGCTGGTTTATTGCAGCTTCCCACACAACAGGATGAATGAGTTTGCAGCAGAGAAAGTACAGGTCTGTGTTAAAGTATTCAATTTTGTGTAGAAAACACAAAGCTGGAAGGAACAATAGTGTCCTGGTAACTTGTGATCCTAATCTTCCTTACAAGATTGTAAAACTGTTTACCCTGGCAGTATCAAGTTAATATAGCACATTCTTTCTGAATTTCTTGTTTTCCCTTTTATTACAACAATGTGTTTGCAAACTCTCTGATGTTATATACTGCTATTTGAAACCTTGTGATCCCATTCAGCAAAGCAAAGATGCTAATTAAAAGTATTTTTACTACTGTACCTAGTTGATTTTTTCCTTCAGTTATTCACTTTCTTTGTTTTAACAATCCTATTAACACCTGCGAATTCTGACCTAAGCACAGTCTAATTGGGACACAATGTGAAGCCTGTGATTGTGTTTCTCTTCTCATTAGAGTATTTAATTAATCGTATTTTCATCAGTTCCTCCTGGAATCTGAGTATGTCTGCAAAATGGCATTTCAGTGACCATGTGGATATCAAGGTGGTGACAACTCTGCTTTTCCAGAGTGTGGATACAGTTCTCAGTGCAGTCTGTGCACTAAAATCTGCATTACCATGCTGTGAAATTGTCCAACATTCAGATTATGTCACAAGCTGACAAATAGAGAAGCTCCAAGACGAGGATGCTGCTGCATCCTAGAAACCTGTGTCACACAGCATCAAATCCTGACTTGAGTGTCTTGCCTGCATGAACCAAATACATCTTTGTCTTTGAATGTCTTAAGCTTTACCAGATTTTGTCACTATTTTGTGGCTGCTGAGTTTGGCCAAACCTCTGGAAGTGACAGAAGAAACTCTACACAATGATGTAAAAAACTAACCAAGCAAAAACCCCAACCCACCAGCAGATGCAGAGGTCTATGATTACCAAAATAACTAATTGAGGTGTTTTCCCTGCTTGGGAAAACAGGCAGGGAAAACGAAATGGGTACAAGTCCTAGACCTAGTGAGATCAGCCAGAGTTCTTTGGTCTTACTGTGTGACAAGGATAATATCACTTTATCATCTGCAGAGTCTGAGTACCTTGGGAATTGCAGATTTAGAGAGTCATTCAAGCTTGAAGGAGAGACTGCCTGAAGACCTGCTGATCTCTGTCACAGATGAACAGACCTGTCCCCTGCCCAAGGAAGCTGCTTGTTTTGCCTTTTTTGAAATTGCAACATCCTGGGATGATTGTTGTACTTAACCAAATACATCTCATCTTTCCAATGGTTTATGATGAGCCAGCCTTCCCATCATCTTATTTTGTTGTTCTTTTGGCTCATTTCAGCTTGTCCCTTGTTCCTCAACCATGACATGTTACAAGGTGTCTCCTTCCCTGAAGTGACAGATCCATTCCCTCCAGAAAAGTCCCAGTAAATTTCTAGTTTGATCCCATTTTCTTTCATGGGCATAGAGATTAACCTCTCTGTTTGCTAGGTGCTCCTTGAATATCTGCTGTTTTTCTGTTTTCCACACTAAAATGCCACCTCTTCCCTTTCTGAAGAGCAGAGCATGGATGTGGCAGTGAAGCCAGTCTGGATGTGAGGTGGTTCCTGCAGCTCCTGTCAATAAGCAGTTTTGAAAGAGGGGGCATGTGTGGAGGTTGGTTATGTTTACATCTCATTTCAGGAGATAGACTGCAGCTCTCCTGCTCACTAATTAAAAGGAGGTAAACATGTTGCCTGTTCTTCTCTAAGAATTTTTATATAACATTTGCTGCCTGTTGATGTAACTGCCCTAATGAATGCAGGGTGATTTGATGTATCGTTAGTGAAGGGGAAGGACGCTATGCGATTAGAACAGAGTGTTTATTCTTTATCATCTAATACTTATTGCCTGACTGTTTGACTCCAGGAAGAGTACATAACATGGATGAAACTTTGCTGCATATTTACTTTTGTGATACTTAATGAGGACAACTAGAATCCAGGAAATTTTTAGTCACTAAGCACCAGGAAGACTGGCAGAAAGAACAGATTAAAAGTTGCAAACACTCCTTGTTTATGGTTAGATTTTAGGATCCCCTTCTCTCAGCTGGAGGTGTTGGCAAGAGACGAGCTCTGATCTTATCACAGTTTGCTAAAAAGGCCTGGCTGAGGTTGAGAGTTATGGGATTTCTCAGTTATTCCTGGCAGGACAGGGATGAAATCTTCCACTTCCCCTCCAGGCTTCCTATGAAGAACTAACAAAAGAACACATCTAAACAGTTTTGGATATTATTGTGGCTTTCATAGTTTTTCAGCTGACTCAGAGATGTAAAGAAAAGCTGTGGTCAAGGGAAATTACTTGCATTGGGAAAAATAGATGGAGAAAGTAGATCTTGGTGCCGTGTGAAGAGAGACTTGTTTTTTCCTTTCAGTTCTTTGTATTAATTTTATTAGTGCTTTAAATGGGGATACATTTTGTTCTCTGAACTCTGTTCTTCTGACAGCGGTGTTTGTGATATGAGCATAGCAATGAAACAGCAACTGCTCCCTGAAGGACCAGGAATCACTCTCCTCTGCAGAACGGGCAGAGACTGTCACTGCCTGAATCTTGGGATAAAGCATCAGGGTAAGCTCCAGACAGCCAACACCAAAGCTTCCCCTGCTGCTCTGAAGCCTCCAAAATTGTGTTGAGTTATAATTCTTTGATGTCAGAATAAGGCAAAATAGCAGCAGGCAGAAAGTGCATTTAATTCAATTGTAGTTTCATAATGTTTTGAAGCAGTTATGCTGTTGTTGGAGTCATGTCCCCTTTAGTGAAAATGTCTTTAGCTCACTGGCAGATCTAATTCTGCTCACTTACGCTTTGCTCCAGAGTTTGCTTTTGCACTTTCATTCCAGAGAAGTGATTTGGGCAGGGGTGGGACAAAAAACAAGTCCTAAGAGCCCTTTCTTTATCTCTGTCACAGTAAATAACGTGTGTTGCTCCAAACATCAACTTGTTGCACCTTCTCCAGACACATCACTCAGCTGCACATGAAAGCAGAGCACAGTCTGCCCAGAGGTTACTGCTTGCTAGGGAGGCTGCTTTCATTTGATAAATATTTCAGTGTGTGTTTTTCCCAGTGTAACACTACTAATTCACTCCTAAGCTGGGAAGTGTTTCCAGAAGTGCGAGGTAATGGAGTGTAGATCAGCTCCCTTTGCTGAACTGAGCCAGGGATCCAGAGAGTCTGATTTCAATTTTCTGTTGGCAGAGGGCCTGGGTGATTTAGGAAGCAGCATAATGCATGAATTTGTGCTTGTATTGTGCCTGATACTATGATTGCTTCAATTACAGATTGGTTGATAGACCTTTGCTTGCTTGCTTGGTAATGCTGTGCAGTTTCCCTGTTTTATGAAGCTATATTAATATAAAATTGCTCGAATATAATGAAGACTGATGCCCCCATATTTTTGTTGATCTGTAAAGCATTGTACACATTCAGTGTTCTGTACAAATATGATCTCATGCTGTCTCTGTTGCTTACAGGCTTTTTATTAGCTTTAAATAAGGCAGTTTGGAATTGTCATTAAGATCTTTTTTACAGACTCCTTTCCTTGAGCTGAGGTTTGTGTTTTGAGAAACAGATCACGTGGAAAAAGCTGTGTCTTGTGTTCCTCTTATCGAAACATTTAATCTCATTTGAGAGAAATCAGGACCCCTGCATATGCAGGATTCTTTGCTGAGGTCACTCGAAGCAGACAGGACCTTACAATTCCTCAGGATTTATTTTATATCAGTCCCCAAATTTGGGCTGAACTGAGTGGTCCTATTAAGTAAAAGCAGCAGGCTGTGCTTGGGAGCCTGCCCAAAGCCCCACTAGTGTGCATGGCCGGGGACAGGTGAACCTGGAGGCATGGAGCAGAATATTGCATTTTTATAATGCCAACACCACATTTTCTCCAGCTGGGAAATCTGCTGTCATTTTCCTCTGTCTTTCAGAAAAGGTGAATGTGAATATGCACTGCCACCAGGAAGGTTTGAGCCACTCAGGCCCTTGATGAGTCCACTGGCCAAAGGCAGTTTGGGGCTTAGCAAGAGCAGGGAGGTGGTGATGAATTGATCAGTAAAAATAAAACAGTAAAAACAGCAAAACATCACACACCATGTGTGTTTGCTCCTCTCTCTTTCCATATGGAAAAAAGAGGGGAGCATCACCACAAGGGTAAGTGAACTTAAAACAGTGCTCAAAAGAACCTCACACCTAGAAATGCATCAGCTGTAACCACTTCTGCCCCGAGGTGCTTCCTGGCTGCCTTGGGAGCCACCTGCAGCTGCTGCACAACAGAATTTCTCTTTCAACATCTTATCTGTGTTTTTATAATAGAAAGCATCATGGTAAATGGTAGAAGATTATTTTCTTTGTCTTGTGCTATTACTGAGCAACATCACACGTGTACTGTTGTGGCTGACAAAGCACTTCAATTCTAAGCTTCTATTTTAAGATGCTTAGGACTACTCCAAAATAGCTGTTCTTTAGCTGAAAGTCTTCCTTTATATTCTTAGCAGAGATGTGGGTTTACTTGGAGAGTTTCAAATTCCATTTGATTTTTTTTAAACATTTATTGTGAATTTAAACATGTCACCAATATATCAAATCTATTTATTACATTGCTTTTCAAAGTATGTGCACATTTCTGTCAAACAAAAACACATGAGAGAGGAATCTATGTTTTTGTTAATTCTCACATTTAGAAAATGTATTTCAAACTCCACTGAAGTAATATACACTTTTATAATTTCCTTTTTATTTACCTTCTGGTTTATGTGGTTTAGATTGCTCTTGGGTTTTGTTGTCTTTAAGCTTTTATTCTACCTTCTTGAGTGCTAGAACCTTCTTTATATTTTTGTTTAATGCTCACCTGAATACAGCAGTGGGGCTTTTTTTCTAATCTGGAAGGTAATAATTGAAAAATTGCCTGATCTACTCTAAATTTCCACCAAATAATGAAAAATTACACATTAGGATTTTAAAGACCTTAAAAGAATATTATATTTTCTTTTTATTGACATGCTGTTGTTAATACAAATTAAGCTTGATTATTTTATTTTTGCCTTGCTACTGCCCTTCAAATTAAAGCACACATTCTTGACTCATGGTTGTAATTCAATTTGGTATTTGAATCTCAAAAATATCATGGACAGCTTCCCAGAATTTCTTGAGCACTTTATCTTAGAATTGACCCTCTTGACATAATATCTCTGGGGGGTTGTTGTGAAGTATGAGGCTCGGATTTAGCCTTAATCCACTCCTAAATAAGATGAAATCTTCCCTGGATAAGAAGAACCAGCCCTCGGAGGGATGCTCCTAGCAGAGTACCAAGTTTTTTTTACAGTTCGGGCTTGCAACAGGTATTTAAGCCCAAAGACCTTGATTTCCCTAAATAATTGCTGTGGTGGTGTTCACAGGAGTCCCAGGACAAGGGAAGAGATGAGAATCTTGACTCCATGTTTCAGAAGGCTGATTTATTATTTTATGATAATATTATATTAAAAGGAAACGATATATTAAAACTCTACTAAAAGAAATATGAGAAGAAAGGATTTCATCAGAAGGCTAGCAAGGGAAGGAAAGGAATGGAAGTCACAGCCTCGACACAGGTGACTGTCATTGGTCATCAAGTAAAAACAGTTTCACATGCTGGGTAAACAATTCTCCAAATCACATTCCAAAGCAGCAAAACATGGAGAAGCTGAAGCTGGTGTGCATGGCTGGGGACAGCTGAACCTGGAGGTCTTCTTTTCTCCTGAGGAGCTGAAAGCTTCTCAGCTTCTCAGGAGAAAAGAATCCTAACGAAAGGATTTTTCATAAACTATGTCTGTGACAAATTGCTTTGTAAATGAGTTAAGGCTGGGCTTGCCCAGGGCCGGGCACATCTGCAGGTGCTGCAGTTATGTCCATCCATGGGTACCACGGCAATGTCCATCCCCAGGTACCGCCGCCATGTCCATCCATGGGTACTGCCGAGATGTCCATCCCTGGGTACTGCTGCAGGGATGTCCCCCCCCCCCAGGTACCACTGTGATGTCCATCCATGGGTACCGCTGCAATGTCCATCCCCAGGTACCACCGCAGGGGTGTCCATCCCTGGGTACTGCTGCACTGTCCATCCCCAGGTACCGCTTCAGGGATGTCCATCCCTGGGTACTGCCAAGATGTCCATCCCTGGGTACCGCCTCAGGGATGTCCATCCCCGGGTACCGCGGCCATGTCCATCCCTGAGTACCCTGCGATGTCCATCCCCGGGTACCGCCGTGCTGTCCATCCCCGCAGCCAGGCGGCTCCGCAGAGCCCCGGCGCTGCCCCTGCCGTGCTGGTTTCCATGGCATTGGATCAGCTGGGAAGGGGCTCCGGGCGCTCTGCCTGGGGCTCCTTTGGCTGCTCTGCTGTGGGGATTTGCTCTGTTCACCTGTGTGCCCTGGAGGGGAGGCAGCCCCACGGCACTGTGGTGCTCATTCCCTTCACTGCTCCTTGTTCCTTCCGAAATCAGAGAGCCAGGTGACAGAATCCAGGCAGATTTGTGCGGCACATCGCTGCCTCCTCACAGGCTGTGCACTTGTTCTTTTGGCAGCCGATTCTCCATTTGTGCCGCTGGCTTAGTGCAGAGCTGTGCCCGCCCTCTGGGCCCGGGGCTGCAGCACATCAATCCCTCACCCTGCAGGACCTGTTAGGGTGTCCAGCCTGGCTCCTGCTCGGGAGTGAGTGCTGCTTCTGAAGTGCTCCAGCTGTGATTAATTTAGCAGCTTCTCAACAGCAGCTAATTAATAATGCTTATGGTGGCTAACCCTGCTCAGACAGCTGTGTGCTGTACAGCTGTTCTTAACAGAATTAAGGGATGTATGTGGGAAAACTAAAAAGATCTAGCAAAACTGGCAGCATATTCCATAATAATAATGCATCCATTTATTCTGGGATCTCAGGCTCTTAGATGTTTTTGGTTTGGGTTTTTTTTTATATCAGTGATGGTTTTATCACTTGTCCACAGTGGATGGGCTCTCAAATGTATCATATGCCTCTTGAACTTTGTTTGCTGTTTATTTGGAGCTAAAGAAATGGAATTTGAAGTAGGCAGGTGGTGTGGCTGCTACAGATTTTTATCATTGCCATTTCTTTATTTTTCTATCAAGGTAGCTGGATCAGAAAGAATCAACAATATGATGATCTTCATGTTAGTTCTAATTAATGAAAAATAAGACTTCAATGTTTTGAGATTTAAGAAATGTGCCCAATGAACTTAATCTTTGTGTATATCTCTTTATGTGATTTCACTTTTGCAGCCACTGTCTTTTAAACACTTTAACAGAAAAACTCAGCCTACAAAAATGATGAGAAGAGCTGATAAATTTCATAGGCAAGTCAGTCCTGTTCCAGTCCTCTTTACCGTCTGACAGACCAGGAAGGGCAGCTGATGCTAATCTTCACTACAATCTCAAGGCACCTGGGAAAATGGAAATAATGTTTTCAACATCTTAGCAGGTCATGAGCAGTAGTGTCACTCGCAGTATCTTGACCTGATTCCAGTGTGGGAATTACATTCTGCTGAGCAAATGCACCCTGTTGCATTTTCAGTGATTCACTTTTTGTCTTATTCTCTGTGTAGAGTTGCTGAAAAAAGATAAAAGAGTGAGGGCTTCCCGAAATATTTAAATGGTGGATTAGGTCAATCTACAGTAGCTTTTCCTGCTTGTCCCTAAGCTTATTTTACAAAAAGTACTTTGAAAAGTAAGTGTAGTGCCTCACCTGAAGAGATACTCAGCCACTGAGTTACAGGGAACAGCTGAAGAGATACTTTGCCACAGAGTCACAGGGAACAATTTCAAAAGCCTGTGTGTTGGGCATGACCGAGGCCTTGATGACTGGTGAGCTCTTGAAGATTCTGCATGCACTAAAAGTCTCTTTCCAAAAACTTTCCTCCTCTCCATTGCAAGCAGTTAGTGTGGGAATGTTAGAGAGAACAGGATGGTAGAACTTTCTGTACAGGGTAAGTAAAATAGGAGAGGAAGAGGGAAATTCCTACAACTGATAAGTACTGAAATGGTACAAGACTGCTGGTTTTACTGCTTCTGTAGAGTAGAAGTGAAGATAGCCATAATGGGGAAATGTTTGAAAAGCACTTAGCAAGGGTAGAGCATTTTATCAAAAAAGGCAGGGGTTTTGTGTTGGGTCTTTTTCACATCAGAAATGTTTTCCTGCATATTGCTGAAATGAAATGTCTCTCAAGACAGCTCAATGGGTCTGAGTAGGTTCCAGTGGCTCTTGGGCAATGGGAGCACTCAATAACAAGAGAGGGAAAAAAAAAAGCCTAATATGATCTGTTGAACTGGAGCGTTTTGATGAGAGCTGAGTTCTGAAGGAACCAGGTGTTATTTTGCTCCTGGCAGCAATTGAATCTTCACAGGTTTTTCATGACATCACATCTTTTCCATGTCTTAACCAGTGACTCATCCTGCTTGCCTGTTTGTTCCTATTTCTAGCTGCCAGCAGGAAATGCTGAGCTTAATGTTAACATTCTCTTATTAATGACACATTAAGTCTAGTCTGCCCAAGGTCCCTCTCTCTTGTGGTATGTGGTGGGTGGGTGGTTTTTTTCCTCTTTCCCAAGGTGACTTTTGTTTATCTGATTCTTGGTGGCTTCCACCCCAAATTCTGCTTTTGCAGAGGAGATGTGTATCTGTGTGTGAGTGTAACCATCCCCCTATAACCACGGGGCTGGGAAGTGGATTGTCCTGTCTCCAAGGCTGACCAAACCCCAAACAAGGTGCAAAATGCCGTTGTGTGTTACAATGTGACATTTAACAGCAGGGAAGAAGTCTTTCCTTCGCCAGGTGTGGTTGAGCCCCGGATTGTGGTGGGTTCCTGGGGAGAATGTAGCCTCTGTTCTGACTCTGAGCAGCCTAAGGAAGGATCATGCCAAGTACATGCAGACTGTAGATTTTACCAATAGCTGGACAATAAGCAACTCCGATCCTTGCATGAATTCTTGCATGAATGAACTCTCGTTCTTCTTTAAAAAAATAAAAACCAAAAAAACATGGAAATCACACAATAATCCTTTAAAAAAAAATGGAAATGTTTATTTCCTTAGAGGCTATTTGTCACATACACTACTAGAAAAGTCATGGTGCTAAGGGGATTAAATTCAGTACAGATTAGATGTTTCAGTGACATTTTATTTGGAACAAAGAATTTGTGGCTGGAAATCTTGACTAGAAGAAGGATGGTTTGGAATTGGGGATTGTGGGTTTTCAGACCTGCAGCAAAGAGCATCTGTCATTATTTAAAAACTCAAATATGTTTTCTGTGTTAGTACCTTGTAGCTTCTGCTGAGACAGACAAGTAAATTTAAGAAAAGCTGATTGTACTCCTATTGTGAATGTTTGCGTGATGGATCTTGAGACTAGAGGGCATCTGCACACAATGCAAATGCATTTAGGTCTTTTTATTCTCTGATAAATACTGAATTTTGATTGCTCATTAATGCAAAACCTTCACATTTTTGTTTCAAGCTACCCACTAATGGTCCTGTGGGTGTTTTTAATTGTTTGCATAAAGCACAGGCACACATGTAAGCTGCAGAAGAGCAGGGCTGGTAGCACCCTGGTGTAAATACACCTCCCAGAGACCCGCCTGTGCTGCTCGCAGCCAAGCTTTTTGGTTCCTCCTCAGGGACAGCCGAGCAGCTTTCTGGATGCTGGGGGCTCAGGCTATTCCACCCAGGCATTTGGCTAGATTGTTAATTAGTGCTCCATCCCCTTTCTGCTGATCCTGCCTGTGCCTCATGTACTTGTCTCCTAATGAGTTTGTGGTCTACCTGGAAATCTTGGAAACAACTTGGCGGGGTGGGGAGCAATTTCTGTCAGTTGCTTCATTAGATAAACAACTTGAACTTAAAAACCTGCAATGACTAATTACCTGAGGCTCATAGTGTTTTAAACTGAGAGGACAACTGTTGTAATTGCTGCAGAAAGTGAGCTCAGATTTTGTAGTTTGTGGTGTTTTATTTATGCTGAGGTGTTGGGGGGTGTGCACTTGAGCTCTCATGGTGTGAGTTAAGAAAATTAGGCCAGTTTGTTGCTGTCTAAGAAGCTAATGTAAGCTGAGGAAAAAAGTAATTTCAGGGTGATAGTACAACAATTCAGGTGCAGTTGGAGAAATGCCACTATAAAGCTGTGAGGGGAGATGACATGCTCTGTACCTGTACAGTAAAACAGAGTGAGGAAGCCATCAGTGACTCAGGAGGAGATGAATCACATCTCTGTGTTGTAGCACATGGCTACCAGGGCAAAGGTATGAACAATCTTTATATACCATGGGATACAGAATGCATTTCCCTCACACACTCCCTCTGATAACCTGAGAAGGCAGGCACACAAGTATATCCTAGTGAATGTGCAACTTGTCTTTCTGATGATTTGAGTGCACTGCCACATAGGACAGGTTATGACTGAGCAAACTCATGTTATCCCTTGGGGTTCTGTACCTCCTGCAGCCCCATCTCTGACTGATGTATAAGTTGGGGCTCATCCCCACTCAAAGGGGGATCACACAGAATTCTGAAATCAGCAAATCAGATGTGCTAAATTCCAGAGCTTTCAGGCAATAGCACAATTTGGCTTTTTCAGTCCAATTCCTCACTGAGCTGAGGCACTGAGGTGGTATCAGGACAGATTTTGGGAGTCACCCTGTGTGTCCCTCGAGGCTGCTTCCCAGGATAGCCTGGATGTATGTCCCCAGAGCTGAGTCCTTGCTCTGAGCCATTGTCAAATTTAATTTCTTTCCAAATTATTCTGCATGTAACTTGACAGTGTGTCTTGCAGTCACTTTCTGCCTAGTCACAGCCTCATGCCCTAAGCCAGAGTGGGCACTGCTTAAACAACAGAGGAGAAAACAGGAGATGAGGTTTGGAAGGCAGATGAACCTGTGAATGCAGGTATCAAACAATAATGCTGTGAGCATGAGATGTGGAGAAACTTGACTTCCTATGGATTTGTTTGGTTTGTTGCAGGATCTCTGAAGTTACTGATACTGATTTAGGGTCTTCTCCTAGTGAGGCACAAAGAAAGCTTCTCTATTGTGAATTCTTGGAAAAGATAATCATTGCACTTCAGCTTTTTTTCACAGCTAGGGTATGCTTAAGGTCTCTCTTCACCTTACCAACTACTTTCTGTGACATATATGAAAACATTTGAACACATTTTCCTTCAGGCAAATTTGATCAAGTGTGCCTATGTGGAGACTGATGTTTTAATAAACTTCATGTCTTTAGGAAAATCAGGCTAAAATAAACTATCATCTCTCTGAACAAAAGAACAATACTATTACTGCTGAGACCTTCCTTGCTTGAAGAAATATAGTTAGGATCTAGTTGTTATGGCTGGTTTAGCTGTTCAGCAGCTGAGGGGGATGTGGTGTCAGTGAATATGAGAGTGCTCTGTGATGGATTTATCACTGGCAGGAAAAGAAATGGTCACTCAGGCTGCAGGGTGGAGCCCACCTCCTTCTGATATTCCCATCTCTGACCTGTTGCCAGTAGGGAACAGAACACTTCCTCAGCCAGTGTGCAGTGGTTCATCGTGATCAGCCAGTGGACTACCCTGTCTTGAAATAAATGCACAAGTTTAAGGGAAAAAATCACATCTTTCCCCAGACATCTGGTGGAGAAAGAGCAAGATTCCTGCTGCACAGCCTCTCCACTGGGAAATTCACAGTGTGTTACAGCTGTGGATGGTCTCACAGTAGTGCAATAGCAGAGCCTTTTAAGCAAGCTGTAGGAAGCTTATTTACAAGTGCTGTCCTGCAGAGAGGCTCTGTGATGTTCTGGTGCAGAACAACAGGCGGCCCCAGACTGGCTGCTGAGTGTTCTGCAAGGGCCAACACTGTCTCTTGCATGCAGCAAAAACAAAGCTGCACGGATGGGTATGATGGACAGGATGATTTTAAAGCTGAGTTTCCTCCCCACTGTCTCCTGGAGCTGTGGTGATGTGCTGTGTCCGATCTCTACCCCTGCAAGAGTGCTCTGTGTGGATTTATTTTACTCTTCCAACTAGTTACATGGTTGTTAAGTCGTTTTGGGTCTTTTTCTTTAGAACTTTAATCCCATTTTAAACCAGTGGCAGCAATGCTTTCTTCAGTGTGGGTTTTGGGGGACTGAAGGATGGTTCATTTTAGAACTAACTCATCACAGTAACTATAAGTTGACACCTCATACTGAGCACACAATTTGAAGGCAAAGCCTTTTGGCTCCCTGCAGCTGTTTCACAGAACTGCCATTTGCCCAAAGAAAGATGAAATGTGTTCAAAAGATAGACACCTTCAGAGTGAGAGAGACAATCAGCATGTGACTTCTCTCCTTGGTTCAGAAGGCAGATCTGGAGGGAATGGATTGGGCTGTAGGACTGCAGTTCTGGTGTAGAAATATTCCTCAGTTTAAAAATAAGCTTGCAAAATGTAAAGGAAAAGTGCTAGTGGCATCCAACAGATGGTAGTTGACATGTTTTCTAGCTGTCACAAGTCTTCCAAAATTCTTCTGTTGCATATGCCAGAGTTCACCTTTGTGCTGCCCAGCTGAACACAGAAATGACAACTGCAGGTGGAGGAACTCTGCAGGAACTCTATGGGTAAACAGAATGAAGATGAACCAACAGAACAGGATTAATAGATCTCATATTAGTATGTGCACCTCAGACTCTGTAATTAAGATATTCCACATTAAATTCACTTTCTATAATAATGTTGATTGCATCAAATCTTTAATTTTTGTGTCTAACCTGAGGCAAGAAAGGGAGTCACCCCCAGCATCTACCTCAAGGACATTTCCCTGACCGTGACACTGAATTGCAAAGTGTAAATGTTTTCTGCCTGGAACAGTCCTGGACTGGTTGTTTTGCCTCTGCTTTGAAGTGTCAGTTTTCAGTGAACTCTGCTAACATTTTATTATTGCATTGCAGCTGAGGCAGAGAAGAGCAATTAAAGGGTTGACATCTTTGGTATTTTTTTAATAGTACATGTGTCAAAATGCATTTAACAAATCATGGTTGATGCAAAAGACTAATTAATGGTAAAATGTAAGTAGAGTTCATTTCAGTTGGGAGCAACTGAGAATTTTAAAATGTATAATAACAAAGAGTGGTTGTCTTATTTTAGATATAGAACCTAATTACAGTTTTTGGTTCTGAGAACTAAAGTCTTAAAGCCTAAATGTTCCTTTCTGTTGCAGGATACAGCTGGACAAGAAAGGTACAGGACCATCACTACAGCCTACTACCGAGGGGCCATGGGCTTTGTCCTCATGTATGATATCACCAGTGAAGACTCCTTCAATGCTGTGCAGGACTGGTAGGAAATACGGAAATACTATAGTTAATGCTGGGTTTGTTTGGGTTTTGGCCCATTCTCTCCCCACAATTGTTTGTTGGGAAATGAGACATCCCACCCTCCATCACCATCACCTCCATGCTCTTTTCCTCTTCACCTAAATAACTTGATTTATAAACGGTCCTTAGAAAAAGTTCTACAGCTTCATTTTAATGAAAAGGTTGTAATGCAAATATTGTAGCATACTATAGTATTTGTTACTTTTAAAAGTTTCAATTTATTGTGAAGAAATTAATCCTTTAATGCTTTTTTGTGTCTATAAGATTTCTGTCTATGCTGCTAAAAATAGAGGTTAACAGTGGTTGTTCAATTCACATCTCAGGAGGTGGGAAAGGCTGTGTTTGTCCTCAGTAGTGCCCTGTGACCCCACTGAAATGTCTTGCAATCATTTCTGCTGCTTTCCTGGTGCTCATTACTGCAGATAAGAGTGGTCACGGTGCAAAGAAGGGCAGTGCAGTGGTTAATGTGATCTCCTGAGGCAGATTGATTTGCAGTGATCTCAGTGACCCTCTGGAGCATGTGACATCCTGGCTGTGGCACTGGCTCCTAGCATCTGGCTCAGCCTGGCTTTCTGAACACCCATTCTGTATCCCCTAAGCCAGGCTGTAACTCAAAAGCTGGTTTGTTGTTCCAAGTGATTTGTCTTTCCTCCAAAGCTGCCCAGTTTTTGTTCTCTCATGGAGGTCACATGCAAGATGCAGTCTCCACTTTCACCCCCCATCCCCAGTACCACAACACCCAATGATCTTCAGCCCCATCCTGAGCAGCCCTTCAGCAGCTTGTGGTTGAGGAATACATTATTTTTTTTTGTTAGAAACACAAACCCAAAGGTTTTGCCAAAACCAGTTCCATCCATCAAGTTTTGCTCACCAAGCTCAGATGAAGCTTTTTCTGCAAGTGTCTGGACAGGGATGTTTTCCATAGGAGTGCAGGCATGTGAGCTATTCACTAAACAATAAACATTTCCAGCTTGTTTCCCTGGTGAAACAAGACCCATATGAACACACAGTTCATCTACCTGTCTGTCTGTTGGTTCTGCTCTATTAAGTTTTACTTACTAGTCTTAAGTTAGCCAGAATTTACCAAATCTCCATCTCTGAGCTGCTACTATTTTAAAGTTTGCACAGGTGAAGCTTTATATTGGAAGTAGTCTAAGGTCTGTTTCAGAGGCACTGGTGTGAGAATAAGAATTGGGAAAGGTCAGCTCTGTCTGTTTGACTCCATGTCTTTCTGTGCCACAGGAGCTGCAGGAAAATCTTTGCTAAGAGCACCTTGTCAGCCAAAGGACAGAGGTGAACCATCAGGGTGTTTTTCCTCTGTATGTCAGGAATCTTTCCAACCAGCTTTAAGGTTCTGATTCCAAATGAGGTAGTGGGATGGATAAAAAGGACCATTTCCTTCCTTCCTGAAGTTTATCCAGTGGAGAGATGAGGCCTGCAGCCAAGCCAGCATCTCTGGGCCAGCAGAGTCCTCTAGTGGTTATTGCAGCCAGGAGATGGTTCTCCCCCAGTCTGCAGAATTGCTTCCTAAACTTCCAAAGGTACAAGAAATGGAGAAAAAAGCTTTTGGCTGGTGCTGGTGCTGCACTATTGGTCTCTGCCATTTTCTAGCATAGCAAGTAGGATTTTTTTTCCCCCACCATTCTGCAGGATACAGTTATGATTATGAAAACTTATTCCACTGGATATGATCTTCAGTCAGGAACTGTACTCTGCATAGGAAATCAAGGTGTCTACTACATGAGCTCCTTTGTCTCCATCTCTGGTTCATTGGCACATGACTGTTTTAGCAGCCTCCTGATTGGGCCTCACCTATCCACAAGGGAAATGAGACTATTCCTCCCCATCTGCCAAATGATTTCTTCCCTGGGAGACCTTTTACTACCCTCACTCTTTCCATGGGGGATGTCCTGAAGAGGGTTCTGGTTTGCTTTGTGTCACTCACCCCTCTCCTAAACCAAGTAAAGGCACTTTCTCTCCTGAGCGAGAGCATCATGGCTGTATATCAGTATTTAGACAAACTCTCCAAGTAGAATATGAATGCAAAGCAGAATCTTTCCTTCATTCACATGAATCACCCCAATTAATGATGATGATCTTAAAACCACTGAGAAAGAGACACTATTTAAATGCATTTGGGAATACTTGGAAGATGACTTGTTCTCTTGTTCACTGGAAAATGTACAACACATTGTATGAGAAACCTTAAAATATTAAGCCTTACTGCAGTGTGGCAAGAGTTCAGTCAGGTTATTTTACAAGAAAAAATATAAATAGGCAAACACAAAGATTGATTTTAATTGATATTTTAAAATTAGTAATTATTTCCTTTGAATATGTCTTTGCTGTAGGGTGAGTGAAAGGGTTAAGTGAGCTTTCATAGCTTCCAGCTCAGTGTCTAGAATTTTTTTTTAGTAGTCTTCTTTGATAGCTGTTATTTGATGTTGGGTTGATAGTTTTGTGTGTGGATAAATCAGTTGTTTGTACCTTGTTTGAAACTGCAGTGGAACTAAAATATACTCAGTACTTGAACTCTAAAGTAAATACAAAATATTATGGAAGCTGTGCTTTGGACAATCTAGACAATTTCACAGAAGGGAAATAAAAATTGGTGAAATTTAACTTAGATACAAGTGACATCTGGGTTCACTAATCATCAGCATTATTTATCTTTAACCCAAACTGAGTTGTTTATACCTCCATGTAACTGTGAACCTGAGATTATTTTTCTTCTAAGAACGAAACACAGTGTTTGTGCTTTATTGTTAATTTGGGGAATTCAGCACAAACAAGGCACAGCATTTGATTGTGTCACAGAAATGTGTTTCTCCCAGTGAGTATATTAGGCTGCCCTGATGGTTGTTGAAACAGCTCCATCACACAAACCTTGTTATTATTAATTTATCTTTCCAAAAGCATCTGGAAATTTTCTGCCTTTCATTTTGTATGGACATCGGGGTTTCTTTTATTTGTTCTTCATAACTTTTTTGGTTGTTTTTTATTCCTAAGAAGAATAAAGCTTGGTGTTCTGTAAGAGGTTTTCCACTAATTTGTACCAAGCAAGCAGAAGGATGCAGTTCTCTGGGAGATCCTTCATGCTGTTTGCTTCCTTTTCATTTTCTGTGTAAATTCTGTGTAAATAGTTAAGATTGGGCAGGGTGTCCCCATAGGATGCCAGGGGCTAAAATGAATCCAGAGGCTGAACTGTGAGTCAGAAGAGAAGCCTGCTTTTAGTTTGAAGTTGAACTTGGGGTGACTTTATTTCTCTCTATTACTTGTGGAGGGAGACTGGGGAGATTTCCTCTTCCTGGACTTCTGGCTGATTTCTGCAGTCACCCCCTTCTCTGATGAGCCTTGAGAAACCCTAGAGTCCCACAAAAACTCATCACAGATCCATATTAGCTCTTACAAGACTTGTCTACACAGAGACACTCAAAAGGGCGAGACTGGAGGAGCTAAAATTGGGATTGGAGTGAGATCCTCTCCAGGAGGATTCTAGGGAGAGTAAGAAGTTTCATTGCACACAGTCTTTGTTTATTTTTGCATGTTGCACTGTGGGGCTGGGCTTGGGTGAGGTTCCTGTTCTCCAGGGCACTCCAAGCAGGCAGTCTCTTCAAGGCAAGCTGCACCATGAAATGCCCCCTTTCTCCCAGGTACCTGTGAGTAACAGCTGGCTGCTTTCCATGGAAAAAAAGCAAGTAAGCAACTCAGACTAATTAAAAATTGTCGTTACTACATCAGAGCTGGAGGCTGCTGCTAATTCAAAACAGAAGAAATCAAGTGCTTTATTGTTAAGGGAGTTCAAGGAAAGTTACACAGAAGTAAAATTTGAGTGGACTCCTGGCTCTCCTGGGAAGTGGCAGATTTGCCTGAAACTGCAGTGTCCTGCCTTGGGTGGTGATGGGGCAAAGAGTGGGAAAGTGAGTTAGGGTAGTGGAGGAGGATGGAGGAGTGTATGGCTTCTGGCATAGCCTTGGGGAGGAGGGAGCCTTCAAAGACAGAGCTGACTTGGTGAAGATAAAATAGGTTGTGTGGGTCTGAAAAGCTGGATGAAAGTGAATGCTACCGAGCTAATAATGTTCTGCTGCTGGCTCTGGGACACCAGGGATGGTGGGAGGGGACCGGCCCCTCAGGATGCACAAAAAGAATATTCTCTTTTTTCATGGAAAAACTCTAAAAAGGCCAAATGTAAGGTCAGAGTCCTGGGATCCACAGTGAGCTCCACTCCAGTTTCAGCACATGAGCCACAGAAAGCTTTAGAGGCTCCAAGTTCACCTGAGTGCTCCTGGCCAAGCTCCCATGCACTGCACCCCTGTGCCACTGAAATTAGTGTTGGTCTGTCATTGCAGCTGCTCCTCCCAGCCTTAGGTGTCCTTTAGTCCTGCTGGGTTCTGTTAACTCACAGAGCCTTGCTTTGGTCTTGTGTCTTCCCAATTTGGTAAATTTTTCTTTCTCCTTTGTAGTTGTTTCTATGTAATTTTCAGTCTCCATGAAGTTTTTCTGTTCAAGCAAAGACACTTTGATACTTCTAGCTTTTCTTACGGTGTTCCTAAAACTCTACAGCAAAATGTGCTGCATAAAATGAGAGAATTATTGTTGTACTGTCTTATATATGGAGTTGTAAATCCAGCATGAAGTGTGCATCTGCTGTATGGCTTTTTTTATGGGACAGTATCCTTAAGAGATGTAATTGATTGTTGCTCCTCTGACAGATGAGACCTGAAGGAGAATAAGCTTTACAAAATGCCTTTTTTGTTCCTAATCTTCAAAAATCACTTGATTCAGTTTTTTATCTGGGTCTTGTGATCTTTAAAACCCTTGCAAAGCCTTAACAAGAACCTTTATTGTCACACAAAGTTAAGGAGTGGTAAAACAGAGCAGTGCTGTGATTTACACAGGCTGCATCCTTGCTTTGTGTGTAAGCCTGCTCATTTGCCCTTGAACCAACACAGCCTGGGGATGTTGATGGTGTCATTAATGGTACTTGTTCTCATATTTAATACAGGATTGTGTTTTGGCACAGCTGATAGAATGTAACAATCTCTTTTGACCTCCTGTAGGGCCACACAAATCAAGACTTACTCCTGGGACAATGCACAAGTGATCCTGGTTGGAAACAAATGTGACATGGAGGATGACAGGATTGTTCCTGTGGAGAAGGGGAAACATCTGGCAGATCAGCTGGGTACATGCAAAGCTTTTCTTTCCACCTTTTTTCTCTGCTTCTTTGTACTCTGTTCCTTTCAGTTTGTACAGCAATAATACTTCAATAATGGTCTCACAACCAAGAAGTGTAATATATTCTAGGTTCATATTTCACTTGTTTTTGGCTCAGTAGGCCAAGAATACCTGGTAGAATACTTGTAGTGTTGCTGTGTTTATAAAGGTGGTGTCTAGAGGTGGGAGGAAGGTAAAGTTTATCTGAAGAGAAAAGCTTTTATTAGCTCAGCAGAATGAAAAGAGAAAGTTTTCATAAACATAATTCTGTCTCCAGGTCTCTAAGTACCATGTACTCATTACAAATCAATGCTAACATTGATTTTTGTTGAAGCTTTTTTTAACTCAACAATGAAAAAGAAAGAAGTTTATACATCAGAACTGAAGAATTGAGTAAAACATATTTTTAAAATGTACTAGGCTTCTCTATCCAGGTAAGAAAATGACATTATGTTACTGATGTGGGATAGAAAAAGCAAAACAGTTCCATTGAGACCCTTACAGTGGGCATAAATGTTTAGCTTGTAAGAGTAGAGATTCTTACCAAAAGACCCAAAAGAATCACCATCATCCTCAATTTATAAAATCCTGTGTTTCTTCAGTTTTTAAACAGTAATTGGAGGGTGCATAATAAACTGTTAAACTGGGGGTACTGCAGTTCCAGGACACACTGCATACATTGCTGTAGTTTAAAGTGTGGCCTTGAAAGAGTAAATTCTTCATGTGGCACACACAAAGGGGTCCCATTCATGGCTGGAGCCTTAGGGCACTGCCATCCTAAACAAATATCAAGCAAATATCAAATTACACCATTGTTATTATTGTAAGAGTAAATATTTACATGTAGGATTGGCAAAGCAAACAAAAGATACGGTTAGTTTGCAAAATCAGTTATGGGCTCCTTTTTACCCATCAGATTTTAATTTGTTTTTAAAAATATGAATGTGAATAAACTTGGTTCCTGGCTTGCAGACTCTCAGGAAGGTTGTGGATGCATGTGTGTCCACCCATCTCACAGGAATAATTACACTGCTAGTAATTGAAATTTTGTCCAGACCAATGTAGCAGCAAATGGAGAGTTTTATTTGAACTCCCAACCCAATTTGGACTTGCAATGTTTTTTTCTCCTCCCAAAATTTATCTCCTTGTTTCAATACAAACTTGGCATCTAGAATTTGAATCCTTTACATGTGGGACACTTCAAAATACACACAGGCTTACCATAGCAACTGATTCCATCAATAGGAAACTGTTTTGCAGAAGAATCCCCAGTGCTGCCCTGAGCTGGTGCTTGTCCAGCCCCGTGCAGAGCAGCCCAACAGCCTTAGGGGAGTGCTGTCCCAGCTCTGCTCTTCTGTAACCTCCCAACTTCCAAAAGAGTCTTTTTAAAAGAGCTGGAAAATAGATCTGATTTGCTCAGATCAGTTTTTCCTTATACTAACCATGCTAATATGTACAGCATTATATGAAATTATTTTGTGAGTTATGTGGGAGGAATCTAATTGGCAATTGACTGCTTAAAGTGCTAATATTCATCATAATGATTCACATAAAGGTTATCCCTCAGCATATTTATCTAAATTTGCATAGTGACATTAACATCATTGAAATAGTTCCCTAATCAGATTAAGAAATTGTTGTTAGCCTGAATGTGAACTGAACCAAAACAGATTGGTTTAGGAGAACCTAAGCCAATGTTGGACTAACAGATATCTTAGTGCAGCTCTCTGATTTCCTGTGCTTTTTATTTACATTTTTATTCATCATCAAAACAGCAAGTGGAGCAGACAGAACCCTCATCTGATGCAGGGCAGCTCCCCCTGTTTGCTAACAAAGCAAACATCACCATCCCTTCACCCCTTGTCCCATGAATCTTAAAAAGGCTCCAAATGGGGTGGACACTACTTATCCCCCACATCGAGGTGACTCAGCCTGCCAGCAGTGGCACACTAATCAGTTAAGACCAATTTTCTCTTTGTTTGTGGCAGAATCAGAGGGAACTGATGCAATGCTGAGTATCCCCAGAATGAAGCCCATCAGAACGGAGCTTATTGCAAAATAAACTCTCCGTGGGGCCTCAGCTCTTGCTGCAGCAGTTTAATAACCTGACAGAAGAGAAGCAACAGCCTGGTTGGCCCTCGAGGCCCCTGGGGTGAGGGAAATAAGGAAAAGCTTTACAGTTCAGGGCATTCCTGCTGCCGAGGCAGGGCCTGGGCTGTCTGTCACAGGCTGCTTCTCCCCCAGCCCCTGGTGGCAGCAGGAAGCACCAGGAGGAGCTGGTGCCATCCCCTCCTTGGTGTAACTCCAGCCTTGCTGGTCTGGTTTTTTAAATCAGAAAAGCTCAGTGTTTAAAGGGTCAAGGAGCATTTTGACAGAAATTGGTCAGCAGAAGGAAAGCAACCCCCATCTTCTTTCTCTCTCTGACCTCTGCTCTTGCCAGAGGGCAGCAGCGTTTGGTGGAGCCTGGCCCTTGGCAGGGCTGAGGAGCCCAGGGGTTCCCCACACCTTGCTGGTGTCCCCACACCTTTCTGGTGTCCCCACACCTTGCTGGTCACCAGCTGCAGCCCAGGTGACCTGCACTGATGAAAGGAGCAGAATTGACTCCCTTACCCTGGGTTTACCCTCACCTGCAGATGTGCTTACCAGGGTCATGGGAAGGACCCATGTATCCTTTTCACTCTTGAAGAAGCTTGGTAAAAATATTTCTGCTCACTGTTGTGAGATTGTGGGAATCAACTGACTTTCAGGATTATCTGATGTCTTGTTTTCTTCAGGTAAATCCTGAAAAAAATGGTATTTTAAAACCCATCATGACCATCTGTCTCTGTTGATAATTTTGTTCCCTTTTTCCCCAGGTTTTGACTATTTTGAGGCCAGTGCCAAAGAAAACATCAACGTGAGGCAGGTGTTTGAGCGTCTGGTGGATATAATCTGTGAGAAGATGTCAGAGAGCATAGAATCAGACAATTCCAGGGGCACTTCTGGAAGGAGCATGAGGCTCACAGACAACCCACCCCCTTCACAGCAGAACTGCTCGTGCTAGTGACCTTTCACACTGAGAAATGTCCTTGTCCCCTGATTAAATTTTATCTTTTCATTTGTGGTGGTGCATTATCATGTAGTCCAGAGGCAGAAGTGTCTGTTGTAGGAAACTGGTATGTTTGTTTAATGTGCTGGAGTGTTAATATTATATATTTCCTCATCCAGTAATTTAATAATCTGAAAAAAATATTGTAAGTGCACCTCGTGTGAATGTGAGTTACACTGAAGAATAATAATTGTGTAGTGATGTTATTTCTACAGAGAATGTTGCATTTTTAAATTCTAAATTCTTCTATTGCAGAAAGAGTGTTTTTGTCAAGAACAGCAGGAAGCACAAAACCAATTAGTGGGGACCAGGTCTAAGAGCAGAAAGGGGGAAATATCTTATAAAGCAAGAATATGCTTTTTAAAAAATAAAACAAACAAATCCCTAGATATTTTGAGAACTGTTGCTGTCCTCCAGACATGGACCTCAGTTTTTTTGTAGGATGGAGCAGAAAGCAGAGCATTTCTGTCTGACAGTGTGAGGTCCCCAAAGTGAAGAGGAAGGGGCCTGGATTTTGTGTCAAGCCTTTAAAAAGATGAAGAACACAGGGAGGAATCAAAGCTGCCAGGCTGAGGAGGAGGAGGAGGCCTTGCAGCCATCCCTGCACTGCCTTCCCTGTGCTTTGGCTGGTGCTGAGTAAAGGGGTAAAAGCCTTTCCAGGGGCTGCCCTTGCCTCAAACTTCTCCAGCACAGCTTGCAGAGTGCTGGGGGTGTTGCTGTGTTCAGCACATTCCTGTCCCCAGTCCCCTCTCCCCAGAATCTCTCTGTCCTGCAGCCTTTCCCCTGTATCCTGTAGTTTACCTCTCCAGGTCTGGATCTTCTCTTATCAGCTGCTTGCAGGGTGAAGGAAAAAAGGAGTTGGCTGCTGAATGCTTGGTTGGAGGCAAAAACATGTAAGATATGGAACAGCACTGTCTCAGAGAGATAAAAATATCAGAAACCAAAATGTGAGTGTTGGCAGGTATTTGTGCCAATATTATTAGATTATTTTTCTGCATTTTGTTGTTGATTTATTTTTTTAATCTTGTTCTAGATGGGTGTGTGGTGGGCTAGATTTTCTGGGTTCAGATTCAAGCACAAAGTATAATTTAAGAAAAGTAAGAGTGACTAACAAAACAAAACTGCAAATGAAACGTGGCGAAGACATCCTGTTACTCTGTCAACTTTTTGTGGCATCATGCTTGGAAAGGAGGCAAAATTTTTAAACTGAGTGGATATGGAGAGAAGTTGGTTGTCTTAAGGGGAAAATTCTGGAAAGGTTTTACCTTTGGTCTGTGATCTCCTTTGACTGAGGGGACTTGCTGATGCCAGGAACAGGAGTGGAGTGCCTGCCCACTGCCCTGTAATGTGTTGGATCATGACTCCAGTGAGTGCTTCTGTAATTTCCTTCTGCTGTGTCTCAAAGTGTAATAGCTCTAAGAAGAAAAGCACAAATTTCTGGACAAAAATGAAAAATTTTGGAGTGGTTTGAGCTCATTGTGCTAAAGGCTTGATCCCTCTGTCTGTCGCTTTTGGGAATCTCTACTGTGACGTGTTGGGGGTGTGTGTGATCTCGTGCTGAGAGTGTGATTTGTGCAGTGCTGGGACTGTGCTTGTTGTATCTAAACCCCTGAAACTGCAAAATAAAGAGAAATGTACTCACTGGGTGTGGCCAGAGAGCTTGTGTCAGCTGCATTTCTTGTGTTAGGAGTCTTACACATGTGTGGGGAAAACCTTTTAATGCTTTAAAAATCCATCAAATCACATTGATCTTTCTTACAGGTGATGATCTTTGAACCCAGCAATCTGCAACCACTATGTAGGTTTAGAACAGTGAGGAGAAGGATTATTTAGCCAATAAAAATGCATAGTGTTGTGTTCTAATTGTAGAAAAAGCAGGTTTTAGAGCAACTTGTATAACTAGCAATAATTTTTTTTAAAAAATCCACATCACATTTTGAGCTGTGCAGATATAACTTAGTACCTCAGTGCAAATAATGATTTGTCAGCTCAGCAGCTTCCTGATAAAAGAAAATGGATGCAGCAGAAACGAAATTTCAATTATTTTCTTTCACTTACTCTTTTTCCTGTAGCAAAAAAGATCTTTCCCTTTCCTACCCGATATATAATTGTGTTTTGTTGTTCTGGTCAAGTCAGATTGGCTTCTTTAAAGAATACAAGTACATTCCAGGCCCTTCTAACTAGGATGGGCAGAATTGTTTTTCACAGGACAAACCAGCAAGTAGCTACATGGCAGTCTGAAGAAAAGGGTTAGGAATTCTACTCTGTCTGGTATTACATACATGGGAAGCCTAATACTTTTTGCAGAGATCCTGCAGAATTTATATCAAATAACAAATCAAACCATCACAGGTGACTGATACACAATATGTATATTAATTCAGAGATGTATCTCATAATCCTGTTTGCTGTGAAGTAATACAGGGAAAGCCTTTTGCCTTAAATGGCCTGCAGCTGGTTTCAGTACCAGCAGTGAGTCAGGGGTAATTGTTACCGGTATTAACTTGTAAGGGGAATGGCAGAATGAGAGACACTGATTTGTCAGGGCACGGGAAATAAACCTGCTTGCACTGAAGGCAAACGCGATATTTGTGATGTGGGCTTCTAGAGTTCCTTTTGTTTGCCTGGCAGGATAGTTGTGTTAATAAAGCAGCCTGGTTACAAAGTAAAAAAGGGCCACTAGGGTGTGAAAATAGAGGTGACAGCTCCTCACGAGCGGCTCTCTGAGGTTGTACAAACCAGCACCGAGCGTGCTGCGCTCAGCAAAAGCCAGGGGAAACCCTGGCATGGGAGACGGTCTTGGCTTCCATCTGGTGGACAACTAAAGCGCTGGAGCGTCAGGTGGGCGCCCGGGCCGAGTTACCTCGGCTGAGTTATCCGGGCCGAACGTCCCGGGCTGAACGATCGCCCCTGTACCTCAGGCTCGGCCTCTTGGCTTTCAGCTCCTCCTCTGCGGCCAAAACCGCCGGTTGCCGGGCACAGCGGGGAGCGGAGCGGGACGGACGGGAGCGGTGCAGAGAGGCTGCGATAAGCGCAGGATCCCGGCGGCGGCGCCGGGACGCGCCTGAGCCGAGAGGCCGAGCAGCGCTCCCGCTGCTGCCCCATCGGCACTGCAGTGTAATAGGGTAAAGGATGCCCACGAGCCGGAGAGCGCAGGGAGCTGCCGGAGGGGCAGCCAGAGATCAAGGAGTGGTTTCTGTCGGGCAGTCGTGGGCGCAGCCTTTGCGCTGCTCGGGACACGCCGTGCTCCACCTTCCCGGGAACGGCGGCCCACGGAGCCCGCCATGCTGCCGACAGCCGGCCCGAGAGCTGATTGGTCCCTGCAGGCTTGAGCGACAGCCAGCCCGACCAATCGGTGAAGGAGCTGAGGGCAGGAGGCTGGCTTCCGCCAGCTGGCTGTTGGACTATTCAAGGCGAGAGCAGGGGAGCACAGCTCAGGCGGTGGGCGGTCATACTCATTGAAACGTGGCGGCGCACAGAGCAGTCCCCGAAATCTGGATCCTCAATTCTGCCTTTCCCTTATCCCTCTGATTTCTCTGCCCGCTCCGCCCGACTCTTGAAAACAGTCACACCCCCCCCTTCACTCCCCCATCCATGGTTTCCCCCAGCCGCTCACGCCCGCAGCCTTATCTCCACCAATGGGAGCGTCGCGCAGCTATGCGCATGCGCAGTCTCGCGGCCGCCCTCGCTCGGAGCGGGCGGGCGGCGGCGGCGGCGGCCGGGGTCCCCGCGGGCGGGCCGTGGCCGGGGGCTGGCGGCCAGGACGGGCCGTTGTCCGGCCGCTGTGGAGCGGCGGCACCGCTGCCATGCCCGGCAGGAACAAGGCGACGTGCGGCTACGGCAGCCCGGAGCTTGCGGTGGGGCAGCAGGCCGCGGAGGGGGGCCGCGACGCCGGGGGCCGCTCGCCTCACGGGGACGAGGAGGAAGAGCGCGGGGGGGCCGGTCCCGAACACAACCTCGGTGACCCCGACATCGTCAAGTCCCCCAGCGACCCCAAGCAGTACCGGTGAGGGCGGGTGCGGCGGGACGAGCTGCCGCCGGGGCAGCGCAGCCGGGCGGTGCGGTGGGCCGGGGACACCGGGGATGGGAGCCGGGCTGGTCCGGCGGCCGGGGCAGCTGGGGCTGTCTGTGAGGAAAGGAGGCTGGCGGTCCCGAGGGTGTGTTCGTCCTGAGGGTGGGCTGCGGGCACAGGGCGGGAGGATCGGCCCTTGTGCCCGGGCTGCTCGCTGCTGGGCGTTCTCCAGGCACAGCAATGCCCAATTCAATTCGCAGCCCTCGGCCCGGCAGCTCCTCTCCGAAAGCGTTCAGTGCAAAGGTGTGGTTTAAGTATTTCAGAGCAGAAGCCAGCTTAAAAACTGTTATTCTTCGTGTTTTAGGTGAGCTTCTAAGTTTTAATGCAATTATATTTGTGAGTTGAGGCAAAGTGCTTTTAGGCTGCCATTTTGTTTGTGTTTTTATTTCACTATTTCTGAGTAATACCCCGAAAAGTGATGGAAAAGATCAACTTCCCTGAGCACAGTGTACAGCGTCTGTGGCCCAGACCCAGCAAGAGACTCGGATGAGAACTCCAGCAGAGGTTGAGCTTGTTGGATGCTGTAAGGCAGTCTGTTCTTGAAAGGACACTGTTATAACTAATTCCTGTAAGACAGAAGTTTATCCAGCCCTTGTTTGAGCTGCTTTTTTAAATTTATCTTTACTTTTCATGATGTCTGATCTGTGCATCCAGTGGAGAATCTGCTGCCTGAGCCTGGAACTGAAGTTTGGATTTGCAGTGACATTGGCTGGCAGTGAGATCCCTGCTGGCTGCCTGAAGAGGGCTGTGCCCATTGGCTCAGGGAGAAACTTGCTCCCTCCCTTCTTGCCCTACTTCCTGGCTGCTTCCTCTGGATCTCTGCCTGCCTCTCCTGATGGCATTCTTAGTCATGCTACTTTGTGGCAGGCTTGTCTTCATGCAAAGCTCCCAGTGCTGATGCTGTCAGGTTAAGAAACTCCTGCCTTTGCTGCCTGAAGCAGCACACTGGTGCATGAAGCTTGGGAAGTCCACTGAAGCCTGTCACTATCTATTTTGAGGCTCGGGAACTTCCTCTGCATGTGAGAATTGGAGAGAGTGTTTGCTTATAGCATAAACTAATGCCAAAATCTTGCAGAAACCCTACTGTCCATTCTTAAAAGAATTTTTCAGTTGGAAGTACAGAGTTGCATCCTTTCAGACTGACTTCCTTGTGTGTGAAGTGAGCCTGACACAGCACAGACATTGTCCTTATGGAAGAGGAGTTCAGTGTGTCTGGAAGCAAAGCCACACTGAACCTGTGTCCCAGTGTGATGTCCCAAACCTCCTGAGGGAGTGTCCTGGCAGGTGATGTGATGGTGCTGACACATTTTCCCTCTTCATGCTTCAGTGATGTGGGCTTAGTGCCTGTGTCTGGTAACATCAGTCTTAACTTCATGGAAAACATCTTATTACTTCATGGAAAGCGTCTTATTTTGCTTTCTCAAATAACATCCACAAAAACAAAGGAGCTCTGATGTAGATATCAGGATGTATTTGCAGAAGTGGGTTTGTTTGGACAAAATATTTGTCATGATAAAAATTTGCTCATTAGAGCTGTAACTGTGTAGTTCTATTTACCAAAAATATATGTTTTATTTACATTCATCCATATATGGAATTTCATGGTCCTGTATTTATTGTTATTTGTGTAATTATAGCATTTCTTTCTGTGTTTACCATGCACTGATATGTATTTCAATACTGACTTCTAAACAATTGTCAAAGAAAAACCTGGTGTGAGAACAATAATGTTTAAAGTTATTCAGGAGATTTAAGCAGTATTTTTAAGAATTTGAAATTTATTTTACAATTTGGCCTTACTTGCATCAATGCTATATAGTTCTTCAAAAAAGCAATTGAACTGTGCTTGCTTCTGTTTCTAGCTTATGCCATTGCATTTTTGGTACTGTATTTTGCATACTAGTGGATATTAGTTACATTTGTCCTTTTCCATTGGACTGAAACATGGAAAAAGTAAAGAACACCTGTGTCAGTGGTGCCTGTGCTCTGGATAACCTAAGCTGTTTCAATCCTGCTGGAGTGAAATCCGAGAGCCTCCAGCAGCACCGGCCGTGGCTCAGCTGTGTCCTTGCTGCTTTCTGTCCTGGGTGCAACACCCACGAGCCTCCAGATGAGCAATGTAAAATTAGTATAATCTGCTCCATTAGCTTAATGGGGCTCTGTGCAGAGGATCAGCAAGAGCTGCTGGGTACACCTGGCTGAGCAGCCTTATGGCACATTGTTCCTCAGGAAGAGCAGCTCCCCACCAGTGCTGGGGGTTCTCCAGGAGCTGTGCAAACCTGCAGGGCAGAGTTTGTGTCTGGAGAAGGAGGTGCTGGAAGGGCTGTCTGGGCTTTGGCTCTCAGCTGCCCAGAGGCTGAAGCGCCCACGTGTGCAGTTTGTGTTTTAGGACATTCAGGAGTGCTGCAGCTGTGCAGTGAGACACATACCACTGGTGGTAATGGTTCACAAAGGTGCTTTCAGAATGCAGGAGGATTAGCTTTGTACACAGACGTTCCAGCACTCTCTGTGCCTCCTGCAGTTCATCAGAGCATCCCTGCAAGTTACACAGTGTGTGCTGTAGTTTGAATGAGTCAAAAGGCACTTTGCTTTTGGGTAGAGCAGATTAGTCCTGCTCAGCAGTCTTGCAGCAGGGAAACCGGGTGTGTGCAGGATCACAAAACCCTGGCTCAGAGTAAGCTCTGTCACCTCCTCTTGGGTCATGAGTCATAACCTTAACACAACCATCAGACTTTTGTTCATTAGCTTTTTCATAGACTTGATAGTCCAGGAGCTGTGTGCACATGGCAAGGTTCTGACCTGGTACAAACTCGGGAGTTGGAGCAGATGACCTCTAAAGGCCCCTTTCAACAAAGACTGTTCTGTGATTCTGTGCTCTGAAACTCAGATTTTTCTGGGAGCGTGGGATGTGACCATGGGCTTATTTTATTCTAGCTTGCTTTTTTTGTGTGTGTTTCTGCTGGATCAGATACCCCAGGTCTCTATCACACTAGCTCATAGGGTGGATGAAGTATTTTCTGGACCAGCATTCCTTCTTTTCTGCTGCTGGTGCAAGCTCCTGGCAGGGATGCTGTGGCTAATTTGATAAATTGTGACTCTGTTCCAGATTTGATGGTAAATGAATACTGATGAGGGCTCTTGTAGTGCTGAGCATTGGTGCTTGCAGTCCTCAGAATGAAAAGTTGTAGAAGGGTGCTGCACAGAGGGCTTATGGGGTTTTATTTATGTGTATATACACATGTTTAAAAACTTCTGTGCCTGTATAAACACACACAGAGTTTATTGCTTCTTGGTAGGAGAGCCCAGCCAGTTCCCTGTGACTGGTTCTGTGGAGCCTGCAGAGGAACTCTCTCCTTTCTAACACTTGCCTGCTACATCTGCAGACCCCATTTATTAGAAACCATTGATGAAAACAAATCAAATCAAATGCTCTGGGGCCTACCTAGAAGCAAAGACTAAGATCTTCATTCTGTCACATCATACCTGTTTCCTGACAAGCCTAGAAGATGATTGAAGTTCAGGTTTGCCTGTCCTGAGTGCATGAAGTGAGTGCTAATAGCTTAAATGTTTCACAAAGAGAAGAATAAAAGCCAAAATCAGTGAGCCTGACCTTATGGGGAGAAGGGCTTCTGCTACTGCCCTGAACTGCTTCTTATTCCTAGAGCTGCTAAATAGCAGAAAAATGTTTTACTTTCCTGCTATAAAACTGCTCAGTCTGGGCTACCATTAGATTCTCATTAGGAAATCACTCTCTATAAGTATTACATGAAATAATGAAATTTTTACAATTCTGAAAATTCAGACTTAGGAAATGAACGTATTCATTGCACGAAATTATTTTTTCAGGTATATCAAACTGCAGAATGGCTTATGTGCACTTTTGATTTCGGATTTGAATTACTTGGATGGTGCCCCAACATCAGAGGAGGAGGAGGATAATGATGATGATTCTGAAGAGGGCAGTGATGAATATGATGACTCTGGAGCTGAGATCGAAGATGGCAAAGAAGATGATGATGATTGTGATGAGGAGGATGAGAGTGAGGACAGTGATGGAGATAATGAGGATTTCAATGATTCTGAGGACAGTGAATTAGAAGAGCTGGCTGAAAAGGAAGAGACAAGAAAGAGAGGTTGTTCAGAAAAGCAGGTATGTACTTAAAACTGTAGGGTGCAAAAATATCTAGTGAACTTTCTTGAGGTCTGAAACTGTGTGATTAGGTGTTCAGACAAGACCTCTTTATTGTGCCTGTCCCAATTGATTCATCTTGTACTTCTGTCATTTTCCTGAAGTGTTTCTTGAAGCAGCTTTTACTGAGAATGTTGTATTTTCTCTAGTCTGCAGCAGCCCTCTGTGTTGCTGTTGGCAGCTTCTCTGATCCTGAAGATCTGCCTGGATTAGCACACTTCCTGGAACATAGTATGTATCTGCTCCTGTTTCATCTTCTCCAGCTTCAGTGCAAAATGGGTGCTGTGTAGCTCTGCATTTCTGAAGTATTTAGTATCAATTCCTAATTTGGCTGTTTGAGAATTTATTCTCATGAGCTTGTGATTTTATATGAATACTGACTTAGTAAGGAGTTCTTAATATGGGAGAAGGTGTCTCACTTGGCCAGGCTGTGCATGAGCTTATGTCAACTTCAGTTGTTACCCATTAAATTGAGGGGAATTATGTTACCTGTGGCTCTATGGACCAGGTTGGAGCTATGGACCTTTGTCTCCTGATAAAGGGTGATGAATTAGTAGCGTGGACACAGAAACCACGTGAAGTTTCTGACCAGGTGTGTTTCAAAATATTGTTCTTGCCTGGCTGGGGCCAGGCCTGCCTGGGAGGGCACTGTCAGAGGCAAACTACAGCAGGTACTGGGCAGATGAGCCAGGCTGTTGGTATTCAGTAATTTCATCTGCCTCTGAGCTGTGGGTCAGTCGTAGAGGGGTTGCTCTAGCTGCAGTCAGGATTAACAGATTAATGCCATTTTGGCACTGTTGTGATTTTTTGTTGCAGTGGTTTTTATGGGCAGTTTGAAGTACCCAGATGAGAACGGGTTCGATGCGTTCCTGAAGAAACACGGGGGCGGTGACAACGCCTCGACGGACTGTGAGAGGACAGTGTTCCAGTTTGATGTGCAGAGGAAGTACTTCAAAGAAGCCCTGGATAGGTAACTTTGTAGGAATGGTGACTAGGTGTTAATAAATGTCTGTATGTGCCTCAGGAGCTTGGGTGTAGTTGTCCAGTTCTTCATTTTGGGATGATCAAAGCTGTTGCTGAACTTCCATAGCTACCTGCACTACAGCAGTGATACTGAATTAGGAAAGTGCTGTTTCCCTTTGGATATGTTGCTGGATTTTTTTGCTGTGGGATTATGTAGGACCCATGTTTAAGTCTTAACACATGCAGCTCTTTGATTGTTTTGGCACTCTTAAACTGGTAGCGTTGATGACAGGAGAAATGTTATGCAACGTGACAACTGATCAGAGGGGAAGTGCTCTCAGAGTCCCAGGGACTCATCCTTTGAAATGTCTGTTCTGGTAGAGTTATTGTTTTTTTCTAAATTGTTATTTTGTTTCAGGCAGCCTTCAAAGTTAGGGCACAATGTGTATCTCAGGAGGAGGCATTTAACCCAGTGCTGGTTATTCACTGCTGAATGTCTCTTTTGCCAGAAAGTGCTTACCTTGCTCTTTTGTGCTTTGGGAACAACAGAGCTCCACTGGTTGGCATGGTTTCCTTTAGTGAGAGGAATTTCTCATTCATAGGGGTGTAGCTGAATATTCTTGATGCCATAAAATATCTCAGGAGCAGAATAGGCTCCACTGCAAATTTACTTTGACATGAGAGCAACACATTTGCACGTTTTTCCAAGTATAACCTAAATTTTACTTTACTAGGCCAATTTCAGCTTCCATTTGCAGATTAACTCAGCTTTTTAAGATGTTTGGAAGTGCAAAAAAATAAAAAAACTGTAATTGCAGTCTGTCACAACAGCTTGCTTAGTGCAGAGGGAAACAGAAATTAGGAGTTCTGTAGGACAGTTTCTCATACAAAGGAGATAAATGAGTGCTGAGGATGAATTCTGCTCATTCAAGCACTTGTGGATCTGAAGAAATGGAAATACATCACCTTTCAGGTGTCTTCAGTGTAATGGGTCTTCTGGCCATAGAACTCCATCACAGACATATTACTTTTAACCTTTTATTGCTCCTAAACTTTTGCTTCAGCCAGCTCAGTTTTTCATTAAAAAACCTCAGCAAATAAACCAGAACTATTAGATTCTCTGGCAGCCTTCTGCAGAGTCTCCATGCACTGCAGAGCTCTCCCTTTCCAGTGCTCTGTTCTCTGAGGATACAGAAGATATTTGGATGACAACACTGACTTTTATAGTAGATAATAAAATTGTAATGGATATAGAAACTTGTGTTTCATGACAATTTGTTCCCTGGAGTTAGGAAGAAACTTCCCCTGTGGTCATGTTGTTCCTGAGGAACAACTGGGAATTTCCTCTGCAGCATGTGATGCTGGTCCCTATCAGCTCCAGATTCCAGACCAGGTGGATCACTTGTGTGGCTCATTCTCAGGATTAGTGCAGATAGTCCTGCACCCATATCCTACTGCATCCAACCAGTTCAGTCCCACTCTGGAGCTGGGAAGTTCTGCCCTTTGCTTTCTGATGGCTTTTGTCTTTCTTTAAGACATCATAGTCAAGAATGACATAGTTCCTAGTAAGTCAAGCAACTCTGTAAAACCAAAATAGCAGATGTTGGATTTAATTACTGGGGTTTTGGCCTAGTTTAATAGACACTGAAGAAGTGTATGAATTTTTCTGTTCCATAGGTGGGCACAATTCTTTATTCACCCATTAATGATCAGGGATGCAATAGATCGAGAAGTGGAGGCTGTAGACAGTGGTAAGTAAGAGAATCTTTTCCTGTGTGTTTAGCCCACCTTCTTAAAACCAAACCTACTTTATAATATTGTTTATTGGTTTCTATCTTGAACTCCCCTTATAAGCACTTCAGTCAACTTCACATAATTTATCAGAGAGATTAAACTCTTGAATTGAAGCTTTGTGGCTGTTAGATATCAGTGGCTTTTAGAGGAAGAAAGACTGGATGTGGTGCCAGCACTGTGAGAGTTTGCCCTCACATTTTCACTAATTGGAAATTAATAATCTGAAGTGGTTTGGCAGTAACTGGCAGGGCACATGAGCATGTGGATGCCCTGCAGTGAACAAAATGCCTTTAGCTCCAGCACAGCCCCAGAGCTCTCTCCAGTCCTGTGCAGAGTTAATGCAATAAGTTGAGGTGATTTTACTTGTCTCCTTATTCTAACACCTGAATAACTACAAAGTCACTTCCCAGAAGAAAATTAAACCAGGCACAGAAGCAAGTGGAGTGTTGATTTTCTTATATGTGGTGGATACTCCCAGACTGCCTCTAAAATGTCACAGTTTTAGGGAGAAAACAGCAGCTATCCCAACTAGGTCAAATATTCATTCCAAGTAATTTTCTTTATCTGTCTTCTGGCAAGGAAAAGTGGGCGATTTGATCTTTGAATTTAGATAAAAGTCAGTGTAAACAGGGACCTGCCTTTGAGTTAAGTGTGGTTCTTCATTAGCTCCAGCCATTTTACACCTTGGTGGTGCAGATCTGGTCCTTGCCTTGCAGTGACACCATGGTAATGTGCTGCCCAGGAAATGGTGTCAGCTTGCTGAGCTGGCTGCAGGAGAGCCCAGCCACAGGAATTAGTTTACAGCACTGCTGTACGTGGTTGTTAGTACCAGCAAAACAGGAATGGGAAAATGCAGTTCAGGAGGGTGAATTGATTTTGGCAGAGCCCCATATTTAGATTAGTGTAAAGTGGTTGTAAAACTGCGTTTTAGAAACTTATCTTGTTCACCTTTCAATTTCTTATTTGATTATTAGGCTAGGGGTTGTTCTGGGTGACATATGGTAGAAACAGGTTTGTAATTGTTCTCTGGCTCTTACTGCAGGGCCTAGTCCTATATAATACTGATTAATTTTGTCCCCATTGAACTTAACATAATCAGAGCATTCAGACAGGACAAGTTGGTGCTTTACATGCTTTTCCTTCTTGAGACTTCCTTTACTTCTAACACCTTCTTTACTTCTCAGCTACATTTTTCCTCTTGTATTCATTATTACTTTCTTATTTCACTACTGCATTCATGTATTAAAAGAAATTCCAGACTGCATCTGCGGGGTATGTCTCCTTTTCAGTTTGGCTGGGATTTGTGCTTTGTTTTGTGGGAACACGATGTCAAACTTTGATGCATGCTACTGCAAATTCTTATAATTAACAGAGTATCAGCTTGCAAGGCCCTCTGATGCAAACAGAAAGGAGATGTTATTTGGGAGTCTTGCCAGGCCTGGACATCCTATGAAGAAATTCTTTTGGGGTAAGTCCTGTATTTCTGTTACAAAATAGTAATGATACTTAAACTTTTAACCACTTAGAAGTTTGAGTGGTTAGATGCACTAACATGAACTGTCATATCACAGCAATCATTAAACTTGTTCAGAAGAGTCCAAGCAATTATCCATTTTACAGGAAAATGGTTGGGAATAAAAGCAGCTGTCTCATTTATAAGATACTTTTCTTTCTGATACTGCTTTTTGCTATGTTATAACTGGGTGCCCAAGGTGTATAATTATGGAACTTTCTCTAACACAAAGGTGGTGCCCTCTGAGTCATCTCCATCTTGCTTGAGCTTGGTTTTTTTTGCTATTAGAATTTCCTGGAAAAATAAATTATTTCTAGTTGTCTGTCGAGGGAGGCTTTTCAAAGTAAATAATTCCCTGTTGAATTTCTGGAAGTTAGACCTTCACAGCCATGTGTGGGGAGCAGAATGGAAATTTGTCCTTCTCTTGGACAGTCCAGTGCTCTCTCCCTCACCCTGTGGTGCTGGTGAGTGTGTAAATAGCAGTGTGATTGATGGGTATTAGAGTTACCAGCTTTGAAGTGTAGCTTGTTTTTATAAATTTCTGTGGTGACATACACTGAATTTCATATTTCCTCCTCTTTTTCCCTGTGCTGTTCTGGAAGTTCCATTGGTGAGGGAATGGCTGGCAGCACACAGTGAGAGATGTGATAATGCAGGAGGACTCTGGCCTTCCTTGTTATAAAAATATCAGCTGTCCTTTGGATAAGAACCAGAAATCAGAAAATACCCAGTTTCACTTAACACTCCTTTCACTCCAGTTTTCTATTAGGTATTTTTAATGTGCTGTACCATGATTAGACCTAGGGAGGGAAGTGAATTCTGACTAGGTGTGTTCTTGCTGTGTGGATAACTAGCCCTGCCTTGCCTGTGATGTTTGCAGGTAATGCAGATACCCTCAAGCACGAGCCCAAACTGAACAACATCGACACCTACACCAGGCTGAGGGAATTCTGGCAGCGCCATTACTCTGCTCACTACATGACCTTGGTTGTCCAGTCTAAAGGTAACATCAATTCTCCTTAAAAGCAGCCTCACTGCTGCCTTTGGTGCTTTTGGAGCCAGTCCAGCTGTAGCCCAAGCCAGTCTAGTGGTTTGTCCAGTCCTGCAGAGGGTATTTATATGTAGATTTTAGCCTGGTTTCCAAGTGAAACAAGACCTGAGCAATTGTGCTGTTTTATTGTCATCCTGCTGCTTCTTGAGAAACCTTTTGAATGGGTTCCATGTTAATGCAGAAGGGAAAAATCTCAAAGATAACATTTCAGAAATAATCTTGTAGCAACGAAGAGTCAAACCGGTTAAATGAATTAATGCTGCTGATTTCTCTGCCATCAACAGTGGAACTCCTCAGCAAGTGATGGGGAGACTGAGACTGAATCTCCCAATTGTCTTGTTTGTCTAGTAGAGGAGTAGAGGTTCTATTTTTTTCCCCCATACCTTGAAAATTCTATTAAAATGGATTATGGTTTGTGTTTAGGGAGGAGTTTTGTTGAATGTTAAAACTGATTAGAATTCCCATCTCTAAAGTGGAGATGGTAATAACAGAGGTATTTCTTTTCTTCTCCTTTGCTTCTAATTTTGGTCTAGACAGTAAATTACTTAGGATGGTGAATGCCTCTTGAATAGTCATTTAGCCAGTGATGGATTTGTAATATTTTCTCTGGTATTTGGGAAGAAAATGGTGGTAGCTGATAACCAGCCAGCAAATCCTCCTCCTCCTACCCCATCCAGACTTTTTCCCTGCTGTTGTTTATATATACAGCATCACTTTTGGAGTTCAGAATGGTTGCTTAAACAAGCAAGGTTTTTATTTTAAAAAACCTTTCTGGTTTGTGACTTATTTCCCTCAGAAAAGAGGATGGAGAGAAGGAATCCCTAGGACTGCAGGACTGAGTTTGAGGGGGAAAACTCCTGTGTATAATCTAGAGAGTCGGGGAAAGAGTTGCCAGTCCTTGTGATTTGTAGATCCCTAGGACAGTAATTCCTTCTGCAGTCACTCCAGACACTGCTGAACTTTAAATCCCAGTTGTATCAGCCTGGCATTTGAGCTCCCTACACAAACCCAGAGCTGTGGCCACAGATACAGCTCAGCAAATGTTAAGAATTGGTTCAAACCAACAGCTTTGAAGTTTATAATTTAGAACTTTGCAGTTTTCAAATACACTGACTTGCAGCCTCTTTGAAATAACTGAACTGGTGAGATAAAGTAACTTGTCTTAGATCTTGAGGAAATTGTATTTCTTTCTTCTCTCTTTTTTAGAAACACTGGATACATTGGAAAAGTGGGTGACAGAAATCTTCTCTGAGATCCCAAATAAGTAAGATTCATTTGATGCATAAAGATTGCAGATGATAAAATTATCTCTTCTCAAAATGACATTTTAAAAAATCCCTTACTGGAGAAACAAAGGAAATTACCATTTGTTAATTAACATTCTTATCTGAGGAAAAAAAAGGCAACTTTTTAAATTAAAGACCACTGTTAATTGTTCCAGGAAGACTTTGTTTCTATTTAACAATTATTTAGGCTGTGAGCTGTGTGGTGCTAACTTGGAGCAGTGTTTGCTTAATATGTGCTGATGCCTTGACTTTATGATAAGTCATTCAAACTTAAATTATCATTTCACATTGCTTATCTTTGCTTTGTGTCCAAAATAATTAGAAGCAAAATTAATTAACATCATATCTGGAATTTAAGTGTCATCCTTGGGTGGTAGTGGGTTAGAAATAAATCTTTTTTTAATGGTTCATCCAATATGCCCTCTAAAAAGGGGGTTCTGCAAAAGCTTTGCTAACTTGAAAAGCATTTTTCTCCCTTTTGCAAGAGATTTGTTTCTGTGGTGCTTGGAAATGCTCTTGTGAGAGCCTAATGCCATTCAGAGACACATTTGTTGTCCTGGCCACTCCCCTCCTCATCCCTCCTTCCCCACAGGCCGATCCATCAGGATTCCTTGGGTGCTGGGTGAACTCAGGATGTTGTTTGCTGTTCTTGGCTGTACAGAAGCAGGTTTGGTGCTTCTTGTACGGAAGGAAGGGGAGGTGTTGGGGTGGTATCCCCATCTGGGTTCATTGCTCAGTTGTGCAGTTGTGTTAATTGCAGGCTGCCTCCCAGGGAGCCTCCCTGGGGCTGGGGGGATGCTGGGCTGCACCCTTAAAAAAAGGAAAAGGGCCTTTTCCAGGCTCTCTGGTGTCCTCTCTGATGCATTTGAATATTTCAGTGTGGCCTTGAACCCCTGCCAGTAACATCACACTTCCATTTTGCTTTTTAGTGGTTTACCCAAGCCCAGCTTTGGCCATCTGACTCAGCCTTTTGACACACCAGAGTTTCACAAGCTTTACAGAGGTAAGTGAAATGGATTGAAATGTTTTGAATACCTGAATGCTGAAAGAAATTTTCTCTGGGTGATTCAGATTACTTTTTAGAGCAATTCTGTATGGTTTTCAAGAGCTTTTAACTATTCTTTCTGCATTATGTTTAATTTCTTATCTCTGTCTTATCACGTGTATTTATAATTAATAAATTTATTTGTGTCCAGTTGTTCCAATCAGGAAAGTTCATTCATTGACCATCACTTGGGCACTTCCCCCACAAGAACAGTATTACAGGTACACTGTGCTGCCTTTTACTTCTACCGTGTTTATGCTGTGAATAATTTATTGACTTTCACAACAAACCAAAGAATCTCATTTACTTGTCTAACTGATTACTTTAATTCAGCTAGGGGGGCATTTTAAAAATGAATTAAACTGCTGCAGATACAGTTCCCTTTCCTCTCTGACTCAGATCAGTCATTATGTTCTGAACTCCCACACTTTCAGCTTATTATCTTAATTCTGCCTGAAAATGCAAAATTTGCCCTGAAAAAAGAGACAATGCATATTTTAGTCATTAGCCCAGTGATTTGAATTCTTTCTGTGAAATGTGTTACCTCCTGGCATCTAATCTTCTCCAAACTTTCTCTTAGGGTGAAGCCTCTTCATTATATTTCCTGGCTGGTGGGACATGAAGGCAAAGGCAGTGTTCTTTCTTACCTTAGGAAAAAGTATGTGGTTTTTAAGCACGGTTATTAAATGCTTTGATCTCATTGAAATATAGATAAACTCTATTTTGTGTATTTATATTTTCTATAGATGTAAAAGCAGGCCAAGCCTGCCTTTTCTTATCAGTGTTTTGTAGTGATATTCTGTGAGTTGATGATAAATCCAGGTAAGAAGTAAATGGGATTTTTGTCTGTGAATCATGGATCAGCAGTATCTCTGACTGATCTTTGAGATCTCCAAAAGGTTACTTAGCTTTTCACTGTTTTTCTTTAATTCTGTGTCCTCAGGTCACATCCTTAAACTGGAAAAGCTTTATGTAAACTGTAAATGGATTGAAAGCCTCTGAAATAGAGATACCCTGTGATATACTGCTTCTAGCTAAGCTCAAACAAAGCTGAAAGGATTAATTAATAAATACCTTTCACTCTTCCATAGGTTTTGGGCCCTTGCATTGTATGGAGGAAATGGAGAGACGGGGTTTGAACAGAACTCCACTTACTCCATCTTCAGCATTTCTGTGACTTTGACTGATGAAGGTTACAAGCACTTCTATGAGGTAGGGTGTCCTGCAGCTTGTTTCTCCTGCTGTTCCCCTAATGGCTGAAAAGATGAATCTGTTCCTTTCTGTCTGCAGGTGGCTCACGTTGTGTTTCAGTACGTGAAGATGCTGCAGAGAAGGGGGCCGGATCAAAGGCAAGTGTTTGCCACTCCAGCAGATATTTGTGCTGGTGTCTTTCTCCATTATCCTGTTATTTTTACTGTTTGCCCTTTTTGTGGAGTTCCTGGAGCATAAACAGGGAGTCACTAGTAAAATTTGTCTGTGTGGAAAACATGTCAGTTAAAAGTTTAAAAAGAAATTTTCTAAATGTTTCTGCTTATTTCTTGGTGTTTTTCAATTTCACTTATTGTGATGTGATTCCTTCAGTTTAGTAGGCTGAACTAGTGTAGAGGTCAGGTGCAGTTTTGTGTTCATTTTAAATGAATTTGTTGAGCCAGGTCTGTGGGAGTCAGGACTGGATGTTCTTGTGTTATCCTTTATGTTAATTTGGTATCAGATTTTGACTCTTGTTAGTTAGCTCTCTTTGTCTTTGGAAAATGGAAGAACTTTCTGCCAGTTCTGAGAAATGCCGTTTTGGGAAGTGCATTTAAAATTGGCTTCTGTGTCTTGTACCTGAATGAATCATCGATCCCACCATTGATGCCTTTCCTAGAAGGCTCCTTTTTTAAGATTCTTGGTAAATTTTGTGGAATAATGGAGAAAATCCACTTTTATTATCTTCTTCCTCCTTTTCAGAATATGGGAAGAAATACAAAAGATTGAAGCTAATGAATTTCACTACCAGGAACAGGTATTTATCCTCTGTTCTGACTTAGGTAAACCATGAAAAGTAACTACTTTTTCATTTTGAAACACATTTTCAAAGTTCTATTTGAGAAGAAATACATTGTGCACTTAATGAGGCTGTATTTTGCTGAAAGGAGGCGTATTCTAGGCAGAGAAATATTGAGATTTTTCCCTAACAGAATTTAATGTTGATTTTTTTATTCCTTACCTGCTAGACAGGCTCTTTCAGTTTAGGCTTTCTTACTTCTATTATATTTAACCGTGTTCTGTTTCTTATTAGATAACTTTTTTTCTTTGAATGGCACTGATTTGGGAAAACAAATCCATCCATACAAATACTCCATACAACAGGAACATAGATTTGTGTGTGCTTTTGTGACAGGGGCAGAAGAATGACTTAGTCATGGAATCCCAGTTTTCTGCCTGGTGGATGAAGCTGTGCTAAGGAATGATGGGCTTGGCATGCGTGGTTAGGGGGTGCCTAGGGAAGGTTTAATGTTTCCTCAGGTGTTTGGTGTCTTAAGAAATCCTTGGGCATGTTTCCCACTACATTTACAAGACTCAGCTCTTTCCAGGTGTCCTGTGCTCTCTGTCTGCCCCAGGATCTGTACAGTCCTGTGCTGCCTGGTGCAAACACCCCAAAAGCACTTGGCAAGAAGCTGAACAGCCTGGTCCTCCAGGCAGCCTTACCCTGATAAAAGTAGCATGTATTTCATGTTGAAACAGGAGAACCTCCCCCTCCTCACCCTGCACATCATGGCAGGGAGCTGGGGAAAGGAGCAGAGCCAGAGCTACTCGTGCAGCATCTGCAGTTCCTTGCCTTGTGCTTTCCAGGTCACTTTAAATCTTGAATTGTTGCAGTGCTCTGCTTGTGTCCCCTGGAGGCAAGGAGTGCATTCTGCTGGGTCTTTAATTTAGATTTCATGCCTGTAAACTGCATAATCAAGGTTTCTTCTACAAAGATGTGGTGTCTGAAATGTCAGGATTCTCAGAGGAGACTGAACATTAGATATGGTTATGAAACCTATTTAATTTAATAACTGAAACAAAATGCTGTAACAAGCACAGCATCCAGCTCATCCTCAACATATCTGACTAGTCCATGCTCAACATATCTGACTAGTCAAGCTCTTCTGAGAACAGAAAATGGGTGTCTTGGGTTTCTAATTATTTGACAAATAGCTTTATTTCTTTGCTTGCAGACAGATCCAGTTGACTATGTGGAAAACCTTTGTGAGAACATGCAGTTGTTTCAGAAGGAAGATTTTCTGACAGGAGACCAGCTCTTGTTTGAATACAAGCCTGAGGTAAATGTTCTTTGAACTCTGATTATATGTTTAGATGTAAGGAAAACATGTGCATGCTGTGTAATACAGGCATTTGTAATTAAACATAATGCAGGCACAGGTTTTGTATTAATTGAAACACTTGTTGTATCCAGAAAGCAAATCTGTTTTGTAAGCTTGTTATGTCTTGTTCTTCCTACATTGCAACTGAGAAGTCTTTGCTGGCTCAGGCAGTCAGAGCTGCATTTGAACTGAAATATTGTCTGGAACTTGCAGATCATTGCTGATGCCCTGAACCAGCTCAGCCCTCAGAGAGCCAACCTGGTTTTGCTGTCTGCTGCCAACGAAGGCCAGTGTCACCTCAAAGAGAAGTGGTTTGGGACTCAGTACAGCATGGAAGGTAAAACAGCAGCAGAGCTGAGAATGTCTGATTCCTGCATTAGAGGAAGTGAAAGGGTGACAACACAAAATACAAGTGGGGAAATGAATCCTCAGTGCTTTATTGAGCTCATCATCAGTCTCTGTGCCACCCAAACCTGCTCTTTGTTTGCTGTCAGTGGATTCCCACTCCTGCAGTTCCTTTGGGAGGCAGAGGTCCCAGTGAGCTGCACTTGCTGCCATTCAGGGGGAAAGAACAGCAATGGAGCACAGGGTGTGGGGGGAGCTGGGTTACTGAGGCAGACTTGATTTGCTTTTTAATAGGACTGCTTCAGTCCTGCTCCAGAAGGTATTTAAAAAGAGTCCTGAGGAATGGGGTGATGTTAAGAAACTGCTGTGATACTGCAGATCTTTCTGGAGAATGGGAAAAGATGTCTGGAAGTAGGATGGCCTTCCCTTCCTGTTGAACTAATGCATTTCATGGTTTGTAACAGATATTGACAGCTACTGGAGTGATTTATGGGACAGTGACTTTGAGTTAAATCCGGATTTACACCTTCCAGAGGAGAACAAATACATAGGTAAGGCACCTGGGCTTGAGTGAAATCTTCCCCAGTGATTTATTTGAGAATTTGCTGTGGTTTAGAAACAACCTAAACTGGTATCAGCCGGTTTTTGCAAATTAAAAAAACATGAGCACTCTGTTCAGCTGGATTTTATTTACTCTTCTTTTATTTATAAGCTTAAGAACTGAGTTATTTTAAGGTATATAAAATTACAGATGATATATCCATAACAGAGCCGGCCTCACAGTCAGTGGGAGTTAATGCAGAGCTCCTGACACCTTAGAAGAGAATTTTATTTGCTTAATCCTCCTGTTTCTGAAAGCATCTAAATACCATCTGGCTTTGTTGCCAAAAGCAAATGAAATGAAAACCAGGACTTGTGTCCTGGATGGAATGTGATGCCACCACTTCTGCTCTGCTTCAGCCATTGTTCTGGTGTGGAAGTGAAAAAGAGATGGTCTTTGGGTCCAGGAAAGTCCTGTCACTAATAATTTAGAAAACTGGAGGGGAAAAATATATTTTTTAATACTTTTGAAGACTTGGATGATTTTAGCCTGATTGTGCCTGTGAAACACACTAACATGGTTTTTGGTATGCTTTTTCTCTTTGTTAGCCACTGACTTTGCTTTGAAAGTTTCTGACTGCCCCGAGACAGAATATCCAGTCAAAACACTCAGCACACAGCAAGGCTGTCTCTGGTACAGGAAGGATGATAAATTCAAAATCCCAAAAGGTAAAATAAATGCCTGAGGGCTTTCTGAATAGCAAGACCCTGTTTTTACCAGCTGCAATTTATTTGAAGGCAAATAATCCGTGGTAGTGTTCACCATTTAAACCGAAGTGCTTGCTGTCAGCTCTCCCATGGTCCTTTTGATATGTTTATTAGATACAGTAAAAGAGAAGCAGGTGAGCTAAGGCAACAAAGACACCCTGCTGATACCTCAGGTTGAAAAGTGGAATCACTGAAATTTACTGAACAGTCTGTGTGGGGACAGGGTTGGGCAGACAGAATATGCTGCTGAGACAGGAGCTTCAGAAGGAAGGAGCACTTTAATTAGAAGGGACATAGTCTCTTCTACAGGAGGAGAAAAATACAGCCTGGATCAGAGACAAGGGTGTAAAATATACTGCTGCTTTCAAGCAGAATGTCGCAGGTTTAGTGTCTCTTAAACAGATGTTCTGTGAAGTTTTCTTTTTCTATTTATAGTGGTCATGCCGTGGGAGTATTCTGCAAAGCACGGCTTTGTTTTCCAATATTTGGTACTTCAAAGAGAAGATTTTTGGAATAAGGAGAAGACATTTAATGATGACTTAAAATAAGAAAAAAAGTGTTATAGATGAATGACCATTTTCATTGAACTCGAATTGTCACCAAAGAGCAACTTGATGGAAATATATTTGAGTTCAGAAAGCTGTCACTTTCTATACAATTGCTCATTGAAATTTCCTTTTCCTCCTCAGGTTATGTTCGATTCCATCTGATCTCTCCATTGATACAACAGTCTGCAGAGAAGTGAGGATTTTATTATTTATGCTTACCTTGCAGAGTAACTAAACTACCATACCTAGTGAAAAACTGGAAAGAAACTTTCATTTTAAGCAGGAATAGAATAAGGTGTCCTTTTCTCACATCCTTCCACCCTCCTTGTGGTTTTATCTGCAGTTTGGTGATGGTGGTTCTGCAGCAGGTCCTGCCTGCAGCCCACCGATGTGTAAGGAGTTCATGGTGTGATATTCCCCAGGGCAAGTCTGGGGAAAAGCAATGTGACAGCAGCAGTGCTCAGAGAAGGAGCTGCTCCTGAAAAGAGCAGCCCACAGTCGGGTCCTGAGTGTGTCCCAGCACCCTGGGAGCCTGCAGGAGCAGGACAAGAGGCAGCAGCAGCCTTGGGAAACCAGCTGGGGCCAGGCAGAGCTCTGGGTCTGCTGCACTTGGCTTGCCTCAGGCTGCCATTGCCACTTGTGTCACAGTGCTGTTGGCATAAGCCTGCCAACACCTGCACAAATCAGGTTTTGGGAAAGCCTTTTAAAATCTGTTTTCAGGAGGTGTGTTAGTTTAATCTTTGAATTGGAATCCAGGCAATAACAAAAACCTGAAAGCAGGGACTGCAGTTTCCAGGCTGTGTAGCCTGCTTTGCTCTAGCTTATTATTATTTTTTACCTTGGTAGATAAATAATCATCTCATTACTCAAGTATAACTGAGTAACTGAGTCTATCTGTCCCCCACACCTTTACACAAAGGGAAATAATTTCATTTGCTGTGATTTTTTTCATCTTTTGAGCATTGTCTTGTTAAAATATTCATTCTTACCTTGAAGGAACCTTAAATCTTGTGAAGCTGGATTTTTTTCACATTTCAAGGACATCCTGAAACATTGCTGGATGTCCAGATAATTTTTAAGTAGTGTCATGTGCTTTTTGCACAAAGGGAAACCTGCATTCTCTATTTCTGTTTTTTTGGGAAAATTTCTTTTTGAATCTCATTTTACACAAATTCCATTTCTGTTGGGATTCACTGCATGTACCATCAAGCATTGTGCTTAACTTTCATATTTAGTCCATCCTTTTTTTCTTTCTTTTTAACCCCCTGCCCTTCTCTCTCTCCAGCATAGTCTTGTTTGATACATTTGTAAACATCCTTTCCCACAACCTGGGGGAACCAGCTTATGAAGCAGACGTGGCTCAGCTGGAGTACAAGCTGGTGGCTGGAGAGTATGGCCTGATCATCAGAGTGAAAGGATTCAATCACAAACTACCTGTAAGCTCTGCTCCTCTCCTCACTGCTGTTATGCCTGCAGCTTTGCAGTGTGTGTGCTTTTCTGGAGCTGTGAATGGTTGGATGAGGTGTTTTAAATTGAAGAATTGGTCTCTGGCAGGGTAATGCAGCAAATGTGCTGCTTTTTCTTGTGCTTACATGGATAAAGATGGAATTGTGTGAATTTACACAAGCTCAAATTACTGACTTCAGGCTGACTTAAATCTTCCTTTTAAGTAATAACTGTATCTCCATTAAAATTTTAACAGCTTCTCCTATAAAAAGAGCTTTGTGTCTCCCATGGCCATAAAGAGGATTGGAGCCTTTCCATCTCTAAGTTGTGCCTATTTGCATGATGTCTGGAGAAGGGTGTCTGAAAAGAGATTTTGGTTTCAATTTGGCTTTGGAGATTCAGCTTCTGAACATGCTCATTTTGGGTGCAGATTTTCTGTGTTGGCTTGCTGAGAGGATTGGGAGATCCCTGTTCCCATTCCCTAAATTCATTTAAGACATGGCAGGCACAGAGAGGACACAGTGAAGAGGAGACAACCATTAACTTCCTTTGCAAGAAATTTGCTGGAGCTTTAAGACCATTAATCACTTGTCAGACTTAGTAATAGGAGTTTTAAGAGAAAAAGCCAAATACAAAGCAGCAGGGTCTGAATATTCTCTTTTTTAATCCTGAATGATGTCTCTGTTGTGATGTCATTGTGCTGGCCAGCTGTAAAAGGAAAAAAATGGAATATTGAATACAGAAATGTTGGGGGTTCCAGGCTAGATTTATTTCAATAGAATGTGGAAACTCCTATTGATTTGGGATATTGAGCTTATTCACTGTGTAAAAACACTGCCCTTTTGAAACAGTCATTTGGGATAGAGTTGTTTAGTGAAGAACATCTGGCAGAATGGAGGAATGTGCTTTAGTAATGCTTCATGTCTCAATAACGATAATTTTATTAATGATAATTTTATATTATTGTACAGCATTAAATTAAACCAAAAAACCCCCAATTGAAACTGTTCTATTTACAGCTTCTGTTTCAGCTCATCATCGATTACTTGTCTGACTTCAGCTTTACTCCAGCAGTTTTTGAAATGATAACAGAGCAGCTGAAGAAAACATACTACAACATCCTCATTAAACCTGAGACTCTGGCCAAGTGAGTTCTGGGGAGGGCAGCAGTGGCTGAGGCTGAGCTGAGGAGCTCAGGGATCCCAGGGCTGTGCTCACAGGGCTGGTTGCAGGGTCTGCTGTAGCTCAGGGAGCCCCAGCAGTGTGACCGTGTTCACAGGGGTCTTAGGATGAGGGAAGAGATGAGGATCTGACTCCATGTTTCAGAAGGCTTGGTTTATTATTTTATGATATATATTATATTAAAACTATACTAAAAGAATAGAAGAAAGGATTCCATCAGAAGGCTAGCTAAGAATGAAAAATGAATCATAACAAAAGCTTGTGTCTCGGACAGAGAGTCCGAGCCAGCTGACTGGGATTGGCCATTAATTAGAAACAACCACATGAGACCAGTCACAGATGCACCTGTTGCATTCCACAGCAGCAGATAATAATTGTTTGCATTTTGTTCCTGAGGCCTCTCAGCTTTTCAGGAGAAAAAATCCTAAAGAAAGGATTTTTCAGAAAATGTGTCTGACACAGCAGCCCTGCAGCAGCGGGGCAGACGCGTGGCCAGGGAGCTGCTGTCCCACAGTGACCTGGAGCCAGCAGTGGGGAGGGCACAGCCAGCCATGGGCTCCTGGAGCCCTCTCCCTGTCTGCATCAGGAGTGGCATCTCTGGCATGCAGCAGCTCCTGATGAGCCCTGCTTGTGCTCCCTGCAGGGACGTGCGGCTGCTGATCCTGGAGCACGGCCGCTGGTCCATGATCGACAAGTACCAGACGCTGATGAAGGGGCTCTCCATCGATGCCCTCTCCGCCTTCGTCACCGCCTTCAAATCACAGCTCTTCGTGGAGGGGCTCGTGCAAGGCAACTTCACCAGCAGGGTGAGTGCAGCCCTGGCAGTGCCAGTGCTCACTCTGGCCTTCAGCAGATGCTGCCCTTGCTCTGGCAGTCTGGAGTCTCGTCACCTCCAACACCTCAGGAGTGCTTGTGGGGACAAGCCAATGGCAGTCCACAAAGTTTCCAGACATTTGGGTTTAAACTGCTGATAGGAAAAAATGTACTAGATGTCTGTAATCTATTTCTCCTGTTGCCACCATGTTTTACATTGTTCGGTGTATTGATATATTTGATATGGAGAAATTCCTGCAGCGGTGCCACAGGAGGAGGCTTCCCTCAGAGCGCATTTATCCTGGGAATTTCACTGCCTGCATGGTTTGGTTAAACCTCACTGAGTGCCAAACACATGGAGTAAGGATAACTGGGGCTATTTCTTTGGCTTGTGCCTTCTCCTTCTGGAGAAGTGCAAAGAGCAGCGTGGAGACTCTGCTGTGTGGCGCAGAGGAGGCTGGAGGGGATGTAGGAATGCAGGGATGTAAGGAGGAGGACAGCTCAGCTATTCTTTGCTTGGGACTCACTCTCTCAAGTGCTGCCCTGGGGTCTGTGGTTGTGAACTGGGGTAATAATTCTCTTCTAACTAAAACTGATGTTTGCTTTCTTCCCTAGGAAGCAAAGGATTTCCTGAATTATGTTGTTCAGTGAGTATCTGTTGACTCTTTAATTGGTTATTATATGGAAACTATAATCAAGATAAGATTCTCTTCTGGAGGAGGCAGTCAGAGTGGGAGTGCTGAGAAATTCCTTTCTTCCCTCTGGTGTTTGCAGGAGGTGGCTGCAGACATAGTTCTGATTTGGGGAAGGGGAAAATAACATCAGACCAAGTGTGTAAATGTGTGGGTGTTGCTCTGTTTTGGCCAAGGTGTGAGCAGGTGTTTGAAGTTGTGCTGTTTGTGCTCCCCCCAGAAAGCTCCACTTTGCTCCCCTGGCCCATCCCTGCCCCGTGCAGTTCCGCGTGGTGGATTTGCCAAACACCCACCTGCTGTGTAAGGTGAAAACTCTCAACAAGGGCGACGCCAACTCCGAGGTGACAGTCTATTACCAGGTACCGTGTGCTGGGCTGGGCTGGCCTGCTCCTGTGGCACCACCCCTCCCTGAGAGCAGGCCATGCACAGGGACATCACAGAGGGGACACACACACCTCATGTGAGCACAGGCCCTGTGCCCCAAGGCTCAACCCAGGTGGAATTCCCTGAAATCCAAGTGGGGGGTTCCCTGAAGCCAGCACCTCCCTTCCTGTACTGGTGCTGGGAGCTGGGTTAGTGCTGTGGTGGCTTCCTGGTGTCCCCAGCTCTGATCTTGGGTGCTGGGCTGGGCCTGTCCCCTCAGGGAAAACCAGAACTTCCATCTGTCCCTGCTGAGAATTGTCCCTCAGTGCTGCAGTCCAGGCTGAGGTTGTGTGCCATAAGTCACCATGGCCTGAGCAATCACATTAAACCCACTCTAAATTCTTCATTCTCTTTCCAGTCAGGTGCCAGGAACCTGCGGGAATACACCCTGATGGAGCTGCTTGTGGTAAGTTTGTGTTTGTGCCTCCTAACTCAGCACAGTTCCCGTGAACAGTGTGAACAGTTGCCCTGCTTGGAGCTGAGGCCACAAGGCTGTGGCCCCCAGTTGTTCTGTTGCTGCCCCTGGCTGAAATGTTTGGGTGCTGCAGTGATGGACGCTACAGGAGACTGTTCTGTGGCTCCCAGCCCACAGGACTGAGCTCTCTTAATGCTGTGGTTGTGGCTGGCCAGGGGCACTGCAGTGTCCCCCTGCTCTGTGTGGAGCCCTGAGGGGCTGCCGGGCAGTGTCACCTCTGCTGTTCCTTTGTGCTGTTTCAGATGCACATGGAGGAGCCTTGCTTTGACTTCCTGAGGACCAAGCAGACCCTTGGGTGAGTTCACTGGGAGGAATTCTCCTGCACCTGCTCCTACACTCTGCTTTGACTGGTCTCTAGTGGTTTTACTGTGAGAGTCCTTCCTGCACAGTGGCTAATCCTCAGTTACTGTAATGGAAACAGCAACATCAACATTTCAAAAACAAAAGCACTCATCAGTACAAGGTGCAAGCCAAGTTGCTTTTGACTTCTATAAGAATTGCATCTGTTACCAGTGTGTTAACTCAGAATTATTCAGCATAAAGTTGTTCCTTGCACTTCCACACTCAGCCCCCCTTGCCCAGGGCTGTTTTCACAGCAGCTCTGTGGTGCTGAGCAGCTCCCTCAGAGGCACCCTGCCTACCTCAGGAAACTGGAGCAGGCTTTTCACAGCTCTGGGTCTCTCACTCTGCTTGGATGAGTTTGCAGGAACCCAAATATGAACACTCCCAATTTAAAAGGATTTCCTAAAGCTGAGAAACACTGAAAATCAGCAATGCAGAAAATAAAGAAAATAAGACTATTGCAAATTTAGATCTCACATTTTTCTGTCTCAGGTACCAACACTCTTTTAACTTGCAGCATGTCCTGTAAATGAAAAGTTAATTGTGCTTGTGTCCTTTTTTCTTTTAAGCTACCATGTATACCCCACCTGCAGGAACACTTCTGGGATTCTTGGCTTCTCAGTCACAGTGGCAACCCAGGCAACTAAATACAAGTAAGTGCTCTGTGGGGAAAGTTCTTCACTTTTTTTTTCTGTGGGGAAAAGTTCTTCACTACTCCCAGCCCTGGCTGTGGGAGGCACCTGCTCCCAGTTGAGATTTCCCTCCTGTTTCAGGCCACAGAAGGATTTTTTAATTCAAGGGGATGTCAGAAGGGACACTGCTGACAGTCACAACATCCTGATTCAAACCCAGCACCTGAACAAAACAGTAGCCTCAGGTTTCTTAAAACTGCAGTGGTCCTGACTTGAGTAGTGAAAAGTAATCTCAAGACTAAGTAAAATATCCCCCTGCCCTTTTGAAGCTATTTTGCCAGGAGAGTTCATATCCTGTAAATCCTGCCTAGCTGTTCTTGTGGCTCATGTTCAGCAGGCACAGCACTGTTATGGTTTTGTTCAAACCTGGGCCTTTGAACTACAAGCATTTGACCGGCCAGAGTTGAAGGGTTTTTTGAAAAATGTGCCACTTGTGAAAAATAAGTGTCAGTGAAAGCTTAATTAGCACAGTGCTGCTGCCTCTAAATTTTACATTTGGACACTTCCACTGCTGAGATGTGTGTCATCAGTGAGGGTTTTAATGTGTCAGAAGCCTCAGGATCCATCACATCACATTTTCTTTCAGTCCTAGAGCTCCTAACTGTGCAGGGCTCAGGCCTGCAGCTGGGGACAGCAGAGCAGGTGCCCAGCAGAGGCTCCTGGGGTGCCTGAGCACAGCTGAAAATGAGAGCACTGCACAAACTGACCACCAGGTGTTGTCAGATGAGTTTTCAGGGGATAACAGCAGTGAGCCTGTCCCTTCCTCATCATAGCGGGGCTGCTACTTTACCCCTTAATATTTTGTGGAATTTTTTTTGTTTGGTTTTTCCTGCCTAATTAAATTGTTTGTTTCTCTTTTAGTTCTGAATTGGTTGACAGGAAAATAGAGGAGTTTCTTTCTTGCTTTGAAGAGAAAATCAAGGATTTAACTGAAGAGGCATTTAACACCCAGGTAAAACATCATCTTGAAAAATTTTCTTTGAACTGCATGATTCAGTTACAGCTATGGTGATTTTCTGAGGTTTTCTGGACAAAGGCCTCACCTTTTAAAATCTGCCTCTTGCTCTGTTCTGCTGTTGTTCCCTAAACATCCATTCTCTGGCCATTTGCAGTTAAGCTCCAAAAGCAAGGAGCTATCTCATTAATATAATTCAGCTTTTCTTTCAACTGCAGTGACTGATGTTAAGGTAGTTTTAAACCCATTAAGGCTAATTGTCTTTTTCCCATGTAGGTGACAGCTTTGATAAAACTGAAGGAATGTGAAGACTCCCACCTTGGGGAAGAAGTGGACAGGAACTGGAATGAAGTGGTGACCCAGCAGTACCTGTTTGACAGGCTGGCACGGGAGGTGGGTGTCCTGCAGCCCTGGGACACAAAAACCACACTGGTTTTGCAGCAGTTTCAAAAGGATAAATGGGATTTATGCTACTGGTGACACACTGGCTCTAAAATTACATGTTCTTTTAAAAAGGTTCTTTTATCCAGTGGAGTAGAGGTTGCAGAGGAAATACTTTTATGTTTAAAATTACTTGAATTGCCACTGTGCTGCTAAAACCTCCTTCCTGTGGGTTTCAGATTGAAGCTCTCAAGTCTATTACACAAGCAGACCTGGTCAACTGGTTCCAAGACCACAGAAGCAACCAGAGGAAAGTGCTCAGTGTACATGTGAGTGTCCATCAGCTCCTGCTGCCACCTTCAAGAAGCAGAGTGCAGTAAGAGTGTGGGAGAGGAGCTCTGTGATGTAACTTTTACTCTGGTTATCCATTTTTGTAGTGTTTTTGTTAGAATTGCATTTCAGTATCTCACATTAATTGATGGGGCAGAGAAACACTGAATGAGATTCCAATTTCTCTTCTGGTACCTTTTTCCAGGTGATTGGATATGGAAAGCACGAAGGGGACTCAGAGGCAACAGCTGTCTCAGGACAGAACTCTTCATCTGGTGAAATACCTCATCTTGTTTTGTTGCCCCCCTCCTCTTTGATGCGTGACTTTACTTCCATCAAGGACATCAAAGCCTACACATCAACTCTGAATGTTCTCCCTTACCATAAAATATTGAAATAAAACTGATACCTTGCCCTGCCCTGCTGTGTAATACAGGTGCTTTCTGCAACATCACCATTACAAACCTATTTTTATTAAACCAGAGCTGTAGCGGTAGCTGGGATGAAGAGCCCATTCAGACACTGAGGAAGCTTTCCTCACGTTTCCAGCCAACCTCTCATCACCTTCCCAAGTTCATTAAGAAGAGGCACAGCCCTGAATTCCCCACAGGTGCCACGCTCTCCTCTCCAGCTGTCTGGAGCTGTGAGCTCTGCCCTCGTGTCCAGCCTGGCCTGCACCAGCCCTGCAGCAGCAGCTCCTCAGCAGCAGTGACAGCTCCTCAGGAAGGATCTGCAGCGCTCCTGGAGCAGTGACAGTGGGAGGGGGAGAGAAGCCCAAGGCTTCCATCTCACACAGCTTTTTTAGTTTTTCTGTATGTGCAACATAGACAAAATTAAGATGAAATCAAATAAAAACTAGACTTAACTGTGGAGAGAAAAGTAGTTTGATTGCTACATCTAGCTACTTAATCATTATTAACTGTAGCAAAAGCACAAATGCAGAGGTTCCTGATGTGCTGGCAAGGCTGAATGTAGAGTCCAGAAAACTTCTCCTGTGGATGCTGCAGATGCTCATTTTGCTACTTCATGAGCTACTTTAAGAAGTAGGGGTTAGCTGGCTGCAAGAATTACTCCAGTGGAAAAACAAATACCTCTAATACATTTCACATAATTATCATGACTCAACTGGAAAACAGTCTTCCTGCAAAGGTTTATTATGAAATAAATAAAAAGTCCATAAGAGAAGTTTGAAAAATCTATTTTATGAAGCTTTAAGATGCATTGGGTAGAATGATCTGTGGTTACATTTCAATCTCAAAATAACAGTTATTTTGGGCAAGACAATGAAATGTCAAAAGATTTGATTATCATACAGGTGGAAGATAACATTGATGGAGCATTTTCTAACAAATTGTCCCATCAGAGGAATCCTGATATTTACACGTTGCAAACATCAGCGAGATTTAAATGACACCTTATGTTTTGTTCCTTGCTTTTTAAATATTTAGGACCCAGGATTATGATGCAACTGCTCCCAGCGCCGTGGCCTTCGCAGTGGTTACACAGTGTCTGTGCCCCAGGGCCTGAGCCTGGCCACTGCCACCAGAGCCAGTCCCTGCCTGGAGCTGCTCAGCCTCGTGAATTGCTTTGTCTGTCTCAGTAAGTCCAATATCCCTGAGAAAGGAACCGCTGCAGCTGCAGGAGGGCCGGGGCTGGGCCGGGGCTGTACTGTGATCATCATCGCTGCGGGTGTGGGCTCAGTGCCAGCCCTGCCCTGCCCAGGTTCCAGGTGTAGGCTCAGCTGCCAGCCCAGCCCAGGCCAGGCCTCACCCCTTCAGTGCTTGCTGGCAGCGAGGCGCTTCAGCAGCGGCTCGTCGTACACCCAGCACTCCCCGTCCTCGTGGAATAACTGCAAAGGAATAACCAACCACGTGTGAGCTTTCTGTGACTCCAGAAAGGAACAAAGGCTGCAGGCTGAGCTGTTGGAATAAAGCTCACCCTCGTTTCCCAGGAGGTCTCGTTCTCCTTCCTGGCCCTGGCCTCGGCTCTCTGCCGCTCCTCAAGCGCGTGCTTGGCCGCCGTGGCTGCGTCGATGTCTCTGATCTTCAGGTTGTAGGTGACATCCTTCCATAAGCTTCAAAGAGAAAGGGCAAGGGAGGCTTTTATGGGAGCAGAGTGCTACAATTTGAGACAGAGCAGTGAATAAAGGTAGATCTGAGGTTAGAGAAAGGGCAGAAAGGCCCTCAGGAGATTTGGTATTTGTGCTCTTATGGCAGGAGGGAGGAGGCTGTGCTGGAGCTCTCCAGACCTCCCTGAATATTTGATCCCAATTAGGATGTGACTAAGAACTCCAGGTCTCCTCTTGCCCCTTAAATCCCCAGCCTGCCTGTACCTGGGCTCAGGGAGAGCAGAGCATGCAGTGCTTGGATCAGTGCAGCCTTAGTCCCTGTACTGCAAACTGGAGTCTAACTAAAGTAACATCTTAATGTTCCCAGTAAACTGAAGTTCTTACCAGCGAGACTCAAAGTCGTCTTGGTCCTCCAATTTCCTTACCTTCTTCTTTATTGTAGGCATTTTCTTGGTATCTATAAAGACAGCATTCTCCTGGAGTGGAAGATGAAAAAGAAGTAAACCTCTATTCAGTTCTTTAGCTAGACTTCAAATTTTCTACACTCTAGTGCACTGGTTAGCAGGAAATACATGAAAGATGGTAATTCTTCAGGTTCTCTTGTATAGGAATCAAGCTTCCTTAAGAAAAAATGAAAAGTTTTATCCCCAGTTCAGCATTCATTTGGACAGCCTCATAGGAGGTTCCAACTATTAATGTTTGTTTAAAATAAAATCCCAAGCCTACAAAACCACCCCAACCCCCCCTTTCTAAGTACAACCTTGTACTTCTGATGAAAACAGAAAAAAGAAAACAAGCTGTGTTACCCCTGTGGAGTACTTTGCATACATGACCCCATTCCATTCTCCTTCAATGGAGCAGAAGGGTTTCTTGTCATTTGGAGAACTAAAGAGAAACAAACAGTCATTTCTCAGCTGTATTACAGCAACTGAAAAATCCTAAAGGATCAAAACTTGATCTATCTATCTAAAGAGTCCCTGCCCAGCACAGAGGAGAGGAGGGTTCTGTTCACAAGGGGCAGTTTTACCTTCACTGATCAGGGTAAACCAGGCCTTGCCCGAGGGCTGGATCTGCATTTAGAGTTTAGGAAAGCAGTTACAGACCTTCCACACAGATTTAGGGTGGTGAGTTTAAGCTTAAAAAGGTTTCCAGGCTACTGGGAAACACAAGACACCAGTTTTTAATTAATGTGTCAATGATTTAAAACCAAGTTAAACCTCATTCTGTCAGCATCCACTTGCTGGCATCACAGCACATCTCCAAATACAATGGGAATCTCCACTGAAATCCTGTGCTGGGTATGTGCACAGGGCTTAACCAAAATCCACCAAAGCACAGGTAAAAATATGTGAAGTTTGCAACTGACACACTATGAGCAGTATCCCAGGCTTGCTGCAGTATTTGTATTTGTAGGAAAGGTAATGATGGAGTCACTTTTGATACTTCAGGACAGCAAAGTTCCCTTTGGGAACCAGCTGAGGATGTTTTCAAGCAGCACAAAGTAGGACACAGGCCTGTGCAGCTTCCTCTCACAAACTTGGCTATAAAATTCCATGACAGGTAATGATGAGCTAAGTTCTTCTGGGTGTTGCTGCTTCAGCATTTTACACTCTTGACTGTCTCTTGTTAAAGCTGTTGGCATTTAAGGAAAAGTGATATGAAGGAAGCCACTTACAAAATTTCAGCTGTAACTCTGTGCTTCTTTCCTCCATAAAATGGTTTTGTGTGGAAGACAATGGAAGCATTGTAACCTGTCTTTGAGCAATTGATGCTGCACTCCCCCCCAAGCTCTATCCATGGCACAGTGAGAATAGACCTGCAATCAGAAACACAGAAATGCACATCATGATAAGCTCTTGACCCATAAATACTAAGCATGAAACATTACAAGGCATTAAAAATGAAAATAACAATTAGAACATTTACTTGCCTTCCATAGCCATTAGGAAAAGTCAAAATATAGTGTTCATCATGATCTAGGCATGTAACACACCCTGTTAAAGAAAAATACAAATAGATTTGAAAAACATTAAGCAAAACCTCTACAGAACTTTTCATAATAATCTCATGAAATATGCCATTAAAAACAGGTGCCATGAAAAGGAAAGGTGAGGAGCTTCATTTTTAATGGATGCTGAGAGTGCCCAGCTTCTGGAGGAGGCAGGGATGGCTGTATTTTTGGGAAAAAAACTGGGCCCTAGGTGTTTTCAGCACACAGAGAGTGTGGAAGGAAATCTCTAATTCAGATGCATAAGCTCCAGTTACATAAATTCAACCATTGCTTACATTTAGTACATGACTTTAAATAATTTATGTAAATTATTCTATGAAAAATCCTAGTTGTAGAATTTAGTTTCTCCTCTGCTGTTCAGTTGACACACACATACCTTGCCCTATGTTATGAACCCCAATAGACATTCCTAGGAATTTGGACTTGGTCCATATGTGAGCATTGAACTGTATCCTCTTGCTAAAACACTCTGCATAAAATGCTGAAACTGAAGAGAGAGGCAGGTATTAAAAACACAAAGACATTGATACCTTTGTTCCCAAATTCATCCACTGGGAAATATCCCCAGGTGCCTCACACTTAATGTGTAACAGAGTTTGCAATTTCTCACAAAAGCAGTTTATAATTTTTCCATCTTTATAAATCTTCAGCTTTTAAATTTGGAGAGAAAGTGTAAATCCAGGATTTAAGCCAAGAGTTGATTTTACCAAACCCCCTCTCAAGGCAAAGGTGTTGTCACAACTTACTTGGAGGATGGTGGGAGACCTGCTCTGCCACAAAGGTGACGTTGCTTTTGCTGACCCAGGGGACTGGTCCTTCAGAGACTGGCTCCTGTGGGGCAGGGCAGAGCATGCCATCACTCACACTGCCTGCCAACACTGGAAGCTTCCCTGAGAAGCTGCCTCCATCTTTAAAGGCTTCTAAAATGTACTGCAGGAGTCCTTAGTGCTGGAACTATGATCCTTTCTAAAGGATCTACTCTCTTATTTTTAAGTATAAATGTCTTTAATTGTCCCCAGAAAAAACAGTTAAACTGAAAGACTCATGTAGAAACCCAATTACAAAATAAATAATATTTAAGTGGCAGAAACAGTTTTTGCTTTTGCTTCTGAAAAAGTCTGATCTGCACATTAATAATGATCAGATTCCATGTACCACAAAACCATAAACTAATATTTATTTCCTGTGGCAAAGAATACAAAGTGTAGTTGATTAATGGTTAGAAGCAGTGGAAGCCCAAATACAACGCTGCCTTCATGCCAGCAATTTGGAGTGCAAATATTCACCTCAGAAACAAGATTTCAGCAAACAGATCAGTGGGAAGGAAAGGAAATGGGAAAAATGCATGGCTTATACCCAAATAATCACATTGACTTGGATGTGTGACAATGGGGCTACATGAAGCACCTCACTACAGCACTTCCCACACCACCACTGGCAACTTCCTCAGGCAAGAGGCCCAAATGAGGTGCCAAAAAAGAAAAACAACAAAAAAAAACCTCTGGGCTGCACTGGTTTAATAAAAAAAGAAAGAAGTAAAACTTTGGGAATAAACAAATTTATAATCAGTGCTATGAAACAGTTCAGGGAAAAAGGACATTTTCAACATGTTAAGTTGTTCTTTAAAAAACAATGAATTTTGTTATGCAAGATTTATACTTCTGTCAAAAGTAAACAAAGAAGGATGGGGAGAATTGGTTAAGAAATTGCTCAAGTTCGTTGATTTGCTACTTAAGCACAGCATAATCCATTTCAGTCAGTGACATAACAAAACTCTGGGTTGCATCTCTGCATTGTGGGCTCCAAAAACCACCACAAGGAACTCACCATGTCATCCTCAGTGCCAGGCAAGACCCAGTGGCAGCGGAAGATCTCCCCCAGAATGGGATTGTAAGGCTTCTTAGCAACTGAGCCTTTCCTTCCTGCATGGAAAGCTGAGAGGTACCACTTAACCACCTGAACCATCCTCTCCTTGGGATCCTTCTGGTCACTAATGCTACACAGAGAGAGAAGAAAGGACAGCAGAGTGAAATATAAGCAGGGACCTTGGATACAGGAAAGTTTTATGGGTGCTTGGTTGTTTTACAACTACAAGTTTGGCCGATTTGACTGTTTTTTGAACAGTCAAATCATTTTTCAACCAAAATCCAAGCAATATTCTTCAAAACTACCGACTTGTGGCAGCCCACAAGGGCCATAAGCAGCATGAGAAGCAGTGAATGCTCCAGTTCCAAAGTCAAATACCTGACAAACAGGTCCGGGTGTGCAAAGAAGTCAGCATACATTTCCAACAGCGACCTCCTTTCCAGGATAAACGTTGGGAGAACCACCTGAGTGAAGGAAAACACCTCATCCAGCTGAAGGTATTTGAACATCCTGTACAAAAGCCAAGTGTAAATAGCAAACAGAGCACCCACAGCATCGTGTGCTCTCAGCTGACTGTGAGCCTGAGCTCACCAATCAGTTCTGACATATGCAGGTCAGTTGGCACCTTCTCCAAACCCTAAGGTTTAACAGAACAGTCTCAGCCTACATGGATTCTAGTCCCACTCAGAGCACATCAGAAGCTGTTCTGAATTCCAGTTTCTCTGCTGATTTCATTCCATTTCTGTGAACACTGTCCATTTTCAGTTACAAACACTCACCTGCAGTCCCATCCTGCTGCATGTCTCATCAAGATCAAGGTTAAGCTCTTCCCTGCTACCTCCCAAAGGTCCATTGTGGACCTGCTCAGTGTGATCCACCCTCAATTACTGCTGCCTACAAGGTACATGCTCATAAAGATTCCTGGCAGCCTAATTTGAGATCAGTAATTTTCAGCTATCCCAGGAATTCCCAGAACAGACACAGTTTGGATCAATTCCTGTTCAGAACTGCTGGAAACCTCGAGCAGTTTGCTTGTGAGCTGCTGGCTGTTCCCCTGAAAAGTGTTATCTTTTTATTATCTCCTGTTCGTTCCAGGCTGGACAGTTCAATTCATCCACTTAAGGAAACTTAAGGATAAGGACTGATCCCTCCTGCCCTTTCCCACTCTGGACTTATTTGTTTAAATTTATCCAAGCTGCCTGGAAAGACCAACACCTTCAGAATGCTGCTCATTGTGCCTTCAGACAGACACCAGCATGAATCTCACCCATGAAGAACCCAACCAGACCTAGGTGTAGCATTTCAAAATACACAGGCAACTTATTTCCTCATTAAGATCCCAACTATGGTTACTTCTCCCTTTCACTTTACGTTTTACTGAATGCCACCATACCCTTGGGATCTTGTAGCTCTTTGTTCTAGGAAGCCAAAGACAGGAGTAACATTTCAGCATTCTCCCTATGCCAGCTTCACAAGCACTCCAAGAATTAGGTTCAAGGAGAACAAACAGCTACTTTCCATAGCAAACCATTTTCCCAAACAGATTTTAGCATCTGGATATACTTATTCTGCAGCTACTTCTCCCCTTCCAGTAAGAGCTCCAATTCAAAAACACCACGCTAAAGAGATTACAGCTTCACCAGCTCTTAGAACAAATGTGCAGTTAAATTATGCAATCTTTTTTTACACAGAACTCTGGTTTTACTGCCCCTGCCATCCCCAGGAACCCCAGCAAGTTTTTACCTTGGTGAGGTCCATGCCTAATCTCACTTGTGACAAGAGATGCATGATAACACTTTTGTGCTCCTCCACCGACTCTCCTTCCCCATCATCTTCTCGATCGTCGGGAGGATCAAAGAGATCTGAAAGACCAAACAAATGGCTTTTGCTTTCCTCTAAACCTTCAGAACCACACTGGATTTCATTAGCATATATGTCCAAGAATACAGGTTTTAAATATATATATATTCCATTGGTAAAAAAAAAATCCACTTCCCATAAGTACCTTGCCATACCCCCCCCCACACACATACACACACATATATATATATATATATATATATATATAATCCCGCATATATTGACCCAGTTTACACACAGATTAACAATCAATAGCTCCTTACTGGAAGTTGACACAGGCCACTTACCAGCATCATTTGTGCCATTAGACATGGAAGAATTGAGGGACTCTGTGGTATCTGGACGTTTCAGGCTGCTCCCTGTGCTGCTCCGAGTCAGGACTGCAGCAGACCCTGAAGAACTACAGAAGAATAATAAATTCTCACCGTTCAAATTAAGTAATTCAGACCAAATTATTGTCATTTGATATTCACAGACAGGGAATTTAGTGATAGACATCAATAATTGTGCAGTGGCAGACATAAATACACATGGTGCATGCTAATTCACAGAAAGCTCAGAATGGATTGCAGCTGAAGGAATGGGACAGCCTGCAGCCTGAGCTTACACATGAAGGCAGAAAACAGCTGACCAATCCCTCTCTGGAATGTGTAGCATCCCTTAAAATTAATTTTTCAATTAATAAAAAATGAGGAGTAAACAGAGATTCTGAGAAAAGGGTGCCAACTTCAAAGAATATCTTTTAGCAAATGTGTGAGGGAATTGGCCCCTTCCCAAAGGCTGCAGCAAATGCTTGTGAAATGCACCATGGCCTCAGATTACAGCTCTGAGCTGGGGGCTTCCAGAGTTTGGTTTGTTAGAGTTTGTGAACATATATCTGATGGAATGGGAAGGAGGAGAGGAAGGAACTGCCTCCCTCTACCTGTCTGTGGCTGAGGGCAGGGGTAATCTCACTTTAAACCAATTTCTGCAAGCAGACAAGGCATGCCCTTGGGGATCCAGACTGCACACACTGCACACTGCCTGCTACTTACTCCATGCATCGCTTTGGGGAAGAACTGCTCTGGTAGAACTCATCAGCATCATAGAACTCATCCTCACTGCTTGAGTAAGAAAAATCTGGGACTGTATTTGGAGACAGGTTGACATGGCTTGGAGAGGTGAGGCTGCTGCTAGGTGCTGACTGCCCACTCCCTGTGGAGTATTAAAAATTACAGAAACAATAAAAATGAATTCTTTCAAAATCTACTTAAACAAGAATGTTCAAATCAATGAAGGCTGATATAAACTCAGAAGAGGAAAATACAAAATTAAAAGCAATAATTAGGCAGGTTCATAAAGAGTTTAACAGCTGACAAAAGGAAAGTCACCAGGAACATGAAGAGCACAGAACACCAGTAAAGTTTAAGGGACATGTTTTCTCCAGTTACTGCAGGATTGCAATGCTGGGGAGACAAAGAGAAGCTGGTGTATATACGGTGAGGAGAAAGAGTAGCATTACTGGTTTTAACAAAACATTGAAATTGGTGTTGATTAACAGCAAGATGCAGGCCAATAATATTGATGTTTTAATGACTAGTTACAGGGTTTCTTGTACTTGATAAGAGTTACCCAGAACTGTACCTGTACTGTTTGGTGTTGGAGTCTGGTTCCCGAGTGATGCTACCACAGGTCCCACTGGCAAAGAGGATGGTCTCTGCTCTGACTTGCACAGCTGAGCAGGTTCTAGGGGATATTTTGACATGTTAATCCCAAAATTCAGAAGGAGATTCCACATTATTTCACCCCACCTCCAAAAATCAAATAATTTTCTATAAAAGCCATTTGGACAGAATGATGTGTAGCCAGCACTTTTAACCTAGGTTCTTTTTTTATTACATCTTAAAAAACCCACAGTTGTTTAGCTAGAAAGCATTTGCCTTTCCTGAAAATCACAGTTTCATTTTTAAAAAGGGCGTTAGAAATGCAAGCCTGAGAGAGTAAATAAAACACATCAGCTTATCCCCAGAACCAGGCTGGTGAGAATTCTCTGTGCCTCCCACTCCGGCCCCTGCTCAGCCCCTCTGAGCTGAGTGTGCAGTCACTGCTCTGGGTGGCTGTCCCCAGCCTGGCTGGCAGTGTCACACCCTGGGAAGGGGCTGTCCCCAGCCTGGCTGGCAGTGTCACAGCCCAGGAAGGGGCTGTCCCTGCTGTCCCAGCTGGGTGTCACACCCTGGGAAGGGCTGTCCCCAGCCTGGCTGGCACCCTGGGAAGGGGCTGTCCCCAGCCTGGCTGGCAGTGTCACAGCCTGGGAAGGGGCTGTCCCCAGCCTGGCTGGCAGTGTCACAGCCTGGGAAGGGGCTGTCCCCAGCCTGGCTGGCAGTGTCACAGCCTGGGAAGGGGCTGTCCCCAGCCTGGCTGGCACTGTCACAGCCTGGGAAGGGGCTGTCCCCAGCCTGGCTGGCAGTGTCACACCCTGGGAAGGGGCTGTCCCCAGCCTGGCTGGCAGTGTGACACCCTGGGAAGGGGCTGTCCCCAGCCTGGCTGGCAGTGTCACAGCCTGGGAGGCTGTCCCCAGCCTGGCTGGCAGTGTCACAGCCTGGGAAGGGGCTGTCCCCAGCCTACCTGGCAGTGTCACAGCCTGCGAGGGCATGGTGCTGATCCCTGATGGCTCCAAGGGGCTGGGCTGATACACGGCGTCCACGGGGTTGATGGTGCTCTAGGCAAGAAAAAGAAAAGCACTTTTTTCCCCCCCTCAATTAAAACAAAATAAAGCATAGATAGCAAGAACATTGTGAGCATGAGAAATGCCCAAATGCAAGAGAGCGAATCCCTGAGAGAGGAAGTAAAACACAAATTGACAGTTGAGGACATGAGAAATACTTTTGAGGTGGGAATATTTTGATTCTTTACACAGACTGCACAATAAATTGGATTTGATGCAGATTTGAAGCTTCCTATAAAGAATTCTTACTTCAGGTTCTTGCTTCTGGTATGCCACCCAATGTCCACTAATTAATAATGCATGCAAAGAGTGGAAAGTTAGATGCAAATTATCTGGCCAAAATTAGGATAGGGAATCAGTATGTAAAAAAAAAATTTCTCAAAAAATCATTTTGCAGATTAACCCATAAATCAAAACAAGGATCATCAGCATGCTTAGAGTCATGAAGCAGCTTTGTTGGCAAAATTCTTCCCAAAGCAAGCTGAGAGTGTTCAGTGCAGCTCAGTAGAGGACATCTCAACCTACTTCTGAAATTGGGCACTTGGAAAATGAAGCACCAGGTCCATTCAATGTTCCCAAAAGTCACTGACTTCAGTCAATGTCCTTGGCTTTTATGCACCTAGACCCTTGGAAATCTGAACTGCCATGTCTTTTAACCCAAAATATCATCTAAGCACTGTTTGTTATTTATGTTTATACACAACCACCACAACTTCTTGGTTGTTAGTTGAGTAAAAGGCACAAAAAACCCTTTTCCAAACATCTTGCAATTTAAATGCCTGATCTATCAGAACTATGAAAAATTTTGCTCAGTTTGCTCAGAAATGCAGTCAGTATGCTCAGCCCTGTCCTCCTTTTTACACCAGTATTTAAAAGGAGTGTCTACAACTGTTCTCCTCTCCCTTTAGTCCATTCATTTCTATTTGCATTCAGACTGATGGAAACAGGCTCATTTTAACCTTCCTCCCACTTTCCTACTCAAGGCAGATTCCTTTCCTGCCTTCTTTCCCAGTTACCTGGAATTCTGAACTTTATCCTACATTTGGATGTTTGGGCAATGCTCTCAGACACATGGTGTGGTTCCTGGGGCTGTCCTGTGCAGAGCCAGGAGCTGGAGCACTATGATCCCTGGGGATCCCTTTCAACTCAGGACACTGTATGACTCTAAAAATCAGTGAAAAGTTCTATTATTTTTTTATAGCACAGGATTTCTTTACCTAAAAACAGAACGATTATTCTCTGCTTATTACTAAAAAAAAAAAAAAAATTCCATTAAAAACATCCATTAAAGTAGCTTTCTACAGTTTCATTGGTTTTACTACTACAAATAATCCAGTCCAGGTACTATTGCTCCACTGCATTCCAGCATAAAGGCAATGCCCCTCACCCAGTAGTTCACCTCCTTGTGGAATTATGTATTCAGCACAGGAAGGTGCCTGTCCCACAGAGTTCACAGTTTAAAGTGATGATCCCATCCTAAGAGTTAAGATTTAAAACCCAAGATGGTTCTATGATACACAGGATGCTATTGCTACCTACATCTCCCTTATTTTTTAGGGAAACTAATAATCCACATGATACAGAACACTGGTATGATAAAGAAAGAACAAAGTAACTCTGATTTTGTATTCAGGGCTGTAACCTCGTCCTTAAACAATTCTCCATACCACAACATGAACTGGAGTTTCTTGTTGGGTATTTTGAGGGATGCCTTCATGAGCTAGAAACAGCTGAAGGCAGACCTGAAAGCCTCCTGCTCTGAGTTCAATAACAACTGAAAAACAATTACACAGAAACAGGGCTCATCCCACCACGGCAGCCGACAATGATTGTATTTCTGCCTAAGTGAAATCCTGACCTTTAGCCCAAGGTGACACTGACCTCCACAGAACCACAATTTTAGACTTCACAATCACTGACTCACAGTTAATACATTCTTACAGAAATATCTTTTCCTCCCCAGTAGAGGCCAGCCCACAGATAATGAGATCAGTGGCCAATCAAATTCAGACTACCCAAGCTGCAATATCTCTAGGCAGTTTCTGAGTTGCAGCCCAGATGTGCAGGTCACTGTGCCTGTGGAGGCACCTTCCTGCACAGCTTCTCTTTTCCAGGGGACATCACAGAAGCTGTTCCCTCACATTAAGACATGAATTATGTCCCATCTGCAGGGCACATAATAATTCATTTATTTATGATAAGCACAAAACTGAAATATGCATGTGCATCTTCACCAGAAAATCCAACTGCTAAATCTGTTTGTAGTGGACAAACAACCCAGGCCTGGGAATTACTGACAGCTCTAATGAAAACACATCAGGATTTTTAGAATTTTTACTGAAACCAATCTCCTATTAAAAGTATCTGAAATGTACTCAAGTGACAAAAAAAGAACAAAGAAAGAGAAACCACGTGTGACCAAAACCAAAAATGACAGAAGTTCCATTAAAAATGCAGCAGTTCTATTAAAGAAGAAACATTGCTTAGACAGACATTACACAACTCTGCATCAAAGGAGCAGCACTGTAGAAAAGACAAACTACTTGAAGCACACGGAGAGCAGATCTAATTCCTACACAAAGACACTTCAGACAGAACACAGAACTATTTCTATGCCAGTAATTTCCCTTTCATCTGTTCACATGGCAGATTGTTATCTAAGTGTTCAGTCACAACACTGCTGCTCAAGACACTCCACACAAAAGTGACCACTCTATCTTCTAAAGACAAGGGTGTTAGCCAACCTCAGAGCTAAGGACTCAACAGGAATTTTAACAAGACACTGGAAGCAGTAAATTAGAGAAAGGAAGAAGCATGTTGCAAAGTGAGTGGAAATTCAGGTTCTCTGTTCACATGTTCTGCAGAATTAAAAGGAGATAAAGATTAGATTTAAACTTACTATAAGTCCATTTGCGTGCTTCTCCTCATTATTTTGGTCCTTAAGGAAAAAATGTTAAAAATATCAACATAATGATCTTGCATGACTTATCAGTTCTGTGCTAAGTGAGAACAGTGAGTTTCCCTCAGGAATGTTCACATTTTCAGCCATAAAATGTTCCTCATCATGTGAGCCAGTAACTGAACTCTGAGGACACAATTCCACACACTCACTGCACCTCTGAAGAGCAGCATTTTCCGAGGGTCTGTCCACATGAGTGCAGACAATTTTAAAAATATCCTTTCTGTACTGCAGAGTACAGTTCTGCTTTATAATGGGGGTGCTCCCCAAATACCTAGGAGCTCCCCAAAATATGCTCTGCAGCTCCTCTAAGTCCCTGAAAAATGAAGTTCTCAGTTTCTGGGATTAACACACAAGAAAGGCAGAGGTTTAAGTTGGAAGATTTTAACTTTTGCTTTTTGGCATCCACTGTATTTTAAAATGCTTTTAGATCATACACTATCTCAGATTTTGGGGTTTTTTTTTAATGAAAGAGCAGGCAATGTAAAAAACATCTGTCCTCAAGGGAGTGACACGAGCAGCAGACCAGTTAATGCCAATCTGAGCCAGCACAGTTTTAGCACTGAACAGCACCAGTATAAATTCTACTGAACACTAAGCCAAATCTCTTCCCTTCTGCTGCAAAGGTCATTTTAGTCTGTACATCAATGCCTAACTTTATCCAGTGTGAACCTCAAAACTTGTCTGCAGGGTATTCCCCTGGATTTCCAGTTACATTTTAAAGGAACAAGAAAAAAAAAAAAAGCTGTAAGAAGTATAAAGAAAATTGGCACATATTTATGTTTTGATACTTAATACATCCTTCCTTAGCTTATATAGTTGGCAATAGGCTGTCCAAATTTCATCTCTGCTAGTTGACATTTTTGAAGTCTGGCTTTCCATGATAAAAAGAACGCCAAGGACAAAAAGTTCCACTGGGTTGCAAATTTATAAAACACAATTATTTTCCCAACACAAAAAAACACTTGTTGTGTCCATAGTCTTGAGACCTAAGAAATAAACCCCAAAGATGCTGCATGAGCACTGATGCTTGCTCTCCCTCCTCAGTAATGCACCAGTAAGGTAAGGAAGGCAGAAATTCCACAACACTGGGCAGGCAAGACTGGCCAGAAATGGAGTGGAAAAGAGAAGGGAAGGATGCAAAACTCAATATCTAAATTATAAAAGGTACTTCATAACACATTTATAACATGCATTTCTAAGACTGAGGTTTACCACATCACTGGCAGAACATTTAATGTATTTTACATCACACACATCAGCAGAGCTGGACGTCTTCAGCTGCCACACACACAAAGGGGACAACACAGGCCAAATGCTCCACCTTTTTTATTTTGTATATTATTTTGCTCCCACTTTATTTTGACTGCTTTTTGATAAGCAATGAATGTATTATGACATATTCCTGTTTAGCTGGTATTAGTTCATTATTTTGGAAATGTCATGAGTCACTTCAGTATGAGTGGTGTAATTACAGACTATTTACCAGCAAGTTTAATGAAAATGTAACTGTCCAAATATTAACACAGGTAAAAATCCATGAAACAGAACAACTGAACACAATTTTAAAAAGAAAGAAAACTCCAAAACCAAAAGTCCAGGTTTGCCTCAATGTTCCAAAATAATCAACACAATAAATGGTTGTGTGCTGGAAACAGAGTTCTAAGTATGTAGAGAAGTGGTAACACAGACTGGCAAATCTGTCTGCTAATGAGAAAGGCACTGTGGAAGTAAAAATGGGGCGCAGGGTGGTGTTAAGATGATTTATTTTCAGCGGTGTCAGTCAGCCATACCTGCCCTACAGATTTGGGAAAAAACCCCTGCAGAATCTTAAAAAGACACTACTGGAGAGCACAAAGCTGCAGTCAGGCACGACACATTTTTACACAGAGATTGCATCATACGCAAACAACTTGCAGAACTCTGGGGAAAAAAACCCAAACCCCTCTGTACTGTAAATTTTCCACAGCAGTAGGAAATCAGGATACTAACACAGTTAATGGAAAAGGTGTGGGGGGAAGGAAGACAGAGTTCTCTTGTAGTTAAGAAGTACAGTTGCCTGAGAGACAAAGAAAGAAGGTGAAGAGATGAAGCAGAAAAGAGGTCATTAAAGTACTGAAGTGAAGTAAATACTACCATTAAAGTAGTAAAATTTTTTTTCACTATATGTGGATCAGCATCTTGCAATCAGCTGTGCATAAGGCACCCCTTTAACCCACCTTGTCCTCAACAGCTCCAAAAGAGCTTCAGATGTGGTTTAGCAAACACCAAAACAACAAACCCCCACTCCTTAGTGGATAAGCTCGGCTGCTTACACTGGTTAATATTTAGTGATACTGAAAGAAGGACTTCAAGGTCTGATTTAGACCAACAAAAAGCAAGTGTTAGCACCTTTGGGGGACTCAAATTCCACCTTTACACTCACATGGCAGCTGGAGCAGTAAAGGACTGAACCTGATCTAAATGACTGCATCTGCCACTACCAGCTTTGTCCATTATCTGCAAAGCACCTAAAGAAATTCAAAATATGTTTTAGCATCAGCAAAGGTGGTCACATTTGTCTAACTCCCAATGAACTCACACAGAGCAGAAACAGGATTTGACATTCAACAGAAGAAAGAGAACTCAGTTACCAGCTCTGATCAACAGCCTGAAAAGCAGATTATAACTCTGCAATTTCACATTTGCTAATTACATAGCAGAGGTTTTGAAAAAAGAGTAAAATTTCATAGGAATTAAACCCCTGTGAAAATAAGAACTATGAAATACATTTATACAGTAATTAAGAAAAAATGAGCTAGCAATTCCTTGCAGTTTGTCCAACAGCTTCCTCAATACAGCAAATCACATATAGGTAAGAAAATCAGCATATTACCATCTAACCTATCTACAACTGACTCCATCAAATCCCTAAAAAATGACATATTGTCCACTGACTTCACTGTAGTAAAACACCTCTAAATATACCCAGGACTAAATAACAGCAAATTAAATACTGAAAGGCTTTTCTTGCTGGCACCACAGTGAAGGATTGAAGTAGCCTCACTGCATGGTAAATAAAGACTGTGCAACCTCCAAATTCATGTGGCACAAAACTATTTCAATGTTTCAACCCTAGTGCTTGTAAAAAAGTTTTGGTTTTGTACAAACCTCTTAATTAATAAACAGTTTCTTCACAAATTCTTAAGTAATAGATATGAAAATTGAATTTCACAAAACATGCACTGATCCTTTCAGTGAATGACTTTTGATCCTGTAAGATTCTAAATACTTCAATTTTCACTGCACTCAGAATTTTGTACAACATATCTGGCATCTAAAATGAAGACTAACAGCAGGCTTGCATTCCAAAGCCACAAAAAATAGTTGATCCAGAATTACAGGGAAAAAAATTGAGGAGCCCACACATATATTTGGAGAAATCAGAATGTGTTCTGAGTAGGTCAGTCTGAAATTCTGAAAATACCTTTATTTCTTTGAAAATATCACTTCCCTCCACTTTGGTCACAAGATACAAATCAGCAGTTCATAATTCACATATCCTAAATATGGAATGTTAAACCTGTAAGGGCAGAATCTGACAAATAGTAAATCCAGAACCCCCCAAATTTTAAAATCCAATGAAACATGTAGGTCAAAAGCATAAGTGCATTACCCACACTGCATTCTCAAATGAAACAATTCTAACTTCAAGAAGTTCCAACATCATGATGAACTTCAGACCTGTGACAGACCTTGCCAAACCAGTTTTATTGCTTCCATCATTTTTCTCCCCTTTTTATTTGTTAGCCACACTCTTAAATGAAGCAGAAAGAAGAGTTTTGTTAAGTTCCTGTTCTGTCAACCTGACATTTGTCCAAGATCTTCTTTAATGTAATAGCAAACTCTGCAAAAGAAAGTTTATTTGAAAGAAAACTTGAACCAATGTGACTGTTACCATGAGCATTAGCAGGACTGTCTGCTGTGGAACTCAGTATTTCAGAAACTTCATTAAAATAAAAGCAGAAATCAACCTGTAATTGTTTTCTTGTTCCAGGATCATACAGAAGGCACTTTTAGGTTTCAATTAGATAAATGCTGTATCACTAAAATTCAGAATAGTTCAGAGTGTACTTACTTTAGCAATCTGTAGCAACACAATGCAGTGTTTTATTGATTCTACCATGCTCTAGGAAAAGAAAAATATCAGAAAAAAATTGTGTTACTATCTCTTAATATTTTGTATTTATTAGTTATACAGAATATTGGGTGTGAACTAAATGGACACTCAGTTCTATTGAACTCCTACTTTCCCTTCCCCATTTTTTTTCCAAGAGACAAAAGCACAGCAACAGCAAGCTGAGGTTTCCAAAGGCACACAGGGCACAAAGCCAGGCTGCCAGGTGAAATGGAGGTCAGCTCCAAACCCCCAGAGGGCTGCAGGCAGGTAAATTATCAGGGGAGGAGAGGCTCAGAGAGCTGGGTTTGTGGAATCTGCAGAGGAAAAGGCTCAGGGAGACCTTTTCAAGGGGGATCAATATCTGACTGGGAAGGCAGGGGAGGGCAGGGCAAGACTCTTCTCACTGGAGCCCAGTGACAGGACAAGCAATGGCCACAAACAGAAATACAGGAAAATCACCTCCAACAGAAGAAAACACCTTTTATTCTTTTATGGATGATAAAACACTGGAACAGACTGTCCAGGGAAGCTGTAAAGCCCCCAGCCTTGGAGTTACTCAAAACCCAAACTAGATTTGGTCCTGAACAACCTGTTCCAGCTGATGGTGCTCTGAGCACAGGGCTGGACTACAGACCTGCAGGGGCCCCCTCTAACCTCAACTATTCCATGATTCCAAGGTGCTGGACAGAAACCTGAACACAGCACCAGAACCAGGCTGTCTCTGCCATCACAATATTTGACCTAATATAGATTCTCATTTTTCTGTAAAAAGGTTTTAAAAACTTCCCAAAGAAAATAAGGTGAATTTCAGAATCAATATATAAGAGTTACAAAAATTAAAGAAACTTACACTGGTTGTTTCTTTGAGACCTTCAATTTTCTGTAAAAGAAAAATCAAAACAGTGTGATTAAAGACAGAATTTCCAGCATCTGGTTTGACCTAAATACTGTATAAACACAACATTTTAATTTTAAATTGGGGGAGGGAAAAAAGCCCTTAACCAACATGTTAAAGACTATTTCCATATATAGACAATTTGCAAGACAAGACTGAAGTCAAACTGATCATTTAACCTTAAAGATTACAAGGTTAAGAATTTCTTAACAGTGACATTTACCCTTTAAAAATCTCTACTTCCTTTTTGCATAACATCAACAAAAATGAAATGCAGCATGAAGATTCTAAGTTCACTTTGTCTCCTTATAAAGTGGTGGCACATTTCAACACTATTACACGAAGTGACCATCATTCAAGTACAATAAACATTTGCAGTTAAGCACAGCTTGAAACAGATCACAGAAAACAGCAGTGCACACGTGTTCCTGCTCTTCCTACGCCTCCAGTAAAAGTGCATCTGGAAATGTGCCTCCTGAATTTTATCAGAAACACTGGTCCATAAAGGTTTCCTGCGTGGAACTGCACCTCAGGCATGCAAAGGCATCTGCATGCCCTGTCCACAGCAGCACGACCTGCTGCAGCAGCAGATGCTTCCTGTTGATGTCCTTGGCTCTGTCTGCAGGAGGCAAAATCACTAAACTGGGCTCAGCACTGAACCTCCACTAATGCAATTACAGGAGCTCTTTGTTTTGATTAATTTGAGTGTCTCATGTGACTTGAGTCACAATCTTCTTGACTGTTGAATAATCCAAGTGTGTAAAGGATCCTTTCCCTGCACCAGGCATTGCAAGGAAAAGCTTAAAGCATAAGAGAAGGACAAGGCAGCTCTAAATCCACAGAAATGAACAGTCCCAATTTGTGGATTAAAAAGAAAACAAATGCAGTGACAGCCTCTCAGGCAATTCCTGGGGGAAATTCTCAGTTATGCTCTAGATATATTTCTTATGCTCTAGATATTACTCAAGGGATGCTGTACATTTTCTTCAGGATTAATTGGCAAGAGGTGGCCAAACAGAACCCAGACTCAGCCCTTCCTACTAAAAACTGGGAACCCTGGATCATGTTTATCTAGGATAGGATACATCATATGAGGGATGTTATACCATGAAGTTATGTTATATTTACTCCTGCTGCTAGCAGAGAAACATGCCAACAGCTAAAAATTCCTTGGCTTTGTTTTTGTTTGTTTTTCACGTCTCTACGAGACTTCCAGTCTAAACTTTATCAGCACATATCCAAAAAAAACCCCATTTTAAATATGACAGCATAGAATTTGTGAGCCTTTTAGCACCAAAATAGAATAGGCAATGCACCCAAGCACACAAATCTTTTGCATGAAAGATGATGCAGCTGAAGGAGATCATGCAGTCTCAAGGCTGTGCAGCCAACTGGAGGCAGCCATGAGCAGCTTTGATCATTCTTTACTCATTTTTTCCCCCCCTTTTTATAGAGTATTTACACACCAAATAAACTGAGATCTCAGTCCCTTCACTGACATCACCTTTGCTGAAAATAAGAAAGTGACCTCAGGCCATGTGATGCAATTCAGTGATGTTGGTTTCTCCCCACCCATCTGTAATTTTCCAAACAGTTCACTGAGACATTGTTCTTACACAGAGGTACAGACAAAAGGGTAATTTTATCAAAGATCACATGGAAAACTGAAAGGGGAAAAACCTCAAGACAAGCAGATTTCTAAGGCTTTTCAGCAAATTATAGAACCATAGTTTTTTCCTCTTTGGAAATGGATCCTTTGTGAACTGGCCAAATTAAGCAGAGTCAGTTTGCATTGATCCAGTACTTTTCACATTTGTGCTCCATGACCACCTTTCAAGAACACAGCACACAGAACTTTGATAATTTAGACACTACAAAACTGTAAGGAAAACCATAAGTAAGTATGTTGAAGATAAAACATATTACCAATTAAAAAAACCCCCAACCCCCCAAACATTTACTACTAACATCTATCATAGTTTTCTCTTTTCATCATCCCTAGTCTTTAAAAACTGATGAAGATAAAATTTTAGTAAGACAGCTCCCCTGGTTTCAGTAATGAATACACATATTTTCATCTGACACACCAATTTCCTGCAGATCCTCATTTGCAGAATGCAGATTTACAATTGCAGAACACAATTTGCTATATTTAATCTAATCAAACTGCAGGCTGCTGCTGAAACTACTCCCTCTACTTGCTGCTCATTGCATCTCCTTGACATCTGATTTTTTAGGAAATCACTGAGAAAGCTAATTTTTCCTCATCCAACATGATTTTTGCCTCATTCCACAATCATGTGACTACAGAGGGATCAGCTCACCCAGCACAGAGAGGCAGCAGAGGCACGGAGGGGGAGCTGACTCATGCTTGAAATCTGTAAGGAGCAACCCAAATCTGTGTGCTCAGCCTTGGATTTACTTCACAAAAAGCACTTGTTTTGAACCAAACAGCTTAAACAGGCTGCACTTGCCTCCCTAAATCCTGTTAAGTAATGTCAGCTTTGTTCCAGCCTGCAAACATGCACCTCTTTGCTATTCTGGTGCCTTTGAGTGCTCCAGTTTTCTTCTCCCTGATGTGTGGTCAAGATAACTCCACCAAACTGAAGAGAAAAGCTGTGCTGGAGCTCCCACCAGTAACACTGGTAACACTGTGAGAAAGCAAGGTCCTGTCTTGTCCTCACGCTGAAGCACCAGCACCCTCAGACCAGATCACACCCCCTCCTCCCTCCCCTCCTCTGCCATCAGACACAAACATTGCACCACCAGGAGGTTCAGCAGAGCTGGAGCGCTGCTGGCTGTGCATGATCCCCCCCAGACCCTGCACTTCTGCCACAACAACAGTGCAGCACAGGCAATTCATGAAAATCCCTGCATCTCCATCAGGCCTACATCTGCACTGCCTTCACCCAAATTCAAGAGATCAGCACATCTCAGAAGGAAGATATCCAGGAGATCTTGAGGCATGTCAGAACACCTATAACCTGTGTCACCATCTTCAAAAGACCAAATATTCTGTAACTAAAAGCCAGCTCATCCAATGCTCTGTGCACTTGCAAAAACAACAGCTCAGGTTTGAAATCCCTGGCCATAAACAGTTGCAGAACAGCACTCAGCTGGTTGGGAACCACTTAAAACTCAAATATCCAGAACTTGTTTCCTTGGAGGAAAGAACTATGGGTTTGATGGAAGCACCCTGCAGATGACACTCAACTCATAATCTGACAGCTGAACCATACTTCCATAACAAACATGGAAAATGCTAAATACTGGATCAAAAAACTCTCAGTACAGGCAGAGACAAAAGAATGCTTTATCAAGTGTTTTTCATTTTTAATAGAGAATAAATGGAATCTGTAGTAACAGCAATCCTCATCAAGATTTAAAACCAGAGGATGCCAATCTCTTCAAAATGAGCCTCCTCCTTTCTCTATAAAGTGAATCCTTCTGTCCCACAGACACCTTGCACAGACAAATAAAGAAGTCAGCACAACATGTGGAAAGTCTCTAGGGATTAGGAGCACTGCCACAGGAAAAACGAAAGTACTGCCTGATCTGCAAAGCAGCATCTGGAGAGAGGTCAAAATTGAAGGACAACTCTTCCCAGTAAAACACACTGAAGGAGGAATACAAAATCCTTAGACCTTACTCTTGTGGTCACTTGTCTACAGATTAAACACACTGACAGAGAGGTACTTCAAAGTTATTTTAAAAGCCTGTACATGAAAAAGAGCTCCCCAAGACACCACCTAACACATCAGGTGAGATGAATAACACTTGAAAGGTCAGAACCATTATAAAGAAGTAAAACTAAACACAGAAAACATCAAAGAATTTTCAAAACAGGAACCAAACACTAAGAGAACACAGCTTGTTTTCCACAAGAGACATTGAGGGAGGGAACAAGGATGAAATACACCACTACTTCATGATATCAAAATCACTGCATTTGCTGAAGAGAAGCAACTGTTCTGTAACAAACTCTTCATAAGGAATTGTTAAACCCCTCCTCCACACACACAAATTAATGTACGAAACCAGCATGACACTTAATGCCAATCCCACACCAAAAAGGAATGTGCCAGGCTTTCCTAAACACTGCTTGAAGTGACAGAGCTGACTGTGGCATGGAACAGGAGGGGATGCAAAGAACACAAACCATTTAATTGAATTACAGCCTTGCTAAAAGAGCTGTGCCCCCCATTTTTACTACATTTGTACCACATGTCTGGCACCCTCACTTCAGTGAATGAACTGTGGTATTCTCAGACTTGCAATGTGTCACAGACTTACACAGGATGCAGACAGACTATGTGAAATACATGATTGGGAATATTTATTTTTTTGCCTTTGGAATAGCTTTGTAATTTCTACCAACATTAAACACTCATCCTTGTTAAAGACTAAAAAATAGCAAATTTAAATGCTTTCAATACTGTTGAAAGTGTTTCAATATATGGGATAGCAGAGGAGAAATTATTTAGGAATTATTTCTGACAGACTGAAACCTTTTTAATGTTATGACTCCCATTATTACTAAAATTTTTTTTGCAAACTTAGTCACAACTATTTTAAGTTATTCAAATTGCTTGAAGTGATTTTGACAACCCAATAAATGTGTACTTAGCATTTCTACTACAGCAAACTGATGCACAACACCACCTGATAAACAATTTTTAAGACAAAATGTACTTGCTTTTCTCTGTTCATCATCTTTGCAGTTCTGGAGTTTTTCATCAAAGAGCTGAAAGAAAGATATACTTGTGAAAATACTGAAAGTGTTATTTTTCCATATAAAATCAGACAGAAACACTAACATTTCAAACCAAAAACATTTAATAAGGATAAAGTCACACAACTCTGGTATTAGGATCCAAAGCAGTTTTGGCCTGGTATTTCTTTACAGCATTTGTGATATAACAGATTCGTAACTAATTTCTCACATCATCCCATCCTGCAAGAGATCTCACAGCTAAGCCTGACAATTCTACCATGATTTGAACAAAAAGGTGAGGTTAAGGAACATAACTGAACTCATCAGAACACCTCCAGCTGCCTTTCTTCCATTTCAGCAAAAGCCTTTAACCAGAAGAGCTTTAACTCTCATCAACCCTTCCAGGTATCTTAATTCAGGTACATGATCCAAATCATGTAAGCACGTTTTTTTGGAAGATATGACTTCCTAGCATTAATTTATGTTTATTTTCTTAAAAGTGGGATATGAGATGCAACAAAGCAAAGTGAAACAAGCCCTCACTGAAAAGCCTGCATGGGCATTTAACACAAACTCAGCTGAAAGAGTTAACAAAGGCCTCTGAGGGCACTCTAAGATGCAGACACAACCGTGAAGCTGCTCAAGGAAGAGAAAAGACCATGGGTAATGCTGAAAGTTCATCACATCCACCCTTGCAGCTTAGAGAAGAGGATGTCATTTTTAGGAAGTGAACTGCAGCTCTGCACTCAACTGCCTGCCTCAAACCTACTCATGTGTTCCCTTTCCCCTGAGGGCTGATTTCTAGTTCTAAAATTAGACTGTGATCTGGGTCTCTGTCCATCCTCAAACTGACTCATCTTTTATTATTAATTAATTTCTGTCCCCCTCCCCCCAGCTGGCCTGAAATAACAATTAGAAGGTGTAAAGATTTAAATACCTTCTGTCAGTGAAGTGATTGCTCCAGAGTGGCAGAAAAGACAGCTCCTGATCAAGTCTTTGCAGGGCAGCTCTGAATTTTGTTTGCATCTCTTCTGCCTACCTTCATTTTTGTTGCTGTGCTCATCCCCCTTCCACCCTCCCCTCCAACTGAATTTTTGCTGAATGTCCCACATGCAATACTTGCACATTATATCAGGGGAAAAAATCCAACCCAGCAGAACTGAAGCAATTTAACAGCAATTTTAATCAGCTGAGTCATGGGAAAAAAGGTGTCCTAAGCAGCAGCAAAAAGTGTTTTTCTCAATAAGGTGAGTACTGAGAGATACGACCTCGTTGCTCCTTGCAGTCCCATCTATTCTTAAAATACAAAGTTGAAAAGAGCTGTATTGTACAACACTCCTACAGAATGCTTTCACTCAAGGACAAAGCATGGATTATCCACCACCACTGCAACAAAGTCTGAAACTATCTGCAACTGTAGTTACACATTGCTTGACAAAATCTTCTCAAGATAGACTCTAAAATGCTATGAGCAACACAATGATTGAATTATGTTTCAAAATGAAACTTGACACATTTAACCTTGCAATTTCCATAAAAGTTTTATAGAAAACAGAATCTTTCAGCCACGGTAAACCTTTTTCTTTAAATCTGCTTGAGATATTCTAATTTTTAACAATCCTGAGAGAAAGGCATTTTCATTTTGACTGGCCATCTCTGTTGAGCTTCCTTTCAAGCTGGCCTTGAAATCCAGCCTGACAAACAGACCCCAACACAATAAATGCAGCATTTAGTTCCCATACCTTCAACTGGTCTATCAAGATCTGTAAGTAAGCATCAGCCTCAGTAAGTTTCTTGTCAAAATCATGAACGCTGGGAACAAATCCTGAATCCACACCCTAGAAATAAACAAACAAACAAAAATAAAATATTTAATTAGTGTCTCAGAGGAGAAAAAAATACAACAGCAATATGGTTTTGCCTGCCATCTGACTGAGAAAATGCTGCCTTGCCTCTCATCCTGCCACGTGCAAACACAGGCACACAGCTGAACACATTTGGCTTCTATCTGCAGCTAAATCAGTAGCAGTAAATTGCTCCACATTTTCAGAGGGTGTATAATCATCTCACACCAGAGTATTTCATTACTTATGATTGAACAAATCCTCTTAAATTACACTGATTAAAGTTTCTTTATAAAATATAAAGGAAAATTCACATTTTCTGAGGACTTGTGATTCCATATCCTTACACTTCAGCTAGGGAAGCCCAAATCACGCCCAATTGGATAACTGCACTTTTCACACTTCACACAGTATTGCTCAACTCACAGCTCCCTAGCTAAGAACTGCTAAATCTTTTCTTAAATACCTTTGATCTTAAAGTTCAAAATTATTAGTCCTGGTTGCCCTATTTCCTTTACAGCTATAATGATTTGCATCTTTGTCTCTGTATCTGAATTCTGACACTTAGCTGCACACGCAGCACCAAGGACAATGTATCAGTGCAATGAGAATGATCACTTTTTTATTTTCTTCCTTGGAAACTTGTTTCTCCTAAAAATAACACTCAGAACACACGTCTGTATATAACATCATCCCTATCTCTAAACGGATACATCATTGATTTAAAGACCCAAACAAATTCCCGCTGGGATACCACACCTTTAATTAGAGGAAAGAAAATAGAGGATTCTCAATTACTTCTGCTTTCATCCACATATGCTATGTAAACACATTAAAGGTTCATTTATATAATACCTTTAATGCAAATGGAACTGAGAAACAAATACTGAAGTTGGAAAAAATTGTACACTGTAGGATAAACATATATAGGAGGGAAAACTCATGAAGGATAAAGAAGTAAATATCAGTTGTAAAATAACATAATCCTGAGAACATCACAGCAGTGACAACTTTGCTACCAGCCTCAATATTTTCACACTGATCTCAAACAGGACAACTTTAAACTCTGCTGAAAACATCAAATGCTGTTTGAATGCTGAGCATCTCAAGAGTCTGAGCATGGAAAGATCAACCAGTGGGGAAAAACATTCCACATGGAGGAGGAAGATGGGCAATCTGTATTTGCAAAATTCCACATTAGTGTAACATTTTCTTTGGCATTGTTGGCTCTGTCAGAACAGATAATTTCTCTTATTTTTGTATGATACTGGGCCATCATATTAAGAGTTTTATTGATGGCTCTTTAGAGGTGTGAGCATTTTTGTGCAGCAGTGGAATGACTTGCACAATATCACACACAGACTGAAACATAAACCCAGCTAGTGACTGTAGGAAATATTATTCTTTATTCATTTGCTGCAGATGGGGATGTAGATCTTGACAACAGCTCTACAGGAGTACATCTATCCATACAGCTGGGTTTGTAATCAAAAAAAGATACTTCACCTGTATTAGACAGCCAAGACCAGTCAAATTTAGAAACAGTGTTGTGAAACAAGGAGGAGGGAGGAGAAGATGAGGGAAAAAACAAAACAAAACCTTTTGACTGTGACAAAAAAATTCAAAAAGTACTGAGTGTAACAAGTGATTAAAAGAACGAATAGGCAGAAGGGAGAGCGCTCTCAACCCAGCAACTTCTGACTCTCCCTCAAACTAGTTTAAATTACACTGAAACTACATCTGAAAAGATGTGAAATTAGTTTTCAATTTCCTTGTTGAAAATGGAATTGTCTGTACAGCGACCAGCAAAACTCTTTAGTTCAGCAAATGGCCCTGCAAGCTCAGTTAAAAATTCTGGAGGTCAGGTTTCATATACCAAACCACATACAGGAAATTTCTGCTGAAGATACTATACACAGAAATATGGTTTACTGTGCATGTTATCTGTATGCTGCATCGAAATGCTGATTTTTATTTCAGTCCTCACTCTATGACTATGAACATGTAACCATCTGATATTTTTAGTGGTGGCTTAAAGATAAAATGCCATTCTTAAATTTCAGGCTCTTAGAACTAAGGGAAAAGATGATCAAAACATTCAGTGTTACAACTGAGCAGACACCCACACAAAACAGAATGAAAATTGTAACCTGAGAAGTTCCATTAGAAAATTAAAACTTCAAACTGTAAAGAGAAAGCCATAAAACCAGGTAAAGTGTCAAGCTGAACATAACAGAGATGAAACATGAGAATAAAAAAAGCACAGGTACTTAAAGCTGCAGCACCTTACTAGTTTGCTCTTGGGTAGTTAAAATGAACTTTAATAATATTCTCAGCAAATTTATTAGTCTGTCTTATATGAGATTAGATTAATAATTTAAGTTCTCACATAGTTTTAGAATTGAAAACCAAAAGATACTTGGAAAAGTTGAAAAGAGCAATACCATAGAAAAAACAGTCTGGATAAATAGCAAACAAAATCAATCAGTATTTCAAATCCAGCAGTAACTTAGGAAGAGGAGATACACAAAGTGCACGTTTGCATAACAAATGCTTATTTCTTCATCTTCTGGTCTCTCAAAGGCAAAAGGGGGACCCTTTCTCTCCTTCCCTGCCATGAAGGAAATGAGGCTTCAAAAGGAACAGGTGAGCAGAGTCACTAGAATGGCATTTAACAGCTTGGGAAACTTGGACATTAGGAATCTGCACATCTCAGCGAGCAATCAAATTTTTATGAGGAACTTGTAAAATACACTGCTCACCTATTCACAGGCTGACAAAACAGGTTACCTGCAGATATTGTTGAACCTCCACCCTTGGAGGGCGGAGATCCAAACTCAACTGGATTTGACCTTTGCCAACCTGATCTAAAGTACAAGCTTGCCTTCAGTGAGAGGGCGCTTGGAACTGGTGATTTCCAGAGGTCTTCTCCATTTGAAGTCATCCTGCGATTCTAAAATAAGTATCTTCAAATTATGGAAAAGAACAGGAATCCAGATATTTCTGATCTTCAGAAAATACACTGACTCTATCTTACTGTCAGTACCTATCTAAAGTAGTGTAACTTGTTTTTGCATTGAGTAAATACATCTGTTTGTAAATACACTTTATTAACCTCAAATAAAGACTCTAAATTCATGTGAGCTTAAAAGAATTAACAGATTGAACAGCTGCAGAAGGGAGTAATTTAAAAAAATTTAGTCTGACCACAACCTTCCAATCCAGTAAGTTTGGTGTCAAAACAAGTTAATCGATGCCTGACTTGTCCCCAACAAGAGGGAGCAAATATCCTGATACTCAAACCATACTGGTAAGAACTCTAGAGAAAAAAGAAAAAGGTGCCATAGTATTCTTTCCCTCATCCTCCCTCCCTCCCACAACTCCTGGAATGTCCCTCCCGTTCAGGACACAGCAGCAGCTCAGGCCCAGACTGCCCAGGGCCCATTTCAGTGTGTGCAGGAGCAGGCAGGGCCAGCAGCACTGACCAGCTGAGATCAGTGGCCAGGGGGATCTCTGGGATCCCCAGTGGTGTGGAGTGACCACACAGGATGGTTTTCCTAGGAAAGGGTTTCCATGCTGCTCCCAAGTTGAGTCAATAATTTGCATGCTAACAGTCCCGCAAAATTATTCCCTTCATACACAACCCTTTTTTTTTGAGGAGGTAAACAGAAGGGCAACAAAAAACATAATTAAAAATACATATTCTGAGCCTTATTTTCACTACAGAACTGCCAGCACCAAGGGAATTATGTGTTGTTTCCTTGTCCTCCAAATTAGAAGTCACACATATCTCTAATGAATTTATATTCAAAACTTGTCCATGCTGAGAACTAATTCAGCCTAATTTACACCAATTCTTTCAAACTCAGATGGGATGAAAAGATTGCATCCTCCTTAAAAGAAGCATACCAGAAAAATTCAACTATATTTCTCAAATAAAAGCATTACAATAATAGCTTTCCTGGGGGAGGAAGGCAGAAAGCTGTACAGAGTGAAATTTCTTATCTTTTTGAAGACACTTCTTCTACATTCTTAATCTAATTAAGATTCCAAATCCTACAAAAAATTCCTGTGTAAGTTAGTTTGAAGGAGTGAATAAAAATGTTTTCCTTTCATCCACAATATCTCATCAGAAACATATCCCCTGCCTACATGCTTGATTTTCATGAGCTGGACATTGCCTGTAAGGACCGCTGATACAAAACTGAAGAAAAACAAGAAATGAACTTTTAAGCCTCTAAACAAGGGCACTTTTGTGGCAGAAACAACTCTGTTTTTTTCCTCTGCTAGATTTTTATGCAATATTTGAAGCTCAGAATGTGTTTGAAAACAAATACAGGTTGTGGAAAGCATATGACCCTTCCAAACAGAATATTGCAACTCTTAGAGGAAAAAAAAAGGTTCTACTTTGCAAAACATAAAATGCTTAGCAAAGACTGTGTACCTGTAGATACCATCAGATCTTCAAGGAGAACAGAAAGTTCAGAAGACAGAAACATTCACACACTGATGTAAAATTCTCTCTTTAAAGCGTAAGTTACAATTCTGAAACCTCACAAATACTAAGTATATCTTTAGAGTCCCATTCCTTTGCCTTTATAATCTATAATCAGTGCAGATAATGCACATGTTCTAGGGTATTCAGGCACTATCTGATTATTTCATCAGCAAAATCTGAAAAGGGCAACCCCTAGGCCCTCCCACTAGTACTTGAAAAACATCTACACTGGACATAATCTTAATCTAAAAGAGCCTGGTTTTAAGTTTTATGCAGGAATTCTTGGCTCACAAAAGGAGCAGCACTGAAAAGCCAGTTAATAACAATACAATATGTTTAGAGTGCAATATAGTTAACACACAAGGAAGTTTGACTCTCCCTTGTGTTCTTGCTCGCAGCTTTAGAAAAGTCAGAAAAAATCCTGGTTAATGTGGTACTAAGTGAACTGCTACTATCAACATTTCATAAACACTTTGCACCAGCACAAATGAAGGGGAAACAAATCAGTTCTCCTGCTGTTCACTTTAGCCTTCAGTCTGCTCTTTATTTTGAGTCAGCATAAACATTTACCTTGTCACATAAACAACTCAATGTGGAAACTAATCAGGGTTAAAAATAAATGCAGAGAGAGCAGCAAGAAAAGCAATTTTAAGTTCCAAATTTTACCCTTCTTGCCACACTGCCTCTTTTGCTAGGAGAAGTGAGACAGGACTGCCTCCAGATGCAACACCAACTCCTACATTTTGGTGAAGCCATGGTGTAACTCAGTGTCTAAACCATTGAATCTACTCTTCTCAACAGCCAGCACAGACCCACTTATTAGAATCAAGTTTTCTTACCATTTGCTACTTAGGAAGTAAACATCTTGTTTGAATTATGGAATTATCAACCTACAAAGCAATTAATTTTCATTTAATTCCTTTCACTTTAATGGTGGTTAGAAATGGCTCACCTTCATAATTTCAGTTCCTTTGTCTCTACAGAGGCCACTTAGAGGCTGGAGTAAATTAGTGTAGCTCAAATAAGGAAGTTACTGCGTTACTGTGCTCCTAAAAGACACGAGCTATCCATTATAACTCACGAGACAATTCCAGAGCCAAATGCCACTGCCCAAAAGTACTTGTAGCTCTAGGGTGCTGCCAGGGTGCACCTGACAGACAGCAAGGAAAGCAGGACAATGTCCTGTCTGAACGGGACTGCTGCCTGACATAAGGTGCTGCTGAGGAACCGAAGAAAATGTGAGATAACTTCTCTCCCCACACAAACACGAAACTTTAGCCACAACATGCCTTCACCCCAGGCACGCCCTCCCCCTTAGGCCCTGTGGGTATGAGGCAACTGCTGTGCTGCCACGGCAAAGCCACAGGCCTGCTGATGCCACAAGAGTAACAATTTGGGGGGATAAGGGGAAAAACTCTGCGGGGTTCAGAATGGCATTTCCAGTAGTATCACACCATCTGTTCAATGACTTTTACACAGACAAAGCTAATACTAGAACTACTATGTGTATTTTTAGCAACAGCTTTAATACAAGTGCATATGAAAACACAGCACACTTCAGTTTCAAAATTCAAACAAATCAGGTTTCAAGTGTATCTGAAATGTTTCCTCCCTATTGTTGTGGATACAACATTACTAATTGTCAGCCCTCTGGACAGTTTGGGTCCCTTTTATGTATTTATGACTCAGTTCCTTGACTGTGGCTCATTTTAGGCTTGGGAGGAGGGGGGCAGAAGAAGTGTGTTTCATTCTGTGTTTCAAAAACACTTCCATTATAAATAGTGAAGGACAGCACAGCAGAACATTTAGGCAAAAATAAAACCAGCAAGATTAATCAGACTAGAGAACACAAAGACACCACTTCACCTCTCCACCTCGCATTAACTCGTAATCCTTCCTGATTTGGTTCACACAGCACACGAACCCCCTGGGGTTTGGTACAGTTCCTCACAGCTCAGATGAGTTTTTGGTACAGCAAAGTCAACTTTAAGTCTGACTTTCAAACTTGAACACTCCTGTACCAGCGCAGGCACACTGAAAAGCAGCATGGAAATACGAAAAAAAGACTCTGAAAAGATACAACATTTTGGGCAAAACCAGCTGCCTAAAGGTTTTAAGTGACTGTGAACCACATGCTTAGTTAGCGACAGAAACTAAGAGCCTAAGAAAATGCCTTTACAGAAAATAATCTCTGCCGCGGCACTCAGACCCCGCCATCCCGCTGAGCCAATAATCCCCCAAAGAACCCGTTCGCCTGTTCTGTCCGAAGGAAAAGGAAAGCGAAACAACAACACCAAGCGCACCAAGCGCCGTTTGTTCAAAGGCTCCTGAAGCCAAGACGTGTCAGTGCACACGGACAGCAGCATCCCTGCGGGCACACGGACAGCACCGGGCGGCACACGGCACCGGGCGGCTCCCGGAGCCCCCCGGGCGCTCCGTGCCCGCTCCCGCTCCGGCCCCGCCGTGCCCGGGCGGGGCAGCGCCGCTCGGCCGCCGAGGGCAGGGGCTTCGCTGCCCCGAGGGACACCCGCAGCCCCGACCCGCGGCCCCCCGTACTCACACCGGCCATCCCTCGGTGCTCCGAGCGCGGCGGAGGAGCGGGGCTGGCCGCCCGCCCGCCGGGCCCCGGCAGCGCCGCCTCCAGCGGGGCGGGAAGGGGCGGGAAGGGAAGGGCAGGACCCCCGGCCCCGGCCCCGCCGAGCGCGTCACCAACACGGCGGACGGAGATTGGAGCGGGGCGGGCCGGCCCCGGGAGCCGCGTGGCCGGGGGAGGGAGGGACGGAGCCCTGCAGGGCCTGGCCGGCCATGGAGGCGCGGGGATGTTCCTGCCCGGTTCGGCCCGGCCATGGAGGCGCGGGGATGTTCCTGCCCGGGTTCGGCCCGGCCATGGAGGCGCGGGGATGTTCCTGCCTGGATTCACCCCGCGCTCGGCCCTGTGAGCATCCCCACAAACTCCGGCCCCTGTTCGTGCCGCCCCCGCGTCCCGCCGGCGAGGGGGAACCGAAGGAACAGCACACTCCTAAGCCATGGGAGAAAGAGGTTTGGCAAGGAGTGCAGTCGTGTTTCATTCTGAAATCGGTTCAGCAGCTCCCGTGGCAAACCGTGGCGGTTCCTGAACGGGGGTGTGAGCGAACACTACTCCACCGACCCCACAAACAAGGGCCAGAGGGTAAAAGGTTACATGACCCGTACACTGAAGAAGGTTCTTGAAAATGAGTGGTGAGCACACAGTAGTGGCCCACAAAGTATTAGATTCCATGGTGAACATATTTACAAGGATGGAGGCTGTGTTTCTTAGTACCCAATTCAGGTTTTTTAATTATTGCCTCAAACATTACTAGATAAATGACTAACTTGGCTTTTTTTCCCCTAAATATGCCTTACTCGTTTGAAAATCTCCAGGAATGTGAACAGTTATGTAATGGGAAATAGTTCCATTATTAGCTGCTATAATGGCATCTATTTCCACCAATATAACTACACTCACAATTTCTAGAGAGCATGGAAGTGTACATTTTGATAAAACCAATGTATATTCTGGTGTTTCATTCCTTGACTCTGTATCTCCACGTCGTAAAAAGTCTTTCAGGTGGAGAAAACAGCACAGAATCCTTTCACTTCATTTCAAACCTTAAACAGGACCACTCACATTAACCTATTCATTTTCTAAACTGAGGATGGGGAAAAAAGCATCCCTTGGGAGCAAGCTCAGCCCTTCTACATCCACATATTGTTCCCTAGGTAATCCCTGTCTCCTCACATGCACTGCAGAGGGGGTTCTTCAGCCCTTGGTCAGCTATTGTGTCCAGATGGGAAGATTACCTCTAACATACCCTTGGCATGGTAGGAGGGGTAAATAGCTGATTGTCGGATGGGAATTTTTATCCAGGGATCTGCTATTTTCTAAAAAAATTGTAGTGGTCTTTAATAGATGAAAGGAGGTTGAAACTCACTGTCTAACAGGTAAATTGACAGAGATAGTACAAGGGTCTAAAGTTGAATGGGTCAAATTCAGGCTTGTTCTAGCCCTTTAAATTGAACAAATGTCATCTAAATCAGTCTTCTCTTTATGTGGTATTAGAGATTTTACTCTATCTTTCTTCACACTGAATCAAATGTCAAGAGACCTAATTCTCCTGCCATGCTACAAAAGCACAACCAAAGCTTTATTTAACACAAATAATGAACACCTGCTTTAAGATTTCTACACCATCACCAGACACCTATATGGTACAAACCAAATCCCTTTCATAAGAGTTTGGGTTTCTCTCAAGGGCAAAAAAAAAAAAAATTCAGCAAGTCCTACAGACATGTCTAGCTCTAGAGTATCACCAGAAACTGATCTTAGATCATAGAACTACAGAGTATCCAGAGCTGGAAGTGACCCACCAGGATGACAGGAGTCCAACTCCTGGAACTAGGTAACTAAAGCTAAGAACCATCCTCAATCCAACCATCTGTTTTTAGAACCAGAAAACCACTGATAACCAGCTTACACAGTAATATTCAGCTTCAACCAAGCTATTTATAATTTCTGTCACCCAGAAAAAGGTTCAATGCTGCTGTCTCATTTTAATTTCCAAGTTAGGTGGCATAAAAGCACACAAGAGTCTTGATCCAAAAAGGACTCCTAGTTTTAAACAAAAAACAACAAAAAACCCCAAGCAAAACCCAAATTAAATGTACAACAATAAATCCAGAACCTTTCCATAAATATACATTACAAATAAATATGAGTTAATGATAACTATATATATTCTAAATATGAGCTAATAAAGGAAAGTATCATTCTGACTTTTCATTATGGTAGGACAAGAAAAATGTGACAGACTCGTACCTAAACAGATGTTTTACTACATCCAATTGTATAGGCCATAGAGCAGCCAGATTTTATACAGGATATGTTGGATATTAGCAGTCTTGCCACTGTATTTAATTGCTTTGGAAAAAAAAAGTAAAACAAGCGAAAATTGAAAGTGAAACTTGCCTGAAGTTGGAGGGTATGGCGGAGGATGGTGTCCTCTAAAGCGTGGATCCACTTCTCCCTCTCATCTGCATCTCGAGCTGAAAAAGTATTCAAAAGACATTGTTCAATTACATGCAGTCTTATATACTAAAAGGCATAGACAAACAGATCTGATGTCCACACTAAATCTGGAAATTAATCACACTGTCTGTGTTAATCACCAAGCACGTAATTCCACAGTTGCCTTAATATCCTGTTTCTTCTTCTGTGGTTACAGCTCTGTCCCTTGTCCAGCTTTAGGGGAACACATGCAAACAGAGTTTGCACAGATATTCCTCAATTCATTAAGTAATTTTTAAATTTTATTTACAAGAAAATTACCTGTAATAAGTTATCTAGTAATTCTACTTCAGTGTGGACATAGTAACTTTCAGGTATGGATTCATAATAGGGACAAACACCCCTAACAGGTCACTGGTGTGAATAATGAAGCACAAAGAATAATCTTCAACATACAACAAACATTAAATTGAAGAAAATCCTATTCTAAAACTGCTTTCTTTCCCCTCCTATCCCTAGTACAGACAAGCCACCTTTACTGCACTAGTCTGAAAGAGTTCCTTGCTGTGCTCTAGGAGTACTTAAAAAACAAAAGAGCAGTCAGTGGACTCCAGGTAAAGAAAGAAGGGAAAATTCCAGAGGCATTAAATAGACTGTAAACAAACTGGCCTGTAAATGGACTGAGAACAGTTATTAACAATTGTTTCTAGGTCCTCACTCAAATGGAAGATATTAAAAGAAACAGGAAGCCTGCTAGAAGCAAGGAAAGCTTAAGTGAGCTAGCACCTATTATGAATCAGCGAACTGAGATTTCTATCTCACTTATTTTTAAGGAGCTCAGAGGAAATATCCTTAGGCTATAGTGAAATGTACTCTCCAGCTCAAAATACTTTGTTTCAATGTTCCCTTCCTCACCCTTTTGTTTCCATTGCTTTTGTTTTTTGGAATTCTGCAGCCTAAACCTATCAGTACTTAAAAATGCCCCAAGTCTGCTGAATATGTAGATTTTTTTAAACCCCCCAAAGATAACCCTACCAATTTAAAGATAAACATATTGCACTGTTTACTTCAGCACATATACACTAATTAAGTCAAGTTAACAAAACCATCAGGAGAGAACTGACAATGTATGTGTTTGTGAGAAACAATTAAAATGTATTTTTAATACATGAGCTTGCTCAGAGCCTAACTGATGAGGTGGGACAAAATTTTCACTACACACAAGGTAAAATATTGAAATCTATCTACTTTTTTCCTAAAAATATACATTTTTCCAATCTTACTACAAGTCAATCCTTACTCACTGTTCTTTTAAAATACGAGAGAGTAAGATCAATTGCCATGGATATTTCAGCCACAATACCATTAACCTGAACAAATTAAAACTAGACATAAGGAAAAGTGGCTACCACAGTGCTTTCAGATGCACAGAGAAAGAAGTTTGAGTAATTAAATGTTACTCAGAACAGCAGATGACTTTCCTGAAGGAAATGCAGCAAGTGTTAAAAAGCTGGATATGCCTCATTAGAAAGAACTTTTAACTTACAGGACTCTTCTTACTGGTGATCCGTATTTTAACTGAGAAGCTGAAGCAGGCATGAGGACAAGTTTATAATTCAGTGACAGGAGACAGGATGGAGGGACAGAGGCCCTGTGAACTCTGTCCAGTGACTGCATTACACTAAATACATTTTGCAACATGCAAATTTTCACATTCTGTACACACATGCACACACAAACACTGTTCTTTTTGCACAGCATTACACCTTAACACTAACTTCAATTACTGAACTAGTCAACTAGAATCAATTTTAATGTTTCTTAGCTTCTTTGGTTCTGCTCACCAAAAACATGCTCCTTGGCCTAGTCCTGTCAGACATATCAATCAAGTTTATTCTTCCCATACTATTATAGTTTATAGCTTATTCTTCCTATATTATTCTTCCAGTCACCACTGAACATATATAGTTACCTGTGACATTAATCTATCCGTTTTTGAAATGTCTCAGTGCTTTAAATTTTCAAAAGTGTGTCCAAAAGAACAGTGGTCAGCATTATTTCAATGTGTGTACAGTTTCTGTTTTCTGTGGTGTTTTTTTTCACCATCTCCCAGTCCCAAAAATCATCTTACTGGGGAACTGGGGTACAAGTCACTGAGGAGCTATTAAGTAATTCATGGGACACAAATATCCTATGTTGAAGGGTTTTTTCCCACGATTATTTAAACTAAAAAGGAAACAATTAAGCTGCAGACCAGTGAATTAATCCTTGTATTGCAGCAGAATTTCTGTGATCTTCCATACTGCCAGCAAAAAGAGGTCATGGTATTAGTTAAATACTGATCTTAATATACAGTAGCCCATTAACAAAGGTTATCACATTCTGACTTGTATCTGAACCCCCACCAGAACAGAGAGGCCTCACACCAGCAGGGAAGAGCTAGAAACCAACCAATCCATACAGTTCCAAAATTAAACTGACTTGACTTTCCCATGCCCATTAATCAACTAAATTTTTCAAACTTCTGTTTCTCCAGTGACCCCTTTACAGCTTTCTTTATACCAGGGCTCAGCAGAGGGGAAAAAGCTGGGTTTTTTTCCTCATATATTAGACACTGCACTCTTCTGGCATAACGTGATCAATCCTTAGGGAGCACACATGAAACTCATCAATCCTGCTACTTAGAGAAAGTCTCAGGCACGATAAATCCAGGAACACTGCCATGAGAAGACTGCTTACTGCATGGAAACACAGCATCAAAACCTTTTAAGCACTCTCTGTTCAGGACACTGGTTTAATTTCAGACCATCTATCATCAACAGCAGATCCTCCTGGCTCTCCTCCATACTCTCTTAAGAAAACCATGGAGAAAACCAGCAGGATGCAGTTTTTAGTAAAGCAAGATGCAGGAAAAGTTATATTAAATCTAATCAAAATGGTTGCTGTGAGAATAGGTGCAAGTAAAAGCTCCCTAATGGTAAAAGCAATTTAGAACTGAACAGCTGCCAAAAGATCACTGTTGGAAAAAAAAAAATCAATGGGAACATTCTAAAAAGAAATTAGTCAACACACTCAGAAAGAATTTATGGGAAAAATCTACACACAATGGTCAGAGATCATTATCTACCTATCTGTAAAGCTTAATATCCAAGCTGTTTTTCATTTAAAGAAGGCAACTTTGGTTTAAGAAAAACCTCCAATACCTTTGCTCCTAAGAAGTTTGTGATGCACAGGCCTAATATCCACTCTGTATCTGCAGATGCTTTCTTCAGTAGGTAGGGACAAGAATGCCCTGCTCATTAGTCCTTGCCTAAAGTACCCTGAAATCACTCCAACTTTTCCATTATTTGATCAGGCTCCACTTTAAAGATAATCCCCTCCTCAATTCCTATGTGAAAGCTACTCCAGAATTTGTTTCTGACAAAACATTTGGGATAAGGCAATTCTTATCTAGTCCAAGGAATTACACTGGTGTGTAATACAAAGAAGCCTTTTCCCTAGGCTGATTCTAGAACAACAGTATTACAAAAAAACAAACAAGAAACACTGAAGGACACCTGGACATGAGACATACCTGACACTTAAAAACATAAAGGTGGTTCTTAGTATGAGGGGTTAATGGTCAGCTGAAATTCAGATTGTGTTAGAACATGTAACTACCCACAAAAATAGCCCTGTGCTAGGTCTGCAGTTGAGAGGGCACTAACAGTGCCTGTGTTTTTCTCTTAAGTCCTAGAATTTTAATTCAGTTTTTACTGCAGTTTTTTTTAGTGCAATTTAACAGTGAGAATTTGCACGTGAAAGAAGCTCAGTCCACACAGAGCTGCATAATCACCGCTGTGCACAAGAGACTGGAATCATTAATGGCTGAAACATTGCAATTTACTGTGACTGTGTCAGTTAAGCTATTTTTACTTTTTTTTCTAGTAGAATTAGTATTTATGAACTAAATTGCAGTTTGTTCCCATATGCCTAAGCCCTCACTCCTCTGTGTCTGTGGTGCATCCTCTGAAAGACACCTGTATAATTTACTGTGACATCTCAGGCATATCTAAGACAACCACAGGGTACTTAACATGATCACAGTCCTATTTATGACTAGTTCAGAGAAACACACTTGAAAAGTATGTCATTTATTACAGTGAGTTTTAATATGATTTTTTTAATGTGTATTTTTTGTGATCTGTCTGGTGTAGCTTATTCCTAAGATATTTTCGCATCAATCTTATACTAAAAAAAAAATCTGAACTCTTTCCTAGAGGAGGTCCAAAGAAAGAAAAGCAATTATTTGATCAAAGAGAAAATCATAGAATGAAAAAAAGTACTATACACAAGAATTACTGCTTCTACTGAAGAATTCTGTAATTCCAAAAACTTGTGGTTTAAAACTCCCTTTTGTTTTATGAAATTGTCCTTTATCTCTGAACTTCCCAAACTGCTAAATCAGATATGTCAGGGATTTTAAAAAGTTCTATGAGGATAAGAAGTCAAATGAAATGCAACTACATTAGATGCTCTCAGCCTCTATTAATTTTCCAAATAGAGAATAAATTTTATAATTTAGAGTTCCTATAATATTTACTTTGCTGTGGAGAGATTATATGTGTTTATATAACCTATACCAAATGTTAAAGTACAGCATAAAACAGATTACTTTTTCCAGCCTAAGCTTGATAGCATCTAAAGATTAGATATAAACAAGTTTAACAACTCTGCTCCACAATACAGCATTTACCACCAGCATTTCTAGGTCATGCACAGCAGTACTTGGAAGACAGAAAACACACAAAATGCATCACCTCAGGATCTGCATACTGGTGCTTATTTTTGTGTGTGTGTGTGCATCTACATGGCCATGAGGATGAAAGAAAAGCCTGAAGAATTAGTTTAAAAAATTACTAGATTACTTATAAAAACACCATGCTGTCACAAGAAGAAATGCATATTTTATTTTCATTCACTGTGACCTACTTACAGGCAGAACTCAGTAAGAAGAGTCTATTACACCCACAGAGTCAATAGAGTCAATTATGCAGCCTTTATTCTGACAGAACTTCCACTGATTTGTATGCAAAATTCCTGTATTTTCTCAGCCAAGTGCAGAACTAATGCAGTACCTTTACACACAAATCACCAGATAATAGAGATGAAATCCTGGCTGCACTGAGATCGATAGGATTTCTGCCACCAGTCTCAGTGGAAAGAGATTTTATCAGCAGTGCTCAATAAGGTGGAAAAGTCATGCATCACAGGACTGTTCCATGGCTAAATAAATTGCTATTTAAAGTCACTGAAGGCCTTTCAAACCATAGAAAAACATGCAAGATGAAGCAGGGTTTCATACAAGCCTGTATGAACAACACTGTACTTCCACTGCTGACAAAAACCCTTTAACTCATCCAGCTCCCAATCTGACAGTAGCTTGAACATGATTTCCTCTATATAATTTTGGAGTTGTCCCAATCATTCTTCTCCCTCCTCCTGATGCCATTCTCCAGCCACACACACAAATCAACCCTGCTTTTGTTGTTCAGGTGTCTGACCAGGCTGAGCTCCCTGTCCCTACAGGAAACTCCTGTGCAGTCACAAGACACAAAGTCATGCCCAAACAAAAGGCATCAAAAGGTCTCCTGAGCACAATGTGTTTGTAAGATTCATCTGTGATCCTGAGAAACCAACTAAACTGTTCTTTTATTGTTACCTAGGCTCAAAAGCCTTTTTAGCAAGCTTTATAATCAGCCCAGAAACATAGCTTTGGGTGGAAATTTGTGTGACTAAGGAAACACATGATCAAGTTGCTATTAGTTCTCTCTGGAACTCCATATATAATGTGTACGTAATCTATATATAATTTTGTAGTTAAACATTTCTAAGTGTGGGACAAATTGGCAAGTATATGGTTTTCACTAGAAAATAGTACTTAAATATTAATAATAGCAGCACTAAACAATACTTCATATGGTATATTCTGTGGAAATGGTTTTTAGGGTATGTTTGCATTTAAAATTAATCACAGAATCACAGAATTATTTGGTTTGGAAGAGACCTTAAAGATCATCTCATTCCAACCCCCTGCCATGGGCAAGGACACCTTCCACTATCCCAGGTTGCTCAGTGCCCACTCCAACCTGACCTTGAACACTTCCAGAAATGGGGCAGCCACAGCTTCTCTGGGCAACCTGTGCCTCAGCACCCTCACAGTAAAGGATTTTTTCCCTTGCAGATCCCACTCACAATGCTCTGAAATTACAAGTTTAAGGTAGAAACCATATTTTGGCTTGAATTGAAAAAAAATCAAAATAGAGGAACAAAAATACAACCATTTTCTTAGCCAATAAAATAGTTGTCAATTTAACAGGTCAAACTCAAGGTTATTGCTATTTGGAATTTCTTGCTAAAAAAGAAGGAAAAGTGTTGAACTACTCAGTATCTTTCCCCTCCTTATAGTGAGACCTTTTCTGGCCATTTTCCCCCTTCCAAAATGCTTGCCATGTACCACATATACAGTTAAGAGATTCCTATTGATGCCAGAAGTAACAAATTCTTCCAGAGGAAGAAAAAAAGAAAACAAATCAACACATCACACAGATACAGTTTCATGGTATTATTTCTTTGCTACTCTCAAGTTTAACACATATTTTGAAATCTGCAGCTTCAACCTTAAAACCAGAAAACAAGGAGGTGTTTATATATGACCAAAACCATTGAGTACAGGAAGTCTCATTAAAAATGGGCATAACCTTGGGGTGATTGGAAAACAATTACAGCACAGGATTCTGCTGGTGCAAGAAGGACCTGCCTGAAACAGGAAAAGCACAACCCTGCACCATTCCCTGCACTCTGGCCACATGTCCCAACCACTCAAAATACCAGTGCAATACATCAACAGCAAAAAGGAGCAGAGGGAAGAGAAGAAAAACAGAAAATCACTGCAAAGCTAAACCTAGCCCTGGCTCACAGAGGAATTTCTGCAGTTATGCCAATCAGGGGAGGATGAGATGCAGCCCAGACCAGGTCAGGTAAAGGGAGGATGACAGGAAGCTCAGATCACAGCTTTATTCTGATCACAGCTGCTCATCCTCCTCTGCAACATAAAAGCACAGTTGAGCATAGAGGAATTCACTGTTTCAGCACCACCAGAAGCCTAAAAGACCCAGAAAAATGTTAACTGAGGACAAATAATGTTGTCACAGCACTTAGAGACATCACTGAAAAACCAGCATAGACCAAGAATTCACACCAAAAATCTCTTTCTAGGCATTTTTCAATAACAAATTTAAAAAGCTCTTAAACTTTTTGTTTTTAAAGGCTGCAATTTATGAATCGTTATTTAAATCAGGTAATGTGATAGACTTAGTGCCTCCTTCTACCACAAGAGCAGTCAGCTTCCTGTCATCTATTGGGTGGACAATGTCAAAGACTTCTAGAAGACTATAAATATTGACTATTTCTGCAAGTAATGTTGAAACACAGGTATAAACCCAATGTAATTAATACGTAATACAAATACTTAAAATCTCACACTCTGATCCTGCTCAGCACTAAGGCTTTGTGGACCCCAGAATATCCTCAATAATAATGCCTCCCACACTAACAAAAAATCCTTGCTTTTATAACATTATGGCAACCTCTTGCTGGGCATGTCTCCTTTTTTTCCTCAGCTGGGATGGTGGGCAGACACAAATCAAGCTACAAAACTGGGAAAGGATGGGAATAAAAGGAGAAATCTACCTTTACAAGCTGACAGCTTTCATGCGATAGGAGAGTAAGTTGCACAGCAACATTCATGCTTCATTTCTCAGATACTTTTGTGGCAGGAATAGGAGAGGAAAGACAAAAGCTAAAGCAAAATCATCTCAGATCAATGCACTGGACTGCTTCCAATCTTTCCATCCTTTATTACACAAAACAGTGGAGACAAAACTGATTTGCCTTCCAAGGAACTGTACTGCAGGCTGTAAAAATAAAAGGTGGATTTTCAGGTAGGAGTGTTTTTGGGTTTTTTAATATGAATTCTTTTTTCTGCTTACAATGTGCATTTAGTGAAGTATTTCAGTCCAGATAGAAGCTATTATTGCTTCAGGTTAGACAGAGAATCAAAGATCAAGAAGAAATACAACAATACCCTTGCCAGACTCTCTTGAACATCATGTTCCCACTCTTGAATTTAAGTCACAAGCATCCCAGTGAGGAGAAAGAACAGCTAAGTAATATGAAGGATTGAAGAAGTGAATTTCCAAATGGAAAGAGCTTAAAGCTTGGTGATGATGTGAAGATGTTAAAAGAAAAACAAACCCAACCCCCACAGCGTCTGAAAGTTATGGAACATTTAGAACAGGGACATGTACTGCAGCAAGGAAAAATATATTACCAAGAAAAGCTTCCTGACAGGAAGGTAAATTAAACTAAAAGTATTATCCCAAATGTCTCACAGCAACTTGAATGGATTTTTGCATCTAATCTGAAAAAAACCACGAGGGAATATTTTAAGATCTACCTAATTCAGAAGCCTTACAAGCAAACCATGAAACTGGATATTCAGCATGACCAAACAAGGACCAATCAGGAGGTAAAATACATTACTTTTACATCTATTTTGAAATTTCTGATGTCATTCTACTTCCCTTCCCCCTCCAATATGAACAAGCATCAATATACCTGCTGTTCATAACAATAAAATACAGGGAAAGAATCTGCTGGGGACTTCGGCAGAGCTGAAGTCAAGCTGACAGTAAAACCCAAACATGCTGTTTGTTTTACTGCCAATATTTATTCTATTAACTTCTGTCTTTTACACCCAGGTACTAAGGATATGGATACATATACATTTGGGATGTACCCAGTCACTTTTCAAACCCTACAATATCTTTGTAATGAAAACTTTTTAACTTTTACTGATGTTCAGTACAGGGATGGCCACTAGGAAGCACAGCTGAGAACAGAAAAGAGGGAGATTGTCACAGACAGAAATAAAATATTAACTTTTCTTCTGAGAAAGACTCAGAAGTTCCAAAATCCAGTGACAGGCAAATCTTAGTGGGAGATGCTGGAGCTTTGGCACTTCAGAAATTCAGTTACACACATATGGAATCAACTTCCATGTGAGAAGTTGGTCAGGCAGTTTTAAATTACCTTACTTGCCCCTCATCTCATTACTTCCATCTCTAGAGTGTTAGTCAGATGTGCAATTTTGAGCAACTGACATTAAGAAATAATTAATTAACCCAGAATGAAGTCCTTCTTTCATTTTTCACTAATCCAAATTCTATCACTGTCAGCAAAATTTCACTGAGGCACCAATCAGTACTTAAAGTCTGAGTGAATGGAGAGCCTGCAAGAGAAACTGTTCCACTGCAGATGGGACCCCAGCTTAGGTCAGGAGATCTCTGAAAGTTCGGATTTTTAAAGTTCTGGTTTTTTCCCAGCAAGGAGGCTCCAGCTTGTTTGAATCCCTGTCTGTCCTTGAGAAGGAAGGAAGGCAGCAAGAATGAAGGGACTGCAAGTTGCCATTCCTGCAGTATTCTCTTGTCCAAGACTTCTTTTATAAAGGGTAAATGAATTTTTAGTTATGGCTATCTTGCAGAACAAAAGCTCTGTCTTCATCAGGTATTAAAAGTTAGAGAGAAATTGTTGGGAATTTTTTATGTTTTCTTGGATTATTCCCAGAATCTGCCCTACATACCCTATGTAGTCTCAGCATACATTTTGTAATATTTACATTATTAACCAGTCACCATTTATGACTGAAAGTGACCTACATTTTGCGTAAGTTAAAACCTGTGTAATACCGAATTAATTTAATATAATGTACAAAAATTTGACATAAATATGACAGAGGTTGCATGAGGTGAGAATGCATTTACAGCAGCTACAAGAACTACATATATAGTTCCACAGAGCATTTTTTGACACTCAAATATCACAGGACTCATAACTTACCTGTCTTTATACATGTTTGCATTAAATCCATGTATATTAATACTGTGCTTGTATCATTATAATTTCCTGGGTATCAGGGATGTTATCTTCATAATATGCTAATAGAAAAAGCATAATACAGAAAATAGTGTACAGTATCTTAGCTGTACACTAATGGAGGACACATAAATCCTGGCCTAATATGGAATGCAGAGAAAGAGAAATTATAAAGCACGAGATGTGACAACATTGCTGTTCAAAAATGACCAATATTACCTAGAGTACAGCATTACTTATGTCAAATACTATCAGTTTTCTTAAGACATCTGACTACCCAAAGCAGAACACAGCATATAACAAGATGTATTTAAAAAGGTCTATCTTAGTAACTAAAGATCAGAGATTTCTAGATTTATCTGTATCAAGTTCTCAAATATTCAGCAGTATTTAGCTTTGTAGTACTGAGAGACTGCCCTAGTGCAGCATTCCATTACTGCATTAGCAATTAGCTTGCATTTTAACAATTATCCTTGGGAACAGGAGATTTAAGTATTACTGTGAGCTCAGCACTGTGAAGGTATATTTATAAGGCTTAATGCAGTGAAAAGCCAGAAGACAGCAGCAGCATTTAGGAAAAACTACAGCACAAGAATACAGAAGCCAGTGACAATATGGTGTACAGTAAGTGTTTATCATTAGAAATAGTCTCACAAAAGCAACAGCACTGATGATAATTCCCAGTTGCAAATCAGTGATTTAAAAATATGTACAGTACAACATAAGTTATAGAATTATTTCAGTTTACATAAATTAGAATGACTGCATAAATGCAAGGGTGCCTCTTGGGTATTTACATTTTCCAGCTCTATACAAAGCAATTATTTAGTCACTGCATTTTAGAGGAAAAGCAAAAAGACTAACAAATGTGAACTGCAAAATATTTTCATCATACTTCCCTGGGATTTTAACATTCAGAAAAAGGAAGATCTCTACTCAATATTAGCACAGCATTTTGTCCTACTGCTGCAGACAGAATCATTTAAGGAGTACATAGCAATGATACGGAGCCTTACCCTTTCTACCGGTGAGCCATAGCATGCAATGACGAAACATAGCAGTGGCAGATGGCATTGGTGCTAGGAAATGTGAATAAAAGGATAATAGCAGAGAAATGGTGACTGGCAGACAAGACACAGAAATGTAGATGAAATGAATGCAAGCTGGTAAATCTTGAAGCAAAGCTCCACCGTTAAGCCCAACGTTGCCTCTAGTCTCCTCATAATTGAGCATTAAGTTCTATTTGGATAAAACTGCAGCCTTCAGACCAGTCTTGATTCTCTTCATAAAGAAATGCATCACTGTATCTTGATAATGAAGAGCAGAAACGTTTTGCAAGCGAAACCCATCATCAGAAGCACATCACTTTCTCCCCTTGAGTGATTTATTCTTTACATTATTCATCTCCAAATCCTGCCAGAGCTACAGTCTCTTTCTAGCACATATGTATTCACTGCAGATGTAAATCCCTGCCTAACCTGCAGCACCCCTGGATCCAGAATGTTCTCAGTGTGCTCATTCATGCTGTTCTGTTGCCAAACATTTAAAATCATCCATCAAATACAAGTGGAATCTATTATAAGAAAAAACAATCTCTTCTTTCAGCTCACCCTGAAAATGGAAGGTTTTCTGATCAACAGTTATTGTGAAGGTGCTGTCGTCCTCATCGTCTATACCAATCACAGCTCCCTGTGAAACAAAGAACAAAATCCTGATAAGGCAAGCAGTGACATCAGCAGCACACACTCTATCACTACACCACTGGAATTTAAAAAGCTTTGACAAATTAGAAGCAAACTGAATACAGTAAAGAGCAGAAAGATTCTCTGTTCAGTCACAGGATGCAGTCAGTTCTTTAAAACAATCAATTTTTAATTGCAGTAAAAACAATGAATGTTTGTAAAGCTGTTATCTGGATAATGACATGCATCTTTTATTTTTGTAACGGAGGTGGCTTTATGCTGCAGCAGTTTCCTACTACGTTCCAACTTGCATATTTTACATGTATTTTCTGTGTACAAAAATAATAATTCTTAAGTACTCTACAAAAAGAAGCTCTTGACCTGATTTTATCTACCAGCCTGTAATAAAAAATAAATCATTCTAGCAGAATGAATTTGGCCCATCATGTCATGTCACTGGTACACTGCATGATCTAATTTTCAGTCCCTAAGTAAATATTAACAGTAAGTAATCAGGATATATCAGAAGGAACTAGCTTTGTCTCCTAATTCTTCATAAATTATTACAAGAAAATGCAAATAAATTAAAGGCCATCTGTGCTTAGCAATTTACAAATCCATCCACATTTTCATTCCTGCCCCCTCAAACATTTATAATAAATAACAGTTTCACCCAGGAGAAGACACAAAAAAGGACAATTCCAAGTCTCTGCCAGCTCCAATAAACTGTAATATTTAGCTCAGAAATCACCAGTGGATTGACTCAGTTTCTTTTCTTCTGCCCCACAACAGCAGTCCTAGGTAAGAACAGCACCAACCCTCTGTAATCCAAGGCAGTGTGGCAGGAAAAGGATAGCTCCAAGCTGGTTTTTTTTATTTCCCCCACTGATAAAATGTGCCACTTCTCCAAGAGTATCTCCCATACAGGCTTTTCATGGACAGCTCTGTGATCACTATAAAAAAGGCACCTAAAAAGTACATCCAAGCCAGTATAATTCTGAACACTTCTAGTGCCAGGACACAACAACCACCAGATTTCTTTTAAATATACCAGTAGATAAATATCTGGCACCTGAAGTACATATTTTGCTATGCAGTAAATCAGAAGGTCACTGCAAGTTGTACAACACTGCTCTCCTCAGCAGCTGTATCAGAGTCAGTGTGGCTGCAAAGGAGCCCCAAGATTATCCAGTCCAATTGTTAACCCAGTGCCACCATGTCCAACACTGAATTACCTCAGCAAGTGCCACATCCACACATCTTTTGAACACTTCCAGGGACAGTGACTCCACCACTTCCCTGGGCAGCCTGTTCCAATGGCTGACCATTCTTTTAGTGAAGAAATTTCCCCTGATATCCAATCCAAACCTCCCCTGGTGCAACTTGAGGCTATTTCCTCTCATCCTGTCACCTGGGAGAAGAGACTGACCCTCACCTCATCATGACCAAGATATTGTCCCCAGAGGATACAGGAAAAACTCACATAAACACAGAGTGAGACAGCTGAGTCCTGCCCCATCCCAAGTGTGGGAGCAGGGAGAGCCCTCCTGGGCCTGTGAACTCAGCACAAACCTCTGCACAGCGCACATACTGTCACTGCAACACTGGGACAAAGGGGCTGAGCCAGAAGCACAGAAAATGCTTCCTCTGTCATGCAGATAATACAAATGAATGAGTAAAATTAAAAATAAGAGTGGAAAAGTTTATGGATATTCCAGAAAACTTCAGCAGGATGTAAGCATAGTGTAGATGACACAGAATGCTTTATGACTACACTTTCCTAAGGACACTAAGGCAATCAGCAAAAGAATTTGAATATGAACCTTCAGGCCTATGAAATGTGCATTAGGAGCAAAAAGGTGAGGAACAAGCTTTTCATAATCCATTCAAGAGAAAAGGAAGTATTTTAGCCAAATTGCTTAAGTTACATGTTTGTTTATGTTCACACCTACAGTTACAAATCAACAATTACTCTAAACAGAAAACCTCTCTGATAGAATTTCAGACTGCAAAAGCCCATCTGTTCAGCTATCAGTATCACTGTCATCTGCCAGGGGAGCTGCTTTACAAAAGCAGAAAAAAGGAAGATTCCTTCCTTCCTCACAAAAAACCCCAAAAAACCCAACAACCGCAAACAAGCAAATCACACATATTCAGAGAAAGGCTGGGGGAGTCCATCAGTTCTTAGAGAACTCCAAAGAACAATTTGTGGTGGAAGAGTGACAGATGGGAGAAGAGAAAGTGGCTGTTTTATGTTAAATACATATAAAGCTGGACCAGGCAATACTGAACAGATTGTTCACTTTTAATATTTCCTAAACTGGCAGGCTGAGGCCAGCCTCCACAGTGACAGGCTCGCAGCACTATTAAAGCAGGCATGGTGATTTTTGGACTGAATTTTTCTGCACAGTGAAAAAATCTCCCTCATGAATCTTTGGGAATGTCTTGTTCTAGACAGTGGTTTGAGTGTTCATTTCCCTTAAAGAAATTCTGAATTAAGATATCTATACATCAAGCAGGCAAAGTGCAAAGAATCCAAGTTAATGGGGATTCTCTGAGTCTCAGAAGGCTACAGGCACCCAGAGAAAGACTAGAAAGGCCTAACAACAGAAGGAAGGAGTAACTGGAAAATGCACAGTTTTCCTTCGACACCCATCACATTGTTTGTAAGACCACAGATCCCTTCTCTAGACTTCTCTTACTTCAACTTTCAAAATGCTCCCATTCACACCCATCATTCTCACTCCTCACTTGTTCCAGCTCTTCACAAGACTGCTGCATGCTAGAACCAGAAATTCTATGAGAAATGGGAAAAAATATAGAAAAAGGACTTGTGCAAGAAGAAATAGCTTTGGTACAAGCATGGCAGTGAGGCAGGAGCTGGGCATGTACAAAGACATCACAGCACCTCACCTCCTCCCTTCAGTAATTCCATTTCCAGCTACAGCAGCAGCAGTCAGGGCTAAATGTCCCACACCAGAGTGCCTAACACAGGTAATGCTCAGCTTTCCCACTCTGCACCTTCTCTTTCCCCAGTTTGCACACCCAATCATATTTCAAAAACATTTGCCAGCAGTGTTCTCCCTTCCCTTTCCAGTTCTCCTTTCACTAAGCTCAAGCCTAGGCCTAAGGAGTGTCCAAACTGGCAGGATGGATGACACAGCAAGAGAAGAAAAACAAACCAGGAGAGAAGGAAGCAGTTTCACAATGACTTCTGTAAGTACAGAACAACATATACACACATATATCTGTGTGTATACACATGGATCTCCACACACAGAGAAATGAGAACTGCAAACAGCAAATTTTCCTAGTGTCCTACTACTAACCCATCTCACTCTGCCACAGAATACCTTCTAATATATCATATAAAATGTATAATATTTTTATACCATATATAAATTATAGGATGTAATTAGCCCAGCATGTCACTTGACCTCTAACGTTTTCTTTCTTTAAATACTTTCACCATTTCAGCATTTTGCAGAGTCAGGAATAGAGCCCAAACCTCAAAAGTCTCCTTGCAGTTCTCTCCACTAGGACATATTATACACAGTAAGTCATTAAGTACTGAATAAAACAACACTTACCCTGAGTCTAACACACCCTCGGCGTGAGCCTCTCATCATTTTGTCTTTTGACTGAAACAGAAAAAAAACAGATCAGTGGGTTAACAGACACAGTAAGAAGAAAGTTATTCAAACCAGCAGAGAAAGAATAAAGCATTTTTGCACCATGTTTTAGTGAATGACTAAACAAGATGCAATTTCTTACAAAACTGGTTTGTTCCCACCGCCATGGTACGGAAAATGAATCCTTCAAAAGAATACAAGATCCCACTTCAAGAAGTTTCTTAAGTAACTATAGTATAGGTAGCCTTTGAGTCATAGTAAAATATATATACTGTACTTGAATATCTGTATACTGGCCTTGCCCCCATAAGTCCCAGTTGTTCTAATTGGGTTGCAGCTGTGATGTCCTTCAGTGGGCTGCAGCGGTGACTAATGAAGATAACTGGGATAAAAGGGGGTGGGTTGGCCACTCAGGGAGTGCCTTGAAGGAGCCCTGAAGAAGAAGGAACAGTCTGCAGAAGAAGGAGTCTGTGCTGTGAAGAGGCTGCCCATGAGAAACCACTGAGAAGGTATGGGCCTTTAGAAATATGATAACAACAAGTAACTTCAAGAAATACTTATGAAATGCAGTCCACGCCTTTATTGAAAGTAAAAGGAAGAAGAAAGGAGTTGAGAAATATTAAAAACCAGCAGTATGCTGATTCACATCTTCCTCCTTTCTCTCCTATTCTCAGGAAAGTGTCCATGAAACAAAATCTAGCTGTGCAGGCAGAATTGTATAAATGAAATTATACAGCTGTCAGAAACTTCCCTGATTTATGCCCCTTTTTGGCAGAGACAAAATTCATGTTTAGACTTGTTTGTAAATCTACTTCCTAGCTAGTATGGCCCGCTGTCATTATTACAGTTTAAAAAGTTAACCTTTGTAGCCATTTAAGCTGTTGGAGCCCAGCTCAGAAAACAGGATTTTCATGTCCATAACCAGTGCTCAAACTTGCACATTAGCCTATCTTGCAAAATTACTCAATCTCTTCTTTAATACCCGTTTGAAGCACTGAATTAAAGCTTCAACCTCCCCCCCCTGCCCCAAGCAGGGAACTCTAAACAGTCAACTGAGCTTAAAACAGCGATTCTTGAGCTTTCAGCTCTTTCCACCACTGTCACAGGCAAAGCTGACAGTAGCCATTGCCATTGGGCAATAGTGGCAAGCCCAAGTAGCACACACAAACTACTTAAGGTGAAAAAGCAAATAGTGAGATCATCCTGAATACTCAGTTTTCTGTTTTTTGACTACCCACACACACGCTTCCTGTTTTTTAATGATAAATTCCTTGCTATTGTAGCCTTATCTGAAAGGCAGTCCTGTCTAATAAAACTCCTTCTCTCTTGCCATCCAAAAATTCAAACTGCATTCTTTCAGGTCAGGAAAACAACAACTGTTACTGGTGTCTCATGATCAGATTCTCTTGCTGTCATCTTCTGAAATACCCACTTCTTTCCAGCAGTGTATCAATAATTCCATCAAGACAATATACTGATGTTATTATCACCAGACCTATCTTCACTTTAGCAATTAGACAATAAAATCTTGCTGACATTAATGGAAAAAAAAAAAAAAGACAGGACAAGAAGTATCAGTCTTAAGAGTCACTAATTATCCTTTATCTGAAACATATTTTGGATATAGCTAGGAGGAAAGAATGAAGCAGTCCTAGCAAGTTCTATTCACTAAAGATAATGTACAGGTACAGCACCTGGGGCTTCAAATAATGTTTTAGCTGACCTCTCATTGAATTCAGGCTCCAATTTATCAGAGCTGTGTTCCTAGTGTTAGAAGCCATCAGTATTAATCTACTTGTTTTCACATTAGCACATGGTAGCTGGTCAAAGTGAAATGGAAGTAAAGACCAGTAGTGCCTCCATAATGTATTCTACAGATTTGTAATTTCTTTTTATATACCAATTATGTAGGAGAGACTTTTTGGAACATTGTTTTGTTTTTGGTCTCTTTTTTTTTAACCTCAAACCCAAGAGAGGATCTAGTTACAAAGTTTCTCCAACAATTCCCTATGACAAATTGTGTATATTTGAAACATAGCTCACTAGAGTACAGTTTTACTTTTTTGTATTCACTGCCTTGAGAGTTCTCCTAAAATGGGAGGACACTTCTGAGAGCTTATCACTCCCTCTGGTGGTTTCTGGAAGAAATATTGGCATAATCTAAGCAGGAAAGAAAAGATCTGGACTGAGGCTGCAGCAGCTGCAGGGACCAGACCAGCTCTGACCTGGATCCCACGAGCCAGGCCAAGCCCTCCCAGCTCCCTGTGCTGGGCACGGGCACAGAACCAGAGCAGACAAAAAGCAAAGGCAGCAGAAGAGATTGGGTTTGGAAGGGTTTATACCTCTCACTGACATGCAGGGAATTTGAGGGTTCCTCCCAGTGCAAGGGAGAATCCCAAGAAAACCCATTTCCACTGACCACCAACTCATTTGCAAAAGATACAGTAAAAGCCTCCCTTTTTCTTGTCCACCACATTTTAATAGGATGGAATTTAAGTTTAAACTTTATAATGTTCTTAGTCTGTGAAAAGAATCACAAGATAAATAACAGGTCAGAGTGTGGGCCTGGATACCCATAATTTCACCATCTTCTGACACAGCTTTACTTGGTTAATATCAATTATAAGAAAGCACTAAATGGAATTTATCCTACCTAAGTGCAATAAAGCACCCATCATTTCAGTATCTGGATTCCCTGAGCTCCAGAGCAGGCAGCTGCCATCACACACACTGCTGGATTCTCTCACTGGCAGACAGCAAACCTTCCTCTGCTGCTGCAGGACAGCACTTTAGCTTTTTTCAGCTGGCATTTTAGATTTTGCCCCCTCCCCAACTAAGATTTTATAAAAATACAATTCAAATACCTTCAGCTTCCCCTTTTATTCTTTGATTGAATTTAGGTTATCCAATATATCCTATTAAAAATAAAGCCATCCCATAACTGCTTTGAGGAATGGTTCCATTTCACTGAACAAAATCTCATACAGCAGAAAGACATCTCTAAATGGCTAATAATACCCCCCCACATTTTACATTCCTTTTATATTTAAAATTCTAATATGCAGCTATCTTTTTCAGTGCTCAGTTTTATAACCAGACAAAATTACATCTCCATAAGCTTTCAATACACACTGTACTGATTGTGATGATAAAGGACTTGAACAGGTTATAAGCAGGCAGCAATATGAGATAAATTTCAGCTGAAACTCAAATAAAAATTTGTAAAAATGAATAAAGCTATAGAGTATTACTGCAGGGAGAATTTAGGTATCTCCCAAAAAGATGTGGCCTTTATTGGTTCCTCTCTTACATCCACACAGCAAAGTTGATCACATACAGAACTGATCTAAGCTAAGGCATTTCAGGTAACCTACAACTTCTGAAGAGAAATTAAAATAATGATTGGGCCTATTTAAAGAAAACAAAACAAAATTAGAATCCTAACCCAAGCCCCAAAGACCTCCAGCCCTCTTTCATCTTTAGAAGTGCTACTATTTAATTTGAGTTGTAGCTGTGGCGTGCAAAGTTTAAGGTTTCAAATAAAACCCGGCTGCTCTTTGCCTCCCAAAAGTTCTCAGGCACGAGTTCTGCTTGCACAGAAGGGCAGAACTTGAAGAGGTGCATTTCTGACTCACTCAGTGCTGTCATGGAAATCCCTAACATAAGTACACAGATGAGCAAAACCACTTGGGACATTTATTTCCTGTTAAGGATGAAGAACCTGGAACAAGCTGTATCTATAAACAGTAATCTTTGCAATTTATCTACAAGAGAAGCTTAAATCTGGATCACTTTCCATAATAGTCATTTTTTCTCATCAAATCCTAAGGCAACACTCATTTTTTGAGCAGAAACAGACCTCAACAATTTAAAGCCTTTGCAGGCTGTTCCCAGTCCCACCATTCCTCCAGCCCCTTTCCAAGGCACAGCCCAGTCTCAGAGGAGAAGCTCCCTGGGCTCAGGGACAGCATCTCACAGCCCTGCTGTTTGTGCAGCTAAAGCTGGGACTTTTGTGGGTGCAGCCATAAAACAGGAGATAAAACACTGCAGCAATAGCTGAGGTGCCACTGGGGCTCATCTAACCCCGACAGATGCCAGGATTATATGAAATAGGTAAGGCGACATTTTATAGGTCCTGGCATGGAAAAGCATTACACTGCTTTAGAGAATCCTATGAGAAATTAAAACATGTGAGGCCTTAACTGGATCAAGGTGTAAAAGGTACAGCCCAGTCCTGGAACTTTCCATTCAGTCTCTTCCCCAAAAATGTACAGCTACAGACCAAACTGCCTGTAGCTGCAACCTAACTACTGAAGAGAAGTCACCTACTTCAAATATAATCCTTTAACAGTTTATTCAGTACATGGAAACCTGTGATACAAAGTTTAAACTATGTACAAAATTCAATTTAGTGTTGTATGACAACAATATTTTATATCCCATGACCATAAATGCAGAATTATTTTTATTATTACAAGTTCACTTACAGTTTTGTCTGTTTTTAATAGACTCACTGAGTTGTTTTCAGGGCATGTGACAGATCAAGTTATTATAAGAAAAAAGTGTCATTTCATCTGAGAATGGAAAACAGAGACCTCAGAGGGAATGTTTGTGCAAAAGCAGATGTGGTTTTTTCCTGTTTTCTTGGGACTTTTGCACGCAGCTGCTGATTGAGAAACTGTATTTGAAAGAAGTATTTAACTGAAAGTCTCTGCCATGGGGCCACGGAGCCCTGACTGCAGCTTCAGAGGCAGGGTTTGAAATCAAGTCAACAAGGTTTGTTTCAGTTCACCACCAAAGATCCGTAAAACTGCTCCAAAATTTGAGTCCCCCTCCTCAACAGCTGGGTTGTACAACCCACAAGCAGTTCTTCAATACAACCAGTAGTAAAGTTGCTAACTGGTTGTAATCTTGAAAACCATGAGGGGAGAGATAATTTCATACTGCCACAATTACTTTTCCCAACAACTGATTTCACACAGCTCTTGCTCCTGAAAGCAGTCAACCAGCAAATGTTTTAAAAGTAGTTTGATGGAATGGTGAACAAAAGAACAGCACTTAAATCCATTCTTCAGGCATTCACTAATGCAAAAGCCATGAAGATGATGGGAGGCTCCCCAGTTTGGTTTCAGGAACACACAATATGGAGCTGTCATACACAGCAATTTTTTCTGGCAGCCCTCATTCACTGTGCAAGGCAGTTCTTTAAGCCTGCAACATTTTGAAGAGTTCTCCTTTCAATATCACCAAATGTCAAATATCCATGAAGTTCTAAAATTTTTTAGAGGAACTGACCTTCTTCTGGCAATGTTTTTAGCACTGTTTGCACAGCTATGCCAGTTCTGCTTTCAATTTATTATACAATTTAAATATTTATTTAAAGAGTACACTTAAAGCTAGAATTTAAATCAGATTTTCAAACTTGAGTGGTTCACTGGATTATTTCTACAGAATTCCCAAGGGTTATCAAGGCTATAGCTGATGTGTATTTAAGACAGCACTTCTGCCAGAAAACACAAACAAAAAGCAAATTGCATTCAGCTCCCCCTTCCTCCTTGACCATTTCTTTGTCTTCATGTTCTCCTCCCAGCATAATGTCAACACACACGTTTCTACACTGACATGCACAAAACAAACAACAGAACAAATTCAGCTGAAAAAATAAACCAGCACAAAGCTATTTTTCATCTGGAATCCAGCTCATGGAACAACTTTACAGCTCCTGCACCAGCAGAAGGCAGGAATGAGCCAGTTGAAGATTTGTTTGCTAAATATTTCAGTGAAGCCAACAACACAGTGAACCCCCCCAATGCTTCAGTAACTTATACATGTATAAGTTACTCCTTTAAGAGAAAGCACTGAAGCATGAGTGGAGTCACAAATCCAAGAATACTGAGGGGAAAAAAGAAATAATTTGTCAAGCCATTGGTCAAACTGATCCAAGATGGCAAAAATGGCACACTGTCATTTTATTAATATTTTGCTTTTTTAAAAAAAAGGAAAAAAGAAGAGAGCCATTTACTGATATCAGACAATCATTTATTTAAGCAAAACCATGTGAAAAGAGTACTTGGATGACAAGTCCAAATCATATACTCTGTAAATTACAGAATTTGTAAGTAACTTTGCACAAAAGTAACTATAAGCAAATTTGAGGATGAACATTTCAATTCTGAATGAGAAAAAAGCTCCTGGATTACAGAAGTGGGGAAAAAAAGCCAACAATTTGGTAATTTGGGTAAAAGGATTTTGTAAAACACCTTGTAAATGCACGTGGGAAGATTCACATTCACACATGCAAGCAGCACTACTATTGTTCACTGCAATACAAGTACAGAGCATGGAACACACAAATGAAAACAGAAATAAATGTGACCATTACAATTTTTTTTTTTTTTTTCCTGACTCTGACTTGGTGCAAAATCTTTTGACTTGCTCCTTCAAAGTTCTAATCATTCCAGAAATGGAATTTCACTGAATTCATTTGCTCCTGGTGTATGTATCCAAAACATACTTAGGTTAACAGCTATTCTTGCCACCAAAACACAAAGGCATAACCTTTTATTTTCCCCCCAGAGTGCAGTGCTATCGCACACTAATTCTGTTTGAATCTTTATTTCACATTAAGGGTGTTTTTCTGCAGTTTATTTTAGGCACCTACCAAGGAGGGCTGAGTAGTGGAGTGCAAGGACACGCCTATGAAGAAGTTTGTGGCTCGGGCTCTAATGGAAACTTCAGCTGCATCAGGAGTTATTTGCCTGCAGTTTTCCAGCCAAAGGTTAACAGGCTGTGGGATCTGCTGGAGAAAGTGTCTCCCGTCTGCAGAGCTTACTGAGGCTGAGGAGCCTGGAGAGACAATGGGCAGGCACGGGCTGGTCAGGCACCTGTAATCCCTCGTACCAACAAAACTGCTGCCAGGCCGTGCGTCCCGACAGCCGGGCTGGAACCAGCCCAGCCCAGCCCAGCCCAGCCCTGCATGGCACTCCTGGGAGGGGCCGATCCAGGCTCAGACAGCAGCCCCGCCACACTCACCGGGCACAGCGAGGCAACTCCACTGCTCCAGACTGAAACTGGTGCAGAGGGAGCCCTGTGCACCTGATCACAGGTTCCTTCCCAACAGGCCATTGCCCCATTTAGATAAAACCCCAAACCTGCCAACGTTTCAAATTAATGCTGTCTATGAGCCTCATCAACTCCTCCAACACTAAAGCTGAAGGAAACAGCGCCCTATCCCCTTCTCAGGGGCAGGACTGGCTCTTGAGAGGTGTGTGTTCAGCTGGGACTGGCTCTGAGTTACCCCTCAAACGCTGCCCCTGCTGCCCTGGGAGCTGCCCTGCCAGCACACAGGGAGAGGAAGGCGTGCCCAAGGACCAGATCTTGGGGCAGGCAGGTTTCAGCAGGACACAGCCTTGGGTAAGAGAACCAGAATTCAGATGTCTGGAGAACAGCCTAGTGAGCCCTTCAGAGACATCCATGCAGAAAGATCTCATGGATGGGAAAAGCATTCTGAAGGAAATGCTCACTCCAGCCACTTCTCAGTGGTAAAGGCACATAAAGCAGAGAATGTGATTTTATTCCTTGAGCCCAACTTGAACTTTTTAGGATATGGTAGTTAAAGAAGGGTTTTTAAATTTTTTAATTAAAAGTTGTTATACTAACAGAGAACATAATAAATTATACAAAATGAAAGTGTAACATGTGTAGAGGTACCCAGTCATAGGAAAAAATTAAATAATATAATTCTACTAAACAACTGAAGACCAGAGGATGAAAGTCAGTGCAATATCCAGAATTATAATTATACACACCAGTCATCAGCAAATGTTTCTATTTCTGTAGCTGAGCATTAAATGACTTTGCACCTTGGACTGCTACTTAGACCACACTGACTAATTCATCTCTGTCAAGCAGCTGACATTTGAAGAGCCACTAAATAGCAACTATAAAAGTACTTCCATTTCTCCATCCACATCCCAGGTGTGAGATTTTGAACCCACATGAACAAAACTGCAAGCATGTGACAGTTCCGTGGCAGGAGCCTTACCCCTGCCTCTCCAAGTACAATGGAAATACAGATGTAAAAGTTTTATATGCAATGCTTCTGTATGAACAAAGCTTCACAGACAATGTGATACATCAAGTTTTTGCTGTAAATCTATTACAACTTACTACAGGTTTATTTTATATGTTTTTTATTCAGCCTGATACACTAATTGCTCCATGAGAAGAAAACTTTGGGGCATGGATGCAGTTCACCCAGTGAGCCTTCAGATTTCAGGGTGCATCCTTGAAAAAAATTAATTCCTACCATTAAAATACTTGTAAGTTATGTAAAAATATAAATAAGGAAGCTGAACAGGCCAGTAAGGCAGGATGTGGCAGGGGTTATAAAAAAAAAAAAAAAAAAAAAAAAAAAAGTAAAGAAAGCATCACTGTTTGTTAACACACCGCAGTAAAAAGTTCGTGCTGGGAAGTGGGAAGTCCTGAATGGAAACGGGAAAGTCGATCCGGCTCTGGGAAGCACCTGCAGGGCGGCAGCGAGCCCGCCAAGCGCGGCCGTAACGCACCGAGAGCCGCGGGAACGAAGCGCGGGGCGCGGCGGGGCGGGGCGCGCACGGCCCCGGGACGGCGGCACCGCCCGCGCCCGCCGGCCGGGCTGAGTCCCCAGATCGGGGCCAGAGCGAGTTCCCGCTGGACAGGGCGGGGAGCAGCGGGACCCGGCAGCGCTCGGCCAGCACCGAGCAAGGCTCCGGGGCAGGGGAGACACGGGCCGCCTGAGGAGGGTGCGCGGCCCCGGAGCTGCCGGGAGAGCCCGGGCGGGTCCCGCGGCCGCTCCCGCCGGCGCCGCCGCCCGCCGCCAACAACAACAGCGCCCCTCGCCCCCGCCACTCCATCTCCCCGCAGCGCCGCCCCATTGGCTGATCCCGCCGCCTCCTCCTCCCCCATTGGTCGCTCCCGCCGCCTCCTCTTTCCCCATTGGCCGCCCGGGCGCCCGCACGCCCCGAGTCCCCTCCCCGCCCCCACCCTGCGCCTGAGCCGGTCCCCGGCGCCTCCTCGCCCGCCCGGCCCGCCCGCCGCCCCTCACCGTGTAGTAGGAGAGCAGCCCCGCGTTGTAGTCCAGCACGAACCAGCGGTACTGCCAGCCCTTCATCACATTGGTCCATTTGCTCAGCGGGCCCTCCATGATAGACGCCATCTTAGCACCGGACCGGCACCGCCGCGCACGCCGCGCGTTCGGTGAGGGGAGCGGGGGAGAGACTCGGCGGCCGCCGGGCGGGGAGGGGCGGGGCACGCAGCGACGGGGAGGGGCCACGGGGCCACTCTGCCCCGGGGGGCGGTGTTTGCGCGCGCAGCGGGGAGGGGCCGTGAGGGGAGCGGGGCCCGGCGGGGGCGGCCCCGGGGTCCGGAGAGGGGAGCTTGGGGTTCGGAGGAGGGGCTCTGGGTACCGGCATTGAGGGCGCTGCCTGGGGGATTCTGTCCCCGCGGCTTCTCCTCGCTGCCCCGGGGGAGGCAGAGGGCGAGGAGCGAGGCAGGGCTGTGAGGCGGTGCCGTGAGGGCACGGCGCGCTGGCCCTGCGGAGAGTGAGGGCGGGAGGGCGTCATTCTGTACCCTAAAGCACGTTGGAATCTTTTAGTTCCTCTCTAGAACACTTGGCGCCTCTTGGAAGCTTTGAGCGTCTCACGCTGGTGTACTTGTCCCTCTGCCTCTCGGCTTTTTAAAGTGCCTTAAGTCTAAACCAAAGTGGGCTTAACAATGGAGTCCGAGGGGGCTTCTCTTCAAAGCGCTCCACGTCCACAGTGTCTAAAACCCATTCATGACTCGAGATGACCTTTAAAAGTTAAAGCTTCAATGTGACACAGCTTTCCTGTGGACTGATCCAAGAATGTGGAATGAATTCCCCAGGAGCTACGGACAATTGCAAATCTGTTGTTCAGCACAAGGCATGGTTTTGGCACTCCTCTCCTCTGACATAAGTACAGAACTTGAGCTGTGCTTTAACATGAAAACTTCAAAGGACCCATAGGGATACTCATGTTCCTTCCCAGGGATCAACAATAAAGCAGCAGAAGTAGTGTTTTTACAATGCGGTTTGTGTTCATCATGCAGTCTACCGTGTTCATTAGTAACTTTTTTTCCTTTCCCCCTTATAGCCCTTTTTTATTCTTTTACTATTAAAATGCCTTTGTAGTTGGGCTAAAGGTTTGGTGTCTCACAACACTGCAACTTTATACTAAGTTAACCAAAATTTAATAGAAAATCACCCCTTTAGGGAAAAAGAATCACGCAAAGGCAGTGTGTTTCATCTTAGGAAATAAGAAATATTCCAGGTTTCTAATTGTCTCCCCATATCACATGTCACATCGTACACTAGTTTGTCACCAGTGGGAATTTGGAGCATTGATACTGCTCAGAGTCACCTGGTGATGTGTTTATGCGTGGAATTACCAGTTTAAAGTTCCTAATGCACAACCTGATTTTGAAATCCGGTTGTTAATTTAGATAACATTTTTTTTCAAGCTGCATATGACCTTAGTAGTCTGTTTTTGTTCTTGTTTTTCACTGACTAAACAAAGCGGGGCTGCCTAGAGATTATACCCAGGCAAGCAAAACAAAAAACATCAGATGGTGCCAGAACATTACTAGTGCTGCCAGTTAAAGCTGTAGCTGGACTGGAGCTTTATTTGCTCAGCTCACTCCTTTGGCTCTATTATGCAACAGAAGTTGAAACAATGCAAAGAACTCATGGAACAAAACCTCTCTTGGCTAAACCCTGAAAAACGTGTGTGGGCAGAGCATCCACAATAGGAAATTCTCCACAGAAGAGCTTTTTATTTACCTTGGTTTCCCAGAGGCTGAGTTTCCTGAATTTCAGTTTACACTGCATATCTTAGTAGTTCTTTGCTCTCTTTGACTCTTTTTTGGGGGACATGTGACAAATGCTTGTATCCACCAGAAAAAACATGTATTTTAGATATCTCATTTTAGCTAGAAGTTTAGAGTAGGAAAAATTGTGTTAACAGGTATAAAATGGATAATTCAGCTCAAGGTTTCTTTTAGAAATGTAGTGTGGATCGTCTCTTAAAGTAATATGGCAGAGATCAGGGAATCATTGTTTTTCAAAAAACCCCACACAAACTGAAATAAATACATTTGAAATGACAGTCTTTGAGCATCCAGGGTATATCATAGAGATTTATGCACTTTCTTGTCAGGATGCTCTGCCTTCTGTGTCTGTCAGGTAAGTCCCCTATATTGAACATGGATCATGAGGGCACTACTGAAAGGGTTAGGATGAACTACTTAGTTCCTTCTGATAAAGATTCTTGAGGCCTATTCAAATTATTTTGAAAGATCAATGAAAACATTTTAGTTCATTTAAACAAATCAATAAATTGAAATCAGCAATGTGCCATAATCACTTTTTATACACTTTTTATTTTAAATCATTAGCATCAATGATTTTGAATTAAAAATGGCTTGAAATAGAAGTTAGTAATTTCTTAATAGAAGAATTTGGTTTGCTTTAACATGTTCTGTCTGAATTCCATCTGGATCAGTTACAAAGAGCTGTTATTTTCTGTAATTATAGACAGTTTTATTGTGATGTTCTCCATATTTTACACAACTCAGACTGCAGTGTCACCCTCTAACATTTAGTACTTTCTGTCACCTGAGAGAATAACGTACTACAGAGGTAACAGAACTGAAGGCAGCAGCTGTTACCTTGTGCTGCCTTTGTTTCATGCACTGCTCCATCAGCTGAAAATCTTGTCCAGCACCATTCTATTGCCTCCCAGAGCTCTCAGTTCCATTATCCTGCCACAGTGCCCCAGCCACACACACATTTCCTGACCATGAAGTGGCCTCCAGGGTACTCAGACTGTCCCAGCAGGAATGTAGGGGGAAACCTCAGATATGCCCAGTCCTTCTTGTGTTTTCCAGGACATCCCAGTTTGCACCCTACCTTTAAAAATTTCCTCTATGTTTTTTTTCTTTGTCCAAGCATATCTAGTAAATTATATTTTTGCCCATTACAGTTAAAATCTTTGTGGTTTCTAGCCAAAAGGAAGACACTGCTGGTCAGAGTGAATACCAGTGAAGGACCAGGGTAGACAATGGAAGCAAGAGAACGCTGGAAGTCTGATTCTTTATGAAGAAAATGCTTTTCTGTTGTAATTTTGCTGAAGTTATGGCTGAACTCAGAAGAACCTCAGTGATGAAGTTGTGGCTTGTGGGTTTCCTTCAGGGTGTCTGGGAGTGTGACTGGCAGCAGTGAAAGTGGCTTTTGGTTCTCCCGACAGCTGCAATTGCTTGGGGTTCTGCGGAACATAAGGAAGGCATTTGAGAAGAGAACAAGAAACATTCTGTTTCAGTTTCTTTTCCAAATTCAGAAATGTGCTGGTACTTTAATTTTGTATTGCTTGTCCTGTAAGTTCACTGTGTCAACTACTGATAATGTAATCATCCTAATTAACAATTTATGTTTTAGCCTGATAGTGGATGATTCTTTTTTTTGCTTGTTGATAGCAAGTAATGTTTTTTATTTGTACCTTCAGGGAAACGATCCCTCCATTTTATTTTTTACGGGTAACAAATGCACTAATAAACTACAATCAAGTAGAAGATGGAGCATTCCGTGTCATCCTCAGTCTCCAGCTACTGGCCTTTACAGGTATTTTCTAGTCCCTCTATGTACATCCCAACTACACTAAGAACAGGGGCACTGTCAGAGCATAAACATTTTTTATTTTATTTCTTCAGAATTATGTTTGGTTTAGGGGATTACAGAGAGAAAGATAGATGGGAGAGAATCACCTTCACCCTACAAGCAGTCATTCTTCAAAGAGGACAATTAAATCAAGTATGACAGTAAGTGCCATTGTAAGTAGATTTTCTGAATAGATTTATTATACTGTCACTGCTTTTAATACAAATGTTTATTAAAAAAATCAACAAGACAGTGGAAGGAGGTCAGCAGCCAGTTTCTGAGGCAAACAATTCTCTTGGGCCTTTCTTGCCAATTCCTCTAGGATTCTGTGAAATAAAAGTCATTAGCAATACATTTTCCCAATTCTGTCCGTTTTAATCTAGTTTTTCTCTGATTTTAATGAAATGTCATAAATTCATTAAATTGGTCAGGGATGAGGAACTTCATTGAGGGTTATGCAGACCTTTCTGAGTCTTCTAAATGACTCCATATTAGCATATTCTGGAAAAAATCAAATTATAGCAGGTTGAATGGGAATCAAGTCATCACATCTCAGAATCCCTGTCCTCTTTTTGCACATGTGCTTATGGCTTTTCTTTTTGAACATTAGATCTGCCTTCCTGCAGTTCAGAATCTCATCCTTCCATGGTGTGTTTAGAGCCGCACTGGAGAGCACTGCAATATTGGAGCCAGTTCCCCAAGACCCATGGAATATGTTCAGCCAAACTGCAATGCCATTTAAGACAGGGCTGAGGACTCTCTCTTGCATTTAAGATAGAGGTGATGCAGAAAGTCAGATTGATTCTGTGTGCAGATATTTAATCCTCCCTGTAGTGCTGTCTGTCAGAGGGATGATGCAGCAAAGCCGCAGCTGACTCACCTCGCTGGCACGGACCCTTGGCAGGACCGGGAGGAGTTTGTCAGATGTTGTTGCTGTGTGTTAAAAACAAGGAGTGGAGGTGTTTAATTAAGCAACTCCAGTGACTCACCTAATGGCCAAATCCTGTTACAAGGTCTACAGAGAAACACATTTTAAGGACATTGTAAATTGGAGAAGCTTTGAAACAGTAACAAAACTTAAATTTTTGGTATGGTTTCTTTAGAGTAAGTTCAGGTTTTGCATGACAGTTTGACATAACGTTATCTGGGAGTTGCAGGAGTGTAGATTTACACTTCAGGACTCAACATCTCTTCAAGAAGTACATTTCTGGGCTTGTTGAGGGGCTTGGCTGTTAAGAAATGTGATTATCTTCTGCACTCACTTTACTCAGAGGACAAAGAATTCCTCCCACATATCCTGATCACACTTGAGATCTTCAGTGTTCTGAGAGGAAGGAATTAATAGTAGTAAAAATGTAATGGGGAAAGCATCTTCTAACAGATTCTATATCTTAAATTTAGTATAAATCTAATACAAAATATTTTTTAAAATTACTTAGCCTTTATACTGAAGAAATAGTTATACAGGCTGTTTTCCATCTCTACGTTGGCTGAGCTCTGGTAATCTGAAAATCAGTCTAGCAAGTAGAAAAATACTGGAATGAATTTGGGTAAACAATTCATTGTCATCTTTGTATTATTTTATTATAAAACTTAAAATATCATAATTTACTATTGAGATCAGCAGGCCATGGACACTTCTAACATTCAGGGTAGATAGGGTGGTGGGCCATATTGTCTAGTCTGTACTTTCACCAAGAAAGAACGGACCATTTTATCCTTGAGGATAATATGATAATTCCAACGTGGTATTGTGCGAGTCTGTGATTCTTTGCTGAGTACAGGAGTTTATAATTCACAGCGTGCTGAATCCCATTTCGTACTCCTAATGCATTGCTTAGATGGGTAACGCCTCATCATCTGATTTAAGCATCTTATCATCCTCTGAGCAGAATGTATTTAAAATTTAATGCAGAAGTCCCTGCTATTTTCTCAACCGCACATAAGTGATTCCTACTTTAGCCTCCACAGAGGCTTTGAAATGATACAGAGGAATGCTGCTCAACTGGAATGTTTCCTTCATTGCAGCTGTGGTATGCAGCCCACTGCTACAAAAACGCAAATAAGTATAATCTTTTTTCCCAAAGCTTTCTCACCATCACCTTTTTTTCATGATGTTTGCCCTATTAATATGTTCAGGTTTGGTTACTTGTTCTTTATAGTCAGTTTAGCAAGAATACAATACATCCATCACCATCTTCTCACAAAATTCAGACTTAGAGTTTGATGTGTAGCAAATTTAGCAAGGGAAAAGCTAAGAATTCTATTAGTATTTTAGAGTATTGTCACTATTCATAAGGATTATATGCTGTGTTTATTTTCAATTAAAGACTGTTTGTTTTTCTTTATACACTGTATTTATTTATTATTAATAGATACAGCAATATCAAAGGTAGTATTTAAAACTGGTGTTGATACATACAGATAGGTTCCAAAATATATGCATATTTTTAGGCTGTTATGAGCAGTATCCACACTCAGTGGTACAAAGTCATGGTAAAATCTGGAGGGAAAATATCTTTTTCCCTATCTTTTTTCCCCAGATATTTTATTTTATTTTTGTTTTGGTTTTTGTTTGTTTGGGTTTTTGTTTGGTTTGGTTTGGTTTGATTTTTTGGGGTTTTTGGTTTGTTTGGTTTTTTTTTTTTTTGGTCTGGGTTAATAACAGACATCTGACTGTGGTAATTTTTAGGGTATTAAATAAGTGATGAAAGGAAGGATAAAAGTAAAATCAAGGAGACACAGAGCTGAGCAATCCATCATAATACATGAGTACAATGTGTGCCTTTATTGCTCATCTAATTTCCATGACTAGAGGTATTAAAGGGGTATCTGTTAAAACTAAGTTTCCATTGTGTCAATGTAGAATGAGTTTCTGTCTCCTCTACATTTTATTCTGGAATTTAAGGTAAAATAATTTTTCTTGAGTTCTAGGGATTTGTGTGTAGGAGGAGTCCATGAACAGTATAAGCCCTCATTTAATACTTCCCTGATTTTGGGATGCCAAAAAGATTTTTCTTTAGGGTTACTGTTTCTTGTGTAAGAATGAGAGACAAAACTAGCAAAGTTTATCCTACCAAAAACTGGAGAAGATTTTTTTCTTCTTATCTGAGAATGAAAAAGTCCATTTTCATGCCTAACTTAAAGGATTTGCTTTCTCCTTGTTCTGATGAAAGCAAAAATGCAGAATTTTTTTTTCATCCTACTCAAATCTCTCTCTCTTTTCTATAAGAAATGAAAAAAGAGAAAGGGAAAACTAATTTAGTAGGAAAAAAAGAAGTAGTTGGCAGAATACACTCAGATTGCTCCCCTAAAGTCATGATGTGCGCTTGGACCAGAATTTAGAAAGCAGATGGGTGCTTTGCCACTGCGTCAGCTCTCAGGAGCTGTCAGGAGAATATTCCATTTATGTGTGAACTCTCAGACTTGTGCAGAAGTCACAAGTGCAGCTCCATCAGATCTCCAGATGAAGTGAGGCTTTAGTTCAGAGCAGCACCTCCTGCAGCTCCATCAGCTTGGAAGAAAACCCACGTTCAAGGATCAGGGAAAGCCCTGGCACACCCTGGTGAGGTTTCAGTCTTGGCAGGGTGAAGACAAAAGCCTTGGATATATTATTGGATACATTAAGCTGTAAAAAAGCCGCTCACAAGAATTAACTGCAGCTCAGGTGACTTCTGAACTGTAAATCATTGGAAGTTTGGGAAGTCCACCAGAGCAGTCTCACTACATTTTCCACTCCTACCATTTTCCATAGCTATTGGCTATTGACACTGCTGGAGACAGGCCATTGAGCTGTTTAGACCTCTCTTCTGCGCCATTACTGCTATTTTTATTATTATTATTTTATCATTAATATTTTTTTTTATTTTTATTTAGGGACTTATTTTCATTAAGGGACTCTTTATTATTTCAAGGAGAGTTTTGGGTTGTCAGAGGTTTTTTTTTCAGTGAAAGAGTGGTATTTCTGTGGAATCTTTAATAATATTGTAGCTTAATTTTTACATTTTAGTAGTCAGACCTTACTTTGCCACCTCTCCAACATGAACAGTTTTGCTGAGTTTTGCTGAAGTTGAAGTTGCTCAGAACTGTTGAAATACACCCAGATGTCATGGACTGAAACAAAGGAAATCCTGCTCAGCTTGTAGGCAGCAGCACACACAGGGCAGCTCTGTTACTCACTTTGTGAGCCAAAAAAATCCAAGCCTTGTTGCATCTGTTTGCTTCCAAGTTTCAAAAGTTCAGTCTGTGAGCTTCCCAATGCCCCAATAAACTATTGTGGCAGTAACTGCAATGTAACTTCTAAGAAAATCCTACAATAACTTGAATATTAAAATCTCTAAGTGCTACTGGAGTTAACCAAATTCTCTGGACAACTGACAAAATGGAGAGTTACATAATTTGCTTTCCATTGCCCAAGAGAATTAGTTTTTGAAAATAAGCTTGTAAAGAATGTACTTACAAGGAAGTCTAACAGTAAAAAAAATCTGCAGTGTACATGGAAACTTTAATTTGCATAGCATAAGCTGAAGTTTGTAATGTTTAGGACATGGTAGTTTCTTCCAGTGGTATGTTTACTTGGGGTATACACAATAAATAATTTGTTGTAGTTTACTGGTCATATGTGCAATATAGTTTGGAGATTAGCAGCCTTGAGCCTTTGGAAATAAGTTACCAGCAAAGAAAAGCACAAGTTCAGTTGGGTGTTTCCTCTCCAGGCCAAACAGCCCAAACATTGTTCACACTTTTGTGTTCCTTTGGTGCTGAGGTAATTTCATGCACATAATCAAGAACAAAATTTATGACACTGACTTAAGAGATTAAAGCATGTAACTACCCTGTTAAGCTCTGCTATTCATAATGCATAAGCAAAAGAGGAGGATCTGAGTGTATCATTAGCATTACACTCTCTAGTTTATGTTTCTAGTCTGACAAATAGAAGACAGATACAGCTCTTCTCAATACAGCAAAATCAGTAGCAAATGAGCTGTTGTCTTGTCTGTCTTTCAGATTTTGGCTTGCATATCTGTCAATTTTAGACAAAACAAAATCCTGCACAGATCCAGCTGTCACTTAAATACTGATAACATTAACCCATTTGTCTGTAAAATATTGCATCTGTTTGGGTTCACGCTTTTGAATGAGAATTTATTCTGCTAAATATCAGCAGTGATATCTTACATTTAATTGATGCAGTCCCTGCATTACATTTACTCATTGCATAGAATTTCTAAAACACAGAGACAACAATTTTCTTTTTCTTGTAGATATTGGACCAATCTTGCTCCCTTTGTCTTGACTGTGGAGTTAACTTACAATTTCTTTGTGTGTTTTAGCTTGAATCTTCTACACCCACAAATCCTTAACTGTAGTACTGTAGTGCTTTAAACATTTCAGGGGAGAATCAGTGTGGTGTCAGCTGGTGCAGTGTGAAGCATAGGTAATGTTCTGCAGTGTGACTGATCTCAGTGGGGCTTGGCTGACTGAAGTGATGGCTGATGGCTGTCATTTCTGTTCCCAGCAGCCACACAGGCATATTCTGTACTGTGAGTGCCCAGACTGTGTAATTACTTTTTGGAAATGTTCTTTTTTTTTCATGTACACCAGAACTCTGCAGTATGCAGTCTGCCATTGTCTGGGTTTTTTTATGTTATTTAATAGGAATGTATTTAATTTATCTTGTGTCAGGATTCCTGATGTTAAGAAATTCAGACACCTGAATACAGAATCTGGGGAGATAGATTAATAGACTTATATGTGCACATAGATATGGCTGGGTGGGTGTTTGTGTGTCTATGTGTTTGTGTGTGTGTGTGTGCGCGCCCTCAGGAAAAATTCCAGGTGTCAAAAATGGCATTTATGGGAAAATCAAGACATATGGTAGCTTCAAATCAGGTTTACTTTACAGTGAAGACATTGCCATAATAATGCCTGCAGGAACAGTGTCTCCACTTAGGCAAGCTATGGGCAGGGAGTCCTGTGGAAAAGGTAGGAAGTATCACAAGCTGGGGAGAGCTCTCTAGTACCATGTATCAGGGTGTTTAAATGGGAAATCAATACACTTCATAGTCCATGCAATTTAAATTATTTATTTGTGCTTAACCGCTGCTAACCAAAGCACGAGTTAAAAAGGAGTTTTGGGGTCTGAACAGTTCATATTTTCAGCCTTTTCTTTGCAGCCTTGAAGGCCAGAAAGTTCCTGTATTTTGCTCTTTCCTTGTCGGCTTTGTTTTTTAACTTATGCTCAAATAACCCTGTGATCTCTTCACTCCAGAGTATGGATCTTTATTTTAAAAAAAACCCAACCAAGAGATTGGAAAATGCTGGCAGCTGGTAAAAACTGAATTTGCTTTCTAGAGCATGCCATATTTGAAAAGAGTAAGTAGACAAGCAGAAAATCTTGAGAAAGAATCATCTTCCAAGCAGATAGGCCCTGTTTATCTAAAGTGGGACAAGGAAAACTTTTATCCCACATAACTTTTACTTTTGGATGGCATTTGAATTGGCCTTGAGTGTTTGGCAGCTCATCTGTTGAGCCATCTGTTTCAGATTATGCATGCTCGGAGGGCACATTGCACCCAGGCTTACAGCTCCCCTGAACACCAGAAATTTGAATTGGCTTTGCAGTTTAGTGATCAGTGAGCATGGATGTGCATGTACATGTGCATGACAGTCCTAAAGAAACTCTGTTTATTTGGGACAAATTGAAACATTCACACAGCTGGAGAAACCTGAGGGTGCTTAGAAGGGGAAAGCCTTAGGCCTTGCTCACTGTCCTGGGCCCCCTGGCAGTGCTCAGGCAAGGCAAAACAAGAGAAGAGCACCCAAGGTCCAGGAAATTTCTCTTCTAGATGGAAAAGTTCTGAATTAACTAAGAGGAAATATATTAGCCAGTTTTACAGCCCCTTTAAACAGTGTCTTAAAGAGATTGTAGGGTAGAGAAACTGCAATTTGGCTCCCTCCATTAATGAATCATCTCCAGTCCCATCTCAGTGCCAGAGATGAACTGGGCTGGGTAGTGAATCAGAAAGCTGTAACCAACTCTGTGAGAGTCTTTGTAACGCCTAAGTACATCATGGCCAGGAAAGAGGATTTGATCCATAAACTTTAATGGTGCATTATGTGAGTCTTATATTATTTATGGCATACTAGTAGCACTTATCTTTTTCATGGTATCTGCTTTGAACATACTTTTTTTTTTTTTTTTGAGAATATACTGCTTGTTCCACCCCTCCCTTTTCCTTCCTTTCCCCAGAATGCTGACTCAATTCCTTTTACTCTTTCAGTCAGCTTGCAATTTTAGGCATTTCCTTGTCCAGTTTTCAGGGGAACACTTTACTTCCCTCTCATGATCACTGTGCAGAACTTCTCTGGCTGTTGAATCTCATGCTGGCTGGAGATGGAGGAGATTTCTTTGCAAGCACTAGAGACTGACATAAGACCATCTGCTCTTCATGAAGTTCTCTGAACCTGTGGACTTGGATAATAATTGTGCAGTTGTGTATGAGAAGAAAATTTGGCTTGCATAGTGCAGTGATGGAAAGAATGGTAAATCTAGAACTAACCAGGGGATTTGAGGGATAAATACAGTTTTGTCACAGGTTCTCTTTCTAAATGATTATATTTTTTTTACAGGTTTTCACATTAAGCAAACTCCCAGACTGCATTATTAGCAAAGTTTGAGGCCTCCGGTAATGAGGATCAGACTTTAGTATAGTTTATAATAAACTGTGAACAGAACATTGACCAAATGTAGAAATATTGTCTTGTTTGGGCAGATCTTATTTGATGTACATGAAGAGTCTTAATTATGAGATTAGATTGAGCTTGGAAATATTTCTTCTTGGTTCAAGTAGTTCACATAGTTCATTTAATCAAATAACTGCATATGTGCAATTAAATGTGTAACATCTAAAATTTGAGGCATTTTACTTTTTGTGATATATTTAATCTGCTCATCTGCTAAAAAATAGATCCTCATATTACATTGCTTATTCAAGGATTAAATTCTATTACTTTTAAAATTAGTAATCCCCAAAGAGCTACAGGAATTTATGAACATTATTCCATCAATGTTAAAAAACTGAGTTACCTGAATGAAAAAGAAGTCTAATTAAATTTTTTTCCTTGTTGAATCCTGTTAAGTGCTTTCCTCTTATGAGAAATTTGTGAAGTTATTGCAAAGCTGTAAGGGCAGGGATCAGAACTGCAGATATATATAAAAGTCAGCTGTGTGATAATGGTAAAGAGAGACAGAGACAGATTCTGTGCTGGTTTTAGAATCTGCCAAGGACGTGGGTGCTATATTTTGGGCAAGAGAACTCTTTTAGCCTAATGCCATCTGGCTGGCTTTCATCTGTGCCAGTTGTTCCACATGCCAAGCTTCCTGTCCTGCCCCTACCACACTTCATGAAGTAGAAATTAAATTAAAAAGACAATAATTTCTAGTAGCCTGATTGGAAAAATATCCATGAAAGAATTTAGAAACCCAAGGAAGAAATCCAAGCTTCTGTGCTTCTGTCAGAGACTTTGATCAGAAGTTTCCTCATCCATGTCCTGAAGCAATCTTTGGATACTTTTCCCCTTTAAAGCCTCACTGGCAGCAAAAGTCTTAGCTGTAGGATCTGCTTCAATTTGTTGTCCAATGTACATGATAAATACAGTTAAAACACTCATAAAACCTCTACACACTCCCACCTAAGGTTTTCTGTTCCATTCTTTTAATTAATAACTATATACCTGTATTTAGAAATACAACAAGACAGGTTTTCCTCACCTTGATCTCTACAAGGTACCTGAAATGAAATGAAATACAAATATGGTTTGTATTTCTGGGCTGGCAGTTGTGCCATCTAGCACAACATGAATCTGTTCTGCAGTCCTCTTTAGGAGACCCACAGCTAATTTTTAGCTTGGGATTTATTCCCTGCTTAGAAAAATTGAGGTTGAGTTAAATTAAGCAACTCATCTATATTTAGTTAACTTTATAGTTAACTAAATAGCTGTACTGATGATTTTGAGTGTTTTTTCCTCATGCTCATCTGTTTATATGTAATTTACCATCATTAATGCTATCTCCAGGAAAGGAGAGAGAAATTCATTAAATCATTTTGTACAGATATTTCTGTAAAGAAAAACATTACAGTAAACTTAATTTCAACAAGAACAAACTCTTCACTAAAATAAAGAGACTGGCAATCAAGAATGTTTCAATTTTTGGATGGAATTTGAATGTCTTTTGAATAATGGAGATTCTTTCGGGAAGGATTTCTGCAAACTCATCCAGCTATCTGATCTTACCTGCCTTATATGGCTTTTGCCTCTGTTTTATACCTAAAACCTTGATACTTTTCTCCTTAGGACCTCAGTGTTCTTTGTGTCAGTTTTATACTTGATATATATTTGTCTTGTGAGCACTTTGGGGAGGGGGTGTTGTCCTTCTAGAGAAGGTCAAATTTGTTTGTCATTGAACTGATTCAACAAATTAAATTGATATGGGGATCTGGAAAATCTTGGTGGTTTGATGGTAATGCATCATCATCAATAATTTTGGTAATCTGATGTAGGTATTTATAAATAACATTCTCCAATTGCTTCTCATATTTTGTGAATCACATTTAAATTAGTATTACCAATAAGAGTGAGAGTTGACAGAGTCTTTCAGATTCTGCAGTGCATTTTTATAACCAGAATATATTTAAATGGAATTTTATTTGTAAAGACAGAAGTTTGATTGAAAAACTGTTATGTAGCTACTAAATCCATGATGTATTTTTCTAAGTCACAGTGATGATTACACTGGAATTTACCACAGCTGCTTTCAATGATACTTAAAGTAATTTAAAGAAACGTTTTATTATGAATGGTCACCAGACTTTCACTTTGCAGTTGTTGCATAGCTATATCTGTTTATAGTTGTATTAGCTTCACCTGTTCAACAGGTGAGATATCTTTTATTAAAGATAACAGGAGAGGAACATAAAGTGGCACAGAGGAAAGCACGTCCTTGTCAGCTGATGGAGTTCAAAGTCCATTAATGCCCTTTGGCATCTGATCAGTCACGTGCACACCTTAACAATTCCATTGAGGCTGAAGCACTGCTGCATTACTTCTGCAACTCAATCTTAAAAAAAAAACCCAAACAAATTCAACCAACCAAACAAACCAGTAAACAAATCAGTCATTAAGCAAATAACTTGGTCATATTTAAGGATATTTCATATTTTAAATGCATTGTGTGTACAATCAAATGAGAACATATTTTGAATTGTGAACTATTTAGTGATCTTGTACTTTACATATTCAGTCTTTAATTATATATATTTAGCAATTATATTTATTGTATGTGTTTAAAACATTTTTCATAAAGACAAATATTTTTGGTACTACCTTATCAGTCAAGTTACACTCTATTATCGATAGTACCAACCTGATGTAATAGAATGAAAAAATATAATTACATGTCAGTTATTCAGGAGTCCAAAAAGCAAAGAGAGGTTTTAAGGGAACATTCCTTAGTTTTATGTGTTGACACCAGTGGGATTATATGTGTTGCACTTAAAGGAACATTTTGCCTGCTGATGTTGTGCAATAGTTGGCCAAGTAACAGAACAGATTCCACTCCCTGCTACAGGGCTGTAAATAAAAAATCCCACATGGTGGTTTCTCTTTTATGGACATACAGCAGGATTGTGCTTTTGAGAAGGGGCAATGCAGCCAAAAGAGCATCTGTGGAAATTCCTCCTGCCTGCAGAAAGAGCACTGCAGTTTGGTATTTGATAGCTTTCACAGAGTGCAACCTGCAGGCTACTTTACAGCTCTCAGCACTGATACAGATGTAGGAAACTAATGCTTTGCTCTTGCTTCTCACTGTATTTGTCAATAATTTGTGAGCTTTTCCATAGCAGCAAAACCACCATTTTAAATGTCACTTGATCAAGGTTAACTAAAATGGTCGAATCATCTCTGTCCCTGTCTACTCTGAGGGCTAAATCATTAACACCTTTTCAAATCTGATTGATTTTCCACTGTTGTTGAGCCTTTTGACTCATCTCACCGCAACCTTTGGGACTCACTGCCTTAACCCATCTGAGATCTCTGTTCTGTCACTGCAGCTCCCATACATGAGAGACTTCATTGCTGAGAGCAAGCAGAACATGATTTACATTTAGGAGAAGTTTAACTACTAGTGTAAAATTACATAGAAATATTGTGTTGACCTGAATAAGGATGAATTAAAAAATATGATTTAAATGTTGGTACCTGAATGTCTCAGCTTGAAGACTGGATTTCTGTAGTAGGTTACTGTGATTTGTGAAAGTTATTTTTTTCTTATGACCAATGTTACTGCATTGGTGTTATTTTGTTCTAATAATTTCTGAACCATTTTGGCATTTTTATGGTTGTAATTAAGACCAGATGAAAATGAAAGAAAGTGGAGAGGATAAAAATAGATCAGAAGATGAAAATTATTGGGAGGACAAGTAAGGAAATCTCATGAAGAAACACTTGCTAGTATAAAGAGTTACAGTAATGCCATAAAAATGGTCTTTTATCATTAACAGTCATGAGTTTGTCTTAAAGACAAACCATTTAATGAGAAGAAAAAATACCAAATGCTCTTTTATCTGATTACTTTATGTATCTTATAATTCTGAAATTAATAATCTTTGTGAAGGGCAGAGTAAACTAATTCTAGGTTAGGGTAAGTTTGGGAATTCAGTGTGTAGATTATATTTTTTTATATTTTCCATTTTCTTAAAACATAATAATCTTTTAATTGTTTCAGAAAGATGAGCAATGTGGATTTATGGTATAGACAACATGCCTAAGGAAACTGGGAACAGAAGAAACTGTTGGTAAAAGCTTTTCTGCCTGCTACTTTGTAAACATATTAGTTTTCAAACCTCATTTTGGTTTAATATACACTACACACTACAGTATCGATGTGTTTAATTTATAATGAAGACTGATGCTGTTTCAGCAGTGCTATTGCTTGTTCTATTTCAGAACATGTATTAAGCTGTTCAAGGAACAGCGAAATCTTCAACTGCTACATTAGCTGGGCATGTCAAATTAATGTCTATTGAAGATTTTTCTGGGTTTCAGATATGGTCTTGAATGAAAAATGTCATTGTGCTGTCAGTCATCCAGCTAATTATCTAGAGGTCAAGCTGACCTCTTGTATATATCTACATTTTCTATTATTCTTTTACAACATGAGGTGTAGCCCCATGAAAATGGCTAATATAAATTAGTTTGAGAAAATATGCTTACAGTCTTAAGGAAAAGATAAATTTTTTATGTTTTAAAAAATTTGGTATGTTTTAAAATAGCATGGATCTGTACTGATGCATTTCAGATTTGCCAGCTCTTCCATCAAATATGATTAAGGAGATTCACTCAAGCCCTATTCAGGTTATTTTCAATTTTAGCATTATCTTAATAAAAATTCAATATTGTTCTTTATAATTAATACAGTTCAAAAACAATTTTAGCCTTTGCATTTCTGAATACTGGCAATATAGATGACATCATTTTACAAAAAAAGAGGTGCAATGATTCCATACTGTACTCTGCTTCTGCCAGATGAAGGAGTTAAATTCAAATATATTCAAATACTCCTGAACATCTGCACAGGAAACACTTTAGACATGAAGAAATATGCAGTTACCTTAATATCCTAGTTTGTGTTTCTTTAAGACTGCTACAGTTTTGTATAAATTTGATCATCCCACAACCCACTTTGAAATTCTTTCAAAGCTGCTATAACTTTGAAAGTGTGCAAACCACCTTAAGAAGACAAGAGCACAGCACAAGATGAATAAGCAGATAATTCCTATGCAGTTTTCATAATGATCAATGCACGTGCTCTGGTAACTAGATATCCTCCTAGAAGATGCACTGTAGGACTCACAGATTGCATGTTTTAGGCCAAAGAAACCCATAAATTAACAGATCTCTACAGAAGGTCTGTTGGAGTCTGGCTAGATGATTGTAGTGTTCTCTTGTGGCCGTAAAGCATAGCAGCCTATCTGTAATCCTTTGTCTAGAAAACTTGCAGCTGCACAAAATGGAAAGAGCACACAAAGCATATCCTGAGGTGGATTTCAGATAAAGGCACACCTGCAGTGGTGACTTCCTAAACCAGCTTGTGTCACTAGTCCTGGAAAGTATTCTGGGATTTCTGATAAAAGGTCCCCTCAGTCCAATGGTTGTCAAAATCTGTGTGATGATATTCCTTATTTCTCAGGAGGGATCTTTCAGTAACCTAGATGTGGGAAATGCTGTTTGGTGTCAGGAGCATGGGTGTTGCTTGGCTCTCTGAAACCTGTGCAGTGTCTGTTTGCCTGTGGGCAGGCTCCCTTGCATTACAGTCTTTGATCATAGAGCAGGGATTCCTTTTTCTGGCCGGGATTTTGTGTGTTGATGCATATGTTTCCATTTGTTCTGTAAAACTCAAAAGTGGCTTAGTCCTTCTTACTTTTAAGTCCTTGGTTCTGTATACACAATGCTGCAGCTCCTGCTCTGCTTTGCACTGGAATTCCAGAGAGCTGGGTACCTCATTTGGTGCTCAGGAATGCAGGAGGCAGGGCTGAGTCATTCCTCTCTCAGCCTCCGGAGTGCTCATGGGCTGTAGTAACACCTTTCCTAGAACGAGCAGAGCAAGTCACACTGAATGCCGAGCAGAACAAATCACACAAATGCCTGTGTGCTGTTATGGGCTGCCTGTGTGCTGATCCATAGGGTGACCAAAGCTCTAAGAGAGGAAGAGATGGACACTTAAGGTGTTATTTCTGGGGAGACCAGTGGGTATGATTCAAATGTTACCAGCTTTACTAACAATCATATTTGGAGATCTATAAAACAGAGGTTATTAGTATTTGACTGGTGGAGAGCCTTTCTGTGCTATCTTGCACATTTTCAAATTCAGCTGTACCAGAACAAGCCACTTTATTCTCTTACACAGTGTTTCACATGGGGATTTGCCCCAAAATGGTTGTGCTGCTGCTGTGCTCGCTGCACTGCTGCAAGGCCCAGTCCTCACCAGCCATTTGGCTAGTTTTGATTTGTTAGCAGTCTCTTGTTTGTCCAGTGCAGACATAACCTTGTGCATTGTACCTTTAAAGAAACAATAAAGAACATTGAGATCTGGTACCTATTTGTCAAAATGCCAGTACTTAGAATCGTAGAAAATCCTATTACACTTACAAATAAAAGCATGCTAATACTATTTTCCATGTCCTTTGGGCATAAAGTGCGCTGTAGTAGAGCATCTTGCAACAAAAAAATCAACATACAGCAATTCTTACAGAGCTGGTTACAGATAAACATTTCCTGCAGGAGAATTCATGTTGAATGCAGAGATATAAAATGAAATTGTTGAAATTCTTGCAGTTCATTGATCATTTGACATTCTTATGTTCTTAACAAGCTTTCCTGAAAACCCAGCACAGAATCCCACCACTCCTTACACAATTCACAGAAGATATTGCAATAGGTCAGCAAAGGGAGAGACAGAAGAATGGGGTTTCCACTAAGGAGGAGATAAGAGGAGAGGTACATTTAGAAAATCCCTCCGTTCCAGATTTCAGGAGCTCTTCCACCGTAGCCAAGCCCTGGTGAGCTGCTCATGGCTAAGCCAAGAAGGTCATTGGAGGGCATGGTTTTGCAAACCTGCCAACAGCTTTGGGTAAATTTTAGTAGCTGTGAATTTCTTTTTTTCTTGGCTGAAAGTAAGTATGAAGTCCAGTTTTGTGATCCAATGTCAGGTGATGACATCTCGATTCCAGCTGAGAAGCAGAGAGCTGTTTTTCTTCTGAGAGCTGTCATTCTAGATTTGTGAAAATCTGCAATACAATCATTCACCATCAGCAGGCTGACAAGTGCTGTTGTGATTGTTACAGAGATGCCTGAGGCTCTGAGCTGGTTTTTGTAACTCAGGTGCTTGGAGGCATCCAGGACAATTTGTCTGTGAAATGCACAGAATGATCAACAACAGATCTACGTGACCACATTAATTTAGTGTTGATTATATGCAACTCATTATTATTTTAATTTGTAGAGGCCAGAGTGGTTACCTTCAGTGATTCTTGTCCTCTGACTGTGGACACAGTGGTCATGCCTGATGACTGAGTGTGCACAGGGAGGGTGAAGGTACATAACCACGTACCTGGCACTGCCTGCTCATTCCTGAGCTGCAGGTGCAACTTGGAGTCTGCCACAGCAGCTTGGGAGAACACTGTGGAAAGGCTCTCTGGATGCAGACTGTGCTTCACAGTTTGAGGGAGTGAAATGGGGGGTCTGTTGTGTTCATTTTGTAACACAAATGTTCAGGAAAGCCAGGCCCTCAGGAGCAGACCGGCTGGAGCAGACCTCCCGACTGAACAAGTGTTCTGCTCTGAGGGCACTTGGGGCTTTTAATTGTGCTCTGGGTGACACAGCTCTGCTGGCTGACCTGCACAAGTCCCTTGGCTCAACACCCTTATTCCAGAGCCTTGCTGCAGCTCTGGGTCTCTTCCTGGACCTGGTGGAAAATACTTGATGCAACACCCAGGAGAGAAAGGGAACAGCAGCAAGAGCACTGCTGAGCCAGATAGCCTGCCCACAAAATCCTGCTCACAGCAGCTCTCAGCACCAAGCCTCCAGCTCCAGAGCCAGATCCCAGGTCCCTGTTTTGCATTTTCCTTCTCTTTGCAGTGAGAACACATCAGCCTGGGTGTAACCTCTCTCCTGAGAGGCCACCAGTCCCTGCCAAGCTGCAAGACTGAGGGATGAAGGAAACAACTGACCGAGCAAAGGGCACCCACATGAGCTCATGGCAGCTCAGAAACCCAGGCTCTCCAAATGCCTACCAAGGGGCCCCCTCCCAAAAATACTGCTCTCCCCAGGAGACACAGCTGTAGCTTTACAATCTTCTGCTTTAATTTCCAGGTATTAATTATTCTGGGATGGAATTCCAATTTTAATCAAAGAAGAAAAAAATCAACCTAGAAATATGAAGTCTGTGCTGTTTTCTAGGGATTTTGCTCCCCCCCGTGTCATGACTGGACTGGAGAATTGCAACCATTCACCATATATAAAGTCTGTGCTGTTTTCTAGGGATTTTGCTTATGGGAGAAGTGTGAGGTGGAGTAGAGAAGTGACAGTGAGTATGTGAATGGTGTGAATATTTTTGTATCTATTCTGTTTGCTTTTTATATTCTTCCCCTCCATATCTTCTTTTTCTTGCTGAAAAATGGCTGAGAAACAGGTTGGTAAAGCAGAGCTTCTATAAAACCTTTATTAAGGAATAGGTGGGAAGGAGGGATCCCACGTTTCAGGACAGATGATGAGCACTAGCAGCTCAGGATGACTGCCAGCTGAGGAATGACAGGATGCAGAGGTGGGGCACGAGCACACGACTGAGCTGAGGAGCACAAAACAATGCAGAGGGGTAGAGAATTACGAACAGATAAAGAAAACAAAGCGTGTAGGGAAAGCTTTCCAGTAATCAAGTATGACTTCAGCTAATTTCCTCTTACTGGTCCAAATGCATATTTCAAATTTAAATGTGTGCCTTAACCACCTTGGGTTAAAGTATAAAAATAGGAACGTTGGAACGTTTTCTCTCAGCCCTCAGTGACTGATGTATGCTGAGGTAGTGCAGAGCTCAGAGTGGGAGTGGAAATAAGCCAGTGGGAGGAGGTGAGCAGGTACAGGAGGAGCAGCAGAATGAGTGGTGACAAAAGTATTGTTTTCAGCCAGTCTGTACACAATTGTTTCCTATGCGTTTGGAGAATGTGGTGCAGTTTACTCCGCACTCCAGCTTGCTCCTTTGTGTCTTGTTGCCTGTGATGTCTCATAGTTTCTCCTGCCATAAGAGTTGCTCATCCCTTTCTTTTGGTTATCCGCCCCAGAAAAGTCACTGTTGCCCTGAGCACAAGCAGGGGGACAGAAGGATGTGTACAACCATGAGTTGCCTGGACAGGCATCCTATTTCCTGTGAGTGGAGGGAAGCAGGAGGCTGAGCCCAGGGCTGCTGCTCATCGCTGTGAGGATGCGTCAGGTCAGGACATCCTGCTGGTCATGACCTGGACTGGAGAACTGTTTTGGGACAACCATTCACCATATATAAAGTCTGTGCTGTTTTCTAGGGATTTTACTTATGGGAGAAGTGTGAGGTGGAGTAGAGAAGTGACAGTGAGTATGTGAATGGTGTGAATATTTTTATATCTATTCTGTTTGCTTTTTATATTCTTCCCTCCATATCTTCTTTTTCTTGCTGAAAAATGGCTGAGAAACAGGTTGGTAAAGCAGAGCTTCTATAAAACCTTTATTAAGGAATAGGTGGGAAGGAGGGATCCCACGTTTCAGGACAGATGATGAGCACTAGCAGCTCAGGATGACTGCCAGCTGAGGAATGACAGGATGCAGAGGTGGGGCACGAGCACACGACTGAGCTGAGGAGCACAAAACAATGCAGAGGGGTAGAGAATTACGAACAGATAAAGAAAACAAAGCGTGTAGGGAAAGCTTTCCAGTAATCAAGTATGACTTCAGCTAATTTCCTCTTACTGGTCCAAATGCATATTTCAAATTTAAATGAGAGCCTTAACCACCTTGGGTTAAAGTATAAAAATAGGAACGTTGGAACGTTTTCTCTCAGCCCTCAGTGACTGATGTATGCTGAGGTAGTGCAGAGCTCAGAGTGGGAGTGGAAATAAACCAGTGGGAGGAGGTGAGCAGGTACAGGAGGAGCAGGAGAATGAGTGGTGACAAAAGTATTGTTTTCAGCCAGTCTGTACACAATTGTTTCCTATGCGTTTGGAGAATGTGGTGCAGTTTACTCCGCACTCCAGCTTGCTCCTTTGGGTCTTGTTGCCTGTGATGTCTCATAGTTTCTCCTGCCATAAGAGTTGCTCATCCCTTTCTTTTGGTTATCCGCCCCAGAAAAGTCACTGTTGCCCTGAGCACAAGCAGAGGGACAGAAGGATGTGTACAACCATGAGTTGCCTGGACAGGCATCCTATTTCCTGTGAGTGGAGGGAAGCAGGAGGCTGAGCCCAGGGCTGCTGCTCATCGCTGTGAGGATGCGTCGGGTCAGGACATCCTGCTGGGCTCACGCGCTGCTTCCTCCTGGGCCTTGTGCCCAATTCTGTTGCAACTGAGCCCAGACCTGGTTCACCTCCTGTTTTGGGACTTCCCCCCCTGTGTCATGACTGGACTGGAGAACTGCAACCATTCACCATGCTGGAAGCATCTCCAGCAGAAGCAGGGCCTGCAGGGAAGGTGAGGGAGAGGCCAGGAGCCGGCAGTGGGGGGGTGTCAGGCCAAGGACTCCGGCTCCGGGTTTTCTCTGCAGCTGCCTCGAGCGGGCTCCGGCTCCGAGTGTCCCCGCCCGGTTTTGCGCGCGGCCGCGCTGCCGTGTGGCGGCGGGGGAGGCTCCGGCTCCGTCCGGCGGGCGGGCGCGGATCCGGTGCCGGGATTTGCCCGGGGCCGGCTGGGGAAGTTGCCGAAGTTGTGCGGCGAGTGGCGGGGCCCGGCGCGTCCTTCCTGCGGCCCGGCCGGGGGCATGGAACAGCATGGCCGCGCGCCTCTCCCTGGCACAGGTAAGGGGCTGCGCGCCCGCCCCGCCCGCAGCGCCGCCGCCGCCCGCTCCCGCCGCAGGCACGGCCGGGCGCCGCGGGGCTGCCCGGGGGCCCGCGCTTTGTGAGGACGCCGCCGCCCCGCAGCGCTGCCCTGCCGCTGTCAGGTGGCGGCCGGGCGGGGGTGTGTCCGTGGCTGCGGGAGGGAGGAAGGGACGGAGAACGGGGGCGAGGGGAGGCGGACGGGCAGCCCCGCGCCGCGACCCGCGGGTGCCACGGGCGGGGAGCGGGTCCCGCCCGGCCGCAGGTGCCTCTGCCCGGGGCTGGGGAGACCCGGCCGGGGAGCGGCCCTGAGCGGGCGGGGCTGCGCCGGCGGCGGTCGCGGTCCGTCTTTTGTCTCCGTAGGACTCGGGGCGCCGGGCTGGAGCCCAGCGAGCCCCGTCCCGGGAGCGCCGAGGGCTCGGGGAGCGTTCGCGGAGGGGCTGAAAGGCGATAGCGCCCGGTTAAGGTGTCCGTGCCCGGTGCCAGCCCCGCGGGCACACGCGGCATCGAGGGGTTCTCCGGGGCAGCGAGACCAGGGGCAGGTGACCCTGCGAGGGACAGACGAATTCCTTGTTTTAACAGAAACCTGTCTCCGCAGATACTGCTTGCAGCATGGTTTTACCTTGGTTTTGGTGGGCCCCGTGCTGTGGGGACACTGTTGTCACATAGTGCCCATACAGGTGCCTTAGAGTGGGGAGCTGTGCTGGTGATGGCCCCAAAACTTGGAGACTCTGGCACAGTTTCGTGCTCGTGTCATCTCACCTCACCTCAATCCTTGTTACTCGCATTTTTTTCTGGCAGTGATGGAATCACTTCACACAGGTTATTCTATACCGTTAGGATCATGTCTTATTCCCTAGAGCTGCGATAGCTAATGAACGGCACTTCTGGGTACTTTTTAATTTCATTTAGCAGTGAGATGAGAAGTTCCCAGTCCTGCCTGGCATAAGGAGGAGGTGGGCCTATTGGTTCACCCTCCTGGCTTGGGATGCTTCAATCTGATAGCCAGTTGTGACATTTACAGAAAGCAAAGCGGGTAAATGAGCTCCATGAATTGCTTAAGCACAGAGAAGTAAACTTAAAAAGCTGGCAGCAAGGCTGCACAAGTTTGCAGTTACTTACACAGCTCGCTTTTGAGAATATCAAGCATTTCAAGGAAAGAAGGGGTGGTTCAGTGAAAAGGTTAGCAAATACATGGAGAAAACAAATGTGTCTTTAGGAGTCTAAAGGTATAGAGTTATGAGGTATAGTACTTTTTGTGAAAGCTTGTTTTATATTAAAATGGCTAAGTTAGCATTGTTTGAGTCTCTTAATAGTCTTCAAGTAAATGAAAAAGCTTTAAATGTCTGCTTACTGAAGGGAAAGAAGTTTTCACAGAGCTGCTCTGTCTCTTGATTTGGGGAGAGGAGTGGGTTGTCAGCTCTGGTGTGTTCTACAGCAAGACATTATTGCTTACAGGCTGTGTAATCCTTTCATTGTAGAATTTCTTTACTTTTTTAGTCACATGGATGGGGGACTAAATACAAATGTGATAATGTTGACAGAAGCAGAAAAATTGCCAGTATCCTTAAAACCATTGTGGCTTCAGCTTACAACAGTGGTTAAACTGAGGGAGATATTTCTGTGTGTTGACCATTTGTGTGGGGATTTCTTTTTTTGGCTTGTTTGTTTTTTCTTCTTGTGTTGCATAAGAATCATCTTAGGAAGTCCAGCAAGCCTGAAGATAATTCTTTTCAACATAGGTCCTAACATGTGGAATTTTTGGGTTATAAAAAGTCCTCACAAGCGTTGAAGTGTCCAGAATCTGTTGAAGAGCATGAGGAAGCGAAAATGAGGGCACGGGGGTGGGGAGTGCAGCGGAGGCTGCACCGAGATCAGTTACGGACAGCAGCGGTGAAGTTGTGCAGATCACCACGATCTGCTCCAGGTCACATGGAGAAAGCAGGGGGCACATGAACCTGCACTCAAACTCACTACTGGGTCCGATTTTCTGTTCCCCTTCCTGAGCTTGGTTTGACACTGCTTCAGCGTGGCTGGGACCTTGGGTATTTCCAGCTGAGATGAGGGTATTTTCAGATGGCTTTGCAGCTGCAATGTCTGAGAGGGCTGCGCGTCCTTTATTTGAATATCAAAGCTGTAATTTCAGTAATTTGAAACTTTTCTGTGCTAATTGTATTCTTTTCACTGATTAGTAAAAACACTTCAGGACTGTGTAGCTGTAGTGAAATTTATTACACCAAGAATGCTTGGACAAGGGTTGCACACTAAAGGTGATTATCCCCCCCTCCTCTCTCCCTTCATTAGTAATTATCTGGAGTATTTTTTATCTCCCCATTTTGAACCCATTCTGGAACATCTTGTTGCCACTTGTGTTTGCTCAACGCGTGACTGCGAATTTAATGTGGAACTTCTAAGGGAACTTCTACCATGGGAGTGTTTTGGTGTGGTTGCCTTTAGTTTGGAAACAAGCAAACAACAGCAATGAGAAGGAACTGACCGATCTCACAGATTGTCATCTGTTGTTGGAAAAGTCAAATTAAGCTATAGCCAGTATAAGGGGTTGTATGTTTTGACCTTCCAAGGATGGTTGCTCAATTTCATATGGGGAATTTAGAACTAAAGATGTGGAAAATGGGGCAGAGGTATTTCTTGAAACGTGGTTTAATATGGATATTCAGTACCTTCTAGTTGCTCTTGAAAATAGAACTTGTGGTTTATTCTGAAAAACTGGCTGTGATTGAAGGGGAAGCTCACAGCTCAGGGGAGCACTGTAAAGTACTCAGGAGGAAAAGGAAGATAACTTTGTGTTTGTCTTCCTGATGAAATGCTTTTTGTGAGAAATGTGGTAATTGTCTTGAAGTAGTTACGAGCTGCTTTGGTAAACGAGACAAAATCATGTAATATCAATTTGTATCCTAATTAGCTACAAGTTTCATTTTAGACTTGAGCATTGTGTTGCAGAATTGAGAATGCTGTGCTGTGTTGTTGAAGGGAAACTTGGGAGTATTACACTGAGGCTGAGCTGGATGGATTCCTGTCTTGTGCACACATTGCCAGGATTAAGGTCTCGTTACTGGAATACACAGGATCCAAATACTTGTAGTATGAATGATGCCCTCATACTAATGAACATATTATGTGTAATCTAGAGCCGGAGATTTTGAGGGCTCTGGCTAACTTGTGGTGTTTGTTTTTTGTTTTTTAAAGAAATCAGCAAAATTGTTAAATAAAGATCAGAGTTTGTAATTTTTAGTGGAATGAGGAACCTGTTGTTCCTCTTTCTGTCCTGCAGATGAAGAAACTAGACTATGCATGTGTGTATTTTAACCTGCACGTAGAGGGGATTGACTGCTCCTAAAGCAGATAGAACCTATTTTTTTTTGGTTGGCATTGCATCCACCATGTTAGAGAGAAGCTGCCTCTTAAAAGGCAGTGCAGCTACTCTTTCATTTTGCACAGGCTTTGTTCAGTACTGATTAGAAGATGGTGGAGATTTTCTGTAGCAATTTGAAAATTAAATGGAACCATTTCTAATTATGCAGTGACAGACATCTCTGCAGAGAGAAGACGGCAGTTCTTGTGCCTGCTTCAGCTGTTCAATGGGAAAGAAAGTGCTCCATTTTAAAGTACTTGGTAATAATTGTGTAGAAATTGTTAGTAAATATTTTCTTTACATTTGTTATTGCTGTAGGAGATATTCCTGGTTATATAATTGAAAGTGGTAGAAAGCTTTACCCTGAAACACTTCAGCTAAGACAATAAAGCAATAGAGGAAAAAGAAAGAAGTTGATTATTGTTTTGAAATGGCATTGTAAGGAAACCAACTTGCCTTGAGCTTACCTGCTTTTTGGCTGGCTAACTACAGGAGAAACATTTAAGGCCAGATTGTGTCTTTTGGAAACTCTTAAAATGAGTCCTAGAGCTTTGTGTTGTGATAGAATATGGTATTTTGGATTTTCATCAGGATAGAATAGGTTGTTTCTCCCCTGACACTTCATTAGGATTGGAAGAGGAAATTACTTTTGTTTTTCTCAATGGAGAGGTTTTGTTTGTTTGTTTTTAAGCCCTTTTGGAAGGAAGGTCGTGGCTGGATGGGGTGGGCAGACTGGTAATAGTATCTTATTACACCTAAATGGGAGTGTGCCAGAGGCATGAAAACATGGGGATTGACTGACAACAGAAGATGAAAAAGACGGGTGTCCCTGAAGGTGTTTTCTATTTCCTAGGTTATCATTCTAAAGTTCATAGGTTTGTATCAAAGGTTGTAATTACTACAACACGCATTACCCTTATGAAGTGATCAACTTTGAAATGGAACCATAATAATGTCTTTCTATTTTTATACACTGTGGAATCTGACCTTTCCTCCCTCCCTCATTTTGCATTTAAAACAAGCTGAATTTACTCTGCAAATGGTTGTTACAAATCCCATAAAAAGAATTTTGCTAGGTAAATTCTAAGGCAGCACTTGGAAAGGTGTTGAACTGTATGTTTTTTTCTTATCCCAAAAGAATATCCTAGATTATATTTGCATTTGTTTGTTTATTGTAGGGTAAACTTTGAAGGAAAAACAAGTCAATTACTAGTAAAATAGTCTGAGAAACTTTTTTACTACTGTTTTTCCATTCACAGGAAATTCCAGTTACTGCAGTCATACTGATATTAAAATGAATATTGGAAGCACTAATGAAGTAAAGAATTATTGGCTCACACTCCTAAGTACTGAATGAAAAGATTATTTGCACTTAGTGTTTCCATTGCAGGGCTTCAGCATGGTGTTTCCTGTCCAGGAGTGACAGTGATCAGTTTGGCTGGAATAAGGAGACATTTGCCTGAACAAAGGGTGACATTGGGCAGGAGGGATGATGCACAGGAATCGAGGGTTCCAGCAGATGCACTGGCCAGCTCAGTTCTGCTTCTCTGGTCACAGCTTTAGTTTTATCCTGTGCCTAGACTTTTACATTCTCATGAAGTAACATTTAGTGAGTCAAATACTTGAGTATTTGGGAGAACTACCCCTGTAGGTTGCTGTGCAAAGTGTATGTGAGTGGGTAAATAAAGAATGTGAGGTTTAGGTAAGAAAATAAAGCGTGCTGTGGAGTGCTGGAAAATGGTTGGAAGGTGTTTGTTGTATTGGTGTTGTGGCAGTCTGAGGGCTGGCAAAACTTGAAAATATTGTGTCAGGCTATTTTAAGAGATGTGTAACTGCATGTTTAGTTGATGGCTGAAATAATAAAAGTCTTTGGGTACCAGAGCAAAGTCAGAGCAAGGTTAAGCTATAAAAATGGAGGTATTGCATTGAATACCAATGATGGTTTCCCAGCATATGTAATTTTTCATGGCTGTGGGAGAGGTATTTCCCACCCACCTCCTAGTAAGCAAATAAAACCTTACTAGCTGTGTGTCTCTGTTGTTGCCCCCTTCCCCCAAACACCAAAAAAGCCAAAACAAACAGCAACAACAAAACCCACCAAAAAAACCCGCCAAACACAAAACCCAAAAACCAGCTAGAAAATCAGAAGCTGAGTCTCTGGGCAGTATACTTGCTGAACAAGCTCTGAATGGAAGCTCTCCTGTTATTTCTAGCTGTACTTTCTAATTTGTATTTAGGATGTTCTGGTGATGCTACACACTTTCTGTAATTGCACAAGATCACGCTAAATGAATTTCTATCAAACGTCTTCTCTTAGTAATATTTTCTGAAAATCAGCACCTGTGAACATGGAGTACTCAAGCAAAAGAGCAGCTGTTGCTGTGGGAAAATGGATGTAGTGTTATTTAACTGTAAACCAGTTTATAGTTGTTATACAGTTATACAATCTGTAGTAAAGGTTTTTACAAAGATGTGGTTGACAACATCCACGATGCTGTTGGTTTCCATATTTCCATTTGAACATCTAAATTATAAATCCAGAGAAGCTACTTTGTTGGATTCTGTACAAAGGTCTGCAAATCCTGGGGTTTGACATTATATTCCTCTTAAGGGGGAGAACTCTGGGTTTGGATGATATTTGAAATTATGTGCCTGGGCTTTTTTAGTAAGTATTGTGTAATTAGCTTGTATTATGCTCAGTTGTTCCCACAGGGTTTGTGAGGGCAACACACTCTGAATTCTAGGGTTATCCTCTGCCTAAATGCCTTTGGTTTAGGCAACATGCACTTCATGAAAGCAGGATCTGGTTTTGTACCTGTTTTTATGTTGGGGAAGAGAGGTAAACCTAACACTTCATTTCTTGGCTGGGCAAGGTTATTTAGTGTAGGCCAAGAGACTAGGTTTTGCATTGTTTCAGATCTTAGATTGGTTTTGCTTTTCTAAGAATAATTTAGAAATAAAGAAAGAGCCTTTTCCAAAGAAGCTGTTTTATCCTTGTCCACTTAACTTTAGGTGAGCCCTGAATGTCTGGTAGAGGGCAGTGGAATGAAGGCAGAAGTTATCCCCAGCAAGGGTTCAAGTTACAAAACCCAAAGTTAGAATATTATTCTATTTTAATGTGGTACTGTTGCTGTGGGTTTAGTTTTGAATCCGGGGATTAATTTGGGTAACTGAAAATTTTACAGACTGCTTGCATATGACACTAAATTCTAAAGAATTATCCAGAGGACGGTGAAATAAAATGATATTGCTTTGTACTCTAATATTAGAGAGCACTTCCTAGCCTGAGTCGTTTCAGGTTTCTGCTTTTGCCCCCAGGCAATGTTGCCTAAGAGTTCCTGTTTCACACAGCCTCACCTGGTGACCTGGCTGAGGGAAATCTGATCCGGGGTGGTGTCAGTGACTGCAAAACAAGAACTCAGTCTGGTAAAAGTTACAGCATGAAGAGCTGTCCTAGTTCCTCGAATATTGTACAGAATTAATCCTTAATGCTTCTTTGAAGACCAGTGGAGTGTGTTTTATATCTTCATGTGTCCAGGGAGAGGGAAATTGAAATATGGATCTCCAGGGCTCATTTTTCCTCTGTGTCTCTTTTACAGCTATCGAGTGCAAATCCTGTGTATGAGAAATTCTATCGACAGGTATGTATATTCTGAAAGAACAGACCTCATCTGGATTTTAAAGAATTGATATTCTTTTGATATGGACTCAGCCTGGCCAACAGTGTGTAAACAATAAAAGTTCAAGAAAAATTACAGTGCTTTAAAATGTATTTTTATAGTAGCTAACATGTAGGTCTGAGCTCTATCAGTATAAATTTAATATTGGTTGTAAGATGACCCTTATTTTCTAGGGAACTGTCAGGTGTGTATGACATCCATCACTTGATTTTTCTTACAGCCCGTGAGGTCTTGGGATAGTGTAAATTCTTAAAAATGCTGTATTGGTATGTTCTTGGTTACTTTTTACAAGTGAAGATGAATTTCTTGCATTTGTAGCTCAGTTAGCATCATGTAAAACTTGATTCTCACTCAGAATATCCCCAGAGTTAATTGCAGGATGTTGTAAGGAGTGAAATTTGGATAGAAGGCCTCTGAATGCAAAAAGAATGCCTGCTTCACTCAACAGAAGCAAATATTTTGACTACTTGATGCAAAATTTAAAAATACATATAAATAAAATATAAGAATATAAATTTTATTTATCACTTGTCCTCTATATTTTGACACAAGGATGTCTTGATTCCTATAAATACAAATTTTTTTTTTTAAAATAGCCATTTCACCTATTCTGTAATAACAGTATTTTCTGTCATGTGCATAATGTACTTTATTGTACAAATGTATTGTAAAAACTTTTAAGGAAGTTAAACTACTTGGCTGTATAAAACAATTAAAAAGAATTTTGTTTTGTAATACACCTGTTGAGTAATTGATGAAAAAAACCAACCAAGTTTTTTTTCCTTTGTGCAGCTGGTAATGTTCCTCTAAGACAGGTTATGGTGTACATGGCCTCCTTATTTAGGAGCTTCTTCTGTGTGTCAACATCAGAATGTAAACTTACGTGCTGGGGAAGGGACAAGGCCATGATTTCTATCCATGCCCTATTTTCAGATTGTGCTTAAAAGATTAGTCCCATTATCAAGTGCAAAAAACAGCACTCTGAGAACAGAAGTTTGGGCTTGTCATTGTACTTCAATAAGGGATTTTCTCCACTGCAGGAGAGGGCAAGCAGATTTGAAATTGCTAACCAAGAAGAGAGAGTTTACCTTGATCAAAGTTCAGAATGCTCCTGGTGGCTGAAGGAGATAGTATCACCCTCAGAAAGTTTTCCTTCAGATGGACAGATCCACTGTGTGCTTATCTTTAGGCACTGGATTAAAAACCTTAGGAGAGTCCCTTATAATAAGATGTAAGAAAAGGCTGGGAACTGATTGTTCTGCACATTGAGGTTGCCAGCTCAGTCCTGACTCCCACTGTCAGTACCACCTTTGCCATGTTCCTATCTCTTCCTCCTGACTGCATGTGCTCAACCACTGAAGTGTGGAGCAAAAACTCAGATAAAGGAACTGAATTGAAGCACAAATGTGATACTGGTTGCTAAGTCAGTGTCTTCCATTTGTTGGACTACATAGCCTAGTGAAACTGGAGCACTATTTGTTGTCCAGTGGTTTCAGCAGTGTACAGGAACAGAGATTCCTTAAACATGATGTTACTGTTAGTGAAGTGGTGCCAGTGGATTTGTTTCCCAGAGGATTATTTTTCTGACTTGCTCAGATGAACTCTTTGCTGCAAGGATTTTTCCTAAAGAGGAGCTTTCAAATGTGTCTGAAGACTTTCAGTTCCACTAGGGAACTTTTCCCTTCCATTCCTCAGATAAGGAGATGTCAGATTTCAGAACAGAAATTCAGAGAGACATTTCCCACTTTGTCTTGTGGTGCTGGTGCAGTATGCTTTTATATGAATAAATTCATCACCTGGAACAGCTCTGATGCTGAGCACACTTCCAGTTCTATCACAAACTTAAAGGAATTCATCTGGCAAAAGGTGTGTTGTGAAATGGGTGTAAATCCTGCCCTTTGTACTTAGAATGAGATTGGAACCTCAACCTTTCAGTAGGCACTCTTTTCTTTCAAATAAATATTTTTCTGTTTAACCTTCTATAGACTGACTCAAAGCAGGGTGAGGTTAAAGGATAAGCTTAAATACCTGTCATAAAGCACTTGGAAATTCCTTAACCACATGATGCAGTGCAGCAGGGAAGCAGTGCTGAGTTCTTGATGAGTCCTGAACTGAAGCACTTCTCACTGTAACCTTCTGCCCTAAATCACATCAGATGTATGTTTGTAACTTTTGTAATTCCTGGTCCTACGAGAGACAGGCTGTAACAAGGGGATTGTTGGCTGATGCAGCTGTGGAAACTGCTCCTTACACATCAGGGGAAAAGTTCTGCCAAGCTGGTGTATAACTTGACAAACCCCAGCAATCATCCCAGGGCAATAATCAAACATAAGTAAACCCACCCCAGCACTCAAGACTCAGTAATTTGTAAAGAAATTGAAATCAGACCTTTAAAGAAATAGTTACTAAGGTTTTGATAATTAATTGTACAAAAAGAAACTAGATCAGTATTGGGTTAAGTAAGAGTCCTGCTTAAATCCCTTAAAGTCACCTTCCTCTGGCTTGGACTTGGGGAACTAAAAAGTAAACACAGCTGATACTGTGGTGTTCTCTGACTTGCTTGAAGGAGGAGTGCTAGGCTGGAGGTTTTCTGAGTGGATGCCAAGATTGTTGTGTTACATGCAAGGTCAACTCCACTATTTAAAAGGAGGTTTGATGCTCTGTCTTGGCAGCCTAAAGATGAACAGCTCTCCCATAACTCAGCTAGCCCAACTGCTGGACTGTAGTGTTTGCAACCTTATTGCTCTGACCAGGGCATCCTCAGTTACTGGAAAAGCCCTCTCCTAATTAAAATCACACTGGTTATGTTAAAAACAATAGTTGTTTTTACTTGCATATTAAATTATGATTTGGGGATTTCAGAGTGTTTTGTTCCCTTTGAGAAGTATCTACAGACAACTGCTGCAGCATTCCTTCCAAATGATAAATTCCCCACAGTCTTTCAGGAGCCAGCTCTAATCCCATCTTGGGAAGCTGCTAGCTTTGAGCACCTTGTGTGTGCTGCAGCTGTGAGCTTGGGCAGCTGGTCTTGTGTTCCAAACACAATATTGAATATGGCCTTTGTTTAAACACAAAGCTGTGAGACTGGAAATGGTGCAGTTGTCATCATCATCACCCTACCTGAGGGCTGTAGTAAGGCTGACAGTCTGAATTGACTGAAGATGCATTTAGTTCTATTTTCCATAGTGTGCCCTTTTTAAGAATCCTTTTCTTTAGGCTCTCCAGGACTCTCAGCTTTTCCTCTATTTCCCTTGCCCTTACCATCACCATGTACATGATGTAAGTTTTCCTTTTCCCCCTTGAAAAGGTTTAGTTTAGATACCGTTTCCACTTAAGAACTTGGATAACTCTCTATTTTAACGATCTCCCTATTGATCCAGGGAGAAATGCATACTGATTGGTATGCTGCCAATATCACCAACTTCTTCACTGTGTAAATAAGTTTCACTTTAGGGAGTATTTCCTTCTGCTGTGGTGGTAAAGGTATCTTCAAAGCAGAGCTTTCTTTTTCAGACCCTAACAGTGACGAATGCAGAGCTGGACGATGAAATGTAATCAAACCCTGGAATTTTCTCTTCTTAAAAATCACATGTTTTGATGGCATCAAGAAGAAAAGCCTGTGATTAGGAAGGATTAATTAGATAGGTTCAGAAGATAGTCCTCAGAGTGACTGTTAACTTGAGCATTCTTCTTCAGTAGCTTTTTGAGAGCCTGTGTAAAGAGATGGCACCAATTCAAAAGCCAGTTTGTCATGTGAGGATTTTTTTCTCCCCAGGTTGATTCTGCTAATGCTGGAAGAGTATTAGCTTCTGATGCAGCTGTTTTCTTGAAAAAGTCTGGATTGACAGATTTGGTACTTGGAAAGGTATTTGATGGCAATTCTTTATTTTATTTAGTTATCCTGTCTTATTGATTCAGTTAGTATCCTGTTTAAATTAAAATATTTAGTAGTACTACAGGATACATGATCTTCCCTAATGTGTTTTCAGTTGTTCTATCCAATAGTTCCAATAGTTTCTATCCGGCCATGGAAATTGTGGATATATTTATGTTTGTCATCACAATTAAGTGCTACCATGAAAGTTAAGATGTGAACATTCCTCCAAGAGTCCATTATAAATGGAGGGAGAACTTGCCAGCTTCCTCTAAAGTGCTGTGAGCCCTTTATTCTTTTTATGTTTCAGATTTGGGACCTAGCTGATACTGATGGCAAAGGTATCCTGAACAAACAGGTATGATTATTTATGTGGTGTTTGACTCTAACCATTACCCTGCTTTGAAACAAGATGAAAGTTGAAATTTTTGGTTCAGGAAAGCAGTTTTTCTCATAGATTTTTTCTAATTTTGACTAGCTATGTAATTCCCATTTGAGTGGAAGTTCCAATAAATAAAACAGCCTTCAGCTGCCTCATCAGCTTTTCTCCAGGTTGCAAAATGGGCTGATGTGTAGCTGTGCAGTTTGCTTAGAAGTAATTTAAGGTTTAATGTACTGCATTTAAAAAGAAGGTGACTTTTTCCTTATAATCTTATAGGAGACAATGAAGAAATTAAAATTCTTGTAAAATCTTCAAAATTCTTACTACTTTAATTTTGGTGGACTTGCCATTGGTACATTCTGTTTGGAGTTGTCCTTCCTAAGCTGTGGCAATGAGCAGTGTGGGGACAAAATTTACATCTCAGTGGTGCTACCACAAGTTCTAATGTGTGTTGCTGTTTGATTTGAAATATAAATAACAGTCCACGGAGAGGGAACTGCTTCTTCTCATGGTAGGAAGAGGAGGAGATTGTTATGTCTACCAAACAATTTTGGGGGTTTTTGGGCTTCTTTTGGTTCATTTTTCTGTTTTTTTCTGCTCCATTAACCATCTGTGGGATCACCTCAGTTCCTCCAAGATAAACAGCTGCAATTACACTTCAAATTTTCAATGTTCTGTTATAGAAGAACTGAGTGCTGAGATCTGACTACACTGGCCTGGAAGTTACCAAATTCTTGGAAAATTAATTGCAAACTTTTTCCTACTGGAGAAATGCAGGATTTGCTGGCTGCTGCTTTCTGTCACTTTCTGACCCCCCCTTTGAAGCCGCGTGCAACTTTTCATCTATATAAGTAATACCAGAAAAGCTCTTAATTCTTCTGAAATTCTACTATATTTTAAAATTATATTTTTATACATAATATATATTCTAATATATAATATATATTTTCATTTTATAAACCCTTCAAAATTTCTTTTTTTTTCCCCTGTAGGAATTTTTTGTGGCTCTGAGACTTGTAGCCTGTGCACAGAATGGATTGGATGTTTCCCTGAGTAGTCTTAACTTGCCTGTTCCTCCACCAAGATTTGTAAGATTTCTTTTTTAATTGAACATATTATTGAGAACCGCTTTAAAGTGAAAAATTAGGAAGGTTTGGTGTAAATACCAAATACTTCAGAGGGTGATGTTGTAGGGCAGTGGTGCCCTACAACAGGGAAAAAATCAAGCAGCATGGAATAAGCTGCTACATGTTCTAGTGGGGATTTGAATATAAAATTGTGTATAATTTGAAGATATGTTGTATTTGTTCTATTAGTGTTATCCTTAATGGAATAAACATTTTAAATTTTTTGCTCAAAATTTTGGTATGAATTACTAAAAAGAAGTTCTGGCTTTGAGAAGCAGCTTCTCAAATAAGAGGGTGGTTTTGCAAAGTCAGAATCACATTTCTTTTAATGTGTCTGCTGTTTTTTTGTCTTGTTTTTCCTTAGACTGATACTAGTAGTCCCTTGCTACTCAGTGGAACAGCATCAAGTGATCTACCATGGGCTGTAAAGGTAAACTAAATATTAGCTGTTACCTTGAACTGTTATCTGGTTTGCAGGAAAACCTGTCTTTCTTAGAAAAATCTAATGCTGCATTCCTAAAGTATGATAGTTACCATTCCTGTCAAATTCATAATTGGGCTAATAGACCTAATTTAATAAGAACACTTGACTCTTGGGAAATCTCTTCATGTTTAGAAATCTAAAATAAAGAAAAAAAAAAGGTTGTTACATGAAGTCATGAAAATAATTGAAGAAGAAATCTCACAGGGTTTTGATGAGTCTTTGACTTAAAAATAGTATCTTTTTGATGTTTTCTTATAAGCATCAGGAACTGCGAAGTGTCTTTATTTAAAAAAGTTAGCACTTTTGAAAGAACTTCTGCTTCTTATGCTATGAATGTGACTGTTTGTATAAGTAATATTTTTCTTCTGCCCCTGCAGCTGGAAGACAAGGTCAAGTATGATTCTATTTTTGACAGCCTAAATCCAGTGAATGGACTGTTGTCAGGGGATAAGGTGAAACCTGTGCTCCTCAACTCAAAACTGCCAGTGGATATCTTAGGACGAGTAAGAATATCTTTCTTCTTAATTGTCAGTTCCCAAGTAATACCTGTGCTGCACTCAGCAATACCTGGTTTTCAAATTGAAGATTTGTAGTCATGAGCCTAACTTTTATATTTGATTTTATGGAGTGTGACTTTTGAATGGAAAAATAAAATTTCTTTTGCTATTTGGATAGATCACCTCCAGCTGCAGTTTATCAGTTATGTGTACTTTAACACTTGAGTCAGGCTGGGTGACTCTGTCTCCAACTTAAAAATCTCTCTGCTTTTGTGTGGTTTATGTGAATTTACTTTGCTCGCTGCAGACTAATGCTGTTAATAGAACTTGAACTGTGGTGGGGGGAGGCTGTTCTCATGTTTGTTTTAATGAGGTTTTAAGTAGGAAACTGCTGCAGTTTAGTCCAAGATCCCTATATTCTGCTTTTTATTGGTAGGTGTGGGAATTGAGTGATATTGACCGTGATGGAATGTTGGATCGAGATGAGTTTGCAGTTGTAAGTATCTTCTGCCTCTTGGGATTTTGAAAGGCTGGTGGCAGGGTTTAAAATAGATGCACTGTGTATTATTTCTGACTGTGTGGTTCATGTATTATCTTTATTCAGAGTCCTTAATGAAGTTTTAGTGCTTTTTAATGTTTCTGTCAGTTTGTTGAATGTGTCTCAGTACACAGCAGTAACTTTCTTTGTGGGTTAGATGAGCCATTAAAAACTTACACCTGAGATCTGCTGTCCCATGAGACACTTGAGTGTTTGCACTGAGTTTTACCTTAACCTTCAGTATTTATAGAACTTGAATGCCTCAAGGTAGCCTTGAGGAAAGTTTGTAGTAAGTTAGAATTTTAACACTGTTAAAGCCAGGACTGATGAAACAATGTAAGAAGTGTTAAATTAGAGATGGCCACGATAAAAGAATTAAATGCTAAGTGGAGCATTTTCTGGGAAAATGGTGATAAATTAAAGTGTTTGAAGTCTTCTTTCAAATAAAATTCCACAAGTACTGGCACAAGCTTGGAAGATTATTTTAATGTTCTAAAAGATACTGAACTTCATTTGCTAAGCACTGATCCACAAAAGAAAGTGATAATGAAAAACACAATTTAGAAGGCAATGATCTCCATCAATTGAGGGACTTGTGAAGGGGAAACATAATGAAAAAATACTACAAAGTTATTTTTTAATGAATTCTTTAGTCTCTCTATATATGTATATAAATATCTAATATATTTACATCCACACACCTTTTTTTTCTTGTTCAGGCCATGTTTTTGGTATACTGTGCTTTGGAGAAAGAACCAGTGCCAATGTCCTTGCCTGCTGCCTTGGTGCCACCATCCAAGAGAAAACCTCTCAGTGTTCCAGGAGCAATGCCATTAATACCATCTTCAACCAAAGAATCTCATCAGTCCTTGCCACCTGTGGGCATTTTAGCTGCCAAAACACCTTTAACACAGGTACAGTTCTGAGGTATTAGAAGGTTTCTGCTCTTAGCTCTGTGCTTCAGAGACTGCCTGTGTGAAGAGACTTGATACAAGTTTTTAGTTTGCTTCTTGCCCTGTTGGTTGGTTTTAGGAGACTGATGGGAATACCAGATGGAGAGGTGTAAAATTTACCCTGTTTTACTTTTCCTAGATGTCTTCAGATATAAACAGTTGGATAAAAAAATATTGTTTAGTACAGATTGTGAAGATACTTTTAGAACAAATTATTTCAAGGTCAAAAAAAATAATAGTGGTCTAGGTACACATCTGCAGAGCACAAGTTTTCTGGATGAGGACTGATTGGAATGTGGACACAATCTTAAAACAGATTGTGGCAGTCATGTATGTGTGAGCATGTGTGCAATTTGGAGAAGACATGAATTAAAGTGGAATAGATAAATGCAAGCAATGGGAAAAGAAGACAAAAGGTGCAGCGCATCTACCTAGACACAGGAGATTTGATTTTTGTTCTGAATGTGATTATTAGGCAACTTGATGCCTCTTACCCTCCCCAGACATCTTATTTATTCCTTATCATTTTAGAGGCCAGAAGTTGGGAAATGTCTTTCCAAGTAGCTTATATATTACTTGTTATATTCAAAATAAGAAAAAGCATTGATAAGGGTATTTAAGGTAAGAACTGTGGTACTTAATGCATCAGATGCAGCTTGGACATTTGGGTACCCTTATTTGAGTAATCAGTAAGAAACTGGCATCTAAATTTTGGGGGTGTCAAGGTTTTAACCTGGAAATTTCCTTGCCTTGAGGGCAAGTCTTGCTGTATGAATTGCAAAGCAGTGCCATTCTGGGTGAGTTTGTGTACAGCACCATTTGGGAGTCATCTGTTAATTGTCTGTGTGCACTGAAATTAATTAGCATCCATACATGCACTTGAAGCTGTTCTCACTCAAAAAACCCCAGACATCTTTATATTAGCTGAATGTTGTGAAAGATTGCTCAAGTAACAGTAGTGGCTCTAATTCCCATCTTTACCTTGTTCAGATGTAAATTTTTCAGTTTAGAATGTGCCCAGCTATTAACAACCTGGGCTTGAGCAGCTCTTCTGTCCCTCCAGCTAAAGCTTCTCAGCTTTGTATAGGGGAATAAAATTGACAGAGCCAGAGAGTCAGCAGGACTGTGACTGAGCACAGGGATGAGGGAGGAGATCCAGCCTCCAAGGAATGCCTTGGTTGCATAGGAAAAGGGGCAGAGCAGCACCAAGCAGCCTGGCTGCTTTCCTGAGGGAAAAGCTTCTACTTTTGCAGTTGCTTGAGGATCTCTGCATGTCTGTTTAGGAGAATAAACTGGTTCATGAGCTAGGCACCTGTATCACTTTTTTAAAATCTATGCTGTAGTCCTTGAATTATGTAAGTCTGAACTGGAAACAGAACTTGTCTGTATCTTAGTGTTGTGGTTTTGGTTTTTTCCCTTCCATCCTCATCCCCCTTCAGTGGGTTGTGTCGCCTGCAGACAAAATTAAGTACGATGAGATCTTTGTGAAAACTGACAAGGACATGGATGGATTTGTGTCAGGTGTGGAAGCCAGAGAACTGTTCCTGAAAACAGGACTGCCTTCTGCTCTCCTTGCACATATCTGGTAGGTTTTTTTCCTGTGACAGCTGTGTAGATGATGGCATAGTTCTCACTTCTTGCTATGCTGGCATTTCTGAAAGTGACATTTCTGTATATAATAAATAGCATGGCCTTTGTATAACCAGTGATTACTTACTTGCTTCTGCTCTGGGACAGACATGGGTGGAAATCAGGTTTGTGCCTGAACACAGACTGTTACAAATGCTGCACTTCAGCTATCCCTGTGCATTTAAGACATCACATCATCACAGGTATCTGATCACCGATCCTGTTCATGTACTGGGAAAGGGAAATGTTTCTATAAAATTGTTAGCATGTGAGATTTATGTCCCACCTTATTCTACAACATGTCTTTCCTTACAACTATGCATTTATTTGGCATTATTCATTATAGGAATGCCTTCATTGCACTCAATGCTTTTTAATTCTTTCTGTGCTATGAGCTATTGCCAGGCACACTGATAGGAGCAATTTTTTCCCCCCAAGTTATAGTTAACACAACTGCTAATTTAGGAAAATCAGTAAAATGTAAATAAACTTGTGTTGGTTCTGAAGGTGTTGCTAGTGACCTACAGCCCTGATTGTGCTTTTCACCAGAGCACAGCTGTGGGCCTCAACATGCAAAGTGAAACTGGCTGTGTGTGTTGTGAGTGACGTTTCCTATGCCTCTAGTTTTGCTTTAGAAGAGGAGATACACCCTAGCAATTTTCATGTTTGTAAATGACAGCAACTACACTAAACAGGGCTGTACTTGGAAAAATGAGGATTTTTTAAATTTCATGTGCATCTCTGTGCAGGGCTCTCTGTGACACCAAGGACTGCGGGAAGCTTTCAAAGGAACAGTTTGCTTTGGCTTTCCATTTAATTAATCAGAAGTTAACAAAGGGCATTGATCCTCCTCAGGCTCTGACTCCAGAGATGATTCCACCTTCAGACAGGGGTGTCAGTTTACAGAAGGTAAGGATGGGTTTGGCGTTTTTGGTGTACATCCCAAAAAAATAATGTTAATTTCAGAGGCTACGCAAGAAGCAACCTCAAGTGCTGGCATACCTTAAATTTATCATAATATCAGGAAGTAAACGAATCTTAGGTGCAAAGAATTGACAAAAAACTTCCATCCATATTTCAAAATGACGCTGCCATTTATTATGCCTGCCAACCAAGCAGAGAGATCTTATGTTGGGAAAGCATTATTTTCTCTTTTGAAAGAATAATCCTTCTGCTGCCGTTTCAAAGAAATTTTAGTTTCCATCTGAAGTGACATGCACAAGTTCACTGCTTTTCTCCTAATGTTTCAGTTACCTTTTTTACATTAATCTTTTTTAATAAGTTTGGAAACAATGTGAACTAAAAGTTTAGAGTTATTTAAAGTTTTAAAAGTAAATGGTTCCCCATTCTATACCTCACAGATAGTTTAGATATCTCCATAGTCTGTTGGTTGCCATGTATCTTAATCCAGCAGTTAGCTGTACCTCAGCAGTTCAATTTGCAGTTACCAGAATGGTAGAGGTCATCACAAGTTATGTGTTTTACACATCATGAACTCTGATGTGAGTTATCTTTTCTTGGTTGTGCAATACATTGACCTAATTTTACAACTTTCTTAAACAGAATGAATAATTCACACCTGGAAAAATGAAACTCAAAATTTGGCACTACTTTTTTGAGTTTCTGTAACTGGTACTGAATTTGTTTTTACATTCTGTTTTTAAAAAGTAATTGCTTTATTTGCAACTCTACTAATCTTTTTTGTATGTTTGCTTTCCTTTCTATGTCTCTTTTCTAGTTTGGACTGTTTTTTCCATTCTGCACCACTCTGCTTTTCATCCTTATTATTCTGTCAGTTTGTTAACTCTGCTTTCTCAAGGTTAGAGAAACTTTGCTTTTCTAATATTTACTGTCTGTTGGTTTAATAATGAGCATCCTTCTAAGACTCTCACACAGTCATGAATGAGCTCAACACTTCTCTCAGGTGTCAAGTTCTGCTCAAGTTCTGCTGATTTCCAGTGTTGTTCATCCAGAGTAACCCCAGGGTTCTCCCTTGAGCCCAGACCTCTGGGGCTGCTCCTGTGGGCTGCTTAAACTGAAAAGAGAAAATCCTGTGTCTTCTTGGTGAAATTGCAGGGGAAGTGGTGACAGAGTAGTAGCCCAATGTGGCATTTGGCATTTGTCATTAGGATTAATACCCATGGCTTTACTGAAGATAGCACAGAAAATTGAGTGATTAGAAAGCATTAGATGTTGGTTGGTGCTGTTCTGTGGATGTAAATTGATTTTGTAAAACTCTCAAAGACATCAGTGTGATTTTTATTTCATTACTAATTTAAGTGATGAATGAGAGTATTGTTTAAGAGGGTAAGTTAGCTTTCTATTAGCTCTGTAAATCCTGAACAAGAGAGTTTTTTACTAAATTGAGCTGAACCTTTAGCTCATTTTGAGCTTTTTCAAAAGAGGTGTTGTGTTGTCTTGTTGATATGAAAGAACTTTTTTTGTCCAAGATAATTGTTCAAGATTTGAACTCAAAGGCTTGAGTCAGTAGGCAGAGATAGGCTTTTTGCTGGTTTTCTTGATGTGGTGTACATGGTAAAGAAAACCCCAAATGCCATGTTAGGCTTCATCTTCTGAGTTGACCCATACAAAGGTGATAACAGAAATATCAGTAAGTAAAATGGTATTTCATTGTGGTTTAAAACCTGTGTTTGCTGTGTTGCCTGACCCAGAACTGTTTGCAGTCACCACTTGCGTGACAAGCCATAAAAATTGAACTTATTTTAAGGTCATCTCAAAGAATTTTGATGGGAATTTCCTTTTACTACAACTTTGAGTTAAAAACTAGAGGTGCTGTTCTGCATGCATGTTGCAATGTAGTAATGGCAGCCTGTGGTTCTAACTTGTCCTTGTTAACATGTGTATTGAAGCTAAAAAATGTTGGGTTTTATGTTCCTGCCCCCCACCAGTTCTCCTGAACAATTGAAAATAAGATTGAACTAAATTTTCCTCAAGTTTGATGCTGGCATTAGTGTGCAGAATTTCTTTAACTGGTGAAAGAAGGAGGCCTGGAAAAAATTTTTGTTGCAGCTAATATTTCCATGTGTTCCTTCTATCCTTGTCTCAGGGGAAGTAAAAACCCCCTTTGGAGTGCCATGATCAACTCTGCAAAACTCCTGTGTAATTCCTGTAGAGCAGGATTGAACATCATTGCTAGATTGCTCATTTGAGAAGCTGTACACTAACCAGTTTATTAATAGCTGTATAGTTGGTTGTTTGGTTGGTTTTTTTGTTGTTTTTTTTTTTTTAATTCCCAGTTCATACCATTTGTGCTAGTAAAATATGCATGAACAGCCTGTAGCTCTGCTGAATAATACTCTCAGCCAGTGTGCTCGCAGTGTTCATAGCTCTTGGTTTTTTTCTTCCCCAGAGTATCAGTTTGAGTAAGCACATAGTTAATAATATCCTGCTTTATCTGTAGAGAAACTTAAGCATTTAAAAACTTTTGTGCTATTTTGGGGGGTATCACTTGCCTTTTAAAATTGTATGTATGTACTTGTCCTCAGAATGTTGTGTTTGTCCTGGATGACTTTATCCAAGACTTGAAGGAATGGATGTATTTATAGGAGGTAGCTACAATGGCTGTTGCTTTCTAAGCATATTCATGTTGTGACAAGGCACAGAAGAATAATTACAGCATTTGTAATTTCTGTCTTCAGCATTTGTTCTCTATCCAGTTATGTGTACTTTTTTTGAAACAAATAATTTGTATCACAGTCATTGTCTTACAAAGACATTAAGTAAATGGGAGCTCATGGGTGTAAGTTACCCTGTGACTTTGTATTATGAAAGTTTCATTGAGTACTCTGGAGGTTCCTGTCAAACAAGCTCAGTATCCCTTAAAGCCTTGCAAGTCAGTGTCTACTCTGCAACATGAGGATCACCAAGGTGAATAAATATAGAAGTATTAAGCAAACCTCTCTCAAATGAATGCTAGGAAACCACTTAAATATTAGCTGTAACATAAGACTTATTTTAGAACAATATTCTGTGGTTTTTTGTATGATTAGGTAGTCCTGTGCTTTTGTGGAAGGTGTCTTCAAGGAGATAAACTCTCTTTGAATTGAGCTGTCTCCATGCTTTGGCTGTATGTTGTGTTCTGCTCATACAGCATCTCTACTCTTTTGGGGTTTCTAAGGTTGAAGGTTTGAAATACAATGCTACCAGCAGTTGTTACAAGAGGACAGCTCATGTTGCCACAAAAAGTACAATGAATGTAGTAGCTGAATAGCATAAGCTCCAGACTAACAGTGTTTATTTTTTATCTTTCAGAGTACTCAAGGACCGAATTCTGTAGCAGATTTTTCTGCAATTAAAGAACTTGATACATTAAACAATGAAATTGTGGACCTGCAGAGGTATGTAAAGGAGGAATAGCCAGATTTGCCTTGGATGCAGTTGTGCTATTTACTGTTTTTTAACAAACAGTTCAGTTCAGTGCAGAAGAGAAAAGCAGGTGGTAGTACTCTGCTGAGTAAAGGGTCAGCATGTGTGTGGTGCTGTGTGACACTGCTGCTGTGTTCACTCCCACGAGTGCACTGAGTGACAGCAGGGCTGGGAAGGGTCTGTCCCTTGGCCCTCAGGTTGTGCTTCAGAGAGCTGTGTGTCTCAGCAACCTAACATGGGAACAGTCTCCATTGTTCATCTTTATTGGCACATGTGAATGGGGCAAATCTTTAGGATGCTGGAACCATATATAAATGTTCTTTAATTTGTAGAGGGCATTCCAAGGGCTTGTTTTTGGTGGCAGTAAGGAAGTGAGATGGAAAACATCAGTAAGTATGCAGGATAGGGAGTGGGAAGATGACTGTGCATGGACCTCTGCTAGGGTTTTGATGGGGGTACAGATGGGGATGCTGCTCTTGTGTAGTAAAATAAACCACCGGACTGAGAAAAATTGCAGACTCTTGGATTCCATTAATTATTTCTAAGGCAATGAAGATGACTTCAGGTGACTAAGAAAATCAAATGCATATATTTTCTATGGTTTTGGTAATGCTCTTAAGGCAGCAAGTATTTTTCTTCAGTGTTTTTCTTGTTACTATCATAAATCCACTGAAAATTCTATTAAGAACAGTAAATTTTCCTATTTTTTAAGTGCGGGTGCTTTGTCATGATGAAATCTGCCTCTCTAATTCATGTCACTTGTGGGGATGATTTAACTTGGCAGTGTGTCAGAGCACAATCTGTTTCCTAAATGCATAAATATTTTTTCATTTCACTTGCTTATTCTCTGTTATTACTCCCACTGCCTCCTTGCTTCTCTCTGCTCTGCCTCCACTGTTCTTCAGGTTATATTAATTCCATTTTTGGACACTCACATTTATTAACCTGAAATAGGATTTGCAACTGTGTATATTTACTGTTGGTATTTTAGAAGGAATAAATTGTTGGCTGGCATGGATTTTTAGATGAAGTTGGTTTTCAGTAGGTGGGCTTGCAGCCTAACATGCAAGTCAGGCTGTGTTTGTGTCTGGTTTTCTTTTCTTACTGTGAGGTGTGAAGGAACCTGAAAAAGTCACTATTTCCATTTCTTGAGGGGCAAATATACATTGACAATTAATTTAAATTTAATGATACTAGATGGTTGAAGATAGGGTAGTGGCGACTCTTAATTTTTATTTGTTTTTAGAAAGGGAAATTTACTTTGATATGATTTAGAGGTTCAGAACAGAATGGGATTAACAATGTGTTAAATGTAGGAAACTTTCAATCTTTGGTGAATCCACATTTCTATTACAACTGGTGAAGTACACTTTCAGACTTGATAGTTGTCGTATAAAAATATAATTTAAACTGAAGCAAGATAGATTGTTCAGCTGTTGGACTCAATATATAAGAAATCTAGTCTCTGATTCCATTGAGAAGTGTCCAAGAGCTGCATTTTTGTGACCCAGTAATAGAATTTGAATCTATTTTTGAAGTGCACTTCAAAAAAAAAAAAAAAAAAAAAAAAAAAAAAAAGGCAGGAGAGGAAATGGCCAAAAGAATGACAATGTGTGGAGAGACTGAGCAAAGAATACAGAGGTGATGTCTTTGTGGCTCAGCAGTTTGTGTGGGAAAGAGGTCTGCTGGCCAATAGCTTTGTTAATGTTAATTTGATAAATACAGTGTCAGGAAGGCTGAGGATCAGATGAAGAATAAAATGCAGAACACTTATTAAGGAGGACAATACCCCTCTGGTGGGGGAATGATTTGCCTCTGGACATTATGGAACCTGCATCATTTTGAGCCTGTTAGCACTGCTGTCTCTAAATTCTGTTTCAGTTGCACCATATTTTTAGAAAGCTATTTGAAGCTTTTCTTGATCAACATGGTGGGAGGCTGGACCATTCTTTTTTATGCCATAAAACCTTTTTCTTCCCCAACAAACCCAGCTTTGCTTTCTTGCTTTCAAAGTTAGTGATGGCCCACAAATTCACAGAATTTCTTCAAGCTTTTGTGACACTCCATTCCTCTCTAAGCAGAGGAGTAGTTGAGCTTAACTAGGGGTATCTCACCAGAGATGTCATCCTTCACATATGCTGGATAGCAACATTTAAAAATTATCTTGAACTATAAATCAGATTAAAAGGACCATAAAGCTGGTGAGTTAGTCTCTGAATAGCAATGAAAGAGCAAAACCTCCTCCAGAAAAGCAGGACAATCTCTCCCTGCCATACACTTGCATCAAACCTTTGTTTCAAATTTTAGAGACCTTCATCACCTTGGCTAAGAACTTTAATGTAGGATAGATCATTTCTTCTCAGCCTCTGGTTTGGAAGAAACTGAGCTGTTGTTGCAGCAGAAGAGGTTGTGAGCAATAAATGTTAGAAGAAACAAGGCAAACCCTTGGCATTTTTCCAGTATTGCCAAACTGAAGTATTACTACATTAGGAATTCCCACAACTACAGGTGTATGTGAAAATAAGAAATACTGGGCAACTGTGAGTGTAGATAATGCTACCAGCTCTGTGAGTAGCCATCATCTTGTTATGGGAAAGAACTACGATTTTTTTGCTTTTGTATCTAAGGTGATTCAGCCTGGCCAGGGTTGAATGTTTGGCTTGGACACCTCTGCTGACACGGGGACTTTGCAGTTCTCAGCTATGACAGATATTTGCAATGTGCTGGCTCCTATTTATAAATGACTCCATTCACAAATTAGTATTAAATTTAGGGTTTTGGTAAATCATGAAGTATCTGGATGGGAGAAACCATCAATTAGTCATTGCTTTTAATTTATTTGATATGAGGTTCTCCCAACTGCTATTAAAATGCATAGGGAAATTGTATTGCTTTCAAAAATTGGCTTGAATTGGTTACAAGTATCCTTTGTTGGCAAGACCACAGTTCTTTTGGAGTTGCTTTTTGGATGTAGTAAGGGACTTTATGATCCAGGAAATCTGTCATATCCAACAAATCAATTTTGTTCCTTGTTTTTGGTTCTTTCAGTTGCTGAACATTCCTAAAGGGGCATAGCAGATAGTTTGTAAAAGAAATGGAGGTATTCAGAAGAATTAATGAATTAAGTAGTTCTGTGTTGTCTTTTCTTTGAAACAAAGAGGCATTTCTGGGGGGAGGATGGGATGTGTTATGTGTAGACTATATGCACTCAGATTGTTTTCCTTTGCCTGAGACTGCTGCCTAAGCTTTTCTTGTTCTGCCTGACAATACTTCTTTCACTTGATTCTTTCCAATTCATTGTTTGTGCTTGATTTGGCTCATGGAAGTGCCAGTGGGTGGGTGTTGTATCCTGTTGCTTAGTCCAGATTGCAAGGATTTAGGTACCTGGCTCGTGTTGAAATACAAAGGAAGTGATCTGCATCTCTGACAGTCTCAGGCACATCAGTGACAGTAATGTAGAAATGCTGTATATTAACCAAACATGCCTGCTTCCAGTTCTATTTCTTGCTCTTTTTTCCCACCCTAGCAGGAAAAATAACAAGTACTTGTTTTCCTACTCTTTTTTATCATCAATCAGGAAGAATATATATGAATGCTGGCTGTGCTTAATGGATGTTTGAGGGCTTGAAGGTATTTTTCAGCCTGATTTGTACAAGGATTTGTAGAAGTGCTTTATTGAGACCTTTGTTCATGGGAAGTTATGAAAGCCAAAGCAACAGAGCCTGTTTCAAGCCTGTGTTGCAATGCTTTAAATATCTAAGTACAACTATGCTACAGATGCGTATTGAGCTAGAGGAGTGTGCTGTAGCTTTGATTGAAAAGGTGAAGATTTTTTTAGAATTTCCAATTTCAGATGAATGGAAAGTGAGGAATTTTATGAATTTTATGAAATTTATTTTATGAATTTTATGAAAGTGTGATCCTTTATTTTGAAGGATCACACTTAACAGAATAAATAGTCTTGATCTTCAAAGTTCTTCTTTCCACATCTTTCCATTTCCTTCCATTTAAATTTCCCCTTTGGGCATAATCAGGAAGTTCCTCTTTACTCAGATAATGAGAAAAATAATAGCAGAGTATAATCTATAGTAATTATTTGTCAGACCAAATATTCATTTAAGATCCAATATCTGGATTCTTTTTATTTTCCACTATGTGTGGTTTTAGCAGTAAACTAAAACTTTCTCAGCTTGAGTAAAGAGCTTAGAGTAGACCTGCTTTACTTCAACACAGAAATGCTTTCTTCTGTATTAAATAAGAGTAAACAAATAAATAGTTTCAGATTGATTAACAGTCTGCTGCTATTAAAATACAAATGTTTTGTAATTTCGGTTTATACCAGTAATACAATCTAACAGCTTTTCACTATGGTATTTCAAATAGAAATGTCAGGTTTATTGCTCAAATTCTAACTTCACTGTGTGTGTTGGTTTATTAACAGAGTCCTTATGAAAGTAAATGTCTACAGAAGATTGTGTAAAAACTGTAATGCTTAATGTTTTCCTGCATCTGTGGAAGGAGAAAAGATTCCATATGCTGTCTAGAGAGAAACACTCATGATTTTTTAATAACAGTAACACTTCTCAGTTGTATGGGTTTGTTCCCTTCCTTAAAGCTATTGTTATGTCTGACTGATGAGAATTTATTGATGATAATTCTCCTGTCATCAGCAGTCACTTAAACTTGAATAATGTCTGTAGAGGCAGCCTTGATATGACACAGCAATTCACTTTGTGTGGAGTGTCTGAGCAGATCGTGATTCCAGCAAGCCAAGCCAACCTTCCTGCTCCTGCCTGAGCCTCCCAACAGGCAGATCCAAAATCTGACAGGCCAAGGGCATTCATGGGCTCTGCTGCCTGTGGGAGTGTTCCCTGGCTGCTGAGAGCGCGGGCATGGCTGTGTTTGCAGGGGTTAATAGATGGAATCTGATGCAATCCCTCCCACTTTTCCTAGCAGTTTTCATTAGACAAGTGCTCCATAGCAACAGTGAGATCACTGGAGACAGTATTTCATTGATTTCTGCCTCCCGCCCCCTTCCATTTTTGAGCCATTCTTATCACTGGAGTGCAGTTGGTGGAAAGACAGGGGGGTTTATGCAGAACACTTCTGTGGGCTTCTGTCTTGTAAATAATTTGGAAAGCAGAAATCCCTCACATCTTTTTTGTTTCATGTTTCACTATGTATTTAAAGAGAGATACAGGCTTAGGGGGCTGGATAACTGTACCTGCTGTAGCTGATGTTCTTAAGTATTCTTGCATTGTTTGCTGGTCTTCCAGGGAAAAGAATAATGTAGAGCAAGATCTGAAGGAGAAAGAAGATGCCATCAAGCAGAGGACGAGTGAGGTCCAGGTAAATAAACCTACCAAATTTTTGTTCAGACATCTGATATTGCACCATGTGCTGTTTTAATGACAGTGGGATTGCTGAGTCTTTAGATCACATCACTTATCCAGTAAAAAGAAAAAAGATTGGTAGCTAAGAAAAAGAATGTATTTTGAAGTGTATTTTATATATAATTTTGGGTTTGTGTAGGCGTGTATATTTATATAAATGTGCTAGCTCCTATAGGATATATAGCATGCATGGAGTTTTAAATGAAAAATTTTACAAAAGACTAGATTTTTCTTCCTTTTTTTTTAAGCAAGATTATCTACTGTGTAATTAAAACTAAAGAGGACACTGTGGCAGTGTGAATTATTTAATAAACTTAAGTGGCTGAATTAAAAGGGCTTGTGTATCGGGCTGCTTCTTAAGAGGCACAGTAATTACCAGCTAGGGAGAAATGTTGCCTCAAATTAATTTTGCCTAATATAAGTGAATTTTATAAAGAATCTGTTGATTTTTATTTGAAAGGATGATATTGAATTTCTTGAATATCTGAATTTACAAGTGTTTTGCAGATGTTAAAATTATGCAGTCAGCATCAGTGTTTAGAGTGCTGACAGACTAGCCAAGCTCTGAATTAAATATTGCAAAGCAATATTTCAGTTAAATTCTCAGCTGCTGTTTAAAAAAAAAAGTGATATCCGACCACTTATATTTATTTCTAAATTTATTTTAAGAATCTATCGTTTTCCATTATCTTTACTTAAGAGCAAATAATGCGAGATTTCAGCATTTCAATTTCGGTCGGGCTGAAAAGGAGCTAATGTGTTACAAGGGTTGGGAATTTTGTGCAGGGTTATTTAATATCCTTGGAGTGTGGATGATAATTAATAGTGTGACCTTTGAGGAGATAATCAGATGCTGGCCTGTTGGTGATGCTGGCAGCAGCTCCAGCAGCTGCAGGAATGCGTGTGGAAGTTGCCCATGCCTGAGCTTCACGGTCATTCCCCTCCCCACCCTGCAGAATTCCCTTTCCCACTGTTCACACAATTCTCAGGGGTATTCCTGGCTTTGCACACAGGATTATTTTGTTGGTGTTGTCTGGAATCTGTGTTGGCTCATGTGGGGGTTGAGTTTTCTGGTGCCTTTGCACAAAAGATTTGTAAGGTTGATAAAAACCTTACCTTGAATGTTCCAGTGTCATCCATGTGTGTTTGACAGGCAGCAGCACCACAGAATCCCCTGAGGCTCTGCATCCTGAGCAGTGCTGCTGGGAGCAGCTGTCTCAGGTCTTTAACCTGTTAGTGGTCACACAAGCTGTTTGTTAAATACAGTTACAGAGTTCTGTCAGTCTGCACAGAAGGAACAGTCTGTTAGGGGCTTGTCAGAAAAAGGAGAAACCTCCAGGATCAAACAGGAAATGGCTGCAGCATTTATTTAATCTGCTGGCCCTTTATCTTTTCTTATTCCTGGCTGGTGGAGGATCTGTATGCTTCAACAAACTTTCTAGAACTTCAGAGAATAATAGAACAGATTAAGGATATCTTTGCCTCATGCATTTTTCTTCTGGTTTTATTCTAATGAGGACATTTCTAAAGATGGTCTACCAAAAAAACAATTTGCTCTAACCTGCCTCCTTGTTTCAAGCTGGTTTTGTGGCATGACACTTCAGGGTATCTGATACCAGAATTCCTTCCACAGACCTGTTTGTAATCTCAAATATAGCCATGGTCAGTGATCAATCAAACTGGCTTGTATAGCTGAAGGGAAAGAATGACAGTTTTTTCTTCTATAAAATAATTTCAAAACTGTGTAAATAGGTACTAAAAAGCAAAGGCAGAAAAAGAGCTGTAAGGAAGATGTAGCATACAGATGGGGTTTAATGTGCTTGATAAAATATCAGCTCTTTAGTAGCAGAGACTAAAGGGTGTTTCCTCAAAGTTACATGCTCTGAGTATCCCTCAGAATTGGATTTTCTTTTTCTCTATTGCACTGCACCAATGCCATTATAAAGTCAGTGAAGTTTTACTTTTCTGTCCTCTTGCAGGCTTGGCATTTTCTAGCACATGAATTGACTTGGGAAGGACAGACTGGCAAGCTATTAAATCCCTTGTCCATGGAAATATGGATTCCTAAACTTTCCTTATCCAACACTTTATTGGCATAAAGAGTTACAATGATTATAAATCTAATACAAGGATTATTGTTACCATCAGAATGGCAGTTTGTAACACCTCAAGTATCTTAGGGGTTTTCATTTAGAATCTCATTCAGTGCTTGAACATTAAGATGCTGCTTCCATCCTGAAGGTGTTCTTTGAAATTGAAGCTTAATTGGAGCCTCTTTTAATTCATGAAAAGGCATCTTTGAGTATGATAGCCAGTTTTGTGTGTTGCATCTACTGCAGCCTTTAATTCTGGAGAGGTTAGGTGCATATGTGAACAGAAACCACCACAGGTTTTGGGTTTGGTTGGGCTTTTTTTCCTTCTTTTCTCTTCTGGCAGCCATCAGGCTTAGTTAGGTCTCTTCAGTGCTTCTCTACTGCTGTGCCTAGGACAGAAAAAAGTGAAGATGATCTATATTTAGCTTATGTGGATGTGAATTCCTGCTTCCTCTAGGAAAAAGGAGGCTGAAGTCTCTTTAAGCTGTTACTTTTTTCCTCCACTGCTTGTGTTAACTGTCAGCTGATCCTTGCTTTTCAAAGCCATGTGAAAATGAATGGATCAAGAGTGTCCCAATTATCCAAGTCAGTAGCTGCTCTGAGAGCTTTTTGTGTGCACACAGGTTTTTCTCTCCTGGGTTAGAAATAACCAGTATTTTTCCTAGTCTGACTGCTGTATACTGACATACTCTTCACTGAAATTCGGATTTTATTTGGGGGAGTTCTGTGGGGGGCTTTTTGTGGTTTGGTTTGGGAGATTTTTTTTGCATGGTTTTGTGGCTGATTTTTAAGGTAAAACCATCTGTGATGTATCTTTGGGTAGCCCTCCAGTTGTCTTGAGGTTACCTAATTCCCCAGCATCTGACTGCTGCATCATATGCCTTTCTATTCCTATCTGGCTTTTTGTCCTCCTTATGTGGAGGTGTTAGCACACAACACATGGATAAACTGTCTCCCTCACCAAAAAGAACCCAAACAAAAGACTCCTAGAAAAGGAGAGCAGGATTGTAGCTTAGAGCAGCACACAAATGTATGATCTAATCAGAATTTCATGTCTGCTTGCTTTCTTATCCTCCCTAATTTTTTTCTCTGTTCATTTTTCACTGTTGTTGATGATTCTTCCTGAAATTGCTGTATTTTCTCAGAAAGGCTGCAATCTTCTCTTTTCATCTAATACTTTTCCTTTTGGATTAATCCTTTTTGATCTCCCTATATTATCTCTTCCTCCTGACTTTGACGATTCTTTCTTCTTCCTAAATTCTTTCCTTGACATGTTTTTCAGTGTTGTCTCTACAGCTTGTTGAGGTATAACCATTCCTGTTGCTCAGAAATTAAGCAATTATTTCATGATGCTCCTTAATGTACTTAAAACACAAGACACATACTTGCTGCTCTTTCATAAATCAAAAGTATTCCATATTGTTGTGTATGAAATGTGCATTTTTTACCTGTACTGGACATTGGAAATAACTATTTGGCTAATCCTTGCAAAACTGGGGGCAGGAATGTCCTAGGAGGCAGTGCATTTGGGTTAATGGTCTTTCACCATGCTCCAAAAAACAGTTCCTATTTTTGGCCATGTGTTTTTGAAGGGGGAAGGAGCAGAATAAAAGATTTCTATCATGACAAAATCCCAGAATATTTTGGGTTGGAAGGAGCCTCAAAGCCCATCTCATTCCAGCCCCCTGTCATGGACAAGGTCACCTTCCACTATCCCAGGTTGCTCCAAGCCCCATCCAACCTGGCCTTGGACACTTGCAGAGATGGAGCAGGCACCGCTTCTCTGGGCAGCTGTGCCAGGGCCTGCCCACCCTCACAGCAAAGGATTGCTTACTGATGTCCCATCTAAACCTGCCCTCTGTCAGTGTGAAGCCATTCCCAGTGTCCTGTGACTCCATGTCCTGATAAAAAGTCCATTTCCAACTTTCTTGCAAGCTCCTTTTCATTCCTGGAAGGGCTTTAAAATCTCCCTGGAGCCTTCACTTCTCCAGGGTGAGCAACCCCAGCTCTCTCAGCCTGTCTTGATAGCAGAGGTGCTCCTGCCCTCTGACCATCTTCATGGACTCCTCTGGGCTCCCTCCAACAGGTCCATGTTCTTAATAAGAAACTCAGCAAAACACAGTGCTAAAGCACAGGGCAGAGACACTCTAGCAGCCTGAATGAAGACAACTTTGAGCTTCAAAATGAAAACCTGTCCTCTGTGTGAGGGATACAGTTCATCTGTATGATCTCAACACTTCAGTGAGATTTGTTTTACTGAAGAAAAGCAAAGGCAAACAACCTGATTAATTTTATGTCATTGAATTAGAATCTCAGAGTACTTGTTTGTCTGGTATCCATGCAGGCTTCTGGAAGATAATTTGTTGATGCTTTGAAATCTGGGTCAGCACTGCAGTTTGTACTGTGGAATTCAGTGGTTAAGGGGAGAGAGGGAACAAATGTCAAGCTGCTGTGTTTTATTTCAGGATCTCCAGGATGAAGTAAAGAGGGAGAGCAGTAATCTGCAGAAGCTGCAAGCTCAGAAACAGGAAGCACAGGAAACCCTTAATGATCTTGATGAGCAGAAGGCCAAGTTGGAAGAACAACTTAATGACATCAGGCAGAAGTGTGCAGAGGAGGCCCATTTGGTAAGGTCTGGTGGCCAGTGCCCTTGGGAAGCATAAATGCCTTGTCTTGAAAAATTCAGCCTTGCCGAGTTCCAGTTGTTGGGGCAGGAAAAAAGGTTTAATGAATAAATAGCCTGAGTGTCAAGGTTTTGTGACCAACAGAGCACAGGAAATACATCACTTACTTCAGTGTTCCTAATTTAGTGTCAGTGTGTCAACAAACATATTGAGATCTACTTGCACACAAATAAGGTTTAATCAGAAATATCTGTGTTGGTCAGAAGAACAGCTAAAATGCTCTGTTCTTATTGAGACCAGTAGAGAATTAATTGTTCATTCAGGTATGATCTATAATCTCTGCAATAGCTATGAGATTTTAAAATTTTTTTTTGGGTTATAAATAATAGTATTTGGATGTGTTTGGAAGTGGTGTGTGGGATTTTGGTTGTGGGTTTTGGGGTTGGTTTTTTTGACTTGAAATACTGTTCATGCTTTAGATTGCCATGCTGAAGGCTGAAATAACAAACCAGGAATCAAAGATTTCAGCCTATGAAGATGAACTGACCAAAGCCCAAGAGGAGCTGAGTCGCCTGCAGCAAGAAACTGCAGAGCTTGAAAATTGCATAGAGTCTGGGAAAGCACAGCTGGGACCTCTTCAGCAACATCTGCAGGATTCACAACAGGAAATCAATTCAGTAAGGCAGTGTGAAAGACCCACCCCCCAAAAATATTTTGAGCTGGAAACCTTTAGTGTGGTTTGCCTTAAGGGGAAGGCGTTGTTTCCTTTTTTCTTCACTGTTTGCTCATGTCTTTAGTTACTTGCACATATGTTCTGTGCTAGTAGTTGTTAGAATTTTTAGAGGCTGACTTAAGTCACTCAAAATACTTCATGATCTTTCTTTTATTAATTAAAGGGATTAATTTATTATAGTCCATAAATAATTTGTCATAATGTAATGAATGAAAAATAGATGATGCAGACTTAAATTCTCTGTGTCCAGTAGTTATTGAAGTTTTCATCCTACATGGCCTGGGGCATGCTCTCACTATTCTTTATTGATGTGAAGTCAGTATAAAATTACTGATAGCATTTACTTAGTGCATTGTTGAGGTGGGAAAGTGAGGTGGATGGAAGAAGAAATTGGGTTGAGATGAGACCCTGAGAGGGAGAGAGCCCTGTGCTTTGAAGTGGCTGCTGTTGCACCAACAGTTCCAGTTTCTCTCTGTAATCAGGGATTTGTTATAACTTCGGTGATGCCTGAGCTTGCACACCCTTTCCTTGTGGTTCTCCTTCCCTGTTGCCAGCCACTCACACTGGTACCAAGTTGAAAAGAAAAGGCAAAGCCTACCTTTGAACCCTGGAAATGGCTGACCTCAGGGCTGGTCATTTCACACAACTCACATCATAACTTGCTAACAAGTCTTACAACATCCATAATTTTAAAATACGGCTTTTAGTTTAGAAACTGAGAAGTAAACAAATGGATTTTTCATCGTTTCATCACAGGTGGAGAGAAGGTTACATACCACTACAGTGTTTTTATATGGCAAGAGGTGCTTGCCATGAACAGATTTGAGACTGATAATATAAGTGATTGTGCTTGACTGTACTACCAACATTATTTTACTGGGTTTTATAGCAGTGCTCCTGATTTTATTGCTCTTGACTCCTAAATAAGGAACAGTAGGTGCTTTGGTGCTTTAGGCAAGATTATCTAATGGATGGTCTGAGGTCAGTTAACTTGAAATACACCTCGTGGTATCTTTGCTGACACCCCAATAACTCTATTAGGTCACTGACCTAGCAGAGTTCAATGGGATTTAGGAGCCCAAATATCTGGACTAGGTTTATTCTTATGCATAACCTTCCAGATCCAGTAATTCCTTCACAACTGGCAGGTTGGTTGTAAATGTTTGCTGCAAGGCATTGCATTAATCATATTGCTGAAATAATAACAGATGAATATAAGTGTCTGCTTAGGAAGATATACTTGGCTTTTGTAGACTTCAGAAGTCATGTGGGAGATGATAATGAAATCATAATGTTCCTTCTTGGAAGATGAGAGTTCTGATAAAGCCTTTTTAATTTTGAGTTTAAGGAAATTGCAAATACATAATCTAGGAAACAAACCCAAACCACACAAACCCCAGTCCAAAACAAAAATAAGGAAAAAAACCCTAACCAAAACTCCCCAGGAAAAGTAAACAAACAAAAAAACCCTGAGCCTTTTGCACCTTTTCTGATGAGTTTGAATAGCAACAAGTCTTGGTGTTGCCAGTGACACAGTTTCTTCTTCCTTGGCAAAAGGTGTGTCCTTCAACCAGTCTGCACTTCCGCTAAATAAGTTTTCTGCTTATCTCTCAAATTTCACCCTTTGATTGACAGAACAGGTTTTTATTATATTTACTTTGGAAAATAAGATTTTCAGACATAGATCACCCACCTTATATTTAGGAGGGGATGGCCATTTACTGGCTTCCATGTGCTGCCAAACTGATGCTAATACATTTATTTCTGTTTACAGGTGCAGACAAAGCTTCTTGAGCTGAAAGAACTGGAAAATAACCAATTTAGTTGGCACTCTCAGCCCCATGGTACACTTGTTAATGGAACTGTGGATCATTCTAGTCTTAGCAACAGCAGCAGTGAAACTGCAAACCTTAATGAGAATGCTGAGAGGGAAAGTATAGCAGAAGAGGAACAAACAAACTGTGTGTCTCCAGTGAGTAGTGTTTTGCCTGCTTGATCACGATGCATTGCAGCTGTGAAGTTGAAATAAGTTAAGAATGTACCAAGATTGATTATGTTTTTAAACATTTGCACAACTGAAATTTCAGGGTGTTTTTCTGAAGGACTGATATGTTTCCACATATCTGAAAGTTCATAAGCAGAAAAGGGAGTAATTTTAGTTTGCCTGGAAAGTAGCAGTAATATTTTTTTTCTGTATTTATTTCCAAAACAAAATATCATAAATTGAATAGCAGAATTAACATTAAAGGAGAGCAGCTGTCTCCATTTGGTGCAATGAGAGCGAATAAGGAAAAGTATAGAAAATCTAAAACTGTCTTCCTTTAAATGTTCCTCCTTATGTCTCAGTAGATTCGTGATTGATTTATTTTTTTAAAAACTTTTACAGGGTTTATGAAACACTGAAGTATGTGCTATAATAAGTATGAAGCTCTTGAAGTATGCTTTTGTATATTGTGTGATTCTATTTAAAACTTAAAATTTGATTGTGCAGTCTTGTATTTACTTATTTATGGTGAATTGCTTTTACCCTTGTACAGATAAGGAATAGTCCTGAAACTGCAGTCTCTGTAGGAGAAGAGAAAGAGACCCCAGCTGCAACCATTACCAAAAAAGTGAGTTTGTTCAGGTTTGGGGAGGAAAAAGTAGGTTAAAAAAAATCCTGGTTGAACTGTTTCAGGCTTGCATGATGTTCATACAACAATAGAGGAATAATTGTCACTTCCTACTGGTTTTATTTAGTGTGATGTCTTGAAAACTTTTCATCTCGTGTAGCAGGAAGGTTGTTGAACAGTATTTTGGATCTCCATTGATGAATTATATAGAATTCTGGCTGTCTCTTTGCCTTAAGCTTTAAGAAACCACTGAATGGTAACAGGAGATGACATAAGTGTTTTCCATCCTTGCAAGTCTTAAAAATTTAATATGTTTCTCTCTGTCTGCCTTGCCCAGGAAGATCCATTTGATGCTGAGTCTCATCCCTTGCCTGATCTAGTTTCTGAAGCCAGCTTAGAGTTCTTCCAGTCTGACCCTTTTGTTGGCAGTAAGTAAACATTTCTCTCTAAGTGCAGATTTGCAGAAACAGGTCTTGAGTGAATGCATCAGACTCATCTTCACCTTAAGACTGCTCTTTATAGGATAAATCTAAAGATGTGTGGGTGACAGGAGCCTGAAGCCAATAGCTTGTTGCAAAAATAGAAGTGATAGAAATGAGAGTTCTGGGGTGTTTCTCCTTCCTTCATCTGGACTTCCTAATGAGCTCTGAAAATTGCTCCTTTCCCTCATTGTTCCTTCTGAGGACTTTTCTTCCCCATGCCCTCCGTGCCTCTGCCCTGGTGGCATTTTGGCTGCAAAGGTGTGGGCAGGCTTGTGATGGGTGTGGTGTCAGTGATCTGACTGACAGCCCCAGTCCACAAAGAGGTCAGCAGAGGGTTCTCTGGGCTCTGCTGTGGGGAGGTGTGGGTGGTTCAGAATGAATGGCTGTGGCCTACTTCTGGGGAGTTTGGCTCTCAGAACAAGGTTATGTGGAGCTGCACCATCTGTTCATCTTGTGGAAGTGCTGGGCTTTATTTTAAGAACTTGCCATTGACGAATGATGTTGCTCTGCTCTTGTTTTTTATGGAAGGAATGATCTTCCTATATGGAACCAGTTGGGAAAGGGGAGTTATTTTGAATTAACTACTGCTGAAGCAGATGTTTTCAGCCACATTAATATGATTTTACACCCTTTCAGATCAACATGGTCTGATCAATTTAGCTTGTATTGCTTTGAAAGGAAAATAAGCTAAATTTGTTTCAGATCACTTGGCTTCTGAAAGAATGTCAGTGCAGATTGAATATTTTATGAATAAATTAAACTAATTTAAAACAGCTTGAATATTTCTGTGTAGATACTACTTGATTTTTGTTTATATTGAAGTGGTCTTAGAGCAAGGCCTTTCTTTCAGAAGAGAAAAGGTCTATCTGTTAAGAACCAAACTTTTAGGCTTTTAGCACTCAGTATACTCAGGGTAGATAGCCACAGCTAAGAGACAGGATATCTGTCTCTCAGATGAACACAAGAAAGTAGAAATGAGTTGGGATCATGCATCCAGTACTGAAGTGAGCACTTAGGAGCTGCCATCCACAGTGTGTGTGACAATTAAACAAACCTGGGACTCATCTCAGTAGCTGGCCTGGATTACTGCAGTGGTAATACTGCAGAATGTGGGTGTTTGTGGGCAACAGCCAACGGAAATGCAGCTTGGAGATGGCTGATTCTGTGTGTGTTTCATGATGGTAATAAGCTCTTTAATGAATATTTACTTTTCTTTTGAACAGATGATCCCTTCAAAGATGACCCTTTTGGAAAAATTGGTAAGTAACTTTATAACTCATAATGTGTTTGTTTTTCTGAATGGTTCTTGCTAGTGGGGAAAATTGTCACCACTTTCAGAGAAAAAAAGTAGGTGGAAATGCCACAAAAGGTCATGATAGAATATATATGTGACATTAGCACCTGGCCACTTGTGTAAAAGCTTTTCAGAGAAGTCCATGGCCAGTGAGGAAGTTCCTTAGCTGGGGTTTAAGTGTGTGAAGGTGGTGAACAGAAGGCCCCAAACACTTGCTGCCTGTTTTATTTGCAAAGTAGTAGGACTGTGCTCTTCTAAAGGCTCTTAACATACCAACTTCCTTTAGAATCAAGTATTGCACAGGTGGGAAGTCTCTGTTTAGATCAACTGTATCGGTAATGTCATTGAATTGCTTGGTCCTGAGTGAAGTTACTGGTGGCAAAAAGCCAAATAACCAGCAGGAAAGCAACGGTAAAATAGGGTTGAGCATCAAGTGCTAAATAAGGAACATCAGTTGGGCTTGGGAAGTGCACGGAGAGGAGGGCAGGACAGTTCTTGGGAGCATTAGGTTTTGTAAAATGCTTTATTTTTAGGGACTTGGTTAAAGAACCAATATGCTGAGATGATTCTGGAACTGCTGTTTCCATGATGTGCAGAAAACGTTGCTTTGTCTGATGTTTTGAATCACAGAATACAAATTATTCACAGGCGAATTTCCTACTTCAAAGGTCCTTGGGCTTAAATGTGTCACTTTGCAGCAGTATGAAAAAAGGTGATACATTGTTTAGTTTTGAAGATACCAGCTAAGTAAAGCAAGCGGAAATATTACGGAGATGTTTACTTTTTAGATCCTTTTGGTGGTGATCCCTTCAAAGGCTCAGACCCTTTTGCAGCTGACTCTTTCTTCAAACAATCCTCCACCGACCCTTTTGTGACTGCTGGCACTGATCCATTTAGTTCTGCAGACAACAGTAATAATACCACAGTAAGTCTGGTGTCACACCTTTTACTGCTTTCTCTATGTGATTTGGATGAAATAACCTATTTTGTACATTTAGACATGCTTTAAAAAAATTGATATTCAGAAATCATATAAAGGTTACCTCTGATCCCCTGGCTCTGTCTTGTCTTTTTGTGTCCTATTTTCTAGAAATAGTCACAGATGAAATAGAAGTAAAAATAAAAACATTTTTAAACTATTTAATTGTGGATCTTCATTGCTCCACAGCTAAGAGCATTTGACAGTAATGACTTAAGCTCTGTCATTATTTAACAATGAATTAAGCTTTGTTAAGCTTTAGAGCTCTCCAACAACTCTATTAGTTGGTGGAACATAATAAATAGAAAGAAAGTCAGGATCAACCTCATCAGGTTATGTTCAGACACTTGATTTTTGCCTCCACACGCTATAGGGTCAAGAACTATGTGCTGTATTTTATCCGAAATCTCATGTGGTGTATGGGGTTTCCCCTCAGAAAAGTCAGATTTTTCTATAGATATATGTTTAGATTTTGGTGTGATTTGGTTTTTTTTTTATAAGAATCACCAAAGGTCTCTTGTAATGTGGAGATGCCTACTGAATGTACCACTTTCAAGGGTGCTTCAGTCTAACTTTTAGCTCACATTATAAATGAGCAGTGACTGAACACTCTTGAGCCTTTAATAAGGTAGAGTTGGGCATAAAACTCTCTCTGGTATAGACTAGAACTTGTTGAATATGTAATATTTAAAACTGATAGACAATTTAAGCAGCTGAAATTCTTCATGCCATTAACTTTGTCTCCATTCTTTTGCCATCTCCTTTCCTTTTCATTGCTGTTTCTGTTCATGCCTCACTTCCAGCTTTGTGTAAAGCATAAAACATGCATAGACATATATAAAACTCAGATACATGTGGATTAAGAAGCAAGTTAAGTGGCTGTAGAGTGTGCCTGAGGTGGACCCACAGCAGCCAAGAGTGAGAAATCCCTGCACCTGGCAGTGGTGGTGCTGCCCTTGCCCATGGTGTGCACATTGTGCAGATCTCAAGGTCCTGTTACACACCACAGTCTACACCTCCAGCCTTAAAAATTAGATCTCTAGAATTTGTAGTACTCAGCACACTTATCCTTTTCAAAGTCTTGATGTTCTAATGTAATCAGCTCTTGGTCTTATTACAGTCCAAAGGAAGGAAAATCCAGGGAGGTCAGAGCCGTGGTGTGGGATTAGCAGTGGATTATTGAGATCTGTACTTCAGAACTGAAGTTATACATTCATCCTAAATGCCTTACCACACCTCTCTGGAGTGTTGAAATCTTAGATCTCCTTGAAGAGGGCTCTGGTTGTAGAAATCTGAGACCAAAATGAGCAGTAGATATTGTTGGCTGTTGCATTAGCTGTTACCAAGTATCTTGCACATATTGTACCTTTTTTCTGTCCTTTCAAAGTATCAATCAAAACAGAGAGGAAGAGTTTCTGTTAATAGGCTTGTTTACTGATGCTGATAAAAGCTGTTTCCAGAATGTGTTATCATACAACTTCTAAACTAAAATAAAGGGTGACTGTATTCTTAGATTGAAGAATCTTTTAAGCTGAAAACAAATTTCCCTCCAAAGGAATTTTTTATTTTAGACAGAGATATCAAAGAAGAATGACCCTTTTGCTCCTGGTGGAACCACTGTCACTACATCAAATGATCTAGGTAAAAGTAGATTGTACATATCAAGCTTCTTGGGTTTTACTTTTGCTTTTGCTTGCTTTTGTTTCTAGTCTTGTAACTGAATTTGCAACAGAGCATTATAGGGATTTTCCATGTGTTCTGAATTTTCCTGAAAGTATGACATAAGGTGCCTGTTTTCAGGGTGGAAGTTATTAACCCAAAATTGACTCTATCTGTAGTGGTTGTCACTGAACACTGATTCCACAAAAACTGCTCCTCTGCTTTACTAAAACTGGGACAGTTCCTGATATAAGTGTTTGGGCTGTTTGTATGGTCTGTACTGCTTTCCATTAGGATTGTTTTCAGGGATTTCATGTTATTGTGTAAGTGACATGAGGATAGCTCTGCACCACAAGAGTAGGTGTGGAATACAGTAACTCCTCCATTGAAATTTTTTACTGCTCAAGTTTGTTCCTTCTGTGACCCTCTCTCATCTGAGGGCTAAAGATGTTTCAGGAAAGTTCTTAACTCCTATTTTCCTAAACTGCACTGACAAATGATAATCCAAAACAGGAGTCTGTGTATCATTTTGTATTTTAAACCTATTCATTTTAGTTCTAGGGGAAAAATGGTGGTTTTAGAGATGCAGAAGTGAGTATGGCACTTCCTTCTCTACTGTACTGCAGTTTTCACATATTTTAGGCGCATGAGAATAAAAAGGTACTATTGAACTAGACTGAGATGATGAGGTTCAGGTAAAGTGGGTTTGCAGTCAGAAAAGAGCTCTGGTTCATGTTCATATATATATATACACACACATAAATTTATATATATTTATGTCTGTATATGTATGGGTGTATGCACACAAAAAAACACCTCTGTGTGTATACATACATGTATCTCAGTTGAACATTTCCAGTAGTATGCTTATTTGATACTTTCAGTGGAGTTTAATTTTTTTTTTTTAAGTAGGAAAACTTAACAGTATTTCTTTTGAATTACTTCCTGTTCAGGAGATTTATTGTTCCAAATTGAAAGTTGACACTTAGAGTTTTTGATAAAGTTTCTTAATAATTTGAAGTGCTTACCACATAAAATACCTCACTTGAGTTACTTTAAGTTGCAAAATATGTAATAGTTGCTATTTAGTAATAATATTAGTGGGAATTTTTCTTTTCAGTTTTTTATATTTAAGTTTTAATCTTATTCTTGGCTTGATTTGTGCATTTAGCTACAGACCCCTTTGCCTCCCTGTTTGGAAGTGAATCCTTTGAAGGTGGCTTTGCTGACTTCAGCACGCTGTCCAAGGTAATGTGGAGCTGCTGCTGCTCACAGAAAATGCATGAAACTGCAGTGACAAGGCAAAGCTCACTCAATTTCATTACAGTTTTGCCACTACTAAACATTTATAATGGCTGATTTGCTTGAAAAAGAGGTCTTGATAGCAAATTGTCCTGAAATTCTGTAAAGAATGCAATGTAATCTTTTTGGCTTGGTAAGTATTTTCTCTATTTGCAGTGATGCTATAATTTATTTATTTATTTGTAAATTTGCTGATTTTAGCAGCAAAAGTATTACTTTTGCATGTTTAACTGCTTTCAACTTTATAGTGTTGTACACAGTAACCATTCCTGATTTTTCTTTCTGTTCAATTTTCTGGAGTATGTGGATATGTGTAAAAACAAACAGAAGAATTTTCTTTAGTCTTAGTCCAAACATTCAGTTCTGATTTAATACTGTAATATTGAAGAGAATGTCTGGTAGCACTACACTGAAAATGTGTGTGTGTTGCTGTTTTGTTTTTTGAAGGCCAACAATGAGGATCCCTTTAGCTCTTCCACATCAGGCTCTGTCAGCAGTGTCACTATAACTAAAAACTTGTTTGAGGAAGCACCAGCTAAAAATGAGGATGTTCCTCCTGCACTGCCCCCTAAGACAGGAACTCCCACCAGGCCCTGTCCACCACCACCTGGTAAGAGCTGACACTGAGATGTGCTCACAATCAGCTGCTTCATGTTGGCAGAGGGACAGGAATCATGAGGGGAGGGTAAAGGGTCTCAATTTAAAATGAACGAGCAAGATGTGAAACAAGTCCATTCCTGATCGTTTCCTCAAAGTTTTGCATGGTGTTTGGGATCAGAGTTTGAAGACACAAAGGATTTAGAAAACACGAAAAAAGACTTGTTACAAGTGTGTGTAAGAACACAGCATAGCTGCAAATTAAATAGTTGCTGATGTGCTACACTGTGAATCTTGAATTAAATTATGCTTAAAGTGAAAATTTAGTGTGCTTTATACGTTGCAAACACAGATGAGTTTAATGCAAAACGAATTAAATAGGAGTAAAGAACTGGCTTAGGTTTTCAGGTTAACTTTTTCTAGGTGGTCTGTAGCAGTAACAGTAATAAAGCCGAGTTCCCTGGGCTGTTTTCTCCTCAGCGATAGAGGAGTTTCTGGGATGTTGCATGACACAAACCACTCTGCTTTCCAGAAAAGGCCATGATTATCATGCATAACAACACCTTGTGCTTGCAACAAAACCTCATTACAACAGGCTACTCACTCTCAATTTGTTTTTGCAAACATAGAAGAATATATTTCTAGTATTCCTTTAAAAATTTCTGTCCTCTGTTTCATTGTCTTTAAAAACTCTACTGCATCATGTGTTTCACTGTTACACTAAGTGGATGAATCTTAAGGTGTTTTGAGAAACTGGCATGAAACTGAAACATGTATTCATCTTTTCCTCAAAAGAAAGGGAGCACAGTAGATACAGGAGATGAAGTTTAAACTCAGCTGTTACGTTTCTAATGTTGGTGTGAGATCTGGTTCATGCTAATGCCTTGCAATTTCCATTGTAAATAATATTAAAACAGCTGACATGGCAAGTGATGATAATTTGAATGTTTGATGTTGGTCCTTATTTAAACATAAAGAGCATTTCTGACTTGATTGTATGGGAGTGGCTGTGACGTGGTGTCCTTTTGGAAGGCAAGCTTCTAGGGGTGGAGCAGCAGCTTCCTCAGCAACAGATAATTAGGAAAAAATAGGTGGTTTTGATACGCACACTAAAAATGTGATTATCTTGATAACCATTCCAAATTAATTATTTTCCTAATGAAAATAAAATCTGTTTACTTAAATTTAGTTATTTCTAAGTACTTCGTGGGTTTGATTTGAAACAATGGAATGCTTTTTCAAAGAAATACCCAAAAATCTTTCTTGTAGTTCTTCTCTCTACTGGAAAGTGTGTAGAAGGGCTTTTGCCTCTGAATTCTGTTGCTTCTCTAGATACTGATAAACATTGCCATCTTTTGGTTTTGGAGAAGATTTGGTGATTGTGTATTTTGTATTCTTACAATTATTAACCCTTCCTATGCAGAAATGAAATTCTCTGGTTGTCATATGGAGATGCTTCTCCCACATTTTTCAAGAAACAGGCGGGCATTATTTATGAATAACAGAATTGTAGAATCACAGAATGGTTTGGGTTAGAAGAGACCTTAAAGATCATTCAGTTCCAAGCCCCTGCCACAGGCAGGGACACCTTTCTCTAGAGCAGGTTGCTGAAAGTCCCATCCAAGCTGGCCTTGAACACTTTCAGGGATGGGGCAGCAGAGTGTCATCAGTGATACATGGGTAGAACATCATCAGCGAGAGAGATGGCAGGGTTAGCTGGGAAGTGTCTAAGTAAATCATATATTTCCCAGGGGATGTTCTCCAAATCTCTAAATCATTGCCAGATGAGAATCTCTTTTGCTCTTGTGAAGTAATTTTACACTAATTCTCAAAAGTCATATGTGAAATCATAAGCACCTTTGTTCAGTTCTGTGGTTTTAATGGAAACAGAAGCAAGTTCTAAAATACAGCCACTGCAAATGTGGAACCACTTGCAGAACCTGGTGTAGAATTCAAGAAACTGCGCTGAAACCTCTTGTGTAAACAGTAACATACAGAGGGAGTGGTGGGGTGAAATTCAGCTTGGCTCTTCTTGGAAGTCATTGGGTTAATGTCCTCAACAGTGTTGAAAGTTGACTGGGGTTAAACTGAAAAAAACCCAACAAATTAAGTGGGGGTTTGTTCCTGATTCTGTTTATTTGCAGCTTCTTAGGCAAGAATTAACAAAGCAGCTCAGCCTGTGATTGCTTGTTATCATACTCCTTGTTTTAAACTGCAGAAATTCCTGGTCTTAGCATAGGGAGAGGACATGGTGTTTTGAAAACTTATAAATGTAATGTATTTCTGCTCTCTGAATAAAATTGTGCTAACTTGATCCAAAGAAATAATAAAAGAGCCTTGCTGTAATGATCAAAGATCACAGCTGATAACAAGAAAACAATACTGTGCTGACAGAATAGGTGCTCAAAACTGTTAGAAATTCTCTTTCCAAAACAGTTAATTTATATATAACTGTGTTCCTGACTCATTAACATACATGTTCCTTTTTACCTGATTACCCTTTCAGAAAGTGTGGGCTGTACCCTTATTTTTTTAAATTGGCAACCCTTCCCCTGAAACTACAGCTCCTCTAGTTTGTGGGAAGAGGTTGCATTCTAAGTGAACCCTTTGAAGGTGGAAAATGGATTTTTTTTTTTACTAGTTTTGGCATGTTATTACCTGCTATCTGAAATTCATTTTAAATTCATTTTAATCTAAGGGAAAAGACCTATCAATCAAATAGACTCTTCAGATTCCTTTAAGTCGAGCGACCCATTTCAGCCTTTCCCCACCCCAGACATTCCCAAAGAACAAGAAGCAGATCTATTCTGTGATCCATTTGCTCCCACCAGCATCAGTAAAGAGGCTGACCCCAACAATTTTGCAAACTTCAGTACTGTGAGTAAACACTTTTTACATTTGTTTCAGTATAACAGCAGCTTTGAAATGTTCACACTGAAGTCTTCAGTTTAATTTAAATTATTAAAACATATCCCATGTACACAAGGGATATTGCTTCCAGTTAAAACAGTGTTTACATTTAGTTTACAGCTGAGACTGTCCTAAAACAAAATGCTGCAAAATGTTGTAGTTAATGTTTAAATTGCATTGGTTTTATGCCTTTTTTCATAGAGACCTTCTAGCTTTTAGAGGAGAGGATTTAAAAAATATCCATGTTCTAGGGATTATCCATTTTATCAATGTGTGCCGCAGATTTAAATTACAAATCTATAACAAGCACACTGTTAACTACCCAATTAAAAACAAACCAAAATGTGATTTTAATTTAGCTGCCACTGAACTGTTTGGTCATAATTTTAATGTACTGAAATACTGATAAACAGCCTCATAACAGTGTATGTTAATGAAATATAATTTGATGAGTTTTGAATGGTTAGTAAATTCCAGATTATGCACAATGAAGTAAAATAGTAAGTGTCTCTTTATAACCAGAATTCATTTCATAGAAGTCGTGGTGTCCAAGCAGTAGAAGCAAATCTAAAGGTTTGTGCATGCCTATATATTATTTTTTTCTTTTGAGCTTTTGCAAGTAGAAGTTTTGGAAGGCATCATCTCACTTTCAAGCCTGTTAAATGCAATTTGCATTTACAGTATCTTGACCATACTGCTCTCTCTGTTCAGGCCTAATAAGCTACATGCTTGATTGAAGTAAACTAAGGATTGTCAGGCTCTCAAAGTAGACTTGCTCTGGTTGGTGTGTCTTGGAGCATGGTAACTTCTGAAATGTGGTTATCCATCCGTGGCAGTAGTTAGGGAGACTGAGAAGCCACTTTGGAGGAGTGGCAAGAATGATGATTTTCTTTGTGAAGGAAATAGTGTTATTTTCCAGCTGCAGTTACTGAAAATACTGAGTGCACTATGGAGAAAACTCAGGTGTTTCTGCTTTTATTTCCCCAAGAAGCAGCTCAGAGCAGAGATCTGGTGTCTCTAACCTCTAACCTGTTCAGTTAATGCTGGGACATCCGTGAGGAGAGGGGCTTCACCTACCTCTTAATTTTTCTGCATGTTTGCTAGGAAGAAACTTTAGCATAATCTTTTGTGTTTTATTTAATACCCTTAGTTCTCTCTGATTTATAATCATTGTACCAGAGGTATTTAGTTCACAATCAGTTCTCATCAATATACATGGAAATAATCTGTTCTTTTTTTCTCCTCTAATATCATGCTGACCTTTCTCTGTATTACTACCAGCTTTCTAACTCTACAGTTACCCTTATCATTTTGCTGCTTCTTGGCAGCAATATTTGTCATCTACATATTCAGAAACAGTCAGTCTACAGCTAAATTTTTGCAGTCATTTTCACCTGGAAAAGTCATCCTTAAAGAAAGCAAGATAAATCAGGATGGCCTACAGTGTGAATAGGAGTGTGCTTTGCAAAATGTTCTCCTGATTTATTCAGAGGTTTTCTTGTATGGATGGGTATTTAATCAAATAAAACTGTATTTAAATTATGGCGCTTTCTGCTCAGTAACATTTTAGAAACTTAATACTGAAATTTGAAACATGGCATATTTCATTAAAATACATCCTTTTGATGGCTTCAGTGCACTTCTTAGTAGTTAAACTTTAGACTAATCCATTTTAGTCTATTACAACTACAAAACAAGTAATATTTGAAGACTAGAATATGTACAATTATTGAAAAACTAATTGTCCCTTAAACTGATTGTTTGGACAATAATAATTATCACTGTATTATTAATCTGTCTTATTTTGTCTTTTAAACTTGCAGTATTCTACTGAGGAAGATATGATTGAATGGGCTAAGAGAGAAAGTGAGAGAGAAGAAAAAGAAAGATTGGCAAGACTAAAACAGCAAGAGCAAGAAGACTTGGAACTGGCTATTGCACTCAGTAAATCTGAAATATCAGAAGCATGAAGTTTAAAATAAGATTTATCTGACGTAAACTGTTTTGTCCCTTTTCCTGAGTACCTAACCTATTTAAATGTTAATCAGAAAATGCATATATACAAGAAACTATGAAAGGTTTTAAATTTCTGAAAGTGATGTGAATGTTTCTGCTAAATTTAATCCTTTTGGTTATTGTTAGCATTCAGTTTCTCTCAAGTTTTCAGGAGAGCAAAGTACTTTTCCCAGCTGAAAGCAAATCAGTTTAAAATGCAGTTAGAGAGATTGGGGTTTGACTGTAATCTATCAGCAGTTGGTAATTGAGCATAAAGTGAACACAGCAATTATTCTGTCATGGCTGACTGTCTCCCATCAAGCAGTTAGTCACTGGAAACCTTTTATTCTTCTGAAGGGGTTTTAGTAATGCCAGAGTTGGAGAGTGCTTTATTTTATATGTATGCATATAGATTCTTTTTCTCCTCATTGAAGATTTTATGTTGGGTTTAACATAATCTTCATGAAGTCTCCATCAGAAAGAGTATGTCTTTCTGAAACCTTTATTGCTTTTCCTGCATGATCATAGGTTTTATGACAGACCTGTTATTTTGTTTTATAAAGCAATTAAACTGAAAATTCATGTGCATTTGCTGTTGGCTAAGGTGACTGTCAAATTGTGAGACCCCACTGCTATTTGAGCCACATATGCCTGTGAAATATGCAGCTAAACTGGCAAGTGAATGAGTTCCATTTGAAATAGGATTGAAAGTAGAAAGGAAAAACAGGTAGTCTGATTTCTATTTTTTTTGACCACAGTTGTTTTCTGTATATGTAATTTATTGAATGCCAACTGATAGTTGCACCTTAAACTGAATGATTTCTGAATGGTCACTGAGTCAGAGTAGGATTGATAGAATGTTAATGAAAATAACTTAATGAAAATAACTTATTGTTCATTTTGAATGAATTCTATTTGGAAAATCAGTTTCATTAAAATAATTCCAAAAAACAATAATCTTGTGCCCTATCTAAGAAAAATTGATGGCAGCAGCATAAACATCTAGAAGGGGTTTTTTTCTTGCACTTTTAACCTGTAGTATTTCTTTTGAGGAAGTTGAAGTGTTTCAACACAAAGCACTGGGGCAAAGGGGGAGAACGCAGCCACACTTAATAAAATTAAGCTCTTCCCATTATCTGTCAATGCTGCTGCTGCATGAGTTTGAGGGTTTTCAATTTTTCAAGAAAAAATGACTGGGATGGTTTTTCTTTTGCACTGGGAGATGAGCATTTAAACACCTGCTCAAAAAAAAGTAACTTAAAATTTTGCAAGTATCAAATAGTTATAACTTATCTTATACATCTTTGTAATGAGTGTACACTAATCTTGCAAATCATATGCTTAACTGGATTACATAGTTTCTTATCTTTTGTTAAAAATGTATACTCAGTGGACCAACACAATATTATATGTATATATTATATATATATTCCTGCTTTCCTTTATGGGATTTAAAGTTTTGAGTCATTTGATGTTACATTTCATGTTACTGACTCTGACTATAGGACTTTTACTCAGACTACCAACAAACCACTGCTGTGAGCTAAATGGCATTACTTTATGAAGTTTTAACTGTTTGTTTTGTTGGTTTTTTTTTTAAACAACTTGTTCAGGTGGGATTAGCCTCTATTTATAGACTTCCCTTTTGTTTAAAAATTCTAACAATAGCCTGTAATTATGAAGAAATAAAGTTTAAGTACATAAATGTGAACTGTTTGCCTGTTTTTTCGAGAGGGTGCTGTGAGATGTAAAGCATTGTGTGAATGTAATGCAGTGTGAGGTGTCCTGACTGCAGCCTGGTGTCTGTGGCCTTTCGCCACCTGACACACCTGCCATGGGTCACCTTCCCAGGAATAGGATCCAGTGGCAGAATTGTGTTGTCTTCCCCAGTAACTTCTCAACAGTTTCATTTACCTACCTAAATTTAAATTGGCTGTTTCAGAATTTGAATATTTAGTAAATTTATTACTTCAGTATTGGAGTGTTTTAATTATGCTTTAGCCTGAGTCTTCTAAGTCATTGTGTGCAGGGATGTGCAACCTCATGGTTTTGTGTTTGCAATACTGACAGAATGGTAATTTAGATTATACCAGATTTAGATAACAGAGGGTAAGATTGGGAAAGTAACATATTTGTTCAAAGTACTGGCAACTAAAGTCCTGTTTTCTTCTTATGGAATTCTATATCATGTCAGTGAATACTCTTGAATTTAATTCCATTGTTAACCAGAGTGAACATGAAGATTGGCTTTCAGATGCATACATTTTTTCTTATAAGGAAGAGAACAGTGATTTTCCCCAATGAAAGGTCTTTTTTGATCTTTTGTGGTAGGTAGAGTGGAGTTTAGTTGCCCATGTTAGTGTTACTGAAGTCTTGAATTCTCTGCAGAATTGTGTTTGCAGGGACCTCTGAGGCTTAAATTAGAAAAGGTGCAGAAGTAAAGAGGAAGGGAGGGAAGACAGCATAATGTTATCCCAGAAAAGGTGGGAAGGAGCTTGTAATTCCTCAGCTGACAAGCCATCAGTCAGTAATATCCTGAAACAGAAGTCATTTTTATCCACAAGCTCTTTAAAGAAATGAGGAATAGCAAAACACACATAAATAACAGCAGCTGCATTCCCATTCCTTGTTCAGAATACTTCAGAATTCCTGTGGTGCCAAAATGGAGACATCTGGAGCTGCCTGGACTTTAGATTTTAACTGAAAACAAAGAGCATTAGTTTTTAGAGCAGGTGATAGAGGGGGAAAATGCTGCATTGTTTGGATGTGTGTTCAGGAGGTCAGGATGTTGTTTCTAGTTATCTCTTGCTGATTTAATAAGTGAGTATGGACAAACCACTTAATGTGAAGCCATTTCCTGTTCTGTAAGTTATAACAGGTCTCACAGTTATTACATAACTGCTCTAATCTGGAAACACAACCTTGTGCAGAGTAAAAGGAATTTTATCCCATTTTACTTTTGTATCCTGTAGATAGGATCGAAGTTATGAGGTGTTTTCTCTGTTGGTATAAGCAGCCAGTTGCAGTCCTATACAGGACTATACTAATAACTAGAAATAAATTAAGAATTTAACAGAAGTGCTGTTTTATACAAGATACTTGAGGTTTAGTTTGCTGGTAATACAGGGAGAAGTTCTTGCCTTTGACTTCAGAGGTCTGTCCTGGCGAGAGATCCTGTAACACTGCAAATTGTCAGCTCTCTCAGGTTTGCATGTGCCAGACTCAGTCTGACCCACACAGACTGATTTTCCTGTGTGGCCAGAATTACTGTTTATTCTCTTGAGACTGTGTAGCATTGAAATGTTTGTATTCAAAGCCAGAAGGTCTTTAGGATTGTTTTCCATAGAATGCAGTCCCTCCTGAGATGCTACATGAACAGGTGTGGTCACTTACAAAGAAAAAAGTGATTTTAAAAGACTCTGGGTTTTTAGGTAAAATCCTTGTAGAATTTTTTCAATACTTACTGAAGCTCTGCTAAAACCTCCTCATTTTTAAAATTAGGGTCCTTGAGTTCCAAACAGTTCTGAGGATTTTGGAGTATGAATCTTATTTTGGGCCCACATTCAGTAATAATTTTTACTGAATAAATGATTCAGTTGAGGTTCAAATCACTGACCCTGAATCCTGAAAAAGGTAAAGTACTTGTTGAATGTTAAACTCATACATTTAAATTCTCTAATTTTCTTTAATATCCTATCCATTTAACTTAAAATACTTATTTTAGTTTACTGTCAGATATTAAAAGCAGAGCTGTTCTCATACATACAATACTATTAATTAGTAAAACATACAGTACTATTAATGCTACTAATACGACATCTAAAAAAAGTTGTAAAAAGCAATTTAGAGTATATTTTGGGGTGTTTATTAGTGAAAATGTTCTTTAAGTTATCTGTGACTGGCTACTGACGATGGGCTGAAGTGCGGAACTGCACAGGAAGTCTGGCTTCATTGTGAACGCTGTCAGCTGGAATGTATGAGCCTCACAATTCAGAAAATGGAATGTATGTAAACAGGTATTTTATGCTGGAAAACGTGGGCTTGCATTTGTACTAAAACAGCTCTTTTGGCAAAGAAGGCACAGGAAGGTGCTTGTCACAACTCTTTTTGCTATCCCTCACTGAGCTAAAATGCTCGATTTAGTGGAGACAATCTTGGCTGGTGTCAGAAGAGGGAATCATCCTTCAGTCGCTGGGTGTCTGCCTCTCCTCTGGCAGCAGCTGCACCCCGAGCACTGGAGCGTGAGCCTGTCCTGCCACCCACCCCTTGTTCCTCACGTCACGAGCCACATTGTCGGTGTGCAGCTAATAAATTCTTTCTTTTTTTAACCTTATACACCCACTGTTCCCGTTAATGTGCCCATTGTTTCTTTATGTCAACCCAGTCCTTCTGTTTGTCCTGCCACTCCCTCGGCCGTGTATACCTTTGCCTTCCTTTGCCTTGTTCATTTCCTTCCACAGGCTCCTTTCTTTTGTTAATCTCTTCTGAACTGTTATCCCCGTAACCCTGAAGCTGCGTGATTGATATGACTATAACATAAATAATGGCCAAAGTAATGCAATTTTTTTTTCAGTATTGCATAGTCTATTCACAGTTTCAATGGGTTTGGTTTTCTTTTATGGAAGAGGCAAGTTAAAATTGTAAATATTTGTTTTATTTATGAATTTTATGTTAATGAACAAATTAAATAATTTAATTAGTTAGGTGTAATTATTTATGTGATTTGGTATAACTTGGTCCCACTGATGTCTGAGCCCTGTGGGGTGTTACTCCTGTGCTACAACTCGCTGGGGGTAGACGGCTGCACCCTGGCAAACCCTGCCTTGGCATCAGGTGCAGAGTGCAGCTAATTGAAAACCTGGCGAAATACGAATTATGTTTTCCTCATGCTTTTCTCAAGAGGAATTAATGACTCTCAATTCCAGCGCACACAAGCAATACCCGCGTTCCTCTGGGCCGTTCCCGGTGCGGAGCGACACGCCCGGGTCCCGCCCGAGCGTTGCGGTGGGACCGTAACCCGGGCCAGCATCGCATTCCCCCGGTGCCCTCCCATCCCATCCCCATCCCCATCCCCGCCGCCGGCGGAGGGCGGGCGCTGCCGCAGCCGCTCACCTGCGGGGGCGGCCCCACCGCCCGACCCGGCCCGGCCCGGCCCTGCCCGAACATGCGCCGAGGCTCCGGCTGCCGCCGCTCCACACACACCATGCGAGCGGGCTGCGGCGGCCGCCGGGGAGCAGCAGCAGCAGCAGCAGCAGCGCCAGCCGTGCCCGCCGCCCTCCCGCCCTGCCCTCAGCCGCTGCTCGTCGCGACGCCTCCATGGACGCCCAGCCGGCCGGCAGCGCCGGTGCCCGGTACGCGGCTGGGGCGGGCCGGGGGGCCGGGCCGGGGGTCGCCGCCTCCGCCGGCCTCTGGGGATGCTCCGGCCCGGGCGGGAGGAGCGGCCGGAGCGGAGGGTCCGGCCGCGGGACGGTGTGAGGGCGGTGGGGTTCCGGGCGCTGCGGCCGGTGAGGGCAGGTCGGGCCCCCGGGCTGACCCGACGGGCGCTCGGGGCTGGGGCCGGAGCCGCCTGCGGCCCATGGGCCGGGGCTGACCGGGCCGGGACCGACCGGGCCGGGACCGGGCCATCCCGCGGACTGCTCCGGCCACCGGGCTGACCCCGCTGAGGGCGCGGGCTGTGCCCACCTGTGCCGGCTGAGCCACTGCGCGGGCATAAACTGGTTCTTGCACTTTGAGGGGGTTTTCTTTTTTCTTAGACAAGAGCATTAGCTAGAGCTAATTACATACCTGCGCAGCAGCCCTTCAGTAGTTACATGCAAATTGCATTTGGGCTTCAAAGGGTTGCTGAAGAGCGTGTGGTGTCTGTGGAAGACCAGGTCCTTTTGCTTGAGCTCCTGTTGGTGCAGCTTGCAACACACCTTGACAGCGAAAGGCTGACGTTCTTTACCCAGTAACTCAATACCTTCTTGCTCACCCTCAGGAGGGAACTGCAGGTGGATAACTTTCTCCATTCCAGGTGTGCACTCCCACTGCCCCTAAAATACATAAACTTCCATTGTGTGCGTGTGAGAGTTGTTTCTTCAAAAGCTGAATCAGTCTGCAAATAACATTCTTCCCCCATGATGACGGCGTGTTAAATTTTAGACATGGCTGCGTTAAAGGTTTGCTTGTGGATTCTGTATTTGACATAAGACATTTATAATCATCTGTGCAGGAGTAGAAGCTTTTAAGAGTGCAGTTGTTGGAGAAGTCAGCAAACTGCTGCTTAGAAGAGTGGTAAAGGCTCTGTTCATGGCTCTTCATCAGGTGTTTGGAGCAGTGGTGTGCTCTCTCCCTGGCTGCACAAATTCCCTTTATCTTAAAGTTGGAAACGGCAAACATTTACCTGGGACTTTATTTCTGCTGAAGAAACCTGATGGGAAAAACCATCTCCTGAATTTTAGGTTATAGAAGCTGTACAATAGTGTTCTTTTTTGGTGGCATTGATATTAATGTTAGAGTTATTACAGAGATCAAAGGAGGTGGTCTAGTGGCATTAAAGCAGCTAAGTCCTGTGGGATTTAAAAATCGAGAGTACTAGACTTGCTAATGATCAAAAATGACATGTCTATTAGTATTTATATATATAACCCCTACCTGGAAGTACTCAGGGTCTGGTTGGATGGGGCTATGAGCAACTTTGTGTAGTGGAAGGTGTGCCTGCCCACAATGAGATAACATTCAAAGTCCTTTCTAGCCCTGTGAATTCTATGATTCTGTGATTTTTAAAAGCTTTATATAATTTTGTTACCATGCTCTTGATAATTCTTTAATGGATGGCCCAGCAATTAAAAAAAAAATTAACTCCAGGCTGGAGAGGTGGGCTGTGTGTTTGTAATAATGATGTTAAATGATACCATTAAATGACCTCCAGGTGCTGTGTTTGCACTGGCAATAGCAGCAGGCCGAGGGACTGCAGTTGCATTGTGCTTCAGGAAGTTCTGAGCGTGGGGAACAATGTGTGCAGAAATATTTAGAAGCAGGAGGGAGCTGGGTGAATTTTCCAGGTCGGGCAGGTTGTCCCAAAAGTCTGTGTTCCTGAAGCTGCTGGAGCTCTTGGTGCTGGCTCCTCATTGCCTTTCTGGAGCTCCATCTGCTGGAACCAGCTCTCCCATTCCAGGGTGACACTGCACTGGGATCTAAAGGGATTCAGGTGTTTCCAGTACTGTGATACAAAGTGTTGAAAAGCATCTATCAGGATTTCGGCTGGTTTGTGGGAAAAGATTACTACTCCTTATTGTAGTTCACATTTTACTTAAATCACTCCTTTAAAATCCCAGTGAAGCTCGCAGACAGTGTTTCCATGGATCAAGAATTTGTAGTTTTTTAGGTATCATGTATGTTTTGGGAATAGATTGAGATTATCAGATCATAGTTGGAGGAAAAATGATCTAGTGGAATTATTGTATCTGAAAAGTAAACAGATATTTGAGCAGGGGTGATGAAAAATGACCTCCCATTTTAGAGATTTTCAGCTGTTGTCTTCAGCTTGATGATAAAACTTACAGTTGTGAAAAAGCAATTGTCAGAAGAAAGTCTCAGTCTTAGGATGGTCATTCAGATACACTTGACTCAATGGCTGGAGCCTCAGCTGAATATCAAACAGAATGCAGCACTGAACTTGGATGTTATTTTACATTTCTTTCTAACTAAAATTGCCATCCTGAACAGATAAAATCTTCTCACTGCATCTGCATTCAAGCTTACTTTTTACCAATCCTTGTTTCCTGTCAGAAAGGGAAAAATTGACAGAAAGATCCCAAACTAACTGAATATGAGCTCAACATCAGCCTCGCTTATTTTGGTTTTCTTTGTTTTTTCTCCCCAGGTAGTTTGCTTAGTTGTTTTTGCACTCTGAAATTGAGAGAATAATAACTATTTTCTTCTTGAAGCCACTGTGCCAGAGAATAACTCTTCAAAAAGGCTTTGGCAATGCTGAGTGCCAAGGCAACTTTCTACTGGTACTTCTTTTTTCTGAGTATTGATTCAGTGGGCAGGTTCAAGAGAACTGTAAAGGTGTATTGAAGTGCCATGCTTGAATTTTTACTTAATTGGAGAGAAAGTGGCATTGTTAGTGATCAAGGTGCTGTGAAGTATGCTTTGCAGATGGCTTCTGAAGAATGAACTCAGGCTGTTGGAAGCTCTCAGGGAAACATAATATGTAATGTCACGTAAAGCAATGATTAAAGGCAAAGCAACAATCCCCTATTTGTTCAGGTATTTTGTGTCATTTCTATATATTATCTCTATGGGAGCATAAGATACTGTTCAGCAGTGGAATTATTTTAAAAAGCATGATTTTTTTTTTTAAGTTGCAACAAAACACGTTACAGAGTAATTTATTTTGAAAAGACTTTGCTTAGAGTTCATGGAAAAAAACCAACAAACACACAACCCAAATCGAACCAAATGAAATAAAACCAAACAAAGAAGGATTTCAACTCACATGAAGTACTGCAGGAAAATGCTTTTTGGGCCAGAATGTCTATTTCATCCCTTCTGTGTTGGTCACCACACTGAAGTCTGAAAGAAGGGAAGTGTAAGTCAGCATAAACAAGTACAAACCAGACCTGCCCGGGTAACTCTCTTGTTACCTACCCAGCCTTTGTCGCTGCTGGGAAGTGCAGAATCCAACCCAAAAGTGGGAATTGCCTGACTTCCCTTCCTAAATTCTCACCCAGTCTGATTTCAGAGTAATACAGACCTTGCAGTCCTTAGGAAAAACAAATCTCCCAGATTTTGCCTGGCTTCTTACCATGAGTAAGTTTGCATTTTGCTTCATGCTTTATTTGTTAGTTTGCTGGGTACCTAAACGTGCTCCATACCATTACATGGTAGTGGTCTAGTGCAGCTCTTGCTGATTTTTTTTTCTCATTAGTTTTAGTGAGATGAGAATTAGATCTTTGAAAATTGTGAGTAACTATGTCAGAAGTGTAGGTGGACCAGAGGCAGGAAAGCTGAAAAGTCAGAGGACTTGGAAAAAAGAGCAAGTGGGTATTATAAGGTTGTCTAAAAACCCTTAAAAACCCCAAAAGGAATTATATCAATCACATATGCCCTTCAAAGTGACAAAGACTGTAGATCATCTGAATTTAAAAAGAAGAGCTATTAAAGCTTGCTAAACATTTCTGTGGTGTGATTTATGATGAAAATTTACTCCTAATTGCAGCAATCCTGTTAATTTCTGTCATGCTGAATATATTTGTTTTATTTCAATGTTGATCCTGTGTGAGGTAACTTTTTTCTTTGTACATTTCAATAGATCAGTGCTGTTGCAGGATGTTAGGGCTTATATTTGTAATATGCCAGACTGGATTGGGTGTCTTTTTATGTATTTTTATTCTGTCTGATGCAGGCAGTTCTGCTGACTGGGAGTGCTCACCCACAGTGGTGCATTTCACCCTCTGAGCAGTCATGGCAGCACTACAAGGAAAGGGAACAGTAGAAATGACACCACTACATTTTATTTGTCTGAACAAACCTATCTTAATGAATTTATTGCACTGTTTGCCCATTCAAATACAGGATGAGAACTGTGAGCCTAATGCAAACTAGATCCTGCTTGTTCCAAGTTCAACATGGTGGGACCAAGGGCAGAACACGATTCTCTGCCAATTCCCTGGTCTTTGTGCTGCTCACTGCACTGCTTTGTCACAAACATTTGATTTGTGAGCTTTTGCTGGAATGGAAGAGCTTTTTAAAGGACCTTTGACATTGCTGAGGCATCAATAACTCAGTGATTTGAGAGCTGAATTAACTTCAAAAATAAATGGTGTCATACTCCATGTACAACTTGAAATACTATGAATTCCAGAGTTGTATCACTGTTGTGTCTCTGTGCAGAATATTTGGAGAACATGAATATTGAAACCTTTCCAGTTGCTTTGTTGTTGAAGTAATGGCATTTCTGCAGCACTGAGGAGTCTTAGACATGGGCCAGAAAAGTGTTCAGGAACACAGAAAGATAAATGCTGAGGTATTAACAGCTTGGCACACAGAACAGGAAGGGATATGGGAGAATTAATTTTCTTGCATTAACTTATTTGCTTTTGAATTATGAAGATATTTCTTTATTGTCTGAAAACTGAATAGTAACAAATTATTTTGAGAACTGCTTATTTGGTCTTTTCATCCAAGATTATTTCTGATCTCATGTGGATTTGGAAATGCTTGCAGAATAAAAGAATTCTTCCCAAGTGTTGTGCTTTTTGTTCTCTTTGAATGTTGAGATTTTTTTCAGGCTGACAACTTGTAGGACAGTGTTGCTCAAAGTCAACTATTTAGAAAAGTAGTAGTGGATTTAGGAATGACGTGGAGAACTGGAAAAGGCTAAAGGAAGTAGCCCCAGGCATACCCTGCTATCTCCTGATGTCCCTGTGATTATCCAGCATTAGGAGAACAGAAAATGGTGTCATGGCAAGAATTTTCATGTTTCTGTATCTTTTTGAAAAGAGGCAGTGGGAAGGACATCCTGGTGTCAGTGATGGTGCCATGGGATGTGAACTGCTGACCCTGTGCATGACAAGGGGCAAGGGAGAAACACCTGGGGACACAGCAAGGGATGAAGAGCCCCAGACTTTTCCCTGTTTAGACTGTGAGGGGATAAAAGCTCGGGGGTTCCTTTGTTCAGAGTCCCTCAGAGGCACCAGCTCAAGCTGTTATTTTGTTATTGCACCAAGATGAAATAATTTTACGGACTGGGACATGTGAGACTCTGTTATGGGAAACTTGAGGTGGAGCCTGTCTCACTGTGAGTGTGGGGTGTGCAGCTGTGAAGGGGCTTTGGCTTTGGTGCTGGGAGTGTCACTGTCAGTGGCTCCTGGATGCTCAGACAGGGAACTTTCCTTAACATTGAAATTGAGGCCTTTGAAATGTGCTTTGGGAGGCTCCTGCATCTGTGAATGATTGAAGTGTTAGCACTGGTGAAGCTTAAATGGTGTTTGATTCTTTGTATTTTATTCTCCTCCTCCAAATGAAGTTACCCATGCATGCAACCGCAGCTGACTTATGCAGATAAGGTAGATTTGGCAGAGAAATGCATCCATATTTTAGGATATGACTGATTTAACTTGCTTTTAATGTTTCACAGTACTGAAGGAGCTCTTGAATTACTATTAAAAGCATTACTACAAAGGCACAAGCCTCAGACTTTACCTTTCTTTGTAAAGTTCTGATAATTACTGAGGCTGAGTATTTTAGCATTTTGCACAGTAAAAGGTTCAAGATGCTTTTTTTTATTGAAGAGATCTATAAAACCCAGTGACAAATCACAAAGCTTATGCACTGCAAAGTCGTAGTAAGAAACCAGCCAACATCATGCAGACAGTGAAATAAAAGTGTGCATAAATGCTCAAAATTTGTGTGTCTCTTTCCTTTTGACAATGGAAAACATCTTTTTTTTTTGAAGATGCTTTACTATTCATTAGTATTCCAGATTTTAGTTTTGCTTATTTCTGCTTATTCATTTTGTTTGATACTGCTGTTGGCATGGAAGGGATCTGGTGCTTGAGTAGAAGGGGCATTGCCTGGGATATTCCAAGGAACTGTGTTTCCAGCTAGAGACAGTGGGGATGCAGCAGAGTAAGGAGAGCAGTTCTTGCTGCAACTCCCAGGATATGCTGTGGTTGTGATTTGTGAAGCAACCCCACTCGTGGTCCCTGGGGCAGAGAACAACGATTTCATGAATAACAAAACCACAGGAAGAGCCATATGACTGTCCTTGCAAAACCTGCTGCCCAAAAGCGAGGAAGGAAAGAACCTTGTAAAACCAGCCGGGAAATGGCCTAAATGTGGAAATATTTCAGATCTGAGTTTTTTACAGTTGTTTTCTTTACTTAAAAAAAAGCATACGTATATGTGGGGAGGGAGAGGTTGCATACTGAAGGTTGTCTGAGCATACAGTTGTTTCTAGAGAAGTGGTATTCAAATAAAAACCTGCCAAATCAAGTCTTGAAGAACTTGGCAGAGATGGCCAGAGCCTTCACCATACAGGGCTTTAAGGACTATTTGGAGAATACAGTATTAATTAGAAATTGTACAAACAGCTAGTGAGAATGATGAAAAACCTTTTTGGAGTAGCCTGTGATCCTGCCATGGAACCAGGCAGTTAATTTTGGGTTGTAACCAGTAGTTATTGCCAGCTAGGGAGAAAAATCCAGTAATGTCTTTTATCTCCTGCTGTGGCCCAGGTACACAATGCTGTTAGGAACATGTAATGGAGTCATTACTAGGGCAGCCTGTGGATCTATTGCAGTAGTTTTTGTACCAAATGCAACACAGGCTTTTCTGTACAGGATGCCATAAAACCAGCAAGAGATTTAATCAGGTATGTTAATGGATTCATAGTATCTTCCTGGAATTGTCCTTTGATAGTTTATCATTTTTGGGTCTTCCTTCTGCAGTGTATGTCTTCATTATTGGAACTGCTTTGGGTAATCTAGCAAACGGATAATTTCTGCCATTAGATACTATTGGAGAAACTAATTTATGTAAGTAGATCATGGCTGATGAACTTCCACAGTCCAGCTCTCGTAATGAGTGGAAGGACTGGTAATGCTGCTTGTAGTTGTGTACAGGGCTGGTACAGCTGATGTGCCAGCAAAGCAGTTCAGGGCAATTCACTGTTGCATTTTGGGCAAAATCAGCCAGATGCACTCACTCCACTGATTAAATTGTTAGTGCCAAGTCGCCTCATTTTCCATGGCATTAAAGGGAGATTGTTACAAAGAGCGTGTAAAGTCTCAGTTCCTCCCAAAGGTACAGGAACTAACGAGAAGCAGCAGTTTGGCTGCTGGATTGGAGCCTGTTTTGTGGAGAATCCTTGCTGGGAAGAAGCACTTGCTTGTGTCTCTCGCCTGCGTGGTTCTCACATTTGCAGCAATTACTGCCTGAGTGCCGCCTGTCAGCTGCTCTCGTTTGGCTCTCCGTTCTGCTTCGCAGCTTTCTGATGTGGGCCACTGCCACATGCAGTAATTCTTGTTGTTTCAGGTCTGTAATTACAAGGGGATTTGGCTTCTGCCTGGTCTGGACAGGAGGAAAGGTGGCTGCTGCTGCTGCTCGTTCCAGACAGGTCTGTAGATCGGAGATAGGCTGGCAGCCGCCAGCCCCTCCTACACTGGAGGTCTCCAGCTGCGTTTGGATCCAGTGGCACATGAGCTGCTGTGGCACGGCCTGGCTCCCGAGCCAGGGGCTTGTGGGATGTGAATTAGCGATGCTCCCGTTCCGCGGCACTGTCCAATCGCAGAGTGGTGCCGCAGCAGGCGCTGCCCTGCGCTCCCACCGGGGCTGCCGCCCGCAGCTGGCTCAGGAGCACCGAGTGCTGCCGGTGTTCGAGCCTCAAAGCTGAGTGGGCTTACGATGACTATGTCAGAACACGCAGGACACTCAGCAGAGAGGTGAGTAGCAGCACGCAGCATTTTGCCTTTGGCTTAGAGGCAGTTCTGATCCTGCTGTTGGAAGCAGGAGGAATCTGCAGCCCACTGAAGCATGACTAATCAGTTCGCTAAAATGCTGAGCACCCTCGAGTTTAAAGTATTTCTGCCCTATTGTTAAAAGGGGCAAGTGATGGTAGCATTTATGTGAAGTGTGTATTTTACCCAGATCTTAAGCCCTTGACTTGGGAGCTGCATCCTGTGGCAGGTTTCCTTGGAGTATGAGGGAAATGTGCTGCTTGTGTTGCTGCTGCTGCTGCTGCTGTGGGTAGCAGTGTGTATTGTTATTGTAAAAGATGCCAAGTAATTATAGTATCTTATTTCTGCTTTGAGCTTCAGCAGTGGTTTTATTCCTTGTCATCTTTCTGTTTCAAAGGAGCATTTTGAAAAGGTTTATTTGTATTGAATGGGGTAATTCTGCTGCATGACAAGAAACAAACAAAAAAAAAACAAACCAAAAAAAAAACAACAACAACAAAAAAAAAACAGGTAAAATGCTAGTAAGTCTAAATATTTTAAAACAGGTGAAGATCTGCTTTATTGTTAAATATGTTACTTGGTTCAGGGACAGAGATTTAAAACCAGGAAGGCAGGAGTTTTAATACAATAAGCAATAATTGACCAAGTTTTAATAATTAAGCAGGGCTCAGAATAGCTCAGAGTAGGCAGACATGATATTGCATTTTGTATGAGGCGGATGCCAAAACTTGGTTAATCAATGCTTGTAAAGCACTCCCAGAGTGTCTTGGGTGCAAAAGGATTTGCAGTGTAGCTGAAGTTGTGATGACAAAGCCACTAGGAGCAGCGTCACATATTGTTTCTCTCGAATTTAAAGTCCTGGGTTTTGTATATATAATTAAACTCTTTATTTCTTTGCAGTCATTATTTGTGAAACCAAAACCAAACCACTGCTGCAGTGGGTGGTTATTACTGATGCTATCTGCTTGTGCTGTGCTCCCCTGCCTTCTCCTTAAGATGTTATCAGGACTTTGCTTTCTGGTTTTCCTTTCAGCATTCTCTGTTGTGCTACTTTTTAAGGAACTAACACAGCTTCTAAGTCACAAGATAGATCACATTAGTTAGAGCTGTTCAGAATCAGGAACGTGGTGAAGATTTGTTTGTATTTTGTTGGAGGATGTTTAGTTCACGCTTGTATACAATATATTAGTGCAGTGGAGCTCTTTGATCATTAGATGCAGATGTTTCAACTGTCCTAACACTGGCTAGGTGACCTTAACTTCATTACTGCAAGGCTTTATTGTTTCTTTTGTGGATTTTTTTTTTTTTCCAGCAGTTCTGGTGGTGATGAACTTGGGCCAAACTAACTCAGCTGGTCTGTATTATCCTGTTGCCAATAATTTAAAGACCAGCTGAGAAGCCTTGTGACAGGTCAGGCTGACATCTGAATGTTGTAAAGGAGAAAAGTACAGCCGGAGTAAGTCACTGAGGGCCTTCTGACTTTGAGATAGCACAGTAGTTTATTTTGAGTGCAGTGGCACTTCTCAGAGATAGTGATGTTCCCACAAATATGCACAATGGGAAATTGTAACCCACCTGTGAGTTTGTAGTGGTTTGTTGCTCAGGCACCACTGTGAACATGAGCTGAATGAAGGCAGATGTTCCAGCAGCAGTTGGTGTAATATTCTGATGCAGATTGACAGTGTCTCATCCTTAAAGTGATAACACGATCATGATGTCACCAGCTGGAGTCTTGCAGCCTTACAATGAGATGTGCATTGTCACCCAGTGCTTCTGTGTTCCTGGTACCTGAGCTCATCAAATTGCTGTGCTCCCACATGGCAAATTTAGCATGTCCAGGTTCTTACCATAAAGTATGTGCAGTTTGTTTTGGGGTTTTTTTTTCAGAAAAAAAACTTCAGTCTCTTTCACATGTTACTTGGTGAAAGCATAGTTAAAAAAACCCTCCAAAACCCCAAATCCACAAACATGATAGCAGTCACTTTTACTTTTTTGCAATCACTAAAGATAAAATAGCAGGTTATGCAAGGGAATAAATCTGGAATTGAGGAAGGGGGGGGTTCAAGTGCAGCAATAATGGTAGAAGGAGAACAGATGTGCTGAGCTTGTTATCTCTTCTGGCAGGTCATCTACGTCAGACCTCAACGTGGCACTGCGTGAATGTATGGCAGCTCTGGATTTATTTCTTAACAACAAGTTCTCAGATGCTTTGGCTTCTCTACAAGCAAAGTAAGTTGATAAGTCTTCCTACTTTTTCTCTGTTTATTTTTCTTTGCTTCACCATCTCTCAGGAGATTTTGCCAGAAAACTGGTTCTCTCTTAATGGTTGATAAGTCTGTAGGGTTTTGGTTCAGAAGGGAGGGATAAGTTGATGTGTTAAGTTTTAGGGAAGACTGATAAGTGCTTTACACTCATGTGAGTAAATAAAATCTTGTTATTTACTCACATGAGTGTAAAGCACTTTTCTGTCTTCTAAAATTGATGTCCTCAGCTGTAATGAAGTATGTGAGATTCTTCCTCCTGGAAGAGAAAAAACCATCTTCTGTCACATTTTATTTTTGTCTTCTTTCCCACATTTTTCTGCACACTGTGAGAATCTGAATAATTATAATTATGTCTCTAAATGAGCAACTGACCATCACTTAAAGGTTTGAGAAACATTAGGTATGAACCCTTTCTTTGTTGTTGTAACCATTTACAGAAACTTTCTCACAGCTTATTTTGCAATTCAGTGTTGTGGTCATGCACTCTGTTTCCTAACTATGTTGCAGCCCAACTTGTAATGAGTGGCCCAGCTGCAAGCAATGAGGTCATGAAATAGTTCCTAAAAATTGTTGTGTCTTTACAATGTCTGTGATCTGTCATACCCTGTCCTGAAGTTACCTGTGTTCTTGGCTTGTTGAAGTCTGTGGTTAATTTAAATTTCTCCCCCACCCACCCAATTTGCTCCATTTATTTTTGAGCCACCAGCAAATTGCATCATGCCTTATTTCAGGACACTGGAATATGAAAGAAGTAAAATTCATAGTGTGTATTTGGTATACACCAGGTGTAACCACAATGAATGCTACATATCTCCTTTGCTGAGGTATCAGTCTCATATTTGATGCCAGAATCTGTAGTTTAGCCATGTAAGTACACTCTGGGAAAGAGATTAATGATAAATTGTAGCATCAGCTGTTTAAGTAATGCTGGGTTTATTCACAGCAAAGTTGTTTAGCATTTATATATCATCAGAAGATATAATAAAAATGGTAAGAAGAATAACTGTATTTTCATTAAATCCTGACAGTAAAGCCCCTGTGCCCATCTGGGAAGGCTCACTCAGTGCTTAGCATAAAATAAGGGGATATTTTATTGCAGCAGGTTTCCAAAACACTGCCAAAGCTAGTGAGGCTATGGGTTGTTTTTTTCTGTAAATCCATTTTTCTTCTGTTGCATATGGTTTTCATTCAGCTTTTGTTGGGCTCTGCAGAACATATTTCATAAGCTGATTCTCTTTTTGTACCTGACTCTATTCCACACTGCAAAACCATTTTGAAACTAATTTTTCATTTTAGCCTGTTGTTATGAGGAGGCCCTTATTCCTGTTGCCTTTGGCACTGAGGGAAATAGAGACTTATGATCTTTGTGAGTGCAGTGAAGAAACAGGATGCTGAATTTCCCCTCAGATGAAATCCATTATGGACACACTCCATCTCTTTAGGAACAAGAAGAGTTGTAGAGTGGGCACATGTGGTAGTCCTGAGTATTTTCTCTCAGAGCCACCAGTTCTCACTGTTCCCTTTTGGTGTGCTGAGATTTGAAATTTGTTTTCACAGGCCATAAACATACTATCAGTGTTTAGAGAAATGCTTCTCAGTTTTTACATGCTTGTGGAAAATTTAATATCTTAGATTTTTGTGGCTCTAACACTTCTGGTGTAGGAGATACTCTGCTGTGTATTATGTTAATGCAGATTCACTAAATTACTCACATTTGACTTCCACAATAAGTGTATTTTCAACTAATTTGTACCATGTGAAACTGACAGCAGGTTTGGCACAATGTGTGAGGCTTAAAATCAGAAGAGCTTTCCTAGAAGCTTAAAAATAAATATCTGAGGATGGTGTCTAGACTTGTGTTGAGGTAAAGCTCTTTTTTTCCTGTTAGAAAAGCAAATCCATCACAAAGAAAAACAAATCCATTATAAAGCAGAGATCTCATTTCATAGAAAAAAATGCATCTGGTATTTTTGCCTCATGTTATGTAACTTTTCTTGTTTCCTGAACTACCTTTTAGCTTTTAGAGTCAATTTTCATTATTATTATTAACAATCATTGTAAAATAGCGGGTTCTGATTATGTTGTGCTTTATGCAGGAAGTTTAATTAAATTTCTCTTTTATATGGAGTACTTACACTGCACCCAAGAACTCTTAAGAAATTCCCAAAGTTCAGTCACCAAGCACAGCAGTGATTTCCAATATGTAATGTGTTAACTGTTAACTGAAACTGTCCAATCACTGGAGCAGGGGGAAAAAAAAATCTCATCTTCCTTCTCAGCACTGAGACATGCAGTAAATCCATTAAATGCTGACTGGATTTTAGCCCTCGTGTAATTGCAAACAGACAACAATAAATCAAGGGTTGATTCTGGTGAGATGTCCCCTTCCCTTCCCAGGACAAATGCTTAATATTTTAATAATTATCCTGAAGGAAAACATGGCATAATCACCTGATAGTTTGGTGATATCAGATCCATTGGGAGAGTGGTAAATAAGATAAATTTGTGACAGAATTATCTGGACCATTGGATGAGGAGCACCACATGTGTTGCTGCTTGCAATATCAAAGGAATAATAAGGCAGTGATTCGTTCCAGGCAGTTGACTTTATTCTGAAAATAGACTCCAAAAAGCACTTGGTGTTGTTCGGTGGAATATTAATTCTAGAATGTCCTTTGAAAGCTTTCCCTGGGAGCTGATCTCCCAAAGATCAGGTGTGATTGTCAAATGGAGAGTGGATGAAGAACAGGGGGAAGCACACCCAGGTAGAGTGAAGCTCTAGACAGTGAATGGATGATTATGTTGCTCAAAGGTTGGGTTAGCTATTTGTTGTAAGGAATGTCATGAACAAGAGCAAGGTTGTTATTTCTAGGGAGTTTAGCTTTTTATACTTGAGGTTTAGAAGAACACAACTTTTATACTCTTTGTAAATAAATTAATTGCAAGCAAAACCTAACTAAATTGTTGGTTTCACCTCTTTGCTGGAAGAACTTAGCAGATTCTAAACTTTGGAAGAATACGGCTTTGGTTAAAAAGGCTCAGAGATTCTCTTGTTGAAGCACTGCTTTTTATCTTGGCCCATCCTGGTGGTTTGTGCTAGCATGGGAGCTGTGGTGGTGGCTGACTGGAGAGGTCCTTGCTGGTTGTTGACGTATTGCTGCTGGGGAGTCCTGCAGGAAAAGGGTTTTTATCAGAAATGTTGGTTCATCAGTGTGAGCATTTCTGTGAAAGCCTGTGCCATGGTCTAGTGGGATGTTCAGACATTGGGTGGAACCTGGGATCAAAGATGAGGAAAGCCTTTGGGCCTTTGTGACCACGTTCTCCTGATGCAGGTTTGACTGGGGCATTGATCTCTCACTCCTGAGCCCTCCTGGATGAACAGACTCTTGACTGGTCTGTGCAGAGACTTTCTCACTCTGTGCTGTTGGATTTGTTTAAAGTGTTGGAAGCACCTTGATACTAAATCAACATATGGATTTAAATCTGAGGTTTCTGTAACTTAGAAATGCATGCACTGTCTGCTGGATTACTTTAAAGGATCTGCAGAAAAGATTTTGAGTGCTATTTTTCACAAAAGATTACTAGCCCTGGGTTAATTCTGAGGTCAAACCAAGGCAAGATGTTTGATTTTCATACTTCAGCTGGCAAGCTGTGACTGTTCTCACTTAAGCACTTGTTTTAGAGTAGGAATAAAAGTGTTCTCCAGCAGCTCCAAGAAAGGGCAATGCTGCAAGATGACAATGATTGCACCATAGTTGGAGAAGAGGCATGTGGCAGAACTCCATAACTGCCTAAAGATATTACTTATAATCCTCTTATTCAGTCATGTGATACCAACTACTGGGATAAGTCATTAATCACAATATTAGTTGCATTCGTGTCATGCAGGCTTGTTAACTCCAACAAAGTCCTGAGGAAATTGCTGCTGAAGAATCAAAAGAGGAAAAGTAAAAAGATAACAAGTTTCATTCTGTATCCATCCATATGAAACCCAGGCCTTAAAATTCCTGGGAATACTCCAGGGTGTAGCTGGCAACTTTAATTAAATGGTTAATAGAAATAGCATTGATAAATTGCATTTCTGCCAGCATCCCCACCCCTGAAATAAAAAGGACAAATTTGAATGTTGCTAAATACCAGTTTGCTAATGATAGACATTAATTATTATCTCCTTTAAATATTAGAAGTAAAATAGATGGAACCATTGATTAGGGAAGGGGTGGTTTTGTTTCAGAAACAAATTACTGGAGAGGGAAATCCCTCTTCACCACATGTATGTGAAAAGTACCAATTTTCCTTTTAGTACAGTGAATTAAATGTTTATCTGCTTTGCTTTAGAAAGCAAATTTCTGTAATTTTGAAAGGGTACTATTTCAGTCACTTCCCTGTGCTTTGAATTTGAGCCTCTGGAAGGGTTTTGGTTTAGTAAATACAAGATGAAGTGCATTTTTCTGTGTCCAGTGAGGCTGATGAATAATCTAATGAACAGAAACACTTCATCAGGCTGACATTTTAGTGTGTTCATTTTTTTCTACTTTACATTATCAGTCTACTGAAATAATCATGATTTACAAGGCCAAGAAAGAACTGTCCTAACTCCACTGGATTTTAAAGTAATTTCTCCATTATCTATCTGTTCTTCTTAGCTTGCAAATGAGATGGATGGTAGCACAGTCTGGGTCTCATAGCACTTACAGCACCAGGATATTTCCCAAAACAGCTTTTCTGCTAGATTGGTTTAAATGGTGAAGGCAAGTAGGAATTAAGGACAGCCACAGAGCACAGACTGCAGTGAAGGTTGAAGATGTGCATTGCAAATTCCTGCAGAGCAGCCATCCTGCTCTGTGCCCTGTGTGTTGGAAAAAGCAGCCCTTTGTTGTCACTGTGAGGGTTGGGGAGCACCAGGCCCACGTCACCACAGCGCATTATTAGATTATTGATTAATGTAGGATTATCTGAAATTAGCCATTAAATTTTCTTTCAGTCCAGTCCAGATACCAAAACTTAGGGAGGCAAGTGTATTTCTGGGGTGAGCAATTACATCAGTTGAGGTGTCTTTAAAGTCTGGCTTTTCTCATTAAAAAAATCCTATAGAATAAGAGGAGATGAGGTTGGAAGGCACCTCAGAAAGTCATGTACTCAAGGAGGGCCATTTTGAATGTCTCCAAGGATACAGACTCTACAACATTTCTGGATGATATGTGCCACTGCATGGGCACTCTGATGGTAAAAAATTGTTTCCTGATGTTCAGCCAGAGCCTCCTGTGCTTCATGTTGTGCCTCTGATCCTGTTTCTGGGCACCAGTGAAAACAGCCTGGCTCTGTCCTCTTTGCTTCTTCTCCTCAGGTATTTCTAGCTATTATAGGAGCCCCGTGAGCTTTCTCTTCTCCAGCCAGAGCAATCCCAGCTCTCCTGGCCTTTCCTCACAGGAGAGATGTTCCAGTCCCTTAATTACCCTCACCACCCTGCTCCTGAGTGTGTCCATGCCCTGAGGAGCCCAGAGCTGGGCACAGCACTCCAGGTGGGGCCTCACCACTGTTGTGCAGAGGGGAAGGAGCCCCTCTCTCACCCTGCTGGCAGCAACACTCCTCTTAATGTCAAGAGCACATTGTTGGCACACACCTTTCTCCTTGAAAGAAAAAGAAAATGAAGAAGCACCTGAAGTAAACACGTTGAGAACAGGTGTGCTGAGGGTGGAGATTTTTGAAAGGATATCCTTGTTTGACTGCAAGTATTTTTGAATATTCCTGCCATACAGAGCTATCTGATCTGTTCCAGAGTGTAAACAATGGAAATAGCAATTCTTGCTCCTTAACAATATTTGTCTTAAGTTGTGCTATTTGTCAGGGTGGATTAGCAAGGTCTACAGAGAGTTTCTGTGTCAGGAATTTATCTGAGCTCGCCCTTCAACATATTTCTCAAGTCGTCCTTATTAGACCTCTGTGCCTGAAGATATTTTGATTCACTTGCAGAGAATTACACCAGACACAGGTGAATGCTCTAAATGTGTGCAATATATAAACCCTCTTTCCTGTCAGAGAAAAGGTGCCAGCAATGGCTGCACATAGGAAGTAATTGTTTGCCTTGCACTGATGCCAAAGTTTTTTACTTTCTGCCAACGTGGCACCGTCTGAAACCCTAGAGAATAATATTTAAGTTGAACAGATTGAGGTGGAGGTTTGGCAGAAGGGGAGAGGAAAAAAAAGCTGTACTTTTTGATACTGACTTTAATGCTTCTGGTGAAAAGATCTGTTTCAAGGAGATTCTATTTTGGCCATGGTTATAGTATTGTGTTACTTATCTCCTTGAGCCTGTACTGAGTAACTGTCCAAATTTAGAAGAACATCAGCTGGATTTGTGTCATATATTGTAGCATTCATTAGATAATAAAAAACCCCACCAAAATAAACCCCACCATGATTCTATTGTTTCTGAATGATGAGCCATGTGGTTAATTCCTGTGCTTTATGTTTGTTAAATATCTCTCCTCAGCTCAGAATTTATACATTTTAGGAGATAATGGAGAACTGTAGACATGATTTCTTGTACAAATCTCAATCTATTACTGTTTCTTGATTATTTTGCATGTTCTTTGTGTTTGATTTCTAACTCGTTTAGACCTTGTTCCCATGAGGCTGATGCATTTCTAGAATTAGATTTGTATTTGCTTTCTAAAAGCAATAATACAATCAAATCAGCTGTGCTTTGCACCTTGTGTTTTCTTGCTAGAACTAAAGACAGCATGTATCATGCCCTGACCTATGCCACCATACTGGAGATGCAAGCTATGATGACATTTGATCCTCAGGACATACTGAATGCAGGGAACACCATGAAGGAAGCTCAAGCCACCTGTCAAAGGTAAGACTGGAGCAATTCCCTCAGTGAATAGTTCCTTCTTGGGAAAGTTTTGAAAGAATACTGGATACAAAAAGAAATGTAATCTTACAGAAATCACAGGAAAACTGAGGTTGGAAGGGCACCAGGAAGGTATCTAGTCCAGCCTCCTGCTCAGGGGAGGATCACAGCACATAAATGAGGGTGTTCAGCAGTCTAGTCTTGAAAACTTCAGTTTACCACAATATCTGATTTTCCCTGTCAATTAGGATTTGTCCTACCTGTAGTCCTGGTTCTGCAGTGTTTGGAAGTTGTTGACAATGTTCAAACACTGCAGAAGGTTCCCATGGGTGATGGTTGTACTGCAGTTGTCTGTCTGAGTCAACTGTGCTCCCCCACTTTTGCACCCACATTCACCCATACACACAAAAAATAAATCAAAACACCCCCTTATCCCTCTCCTTCATCAAGACAGATTTCTGTGCACAAAGGGTAAGAGGCAGATCCCAGAGGACCACGTTGGCTAAGTTGAGTTCTCTGTGGACTGTGCTGAAGTTTGTGTGTTGTGAGATAACAGGGGGCTGCTGAGCACTGGAGGCACATTAGAGACTGTGGGGGTGGCTGGCTGAATGATATGGTTCTCTGTTCTTGATGCTTCTTCTTCAGAATGACCAAAGTGACTTTTTGCAGATTTAGGAAGAAATCTACTGTAGCTGATTCTATCAACAACCTTGTGCATAGGCAAAGCCTTGAACACTTCACTGAAGGTAACATCTTTCACATGGGTAATGTTTTCCTTTTTTATTTATGCAGCTTGAATCCTGTAGAATTGTTCACTCAATGTGTGCTTGCAAATTCTGAATTCACTGACAAAATCACTGATCTGGATTTGCTAGAGCAAATGTGAGTGTTTTGGCCATTGCTGTGTAACCAATCCAAAATCACCAGTCTTGTTGCTTTCTGACTCAGCACTCCCAAAAATTTCTGGGTAAGAAAATATCTAGAAAGAAGTATTTGAAATGTCTGTAAAGGTTCTAGATCCAGGAATTTATGGAAAGCACCAGAAAAATTTCTGCAAATTTTCTGTAACTGTGTGTCATTTCTATTTGGAGTTACATCAGTAGTCTAGAACTGAAATACTACAGCAAATGTGGAAAATATTTTTCTCAGTTTGAGCTCTGTGATCTTATTCCTATATTAATGAGCTAAGTGGTTTTTAATTACTTTCTGACTGATTGATTTGTTTTCTTCTCTCTGTGTGACATTAGAGGAAATCCATGCAGAAATTTGTTATGCTGAATGTTTACTTCAGAGAGCAGCACTCACATTCCTCCAGGTATGGATTCCTGAATGGCTCTTGGGGGGAAAAAATCTCATACAGGTTTATTTTCCTAAATGGACTGATGGAAGACTATAGTTTGACCTAATGGATTTTTGAGCTGGATCAAGTCTGGATTTTATCTGGGTTATCTGGTGGGATATTAGAATGTTTAGTTTTCCCTCATGATTACTAAAAAATACTTATCTCAAGACACATAGTGCTGAGTGCCCTATGACACCTTTCCCCTCTCCCTTTTGGATGTGTGAAATGTAACTGCAGCAAGCATCAATTTTTAAATGATGTGTTGGGACATCAGATTAAAAAGAAAATTAAAAGATGAGATGGTCATTGAAGTTGTGCTAGAATACAAGGAAGACTTTTGTTTGAGTCTGGCTGGTATTTCCTTTCCCAAGACTGCTTTCTCACTGGTTTGTTCTTGAGCAGCAATTATGTTCTGCATAGCTATTAGGCTCCACACATGCTTTCTCCTTAACAGTGCTGTCTGTCTTTAACAAAGGGGAGCTCTCCCTCTTCTTTGGATTTTATCTGCCTGTCCTAATGAAGCTTGATTTGTTTGATGGAGCAACATTAGCAGCACTTGCTAGGGCTCCAGCATGCAATTTTAATTGTTAGTCACAGTTGAAATACTGATTTTTTTTTTTCTTGATTTGGCCGTACTTGTTGTATGAAAGTGGGCCTCTTCATCTACCAAGGGGATAATAAAAGCCATAGTCAGAAAAAGGCTGCTGCTTCTTGGCTCAAGGGTGCTGATAGGAAGTGGAATGCAGGTGGTGGTTTTATAGTGTTTGGGAGTTGCCAGGTGGGCTCTGATTTATGTTGCTTACAGTTTATGAACCGTGTAACCTTTTCCAGCCATCTGCTAAGTCCCTCTGCTAGAAACTATTGCCTCATAGCAACATCCCTAATCAGAGGAGCTTCTAGTAGTTTCTAGAGTGCTGATGATGCACTTTGAAATGACCAAGGTGTAGCTATCTGTTTCCATTTTCCTTTGGGATGAGTAGCCAGTTTGGGTGAGATCTGAAACTATGGAAGGAAGACTTCTGAGAACTTCTCTGTTATGTCTACAGAAAAGGAGCATTTTAAAGCAGTGTCTCTTGGTTTTAAGCACTATTTTTCACAGATACCTGTTTATGAAAATGTTTATAGGGACATGAGATTTAAGAGTACAAAAAAAAATTCTTGTCCTCTTTTGCAAAGGTCTCTTTGCTTCCTGTTCTCTTCTGTGTTTAATTTTTCATGAACACATGAACCAGTTTGAAAAATTAAACAGAGGCACTTGGTTACAGCAGCTACTGAAGTGGGTTAGTTTTGATGCTTAATAAAAATTACCAAATCCAGTTGAAAACACATAAAATGTAGTCTCAGCATTTTTCAAGGGCTGAAAAATTCTCACATTGGCTATTCCTGTTGTTGGTATCATTCTGAGTGTAAACATTTTAAAGCCATATTCCTTCCTTGTTCCATTTTCCATTCAAAGGAAAATATAACTGAACCTTTATGGCTGGGTGTGCTGCACCCCCCAATATGCTGTACTTAGTACATCTCATTAATTCATCTAATCCACTCTATTTTCTCCACAGTGCACTCTTATGATTTTCCTGTGATGGTATCTTCTGTTAAAACACATGTAGACTCTCTGAGTTAATGTAACAGCAGACATCAAAACAAACCAGAGTGATAGATTATATAAGTGAGGCAAGAAAGTGCCTCCAAAAAGTTATGAAACTAAAGACCCTCTAATGAATGGTCCCTCAGACACTTAGCTGTAATTCCTCAGTTTGTTATAGCTTATCATGTAACATGTTATCTTCCTAGTATGGATCTCGTGTATATATATGAATATTCAAACCAGAAAGAGCATATCCTGCATAATTTTACTGACCCTGCTTCACCCTTAGGACATGAAACTGTATTCTGCAGACTCTTGAGGACAGGCAGTTTGCTTGTGAACCTTTCCTGGCTCAGCACCAGATACGTCCTAACTACACTCAAGTACAAATGAGAGAAAGCTGTTTTTTTGAGAGAGCCACAAATGCATGTACCTTAGGTGACATCTATTAGCTGAATCCCTGTATTCATTAATGCAAATTCAGATTGTTCAAAGGTGACAAGGGCTAAACTGATCACAGAAAGTATTAAAATAAAATGCCTGTGTTTAAGCAGAGTAAAAAGTATTTTAATATAGAAAGGAAATCCTAAATCCATGTTTTATGTTTTAGAGGCTTATATTGTCTGTGTCATGCTGGTTATGTTCCAGGTGTATATTAATCTTCAGAAGACAAAAGCCCTTTATAATGCTTACAAATTCATAGTGCTAATGTGTTTCCATTCCAACAGGATGAGAATATGGTCAGCTTCATAAAAGGAGGCATCAAAGTCCGAAACAGTTACCAAACCTACAGGTGAGTCAGAGGGATGATGTCATTAAGTGCACTCTATCAGTAAAAAGTGCTGCTGGTGAAATTATCCAATTCACAAATTCATTACTGTTGTATTTACTGAGTCTTTATTGTGGGCCTCACATCTACAGAATCTTCCTTTGCATAACAAAGGACGTTAACATTATGGTTATTTGGATTGTGGAGACAGTGGACCTCTGTTAACTCCCAAGGTTTTCCTACTTCAAGTACTATATCCTTGAAATTCTTTCCAAAAAATAACTGTTCTAAATGATGTACTGTTCATTGTGTCAGCATAGCAGAATTTGCAGGACTTGTAGGCTTTAGGCATAATGAAATGGCATTTCTTTATAGTACCAGCTGCAGCTTTTTAGAGCATTTAATGCCAGTAGCTGAAGCACAATAAAAAGTGAAGGTTAAATATGCATCATATTTTATTTATTTTAGAATTATAAATTTTGATCCAGAGTGGGCACAAAATGTCTTGTGTCCAGCAGACACAAAACAGCATCAAGTCCAGGGTTCTCCAGAAGGCCACTGGGAGGGAGAGAGATGACAATGTCCATGTTTGTGTGGGTTGAAGGTGGCTCTAAATGCAGGTCCAGAAGACTGCACTTACAGGGAATAGTGCTGAGTCTGTTGGCAACAACCAGTCAAAAGCATATGACAGCCTGAACACAAATACATTCTTCCATTTTTTCCAATGTTTTTCCTGTCCTAATAATTAACAAAATAAACTAAAATAGTAGTGTAAAAACCACACAGCTATGGAAAGCTTGGAGGCAAATTGATTTCAAGCTGAGCTGGATTACATGGGAAATAAATGGACACTACAAGGCTGAGACCTATAAAAGTCAGAAAAATAAGTGAAAGTAATTTCTGATGCATCTGCCCATTTTAGAATATTTATTACAGTTGTCTTTTCCCATATAAAACAAAATATTCTTTTGAACATGAAACTCAAGTCATATTTGCTAATTTAAATTTAAGTCTCTTGCACTGCTCCATCATCTCTTTTTGCAGTGGCAAAGTTTGGTGGTGCTCCCAACATTTTCAGACTGAAATGTGGTTGAATATTGACTGTGTCTGTTTGACAGTAATTCCTCTTCAGGATTCCATGGTTTTTAATTGAGAGTAATGTGACAGAAGTTATTTGTTGATAAATCAAACAAAATGTAGATGTTGTTCACTTGGGTGAGAGGACAAATTGGCCTTTTTTAAACTGCTCTGCACTTCAGGGTAATGGGGTTGCTTTCTTACTGAATTATAATTAATCATGTTATTTACTGACATTGTAACAGAATCTTGTGCATTTCCAGGGAGTTGGACAGTCTCATACAGTCCCCACATTATGTCAAAGGAGAGAACCATCTTCATTTTGAGGGAGGTGTAAAACTTGGAGTTGGAGCATTTAACCTGGTATGTACCAACACTCTCATCCTGAGCTGCTGCCCTGCTACCACCTGAAAATGACCCTAACTTCAATTCCTGAGAAGTTCCACTGGCATCATACTGATCATGTGGTTAAAATTAGGTGTGTGCTCTGACAGTGCAGGATCTGACAGTGCCTGGTCTGAGCAAATCAGATGATAACACTTCAGAAATGAAGAGATTTCTGCCCACAACCTGGTGTGAGGGCCCAGAGAAGCCTTGCCCAGGAGCACCAGTTGCCTCTGCCTGTTGAATTCCACTTACTCTTTTCCTGGCACTTGGAAAACTAGCAGGATCTAGGCTGTTAACAGGGCAGTTGGAATGGGTGGGGTACACCATGAAGTTTGAGGCGCTGCTCCAGCCACTGTTGGCTGTTGTTGCTTGTGTTCTGGCCAAAAAGCAGATGAGCAAATGGTGCAGGATGGTTCCTGGGAGGGGACTGACCCAGAGATGGTGAGGGGTGATGGGCTGCAGAAAGTGCCTGCAGCTTCCTTTTGCTTGCATTGCTTTGCATGAGTCTGGCACATGCCCAAATACCAGATTTACTGCACAAAGAACAAATATGGGCTGTGTGGTGTGAACCCAGCATTTCTGAAACATCCAAGTACTGGAGTTACTAAGCATGTGCTTTGTAAACATATTCCTGTTTAAATTGTATGTAAAATACAGCAGGTGTATACATTTACCCTGAAAAATGTCATATAGAGATGATTCTAGTAATTTTATTAATTATTTCTTGTGCTTGGAAAAATTGTAGGAGGTCATTGGTAGCTGAAAGGCAGAAAGTCTGTTACTGCATAACTCTTACATTTTTCTCTGTAGACATTGTCCATGTTTCCTGCACGGATTCTGAGATTACTGGAGTTTGTTGGATTTTCTGGGAATAAGGTAAATGTGAACTAAGTATTATTGGTATGTTCCCCTCACTCTTAAATTAAAAAAACAGAGGCAGGAGTTTTTCTCTTCTCCCTCACATGAGCTGTAACCCTCTGGTATCACACATGTGCACTGTGGCACTATTGCTTTCATGCAGCTCAGTTTTACTTTATTTTTTTTTCTGAATTATTGCACTTCAAAGGTTGTAATACCACTGTTCAGTGTTGAAACAGTTGTGAAATGTGGTAAAAGCAATGGCTAATACAGGGATGTCAACATATTTAGGTTTTTAGTTACTGGTCTTCTGATGTAGGCTTGTGCTCAGAAATCTGTAGCCAAAAGTGTATTCCTAGCCTTTAATATATTTATATAGCTTCCTTGATAGTTACTGTCATTATGGGGTCTGAATGTTCCTGACACGTTCTTGCATGGCAGGGAAAAACAAAAATCTATTTTATTTCTGCTTTAATAGCAACTGCCTAAGGGAGTAAGGGTTTTTTTGCCTGTAGACCAGCCTGACTTACGTTGTTTGAGCAAGATGTTTAAGGAAGGAAGTTCAGTAATGGAGCACTAGCAAACTCACTCTTTTATAATACTTTCTATTTACAAAACAAGTTTTAAGTAGAAAAATGTCTTTTTTTTTAATCAGAACTGAAGCCTTACATGGCAGGTAGATTACTGTCATCACCATTTTATTGGTTTACAGGAAGGATCTTATATCTGAAAAGAAAATGTCATATTTGAAAAGCAAGGAGCAGAGTGTGGAGTACAATTTAGAAATTTCCAGGAGCTGACCAGGAGCTATTTCACATCAGTAAAGGCAAAAATCAAATGGTTCTACCTGTCAGTTTCAACAAGAAAGCACTTAAAGCAAATATTCTCTTAGAAATGTAAAGGCAATTCACGTACCAGCAGATTTCTGAAAATACTTTGGTGAATGCTCATCTTACTCCTGCAGATGGAAATTGTCCCTCCAGTTGAGTTTTCATTTGGCCCTGGGATTTCTTGCGTGGCTGTGAGTGGGCTGATATTTGTGTTGATGAGTCAGCTCCTATTACAGTTCCTTAATAACTCACTGAAGCATGACCTAGATTACCATAAATTTGAGCAAAACCCCTGTTGTTTGCACACCATACAAAGGAGCATTTAAAACATGATGATCAAAGTTCATTGATCAACAATGAATTTATTTGTTGAAAATTTTATTTTAACACCCTAAAAAAGTCTTTCTGCATTTAACATTTGTGGGTGAGGCGCCAAAAGCAAAATTGCAATTATATGTGCCGTCCTTTCCAGTGGGGGTTTTCCAAAGTTTCCAACAAGACAGTGGGCAGGAGTCTAGAGGGTGAAAGAAACAGTGACAGAGGAGAGGAGACTTTGTTCATCTGTGCTCCACTTGTCCAGGAGATTTTCATACACCTGTGTTTGATGCTGCAGTCTTTTCCTTTAAATGCTTACTCTGAGTACCAGATTGTGCAGCAGAGTCATGGTTAGTGCCTTGAGCTGTTTGCAGATTACCTGGGAGAGCTGTAGTGCACTGCAGGACAGCTTGATTTTGGTGTGGGTGATGTGTTTATTAAAACTGGATATAAATTTGTACTGTGTGATCTTCCATGATACCAACCTACCTCAAAGCCAGCACATTTAACCCTGGGGACTCTCCTTTATCTTTGAGTCATGTCACGGGGAACAGCAAATGAGGACATGCCCAAAGCTCCAGCACTTCCTCAGCCATTTGCAGGGACTGTGGACATCATGATCAACTTAACAGCAGTCTGGAGTCTCAAAATAGTAGGTGGGAATAAGATCCAGAAAATATAAAAAGTAGCCTGAGGCCATGTTTGTTCCCTTCGAGTCCAAGATGTGCCAGCTGTGCCCTTTGCACTGTTCAAGCTCCTTTCCCTCGCACCATTACTGAAATCATGGGCTTATTTGTGTTTAGTAGCACAGGCCCCACATTTGGGCAGTGAAGTTGGGTGCAGTTTTGCCCAGTTTTGAGAGCAGAGCCTCGTGGGCAGAGGTGGGTCAGGCTCCCTGTGCTGGGGAGCACAGCAGCCTCACCGGGCAGCAGGTGGAGCGTGTGTCCCATCTGTGACTCACCTGTGACGTGACAGCAGGAGGCTCCTTGCACTGTCTCCCTGGAAGCCTGAACCCTCCCCACTGCCTCCTCTGCCAGCTCTCAGGCTAATATTTACTCCTGTGCTTATTTTATAGGTGATTACAAATGCTGTGCAGCTAAACTGTACAACAGTTTGACGTGAGCCTGCCATATGTTAAGTGCAATTTGTCAGGGGGTCAGATGATGACAGCATGATATCATGAGCAGGCAAGAAAACTGTCAGATAGAACCAATTTATTTCAAATTATACTTTTTTTTTTTTTTTAATGTGGGAGGACATTTTTCCCAAAGCTGAAGTATATTCTTGATGTGTCAATTTCTAATAAATTGAATTCCAGTTTCTCACTTAGCATCTCTTTTGAATTGCATTTTGGTCTCTTCAAATTTTAAATGAAGCTTAAATCTAATATTATTTAATGGGATACATTCAAATGCCCTATCAGCTTTATTAGTCAGTTCTTTGTAAAGCTGTTAGTTAGTAGTATCAATCCTCCTTGCTAAACCTGCAGCAATGTGATCAGACCATGGGTCATGAACAATGAGCCTGCTTTGCTTTCATTGTCAAAATCCTAATTAAAAGAATTATTTAAAAATAACATCCAAGAACTTTTGTTTCAGGAAAATAAATGGGTTTTAGTCAGTAACAGCTGAAATAAATATGAACCAGTGTCAGTGATGTCTGATAATGATTTTGAGCATTGTCCTTGTTCATCCTGCAGTTGCTGTGGGAATCCCCAGTGCTCACATGGGGAGTCCTGAATGAAGCATTGGATGTCTTGGGACAAGAATTGAATCAATGAGATACTGATATATTATAATGTAATGACAGTCTTGGGAATTAGATTGTGGGATGTCACAAGGAACTTGCACAGAATGCTGAGAGTTACCACATTGGATCATGTCTGCTCTGTGCTCTACCTTATATCCTTCAGAGTAGTTTATGTTTTGTGTGAAGAAAAACCTGAAATGTGTTAGTGTCAATTAGGGAAATTACAAAAATGTCTTTCTGGAAAAATTATGTACACTCACTGCCTTGACATCTGTCTTATATTGTCACCAAATGCTCTGTAATGGACTTTGTTTGCAGACTCATTCCTGGTGTTTTGGGATTGCTTCTATCAGTTGTGACATAGGTGTGGGAGATAGTTATGGGTCATTGTGGTTAGAAGGTGTGGCCTGGCAATTAACTATAATGTACTCACTGGTGCCAGTCCCTAAGTGAGTGCAGTGTGTTTGCAGAGTTACTCCTCAGGCTCAAGTAGCTGCTTGTGATTTGGTTCCCAGATCCTCAGTCTGATCCTGGAGAGCCCTACATTGCCCAGTTCCTGGCACTCCCTTGGCTGGTGGGGATTGTTGGCTAATCCCTGTAGGCTCCCCGAGGAGAGAGGGTGGTGCTTGAAAAGGTGATTGATGTGCCTGACCCAGGCTGCTGTGCCAAACTGTTCCTTGGAGGAGCACCTCTGCCCCAGCCAGGCTCAGAGGGAGCCTCGGGAGGCCAGCTGGGGAGTGTGGGATGTAAAACGTGGCTCCCAGTGACACCCTTCATATTCCTATTTTCTGGGTATCCCACTGTGAGAGATGCAGTTTGCAAGAGGTTTTTTTGAGGAGAAGCAGCTTTGCTGCAGTGTATTCTACAAGCAAGAATTAAAATACTAATAACAACTATTTCTAGATTTATTTTATTTAGGCTGTGTCTTCTACTGATTGTTATTCCTTTAAAACAGAAAGTTTGGAATATTCAGGTGGCAGAATGAAAAGTAAAGAGCCTTTAATACCTCTGCTGAACTAGATAGGCTTATGGACATTCCACAGAGTGAACTAACTTGCTCAGTGAGCTCCTCATGCCTGTGTAACTACTCAGTTCAAGAATGTAGAATTAAGGGTGTCAGATTTGAAGCCCTCTTCTGTTGAATGGGCAATATTCTTAATCCAGGATGCAGTCCTGTGTAAGATGGGTGTGGGTTCATTCCTTGTCCATACAGATTATAACTTTGTGTTTGGCTGCACTCAAATATACTTTTGAGACTAAAACATAATTGAGATCAACTTGACAAAGGTTGCATTATTTTATATGACAAACAAAGTCTGTTTGAATCATTCCTAGTGCTATTCACTTTGTATTTATTTTTATATAATCTGGCAGATACCAAATGCTGTAAAGCCTGGTGCCAGTAAAGGCTCAGTGAAATATCAGCCTGAAGATTTTCATTGCAAAAAAAAAAAGTACTTTGGAAGTATACTTTGGAAATTTTTTTTGCCAAAATTCATTCCACAGAATGTTTTATTTTACTTCTACCTTGAAGTGCTACTTTTTAAAAATACAAATGTTTGTGGTTTTCATCTGGGCTGTTTGAAGAAGCTGAATATATCATATATTGTTACTTATTTGTGTCAATCAAACTTTTCCTCTCAGCAGAAAATGAAGCTGGTTTTATTTTGCTAAGTACTTGATTTCCATTAAGTCACTGATTTTCTGTAATGATTTTACTATCTTTTAATTTCTTCTGTAGTGACATGCAAGTCACTATTTTCATTATTTTGTCCCAACTAGATGTTATAATTGATCTGCAAATGAGTCATATTTTTCCTTGTAGCAGTAATTAATGTAATACATTGAGCTTTCAAAATAAAAACAAAGAGAAGCAAAATCACAACCTCCCTATATTTATGTGAAAAACAATTAACTGCACTAGTTAAGCGCAAAAATAGATGTCTGAGGAAAATGAGAATATGATTATAGGCTTCAGTGTTTACATGGTAAGCAGTAAAGGCACGGTGGTGCAACACCCCTCAGTCAACAAGGACACAGAAAAGATGTAAATCTGTGCTGGGATCGTGCTCTGAGGGCTCTCCCTGATGCCTTTCCTGGTGCCTCTGGTAGACTTCCCTCAGGTCACCTATTTATAGTGTAGCTGGTTTGAAAAGGTGTCCTTGTAGTCACACACATCGTGTTCCAGCAACCTTCCAGGGCAGTGATGGAGTAACTTGGAAACAGGTTTTGTCCCAGCACACAGTGGATGTCTTACTGTGCATATTTACAAGTAGGCAGATCTCTTGTTTGATACATTTGCATATTTATATTCTTGCTGTTGATATCATGGAACTAGTCCTAGAATGGGCTGATTAATGCTCTTGCCTCAGGAACTCGAATCCCTAAAGCTGGTTATCCATCATGCTGTCATTGACTATGAACACAGTGCTATCCTTGATTGCTTTAGTTCTTCCCAAAGGGAACAGAAATTCTCTTCTTTTCATCATATTTTTCCACTGGTAGTGGGCCAACATCATTGCAAAGCTCCTTTTGTTCTTGGCATACTTTAAAATGTCTTTTTGCCCTGACATATTTTCCTCTGTTCATTGCAGATTTTATTTTCTTGATACCTTTAACTCTTCTGTGCAGCGAACCACAGAAAACAAGAATACTCTGTACAATGGTGATGTGTGGGTTTTGGTTTTTTTGTTTTCAAAACCCTGTGTTTTGTTTCTGGAATGCTGTTCAGCAGCACTTGGATCACAGTGATAAGTTGTCTCTCCTTTTCTTATGTTAACCATATAATACATCCCAAGTTGCTGCTCTGTCACCACGTGTTTTCCAGGCTAAGCAGTAACTCCATGAAAAACTATTAGATAAATTAATAGGTGTATTTTTATCTTTAATCGCTGTATAAACAATTAGTGCCTTTTGAAAAATTTTTGAGGAATTTTTCGGTGCCTTTTAGGGAATTTAGTGAGTGAGCAATCTGTAGCTAACCCTGCAGAAAAAACACAGCCCTGGATCTTTCCCAACACCTTGTCCCCCTCCCTGTGTTTCACAGGAACATGGTCTGCTGCAGCTTCAAGAGGGAGCATCTTCATACAGCTTTAGGTCGGTGCTGTGTACCATGCTGTTGCTTTGCTATCATACTTTCATGACCTTTGTGTTAGGTAAGATTGTTTATAATAACTCTTGGATTTGATTAGTTCTTGTGGGACACAAAGGGGAAAAAGATGATGTTGGTGAATAGTTTGTTTGTAATCAGATTAAATGTGGGTCATTTGTGGGCCGTTTTACAGTAATCATAACTGAAGAGTGTGTTTTAATTTTCAAGATGGAGGTTTGTTTAACAGGTGAGAAGGGAGATACTGGGGATGGCCAAGAAAGTTGTGAGAACTGAAATCTTTTTTATCGGCATGCATTGTTGGGGAAGTTAAAATAATTGCTCTAAGTGATAATTGCTTTGTTGACAATGGATTTTCTTTGGGAGGTGACAGCTTCCCTCTAAGGTACTTCTGTGTTATCTCCTGCTAAATCATTCCACAAAATGTGTTTGTCTGTGCCTGAGTTTTCAAGTCAGGAAGCACAATGTTTTCAGGGCTTCCTGCTGCTGCCTTAGTGCAGCACCAACCTGTATTTATGCTTTACTTAGTGGAGAGAGGAACCAACATGTTGGCCAATTGAGGACGGAAAATCAGTACCTTGCATTCCTGTTCTCTTTTTTTTTTTTCTTTTGTTTTCTAACTATTTTTATCACTTGCATTTTTACACATTCTAGGGACAGGAAAAGGAAATGTTGAGGAGGCAGAAAAACTACTTAAGCCTTACTTGGCACGCTATCCAAAGGTAAAATGAATCATAATTTATTTGGTGTGGTCATTTAATGTTTTCATGCCAAAAATCAAAGATTTAGATTGTATGGCCAGATTGAAAACTGTTATAGAATACTTGTGTTTTTATTATTATTTATTACAGGGAGCCATATTCCTGTTTTTTGCAGGGAGGATAGAAACACTAAAGGGTAATATTGATGCGGTAAGTAATCATTTTGCTCTTGAGAAAGTAAATTTCAAAAGCTTTGGAAAAATTCCTCCAGGAATGTTATTTCCTTTTTGGCTAATGCTTCCTCTCGCTTTGGCCTATATGTAATTCATAGTTTATTGAATTACAAACAGGAATTTTGTACATTATTTTGACTTGTTTCTCCACCTCATTTTGCTACCCCTCTCAATTTCTGGTGATAATGTAGTCCACCAGGATTAATGACACAGTTTTATCATTGTCTTTCCCATCCTGCAGCAGATTGTGTCTTTAATGAGACTCAGTGGTAATCCTTTGCCTTCAGTGTGAACAGGGTCATAAAAGACTTGAAAAAATTATTAAGATGAAAAATGCATGCCCAAAACACTCTGAGACAGAGTATCAGCTGGTGTGCAGGGCAGTAGCTCCCTTGAAATCCATGGAAGTGCAGCAATAAATGTCAGCTGAGCATCTGTCCTTTGCCTTCAGTTTCCTAATTTCCCAAGACACAAACATTCATTTTGAGCATGCTTAGAAACATAACTTTAAAGAATGGGGAGCTCAGTGGCAGGGTAAACTTGCTAACACCAGGATGACTGTGGAGGCAGTAATCTCTTGGGTGAAGCAAACAGATGTGATTTTAGGAAACAGTGGGCTGGCAATCATTTGGAAGCTGCAGGAGCCATGCAGGCAGATCCTGGAGCCCCAGTGTGTGTTACAGCTCCTCTGTCTGTGCGTTCAGACCTGACTAAGGCATTTTTGGCAATCTCTGTGTGCAGGCAGTCCATAGGTACGAGGAATGCTGTGAAGCTCAGCAGTACTGGAAGCAGTTTCATCACATGTGCTACTGGGAGCTGATGTGGTGCTTCACCTACAAGCGCCAGTGGAAGATGGCCTTTTTCTATGCAGACCTGCTGAGCAAGGAAAACACTTGGTCAAAGGTAAGTCCAGCAGAACAGGAGGGCGGGAGGCCACTATCTACTAACTTTCAAGCAAATTGAGTTGATGTTTTGTAGCTTTGAAGGTGCAGACTGTAAAGTAAAACCTGGCCTGCTGTGGCTGCTGCAGAATGATGTGAATCACAAACATCCAAATCTGAACAGATGGTGGGCAAGCACAAATCTTTTGGGCCCAACTGTAGATGAAGAGCAACTTGTTAAAGATGCTGTGCATTGACTGGTTGTGTCATCAAATGTTGCAATTAATGGTGCAAGTTGCCATTTCTTTCATTATGCTGTGGGTAAAAGCTCTTCTGCTGGTGAGTGAGGTTAGCCACGGTGGTGCCTCCAGGGTAATAAATACAATTAGAAGTGGCGCCTATATCCCTGTGCATCTGAAAAGGAGGAGCTCTTCAGTCCAGAACCCTGGTAGCTCTCCTCTCTTTCTCTTCCCTTTTTGCCTTTTAAAATTTTTTTTCCTATTCCAGTTAGTGGGAATTTTCCTGAGCTGGCTTGATTTCACAGATATGCTGGGCAAGGGCTTAAAAATGTCAGTCACCACTTCCCTTGGGATCCATGAGCTTTGCCCGTTCAGGTTCATTAGATGGTCTTGAACCCAAACTTCTCCTGTCCTGGGCAATTCATCTCACATTCTGTGCCTTTGCTTTCTGTGACTTGGACAGGGAGGCTGGGACACTTGATGGTGAGGACTGAGGGAAAAAAAGTCAGAGTTCCTCAGTCTTCTCCAGATCCTAGGTAAGCTTGTCTCCTTCTTTCTTCTAGAGAGGGCCCACATTTTCTCTAGTCTTCCTTTTATCACCAGCATACCTATAGAATCTTTCCTTGATGCTCTTTCCATTCCTGGCCAGACATCGGGCTTAAGTTTTCCTAACCTGATCCCTGGCCATTCAGACAATTTCTCTGTATTCCTACCAGGCTGCCTGTCCTTCCCTTCCCCCTCTGTAGGTTTTCCTTTTTTGTGTCTTGAGTTTGTCCAGGAGATTTTTTTTTCACCCACATAGGCCTTCCAGAGTTTTTGCCCAACTTCCTCTTTTTTTTGGGATGCATTGCTCCTGGGCTTAGAGGAAGGTATCCTTGAGTATTAACCAGATTTTGTGGGCCTCCTTCCTTCCAGGGCTTTATCTCATGGTGCTTTACCACACAGATCCCTGAAGAGGCCATAGTCTGCTCTCCTGAACTCCAGGCAGTGACTGTTTTCTAGAACTTACTATTTGGGATATGTTACCAAGTTGTGATGGGACACAGAGACTGTATATTATTGGGTTTTTTCTCTGAGCATGACCTTATCTTAGGTTTTCTAGCATGTGTTCCTAAGAGTATTAAAAACTTACTTTACTCAAACATGAGATTTTTTCTTGGAATTTGGACACAAACTATAAGCTGATACATACTGAGCAAACACATACATGATTTAAAAAAATATTCTATACTCACTTTCTAAAATACTTATCTCTTGCTTAAATTTTTGTAAGATTGTGAACAAAAGCAGCAAATCCTTCCCTTTATGTTGCTGTTTTGTGCTTTATATGAATGAAGGTGGTGCTGTAAATTCATTTTTCTATATAGATATTCTTCATTGCATTTGCAGGCTACTTACATTTACATGAAAGCTGCTTATCTCAGTATGTTTGGACCAGATGACTGCAGTCCTTTTGGAGACAGCGAAGTTGAATTATTTAGGTAAAATTTGCAAACTCACAGTTACAAAAATTTACTATCTTTTCATGTCACAGTGTTGGGGGAACAGAGGCAAAATTATCATGCAAATAGCATTGGATTGGTAAGAAATTGCAGAGTTAAACATCCCTTAGGCTAAAGTGGACCCTGAGTTTAGACAGCAGATTTCTCCTGGCCATACAGTGCTGCTGCTGTTCCATGTAATACATTCTTTTTCAGTTGCTTCCTTTAATCAAAATGGAATGTCAGATGTGGAAGCCTTCAATGGATTTTGCTGCAAGATATGTTCTTCCTTAGTGGGAACATCAGCACAACTTGGTTCTTGGGTTCTGAGTCTCAGAGAAGTAAGAAATAATTAAATGTGCAGGTGAATCTATGCATTATAAACACAGTGAGATAACCTCACTGTGTTAATGTAATGTTTAAGCTCAAAAAGGCTTGCTGGGGCAAAGAAAATTTGGTTACTTTAGGGTTTACAATTTTTATATGAAATCTAATTTTTTAAAATGTGATTACATTACTCTTCAAGTTTTCTCTGTTTTCTGTAATCATTATAAACAGATTTCACTGAATTTGGAATCCATTATGAAGTGAATAGTTTTAGTCTTTGGGAGAATGGGGAGACAAAAGCTAGTTTGCCTCTTTGTTAGTCTGTGAAGAGAGATGAGCCCTTTATAAGTCAGGTGCATCATCTAATTTAATCTTTCAGTGGGGAAGAGTCCCTCTCCTCCTGCTTGATTAAAGAGGAAGCCTAGAGATAAACGTGCCCTGCATAAAGACAGCTTTTGTGAGTATGTATTGTTCAGCTTCCCCGAGGTAGCAATAGCCCAGTGTGTAACAGCTTTTTAAAGTTCTCCTTGGTTTGATTTTTTTTTTTGGTTTTGAAGTTTTAATGTCTTCATCTCAGAGGTTCACAGGGGAAAAATTCCTTACCTTTTCCTCTAAACTTTCAGGATTGTTCCCAGCCTGAAACTGAAAATTGCAGGGAAATCTCTGCCCACAGAAAAGTTTGCAATTCGGAAGGAGCACGACGGTATCTTTCTTCAAACCCCATTCCTTTGCCTGTCCCACCTTTGGTAAGTAAGAAATATCCACACACACCCCCTCTTCAACATTTTTGTCATTTAGAGAAATAAACCAGAGATAATTGGAATAGTATCTTTCTGTGTTTCTAAGGTAAACCCTCTGCAGGAGACTGGAATGTTCCCAAAGCAAAGCCAGATGAATGCAAGGAATGCTGTAAAACTGGGGCATGCACCAGCCACAGGGAACTCAGCCAGCTGTTTGTGACACGTAAATGTGTTGCATGTGTAACTCATTATTCCAGCTATAGAGCAGCGTGCTCCCAACAGCTTTCTTTTGGTCCCCTTTGGAGGAACTTTGCCCTGGGTCTCTTCTGTCGTGTCACTTGCTAACAGAGCACTATAAGATACAAGGAGGGGTGGTGTCAAGGAAACAATGGAAGGTTTGGGCACTGCATGTAAGGAGCTGTTTAATGTGCCTCTGAATGTTTGCAGTTTGGTGCTCTCCAGAGCAGCTCATGGGTGCTGGGATGAAACAACTGACTCCTTTTGGGCACCCCAGAACCATTGCAATTAATTTATTTTTTTCCTGTAATGCTGGCCTGTTCCCTGTGACCAGTTGCATGAGGCACCCATTGCACTTACAAAAATCTTTCTGCAAAAAACATGTGAAAAAGAACATAAACAGTTTTTGAGTCCAGGGATTTGCCAAGTGCAGTGGTGTTAACAGTTGCAGCGCTTTTTGTTTTTAAGAAGGAGATGGAGAATTAGTAAATATTCTTTAAGAAAATGCCAGAACAGGGAGAGCCTCTTGGAAACCACTCCCCAGCCCACTAGGGGTACGTGACACCGAAATAGTTGTTACAGCAGAGCATGGGTATTCAGCAGGGGCCACGTTCCACTAGTGAGACTGAAGTGAGAGAAATAATTAGGTTACTTTGATGTGCCTTTCAGGTTTCAGAGAGGAAGGAGTGTACACTGGGGTTTGGCTGGGCTGTGCTGCTGGGATTTTGGCAGAGCAGGTTTCTGTGGCAGGAGCTCCCCCCTGTCCTTGGCTGCAGTGCAGTTGCGTTTCCGAGGCAGCAGATGCCGCAGCTGAACAGACAAAGGCACTTTATGGATGTGGAACTGGGGACAGAATCTCATCTCCAGGAGTTTTCTTTTCATTATCAGGAGGCTTGCTGGAAAGAGTGAGTCCTCAAGCAAGTCTTAGCTCAGAGATTTAGCTTGAATAAATGTGGTTTGAATACTTCTGTTTGAAAACCATGTTAATGAATCTGCACTAGGTCCAGTAAGCTCAGCACTGGTTTTCCAATCAGCAGAGACCAGATGGTGGAAGCAACAGTGACTGGGGTTAACATGCTGTTTCAGCTATTCTAGCCCAACAGCTTTTTGTGCCTCAGTTCCACAGTTCAGTTGTTCTATATAGAAATTTTATCCAAGTGCTTTAAATTATCACCCACAGATAAGGTCTGTAAATCAATAGAATAAATTTATCCCACACTGATCTCTTCTCTGTGGTGATCAGTGACAGGGCCTGAGGGAATGACATGAAGCTGTGTCATTTAGGTTTAGGTTTAGATTCAGGTTGGATATTAGGTAAAGGTTCAGCCACCCCAGCGGGTGGTTGGGCACTGAACAGGCTCCCCAGGGAATGGTCACAGCACCAGCCTGACAGAGCTCAAGAAGATTTTAGACAACACTCTGAGGCACAGGATGGGGTTCTTGGGGTGCTCTGGGGCTGGACTCAACAATCCTGGTGGGTCCCTTCCAGCTCAGGATGTTCTGTGATTTTATGATTAAATAATGTCTTGAAGGCCAGTTGTAAGTCTATATAATATTTTAATGTTTCACTTTGTGATTGGTAGTAGCAATAGGCACATTTGGTGATATACTCTAAGAACCCCAATAGCAAACAGGAATTCAGCCAACAGTTTTTAAAAAACTTACTCTAAGGACAGTTCAATAATAAAGAAGTTGCTTTCTTTGGGAACATCAAAAAACCTGAGGAATGTAAGAAGTTTACAGTTCAGATTTTAAATTCTGTGTGTTTGTTTGAAACTTGGCTTAAAGGTTAGAATGTTTGGTTTTCTTTTTGGTTTGTTTTGCTGTCCTGAGATTTCATACTTTTTCTGTGGAAGCAGTGCATTGCATTTATGTATGGGTATTACTGCCTTAGCTAGGATAGAATTGAAAAACAAGAGGAGACCTTAATGAAGGGACAATTAGCCATGTGCCATGAATGTTTTAAGTCTGTTTTGTTGGTACTTACCTTCTTCTATAAGTGAGAATGTGTTTGCTGTCTGTTCAAGCAATTTCCTTTGCATTGTTTTCAGTAAGTGGCTCTTGAGGTGTCTTCCAGGGCTAATTTGTTCTGATAAACAGTGTAACAAGTTTTCAGTTGCAATGAAAATACATTTTGACAAACTGACTTTATTTAAGGAACCTGTAACTTTTTCATTATGCAGAGATAAACTGAAGTATTTGACAACTACATTTATCCAGTACTGTAATTAATGGTGCTGTCATTTCTCCCTGACCCCAGGAAATGATGTATATCTGGAATGGCTATGCTGTAATTGGAAAATGTCCCAACTTAACAGAAGGCATGTTAGAGACTTTAAATGAAGCAGAAGAAGCATTGGCAAGAAGTTCAGGTAACCAGTGGTAGGGTTTAAGCAGTTATTTTACACTGCAATAGCTAGAGATTTTATCTGTGAATAGAGACACACTCATTAGTAAAGTTAATTGGGTCACAGGAGGAACCTAGGTAATGAAACCATGAACTGTTTATGCAGATAGGAATATTTTTTATTTTTAAGGTAGCAACTATTTACAATAATAGTGATTTTTTCCATCCACAGATGTGTGTTAGGAGTGGTTTATGACATGTGATAAAGGTCTGTTTATTTTGTTAGATCACATCAGGATATTCATTGACTTCATTACTTGGATCCTGAAGCTCTGTTACCCTCAGATTTTGTTATCCTCAATTTTGAAGGATAAATAGGAGAGGAGTTGGTTTTTTGTTTTAGAAGTGCTGTCAGTTTGTGATGTGACCTTTGGGCTGAATGTTCTGGTGTCACCAGTGTGCTGCAGAAATCCAGGACACCAGGGATGGCCTTTCTGTCAATGAGCACAATATGGGATTGAACTGAAACACCCTCTGCTACTCCATTTTCTGTCAGTCTCTTAATTAGCAATCCATGAGAAAATTGAATTTGGTGTTTATTTCTTGTCAGTCTTTCCCAGTTCCTGTGGGAGTGCAAGCAGTCTGCAGAGCATTTGTCAGTTTTTCCTTGACCAATATTTGATCTTACTTCTATTATATACAACCTTCCTGCAAAAGGATCAAGCCCCTGTTGACAAAGGAATATAGGCTAAAACACTGCATTGCAGTCTTTTCTAGGGCCTTGCACTTCTGTGCAGTGAGTTACACAAGATTTGAAAGGGTTGCCTGAAAGACTGGCTAAAACTATCTACTTTTAATTAATTGAAAAAGGAAATGGAGAAAATATTTTTAGTGAAGGTGACATCTTAGAAAAAGGCCTTTGACCTATTCACCTTCTTTGTCACCCATTTTGTTTCATCATTTTAAATAAGTGAAGTATTTCCCTGTTCCCTTTTTTTCCTTAGTTGGCAAATTGTGGCTAAGGCTGCATTTTGCAGGGATTTGTAGCAGATTCATGTTTGTAGAACACTATGAGGACATGTAATTGAAAAGTGGGATATATTTTAAACATGCCACCAGTTTAAAGTGTTGCCTGTTCAAAATATTGACTTGCTGTTTTTAGGCATATTTAATGAATTGGAAATGAGCAACCAAGCTGAAGATTTTGCCTATAAACTTGTAAGAGTAAGCTGCTTATATGGATTGGCTATGAAAAACCCTGCAGCTTTCTTTGATATGCATTTTGCAGAAATTTTCTGATGGAGAAAGAGTGTTGATAGTAAGGATTTTGAACTAGGTGAAGCTGGAAAGACTCTGGGCTCTCAGAAGTATAAACTCCAAAGAAGGTTTGGTAAGATGTGAGGTACAGGTAGCTAAGTTTCACATTTTTTTATTTAGCCAAATGAAGGTGGAAAATTGACAGAATCCTTGCCCATGAGTAGGCCATGTGACTACCAGTCAGGAAGCAAAAGAGCTGAGCAGGGCAATAAAGGCAAAGGATTGAGAGATTGTAAGTTGGACTTTAGTATTTACAAAATGGACATCTTAAATTAGTTCTTAGGTGTCAGAGCAGTAAGACTGTGGAATAGCTTGTTCAATGGAAGGGGGGGAAAAGAACAGCCCAACAATTTTTGGACAAAGTTTGATCAATTTATGAAAAGGTTGATGTGTGTTTGTCTCTACATTAAATTAAATTCACCAACTAGTTCTTTCCTGTGTTTCCATACATGGAATGTACTCACACATACCTTTGAAAAGTTTCCCTACAGGCAGGAAAGTCTCTCTGCTGTAGGGTTTTCTAAAATGTGCCATTTTCTCCCTCCTGCAGCCACAGAACTACTGGCAGATGACCGGTGTGTGATAAAGCTGTTAAAGGGATTATGCTTCAAGCATTTGGGCAAGATCTCAGAAGCAGAAGACCACTTTAATTACATCTATTTAAAGTAAGTTTTCATACCTGGCATGTAGAAGAGCTCTTGAGTTTCAAGTAAGAGGAGATGCAACCATGATATGAATAGAAGGGAGAGGGTTGCAGTATCTTTAGTGTTTGCTCCAAGCTATTTCAATTTTCATTTCCACTGTTACTAGCCATGCGTAGAAGAATTTCAAATCTTCAATTTTTATTTTATTTTAAAATAATTTTTAATTGAGGTATTTTCTCCTTTTGGGGGACTGTAGGTACACAAAATTTTTCAGATACCATTTAGCTTTTATTGCCCCCTTCCTCTTCCCAGTCATGAAGAAGCTGTACCCAAAAATACAAATGCATTCTGCAGAGACTGGAGCACGATTACACTGGGACCTTCTGCACATCATGTGGTGAATGGCACCTCTTTTTGTCAGCTCACATGGATAGAGCTCATGATATTGTCATCTTTTCTAACATTTCCCTGATAATAAAGGCATTATTTTCTGATCCTGAGATTATACATACTGTGTAGGATGCTTATGCAAAATACACATTTAATAACCCAGAAGGGAGCTTCGGATAGAGAACATGACAAGTGTTGTAATAGAAATTGATTGCTCCTTCTGATCTTAGCTAATCTCCTATTTATTTGTGTTTGGAGCTATTAAATAAAGGGAAACAATATATCATTTCAAGGTCTCTAGGCTATTTCTTTTCCAATGCAGTGAGAAGAAGATAAAATATGACCATTACCTAATTCCAAATGCCTTGCTGGAGCTGGCAATATTGTATCTGGACCAGGATAGAAGAGAAGAAGCAATAAAACTTCTGGAAAAAGCAAAGTAAGTGAAAAGCCTGTGTTGGTGTCTGGTGGATCAGTTTGGTGTTTCACTGGTTAGCAGGAAGCAGAATAATTTCATTAATATCATGGAAACTCATTTCATTTTTCCAGTGGGAGCATGCATGCCTTAGTTTTGCTTTGGACCTTTCCAGTGTTGCATTTGTTCAGTCTTGGACTTGAAAAAAGAGCCAAAAATAATTAAGTGTCTTAATAGGAATGTCAAAGGCTCCATAAGTTTGACACCACAACACATAAGAAATAATCCATGTGTAACAAAATGTAAAAATCTTTGTAGTCTATTTGCTTGTTCATATAAAAGTTGTATTAAATTTAATCAAAGCTCTGTGTTATGGCTAAAATAGCACTACTTAAATTGATGGCTAGCACTGCCAGTTTCTTTCCTTGATGAAATACATTTAAGATATTTAAGATAATGCTTCAGGTTACACTTGGTGTCTTTTTATTGTTTCATCTGCATCAAGGCAACTAAAACACCTGTTTTTACTGTTTTGTGTGATTGATTTTTCTAGCAAAGTAGGATTATGGGAAGTTGGATTTGATCATGTGTGTTCTTTATTATAAAATTAACAAAATATGGGGTTAGCCTCTGTTTGAACCTTTATTTCTCTGCTGAGCCAAAATTTTGGCAATGATGGGGAGGGAGGAAATCCAACCCAAACAACTCCCTCTTCAAGCATCTAGCAGCAGCAGGGCAGTTCACCTCTGCCTGGGTCCTGAATGAGGCCAGATGTGCAGAGTCAGTGCCACAGGTGTGAGCAGCTACAAAACTGATGCCTGCCCTTGGCTCAGAGAGGTCAGTTTTTATGTTGCTTTTTGTCCAACTCAGGCAGCTCTGCAAGTCAGACTAGCAAATCAAGTTTACCAAAGATTATGCCAAAAGCCTGTCAGCACAAAAATTAAAATATTACAATCTTTAGTCTCCTGTGCTTCTGAGCCTGGTTCTCTGTAGACTCATGGAAGATATTAAGAGCAGCAAAAATTGCATTAGCAAAGTGCAGTGGAAAGTGTTTCAGTTGGCTTCATGTTCCTCAAAACACACCTCTCCTGTCCTCATTTTCTTTGTTCAAATCTCTCCTAACAAGAGATGTAGAAATGAATGGTTTGGAGCTGCTGATTGCAGCTGGAACTTCTGTCATTGCTGCTTGGCCATTGCATCTTTCCCTGGTAGCTCTGAGTGTCTCAGATCCCCTCAGGAGAAGCTGTTTGGCTTAACAGACAGCGGCTCTGAAAAATGTGCTGTGTGCAGTGTATGAAAGCTGCTACTCACACTCGCTGTGCTCAAAGAACTCTTGAAAACTGCAATGAGTGGGGAAAAAAAACCAAACTAAACAAAAAAAACAAAAAAAAACAACTAACCAAGCAACCCAAAAAAACCCCAAAACCCCCAAACCTACCCTCATTACAAACCTCCTTGTTTCAGTCTGTCATAAATAAAGATGCAGCCCTTACATTTCCACCTGTGGCATTAAAATGCTCTGGGTTTATGAGCTTTTAGCTACCAACACTGAAAGTCTCAGGAGCCACGAGAGGGAGAGCAGAGCCTTGGTGGGGCTGGGGCTGCAGAATTCACTTTGCAGCTGGCAGGAGCACTTGGCTGGTGCCTGACATTTGATTTGCCTGACCTAAATCCATGTCCTGCTGCTGGCTTGGATCCTCAGCTCTGGGAGAAAGAGTGGGACGAGATGATAAACAGTTTTGGCCTGGTCAGGCATGGAAATATTTCTATTTGTATGACTGTAAACTACAAACAAGAATATCAGTGTACTCATGAGAAATACAGGCTCGGCGTGACAAAATCCATTTCATTTTAAGGAAAAACTCCAAGGGGTATCTCATCAGCACACAGCAGAACCTGGCCACACCACCTTTTCTCAGTCAGCCTCTTGGGTGTTGCATACATAAAATTATAAGCTGGTGTGGGATGGGCATGGAATTTCTTGTTTTCACCAAGAGACTGGCACTGCCACAGACAGATACCACGCTGCCACGCTTGGTTTGAGTTATGAATTTAGAACTGAAATGCTGTTAAGATACACAGAGTTTAATACTTAACGTTATGTTTCTGTAAAGATGACAAATATCTTCTACAAGAAAATTAGCATGGTCTAATCCTCTTTTGTATCTGGATTCTGTATCCATCCTGTAGGAGCTGACATGTTAATTCCTACTAAGTAGGATCTGCAATTTCTATGTGGTCCTGGGGCAAATTTTCCTTTTTTTTATATAAGCTTTTCCAGGAAAATACAGGTTCTTGAATTTTCCAGTAACTCTTTAGACCGTGACAGAACTACAGGAAGCTATAGGCAGATGACAGTGTGGAGCTAGGCCCAGATGTCTGTGGTGGAAATCCTGCCACTCTTTCCCTGGGATGGTGAATTGCTCCTCAAAAGCTGCTATGGAATCTGGTGTGTGCCCACTTTCTGTTTCCAGCAAATTGTCTGCCTTCATTTCCTACACACAGAATTCACATTTTTGGCAACCATAGGATGGAGATGGGGTGTTTCTCTCCTCTGGATCAAGACAGCTTCCCTTCTCTCTCTTTTTTTTTTCCTTTTTTTTCCCCTCCCCTCTTTTTTACTTTTCTTTAAATGAGTCTGCCTTATTAAAATTATTTTTTAAATGCTGGAAATATTTGTATTCAAATCTGTCTGTTACACTTTGAGAGGGAGAAAAATGTTCTAATTTCTGAATGTAAACTAAGTGGATGTTACAGATAATTAATGTGGACTCAGTATTTTGATTGAGTGGACCAGATTCAATTTCTTACTAAGCTGTATTTTTCTGGTAATTGCCAGACAGTGGAACTACAAATAAAGAACAAAGAGCTGCATTGTTTGGCCAGGAACACATGCCTTGTATTTTAGAGTAGGCAACAAAGGAGCTTGTGAAGAAAGAATTTTTTGCTGTCTACTGTTGTTTTGCCTAAAACAGTAATACAGAGATAACTTAGAAATGTTTTAAAAATATATATTAATTGGAGTGAATCTTCTTTTGTTTCAGGCAAAACTACAAGAATTACTCCATGGAAACAAGGACACATTTCAGGATTCAAGCTGCCCTGCACCAAGCCAAATCCGCCCCAGAAAATGGAATGCACTGTGGAGCCTCGGCAGTGTCGTAACTTTCTCTTCTTTGATGTTCTGTTTGTTGAAAACTTTGGTGCAGAAAATTACTGACACTTTAGAATTATTTTTCCTTTTCTTTCAAGTCAGTGAAAAACCAAATAACTTAAAATTTCAAAGGTGATGCATAAAACATTAATCTAGTGTAATAACATGGCAAAAAATGTCTCAAACCAACCATAACCCTGAAAAATATTGTTTTTCCAACAGTGGCTTTTTGACACACACACCTCCATCTGTGTAATTCATTTTTCAATTGTGTGCCTTTTTCTTGCATTTGCAACGTTATGTTGTAGCTTGCTTAGTGAAAGGGGAACATTTGAAAAAAAAAAACAAACAGCAAAACTTTAAGATTTCCAGATTTAATCTGTTAGTTCTAAATGTTTGTTTGCATCCATACTGCTAGGAGCTGAGAAGGAAGCATTGCTTTTTCCCAGTACCTGCTTAGTTGGAATGGTGGGAGAAAATCTCACAGCAGGGAGGAGCTCTGGATCCTGGGCATGTCTAGTTGTGCACAGGAAACTTCTCTTTACCAGAAGAGAAACTATTCTCTTCACATTTTTGCTTCTGTAAGAACCCTGCTGGTGAAAAGAATGGTCTCCCTTATGCAAGTACCTTGACTTTTTCTTGAGTTTGGTTTTCCTATCAAGTCTGCTGCTTGTAGCAGCTGAATTAATTTACTGAGGATTGCAGGAGGAAAGGTGGTGATGCCATAAAACTGCATCACTTCTTCTTTGACAATGGGAGGTTCTTAGGAAATGTCTTTTGTCAGAATGAACATGATCTGAAGTTTATGTCAAATTGAAAGCACAAGTCCTTGAAGGTCATTTAGGAGATGGCAACACTGCAGTGGCTGGAGCAACCCAGGAGTTGCTGTGCCCTTCCTGCAGTGGCTGCTCTCAGGATGCCCAAGCTGAGATGTCCCTGTTGCACAAGGCTGATGTTCCCTGTGGGAGGAAGCTGGGGCTGGAGCAGGCTCCCTCAGCACAAGGACAGCCCTTTATCTTTCTGCTCTTTGTTGATCTTTTGGGAGGTTTTCTGTGTTGGGGGCTTTGAGAATAGAGCAGTGAGCTGGGTCTGCTTTCCAATGCTGCCATGGAATTCCTGCTTTGCTGGAAAACTGCTGAAGTCTCTGGTACCACAGCTTTGCCTTGTGTTTGCTCTCTCCAGGCTAGCTCTGTGTCTGTATGCCTCTGGGGTTTTGGGGCACACTTCTACCTCCCTTTTGAAAGAGCTTCTTCCCCATGACCCATTCTGATGGGTGGAGATGGGAGGTCTTCTGACAGCCCTTTCTCTCCAATGGAGACGTTTGTCAGGAAGATTCATATCTGTGTACCTCACAGTGCATATCCTTTCTAAAGTGATTGTTCCCAGCAGAAGAGAAAATTGACAGTTTATAGCTCTGCTTTTGCCTCCTCAAAGGAAATAAAATTGTTTTATAACTGTAGATTAATATGCAAGGAGACAGAACCACCAGTTCCTCAACATGGAGAACTTGCATTGTCTTAAAAATAGATGCCCTTTATAAAAGTCTTTGCAAGTCAAAAATCATAGATGAAGAATGCATTTTTTAAAGCGACTTTCTCAGATAAATTCAGTTCTGATAAATTTCTCAATTCAGATAAAATTCAGTATAAACAGTTATGCTATTTACATGCTGCACATCAAAACTTCAGTGTAAAAATTCAGTCATTCTTTGTATAGAATAAAAAAAGTTTCTTGTTCTACTTCATGCATATAACGCCTCTTCTTCCAGTTGTGTCCTTTTCAAATATTTTGGCAGCCTTAGCATCTTTTAAGCAAGTAATGCCATGTGAAAATTAGCATAAATTGTACTTTGCAGAAAGTGAACAATCCTTTTGAGTGTAGACACATTTCTCATCTTTGAAATTCACCCACAACTTGCTTTTGCCTGATCTTAGATAGATCACAAAAGGATGTACTGTGTGATACTCAGCCAGTGTCCCTGATGCTTTGCAGCAATGAAAATCCCAAGATTTTCCTAAGGTTCTCCTAACCTTCCTAAGATTTTCAGAGTCATCTCCAAACACCAGCACCAGTCACACTGAGGACCTGATCTCCACCTTCAGCTGAGTCCTTTGTAGTTCACTGTGATGTTTGACTCCTTGGCTCCCAATTTGCTCCCAAGCCATAGCAAATAATCACCTTCCTTATGCAATGAGAATTTATGGGCTGTAATAATATGGATTCACTTGAGGAGAAGATGAATGGAAGGTCTGGTGCATTGTCACTGAGTAAGTTTTTTTGATGTGTTACATTTGCAATTGCCCAACATCTCTCTGCTCATCAGTTCCTTCGTTTTGGTGCTCCTCCATGGCAGGGATCCAAACTCCATGGGGTCAGTCTGGGCTGGAAGGTTGATGCTGGGCTGGTTTTTCCACTGCTCCTCCAGCAGCTGTGTGTGGTGCCTGGAGCAGCTCTGCAGGACAGCAAATTGCTTCATCAGTCTGGAGTCCCAAATGCAGTGAATCAGGGGAACCACAAAGGTGTGAGCTCTCCCCTCAGGGTACTCAGCAGAAAATAGCAGATACTGTCATTGAATTGCACAGCAGAGACTGAAGCATGGCCCAGGATTCAGGAAATGGAAGAATGACTGCAGATGGGTACAGTCCACACCTCAACTGCAGAAGGAGCAGTTCCTTCTGCATTCAAACACTGAACTGTCTGAGCAATGCTTGAGAAACCTACTCTGTGCACCAGCTTTAGCCAACAACGGCTGCAATCAGCTCTTCCCCATCCTCAGCAAAGCCACAGATCTTACCCACAGACAAAAATTACTAACTCAGACAGCAGAAAAGTTTTCTGCACTTGGTAGGACTTTTATGCTAAAACCCACAAACTGTATTTCTTCTTCTATGTCTTATTTTAAACTAGGAAGTGTTTTCCTGCCAGTAAGCAGGGAGGGGTAGAAACTCCTCCTCAGTTTCCTGGATGTCTGCAGCAGCAGCCACGGTGGCCCATGGGACAATGCTGTCACCTGAAGGTGGTGCTGGCAGGAAGGGCAAGGCAGTAAAAGGGGCATCCCTTTATCGTGAGCTGTGAATCCCTGTGTGCAAGGGAACTGAGGGAGGAGAGGCAGCTCCTGCTGAGGCCTTGCCAGGTGCAACTGCATCAGCTCCCAGCTCCTGTGAGCAACACGAGATGAGATACAAACTGTTGGGTGAAGGATGTTGGGCTGGAGCTGAACCTGGACACAGCTTTTCTGGATGGTTAGAAGAGAATTTGATGAAGTCACAACCATGAAATAGAACTGCTGTGATCTGGAAACACACATCTAAGATTGCTCAACTCCACCTGTGTCATAGGAGCCTGCTTTGCTTGCAGTTCAATTGCCATGCACAGCTCAAAGGTGACATCAGGGACTGTCCCCTTCTGACTGTGGCTGGCCTCAGGCTGTTTACACCTCAAAGCTTGGCTTAGGAAAACAGCATTTTATGAAATACAGCAGCGTAGAACAGGATCATATCAAACATTTCCTCCCATTTCACACTGGTTTTGGCATTAAATTTGGTATTGAGTGCTTTAGTATTTTTAGTTATCTGTGGCCTGGGTCCAAGACTAAAAGCTCACAGGCTGACAGCTTGTGTGCCTCTGGCCCAACAAAGGCACCAAGTAATGCTTCTCCATGTGAGACAAAGCTTTCCTACAGGTCAGTCCCAGAATGCAAAAAGCACTCCCAGGAGTTTAAATACAACACAGCCTCCAGTTCCAGCTGCAAGATGCATTTCTTTGCCTTCTCAAGCATAAAAACACAGCAGCAAAGCAAATGGATATGAAATGACCAAAACAATGCATTCAACACCGTTCCCCTCTGGGAGGAAGAGGAGAAGATAAAGAGGTGAGTCATGTTGTTTACTGCTCTACAGGAAAATGGGTAATGGTTGGCAACATCACTGATGAATGAGACTGGGCAACCTGAACAGACTAGAAAAGAACTTGCTTCTTTTCTCATTATGTTCTGCAAATACATTTTGGTGGCAGGTGATGTGCAAAGCGTGTACCAGCAAGTGTTTTAATTGAATGATTTGTCATCATAGAATATTTTTTAAAGATGCTATCTAGGTTTGCTTCAGGTGTTTAAAAAAAAAATCCAAGCAGTTTCTTTTAAGGACATGCCCAGTCAATCCCTGTCTCTAAGATTTATGAATAGCAACAGGGTTAATAAATACCTGCATTGCACTGTGGTAAAGTTCTGCATAGTGTTTGCTCAGATTCAGTCATGGCTCTGTAGAACTGGGCTGTGCTCCATTATCTTCTGTGTTTTTTTTAAACCTCAGGACCTACTTATTTTCACTGCTGGCTAAGCATAGGCAAAATGTTTATTTAGAATTATGCATTGCAGGGAAATCTACTTGCTTTCTCTCTCCTTGGCTATTTTACAGGAAGAATAAAAAACAGAGCAGTCCTAACCCCCTGCATGCTCTTTTTGTGGGCTGATTCAATTTTTAAAAAGGCAAAGGTTTATCGTCTGCTAGCAAAGTACAGGAACAGCACTTTCAGGTCTGTGATTTATGAATAGCAACAGGGTTAATAAATACCTGCATTGCACTGTGGTAAAGTTCTGCATAGTGTTTGCTCAAATTCAGTCATGGCTCTGTAGAACTGGGCTGTGCTCCATTATCTTCTGTGTTTTTTTTAAACCTCAGGACCTACTTATTTTCATTGCTGGCTAAGCATAGGCAAAATGTTTATTTAGAATTATGCATTGCAGGGAAATCTACTTGCTTTCTCTCTCCTTGGCTATTTTACAGGAAGAATAAAAAACAGAGCAGTCCTAACCCCCTGCATGCTCTTTTTGTGGGCTGATTCAATTTTAAAAAGGCAAAGGTTTATCTTCTGCTAGCAAAGTACAGGAACAGCACTTTCAGGTCTGTGGCCTAAAAGTAATGTAGTGATGTGGTGGAAAGAGAAGATAGGCAAGAGCTGCAATATTCTGGACAGTTTTCCTCTTCTGTTCCTTTCATCCTGCAGTGCACAGAGTGTGAAGGTGAGAACAATCCCTGGTGCTGGAGCTGTGTGGGATGTTTGTCTGCAGTGCTGCAGCCCGGGGCCATGCTTGGTGTCAGCTGTGTCACAGGGCAGCCCCAGGAGGAGCTGCTGCTCTGTCAGTGTGGTGCTTTCCCTGATGCTCTGGGGAGGTGCTGCTGTGAGATGTCTGCAGCTGCCTCTGCTCTGCAGATGTGCCACAGGAACTGTATCTCAGTGCAGCTCAGTAAATCATTCTGGGGAGTGAAGCAAGGCTGTAACTCCATCCTGGAATTACATGGCTCATATTCAGGGTCATCTTCGTGTGGGTACAGTACCCAGCACTGCTCTCACCACCACTAAGGTTGTGCAGCTGCAGAGGTTTGTAGATGCAAACATAGGGACAGTTACAGTTTTGATATTTCAGTCAAAGATACAATAACAGGTTGGAAGGAACCTCAAGGATCATCTGGCCCAACCTTTCTTGTCAAAAGCAGAGGCTAGGCAAGGTGGGCCTGCACCCTGTCCAGCTGAATCTTAGAAGTATCCAGTGTCGAGAGATCTAACATTGCCTGGGAAGATTATTCCAATGTCTGATGCAATTTTGTGAAAATTTGGTTTGCCTTTCATTCCTGTGGCTTGTGGATACCCAAGTCAGGTTCTGTGATGCTGGCTGGGCTCATCACTGATGCAAACAAATGTTGGTGTTTCTAAGGAACAGCAGGAATTCCATGCACAGTGTCTTTCCTACAGCTCTGTTGTTGTCTGATCTGTCACACACACGCATACATAAAGAAAAGCATATATAAATATACACAAAACATCTATGTATGTATGTATACTCACACACAGAGGGAACAGGTTCGGGAGCCAAAGCTTTTTGAAAAGTTAACTGCTTCAACTATTTATTAAATTTGGGACTTTAAAAAGGCAAGATACTTTAAAAAGAAAAGAAAGCTTTGGTGATGGCTGAGGAAAATGCAGAGGTTAAGGCCTTTACTAATGGTTTGCAGTAGATCACGCTGCAGGACTGTGCAGTTTACAGCCTTCTAGAAGATGAAATCCCAAGGCAAACAGGCAATCTAGCAAGAGCCCTTCAGTGGAGTAACCTCACAAAAATGCAGTTTTATGCTCTAGATTTGAAGGCATCATTTTTCACTCTGGACTAGCAGAGCTCTGCCTCAGTGGGACAGTGCCTGGGATGGCTCTGTCCTGCTCAGAAAAGAGATTTGGAGTGATTCATCCTTTCCCCCCTTGAATTCTTGCCTTGCCTCCCTCAATCTGCTTCCCCAGCATGAATCCTGGATTACACAGGCAGCTCTTGCTACCGTGGCAGAAGTGTGGGCAGAAGAGGCTGGGAAGGTGAAGTTTGTCTGTCATGGTGCACTGAGAGCCCTGGCAAAAGTGCAGCCAGGGAGCAGAGTGAGGCCGGGAAAGGGCTCAGTGTGGGCAGCCAGGGCCTGTGCAGTGTGTGTGGGAAATCCAACATTTACTGCTGTGTGCAGAGCTCTTGAAATGCCCTCTTGGAAAGAGAAATGTTTTGTAGGGGTTGGTGCTGCAAAGAGCAGGTTTGTTAAGTTTTTGCTGCTTGTTTTCCAGAGGACAGAGGAGGGCTGGGGGCTCTCTGTGCACGCTCTGCTCTGTGTGGCTGGGCCCCTCTTGCTGAGCAAGCAAATACCTTGGTGCTGTGGGAGCACAGAAAGGGCTCTGCACAAAGGATTTCTTCATTATAAACTCCTCTCTGCAGCTTTTACTTAGCAAAGTGTCAGAGCAGAGTGAATGTTGTAATGAATCAGTTGCTAGCGTGAAAGTAGTTATTTCTTCTGCTTAAATCAAAAAGATGCTTTAGCAGAGTGCATTTAGACTGCTCTCTTTATCACAAAGCATTAACTTTGCATTTCATACCAAGAATTCCAAAGCCCAGAACTCTTATCCCAGAACAGGTTTAAATGCAAGATAATCTGCAAAGGATGGTTAACATAAATTATATTCTTCAAAGTCGAATACTGTATAAAAGGAAAAGTTAATCCTTGAAGCTAATTTTTATTCTGGGTATTAAGTCAAGAAGGGTTCTTCTGAACAGATTTTATTCATGTGTTTTATAGGTTGTCAGCTAGAATGTATGTTTTTAATAAAAATGTGGTATCTGTAACAAACTCTGTTTGTAATCAGGCAGCATCCACATTTTTTCCTGAGTCCTTTTAATCCAGGATTTAACTGCTGAGAGACCCTGGATGTTTAGTTTCAGCCATCTTGTTATTTATTTCACTGGCAGTCTGACTCAAACGAATTTTCATCTTTACCACAATTGCACGAGGACAGGAAATGTCGAAGTCCTGAAACTGTGGCAACTGAAGTAAATTCAGGTATTTCATAATCCCTCAGCCCAGAAATGCACCCTTCTGCCATTGGAAAGGGAGACTGTCAGCCTTCCAAACATGGAACTGCTTTCAGCCCTGGGAAGCTGCAAGACCGTAAGAGCTTTTAAACCCTTATGTGGTTCATGTTCCTGAGCAAGAAATGCTCTGGGCTGGGTTTGTTTGTTTATGTATGAGTCTCCCCCAGATTCACATAATGAGCTGGCAACAGTAATAAGCATTACCATCCTTAGAAGTAAAATTACTAAAGTGGTAATTCCTGTAGCATGCAAGAATTTTTAAGCATGAAGGTCTGTAAAAAACTGAGTGTTCCTTACTTGTCATTACATCTCTGGCTTCAGGTTTGTGGGACTTTCCCTCTCATGCAGGAGACAAAATCCGTTTCCTACTCTAATCTGCAACTGGAACCCCAGCACATCCTCGCTGTGCAGGTGCTGCCCCTGTGCACGGGGACGGCAGTGCTGTGGTGGCACTGACCTGGGCCATGGGGGTTTCACAGCCCCTGTCCCCTGTGCTGCTGAGATGGAGCCTGGCGATCCCTCAGCCCAGCTGGGGCTGTGCCAGGGCTGCTGTGCCACCTCCGGCCCTAAATTACAAATGCCATCCCTGCACTGAGTGTTTTCATCCCACTGCACAGGCCCTGTGAAAATGCTTCAAAGCAACAGCTCTTGAGGCTGTCGAGCACCTCCACACTTGGGTACCTGCACACAGAGGCTCTAAGAGGATTTTTGTTTGTTTTTTCCTTCAAACTGCTCTGCAGACATTTTTCTATGGGCCTACCCACCCTGGCATAAGAAGGACTTTGGGTGAACAGGTCCAGGTGAGCCAGAGCCAACTCCTTCCCCTCACTCAGCTGCAGGAGACTCCAGCTGGGAACAGCTGTGCTGTGCTGCCTTAATGTGTTGGAAGTGCAAGTAATTGTTAGACACCTCTAGGACAGGAGGTAAATATATCTTCATCTTATAGATGGTAGAAATAAAACACGGATCTGGTTCCACAATTGGCTAGAATTCAGGTTCTATATTATTTTGCATTAAATTTAGATCAATTCTTCTTTGCATTTGAAATAGAAATCAGCCAGAATAGTATTGTACCTGTACATTTGAAAAATAATTTGATTTATTTGTTATATTCACACATTTGTCTTTAAGCTAAAATTTGAACTTTTTTGGAATGGTCCTGTGTCATCAGCTCCAGTTTTAGCCCTTCACACCTTTTTGCTATTTAACAAGTATTTCAATAAAAGTAATTTCTTCCCTAAGCCCAGTCACTATCAGTGTTAGAAGTTCAGGTGTCAGCTGCCTAGGAAAGCATTCAGCTCAGTAACCCATCACTTCCTACTCCTTTTAAATCTTTCTTAATCAAGTCTTGTAATAAATAAAGATTAATACCACCATGACAACACCGTTTTTTTCAAATTGTTCATTTGCCAGTTTTAACAAGATAAAGAAATGAATACTTAATGTGGACATTGTTTTACCAAAAAAAAAAAAAAAAAAGAACCCAACCCCTGAAACAAACAGACAAAAAGGAGGACAAAAGGAACACACATGGAATGATGAAAAGGAACAATGATATTGCACAACTTCAGGTCTCTCTTCCCAGATTTGGATCCATGTAATTAGGTATGTATGAATTCAGCAAAACGTTGTGTCCAGATAAATGTGTGGCCATTTGAGTGAATCTAGAACTGCAGAGTGTTTTCAGTTCCTTCTGACTGCTCCTTGGAGCTCTTCTCTAAGGGAGCAGGGTGCTGTCAGCTGCAGGAATAACAAACAAATGTTGGCTCTCCATTGTGCTGACCAGTTATCCATAACCCACAGAATTACAATTCTTCTCTACTGCAAATGCACTAAAAGTCCTCAAAGGACCTGGGTCTTCAAACACAACTTCTTGTATCAACAACTCAAACAACATCTGAAACACAATCAAAGAATATCCCCCAATTTGCTGTGGTTAACTTGAGATTGTGTTTCATGAGACCAGGGCTTCTCACTGTGTCAGGGTGGCACTGAATGCACAGAAGTCACAGAAGGTTCATCAAGGAAGTGGGGGAGAAGAAAAAAGGAGAAAATCATGCTAAGTGGAAAAAGTCTTTACAGCTACAATCTTTGCTGGAGCCTCTCTTAACAAGCACGTTCTGTTTGCTACAGAAATCAGGGAATTGTGTCATTCTGGCCATAGCAGGACTGTTTGCCCCTCCACTGCTACCCTGACACTCTGTGTTTATATAAACTTTGCATTTATGTGCAGAACAAAGTCTATTTTTCTCCTCTCTGCATTCATTCCTGTTTGGTGGACTGATGTACCAGCCAGCAGGGCTCAACAGATACATTTAATACAGGAGACTGAGATACAGTATGTTTATTCTTAACTTCTGATAACCTAAGAACTACAAGAACGAGAGATGCAGTATCCATTTGCTATTATCCAAGACAACCATTTTAGGGAGAAAAAATAGAATAAGTGATCAATGCTAACACTAGATTAGTTCCAAATATTTTTTTTTTTCAGTTATGGCAGCTTAACTATTTATTGTTCATCTGGCCCACTCTTAATCTGATCAAGTTAAAGGTCACATATTAAAGTTTAAGGACTGTTATTTCATCAAAACCGAAGGAAGTTATAAAAAAACCCCCATGAAACCAGAGTCTCACTGCAGGACTTGTGTCATATCTTCATAATCTGCATCACTTGTAGAAAAGGGATAATGCATCTCAGTTTGCTTATAAGCTAGGAGATCACTTTGAAGTCTGCATATTCCTAACTGCAAACAAAATATAGCACTTTTAACAGGTTATAAATAAACTGGTTTTCAAGCATAGAGCCAGCCCAACAATAACAATACACTATTAAAAAGACCTAAGGCAATGAATTCCATCTCCAATGGAAAAAAAAAAAAAAAAAAAAAAGAACTGTGCAAACAAGCTTAAAACTATTTCTTTGTGCCAGTGTTATAAAATGTAGATTTCAATAAAGCCTTGACCCAAATGCCAGGACTTGTGAAAAGAATCAGAACAAAACTGGTTACTTTATTTAGGAAAAAAATACTCTTATCTTGCTGCTAATAAAATTGGATACACGCAGTTTAAACATTTACAGTTGCTGTAACACTTTACACAATTCCTATATATGGGTGTAAGAACAAACATTAAAAGACAATGGTGGGTCAAGGCTTTACATTAAAAATAACAACCTACTTTTCTATAGTCTCTAAAATACTATGTTTTCCAATATTTGCAGCCATTCAGGAATATTTTTTTATTTATTTATTAGGAAATGTATACTTTGTGCATGATCTTAATTCCTAATTCCTGGCTCTTTGGGCTGAATGACAAAAGGATCAAACCCATTGAAGTGGATGGTCTCCTCGAAGGTTCAGTAGAGAAACCCTGGCTCAGTTAGTCTCATATGATGAAAGCAGTGCTGCATCCACTGGCTCCATGCAGGATGGACAGGTAAAGGATCTCATCAACCAGTCATCTATACAGTCCAGGTGGTAAATGTGCATGCACGGCAGAAATCGGATAGGGTCCCCATAAACAAAGTCCATCATACAAATGACACATCTGGAGGGGGAAAAGAAAAATATTAAACTTGCTGTTACCAACCTGGAAATTAAAAACAGTATGATTTCTATTCCTGGATGCTTTTAGTATTTGTAGATACTGTGAGGAGTAGCCTTGTGTAAGATAAAGGAAAGAGCCTCAGATGCACGGAGTGGTTTGGGTTAAAGGGATCTTGGAGCCCATGGAGTTCCAACCCCCTGCCCTCAGCAGGGATGCTACTCCCCACATCAGCCTTCTTTTTAGAAAAGCTACATTAAATCATGGTTGCTGAAAAGAAGGCAAACCCAGGATGACAAGGTTTCCCAGGGCAGCATCCCAAACCAAGGCAGCAGCCACATCCCTTCCCTCTGTCCCAGGACTTACTCTCGGATCTTCTTCTCGGAGCCGTCCCTGCCGGGGTCGTAGACGCCCTTGGGCAGGTGCTGGATGAGGCCGATGCGCTGCGCGATCCGGATCTGCTCCTCCTCCGTCAGCTGCGTGGCCAGCCGAGTCTGGCTGGGCGTGGGGTGATACACAGGGACAGGCACCTGCTCCTGGAAGCAAAATGTGGCCATGAAAAATCACCCCAGAGCTCTCCCAGCCTTCCACAGCACAGCGCAATTCACAGTCCTACAAATATTTGCATGAACTCCCACTCCTACTTGGCAGTTTTGGGGCTGTAATTGTAATGGGAACAGGACAGAGAATTGAGGGCAGTATTCGAGCAGGGAGCTGCTCGTGGTTGTTCTCTGCAAAAGCTTTTGATCTCCAGGAATTGTTCATACAGGAGACACATGGACAAGAAACTCCACAAGCCAGCAGGCAAATGAACCTCACAGGCACCTGGTGAAGAGCTGAGGTACAGAACTGAGCACTGTAAGGGCTTAGGGAGAGCCCCCAGTATCTACAACTGAAAGAAGAGTCATAAATTTTATCTTCTTTTTACATTAAGGAAGAATTCTCTGGGAAGATGAGGATACTTGGAGCCTCTCAAAATTTTTAGAGAGGAAGGTTTTACTTCCTCTGCAATAACTAAAATTTATGTGAACTGCTTTGGGCCACACCAGCTTAAATCTAGAACCATAGATTGAATTTTCATGTATTAAAACAATGTCACCTGGACAGCACAAACAACAGCTTAAGTAAGTAACCGAAGTTTTATGTTTCTTCTCATACACTAATATGACTTTTTAAGTTCTCCCAAACTGGATTCAACTATGGATATGTTTGAGGCATATATTTTCAGAAGAAATACAGGAAACATATAGCTATTATGCAGTCCTTCCTCAACCACATTCTGAGAAGCTTCTTTTGAATATTAATGAACTTTAGATCAGATATTTTCACTAACATTTATATTAACATGGTATTTAATTTACTTGCTTTAAAGCATTTTTTGGTACATAAATACCAATTTTGAACAGGATACACTATTAGGACAGTATTGGCCAGTAGCCATAAATCTGCTATTAACAGGGAGGCAATTTCTTGCAAGAGACCCATTTTAATGGTTCTTCTTAAACAGCAGGAAAAAAATTTAAACTTATAGATGTGTCTGAAAATAAACCTGCTGCATCAGACACACAATGCACCCAATCATCTGTTTGGCAAATGCCAAATTTGCTGTTTTAGAGGACTCTGGTGGAAGCTGAGCCCAGGGCAGGTGTGTGCAGCTGAGGCAGCACAGGTCACCTCCCACATGTAACACTGCATTTGTTACACCCAATAAAGCTCTCCTCCTTCCACTGCCAGGAATCGCAGCACAGGGACAGCCAGCCAGGACCCCTGGAAGGCTGGGAGAAAGCTGTCCCAGGAGTGAGCAGCCTCTTGCTGGTGCCACCCAGCAGCAGAAGCCCTTGCTGGTGAGAAATGCTAATTACAGATACAAGTCTGCCTGGCAATTCTTCATTGAACACTGCCTGCCACTGGCAATTCAGCTGTGGGGTAAAATTCACAGTCATCTCTTAATTTAGCAAGCTTAGGATCTCCCCCTCTCATTTCCTGGCAGGACTCAGAGGAATTATGAGAAGGTTCAAAAGACAGAATGTCAGGGGTTCTCCCAGTGATTAATTTCCTGACTACTCTGAACCATATTTCACAGAATCACAGAATTCTTTTGGATCAGCTGCCTTTTAGTGTTTGAAATTATCTAAAGTATTCTCTAATCATCATTTGGACAGAGAAAAGCACCAGCTGAACCTAGGGCTGGCCTGTCAGATATAACTGTATTCAGAAAGTCATTGCAACCTTTGGTGCCAGCAAAATAAAGCATTTTCCCCTGACAAATGCTGCAGGCCCTCTGTACTGAACACTTCAGCTCAAAGCACAGCCTGGTCCTGGTTTTATGTTTCAAGAACTTAACACCACAAACTATCAGTAACTTTTTTTTTCCCAGGGCTTTGCTGTACTTTGAACTGGTTATAAAGCAATAGCAGGACATCACCACTACCTCCTTCACTTGTTACACAGATGTAGAGAACAATCAGCACTGGAGAGGGATGTACCCTCCTTCCCATCTAGGAAAAAGATAGGAGCAGCACAAGAAACCACAGGCACAGCATAAACTGGTCCCAACATGGGCAGGAGGAGGGGAGGGAACTGTACTTAATACAGGTCCCATGGCTGAAGCCATGGCTGCAAGTGATAATGCAGAAATTCAATGAAAGGCAAAAACAGGAGGACAAAAGATCCAAGAAATCCTCAAAATATCTGAAAGTAGCAATGAAAACTGATGGTGAATGTCTGTAGCAGAACAGCAAACTGATGATCTCAGCAAAAATGATACAACAAAAAGAAACTACAGTTTAAGTAAGAATCTGCTGTGATTTAGAACAGTCACATCTGGACAACTCAGAAATGAGCAACAGTCACACACTGCCCAGTCAACAACTGCTTTGGTTAAGTTTTGGACAGGAAATCAACACAACTTTTAAACTTGTGACAGGCCAGACAAGAACAAAAGCTCATTCCCTTATTCTAATATTCTACAGGCACTTGTGACTGACCACTGAGGGACCCTGCAGCTGGGGAAGCCACTTGAGCATTACTGCAGAGTCCCTGTCCCCTGGGTGTCACCTTCTCTGCACAGGGGCTGGAGGCAGCCCCGGCCAAGCACACAGATGCTTTCCCGACTCCGGGCTGGATGGAAACTCCTCCCTTTGGCATCCAGTCTCAGGTTCCCTCCCGGCACAGCCACCCCGACGTGTCTGACACAGCCCATTAAGGCAGGAATTTATAGTCGCCAGCTGGGGGCTTCTACAATTTCACATTCTAGACAAGAACCTCTTGTCAGAGGAGTAACTGGGTGAAAATGGTGCTGTCTTTCACCACGGTGTCCTCACACTGGTGAATGCAGAGAGCCGGGGTTGGTGTGGCTGTTGTGAAAAATGCAGAACAAATTAGTGTAAATAACCCACAGAGACCACTCGACAGCCGGGCACTGAACGCCCTGCCTGGTGGCACTTTGATCTCCCCTCCCGACTGCTGCAGAAAGCCTGCCCGAACTGAGCCTGCACATCAATGTACCAGGGAAATGAAGAACACAGCCACACACGTTGCAGTGTCACATTATAGGGAACATCAACACTGACCCTTTCAAACCAGCCCTCTCCCCTCCAACAGCTGAGAAGAAAAGGTGTGTTCATACCTGTACGATTCTAGAACTATTTGCAACTACTTATTCATGAGAATCTGGGAGCCCAGGTTTCTCTGAGTGCAAAGTGACATCTCCGGCTCGCTCGGGAGACCCTGCCCAGCCCCGCTGGGCGGAACTGGGCTCCTGCCCCCTGGCAGCCTTGGGCACACGGGGCGGCCGCAGCCCTGCGCTCCTCCCCAGCCCAATCTCTGCGGCGTTTATCGCCCCTCTGCAAACCCTTCACAGTTTATAAAAGCTGCTTTCACTGACCAAGGTCCTGCTCCTCCAGGGGTGGATGTCCAAGCAACTCCAACTTCACTCAGCTCACATTTGTAGCCAGGGGTCCCCTGACATGGGTGTATATAAAAAAGATTGTATTACCCAAGTAATTATTATTTTACTCCAAAGACAAGCATGAATTTATTGCTCCGGTGTCTCACATTTCTCTTATCGACCATGGAAAATGTTTTTGCAGACAAAATTACAAAATACTGAACTTCTAGCCAAAGTCTGTGTTATTTATCATTTGATAAAGATGTAAGGCACTTCAAACTAAGATGAAATTTCATGCTAACTTTATTACTTCGTGCAAAAACCCCTAGAAAAGGCCAAAACAAATAATCAAATCCATATATTACTGTCAGGCAATGAAATAAAAATCACTTTCTGGCACTTAATTTGCTTTAGTCTATTATTTTTCCCCTTAAGAATTTAGTAATGATGAAACACCTCAGATGCCCATAATCCTGGAGAAACACAATTTTCTCTTTGTTCACAAAGTCAGTGGTATCAGCACAAATTTTCCTGGCTTTCTGTGCACAGAAATCATTCACCTTCAATGTTTATTCAGCCCTTAAAAACAGCAGCATGAATTCAGACTCAAGGACTACAACAGTGTTTGTGTCTCCATCTCACCCCAGCTCCTCCTCCTTTGAGGAGAAAAAAAAAAAAATCAGAGGGCATCTGGAGGTCTGCATTTCTCACTCCTAATGAAAAAAAACATTTTCACACATGGCCTAAAAGGTCCAGAAACTTTCTACACACAGATTTCCAAGCACACTTTGGATTCTTGACTAGAAAAAGGAGGTTTCACCAAGCATGGTTTTTAGTTTGAAGCTTCCTTGTCAATGCAACTTACTTTAGTAATTTATGCTGCTGTAAATCTGCTTTTCTCTTGTTTTACTGCCTTTTTGTCTTGTTTCTGCAAGTACCATGAATTTGTAATACTCTGAAAACAGGTCAGTGGTAGATCAGAAACTCTTAATCCCTGGATAAAGATTATTTTAAGATCCCACTACACCACATATCAGCAGTATGTTATCAGGGCTTTTGTTTGTTGTTTTTATAATTACATCAACATGCCCAAATTATCCTTTCAGGATGGTCAAAGGTGAGATGAATAATTCCTAACACCGAATAGTTCAAGGTTAAAGCCTCACTGCTGTCCCTGAGATCCTGTGCACAGCCTCTGCTTTCCTCTACTGATTGCTTTGCTCTGTTTCCATCTCTAAATTTTCTTCCTCACCTAATCCAGTGCTCTCTGTGTGTCTCATATTAATTTGCATTTTATCACCAGATCAATGGTGTATCTGTTAATTCAGCCCAACAGAAGAGACAAACACCTCCCCAACTATGTTATCCTCCATCTTTTTCACACTTTTTAAACCAGCAGCTGTAGCGCTTACGCTCCTTGCCTCCTTGCGGTCGCTGCCTAATTAATGAATGCAAATATATAACAGTTCCATTTGCATTTCCCCAGCTGTTCCCACAGCTCTGGTCTGAAATCCCTTCGACTTGCTAATGTCCTGCCTGGAACAGGATGTCTGAAGGCAGCTGCCCTGGTTCACTCACAGCAGCCCCAGTGCAGCACTCATCACCCCTGCACACAGCTCAGCCTGGCTGCTCCCCAGCTTTCTCACCTCTAAGGAGAGCAGGGAGCCCAAATAACTCACCTAAATATGAACAACCTCAGCTTATAAATGTAAAGTCAGGAGGTGAGAAAAAAAAATTGTGCTCTTCCGAGGTCTGTTTCAAAAATTCCTGCTGAATTTGATGAAATTTTCTCTTCTCACCACTTTATTACTCACAAAGAACTTACTGGGATGATGGTCCAGGGATTTTTTCTGTGAATGTCATTCTGATCAGGGTGAAAAAACTCAAACTCCATCCATATGTGAATACACATTCTGAAATAATATCCTCCCCCAAGACACATTAATGTAAAACCATGTGCCATTATAACGTGCATTATATGACAACTACAGCTTACTTTAATAATCCTTAGAATATTATGAGCAACCTGCCAAGTATAAAAGCCTTTTTCTGCCATACAGAAGAGAGCAGTTAATTTATAAAGGTGACTAGCAGTTGCTATAAAACATCATGTAATGAAATTGTTATCAAATTTTTTTATATTTCTGCTTAGTCACTCAGTATGAATAACTGCAACTTAACACTGAAAAGTTCTTCTGAAAGAAAAATCCACTCATCTCCCCTCTGCCTTTTGGAGGGGACATCTGGGACAGACAGATCAGACACGTGCACACACACTTCCCATCATGATGCTCCTAAGGAAAGATTACTAAGAATTCTGGCATTGTAGGAATTGGGCACTGCAAATATGGTTGATAATTAATATAACAACAGACTGAGGAACCACTCTGCGCACAGGAGAGGAACCTGCAGGATCTGTGTTCTGTTTCTCCAGCTGTTGACTCCAGTTGAGAAGCAACACCCATTTTGAATCATGGATCACACTTCAGAGAGGTGTTTTTTTGGTGAAAGCCATGGTGGTTCTGCAGAGATGGCACAGCCTCGTTCACACTATAACCAAAACTGTAAAACTGTCTTGTGCATTCTTCACAATTATTCCACTGAAATGGCTGAGAAAGAAATGTATCTGAAGAGTTGGAAAAGAGTAGCTGCCATGAAAGAAAATGACTCCTGACTGCTGACTCTTAAAATATCACCTGTCTCCTGAGCTCAGCTTTGCTACCAAAAATAGGGCTGGGACAGAGAGAGGAGGTACAAAGTAGATGTATCCTGCCTGCTGCTTTCCTAGACAGTGACAAGGGCTGTGAGAAAAGGACTTTCAAGCTTCATCCCTGTGCTGTCACACAAACCCACAAAGGCTATCAACTACTGCCAAGACAAACAGTTGGCAGTGCCTGTGCAGCCTGGCCAGAGCAAACCCAGCCTCACCTGGCAGATGGAAATCACCTGCAGCTCTGCAGAGTCACCTGCTCTGAAATTTGATTAACCATCAAGGCAAACCTAAATACAAAAGACTAGCAAGAAAGAGTTGTAGGGGAAAAGCAGTAATTAAAAAGCAGTAATTACTCCCTGGAAGCACAATCTCCTGACACAGCCAGTTTTTATTTTCAGGCTGCACAGCAGGTTTCTCTGACTAAAGGGCATCAACACTGGGTACTGATGATTCCACTTGCTGATTTCTTGTTCACCAGCTTTGTGTCAGTTTTAGGTGTTCTTGTTCCTTTCTCCAGGGTGTGAATTTTTTCAGGAAAGTCAGTAACTTATACACCAACATGTCCCAGACCGATAAATTGCTCACCAGAGAATTGATTCTTTCCCTCCAGACAACCTCACTGACATCTCAACTTACAGCATCAGGCCACAACTTCTGAGAGATAACAAAGCCCTCTTGTTACAGCTCCCAGCGTGTTTATTTTAATAGGCTTCTTTTTCTATTGAGAAGGAAAAGATTCATAAACAATTTATAAAAATTCACACTTTTCTGTCAGGCTGCTGCAGTGAGAAAAGCCAGGAAAGAACAGTTGCACCTAAACATTAAATTAAGGACACTCAGGCACAAAATGCAGCCTCCTGAGACTGGCAAACCCCAGGGACCACATAGCAAAGCAGCTGGGCAGGGAGAAAATCTAGCAGGAAGGGCCAGCAATCAATTCTGCAGCTGGTGGTGGAAAACCAGCACGTGAACATGGATCATCCTGCCCCATAAGCAACCCCACATCCGTGCTACTGGTACATGTTCTCTGCCACTTATGCCAAGTGGTTCTTTGCAGAAACCCCTCCTCAGGCCTGACAAGAGCAGACAGATATTACAGTGCTACGGCTGCATTAAACACAGCCCTTATGGTTCAAGTGAGATGGCTGCTGGAAAACTGAGAAGTAGATTTAGCAGAAAATAAAAGCCTGAAGTTTTTAGGGAAAGAAAACAGTTCTGAGGTGGAAAAGGCTGGAAACAAATACCTCAGACCGTCTGCTCTGCTGAAAGGTAAAGTGAACCTACTGTGTGCCACCCCCTTCTTGCTGTGGAACGGCTGGGTAGCAGGGAGCAAAAATTAAAAAGAACACCCCAACCAAAGGAATGGAGTTAACATGTTTTTTGGAGGCTGCATTCAAGCACAAGAGATGGGGGAAAAGCTGACACAACACAGCAGTCCACAAAGACATCGGGGAATAGTTCACGCTTCCTTTAGAGATGTTTGCTTTCTGCAAAGGGTAAATATCAGTCAGTGCAACTTGTTTACAGTATAAATCGAAGGGGTAACAGCTAAAAAATGGTAGTATTGATCATCCTGGGAACACAGAAGTCTGCAGGCAACCATGACTGGCTGAGCCAGGCCCTGGGTGCAGCAGCACTCAGGCTTTGCTCACAGCCGGCCCTGCTCCCTGATGTGGGACACGCGGGATCTGTCCTGGACACTGTCCCTGTGCACACCCCAACCCACCCCGAGGGTGACTCACCCCGGGCACACAGAGCTCACCTGTGCTTCTGCCAGCCGAGACATGGCCTGGCCCAAAGCTCCCCAGCACTGCATCACTCTGACAAGTGTGTGCAAGTCCTGGGTATGGATCACTGCACAGGCATTCCCAGGGAGGAGTACAGGGATACAAGGGACCTCAGGTGGGGAATGTAAGGCACCAAGAGTGAACAGCAGTGCACACTGTGCCCTGAACTGCTACTGAACCCACAGACTCAGGGCAGCTGAGTAAGCACATGCAGCCCCTGCTCAGGGTGCCATTTCAGGGAATTTGGGGATTAGGGCACAGCTGACTGCAGCTGGTCTAGAACAGCACTGCCTCAGGACTGTGGGTCCTGCCACGTCCCTTGCAATGGCTCCAAGGACACTGCTCTGACTTCCCCTCACAGAAAGCAAACAAGCCACTGCCACTGCCAGTGAGATCTCTGCAGCTGCTGGGAAAGTCAGGAACAGGCACGAAAGAGGAAAATGGGAGGAGTGCCCCTGTTGGGACTCAAGCCAATTGTGAAAACCTGACTCCAAACACTTAAAAAATAGCGGGAGTGTTAAAATATATCTTCTGGCAAGAATTAGGTCAGCTCTATGGCAATCCTAAGAACAAAACAGCCCTTCTGAGGACTTCAAGAACAAGATAGCAAAATTATGGAAATTGGTTCTAATTAGCCAAGAGGACAGGCTGGGGACAAGGGGCCAAGGCAGAGAGTAAACATGAAAATGCACATAAGCTGAAGGCACGAGCAGTCAATCCATCAGGGGAGACATAAAATACAGGCTGTACCTCAGTGTGTAAATAGACATGTATATGTGTGTATTTAAGGGTGCTAGTTTGAACTAATGAGAACATCATAGCACATAGCAGAGAAATATTATGCAGAACTAGGAAAGGATTTTAGAAAAAGATTGAGTAGGATATCAAAGGATCAGAGAAATCAAGTGACAAATTATCTCATCTCTAGGCTGAGCGTTTCTGTTCAACACATGACAAGCACCCTCCTTGGGCAAAGAGGACTCTCCAGAATGCAGTTTAACAGCCTTGCCTAAAGCTGCTTTCCACAGACATCCAAAAGATCCTATCAAGGAGCACAGGTCCTCCTGCATCAGGTTCCTAAAACAGGACTTGAACAGACACAACAGCCCCAGCCAGACTGAGAACATCACCCTCATGTAAAGCCCCCGTGAGGTGTCAGTTCAGCTTCAGCTAAGAGGTAACACAGGTAACACAAAAACAGGCACAGCAGCAGCTCCCTCAGACCATCTGCCCCTCATTCATGCACTGTCCTAGCCCATGACACAAACTGCCTTTTTGTAGCTACCCAGCTGGAAGCAAGCACCAAAGAGAGGTCTGAGAGAGAACACAGCTGTTCTTTTTATAGTCTGCTACCTCACCAAGATACACAGAAGAGGCAACATAGGAGAGGGCTGCTGCAAACCTGGACAGGGACCTTCCCCTTGCTGGGGCCCAGCTGATGAGGCCAAGCTGGGCCAGAGCCCGGGAAGGTGGGACAGCAATGGCTCCCCCAGCAAGGGAAGCCAAGCAGAAACCTGAGGAACATTTTTCCATCAAGACAGGCAGCAAACAGGGACTCTGCAGTGCAGGATTCTCACACACTGCAAACTTCTGCCACACCTGACAGAAGAATTTTCCATCAGGCCTCACGGCAAACAGGGACTCAGGAGAGTGGGAATCTCATGCAGTAAAAAGCTCTGCCACAGCATAAGGAAAGTAGGGAAAACAGATTGCTCTGCATTTATCCTCTACATAAGGATAAATGATTTGGGGGAGAAAGGGGCAGCAGTCCACACACTATTGCAGAAGAGCTTCCAAAAGCAGATGGGGCTGGTGATGAGCTGGGTCTGTGTAACCACAGAGCAGGAAAACCTGCAGCAGAGAGACTGCTGGTATGGGGCACCTGCTGTGAGACTGTGTCAGTGAGGCAGCCCATGACAGCAGGGTTTGCTCCAAAACCCAGGAATCTGTGCTATACTGCACTGCATCATAACTTTGTACTCAATTTGAAATATTTTAATTGCCTTTTTAACAAAGCCATCTTCAATTACAAATGCTTGCTCAAGCAGAAAGCTGCCACACCTTGGCAGTTTGCTGGTACACTCAGCTCCACAGGCCTTTTTATTTTCTTATTGGCATCTGAATTTCTAATGGGCAGTGGATACCCCTGAGATCAAGGTGTGTGAGAAGCCTCAGTGCAGCAGAGGACTGTGCACAGGCAGCCAGGAGGCTTCCTGAGGCCTGTTAAAGGATATATCAAGGCTGCATTTTGCAACAGCATAACCACAGCTTTCTTGGGTTTTTTTAATGCATGTTTCTGCATCAGCCTGCTGGGAAGCCTCACACACACCTGCCATGCACTGGGGCACCTCAAGCACAGCCTGAGTCTCTGTGTGCTGCTGGCGGTGAGGGGGCTTGGGGAAGCTGTCCCTACCATCCACCCAGCTCCTCTCTTCCACCAGATCCTGGGAAACTGGCTGGGGTTTTCTGTGATTTCAGCCACATCTTCAGGCTGGAACTGGGGTTTGAACTGGTGCCAGCAGCACCCTGAACTGCTGGGCTGTGCACAAGAGGCACAGCTCAGGATGCTCCATGGACACTGACACTTCCCCCAGGCACCCACTCGCTGCCATCTCCCACTTCAGGGAGAATGAGCACATACAAAAAATGTGATTTATTTGTTTAGCATCATTTGATAATGACATTAATTATTTCATCTCTGAGTTAATAAGCAGCAGCTGTAAATAGCCAGAGGCACCGAGTCAGCCTATCAGCTCATCCCATCCAGTCATTTATTAATCTTAAAGGAACGTCCCAGGCATTAAATGAATATTTCTAAACCTCTTGGTTTGTTGGGTTTTGTTTTAAAGCAGTTGTCTATTTATAAGCAAATAATGACTGCATGAACATCAAGGCACACTAAAGCCTGACAGAGCTCCACTCTCGAGGCAGTATTAGCAGTGAACACAAGGGCAATGTTTCTATTTTTTCCAGCTAAGTCTTGTCCTCGCAAGCAATGACTCTGCGTTTTCAGCTCGCAGGGCACAAATCCAAGTGTGATCTCATGCAACTGTCAAACCTCTCCTAACAGAAAAAAAGCCTGTGCCAAGAACAGGTAGAGAAATCATAAATAGCTCTCTCAGGAGTTGGTTATACAAGTAAAATATTTCCAGAACACATTTTTCCTACTATTCTGAAGTTTTAAATACACAGAGACAGTTCAATGGGCACCCGGTCATCCCTTTAATGCGTCACCAGACAACACGAATTCATTTCATTGCTCTGTATGAAACAGCCAGTTGCTGGTGCAAGCAGGACAAATTGTAAACGTTCAGCTTCACAGATAAATAAGGTACAGCCTCCACCACTAACTGTACATGCAAACACCTGGCTAATCAGCCTTTTCAATCTACGGCATAGTGGGGCTTTTTACCCTCATCTTTGGATCTTGCCTGGGCTGGTTTCACACCAAATATACCCACGTCCGTTTCAGCACAGGTGCTTTCAGAGTAGGTGGTTTGAAGGAGGAACTGAAGCAGGTCCAAGGTTTTGCAAAGGTGAGGGGGGAGAAGAGGAGCACAGAGCCCAACCCAGCTGCTGCAGCTCCCGTTTCATCTTGTTCAGCTGCAATGCCATGAAGTAAAATCTCTATTTTGTCAGACCATTCCTTCCCCTGCTTACACCCACTGTCATGGAGGACAGGCTTTATTTACATGCAACTGCCTTTCTGAGGGAAAACTTGGGAGTTTCCACAATGGATTCATCCTGCTGTCTGCATGGAGCAATAAAATCTACCAATGTCCCCACTACAGCCCCAGTAGCACACTTAGTAAGGATTTCAAATACTACCAGGGACATGGCACTCGAGCACCTACTTAAGTACTTGCCTGAATTATGGCTCAGGCTGCCACAAAACCTCAGAAGAACAGAAAACTGTTTGAGAGGAGGGACATGCCCGGTCATCCCTTTAATGCGTCACCAGACAACACACGAATTCATTTCATTGCTCTGTATGAAACAGCCAGTTGCTGGTGCAAGCAGGACAAATTGTAAACGTTCAGCTTCACAGATAAATAAGGTACAACCTCCACCACTAACTGTACATGCAAATACCTGGCTAATCAGCCTTTTCAATCTACGGCATAGTGGGGCTTTTTACCCTCATCTTTGGATCTTGCCTGGGCTGGTTTCACACCAAATATACCCACGTCCATTTCAGCACAGGTGCTTTCAGAGTAGGTGGTTTGAAGGAGGAACTGAAGCAGGTCCAAGGTTTTGCAAAGGTGAGGGGGGAGAAGAGGAGCACAGAGCCCAACCCAGCTGCTGCAGCTCCCGTTTCATCTTGTTCAGCTGCAATGCCATGAAGAAAGACCTCTATTTTGTCAGACCATTCCTTCCCCTGCTTACACCCACTGTCATGGAGGACAGGCTTTGTTTACATGCAACTGCCTTTCTGAAGGAAAACTTGGGAGTTTCCACAATGGATTCATCCTGCTGTCTGCATGGAGCAATAAAATCTACCAATGTCCCCACTACAGCCCCAGTAGCACACTTAGTAAGGATTTCAAATACTACCAGGGACATGGCACTCGAGCACCTACTTAAGTACTTGCCTGAATTATGGCTCAGGCTGCCACAAAACCTCAGAAGAACAGAAAACTGTTTGAGAGGAGGGACATGAGAACAGAGAGGTCATTTTTCCGAATATGGACTGACTGGCTGGAAGACAAAGCCCCATTTCACCCTGACACACCCACAGGAGGGCAGCTGCAAAGCCTGCCTGGAGATTTCCAGCCTCAGCTCATCCACACACAACAACCCATCGTTCACGTTGGGTGAGGAACATCAGAAACCTTGGACACTAAACACAGTGATACACAGGAGGCAGTTTTACAGCTGGAGTTGAGGAAGTCTCATGGAAATACAAAAATCGTATGTGCAAATTTAAAAGCTCTAACTTACCAAGAACATTTACACACAGATACAAAGATCCAGCTCAGGTCCTGTACTGAAGCGTAGCTCCACCACTCTGGGTGAAGTTCATGCTACTTTTGTTGTCCCCCTCAGTCAGAAATTAGAGCCCAATGTCATTTAACATCATGCTACCAACACTCTCAGGCTTTATGAAAATATAAAGAAACACTCGTACTCACTGTATGCTCCTGCATTAATGTTTAGGGTGGAATAACCATGTCCTGCTGCAACCTACACGCTCACTAAAATAAGTTTTGTCAGTTTATACTCACACAGACAAACTGCAGTCATGACAAAATGCCAGAATGGAGTAACACTGAGCTTTTTTGGGAGGTAAAAAAGAAAAATACACACAGCCCCAGCAAAACAGCTACCAAGAAAACCTGTGAGTTCTTTACGTTTAATTTACAACATTTAGTCTGGACATCTAGTCTTGTTACCTTGGGAGTTATTAGGGTGTAACTACAGAGGTAACTGTAATGCCTAGATAAGCCCCAAGAGAAAAAGCAGCTTACTGCTCAAACTTCATAAGCAGAAATATCATGACTCAATGACTATAAAACATTTTATTTAACTTTCTAGACTTTCTAGCTCACCCTTTGATCCCTAAATGGAGACCTGTCCAAGAGACAGAGGGTGCAGCCTGGGAAGCAGATGGCCTTTAGTGCCACTCCTGCAAGGCTACAGCACTAAACTCACTTTGTCTCCTCATGGTCAGCTGCAGTTAAATGAAGTCAGGGAATTAAGGGCTTCCCTGGGAACACCAGGAGATTTGCTGAACCAAACAGGCAAAATCACAAGATGAACCTGAATGCCTGTCTTTGAATGGGATACCACCTTTCTTATGGGTGACTCTCCAGTGCAGTAAAGATATGAGTAGAAATTACTGCAGCAAACAATTTTTTGTTCTGTCACTTGTTTTTATTCACACAGGAGAAACAGAAATAAACCGATCCTTCTGGGAGAAGGGCAGCTCTGTGTTCTTCCTTGGGGGCAGAAAATGATTGGCATGGCCTTCTCCGTGAACTTTGGCAAAAAGGAGTCCAGTGCTCATCAAATGAAGTCTGCTGAACACCATAAGCAAGTACCCTGCAGAATAATTTCAGACTAGAAATCAGGTTAAAGAAAATTTCTTTGCTCTGCTCAAGCTTTATACTGAAATTAGCCTTGAAATAACTTACAGGTCTGGTTCTAATTTTTTTGTATTATTCCATGTAGAGCTGCACTCCTGGTGAGGTGTTCATTCATGGTATGGAATGGTTTACCCCAGTGAGAGAGGATAACATCCAGCAGCACATGCAAAGGTGCTCAGCCCTTGGAGCTGCACATTCTGCAGATCTGGAGTTCAGTATTGTCTCCAACTTCTATCATGAGTCCCCATGACAAATTCACTGCAAGATGCTGAGTGGTCAGTCAATGCTCCCTCCATCACTTAACACATGCTCTATTTTAATATTTTCTTTTTTTTCACTGTTGATTTTGTTTGGTTCACTGACTATAGATGAGACATCTTGTTTTTCAGGAAAACCAAGTTGTTTGAATATCATATCTGCTAATAAACAAAATAAAAATAGAAGCGTTAGCCCAGAAAAACAAAGGCTGAAAGGGATATAGGATCTCTAAATAAATCAGGAGTGTAAACATCAGAGAAACAACTAAAGACCTATCTGGTAGAAGAATAATAGGTGCAAGTTTACATTAAAAATCTAGAACTGTGAAACAAGCTTCTTGACCCTTAGCTCTTGGTTGATCAAAAGAGGTTCCCTGTAGGGGCAACAGGGCAAAGCTTGACCAGTGTCTTTCAAATTCATCCATGGTCTGCAGAAAGTAACTTCACTGAGTATTTGCAAAATTATCCATATGTCCCCTTGTCCAAACACCAGAAACCAGTCCAATTTACAGACTTGTTAATATGCAATTTTCAAGACTGTACTGAAAACAGTTGTTATCCAAATTAATATAATCTCTGATGCAGTGTAAAAACTAGCAAAATGCTTGTCATGTTTAACCCAAAGCTAATTTAAATAAAATACAAAAGATAATGCTCATTAAATCCAAGACTCATTTTGTTGAAGCCAAGTCAGCAAACACTGTCATGCCCACTTAGAAGTTCAAGACACTAACAAAACAAAAGCTTTAAATGTGAGAAAATAAATTTGTGGGCAAAATCATTCTCCATTAGGAATTCTGGTTTGATCTGAGGGAGGGTTTTGATAGCCCACTGGTGGAAGATACCTACAGTGGAGCACAAATGTTCCTGGGCAAACCCTTTCTCCTGCAGCAGGAATGAAGGCAGGGCTGAACAAAAGACATTTATAAAGTTTTTTCTGCTGAACATTTGCTAGCTGCAAGTTCCACTTGTGCTGCTTGAGTAGCACCAGGCAGCTGCACCAGTAGTGAGGATCTGTGCCACGGCAAGCAAAATGCAAGGCCATCAGAGAACAAGTGTACGTGGCATTACTGCACTCTGTGTCAATCTACAGGCACTTTACTGCTGGTAACCACTCTGCAATTAGGATTTTAAACAGTATTTGTCTTACTTTAGCTTGCTGTATTACTTAAGTCTTTCTAAGGCAGAAAGGGCACTCACTAGCTACTGCTCTAATTTGAATAGCTATGTTCTGTCCAGCTGAAATGCATAACTGTATTCAAACTGAAACCTGGCCAGCATATTCTGTGAAATAATCCAAGGAACCTTAGTGGCCTCATTCAGAAAACAATTTCTGCAGCTTTGCAGCACCCCACAGCCCTGGCAATGTGGAATATGACTGACAAGGAAGGGTGTCCTCTCTGCTCCAGCAGCCCTTATCTCCTGTGGCTTTGAGGGTTTTTTTGGTAGGTCTCCAAGCCAAAAACTAAGCCTGACCCAACACAGTTAATGAGATGCAAAAAAGCTGTAAAGATGGTATTTACTGCTTGTGTTCAGTGTTCCTGGTTCTGACTTCAGAAAGTTGAACAGAGAGGTTTGAGCAAGGGGGATTGAGCTACATAAGAGCACAGCATTACTCCAGCAAGGAGAAGAACTGGTAAGGCTGCCAAAGAACCAGCAAGATTTGTTTCTCAAATTTATTTTCTGAAATAGGGTTTTGTCCCTTTATTTGCCTTAAGTAAGACTGGCTTCAACAGGAAGCCAGTGGCCTCCTCTGAGTGATGCCAAACTACAAGGAGACCCAACATTTAAAACAGGACAGTCAAATTGAGGCAGCCAGCCTAGCTCCTGCTCTTGCACAATGATATAATTTCTTAATTCCAAACATTTTCAACTACAAGGAGGCTGTTTTATTAAAAGCCACAGACACTGTCAGTCCTCACATACATATGCACAAAGGTAATCAAACTCCTAGCAGCAGTGACAAAGCTTGCCAAGCAACATTCAGACTTTGGAAACCATCCACGGAATCGTAACTGGAAGGTTTGTGTGAGGAAAGAGGCAGAGCAGAAGCCACAACGCAGATCAATGATGTTACTGTGGTCAGCAGTGTCCCAAGGGACAGCACAGGCTGCTGCGCAATATGAACAGGCTGCCCAACTCTTCAGACACTCCTGCACTTACCAAGTCTACTCATGAACTGTTAGGTTCACTAATGAAACTTCTTTAACAAGAAAAATAGCAAGGAAAACAACTCAAGAATCTTTAAAGGTGGTTGTGGTAGACAAACTTAGATTCTTTCTTTTATTTTTAATGGTTTTGGAGTTTTTTTTTAAGCAGAAAGATCACATTTAACAAATAAAGAATTGAGGCTTTGTCCACATCAGACATTTGTCCTGAAGCAGTAAAATCCCTTCAACTGAAATCACCACCCTGCTGAAGTTAAAAATGGCAACTTTACTGCATTTCACGCACAGACCATTCCCAAATGCACTCACTGCCCAAACCAGTATCAGATATTTATCGTGTGCATGCTCTGGTACACAGCTGAGTCCAAGTACAGCCTTAATTTCAACATGGAAAAACCAAAACTTCTCTAATACTTGGTAGCAATAGCACACATCTAATACCTGACACCTCTAAATCTTTCCATAGATGCCACTAAGTAAAATGCAATCTACGGGTGGCAAAGAGTGCTGATAAATCAAATGTCCACCAGTAAGTCAGTTCATTTCACTAATCCGACCAGAAGTAAGATAACCCATTTCAGACACTTGAATGGTATGAGCTGACCCACCAAGCAGCAGAGCCACCATGGAGTGACTGCAGAGAACATGGCTCCATGTGGAAAACAGGAGGGAAAAGCTAAACAATCCCTTTTTGGCAGCAGTGGATGATTAGATCAGACCTCCTTGTCCCAGAAACATCTACACACACAACACTGAGCACAAGGCACACCTCATTTTTGCCTGGTTTCAGCCAATGGTCTGCTGAACACTGAGACAGCCTCTGAGCCCCTCCTCAGGCTTTGGCTGTGCTCATTCCTGAGCTGGGCCTGCTGAAGTCATTATTTTTAAGTGCTGGAGCAGGATCCTGCCATCACGTTAAACAAACACAGATGCCGCTTTCTCCACAGGCCAGAGGTGTACACAGCCCACCACGGGAGCAGCGATGGGTTCCACCAGCACTGGCCCCGGTGTGGGAAGGCCCCAGGAGAGGAGTGTGTGCTGTCCTTAGGCAGGGGCACTTTCTGTAGGGATTTGGAAAGTACCCTTCCCTCCCCAGAAAGGCTGCAGAAGTCCAAACTGCTCAAGTTGCTGGTGCACTCAGATAAACTCTCCTGTACCAAAAAAAGCCTTCTGCTGACAAAAGGACAGGCAGAATTCCCTCAGCCTGCAGTACACTTCACCATTGACTCATCACCCTGAGGTGGAAACACTTGCCTGATCCCTCACCACCAACAGCCTGTTTGGTAGCATCTGTTATGTAGTTGTTACTACCATTTTCCCAGTTTTTGCTTTCCAATAAAAACACCACTGTGCCAGCAGTGCTGCTTGCAGGAGTCTCCATCTGCGTGATCTGACCGGAGCAAAGAACACGGTGACCCCAGGATATCACGTTCCAAGTCCTGGGCAGAAACTCCTCCTGGCACACAGGCAGGATCCAATTCACTCCTTTAACAGAGGTAGTTGGTCATTTTTCAGCTGCAGCACATTGAGGAGACACAGAGACATGAAATTCAGTGTTACAGCTGGAAGTTGGGCAGTCTGGCCTTCACCTGGCTGTAATCCAGTCATGGCGTGCATAAGATAGACCGCCCCAAAAAGCAGGGATAAAACACCCTCCTTTCCTACCTCAGCCTAAAACTTCAGCTCTTTTGTCTTTCAGTTCATCAGCACAGAGTAAAGGACAGCAGATACATAAAGACACTTCAGGAGGCACTATATATAGGGTGAAGTGAACTTTTCCCTAGGAACCTCTAGATCTAGGTCATCTTGCTTCTTCTTGGAGGCAGAAAAAAACAGGTTACTCATGGAACAAGAATACAGTTTATAAAAGAAATAAAAGATTACTTGGAGCATGAAATCTTGTGTGGATAGTATTTTTTTGTTTCCTAAAGGACTCTTAAAAACAAAACTCACCATGAAACCCTGTCTGTTTGAATACCTGACTCCATCTACTTTAAACTGAGAAACTCACTATATTTACAGAAAGAATGGGCATTCTTTAGTAAACTTACTTTCAGCCATTTAGCCACACAGTAAACACAACTTCAGGTCTCAGAAATTTCAGGGAATTTGTCTATATTCAGACATAATGTAAAATCCCTCCCTGCACCTCATCTGTGATTCTTACAGGAGGCTGGAATGATTACACACAACCCATGCTAGCTTTCATATGAATCTACTCTGATGGATTAAATACAACATTCCCACCTCCAGCTGAGGGCAGGTGGGAGAATAACCAAGCATCTCACTCAGGTTTGGGCCAAGGGCCACCAGGTAACTCGGCCCAGCCCCTGGGGTACCTGGCCAGCTCAGCCATGAAGGTGCCATTAGCTGAAGAGGTGACCAGGGCAGGACGAGTTTCCTCAGCTCGGGACAGACCTCAGTGCAGCACCACCTTCGCAGTGCTCCTCGCCTGCTTCCAATCAGCAGACCCCTGAAAACTGTCACGTAGAGGTGTGAGCCTGTATTTCAGTTTAGTGACTACAGAGGGCATTTCATTAGTTCTTGCGAGCAAAATCTGAACAGCCCACAGAGACTCGGAGAGCCAGGGACTGAGAGGTGAAAAAGCACTAACCAAGAAAAAAATTAACAGTTAATTTAACGTTAAGTATTTGCTTGAATTTTAAAACTGATTCTCTTCCCTTCCAAGAAGAGTTATATACTTTCAAGGACACCATTCTCCATGGGACAATCCACAACTGCCTCAAGGTCTCCAAATATATAGATGCAACATTAAAGAAGTCTGTGAAGCAGAAACTAAAGCAATGTCTTAGTCATATTTCATAAGCTAAACTGAAGATAAATGGATGCAACTGCAATCCAAATCATAATATTTAAACAGAAAACAACCAAGGGAAATCCCAAACCATCAGAAACTGGCAATGGCAATTAAGCAAGTACTACTACAGAGTGTAAAATAAAGTCTACAGATGTTAAAATATTAATTTCAGTGTCTTAACTAAATCTGAATTTAGAGCATTAGTTTGCTGAGCCTTTTATGTATTTTCCACTGAATACAGCAGTTCACTGCTTTTTGTTAAGCAACAGTGCAGACCAAACCAGTTTAGCAGTTTGGTATGTCTGCAGTCAAGCAATGCTTGCACTCATTTGTTCAAAACCTGAGAGCGATCTCTTCTCTTTCTGAACTTTAAACAAAATTAATGCATTCAGGCAAAATAAATACTAGTCTTAATCTATATTGCAAAATTACACAATGTCTGAATTAAAGATTTCGACAACTGTGTTAATAAAACACTGTGATTAACGTTCAGTGCACAGAACAAGCTCTGGTTCTGGCTTTAATTACAGTGATGAATAAAAGTCAGACATGGGCATTGGCCCAGAGTATTCATGCATTATACTGTCCCATAGATACCAAAATAATGGAATCTGATGCACTTTGATCTCTTAGATAAGCCTCCCACAGCTCTGAAACAGAAAGGGCAAGAGCACCCAACCTCATCCAATTCTGCAATGTTCACACACTGAGTCATAAGAGATTTGTATCCCCACTACCAAGATCCATCTTAAGGGAATAAATACAGAGAAATATTGCTCCATTTCCTTCTGGCTAGAGCTTGTACACAAATCATCTGGAGAGCCACACAGAGTGAAAGTGGTGAGGACTACAGGGACACTTTACAGTCTCCACAGAGTATTTATACTTGGACAGTAGTTATGTTATAATATATTTGTGGGATATATTCTAGTCTGATTTTCTCTTCTAATACAGTTTTGCCATGACACAGATTAGAAACTGGTGGCATGTGGTAGATGTAATGGTTTTAATCATGGCTGCAAGATGGTCAATTCCTTGCTTTTGTCCAAACCACTACAGACTGACTCACTTTTTGCTTACAACTGGATAGTCAAGCAGCTTCATTAAATTTTATTAGTCATAAACCAGGCGTTTCCTTGATGCTTCTAGGACCTCTCTTAGCTACAGTCCCAAACTCTGGGAAACTCAGCCCTGTCAGCCAGCTGAGACTTGTCTTTAAGTAAGGATGAAGTTGGTCCTGCATGAGCTTTTGGCCTTGGAGTGCAGGTACTACATGCAAGGACTGCTCCTGAACCTTGCCTCCAGAAATACAGATTGCTCCCTCTGAGCAAAGAGCAGATGGGAGGACACAGAGGCCACTCCAGTGTCCAAAAATACAACCAAGGGAAACAGGTTTCAGTATTGCAAGGATAACAGTCTGCACATTCATCACTGCATGCTGGGACTAAGGGAGGAACTGAATTTCCCGAGTCACAGTTTCTCTCATCCTTCCAACAGTTTCAGTCCTCCCCTGGGCACCTCAGCTCTACATCATCCCTCAATTAAACCAATGGCTAAAAACAGAGGGAGGACGAGAAGGCTCAAAAATCAGCCTGGCCTTTGACAGAGGGTGTGCAAACGTGCACAGAGCACGCGTGAGCGCTGTGGTGGATCAGCAGAAATGCCCAGCCCAATAACCCAGCTGGTTGTGATTTGGCTGACGCAAGCACGGTTAAAGGATGGTGCTTTTATCTCCTCCTCCAGTCGCCGCACGCATCTGCTCTTTGTCCATGTCACCGTGTGTGGATCCTGGCCCAGCAGCCTTTATGCCACTGGCATTCTGACCTTCTCCTTCACTGATGAGAAACAGAGTGGCTGGCAGATTCCTATGGAGGGGCTGGTAAATAAAATAATGGCTCTCTGTAACTGTTTGGTCTCTTGGAGATTGTTTCATTAGTTCATAGGAAAGTCACGGCTGATTTGCTTTAGTCCATTCCACAGATCATTATCTCTTCAAAACATAAAAATGGTTTATTTTCTGTGGGTCAGAAACTGGCTCCAGATGTCCAGCCAGCTGATCACAGCACTGAACCCAAGGTACGGACGGGAAACAGACGGGAAGAGCTTCCTAAAGGCATGGTGGTCCTAGATTTTAGGGACAGTGGTAGTGCATGTTTGGGTTGGCTTGTCCAAAAGAATGCATGATCTTCCAGCACAGCAAAGATTCATCACCCTGATTAGGCAAGATTTCTTATTACCATCTCCACAGACTCTTCATCCTACTAATCAAGCATCTGGAATGCAGGCTGCCAAATAAATGCTGAACTATCAGATTCCAAAACAGATTTTAGGAGACTTATCCACTGCCTTAAACAGATCTTCTGATAAAGCTCTCTCTCTCCAGCATCAGGTTTGTCATAAATTTCCACAGAGGTTCCTTTTGTAATAGAGGAACATTATTTTATTAAAATCAAATTACCATTGAACACTTTACAAACTTGAATTAAATTACTAAGCATGCCTGCACTAAAGATAAACTTTATTACTCCTTCACTCCTCATTTTACAATGAAGAAACTAAAGCACACAGCAGTTAAGTGGTCTGCTAAAGTTACAAACAGAACAGAAGACATTAAATAAAGATGATGATGGCTTACCCTAGGGCTGCTAGAGTGGGGGTTTTTGGTGGATTTTGTTTTGCTTAGTCTTGGGGCTGGGAGTTTTTTTGGTGGAAGTGCAGTTTTGCCCAGCAAGAAGTTACACAACTCTAGCTGTGCTGGGACAGGTCACTGCTATGGCTGTCCCCCAAGAGGGAGGCAGAACATGACAGCATCTTCTACAAAAACACATCCTACCTTCAGGGGGGAGCAAGACACATCTTTGCTTCTGAGACCTTCATAATGTCAGGGCCAATTTTTCTTGTGGTCTAAGTTGAGATGGAAGCTTGCTTTGCCTTTCAGAGTCAAGAGAATAGTGACTCTTCAGCTTTTTCCCCCAAAAAGGTTTCATTCTTACTCAACTGTGACGTCCCTAAAAACCTGCTCATTTTGTAATTCTTTGGTCTCTGAGGAACTGCTTCATTATCTCATAGAAAAGTCATGGCTGATTTGCTTTAGTCTACTCCACAGACTATTACTTCTCCAAAATACAAATATGTTTCTCTGTGCATATGGGGAGGCAGAAACAAGGACAAGCTCAAGGACTGGAAGACACAAGTCTGCCACAAGCAAGAGGTGTTATTTTTAGTTTCTTTGCCTTACATTCTGCAACCAGCTTGACTACAGCCATTAACAGGGTCTGCAGAAGTGCTAATCAAGTTGAGCTTCCTTCCTTTGTTGAAGTGATGAACAAGGACACAGGACAATGGGGACAGACTCTGTAGAGCACCTTGAGCCAACTTAGGACACTTCTTGCAGAAATCTACGTGAAGCAGAAAGCAATACTCTGTTAAATGTGATTATGAATATATTTTATCTTCTTTTCATAATGCCCTTGAAGATCTTTGACAGAGTGGTTAGGAACAGATCCTTACCAACTGCCAACTCAACAACAGTGAATCTAGAGACCAGCTCTAATTTTATAAAAAGGTGGTAACACAGACAACTCAAACATTAGCATACTCTCCCACTTCCTCCAGCCATGCCTAACACATTTTAACCAGCTGTAGTTTAAAAATCTATTTTAAGCAGATAAAGCATTACAATATTCAGCCAATATTAATCAAAATATTCATTTAAACTATACATTATTAAATAAAGATGATGATGGCTTACCCTAGGGCTGCTAGAGTGGGGGTTTTTGGTGGATTTTGTTTTGCTTAGTCTTGGGGCTGGGAGTTTTTTTGGTGGAAGTGCAGTTTTGCCCAGCAAGAAGTTACACAACTCTAGCTGTGCTGGGACAGGTCACTGCTATGGCTGTCCCCCAAGAGGGAGGCAGAACATGACAGCATCTTCTACAAAAACACATCCTACCTTCAGGGGGGAGCAAGACACATCTTTGCTTCTGAGACCTTCATAATGTCAGGGCCAATTTTTCTTGTGGTCTAAGTTGAGATGGAAGCTTGCTTTGCCTTTCAGAGTCAAGAGAATAGTGACTCTTCAGCTTTTTCCCCCAAAAAGGTTTCATTCTTACTCAACTGTGACGTCCCTAAAAACCTGCTCATTTTGTAATTCTTTGGTCTCTGAGGAACTGCTTCATTATCTCATAGAAAAGTCATGGCTGATTTGCTTTAGTCTACTCCACAGACTATTACTTCTCCAAAATACAAATATGTTTCTCTGTGCATATGGGGAGGCAGAAACAAGGACAAGCTCAAGGACTGGAAGACACAAGTCTGCCACAAGCAAGAGGTGTTATTTTTAGTTTCTTTGCCTTACATTCTGCAACCAGCTTGACTACAGCCATTAACAGGGTCTGCAGAAGTGCTAATCAAGCTGAGCTTCCTTCCTTTGTTGAAGTGATGAACAAGGACACAGGACAATGGGGACAGACTCTGTAGAGCACCTTGAGCCAACTTAGGACACTTCTTGCAGAAATCTACATGAAGCAGAAAGCAATACTCTGTTAAATGTGATTATGAATATATCATCTTCTTTTCATAATGCCCCTTGGAAGATCTTCTGGACAGAGTGGTTAGGAACAGATCCTTACCAACTGCCAACTCAACAACAGTGAATCTAGAGACCAGCTCTAATTTTATAAGAAAGGTGGTAACACAGACAACTCAAACATTAGCATACTCTCCCCACTTCCTCCAGCCATGCCTAACACATTTTTAACCAGCTGTAGTTTAAAATCTATTTTAAGCAGATAAAGCATTACAATATTCAGCCAATATTAATCAAAATATTCATTTAAACTATTTGTGAATGGGTATTTTCAAGACTAAAGTTACCTAACTCTGTGATACCATCACACCATCCAGTATCCTTTACTTTCAGGTCTGTTTTCCTTCCTCTCTTCCCCTCTGCCCCACCAACTTTTTTCACCAGCAAAATGAAAGACACCCCCATCAGCCAGTGTGGCAGGCTATGCTGAAACCAATATGCATTGAGACAGGAAATACAGGTGCAGGCTTTTTCTAACTGTTGTCTAGAAAGGAAGTTTAGACTTAGCACCCTCAAGAAACTTTTCACCTAGAACTGATTATCAGCAATACAATTCTCAAGACAACTTGCTAAAGTCTTCAGCTGTGGAAGAATAAGAAGTGTCATGACATATTGTTCACTAACCAAATAATCCTGAATGCCACTATAATGACATTCATAATACATATACTTCATTACTGTATGGAAAATGAACTGTATAGCCCTATACTGATATTACAGGTTTATTGCATTGCACATACAAATAATTTACCAGAACTGCTGCATGAAACATGGAACATTTACAGCTTTTCTGAATGCAGGTCTAAATTACATCATCACTAATTATCAGGAGTGACTTTATCATTTAATGCTTGGTCTTTCACAGATAAAACGTTATTCCAGAAAACTATTAAACCACTTCTTCATTTCTGAGAATGCTTGAGAGATTTTATGTAATTCATTCCCATCCTTGAGGAGAAGCACCAAATATCACTGGCTACTCTACCATTTCTTGTCCATGCAGCAAACTCTTAACTTCAGCTCCTCCATCACTTTCCCTCCTCACTGCAGCTGATTTTCACCTTGGGCACTGCTGCCAGAAGGCACCAACCAGCAACAAAAACAAAGAGTTTGAAGCCCTTTGAAGTTTCCAGCAGACTCAGGAATTGTGGACTGGAGTGATATTTCAATTCACATCCACAAGTGCAACTGGAACTCATACACATCGTCACCAAGATGTGGAGGACAAGCAGAAAAAAGGGACAAGACATGCACAGGCAACTTTTAAATATACTGCTTTCCCTTCTATAAAAGTAACCCTACTAGCTGGTTTGCTTTTTTTCACTGAGAGCTTTCTGTATGCAATGTTTTCCCATTGTATCTTTCCCCCTTTTATGCTGTTCCAACATAGATCCAGAGTTCCAGATTTGCAAGCCACTCCGTGATAGATTATAACCTGTTACACTATCACAGCCTCCTTTCTTGTACAATACAAGCAGTCACAGATGATAAATCATTTCCATTGGAGCCCAAGGGCATTTTTGTTGAGCTCTTTCTATAAATGGGTGCAACTCCTAGATCAGAATTCATCTGGCTAGCAATTTTTAATTATATTAATTACCATGCCTTTGAAAAGACAGCATCAGATCACCAATGCAACATATAACTCAAGTCATGAGGAGAGAGTAACAAAGGCTTGGTTTCTCTCTTGAGCAGAAAATACCCAACACTCCCATCCAGAGGGCAAGGCTCACACAGAAATGCAGTGGGCTCTTTCAAGAAGATTCTCTGACTGTTCAAACTGGGCACTTCTTCAGCATCTGCAGGGCTGCACCTGCTGCGCTGTGCTCCTCACTGTGGCACTGCCAGGACAGGCTGATGTGCCACCTCCCTGAACTGGGAGCAGCTGGAATGAAGCACGATGAGCCAGAGGGATGAGGACATGTACAGGTGACACTCGGCTCAGAGGAGGCCCAAGGAGGCTATTGCAGCAACCTCAGCTTTAGGAGAAGCCATGAGACATCCTAAATTACACTTTCAAAACCTGCTGTCCCCAACAGCTTTTGGAGGATTATGGGAGCACAGCATAGGGTTAAGCTCCTGTTTGTGATCTCTTGTCTCATTTTGTGCCTACAGCCAAATCAAATGAGTATCCAGGCCAAAAGGTTTTAAATTAATCCCTCCAAATAAAAAAAAAAAAGAAAAAAATCCACAAGATCTACTGAAACACTTTATTTTGGCCTGTAAGACAACACATGGTGGTACAAAGTACCAGAGGGTGCACTGGAGCTCTGCAGGTAAAATATTTTATCAGTCCACCTGCCACATCAACATATCAAATGAGCTTGTATGAGGTTACAATCAACAATCAACACCAAGATCTTGTGCTTATTTCCCATGCGTTTCCCTAAGTAATTTAGCAAGTGCCATACATCTTTTTTAGAAGACTGCAGTGTATTTTGTCCACAGTAATACTTTGTAGAAACTTAGGGAGAAAAATGCAAAGCATTTTGTACTTTACCAGGTAAAATTTCCAAAACTGAATAAAATGGCAAATTATTTCCTACAGCTATTAAGGAACTATTTAGCAACAGAAATATGAGACAAGGCTTCAGAAAAGGGACACATCTGTTCTGCAAAAAAAAAGTCTTTGAGGAGAACTACTAGAATAAGAGTAACTGAAAAAACCCAGTGAAGTTGTATGGAAAAACAGCAGAAGGCATATTGCCAACAGATGGTGAAGAAGTCATACACCAAAAAGGAAAACAAAGTTGAAAGCATGCTCAATTTTGAGGACTTGAGAAAAAAAAACAAAACCAAAGCTAACTCCTTCCTAATCACAGATTCCCTGGTTAAAAATGGAGCTGCATGTTCTTAACACTTAGGAAAGCAGTTGTAATTTCTGGGTTCTAAAATGGAGGCATTCAAAATTAGCGTCTGTCTATGAAAATGTTGGTCCACTCTTGAAATCACTTCCTTCCTCCCTGCTATGAAAACACGCTCTTTTTTTTGGTGTGTTTTCATTTTTTCTCGTGTTAGTGGTTAAGCTCAATGCACTGGAAAACATCTGATGCTTTAATGGGCCACTTTCTTATTAATTCAGACACCTGTTTAAAAAGGTGCTTCCTCTGAGGCCCTTCTGCAGCAGCTGGTAACAGGTACTGCCACAGGAACCAAGAGACAGGTATTTACAGAGCCTCTCAATGGAAGTTATTCCCCATTAGTCTATGTGCCCATACTGCCAATCCAATTCCCAACCTGACTTTTGGAAGTAGAAATTTTACACAGCCAGTCTAATAGCACTCACTGATCAAGGGAATTTGATGTGTTGTACTGCAATTTTTACTGGTGGTACATTTTGCACTTGGAACTCAATAGGTAAATAAACATTAAGGCCTAAGAAGAGTCCTACATGAATACCCTGGTACAATCCTGTTGGAACACAAAAAATGTACTTTAAATGTCAAAATAATACAGAAGTCATCTTCCCTGCCTATCTTCCCCCAGCAAACCTCCTTCCCTTAGTTTGCATACCTTGCAAGAGCTATTCAGGAAGTTGACGCAGTGTTGCTGCAAACCAAAGAGCAACAGACACATCAGATTTAATTCTCTTCCAAAATATGCAGCCAAAATTTCAGCAGTTGGCTTCAAAACTGTTCACCTTCCAGTTTCTCAAGGCTAGCTGCCACAAGTTTTCAAACTTGTTTTATCCCCTTCCTTGCTTTCATTCCTAATGTCTACACATTATACACTAACTCTGGCTAAGACACTGAAAGAAGCAATTACCAGGAACAAGGGCACAACTTTCCCATTTGTAACTCTGACTCAGCCACTTGAAAGTTAAAATGGGTGGCTTACTTCAGGCACAAAAGTAATACTGGAGCATCAGCAATTGTTCACAGAGTTTTGTGTAACTTCTAAACATTAACTAACTTAAAATTATAAATCCCTTCAACCTCTTAAGTGCACAAAATGCTGCATAATATTGTAGCCAAGGCCTGTCTTTTTTTAAAGTCACAATCCATTGTGGTTCAAAACCTGTGGAAAGAGCAGCTTTGATTTTGACTATGAGACACTAAAGGCTACCCTAAGGTGAAGCTTTAGGAGCTGCCAGGATCAGTGGAGGAGTTTTCAGGACAGACAGTGATGTTTGACACAGCCAAGTGCCTGTGGGCACATCACCTGATGCTGCACAGCTTCTTCAGCTGAGGGAAGGCTTGCTATGAATACACTTACTCGATAATAGACACCTGTGGGTTCATTTATTTTGCCGTCTGTCGGGTTCTCAGTCAACCATCCACACTTACAGACAAGTTTTTTCTAAATCAAGAAAAAAATTTTAAAAACCTCTGACCACAGAGGAAGAGTCCTTATCTATGCCAACATCCACACTAGAAGGCCTGCATAAGGCATAAACCTGACTGGTGACTCTGACAAGAGCTAACAGGTTGCTTTCAAAGGGAAGAACAAGAAAACAAAAACCTCCACAAGACCTCCTAGAATCGCAGATATAAATGCAATAATTACAAAAACAGTCGAACTTTTTATGCTGATTTGACAAAAATACAATGAACTTCTAAACATCATAGACTGTTCAGGCTTAATTTAGAACAACACAACCTTTAAAAAACTTGATCTGCCACCAAGCACTTTCTATTTACTGGACTTCAGCAGACATAGTTCAGAAATCAGAACACAAAAATTCTTCACATCACGGAATTTATTCTGGCATTCAGCTTTTGCACCCAAACAAAACAATCAGGCACAAGCTGCCAAGAAACATCAGTGCAGCTTCAGGGCACCAGCAAGGGCTGCTACGTGCAGGGCTTCTCTTCAACACTCACGGGGCTCCTACCAGGGTGGAATTCTTGAACTCGCTAAAGCATTTGTAGATTACACGCCTGTCCGGTTAAATACTTCCTGCAATTTTGTTAATTATACATCAGGGTCTGCAATTAGGGAATGACTCCCATCCTAGAAAACATACAGCTCTCAAGTCAACCCCCCAGAATGTGTGTCTCGACTGTCGTTTTTACAGATGCCTCCGGTATGTATGCTATTATCCCAGACAGGAAAATACTTTCAAAACTTGAATAGAACGTGCAGCTCTACCGCTGGATGGTTTTCCTTTTCATTTTTGAGCGCTGTAGGCCGCTTGTTTAGAGTCAATATACATTTCTGCAGGTGGGGGTGGAGATCTCCGGGGACAGACAAGTGCAACCCCAAGTTCAGGTTCCCTTTCCGTGTCCATCCCTTCCAGAGGCGGCCAAGCTCAGGCTTTCACACCAACGCCATCCCCCCTCATCATCGGCGTTATCCTCCGCTGTCAGCAAAGCCACCGAAGCAAATACCCGGCCTTTCCCTTCTTTCCCCCTTGATTCGTCATCAAGATGTAAATTAACAGATTCTCTCAGACACAGGAAAAAAAAAAAAAGCCAAAAAAAAAGCACCGAACAATGGGAAACACTTCCCCCCCGTGCCCCACAGGACGGAGGGAAACAGGATCCCCTGCGCCGGGGGAGTTACTTAGCGGGGATCAGATGCTGCTAAAAATACGGGAGCGGTGCGAGCGGGCCCGGGCAGAGCCCGGGCAGGGCCCGCGGTCCCCGTCCCGGAGCGTCCCCGCGCCAGACGGTGATGTCACCGCCGGCGGCAACAAAGGACGCGGCACCGGCCGGGCGGCCCCTGCCCTCCGCCCCCCGCCCCGCCGGCGGCACCGCGCCTCCCGCCCGCCCGGAGCGCCGGCACCGGCCGAGACAAAGCGGCTTCCCCCGCGCTACGTGCGGGCGGAAAGGGAGAGGTTCGGGCCGCCCAGCGCCGGAGCGGCGGCGGCAGGGAGGCGGCGGCGCCCGGGGCGGAGCGGGCCGGCCCCCGGGCGAGCGGCCCCGCGACCCCCGGCAGCCGCGGCGCGGCCCCGCTGCCCCCGGCCCCGCTGCCGCCCCCTCCCCTACCTGATATGGCGGCGGCGGCTCCTGATCCGGCTCAGCTCCGTCTCCGTAGCTAGCTCTGTCCGACTGGGACTCGTGGAGCAGCGAGATGTCATCCGAGGTGGGGGACTTGAGGCAGTTCCCCATCTTCCCGGGGGGAGCGCGGCCCCCCCTCCGCCTCCTCCCGCTCCGGATCCGCGCCCTCAGCCTCCCCGCCGCAGCGCACAGCCCGCAGCCGCCCCGCCGGGGAGGCTCATGCCAGCCCCGGCCCTAAGCGGCTTAGCAGCTACAGCCCGGCCGCCTCCCGCTCCGCAGCCGCCCCGACCCCCGAGCCGGGGGGGGCGGCAGGACGGGCCTCCCACCCCCCGTGGGGCAGCGGGCTCCGGTGGGTCCGCCCGCCCCGCGGCTGCCCGGCGCGGTTCTGCTTCCCGGTCACCAGCTCCCTGCGCACTGGGCTTTGTCGCACGGGCCGCCCTGGCTCCTCCTCTCACCCCTCCCCGCCGGGCCCGGGGAGCAGCCGCGGGGCCTCGCTGGGCTCCGCGCCCCCCGGCCCCGCCGCGGGGACAGCCCTGCCCGCCCCCGACGGGACGAGGCGGGACGGGACGGGCTGGGGAGACCCAGCCGCCTGCTGGGCTCCCCCGGCCCCAAAATGGTGGGAGCCGCTTCGCTCCGCCCCCGAGCGCGGTGTTTGTTTGTGTTCCGGGCATGGCGGAGCCGGCGGCCGCTCGGGCCCGGCGGGACGGGGCGGGATGGCAGCGGGGAGCCCGCAGCACCCGGCCCAGCCCGGCTGAGGGGCTTGTGCGGGGCCAGGGACCTTCCCAATGGCTCCCCCGCGGGCGGGTCCCCAGGCAGGGAAGGGGTTCCCCGTGCTGGTCGCTGGTGTGACCCCAAGGGGCACGGTCAATGTAGGCATAGTGTAGGCAGTGAACGCCTGAGTGGAGCAAAACCAGCAGCAGGCACTTCGCTTTTGCGTTTCTATAGGTTTTTATGCAATGAGCAGGTACTCTAATAAGCCATATATTTAGCTCATTTTCTTTTCCCCTTCATAATAATATATCCATACTTGGATATAAGTATAGCTAAGTACTGATAAATGCAAATTTGGGGACAGTGAATGCCACTGTGTTAGTGTGCCCACACTGACCCACACTATTAGTGTTCTTGGATTCCTCAAAATGTGTCCTTGGCCTTCAGATTCACACCATGGAAAATACTTTGAAATCCAGTTTTTAAAGTGAAAATTTTTTAAGGTGAAGCAAATGTAGAGAGCAGCTGCAAAGTCCAGTCTGTAAAGCAGTACAGCGTGGCTGCTGCTTATCACCGAATTCTCTGCTGATACAGCTCGGGCCTGCTTTGCCCCTGCTTGGGTCACAGTATCTCCAGACCTGTTGTTCACGGTGACGTATTTGGCTCCACAACTTTTGCTGGTGGACCTCAGCCTGGGATCAGAATTTTTGCTGATTATCCTTATGAGCTCATTCTTGTAGATTTCATTTTATTACTGTTTAGGGTGGTTTGTTTTGCTGCTTATCAATGGGTAAGTTAAACAACCCTGGTGCAAAGCCTATGATTGCTGCCATTTATGATGTTCTAACATGGTTTCAGGCTTTTCAAGGAAACCGAAACTGAAAATGGGGCAGGACTGTGTGAGTGTTGCTCAAGATAGAGAGGCTTTACAGTGGTGCATTGTAAATAACAACTGTTGTACATGGCTTGCTCATTTGGGTGTTTATCCTATGAGTCTGTTGCTTTGGTTTAATAGAATTAGGCAGGCAATTGTTGGAGGGGATCCAGCGAACCGCTGCCTCACCCAGCCGTGATTTCAAGGTTAAGGCAATGTCAGATCTGTCTGCTGTGAGAACCTGGTGATGAAACTCCAGCTTTGTCACTGGTATTGTCAGTTGTGCAGTGGCACCATTGGGAAGGAGATTATGGGCAGCTAAAGGACTGAGTTAGCTGTTCTCTCATGTTTGTTTTCTCTGTGAGGCTCGGGCCTGTGTCATTGATGTAGTTCAGTGAAAACCACACTGTGCTGTGTGTGAGGCTGTGATCACAGTTTGATCTTCCACAGTGAGGAGGTCCTATGGAAACCTGTGGTGCCTACCTGCTGGCTGATGTGCCAAAATAGCCTTTCTTTGAAAACCAGAGTGCAAACTGGTCTCATCCTGACATGCAGTCAGGACATAGGTGGGATTTCCTCTGCATCTCATGGTAGAGATGTTGCATTTATTTACCTTGAGGCCAATCTCCAGAAGGAATAGCTGTTACAACTGTCCCCTTAGTAGGTAGAGGATGCTCCAAATATGGACATGTTTTAAAAAAATGCAGGCGTGTCAAGTGCCAGAAGAGACCTGCTTTTCATGGTGGACTCACAGAGACCAAAGAGGAAGCAGAAGTTCATGTTTGGCCTTGCAACAAGACAGACTGCACCTGTGAGAGGTCTGAAGGGGAAGAGCTACTACCAGTCATGCCTGGATTCTTTGAAATAGAGATGGTTGAAGGCGCTGCTTTTCCTGACCATTCACTCCTGTTTTGTCAGACAGGTCATTAATAGTGTCTTTTCACCACTGGCTCAAAAGTTGTACAAAGGTCCAGGAGATGGAAAATGGGAAAATTTTGGTGTTCACAAATGTCTTTTAATATCCCTGTATATTCCGAGGTGTAGCTGTGAGCCTGCTCCTTTTGCTACCACACATTTTGCAGGTTGGGGACGAGGAAGCAGAGAGATGGGTCCTCAGAGGGTGGGATTTATGAGTATGGTTTCTTTGTGTTAGTAGAACCATAGGGCAGTTTAACTGCTTACTTCAGTTCTCTCTGGTTTTTACTTCCTCTACTTAGTTTGGGGAACAACTAATAGTCAGAATGGATTTTCTAGAGCCTTCAAATGCTCCTATAGAGGAAGAAGGATTAATGATGTGGTTTAGGGCTGCACAAATACTACAGGTGGAAAATATCATGCAAATACAAAAATTTGTGTCAGACTAATATCAATACAGAACTGGCAACACAAGTCAATGAAACTTTTTCTCACCTCTAGGCATTTAAACAGTTGGCTGTAACCTGTTGTCAGAGCGGAAATGTTTATGTTCTGAAGTTTGCCAGTGTACAGAATTCATGTTCTGGTACACCTCGATACAACAATGTCACACATGGGTCTGTCCTCACCACCTTCTGGCAGCTGCCATCTTCTGAGTGAAATCTCTCTTTCAAAACAGAATGGAAATTCAAGAAAAAAAGTTTTAAACCATGCAGACAAAGTTTATGTTTTATTTTACAGGCTTTTGATATGAGAGGAAGCAAGTGACATATTGATGTATTCTTAAGGCTCATATGAGGTAGCTAGAGATGATGAACTGTTTTACTAAAAAATCAATTTCCTTTTGAGTTAAAAATCTAAAATTCACTGAGGACATAAAAAGTCCTTCTTGTTAGGACTTTTTTTTATTAACGTCATAAATTGCCTAATTTTTAGATTAAAGACCCTCTGATAACACCATTTTACGTGCTCCATGTTCATGTTATTGTTGGATGACATTTTTGGATATGTTTAATATGTCATGCTTAACAAAAGTTTTTGAAAGACCTTTTCTGTCCTCAGCATGGAAAAGTTTTTTCACTTCCTTTTCTTCCATCAAGCTTATTTTCCCAGCACTTATCATCTCTCATTAGGTCTTATCTTTCTTCTGGATAGGATTGTTTTCCCAATTCATACACAGAAGCCCAGTTGACTTCTGAGTGCAATCTTTCCATGCCATGTTACCCAGAGGTTCAGAGATAACTCTGTTTGCTTGGGTAATGTTGGTGAATAGAACACAATGCAATTTTAAAACCTTTTTCTGGAAGGAAAAAAAAAAGGCTTTGTGTACCTCTGGAGAATGGAAGTAAATTACATTCTTCCATTATGTATGTGAATCTGATTATGAGGATGGTGGAATTAATTTATCTGGTTATAAAGGACATGGCATCTTCTAAAATGCACATGATTATTTTTAGTTTTGTTGATTTTAGCTGAACTGTAGACGTTTCTCAGTGTATGTTACAACTGCGTATTGCTTTCTGAGACAGAGTGAATGCAGCACTAGAAAGCAATTATGGAACTAATAGATTTCCCTGAAATGTACTTTGTGATGCAGGATTTTACTCATGTTTCTAAAAATTACTTAAACTTCTGCCTAAATTATCCTAGTATCACAAATATGCCACTTATATCAATTTATCCCAAAGATACCATCTTGGTAAGGAGAAGTATTCCATGACTGGCAAGAATAACTTGCCTTCCATAATAACAGTTCTCCCTGGGTCCAAAATGTTTTTTCAGTGAGGAGCGTAATGCCTGCCTGTTCTGTGCACTGGGGCGCCTGCACTGTGAGCCACAAAGAACAGCACAAACATGTATTTTGGGACTAAAACACCCAAGCAACAAAGCAGACAGTCATCATACAAAAGTACCCTCTTCAAACAAACCCTCTGTCACCCAGCTTCCTGGGAATTTTGTGTAGGAATCAATTTTTCTTTTTCTCCTTGTACCACATGTTGCCATAATCTCAACTTCAAGAATGATCAGAGACCTATAAAACATGATCTAAGGGGGAAGATTGAAAGAATTGGGGTTGTTTAGTCTGAAGAAAAGGGAGGTGTTGGGAAAAATGGTAATGATCTTTCAAATATATAAAATTTTTCTCTGCAGACAGAAGGAATCAGTTTTTCTTTATGTTCAGTGGGTCTAGGGCAAGAGGTGATGGACTTGGAGATTTAAAGTAGATATTAGGAAATTATTTCAAACTGAAAATGTAGTTTGGCAGTGAAAATTATTATCTGGGAATCTCATTTGCTGAAGGCTTTGAAAGGCAGATTAGGTCACATGTCTCAGGAATGGTTTTAGTTGGAGTAGATTATGTGGAGAGAACCCCAAAAGGTTCCTGGCTGGTTTATGATGTTTTGTTTCTCTCGGGTGATTTACAGCAGATGCTTTACTGCTGTGTTATTTTGATTCTCACTCTCCCTTATATCCTCAGAAAATACCAGGAAGAAAAGATGTCAGTAGGTAAAAAATTGGGTAAGTAGGATGGATGGGGACTTTCCCAATAGCAGAGTACTAAGAAATCACAATTCCTGCAGGAAAGCTGGTGTGCTTGAGCAGAGTGTGACATGCTGGCATGTCACATTCAGCACGTGTGACATTCAGCTTGTCCTGACAGGCTTTGGGACACAAGTGTTGGGCTGGCTTTCAACAAGTGCTGGTTAGTCAATACACTGGTTAGTCAAATCAATGTTTTAAATTTCAGTTTTAAATTTTAATTGGAGCTTCACTTTTTGCTGTGTTCAAGTATTTCCTGAACTTGCAAGGAGTGAGCTCTATCCACAGTTCACCAGAAGCCAGATTTTAGACTTTTTGTTCCCCCAGTTTTCTGCAACAGTAGGGTAGTATCCAAAGTGCTTGTAATTCTTTGAAACTGAGTTGAGTTATTAATTTTTTTAGTTAAATATGCATTCTGCTGCAAAATTTAAAACACCTCCTGTTCACCTTCTCCATGCTCTTCCTGTTTTTCTCATTTTCACCATTCTTCCTGTAGCCCAGCATCTCTATTTTCTTTCTGTAGGTAACTGTAGGTTTTCTGCAATAACAGAGTGATAAAATGACACTTGAGTAGATTCATGAGAACCTAGGGAGTGTGAGCTGTCAACTCTGGTTGACAACTCTGGCCAAGTCCAAGATCACCTATGTCTTTGTCATTCCTTGACAGAAAGCTGTTGAAACTCTGTCTGGATACTGAGTGATGGCTACAGGTACTGTGTTCTAATCCCTTGCTGCTTCACAAAATTTCCTAATATTGCTGTAGGTCAAACTCTTTATTACGTGTTCTGTTTGTATTGTTAAAGCAATTTTAGATATCTAGAACCTCTTACAGTGCTTTGTTTCAGTTTTTCCTTATGGATCATGATTTGTAATTCTCTGAGATGTTTCAGTGTCCTGCAGCCTCCTTCTTTGGTCCACTTTTCCAGTGAGCATGGCACCCCAAGCTGCACAGAGTGATCCAATTAAAACGTCAGTGTTTAATAAAGGAATATTACTTAGTTTGTACAAAAATGCCATTGATCAGATTTAGTGTCCTTCCTTTTCCCAACACATCATTGCCTGCAGTTTGTAGCTCCTGTCACTCCCTGTCCTTCTCCGTGTAATTCCTGCCTACTCACATTTTCTTATTTTATGCTTCTCCAGATGATTATTTTGAAGGGTACAATTCTGCACTTCCTGTTGCAGCTCTGGTCTGTGACAGCTCAGCTGGCTGGATTGCAGCAGACAAGGTACTGGAGACTGAGCAGAAGGAATGTGAGAAGGAACCATTGAAGATTTTGTACTAAAAGTATCAGGTGGTTGTGAATGACTGCCCTTGGGAAATTCACTTAATCCTCTGGCCTGAAATGTTTCTTCTTAACATTTAGTTTTGCTTTTTGATTAGTCTGTGTTTGTACAGCCTCCTCTTGGAGGGACAAACTGGAAATTTGTACCAGTATTTGCTTTTGCATGCTCAAACACTACTGTGCTTCCTGAAAAAAAATTCTAGAAAACAACTATATCATGCAGTAAACAGAAATTATCATAAATTAAACCTCTGATAGTATGAGAAGGAATACCAGAAGGTAATTGTACAGTTCCTTAGTCTGTTCTGATTTTGGATGCATGGAGATTCCTATAAGACATGAAAATCTTGCTTGTTTACTTATATGACAAAAGAGGAAAAGGCCTTTTTTTTTTAGCAGAACATACTGTTTAAACAAACACCACAGTGAAACAAGACAGCTAAAGGTACTGTAAGTCTATTCTTTTTTTATTTTTTATAATGTTTAGAAACTTTTGTGTTTAAGAATAAATTATTTTTCTTTTCCTTTGTTGTGAAGTGCATGCCTACAGCTAGTTTTTGTGACAGCAAACTGTTCCTTCTTTCAGTTAGGTTTACAAAAATTGCACACTCTGTGGAGCTACTTTAACTTTTATTTGGAGGCATTATCATCTTAGCAGTGGACTTACAGGCTGCTTCAGAAATTCTGAAGGCTGCATATTGACTTAGAAAATGTCTCAAAAGCCACAGGCACACCGTTTGGTGTTTTGGTCTGTGTGCTGTTCCACAAACACTCCTTTAGGCATGGGGGACTGCACGGAATCTGCAAGACACAGGGTGATTGCAATGGTGCATTTTGCCTCTGGCTTACAAGCTGTACACCAGCACTGTGCAAGGGTTTAAGGACAAGATAAAATCACTTGCTGCTGTTTTGATTTCCTGAGGAGTTGTTCTTTTTACGTGAGAAATGAGGAATGCAGTGAGGACCATTCCTCTGCCAAAATTTCAATGTTCCTGTCAATTGTGGTGCCATTCATGGGTTTTATATCAGTCTTAAATTTGGATATAAAGATCTCTGTTGTAGAAGCCCCATCTTGTGGACAACCTATCAATGACTGCTTCAGCACAACTGAAATTTGAAATACTTAGAAAATATGGAGATATTTTGGTAGTTTTTGCAACAAACTGGAGAGTCTTCATATTTCTGGAAAATATGAAAACTTTATTCATGTGTAGAAATCAGCATGTGCTTTTCAAAGACTATTTCCATAGGAAGAAATTGTGAATTGCAGAGAGGTATTAACACTGGGGTGGAACCAAGGATGGTGCCCTCAGAACCCTTTTTTAAGTCCAAATCAGCTAAAACACAAGCCTGAATCCTGCCTTGAATTCCCAAAATAGTGTCCTGTAGCACTTGGATAGTACAAATGAGTCTTTAAGTGGCAAAATCATATCATAAGGGCAGAAGAACATCCCTTGAAAAAAATTGTTGAGAAAAAGAATAGCAAAGTATGCATGAAAACGGAATCTGGAAACTTTGGAAATATCCTTAAGGAGATTGTTTGTTTCAGCACAAAGTAGTGGATGAGGTCAGCAACTCCAGACTCAGTGAGTCAACACACTTAGTAGGAAGTAAAGAGAGTGTGAAAACAGGCCTGTGATAAAAGCTAATTTCAGGTTTCAGTGTGACCTTGGTAGGATATATTAGATATATTCTATTAAATAGAATAATACATACATATAATTACAATGCCTTTTTGTTGCTCTGAAGAAATTGGGTTGCTCTAGGACAGTTTTCTGTTTCTTCCATGAAGAAAGTAGGAACCTTCGTGATAGTTTTCCATGTAGTAATTAAGGCTGTAACGAAGGAGCCAGAATTTGTGGCGACATCTAGGGAAAGGTTGGCAGAAGTGCCTCCAGCTGAAACTGTGACCACTGCAGGCGGTGTATGCAGGGAACGTTTGGTCGGAGTGGTTTATTTGGAAGGGATGCCGAGAGTAAAGAAGATTCTGGCATGGGAACAGGGTGCCACTGCAGCCCCTTGATGGGAGCAGGACAGGGGTTGCTATTCCGTCATGGGAATGTCTGACTGAGTAAGGGGATTAAGAGGCAGAAGTTCAAAATTTGGACATTGTAAAGCCAGGAAATAATTTCTTAGTCCTTATCAATAGTAGTCTGGATGAATCTTCACCTTTAAGACATACCAGTTGCAATATATTTTGCTATTTAAAATTATCCTTAGAAGTGAGTGTGTATCTGCCACTTCACAGTTTAAGTTTAAAACAACTGTTTCTTTCATATTGAATTGAAATAATTAAATTTGTATCATTCTGTAGTTTGGGAATTTCATAAACAGCTCATTTGTTACATATATAGATCTGAAAAAATCACCTCCCTTAATAAGCTAACAGGTACAACTGTAAATGCACATTATCAGTATATTACTAAGAAATTCTCAGAAATAACTGACTCCTTTTGCTTCTCATATTCTTTTGGAACAGAATTCTACATTTTTGATGAAGGGAATCTTTGATGAATTGACTGAGCCATTGCAAAACCTTTGAGAAAAATGTACATTCCAAATTTTTACTTCAGTTTTCTCCTTAAGGAAGAGAATATCGAAACTTTAGCAATGTACAGAACTACAATTTTTACCTGAGAGCAAATTCTGCTGGAACCAGCATGTGCAATCAAAATCTTTCACAGTGTGAAGTGAAGCCATGAAAGGATCTTTGCAGCTCCTTTCTGTAGAAGTTGTTTCTTCCTCAGGAGACAGAGAACAGCAGATGCTGGTTGACCCCTCAAGGGAAGAGCAGATGAAGTGGGAGCAGCTACTTAGAATTCCCTGTGCTTAAATAATAAAGCATGAACAGTTCAGCAAGAGAAGTACAGACAGATATTAGTATGGTGGGAAAACTAGAGGAGCTGCAGCCTAGGAAAAGAAAATGAAGATGTAAAGCTTGTCATGAAAGGGTTTTGTAAAACAAGGATTTATTGCAGCAGTGTTGAGGGAGGGAATAAGGGCTGCTCAATCCCTGCTCCACCAGGTGAGTGCATTGTAGTACAGAGGAAGGACAGGTGCAAAGGACAGACTGTTGCCTTATTCTGAGCAGAAGGCTCTAGAAAAAGTAGTTATTGGTAAAAGCAAAGTCTCTGAAGGAGTAGAAGAAAAGGGTATAACTCGGTGATATTTCTTGGATTGGATTGGATTATAAATTACAGGTGTTTGTTTATGCCCATATGAGAAGAAAGGGAACTGATTTCATCAAGAAGAGCAATTTGTTGTACCTTCCCTGCTTAGGTACAATAAAATGTTCACTTGCTGAGGGTTCCTTGCTGAAAGTTGCAGAGTAGTATTTATCTCTCATAGATTTTTTTCAAGAGAAAACAACAGAACTGGAAACTCAAAGTTTGAGTGTAAACCTGCAGTAATCCACTGTCAGAAGAATTGTGTAGGTGTATAAAATTGATTTCAAAGGGAATGAAGAGGTGTGACTTGTGAATTGTTACTTTTTAAAGATAAAAAATTAGTTCACATGTAGGTCATGTTAAAAAAAGAAAGTAATTTTTTGTCCTTATCTCTTTATTATGCACCTTTTTATAGATGTTTTCTTTGGTTGCCTGTAGCCTTTCTGCTATTTTAAATATGCTCAAAATTTTACTGAGATAAAAATGTTAAGAGATGTAATAATACTGATATATCAAGTGATTTAGCATTAAAAAAGACAGATTTTCAGGGGCCATTTGAAAACAAGGCTTGATGTGTTATGCCAATACAAAACTAAATCTCTGCAACTGAACCTTGATCACTTGTGTCTGTGATGTATAAAATTGTTCCTTTAAAGCTGTCTCTGTCTTGTGTCCCTTCCTCTTCCAGCCCAGTCCCTTTGTCCAGAGCTGTGCTGGTGCCACATTGCTGTGACCCCATTGTCACCACCACAGGATCCCCTTCCCCAGGGATGGATCCTGGTCCCTGTGCTGTGTCAGGCAGGAGAGGAGAAGGACAGATCCCTGCTGTCACCAAGGACACCCCAAATCTCTCCTGAGCCTCGTCCAAAAAGGTTCTGTAATTTACAGTTCCTTATGGCAGGACACTTCTTCTGGTATTGTCATGAGCATTTTCAAATGTTATCAGGCAATAATTGCTATCACAACTTTTAATTCTGTGTTTCTGTTTCAAATTTTCCTCAGTTCAATCAGAACCAAAAGTTAATGCCCGTTGGCTAATTTCCAGTGCATGCCTCCACAGAACAACTGCTGCCTTTAACTGGTGGAGAGATCAAGGCTTGAACTGACAAAAGACATCTGTATTTTGGAAAACAAATTAATGTTTATGTTTTAATTTATAAGTTCCTGGCTCTTTTATGGTTCCTGTTTTTCAAGTAATGTCTCTTTGGATCCGTAGCTGATGGAGAGTCAAAATGGAAAAGGCCCATGAGAGAATTATCACAATAGAACATCTGGTCTGCATTGGAAAAAGCTGAGAAAGATATTCAACATCTCTGAGACTGAGGCAGCCATGAGGCAGTTTGAAAATCAGTCCATGAAAAATTGTGCAGGTTGTGGCCACCTGGGCCAATCTAGTGTTGTTTTGGGAAGAGCTACTCTGCTCATGAGCATTTGAATTTTAATCTCCCTTAAGCATGGATATGTGAGAGCTGGGAGTGGTATGAAAGGTGTTTGCTTTCCATAATGTTAATCTGGGTCCCAGCATTTTCCTAATTATATTGTGGGGTTTTGCCAGTCTCCCAGATTTCTTTTGAGCATGTAGGCTGGAGTCAAAAGGCTTTCCCAGGGCTTTTGGCATAGCTTTACAGGAAAGTGGATGGAAAGGACTTTGTATATTTTTGCAAGAATATTTTGCATCCTGCTTTAAACTATTCCAGAAGGTAAAAGGACATTAGCTAGACTGTGTGTTGGCTCATGTACTGCTATGTCACTAATGAGAAGGAGTTTTATTCCTGTTTTCTGCAGCCACAGAATGCAAGAAATGCAAAGAAATCATGGACCAAGCAGGGTAGTAAAGGTACCCCTGGATTCAGAGGGAACAAACTCCTTCCACCACATGGAACTTTGGTCCTTTAAGTCATTATAGCTCATGCAGAACAGAAACAATTTGACATGTATAACAAAAAACATTGCAAATTGTTTGCCAAACAAAGACTTATGCTGCAGATGGAAGAACTGATGAAAATTGTTTATAGATGGGGAACTAAATGTAGATTTTTCAAGAACAAGGTTGCTGTCTTCCTTGCCAAGACAAACAAATCTGATAGACCATCTCATTGCTTTAGGCTGCCTGAGGACCCACTGGAAAGTCTATGGACCTTTTTCCACAGAAAATTTGTGTGTTGTCAATACATAAGTGTATTGTCCACAGTTACACTGTGGCAGCTGCAGAGGAAGTGGAAGGTTCTCAGGAATACATTAGGGAGATCTGGATTTTTGGCTTCTGAAACAGTGTGGAGTGCTTTTGGAAACTGTGGAAGTTTATAAGCTGGATGTTACTGCTACAAAAGGTTATCTGTGAGTTAAATATAATACTAATTAATCTGCTATCTTTAGATCTTAACATTAACAACACAATATAATTGAGAATTCCTGTCTTCTAGAATTGCAGTTTCCAAGATGCCTTCATTCCTGAACATACCCTGGTCTGCATTTAGAGATTTTCAGTTACCTTTAGAAAACTGTGCACAGATGTTTTTAAAAAGCACTGTGTAATCATCCCAAACAATGGTTTTAATGGGCCAGTTATTTAGGAAATCATGTAATGAGAGCATAAATACAATCCCTGATACTGACATAAAACATGTATTAGCAAAATAATATAATTTGTATTTCCTTGATATAGAGCAGACCCTGGAAATACATAACTCATCATGTCCTTAAAATTGTTACATCTGTAAACATCTATATTGGCAGAGAGGCCCAGCAGCATGCTGGGCTGCATTAGGAAGAGCATTGCTAGGAAGTCAAAGGAGGTGATCATTCCCCTGTGCCCAGCACTGGTGAGGCTTCAGTGGGAGTGCTGTGCCCATTCCTGGGCTCCCCACAGCAGGAAGGACTTGGACATGCTGGAGGGAGGGCAGGACAGGGCCCTGAGGGTGGACAAGAGGAGCATCTGTCCTGTGCTCCCAGGGAGGTTTGAAGTTGACATCATTGAAGAAACTCCAAACTCAGCTGAGCAAGGTCCCGAGCACCCTGCCCTGGGTGATCCAGCTTGGAGCTGGGCTTGGGCTGAGTGATCCCTGGAGATGCTTCCAGAATATTTGGGAATATTTGAAGCAGTTTGCTTGTGTCTTGTCAGTGTTTTAGCTGCAACTCAACTGTGGAGGAATCCTAAGGAGAGCAAAGGCTGTGACCCCAGAAATTCATCCAGATGGCTGAGGCCCAGAAAAGGCATAATGGGAGCTGCTAAGTACTCTGAATGTCTCATCAGAGTGATATTTCACTTGAAAATACAAAATAGAAATTACTTGGGTCTTAATGACACTGAATACCCATAATGTTCTCTCATTTCAGCTGGACTGCAGATGCTAACAACCTCTCCCTATCTGAACATGCTTATTTTTGTTTAATCTTGCTCTGCACAATCTTAACATATATTTTACTCTAGAAATTAATACTTGGTGCTTTACAGTGCAGAATTTATTTGCTTGTTTGTTCCACACCTTCTTTCCTTTCTAGTACTGATATTAACAAATTACAATCTATTTTGACATATTACTTCAGTAAGAAGTGCATACCATGTCTCAAGGAATTGAAAATATCCTAATTTGAACAAAGTAAAATCAAAATATATAATTACATTGCATATTCTATGGCACTTAGTTTGTAACTATTCTTACAGTATCTTCAGAATAAGAAAGAAGATGAAATTCAAAAAGGGCTTTCAATAGTTTAGAAATATTTATGTTGAAACAAGATTTATGCTGAAAGGCAAAGATAATTTTATTTTAATCATCTGAATAGTGGTAGGAAGATTCACCTGTGTTTTTTCTGTATGAAAATGCCAAGGAGCTAATTTGCAGTACTGAGAATTCCCAGCTTCTCCTTCTTTTGGAAATTCTTTGTCTTTTATATTGCCTCCTAAGGAAAAAGGAAAGCACACTGGAAAACAAGAAATTGACCAACATTGCACAAGTAATTAGGAAATAAATAGATTATAAAGCATTTTATTTCATTTTGGTTTTGCACTTCAGTAAGTGAAACAATCAGTAAATAACCTGTTTCTTTATTATCATTATAAAGAACCTGTTTCTTTATTATCAATATATTGAGTCACATTTGGTCTGACAGACCAAGGCATAAATGTATAAATACCACCTGTGATAATTATTAGAGGACATCAAATTTTGCTGAGGATGAGCCCATTGTGAAACGACAAAATTAAGACTTCAGAAGAAAATAACACATGAAGGTCAAATGTTCTTAGTCATTGGTTGCTGTCTCTGCATTTTCCCCTGATTTAATCCTTTTAAAGCACATTTCTGATTCAGTCTCCTCTGTCCTGTGTGGGATGGGGCTTTTGGGGGGAGAGTATTACTTTAAATTGACACCTCTAGCAGCAGTTCCTACTTGTACTGGTTTCCTTTTATAAATGTGTAACCTATTATATCTATCCAAGCTGGCTGAGCTCCAAGTCACCCATTTCTCAGTAATACAGGAAATTAAATCTAATGTCTAATAAGCGTAGAGGCTTATGCAACCTTCATTCCCTGTAAAAAGTATTAAATAACATAATAATATTACCTTGTCTTTTGACTGCTAGGGAGCTGTGCACTTAGTTTTTCTGTAGACCAAGCTGGCTCTGCATTTGGGCTTGAAGAGTCTGGGTTTATCCATCCTTTTTTGCAGACTTACTGAATTTCACCTGGAAAATTCTCCTCTTATTAAAGGACCCCCTGAAATGTTCACGCGTAGGGTTTGATCCCTTTTCCACTTCTCCTTTTGTTCCCACAGAGGGCTGTGTCCCCCATGATCTCATCCTGGGATGCTGCTGCTTCCTCATTCATTCTCTCTCCCCCAGGATTTTCCAGCCTGAACAGATTTCTGCCTGTTCCATCCCATTTTCTGATAATACCCACCACAGCTCTGTGTCAGTTGCTGCAGCCTTTAAAAATGCAGAAATCTGACTTTAGGCCATACAGGTTAGCAACATAATTTCAGGGCTTTGTCTCCTGCATGTAGCAGTTCAATAAGTGGATTTATACTGAATAATTTTAAACTGTTAGAGCCCTCTGGAACCATTTCTCTCTTGCTGCTGTAATACATAAAGTGACATAAGGTCACTGATGCTGTGGAAATTGGTTTTGGAGTTGATATGCTAATTCAGCAAGAAATCAGTTCTAGCAGAAAGGCAAAGAAAATTATTTTAATCTAGTGCTATGCTATTTTGTTGGCTTTTAGGAAAGAGATAATAAAATATTCAAAGGAGTTCCAAGTCTGTGGAAAAAGTACAATTTTGGAGATTTAAGGTTATTTTTGCCTCACAGTTTCTTAGCTTCTTTTCTGATAGCAAATAAGCTGAATGTGATGGACACAAATATGACATTTTCACATGCTCAAAAAAATAAGAAATAAGATCTTTTTTAAAACTGAGTTGTGTATAAGAATAAACTTGGTTCAGTCTTTTCTGTGTCACTCACCCCATGTTTACAGTAACTGCTTCTGCAATTTTGTAGATGAAAACTTCCATGCAGCTACATCCAGAGCCATTAATGAGGATGCATTATGCAACTAATTGCAATGGGGAACAAAATTACATTAATGGTGCCTAAGGAGAAAGAGAATCTCTGCACTCACTGTGAGTAAGGGGTAGCTAATGCCTTGATTTTTTTCCAAAACAAATACTTAAGTTGAATTGAAAACAATAGTTGATCTCTGAGAATAATCACCAAGAGTTTGAAGGCTCTATATTTTCTTCAAAACACTGCACTTATACTAAGGAATTTCCAAGCACAAAAAAAAAAAAACTTTAATGCTTACTGTATGAATATGCCAAAGGAAAAAAAATACCAGCATAAACTCTTTCATCTTTTTGAGAGGAAGAACAAGAAAATAAAAATTCATTTCTAAAAAAAATCATTTTTTAAATATGTGAATTGTAAAAGTAGTGCCGTCATTGTCATATTTTAGAAGGTATTTTAATTTTATAATAAAGAAAAAAAAGATGACATTTTACTCTCTGTTCTTTCATAAAACAGGTACACTGCTGCTGTTTGCAGAGGAAGGACACCAGTTGCAACAAAAGTAGTGTCTGTTCTAGAGTGAGGGATCAGCTCCACTGGACATGAGTTGGTTTCCCTGGCTGCTGTGCTCAGTATTTCATTTTAGCAAGTCTGAGATTGTTCAAAGTCTTCATCTCCTCCTGCACTTTATGCTGCAGCAAGCACCAGGTTGTATGTTATTGAAGGGAGAGAAATAGAAAGTGCAATTCAATGTTTTATTTCATGCTCCCCAAGTTTGCTCAGACAGACACACCCAGAGAGAATGTGTGCTGCACTCAGCTTGGAGAGCTTGTGTTAGAAATCCTGGCTCCCCTGTGCTTTCCTGCTTTGCCCATAGCTGATAAGAGAGTTTATAACAGGAACCCCCTGTTACCTCAGCTGCAAATGGTTCTGAGAATCTGATGGCCAAGAGAGTGGAATTTAAATTTATTTTTGCTTGGCTTGTGTTTCAGCAAGCATTTAAAAGATCCCCCAGTTTATCTTTGTCAGAGATTGTTTTTCTTTTGGCTTAGTTTGGACACCAATCTCACTGTTGAGTTTACATTTATGGAGTGGGACCCAAGGTTTTCTCCAAGCATTCAGTATTATGATTTTGACTTTGCAAGTCCTGTTGCTTGGGATAGGTGTAAAAGTCATGTCTGCATGTTCAGCAAGAACAGAACTGGGCTGTGGGTGATGCTACTTAGTCAATTGAGAAGGAACAAAAGTAATTCTGGAGGCTGCCTTTCCTCTTGGCTGGCAGGCAGAAGAGTTGGTAAAAGCTGCAAAGACAACTGAGCACCCTAATGATGATATTTATTTTATTTTTTTTTTCGTAGGTGGATTTTGAGGAATAGTTTTTAAAATGTAGTTATTTTACTCTCCTTTAGCAAAGCATGTGTGACCACAGCTGTTTTTCCAAAATGCCTGTTTGCTTGCTTTTGTCGCCACCAGTCGAGTTCTCACTCCACATAGCAATGTCCACAAGGTGGTGCCACAGCTAAGAAGTTTGCAATAAATAAGGCAAAAGTAATTTGAAAATTCTGTCTGCTTTTTGTAACTGACTGAAGTATCTGCATCATTAAAGAATTAATAATTATTTCATAAGCCAAATATCACAGGTTTGCAAGCTCTTTTTTTAAATCACTTGTGTGAGCTAAGGTGGGTCTGTCTGCTGAGCAAGAGCAGCATCCACACACCTGAGACTGTCCCAAATCCTGTACAAAAATGAAGAGGCAGCTCAGGGTTTAGCAGACAGGTTGATGAAGAGCTAGGTATTTCCTAGCAGGGTTACCTGTGCAAACACTGGCTGGCATGTGGCTTCTATTTTTATCTGGTCACTTCAGCAGAAATCACCTGAATCCTGACAAGCAGAATAGTTCATCCAAAACTTCAGCCAAGACAGCTTCTGCTTACCCTGGAGTGGCTATGGCACATCAGACCCAAATTTCCTGAGTTTTTCCTAGAACCAGGGATAGCCAGGCTCCCTGTCCTATGCTAATCTACAGTTGATTATTAATTCCAAAGGGTATGAAGTGCTTACAGAGGGACCTGCGCAGATGCTCAAGTTTCTGAGCATCTTTCTAGAAAAGATCAGACTAGAGAAGGTACAAGGCAGTAACAGGGAATGTAAGATGTCACGTGTTCAGTACAGAAAAGACAATAAAACTGCCAGGGAAAAGTTGTTTGTAGGGATCTGGATGACTGCACTGATTTTTGTGTCCCAGAAGTGCAGCAGGAGTTGGCCATGCCCTCAGAAGGTGTGGGTCAGTTCTTCAGCTACCCTTGGCCACATGGTGCTTCTTGCACCCCTGCCCTGCTCCCCTCAGTGGCCTCTGCAATCCAGGTATTTGTGCTAACAACAGAAATACTCCCTGTCAGCTTCTGCAGTGGATAAATGAAGTTTGAATCATTTATTCATTACATATTTTTGTACCCAAAGCAGCAAGAAAAAGGGACACCTTAAAATACCATTCAGACAAGCAGTGCATTGACCTGCCTTCTGCTAGAATCTCTCTTTGCTAGGCCTCTATCAGAAAGAGAAAAATAACAGGGTTTGCATAATGTTTCCTCTAAATTGCTACGTTATTATTTTAAAACATACTAAAATTCTTCTGGCTAGTAAGAGACTCAGTGGAAATGATGTATACCCAGCAAAGATGGTTTGTCCCCCAGTTACAAAGTAGAATGAGAGTTAGAAGCTTATTGAGTCCAATTCAAAAAGTTGTAAAATAACACAATGGCCACCTATTTTGGTTTTTAAGGATCCTATCTGTAAATTATATGTAAAAGTGGTTTACAGTATTTTGAAACTTTGTATTGTTTCAACATCTGTTTGAAAAAGTCAGTATCTAACCTGAGAACTAACTAAAAATATGAAGTCATGAACAGGTCAAGTAGATTTAATTTCTGAGTCAGTCTGTTGAGTTAGCTTAACTGACTGAATCATGTCACTGACATTGTCAGAGTATTCCTGAAAGATTGTTCTGAGTGTGTGGCTGCAGTGTGTCTTGCAATTAAATTGACATATTTCTGGTTTAGTTTGGACTTTGCTTTTTCTTTGACTTTGCACAGTTCTTTCAAAAATGTTTACTTTTCAGATATTTTGCACAGAGGAAAAATGATGCTCTATTCTGAAGGAAATGAATGGCAGAGTATCTAAGATCATACATCTAAGTCTCCAGAGTGTGGAAACCCCAGGTATGCATTATTTAGCAATTTAACAACTGAGTTGAAATCCTGAACACTCTCCCTTGCAGTATTTGCAACAATTTTCTGCTTTTATTGAAAATCCCGTAAGTATTTTCAAAAGATCAAAACTGTTTTTCCCCTAAGCCTGATTTTCTGGTTTCCCATTTAAGCAATCACAACCAAAACCTGCTTCACGTTTCTGTTTGAATCTTCCTGGGAGGAGGTGCCTTGCAGTGTTGTGAGCTAGGAACCAGTTGAGGCTGGCTCAGAAATCCTGCTGCAGATGCAGGGCTCAGCGGAAGCAATCGAGGATGGCAGTGGTATCCTGCAGGATGTGTGTGACTGCTCAGTGGGGGCTTGATTTACACAGGGCCACATTATAGATTATACATTCTGGTCATTGTGGTATTGTTATTGCTGGGCTGGAGCTCAGCACAGGAAGTACATATAAGCACATTTGAAGTGATAACATCCACTCCTGTTTAAAAAGCAATATTTTATTCTTGTATATAATGCAGTGCTTGCAAGGGAAAATAGATAATTTGCTAACTTAGCATGACTTGTAGGGAAAAAGCTGACTCGTTATGGGATGGCCACAACATTTACAAATAAATCCACTTAAACTTTTAATCTTTTTTTTTTTTTTTTTTTATGGACTGCAATCCAAGATCAGGAAGGAGACAATGCATTGCCATCTGAAACACAACGAAGATCAAAATAAGTTTTCAGTGTGCCACCAAAACCACAGTGCTAGGTTTCTGTTAAGGAGAATGAGTAATACCATTCTAGCTGTAAAGGTTGCTGTGAGTGGGTAATAATTCCATCTAACTGATAGGGCAGATTATGTATTCTGCAAGAAAATAAATGATCCTAGGCAAAATCTTGCCCTATTTCTTCAGTTCAATAAGAAAGCCCACCCACCATACCCACTTAGCTGAAGCTGCTCTATGCATACTTGTCTAACTTTAGGATTCAGGAACAGGTCTGTTCTCCATCCTACATGCCCAAACCAGCCTTGTTCAGGAACACATTGTCTCCAACCTTGGTGTGGAATGAGGAATCTGTTCCTGCTGCTGCTCCCAGGATGCTGACCCTCAGCTCTGCAGCTGCAGACAGTGTGTGTCGACGCCCTTCTCAGAACCTCTCTCCCCATTTCTCTTGAAAAGTGTAGGCTTCAGACTTTGTGTGCACCCAGGGGAATTACTGACCCAGCCAGGGCTCACCCAGGTTCCCTCCTGGAGGGGGATATGGATTTGTTCAGAAGAGGAATGCAATCACCATTTCAAATTTTGTGTGCCGGCCTGTTCTCCACAGACAGCACAAACTGACAGAACATAGGTAACATATTGTTCATGCTGTGCCTATTTCTTACTTTGTTTTGCCAGAGAAAATAGATTAAAATTAGTATTAAGTTTCCTTCTTGTTCTTCCAATAATAGAAAATTACCAGGGGAGAGAAAATAAGACAGAGATTTTCTCTAGAAAGGCCTTCCAGCTCAATGGATTTTTTTTTTTAATATTATGAAACATTCTTGCCTGCCTTAATAGATGAGAAAAGTAACAGTAGAACTGTGAAACAAATTAATACATCAAAAATATTGAGCCATGGACCATAGCTAAATCGATATTCATATTTGTAATAGTGTTGCAGATCAATAATACAATGCTGTACTGATGCTATATTGTATACATTGATTTGTTGCAGTGACAGTTATGGGTGAGGTTCTAAACAGGCACTGCAACATATAATAAAGGCCTGACCTACTAACAGATCGAATAATAAAACAGATCTAGTAAAAACATCCAATAAGATGTGACAAGCACATACATAAACTAATCCAAAACCTAATGATTTGTTTCACAGTTTCATGAAAAAACTTTTTATTGTATTCTATCTTTATTACTTAACATTAAGAATATATTTTCCTTTGTAAATTTTTAATGCTACTGGTCTGAAGTTTTTGTGCAGACAGTCAAACTAACTTTGAACAGAAGTAGTTTTTCCAGATGTCATACCTACAAAATTTTGAAATTATAATCCTGCTAATGCCTCCTGATATTAATATGCCTTTGCATTGGGGTAGCTTCGTTACACTCTTTTTTGGAAATGTCACCTGCTTAAGATTTGATTTACAAAGCAATGCTAAGATATGTTTAATTTTAATTAAGTTCTTCACTATTTTCCTGAATGGGAATCTCTGTCCCTAGTTTGAACTTGTTTAACTGTTTAACAAAGGAGCAGCTTCAGTCATACTGAGAGTACTTAGGCAAGTTTTCACAGCTGATTGCTGGGATGAGAGCTGTAAAAACAAAGATAAGGTGAAGATCCTTTCTTGGAATGCACTAGGATATGAGTCTCTATTTTTATTTGTAGTTCATAAGTCTATTAAATAGACAATAATATCTTAAATATATTTATATTTTTGTGTGTCATTGGAGTCAAACAGCACATCTCCATGGCTGCAGCATGTGTGACTCTTCCTGTAGTACATTCAGGTTTTGGCTTTCATTAGGCAGTAAGTCATGTTGCCTGCAAAAATATCACACAACTTGAAAAGGAGACTCTTACTTCATATGGAAAATTCATTTCATCCCTCTTTACATGACATCAAAATCACCGTGCCTTTAATCGTGACTGTGGGAATGAAAATACCAGGCCACAGGATTTACAATTAACTTGAGACATCCAGAAGAAATTCTGTAAGTTGCTTTAGTCTCTTTATTTTGCCTTTTCTGAAATCTGTCTGATTTTTGTTGGAGTTTGTAAGAGCAATTGTTAGTGGAAATGTCTATGTTTCCATTGAAGTGCTCTAACAAGCTTTCTGGTCTCACTTGAGCAGTGTAACAGAACACCCAAAACAACTGAGTTGTCTTTAGGTCTTAGATATTTGGTTTAAATATTCTAATAAATACTTGGAAAGGTAAGAGTTCCTTAAGCATCAGAAGACAGAGAGTTTGGATATCAGACTGAGCCATGCCTCCTGCATTTACTTCTCCAATAAATCTGTCAGGACACTGACCAGCTGGGCTGCCAGATGTACTCCTCCACATTTTGGGTAAGTAATCACTTGGGCCTGGGATCTACTGGACAGGCTATGCCTGAAGCCATTTGCAATTATTTTAGGTGACATGCTAAAGTGGTCAGCATAAGCTCAAAAAACTTTATCCAGCACTTTGACAGCATGCCAGAGGAAATTCCTTGGGATTCAGAGTCTAAGATTTCATTTCAATTAATTGTCAGAATGATGAATATTATTTATTCCATTCTAAGGCTCATTTTAATCTAAAACATGGTCAGATAGTGTCAATGCAGGCAAAATGTTATTTCTTCCTATATAAAAGCCCATCTAGATATAATCCGGTTTGCTCTCCTGTCTCTAGATTTGGTCTGCAAGGATCACAGGAATGGAGACTGCAGCTGGCCTAGGATTCCCTGGCACTTGAACCTCATAGAATTAGGCAAGTCTATTTTTCCACCAAATAAAATTATGAAAAGCAACAACATTATTAATTGAAACTCCTCAAAATTGTTAAATTCTGTGCAGTTTGGAAGAGGAGCTTTTTCAGGCATTGGAGCCCAGTGGGCAGAGTGCTGGGCAGGGATTGAGAAATCTGAGTTCTTTTCCAAACTCTCCTGACTTTTAAATGACCTTGAGCTGTCACTTCTCTGTGCTACAGTTTCACAGTCTGTATGAGCAGGATAATAATCCTCCACAAAGGTTTGAGAGTTGCTGAAGGAAGGATCTGTATGAACACAACATTTCTTGCACCAGCCTGAGCTAGATGCTGCTGTGGTTAGAGGTAGCCAGGATTTGGTCTATTCCTCATCTATACCAGAAAATCTGGGAATTTTTCATTGTTAGATTCCTTACTTTCAGTTGTCTGTCAAAACACATTTTCATATCAAAGGTCTTTCTTTCTTCAGACCATTACAAAATATCTCCAGAAAATTTCATTTTATTTAGTTATGCATTAATACTCTCAGTTCATACTCCTGTTACTGGGCACTGCAAAGTGCCTCTCAGGATCATACAAATAATTACTTAACATGGATAATGTATCTTTGACCTAAAAAAGAAAAGACTTTTGCAATATTACGATTGGTATATGTGGGGGAAAAAATATCTGTTGGTTTATGTTGTAAGATATTTCAATTTGCCTTTTGGTTTGAAAAATTCCCCTTGAAAGGACAATTTTTTTTCAAATTATATCTTGATTTTACACATTTTGTGTTAATAGACAACAAGTTCTGTGCACAAAAAAGAACAGTCTACTTTCAAAACTGCTGAATGGTTTGACCTCAAGGGAATAGAAACTGTTGACTCATTGTTTTTACTGCATATAATATTAGTCCTTTGTCACATCCAGGGAATGACATCATCTTCCTCATTGTTAGCAGCAGGTTTGAATAACAGAAAAAGTGCAGCATTAGTTGTCTGCTGTGTTTTTTCTTAATAAATGAATGGATATCTGGTACCAAGAATCAGATTAGGGGTTTTGAGTAACATTTAGAAGGAGTTTGTGCCCGGACCCTGCAAAGAGCTTTGCTCCTGGCCACCATCTGCAGCAGCACGGAGCCTGCAGAGGGAACATCACTGATGGTTCTGGCTGCTCCAAAGTGATAAGAGGAGGCAGGAAAGAAGAGACTAAGCACAGAATGAAACAGATCTGTTCTTCAAGGTCAGCTTTGTAAAAGGAATCCCTGCACTTCTGTGAATCATACTTCTCTGGAATCTAAATTTATGAAAAGTAATTATCTGAAAAGAAGTCATCTCTAGGACACGCAAACAAAAAGGGAACTGGTTATCTTCAAAATGCAGCATTATAAGTATTCCATCCATTCCAAATTTTTATTCGTGTCTATTAGTCTTCTACTCCCTATAACTGAAGCATCTATGTCCTGGTCTCAAAGAGTAATTCCTTATCAGAAGTATTTGGTTATATCTGCTTCATGGAAGAGGGATACATCATTATAGAGAGTGACCAGGCTGGTGGAATTTGTCTTTGACGTGATAGATCACCTTCTTCTATGGCAAAGAAAGTTTTAAGTGTTGCTTCCTGAACAATAAATATTGCCAGTGAAAGAGAGATTCCTTGAGAGTCTGACAAAGTGCCAAATCCTAATCTGCATTACCCACTGCCTCGAAGCTTTCCCAGGAAAATGTGATTATTTAACTATAAAATTATACCTTTGTGGTTCCAAAAATATTTATGCTGAAGATAAGTTCCTGTGTTGAGAGAATGAATCAAACTGTACTTTGAAAAGCTGAAATCCACATAGCTGTGAGAGAGGCACCCAGGCAGGAGGCTGGGAAAACTGGAAGCAATGGGTTAAGAAATCCAGGATGGCTTAATCACAGAGGTCCACATACCAAAGATGGACTCAGACAGGGGCTACACACATGGAAATACTTCTAGAATACCAGAGCTAAGAGTGAAAACACAAGCCATGCTGGAAAAGATCAGATCAGACCCTGCTGACTTTGAAGCAGAAGAGAGCTCATGTATCACCTCTCCTCTCATGCAGGTACAGAGACCTGCCTTGCATGTAGGTGCCTCAGATTGGAGCAGGTGCATCTGTCCCAATTCCTGCCCCAAACCTATATCCCAATCGTCAGACTTATCTGTTAGGAGAATTAAGAAATTTTACACTTTATTTCTTTATGTTTCCTATGGTTTTGCTATTTTCTGTTCCAGTCCAGAGTTCAACTTTTCTGAAAGGTCTCAAGTAGCATGAATTTTGGTGAGGCCAAATCACTTGATTTTCCCTCACCCTGTTTAGAAGAGGCTTTACTTGGACCAAAGCAATAATGCCAGCCATTTCCCTTCATCCTTTAAAATTACTGGCCACCTCTAAAGAACTTGGCCTCTCTTTTGTGTCACTTTTTGACAACTCATTTGAGTTAAACAGGTTGCTGTGGCCAAATTAAATGCTTGGGAAATGGACCATACAATTAATTTGCAATAGTAAGTTGTCTCAGCATCATTTCTCTTCCTCTCGAGGGGAATGCTGGCTCAAGCAAAAGAAAAGATTAACGTAATAAAAATATTCTAAAGACATCCTGTTAATTGTCCCGAGCTCAGATGGTATTGTCTATTCTTCTGTTGTGCACAGCCAGCAAACAGTGTAAAATCCAGAATTCCTTCCCACCATGAAAGCAGAGCTTCAGTGCCACAGGATAATCCCTGCCTTTCTGGAAAGCAGATGAAAATGTGTGGCAGAGCTTTGCTTTGGGTTTCAGAGGTGAGCTCAAATTTGCCCCATTTATGAATATAATAAGATTTGTTAATTTAGACACATCAGCAACTTTAATTGAGAGAATAAAGTTGGGGGAAAAAAGGAAAATTGCAAGCAAAGTAACACAAATTTGAGTGGGGAAATAATTTTTTTCTCTGAATATGCAAATGAGGCCTCCCATGTTTGTTTGGAGACAGAAAACACTTGAGGTTTTAAATTCAGCCAAACCAGAAACTTTCATTTACAAATACATTTGCAGTGTTGACCTTGAATATCACATTAAGTGGCAACAAATCTCATAGAAAAATAAGATAATATATCAAATACAACTCAGAAATATTCACAAGTGACTGAGTGAAGCCAAGCTTGCAGAAGAGTTGGATTAAACAAGAGGCTGTAATTCTCTATTTGCTCTAAAATTTCCATAACAAGGGCAAAGTCTGATTTTTGCTTATATGAAAATAGTCATAAAATATGTAAGAAAACACAGACTGTTGTTTGCTTCAGTTCCTGTAAACTAATCAGGCTGGATGATGAATCTTCCTGTAAGTGGGAGCACTGCTGAATACTATGCATGAAACCCTGTTCCTCCCCTCATAAACAGCTCGAGCTTTGCCTATGTATCAGTGCAGAAAAATAAGTACTGACTTATTCACAAATTACTTTTTAGGCACTGGATTCCCAGAAATATATTTGTATAACAGCATTTAGAAGCAAATGAATGTGTTAATAACCAGGTTTTCTTTCATTTTATGGCCTTAAAGACACTTTGATCTTATAAAATCATGTTTGTCATCTCAGCTCTGGTGCTTACTTCCTACCTCTTATTCTAAAATGCATTTTTGATGTCAATTCAATATGCCCCTTTTTATTTTATTTCAGACTGCCAATTAAGATGTTTCTTAATATTTTATCAAACAAACAGGTCCCCTACAAGATGCTGACTTGTTCTCGGGGTGTTTTTATGTCTTTCCCAAATGAAGTATTTTGGATGTGGTACAGTTTGTTCACATGTCAAACATGGATATTTTAATTCTGTCATTCCCCAGAACAGTAAAGAGAGAAAATAAATCAGATGTTTTATCTGATTGTACTTTGATCAGGTTTTTCTCTGTTCTCAAAAAGAACAGTGTGGAGCTTCAATTGCTCCACAAAAAGCATTTTCAGCTCTGAAAATATTTTAAAGACATCTCAGGAAAGCCAGACCCAACACTTAAAGAGTTCTATTCATCTTAAAAAAAGACTCTCACTGCTTTTACCATGGTCATAAATGACCATTTAGGATCTCCTGGTAGTTAATCTCCACTACATTAACTGGGAAAAACTTATGAGTAGGAGGCAAAATTGGACAAAATTTCACTTGCCATAATACTTCCTATTACTGTCCATCACTGCCATAAGTGGGTGATGAAAAATGTCAGTATTTGTGCTTCTGGGTACATGCTGATACATGGCAATCCAGGAAACACGGACACTGTGTGTGACACAGGTGGGAGAGATGTGTGAGCTTTCCCATCAGGGAATTTTGCTGGGTTTGAAGTATAAATTGAAACTAAAAATGTTAGTGATTAAGTTCATGGTGGCCATGGAAGGCTAGAGGCCGTGGGAGGGCTTGTGGTTTTTAACAGAAAAGGCAGAAAAGGTTATTGGCAAACAAGAAAGTAATGCTGCCTTCCTTGTGTGATTCTCTTGCTATAGGCAGAGGATGTTGCAGATTGTTCTGAACATTGAGAAATTCAAGAAAACAATACAACTGTGAAAGCCCAAAAGTTAGATTTCAGCTGTTTTCCAACTCCTTTGTTACCTTCTCAAATCATACTGCAAAAACCCAGAGCCTAGACCTGTGGGAAATCTCTAGGGAAAAGTCTGAGGAAGGCATTCTTCAAAATAATTTACCAGTTAGTTTCCTCAGCGTGGTAGAAACTAGATAGAGCTGTTCTGTCTCCCCTCAGTCTTTCCATTTATAGAAAGTACTCAAAAACATATAAACCTTTTTGAAATGTTTGGGAGACTTCTCTGTGCTCCAAGGGAGCTGGTGTTCTCAATATTTATGATATGTACCCAAAATTATTTCTCTCTTTTAGTGTCTCCAGTGCAAAATCATTACATTGCCAGGAATAAATTAAGCCTAACTTGTGGGGGGGAAAAAATTGGATTTCATCATGTGTTTCATATTGTACCATTATGAAAATGGTATATTAAATTCAAATACCTCAATTGTACCATTAGATGTTGTCATTATGTGGCTGGCTAATTGATAGGTTATTCAAATGAACATTATAATTTCAGACTTCTTAGAAGCATCCATGTGAAGAATTTCCAAACTTCAGAGAAGTAAACTGGGTGCTAGGAAGGAAAAACATGTACTGAGAATATTTCCTAATGCATGTCACTGAAAAATCATTACATAACTGCCGTGTGCATTCCGGGACTTGGTGCAGTCTATTTTTAATACCCGGTATGAAAGAACTTCCTGCTACTTTTGCTCTTTGAAAGCTGCTTTGTGGATCATTAGATCATGTTGTCAGGCCAAGTTTTCTGCAATCCTGAAACCTCAATTTTTCCTGGGTTTTTTGTGGGTTTTTTTGGGGTTTTTTTTGGGTTTTTTTGTTTTTTTTAAGGAGAAACTGTATCAGAAGGAAGAATGTGCTAAGCATAAGCTACCTTCGAGAGTAAGGTACACTGTGTAAGTGTTGAAGTGGTCCCAGAACTGAACACTGCCAGACCAGGCCTAGTATTAAACCCAATAGAAATCTAAACATAACAAACACATGTATATTTTTAAAAGGCAAAAGAATTTGTATGTCAAACAACAGCATCTAGGAAAAATTTTCAACTTTCTGTTCATGAAAACAGATTTTTCTTTTAGAGTACTTTTAATTTCATACTGACCTCCAGTGTTATCACAGGTCACCATTTTGACCATAATTTGGATCATCATGACCATTAAAATGAAGCATTTTGCTTAAATGCAATGAAAAATTTTCAAACACAGTCTGTGCAGGATATTTCAGGATATTTTTACTGCAGAGAAAGTCTACAGCATAAGTGTAGTTTTGCTGTTAAAATTCCAGACAGACTGATAGAGATGAGATGGCCTCAGGGACCAACATTTTCTCCTCCTCTGACTCCCTGCACAACAAAAGCCACAGGACCTCCTGAATTAAGTTATTTTCAAGCAAGAACATATCTTTTAGGCAATGGCACAGTCAAGTGACAGAGAACCCACTAAATCTGCTTTAAAGTATTTAAAAGTATTCATTTTATAGCCAAAACTGTTTGTACTTGCAAATTAACAGGCAGTTCATTGTGCATTGGAAAGGCCTTGTGTGACTCTCTTACTTTCATCCCTAGCAGAGGGATGGGATGACAATTCACAATTCCCGTGCCCTGAATCACAGCTTTCAGCGTAGGGAGCAGCTCCTGAGCTGCCTCAGTTTTCACAGAGGGCCAACAGTCAGCTGTGGGAGGTGTGCTGATGGTAAACTGCACTGATGGGGATATTTAGGAACCCCAAAGCTAACAAAGTATGTGTACATCCCTTTCTGTTGCTTTGACATTGTCCCACCAGAAGCAGTTCCTTTCCCCCTTCACTCTGCTCTCTCTGTAAAATTTCATCTTCACAGAATACTTTTGGATCATTTATTTCTGCACTTTTGCAGATCTTTCAAGTTGGTTTTGTTGCCAAAGAGAATGGTCCAGTTCTCAACTATACTGCTCCTAGCCTCAATTGAGCACACTCCCCTCTCCCTCTTCACATCAGAACACTCTGGAATTATTTTCCTTTATTTTCTTTTTTATTTTCAGAGGCAATATCTTCACCCAAAAAGATGAAATCTGACTTAATTCTGCTTACTTCAATAAAGTTTTTATTAAGAAACTCATTGCAGGTCACTTAAAAGTCTTCCACTGCTCTGCTTAACCTTGTCCAGTGCCTCATAATTACATCTTGTTTTTAGTTGTTTGTCACTGTTTGGGCTGGTATTTTCCAAGCCAAGCATCTGCCTCAGGTTTAATTTTTGGCAGATGCCAGCTAAACCACTGTAGTAATTTTCAAGAACAAGGTTAAAAAAATATTTTGCCCATATTAAAAAATAATAATCTGGTTGCTTCATTCAGAAGTGTTGGTATCCCCATTACAGAAGGAATTTGAAATGGAACACCGTCACTGGTCTACTTTTCATCCATGCACCTTTTAAGCAGCAACTTGGAATTTGGCAGCACTGCTGCTGTGGTCTCACAGATGTGCATCCAAATGTAAAAAAAAGTTAAAATACTCAAAAAAAAGAGAAAATCTCAGTTTGCATGTGATTGGTTAAGAACCATTGACTTTTGTCATTTTGCTGAGTTTTCCAAAGGCCGCCCGAGCTGGCGGAGCGCGCTCCACGTTCGGGGGCTTTTGGGGAGCAGTGGGGTACAGTCTGTGCCCCATGGGTGCTCCTCCCTTCCTGGGACAGCTGGGTGCCTCTCCTGCCTGCACCACCTCCCTTTCTCCTGCTGAGAAAAGGAGGATGGGTCACAGAGATGAAAGAGTCTGGGAGGAGGCCTGCAACCAGGAAGCACAAAGTGAGAGGAAGGAGGAGATGAGGACGGTAGAGTCCAAGGAAACAACTACTGCTGACCAGTAATAATTCTCCTAGGACCTCATGGACACAAATCAGTTGTGGAAGCAGTTCTGCATAACTAGGGGAAAAAAGGATTATACATATTTACATAAAGAAATTCTGCTATGTCATGGTAAAGGTATGATATATTGGGTAAGGAGATTAATGAGCATCATGGAGATAAAGATAAGATGCCAGAGGAAATAATTAAGAAAAAATAAGAGGTTGGATGTGCAGCTGAAGCAAGAGAAGCTAGGAGATGAAAAAGCAATGGAAGCTAAGAGATGAAAATAGAGTGTGAATTGTGTAAGAAGGCAGGAATGGAGAGATGGATAAACAATGTGGAAGAGAAAGGGCTGGGAATTACCTTAAAACAGCACAGAGAAAGAGAAGGCAGGAGCCAGGGAGAAGGAAGAGCATCAAGGGAAAGAAGGGGTGTGAGTACAGATTGAACTCTGAGACTAGGCTGATCTTCTGAGTCAGACATAAATGCAAATTGTCATTTATCTGTAATGGTATAGGAACAGGAATCAGGTATGACTAACATCTATAGCCACATTTTCTTTTCTTGTTAGAGATCTTTATCGCATATTCTGGATCTCATGAGCCAGAGCCCTGGAGTTAAGGTGACCGTGTGTCATTATCTGTTTATTTTTCAGGCTTCCTCTCTCTGATTTTGTTAACAAACATTCGAGTGCCTAAAGTGCAATATACAGCTTTTTTTTTTTTAATCACAGTAAAAAGTATTTCTGCAAAATCCATTTGAAAATGCTACAAGTAATTTTGAAATGATAGGTAGGGCTGCCAGCAGTGTCTCTCACTGGCAGAGCAAAGCAAGGCCCTGCATTCAGCCTGATGGCCTTTCACTGTGGGCATTTGTCCTCTAAGAGGGCTTGCACCATCCCCATTACATTGTGTGTAATTCATCACAGGGGTCAGCAGCCCTGCCTTGGCAATTTTGCCTCCCAACACGGCCTGGAGATGCAGGAGCAGAGTGGGAAAGGGCTGGGTGCTGCCCACGGGCAAAGCAGAGCTGGAGGTCAATGAGCAGCAGCCAGGGAGGGGACTGGGAGGTGTCCTGCCCCCCTTTTAAATGTTCTCTCTGCTGGAGCTGCAGAGACACCAGTTCTACTCCTCCAGTGGCAAAACAGGGGGAAACATTGAAATTTGCCCCTAGCACGGTGATTTAGCTTGCAAGCATTTGCCATTTATGTTAAATTCCAATTTTTTAAATATAAATGGCAAATGCTTCCCCACAAAGGGTGTGTTTGGTCTGTCACATTTTCTGCAAGCTGAAGGCAAACTTTGCAGAACTGAGCTTTACTTTCCTTTTGAGAATGAAAGCAGCACTGCTGTCAGAAGACTGAGTTGTTGGTGTATATCAGGTGATAGAAAAAATTACTCTGCCCATGGTTTGATATTTTTTATATATACTTGGGATCTGCAGGTGTTCATTTGCTGTCTATGTATCTGTTTGTCATACTGATAGCTTAAATCCACAAACTACACTTCTAATAACAACTCCTAGGGAGAAGGTTGCTGTTACTGCTTGGTTCCTCCTAAAGATTAAACAGAGCTAAAAGTTGGTACATTGACCTCTTGCTTCTTGAGGCAGATCTCTGTTCAGTTTCTGACCTACATCCTGGCTAAAAACGTGTTCAATCTTTTCTTAATTTGTAGTAGATACTCGCGTACATTACAAAATCCTCTCGCAATTTGGCAAATTAAGTTGTCTGTGGTTAGCTCTGGAATTGCAGAGATATTGCAGTGCATGCAGCATTGCATAATGAGGTTCCCCAGACTTTCCTTACTCGAGTGAGTAACAGCAACTCTTATCTCTAGCGAGCATCGGATTGGTCCTGTTTTTGAGAAAAGAATTAGTATCAAATATACGATGGGCATGTTATGCCTTGTGGCTGCAATGTTGTTTCAATTAACTTCCCTGAATATACCACAATGAAAAGTGTCAGCTTTTTGCCTCAGAGGCCTATAATTAGATTAAATGAATACTGTTAATTATCTACTACCTTCTTTACACAAAACAGTATGTTTCCATAAATTAAAATGCTCGTACAGGAAGGAAATTGTTGTTCTCTGTAATACATGCATAGAGTGCTGGATTGTGAATTCTGTGACTGTATCAAAGTGTAGCACAGCTCTGCAGCCCTTATTTTACAGGAGCTAAAACAAATTACATCTGAAAAATCCACAGACAGCACACTATTTTAAAGCATATATGTGGGTGCAAGGAGGTGATATTACTAAATGTTACAGCTCTCCTGAAACAAATACACTTCTCTCTTTAACAGATGTTCTCTATAAAATTCTCTTAGGGAGATTAAATACAGCTTTGTTTGTGTACCTACAGTCACACCCTCAAGGACTATGTTATGTACAGAGAAAAAACCTGCTTTTTCTAGCAGAGTGTACTTCTCCTTTCAGAAAAATTTTAGAAGTCCATTCTGTAGGAAGCATTTACAATTAACAGCTTGGTTTCCAGGCCTGTGTATATTCCAGCTAGTGTGTACTGAACATCTCCTCTGCCAGTTCTCCAGCATTACTAGATGCAAGCAAAAGTTCCTGACTGATCAATTCAGTCCCATCCTGGCATGCCTGATTTGGAAGTGCAGATTTTCAAATGCTGGTACATCACCTCTAGGGTAACAGATCTGAAGCAGAAAGTACTCTTTTTTGATTTGACAAAGTGTATCCCAATGTCCCTATTTCCATCAGAATAGATGTTAATAACTTCAGGCCTGAACATGGATCCTCCCTCACCAGAAAATTACAATTAACTTTAGCAGAAGCCCTCATTCGGGCCTGCAATATACTCTGCATATAAATGTGATCTGTACCCAGGACTGCTCTTGTGTTTCATTAAGGTCAAACCCTGAAAAGCTTTTGAATACTCAGTGTTCCTACAATGCATTGCATTTTATTGTGGTTTGTGCTGTGTATCTTTTCCTTTAAATGTTCATTAGCTCCATTTATGTAAAAGTGTTCCTTAAAATATCATTGTGCTGGTAATAATCTTAATATTGAGGAGTGAAGCAGGCTGTATTGCAGTAGAAATGCTGCCCCGTTTCCTCCTCTCAGGGTGTAACAGGAGAAAGAAAGACCATCTTGATAGGCACTATCTGCTGAAGGAAAACTTTCAGAGGAGCTGTGAATCGACTTTAACCTTTTAGTGGCTGCACTGAGAAGAAAATGTTTCAAGCTTCCTACCCCGAATTAGGCTTTTTTAATTTAAAAGACTGATAAATGCTTGTGACCCTTCTAATTACTGCTGCAAATACCAGAAAACAGTTACAGAGGAACAAAGAAATGCAACTGGAAACATGGTTCAGTGGTCTTGTACTTCCCTGAAAAGCTGATTATACTTTTGGCTGATTCATTTTCTTTCAGAGGGAATTTACCCTTTCTGGCAGTTTGAGTCTGGTTGCACCAACGGCACAAAATGTATCTGGGGATGAGGAAATTGGCTCGGGGTCCTCTGTATGTCAAACTAAAATTTGCCACCGAGCTCTAGATTTTGTCTTTTAGCCCCTGAGTGCCCCTTGTTTGGTCAGATTCAGAAGCCATTTTAACACTAGTTTAAAAATAGAGCCATTTCATTTGTGCTTTTGCAGGTGCCTTGCCCAATTCCATGCTTTCCCTGCATGACTTATCTTGTAGGATAAGCACTAATCAAAGGTCAAGGTTATTCTGAAGTATCCAGCATAGGAGAGTTCTCTTTCTCGTAGATCCTTAAGCTGAACTTCGCACAATTATAACTGATACTGTGCTGAGAGGTAATTCAAACAGGGGAAAAGTACAAAATGACAAGCAGGAACCTTTGGCACTGTAAAATGTCCCTGGTGATTTGTACTTAGTGCTTCTTCAAAACGCAGAAGCCATTTTACCACTCAGAGCCATGGCAGAAGTGAATTATTATTTTTTTCCGAGTGGGGCTCTGCAGATCAGGGCTCCAGAGCCAGGCTTGGCACATGTGGCTCTCAGAAATGTGCCATGTACTTTACATCCGAAGATAATTTTCTCGCCCCTGTGACACAGAAGCCAAGAAGCGTGGATTTTTTCCTCCCCCCTCTCTCCTCTGTCTGATTTTAAAATCAGACACAAGGTCATGCATGAAAAGCTCTGGCTGGGAGATACACCTTGCTACCCATTTTTTTAAGGAAACCTGGAGACAAACCTGCTTGGTTTTGCCTTCTACGTGAGCTGCGGTGGGAGAAGATGCTTCTGCATCCCTGGGCGCGGGGCTGGGGGAGGAGAGCCCGGCGCAGCAGCGGGAGCCCCGCCGCCGCCGCCCGGCCGCGGCCGCAAAGATGCGTTAGAAACATCCCCCGGCGAGACGTGGGTCCCTTCTCTGTACTCACCGCGGCCGCGAAAGCACCGGAGTTTCGCTGAGGAGACTCCAGTCCCGGCTGCGGGGAGAGGGAGGAAAGGGAGGGGGAAAGAGAAAAGAGAGGGGGAAAAAAAAAAAAGGAAGAAGGAGAAGATAGGAAAAAGAAAAAAAAAAAAAAAAAAAAAAAGGCGCAGTGGAAGTTGCGGCGGCGGCGGGAGAGAGGCGGCGGGGGCGGCCGGGGTGCCCGAGCCCCGGGGCCGCGCTGCGCACCCCGGCCGGCGGCAGCCCCGGGCCTGGCGGCGGGGACCGGGGCGCAGCGAAGCGGCGGCGGAGCCCGCGGAGGAAACTAAATAAATAAAATCAGACTGTTATTTAAGGCGCGTAAATTTAAAATTATTTGGACAGGAAGAGCACGGGGAGCGGAGCCGCAGGAGCCAAAGTAACGGTTTCGGAGCCGGGCGCGGCCCCCCCGCCCCGCGGCCCCGCGCCCCGGCGCTCCGCGGGGGCCGCCCGACCTGCCCGCACCTCGGCCGGCGCGACCCTCCCTCCTCCCCGGGGACCCCGCTGAGCCCGCGGGGAGCACCGACATTTTGAGTGCCTCTGTGGTGGGGCAGGCTGTGCTCAGAGCCGGTGAGAAATCTTTCTTTCTCCTTCTTCTTTCTCCCTTTTAAAAAATTTTTTTTTATTCCCCACCCCCGCGCCCCCCTCCCCACCCCCCCCCCCCCATGCACAGGATAACAGTCCCCACGGATAAATGTAAAAGCTTTCCTCCCCTCGCTTTTTCGAGGGAATTTGAGCACTTTAGTCAGGAGATAATAATGTCTGGCTGCTTCTGGCTGCCCAGTGAATTCCCAGGTACATTTGTGGAAGAAAACCTTTTCATTCTTTTAGAACATGAAAAGTGGTAGTTTTCTCCTGTGTTAACTCTTTCTTCATGTGAACAATGCAATGGCATTTCCTAGGGAGCTAATATCTTACCCCACCATGGAATAAACCATTGATTCCATTCTTCTCCCCATACTAAAAGCTGGAAAGAAAGTGTTTTCCTGTACTTAAATGTGCTGTGGCTTATTGCACTGGAGACTGAGGAAAATTCACCTTCAAATACCTTCTCATTCACTCCCCCCCGGCTAAGGGCAGGGCAGTGCCAGGGTTAGCCCTGCACCTCTGCCCCTCTCTCCCAGCACCCACAGATCGGGTATTTCACCCTCTCACGGTGCTGCTGCCACAAATTAAACTCTCTTCGTTCCCTGTAGGATCCCTTTAGGATCTGTCCCTTTCCTAAAGGAGCTCAGCAGCCCCCGCCGTTGTTCCGAGGATAATTTAGAAACAAAGGTCAAGTGCAACAGCTTTGCTCATCCGTGTAACTGAAATAGGGGAGAGGGCTGTTGCCCCACAGTTGTGTCCTCACACAGCCTGGTCACTGTGAATCCTAGCACAACTACATTTTATGCTCTATTTCTTCACATTTTTCTGTGCTTGCTGTATTTGTTTCTATTTATACCTCTCATCTCGATACTGCACTCTTTGCTGCCGATTCCTGGGCTGCTGCAGGGCGATCTCGGCTCCTGCCTGGAGACTTACTTGGCAGTTGGTTTATGTCTCAATAAAAGCTCTCAAAACTTCAATTCAATCTCACATGCTGCAGTTTTGCATCTCTGGGTAAATACGTTTGTCGACATTTTCAGGAATATGCAAGTTTTTGAAACTGGACTTTTTGATGTTGCCAAACTACTGGGGGAAAAGCGCCAAAGCAATTTCTGAAACCTCATGCGATATTACAATCCTTTTTAGGTGTCAAGATTCTCTGTTAATGAGACTTGCATTGTATTGTTTTCTCCTCGCTCAGTAAATATAAAGACTTCTGGAGGAAAGCCCAGCCACCAGGCACCTTTTGTCACTGACAAACCCTGTGAGGTGCGGGTAACCCACCAGCTGACTGCTTTCTTTGGTTTCCTAGAGGCTCTTTGCAGTAACTATTAACTTCCTGGGATAATAGAAAGCAATTTTTGCTTTCCAAGTATCTAACTAGGAATTTCAACCGATCGTCTTGCTGAGGGGCTCGCAGAGAAAGCGCAGCAGTGAAATCAGATAAAGCACACCTTTAAACCAGACTATCAGCCGTGACTCAGCCGCCGAGGCTCTGGGCATGGCCGGGGGTGATTCGTCCTGGCTTTAACCCTGAACTCCTGGCACGCAATAAAAGCCGCTATTTCTCACTAGGCGGGGCATTTTTCTCGGAAGAGAAGTTGTTCGTATTAAACCACTGCTTAAACTTCGCCATAGTGTAAATTAAATGCTGATGGAGCTCCAAACAGGTTTAGAATGAGGTTTTTTAGTAGCACGGGGAAAAAAACCACAAAAAACCAAACGTGAGAAAGCTGGATTTTACCTTCTGGTGTAGCACGGAATTCCTCTTTGTGAGAGGAATGGAGAGGGAAAAGCTTGGAGCATCCTCCAGGACACGAGGAAAGGAAGATGGAGAGCAACACAGAGCGATTTGGGTCACTTCACCTCGGGGACCTGTGGATATGTTGCTCGGTTTAATATTTCAGGTAGTTTAGTGCTCTTTCTACCGGAAATTTTGGGGTTATTTCCCCAAAAATTCTTATGTGCTGTGCTGCTCCGATTAATGATCATGGCACAATTTTTCATATTTCACAGAGGTTTTTAATCAGAACACAGCAGTGTGACAGAGCTTATAGTAAATGTGACAGACAGTTTCAGCAATTTTTTTTTTACTTGAAAATGTAGTAACTGATTTTGTGGGGCTAAGTAAAAAAAAAAAAACAAACTAAACTAATGTATTCCCTCTCCTCTTTTAAGTGCTATTTAAAGTAGTATTCATTTTGCATTGATTTAAAACCTTCTATTTTGCACGACTGAAATGCAGACTATTCAAAATGAAGCACTTTAAACTGCCCATCTGCCCAATAAGTAGATCCTGTACAAATGTTAAAAGTTTCATAATAGACTCTTCCCGACACGGTGCTGAGCATCGTTAGCTCCTGTCGGGGCTGGAGAGGCAAATGAGTTTCAGTCTGGTGAATACTCTCAACTCTCTGTTGCAATAGAAAATTTCCAATGGTTAAATTGTGTTTTAGGTGCAAGCAATAACTTAACTTCACAAATATCAAAAGTGCTGCTTCCTAAATGTCACCTTATTCAAATGTTCTTGTTTTGTGAGATGCTGTCATTAAAATAGTTTATTTCCAGACAAACAGAATATTGATGGAAAGCAAACATTACTTAGAGAACATCTAAACTGCAATCAGCAGATGAAGCGACCAGAAGTGTTGCATTGCAACTTTCGTGTCCTCTTTGACAATGGTTCTCTGCTGCTTGTTTTGAAACTAGAAAAAAAAAAACGTCCTCTGCAGTGCACAGTAAACACGAACTACTAAACTGAGCTGTTTAAAACCTCTGGCACTCGAAGAAACACCACTTATACTGTTTCTGGTAACTAAATTCAAAACCAGATTGGTGAAAGTTTAAATACACAAAGAGGAAAAGTGTCATGTAAATTTAGAAAGTAAGTGACCTAGTTCTACAAGCTCTTGTTAGTGACAAAATACAGTTACTGCCTAAAGCATCTAAGCGCCATCCACTGTCCTCAGGCCACGCAGCCTTTGACTTCCAGCTCTGCCTGTGCAGGGGCTGCAGGTGGCCCCTTTTTAAAAGGATGTTTTTAGCTAAAACAGGACCTCAGACTCTTGAGCCTGACCGAAAGAGGTGGGGGGAGTGAGGAGAAGGGAGGGGTGCATTGAGAGGTGGGAGAAATCACAGTAAACTATTTCCTTTTCTTAAAAGTCCAGCAATATTAAGCAAGTGAATAGTAGCTCTTGTATTAATGACTTGATACGAATGACCTAAAATAAATTGTAAAAGTTGATACTGGAAAACTAGATATGAGCAACCAACATACACACGGATGAGCCTGGGAATACTGTGTAAAGTGAAAGGTATAGGAAACTGCTGGGAGCATGGATTTAAAACATTTCCATTGTCTAAAAACCCACCTCTGGAATTTCTTGAGACTTACACTACCAGCTGTTCAGAAGGGGGAAAAAAAATAAAAATAATGTGGCAACAAATGTTGTTAAAAAGGAGGGACACACCCCAAGAAGTCTGCACACCCTCAGGTCCAAAGGAGCCCCCGTCCTGGCGGGGTTCAGTCCATGCTGGGGGGGAAGGAGCTGCTGGCCTCCAGGAGTTCCACCACGGCTGCCCTCCGGTAGAGCTTGGCCAGGTCGTAGGCGGTGGCGCCGCGCTTGTTCTGGTGGCCCACCTTGCACTCGGAGCGCGCCAGCAGCAGCTCCACCACCCGCACGTGGCCCTCCTGCGCCGCCAGGTGCAGCGGCAGGTTGCCGTCGTTGTCCTCGATGTTAACATCGGCTTTGAACTCCAGCAGAGTCTGCAAAGTGTCCAGAAAGCCCTCCCTGGCTACATCGTGGATGACAGCGAAGCCGGTACTGTCTTTCAGGTTGGGGTTCGCCCCGTTACTGAGCAGCCGCCGGGCGATTTCGGGGTTGCCGAGTTTCATCACCTGGGAAAGAGAGAGGAGAATTGGATACCGCGGGTGGGGGTTTGCTCCAGCACTGCTTCCCGTCCTCCTTCTCATCCCTGGCTTTTGTCAGAGCCCAGTTCTCATTTAAAGCAGACAGAGGAGACTCGCTATAGAGCTAATGACACACCAGAACGTCTCGTTTCTCATGTATTTGTTACTGAACTCGGTGAAATTGTGAGAGATGTTATCATTTCGGTGGTCATAGCTTTCTGGCTCGGAGAGGTTAATGCCTGAAATAGCACAGAACGGCATATAACAACATTTTTTTTTCTCTCTAACGAGGGTCAACTCAGTTTCTGAACATATAAAAATTAAGTATAGTTCGGTTTTATTTGCCTAAGTATTGAGACATCTCTGCATTGCTGTTTAATCTTGTTAAACAGCAAATATAGGGTCTCTGAGGAACAGATATTTTACCTAAGCAACAGCAAATGTAGAATGTGTTTTTACTAGCTTTCAGGTGTTTACATTGTCTGTGCATTATCATAAAACAAATATTTGGACTATACCATAGCTCTATCTGTTGAGAAACATAAATGTTAAAATAAATTCTTCTCCCCAATATTTGTGTTTCATTAGGTCACCCAAAAATGAAAAGTCAGAAGGAATGTTTCAAAGTTACAGAAATTGTCTTCTAAAATCAGTATATTATATTACACTTTCACAACCTTTCTATAAGTAAACTGTGGCTATGTTCTGTCGTTAAAACATTCCTTAAAAAAATACAACAACAACAATAATTGGATTTTCTGACTGTTTCTCTCAGGGAAAAAAAAAAAAAGCTTCTTTCAATTTTCTCAATTGCACCATAAAACTATCATAATTAGAACACAAATCTCTCTTATTTGTAACTTAACTGCTTGCACCGATTTCCTTGTAATTCCTGATTTTTTGTTTGCACACTTTCCAAAAATGAACACAGTAATGTATATTGTGTAATCTCTAGCCTATAGGCAGTATTTTCCTGTCCTTGTAACTAATCTCATTGTAAATGCAAAATTCGAAAAAAACCCCAACTCTTTTCTATTTCCTTAGAGAGAGATTCACACATTGATTTAAAAATCTTGATTAATTAAAAAAAAAATCAGCATAAACGAGCATTGCAGTGCATTAGATTTAGCTTAAGGTACAATTTCTACAGAGGTTTGCTGAAAATCTCTCCTGACAAAAAATACATATCAAGTTTTTTAAGAAAAACAAGATATAATAAATACATTTATGTACAGCGTTTGAAGTGTAAAGCAGCCCAGCACATTATAACCACAGACAGGAGCAAAAGTGCAGATAAGACAGGCTGGGATTCAGGGAAAGAGATCTCTCTGTGCCCCAAGGCTTCCAGCTCCCGACTTCCAGCCAGCTCTTTCACTTCTGACAGAGATGGAAGCGATGTAAAAGAAAACAAGATCATTGTGATCTCTCTTTGTTTAGTAAAAACCGGACATTCTGATCTCTTTTTGAGAGCCCAGGCTGTATTATTTGTGAATTCAAAACATATATTTGGGTTAAGTGGGAGTTTTCAGTGTTCAGGCCAGGGGACTGAAGGCTTCAGTTAAAGATGCGAGGGGGAGAAAACCCAAAAAAAGGTGGTGCTTTTTGGCCGTGGGCTACAACTGAACAGCAAATGCCTCCTATATTTCGCAAAATAATGTTGGGGGGAGGGAGGAGAAGAAGTAAAAAGCATTAATTTAATAAATCTGACAAAGAGCATAAGGGCAGGAGATGTATTTGAGGCCTGCATAGGTACACTTCACCAGAAATAAAAAGGACAGAGCAAGACAAGCCGAGTAGTTGTTTAATTAAACATAAATGCAGAGGAAAAAATATAAATTCATTGACATTAATATAGGAGCATTCTCTCCGTTGTAATTGAGAGAGAGATTACAGAGAGATTACCTCACCCTTGCAGAGTGCACTGAGAGAGAAGTCTTTCGAGCATGGCCAGGCACCCACAGCACATTTTAGGATGATACATATTGAAAATAAGTCGGCAGATTCTCCTGTTTTGGTTTTTGTGGTGGTTCATCAGCTCGGTTGCTATAATCCCTAAGAAGTATCGTTAAGGCACAGATGCATGCTTAACGCAGCTGGATGCTATGTAATTGTGTAAAATATACCTTAATTCAGGATATGGACAGTTAGCTGCTTTTAGAAAAAATATCCAGCATTCCTGTAGGACAAATCGGTTTTCAGCCCCCTTGTCCCGAGGACAAATCAACTAGCTAAATGTTTCCTGCTTTCTTAAAGAATTTAGCTTGTCTAAGTTTTTAATTTAAACCCTTTCACTCTCTTAAAACTTGCTGCAAGTGCCTGCACTGCCATGCGATGCCCTATTTAGGTGTTAACAGGACAGCGAGGAGCTCACAGATCTCCAGCTTCAGCGAAATTATCAAAAAAGGGTAATTCCTGCATTATCAGCAAGAGGTGCTTATTTTCCAGCTTTAACATTTTGATGTTAAGCCAAAAAGCTAAATATCTTGAGTTCACTCACAGGTTCTATGCTGTCTAAAAAACTACCTTCAGAAATTATTACCATGGTTTTAGGGGAAGGGGGAAGAGGGGTTAAAAAACAATTTTACTAATGTGTGAAATGAAAAAGACCTATAGCTCCACTTCCACATTGCATTACTTATAACTTAAGTACAAATAACCACACTTATTTTCCCTCTGGATTTATAAATCACATCTTTCACTATTTGGAAAGTATTCTAGCCTTTTTGCCATCATTATCTGATAATATTAAAAGCAAAATCTTTCATCAGCTACAATACTTAGCAGTTGGACGAGTTCCAACTCCTGCCTGCACAACTACACAGTTAAAAATTAGGACACAGCACCCTATACGATCAGAAAGGAAATAACTGGAAGCAGTGCCCTGCTAGCCGATCTGAAAAAAGCAAATATTAAAGTTTTGAATATGAATGAAAAAGCAAGTGATTCAGCTGGAACCCTGGCTCACAGGGCTAGCTCTTAATGTACATCGTAGGTCCTCGCTTGTGAGCAGCATGATTCCCAATGAGAAAGGTCATTCCCACAAACAGAGCATAAAGGAAAAGCACCATCCACAGCAGACCCCAGAACCCAGACGAGCCACGCTTTAAAAGCACATTGCAGGGAAAAAAAAAAAAAAAAAAAGGAAGAAAAAAAGATAAAAATCCTAAGCTTCAGAGATCAGAACATTTGTGTTTACAGACCTGCTATGAAATCCTGCTCACCTAAGCTGATTTCTTTCCATCTCAGCTCTCTCATTCCTTGCCTCCTCCCCACGAAGTTAGCAAATATTAGCAAACTCGTAGCCCGTTTGACATTGAGGGTGATCCCCGATTGAAAGAATGGTTTTGACCAGTTTTATTTCAAGTACGTCATTTTAGGGAGTTGGAGCCACTAAACTTATAAAATATGGCATCCAACGAGTTTGAAAAACCACTCGAATTTCATCCACCAGCCTGCTTAAAACGTTGTCTTTTTTGGAAACCCGGGTCACGTAGGTACCAGTGATGAAATATTTTCTCCCTCTCTGGATACCAACCTGCAGCGCAGTCCTCCCAAATCCATTTTGTGCATTGACGTTTACATTCTTTTGCAACAAATTAGTAAGTTGCACTAGGTCCCCCTTGGCAGCCGCGGACGCCAGCTCGTTCCCAGAAGGCTCGGCCATTCTTTAGGGTGACTGACGATCGGAAAAAAGATGAGATTTTTTTTTTTTTTTAACCAGGCATGGCATCGGAGACTGACAGAAGGATTGGGATGGTTAATCTTCTGGAGTAAGACCTTGTAGTAAATACTCGTAAAAAACCTCCTTGCCAAGAGCCCGCCCCTAACTCACACGTGATTATTCAGCAAAACTGCAGCTCCACTTGAAGCAAGATTTCTTTGCTTCCACATATAGAGTAACTCTTATTAAAGACTTTGGCCACTTTTGCGGGGGGAGGGGGGGAATAGATTAACAGCTAGGCAAGATATTGTATATGTTATAGGTAACATATATACACGTACACCGGAGACTCACTCAGACCTGAGATCTTGGAAGAAGAAGACAACCCACCCTGTTCACAGCCGGTTTCTGAAACTTAGCAGCAGCAGCAGCAGTTCGGAGGAAAGGTCTCCTGTAGCAGTGTGCATCCAACTCCCGCTCGGGATCCCCCCCTTCATCCCTCTCCGTCGGCTTAGTCCGGGCCCAGCAGGGAAGGGAAGGACGAGCCGCGCCCGCGGAGGGCCGGGCGCGGCGGCGGCGGCTGTCCCGGCGCCCAGCTCGCTCCCTCGGTGCTCTCGCTCCCCGCAGCAGCAGCGGCAGCAGCAGCTTCACTCCCGCGGCCCCGCGCAGCCTCCGCGCAGCGGGCGGGCGCGATCCCGGCCGGCGGCCGCCCCCGGCGGCGGCGGCTCCGGAGCATCCAGGAGGGCGGCGGGCGGCGCGGGGGGGCTGCCGCGAACCGCCGCCCGCGCTCAGGGCGTGGAGGAGCCGCGGCGCGGAGCCGTCTCGGCCGGGGTCCCTCGGCCGGGGTCCCGCCGCCGCTGTCCGCGCTCCGCCGGGCGCTCCCCGGGACAGCCGCTGCTCCCGGCGCGGCCGTGGGGCGCGGGCAGAGCTCCTGGCGGGGGCAGGGGCTGCGCTGGTGCCGCCGCTGCCCCGGCCCGGCCGCGCTCGCAGCCGCACTGACAGCCCCGCTCGCCTCCTCTTCCAACTTCGCGAAATAAAGCTGCACTTGCCGGTCCGCGGCCGCCGCCTCCGCCCGCGGCTTTGCGCTCCCCCTTTTTTAAGCGCAAACAATCGCTACTTCTGTTTCCTAAGGACACGAAGCCGGTTTCTCTCTCTTTTTTTTTTTCTTTTTTTTTTTTTTTTTTTTTTTTAACCTCATCAGCTTTTTTTGAAAAGAAAAAAAATTTGAGCGCTTTTTGAGTTGAAACACCCGCCCACATTTTAACGGCAGAGATTTAAGGAGGCGCGGCGGAGTTCGGGCAGGAAGGCCTGCAGCGGCTCCCGCCCGCCCCTCGCCCGGCCCCGCCGCGCTCCGGCCGCCGCCGCCGCGGCTTCGCGGCGCCCGGTGCCGTCCCCTCGCCGCGCAGCCCGGGCACGGCTCCGCCACGGCCAGCGCAGCCCGGCTGCTTTTAGCAGCAGCGCTGCTGAGGCCTAGGGGGGGGGAAATGAAAGGAAAAGGAGGCTGTGGCAGCGGGAGCCGCCGCACCCCGGCGGGAGGAGCGGGATCGGGGGAGCTGGGCAGGCGGGAGGGCGGCCTCTGCCGCCGCGCTGCCCGGAGCTTCTCCCCGCCGGTCTCCACCTGCCCGCGGGGGGAGCGGAGCCGGCCCCGGTGCCGGTGCCGGCCCCTTCGCCCTGGCTCGGCGCCCCGCGGGCAGCGGCTCCGCGCTCGGGCCGCCCCGGCAGCGGCGCGGGCTCCTCTCCCATCCTGAGGACAAGGTCAAGGATGAAGGGTCAATGTCAAGTTGTCTTAACGGTGGAAGGCGACCGTCCACGGCAGCGCTCCTTGCTTCCCGCGTTTCTGGTGTCCTTGATTGATTCCAAAGTGCCATTTTGAAGGGGAACCGCGCCTGGGCACCAAGAAGACGCGAGGACTTCGCTTTTCCTCCCGGGGCGAAGAAGTGAGGATGGTACAGAACGGGGATGTCACCGCCACTCTGCCTAACAGTGTTCAGTGTCTTAAAGTGCTTTAATGGCTGGATTGCTTTAGGTTTCAGGGACCCTCGGAGGACTGCGTTCTGCCAAGCGAACCCTCCGAGAGGTAAGCAGCGATGTCATGGCTCCCTGATAAGCACACGTAACCCATCGCTCGCAGGGGCAATCTGCACGTCTGTTTTCTGCGTGGACGCCACGGGAAAGTGATTTTTGAATGTAAACAGGCGAGACAGCTCGGGGAGGTGCGTTAGGGAGGGAACCTGCGCCGGTTGCAGCTCCTGCAGCGCTGCCCTGCGGGGGGAACCTGCGGCTGGCAGCCGGGCAGGGGCCCGAGGCGGCCGGGCCCGAGTCGGGGCCGCCGCCGTCAGACACAGCCGGTCCTACAGCCGTGGATCTGCCGCTGAACGAAGCCGGACTTCTGTGTCTGGCTTTCCTCTCAGCTTCGGTTGCTTTTTGCTTTGCAATTGTATTTTCCTGTACTGATTCCCCCATCCACGCTTGTTCGCGAGTATTACAAAGGTGACAAGTGTGAGCTGCCTACACACGAAGCAGGGAAAACAGCTTTGTTCAGTTTATCAACTGACCCTCCACTCCCATTTCCACTAAAGGAGAGAAAAAACACGTGTATTTTTAAGGGCCTCATTGTGGTAATTCTCGTCCAGAAGTAATACTGCTTTTTTTCCCTCATTTTTTCTCATTTTTTAAAAGTGAAAATGTAAATTATAACTTCCCTCAAAGTTAGCTCTAGAAATATATGTGTGCAAGTAGCATCTGTTTATTCAAATACAGTCACTTTTCTGCATAAAGAGGGAATTTATCTGTAAAACTTGGATTATTCAGTCAGATGGCTTATAAATTACTTATTTTTTGACTAATTATTGCCTAAAATCCACAGGCTTTGGTGGTGTTACCTGTTGCTAACTTAGTGCAAAATTAGACCTGCAAATATTACAACAGTCTCACACTATTTTTTTGTTGGTTTATGGTTCAGAATAAAGCTTCCACCTTCTGCTAATCACACCACATAGCAAAATAATTAAGTAAAGTGTAGCTGGAGTGCTGCAGGCCTCCTGCAAGTAAAGCTGCCTGGCCAGAAAATGCCACCAAACTTCCTCTGCCGTGCAGGTCTGTCAAAAGTCTTTGCAGAAAGCAGTTTGTTAATCCTGATAATTTCCTCTCAGGAATGATAAAGATACTCCACCTAAAACAGAGAGATTTGTCCCGATGGGCTCCAGAACCAGCAGAAAAAAACCCCAAGAAACCAGCAACAAACAACTTCTGGAGGGAGATATTATCATTGGGCATTATAAGGAGTAAAATAATCTGCTCCCTAATTTGTCTCTCACTCGTTGGAGGATAAAACCCACCTCGAATGGCTCAGAGAGGCTGTGAGAAGGCAAACAGAAACTTTAGCTGTGACTTGAATGTGAACTTCCTGAGATGTGGGGCACGTGCAGCTTTTCACCTTTTCCTCATGTTCTGGATCAGATCCTTCCTGTTTTGATCTAATATAGATATCATTATTTAAAATATGACTGTAATAGACATGAACGCCGTGGAACTAATCTTGACAACATACCTATAGCTTCAGTTTGTGCCAGGAATGAATTGGCTTTAATCCAATTGCTAAAACTCGCTTTTCAGCCTTTATTGTAGTTACTCTCTAGTAATGTGTGGGTGGATTTGTTTGTAATTTAGCATAGGCTGTCCCTGGCATTGCACCATACCATCTACTTAGTACAGAACTGTCTGTAACATCAAACCGGGGGGTAAAAAAAAAAGTGCAGGTGTGAGGGCAATTAATTTATCATCCCTCCGGTCGGTGGTGGGGAGCTCGCATTGTTAAGCTCGCGTCAGCGGGCAATAAAACCCTTTTGGCGAGCCCTGCCAACACAAACTAGGGCAGGAACACGGTAAAACGTAAAACCCCAGCTTCTCTGACACTGTGGCTTCGCATCCTAAGTGGCGTTTCCGTGCGGCCTCAGCCCGCCCGGAGCTCCGCCGCCGCCGCCAGACACCCAGCCCAGGCAGCAGCGTCCGCAGCAGGCTCTAAACCATCCCCTGGCCTTCTCTGGGCACCACGGAGCTTCCCTCCCGAAGGTACAGCCGAGCTTGCCCTGCGCCCCTCTCCGCACGCAGCGCTTGTCCGCGGTGGCGCCGGGCTCCCCCCGCAGCTCGCCCCGGGAGCTGGCAGAGCCCGCGGAACCCCCTGTGACCCCCGGATGGACCTGAGGAACAATAAAGAACGCTGCTTCCTACACCCGCAGAATATCTTGGTTCAAAGGTATCATAATGTGGCGTTGTTCGCTGACAGAAAGCTGCTCGGTGCGTCCGTGACCTCAGCTACGACACGCACAGGACACTTAAAGAAGCAGAGCAAAACATAATTGGCAAATTGGCGTCCAAATGTGTGTTTTCTGTCGGTGCTAAGGGGCTACACGAACATCAGGTTGTAGGAGGCAGACTTAGAAAGCATCAGTTATATTTGCATTACTTAAAGCAGGTTTATTTGCGGTATATAATAGAATTGCATCTTACAGTGCTGCTGGAGTGCTAAGCCTGAGCGAGGGCCGCTGTGCAGATCACGGTGTGCTGGCTCAGAAAAACCTGCGGAAAATGCATTTCCTTTTCTTGAGCCAAGTCGGAACCCGGGGGAAGTGTCGCCGCTCCCCGAGCGCCGGGCGGTGCGGGCCCTGCCGGGGGTGCGGGGCACCGGGCGGGCACCGCGTCCCGGGGGAGCCGAAGGGACGCGAAGCGGGAGCGAGCCGCCGCATCCACCGAGACCAGCGCGGTCCCGGAGGGATGGAGGGAGAAGGGGATGGATGGATGGATGGATGGATGGATGGATGGATGGATGGATGGATGGATGGATGGATGGATGGATGGATGGACGGACGGACGGATGCCCCGCTCCCGCACAGCGAGGCAGGGCCGCGCTCTGCCCGGCAGCTGTAGCGGCTCGCGTTTCCCCGCGCCGCCCGGGCACGGCTGCAGCAGCTCCCCTCAGAGCCGTTAGGCCGCAGCCGCCGGCGGAGCCCAGCCGGGACACCTCGCGCCGCGGCCGGGCCTGGGGAGCCAACCCCCGATACAGGACGTGAGGCTGTGTCCGCCCCGCTGCGGCAGCTCCGGGCCAGGCCGGGCCGATCCGGGACTCCCCGCTGCGCTCCGGGGCCGCCGGGTCCCGGTCCCGGTCCCGGCTCGGTCCCGCCCCCGGCTCCGGGAGCGCTTGACAGGCGGGCAGTCACGTGGCGGCCGCAAAGCGCCTCTTTGCGACCTCAATGACAGGCAAAATGTGCGACACAGGCGCTGTGGAGGCAGGCGGGGAGCGGCGCTGCCTCCTCCTCCTCCTCCTTCTTCTCCTCCTCCTCCTCCTCCTCCTTCCCGGGCCAGCGGCTGAGGCAGCGCTGCCCGCTCCCGGCCCCGCGCCCGGCCCGCCGCTCTCCTGCCTCCTCCCCTGCCCGGCCCCGGCAGGGGCAGCCCGGGGGCGCCGCGGGAGCCCGAGCGCAGCGCGGCGCCTCCATGAGCTCCTGAGCTCTCACCCTGCCCCGTCCTCCCCGCGGCAGCGGCTCCAGGTGCGCGGGTCCGAGCAGAGCCGGGACGCAGCTGGCTGCAATGGCGTCCAACATGGACCGAGAAATGATATTGGCTGATTTCCAGGTAAATTTCAAGCCGCCGCCACACAGCCGTGGCCTCTCGCTGCTTTTCTCTTTCTCCTCGTTGCTGTGCTGTTTGTTCTTTGTGGGGAGGTCCGGGCTGGTGGGTGTGCAGCCCACCCTCTGAAGCCTCCGCTCTCGCTTTCCTTCTTTTTTGTTTGTCAGAAATGGGGAGCGTGTGCCCTCTTCTCTCAAGGTGCGTGAACAAAATGTCTTCTTTAACTTAGAGAGTTTCAATTTTTAATTAATAAAATAAAGCTTTTTCATCCACTTCGCTCGTTCCTACCCTCTGCAACCACCCAGGCCCTGGGACAGCTGTGAGGCAGCTCACTTGGAAGAGGCAAATGCCAGGGAGGATACAAAACTCACCAGTCCACATGATTTGTCACAGTGTTTGTAGTGAATCACTTGCTGGTACTGCAGATTAGTGCTGAACAGAGGTGTTTCCATTCCAGCATCAACACTAAACTCCATGGTTGCCTCAGCCTGTGACTGTTGTGATGACGGCAAAACTCTTCCCACCCCATTCCAAACAGCAACGTGTTTGTGTGGAAGGGAGGAATATCCTCTTCCAAGTTGTTTGTTACCTTTCCTTCTCTCTACAAAAGGGTTGTAATTTAATTTCAGACTTCTGAATCTTATCTCCAGAATAAAGTCTTTCTGTAAGTGAAAGTGATGTGTTTAGGAGCGTATATTGCTTCTTGATATTGCTTGGTTTATATTGTTTTTCTAAGACCAAGTGAAAAAGTGGAGGATACCTGCATTTGAAATAGTGGGGGGAGCCAAACACATCTGGGAAGTGAATCAGATGATATTTGAATATACCTTTTTAATATTTGCTTTTAAATCCATCCATTTTTTTTAAGCTCTGTCCATTTGCAGTGGTTGTTCTTACATGGGTTGGCACCTGGACATCCTTGGATTGATTTGTAAAACTGCCATCTGTATGTTCAGCTTCTTAAAATACTGTTAGTAGTGAAACTATTCAATTTCGTTGAAAAGAAAAAAAAAAGATAATCCCACCAATTCACTGTGTGTGTGTGTTTCTCTGGAGCTACAGGTAGGGTGACTGAAGTGTGCACAGTAATTCCTGTGTATTATGTAATTAAGCAATTCCTCTGTTGCAAAAGGTACCAGGTATCTCACTGATGTAACTCATGGAGTTCCCAGCTGACAACAGGGAACTGTCATCCCCTCCTGTACCCCATATGTTACACCTATATTCATTAAAATGCTTACCAAATGTTACTATATCGACACTACTTTGTTGTACTTGGTGGTACTTTTGTGTATGTAAGGGATGACATCCCAGTTTTAGGGCTGGGATTTCACAAAGGAGTTTTTCCAGGAACAGCACACTGTGACGTGACAGGAAACTGGGAGCCCAATTCTGCATTTATACCAGTGGGAACAGATTCTTACGGATCCCACATTATCACCTGAATTTACAATCAGGAATCCCAGAAGATGAGATTAGTGGCTGGTGAAGTTAAGATTATTTGTTTCGCAGAATTTTCAATAGAGATTTACACTTTGCAGGTGTTTTTTGCTATTTTGCAGTATTGTTGTGCTTGGATTTTGAAACCATTAATAAAAGTGTAAGAGCAGCTGCAGTGTTTGGTACCATGAAGACAAGTAAGTATCATTGCAAACTTGCAGGTGGGTGGTGGAGTCACAGACGCCAGTTTTAGATCAAGGGTGGATGACATAATGTGTCTGAACCTAGGACACAGGAAATATTTTATCATATACCAATCCTTGCTTAAAAAGAACCCAAACATTTTCCTCTTGTATTTCAGCAGACACCTTTTTTCTCCTGTTTCGTTGTATTTCTTTTAAGATTATATCAAGTGTCTACCTGATTTTGAAGTACTGAACTGTTAATTGTCATGCCGTTAAGGATTCAGATTAGTAAAGGACAATGTCAGTCATTATTAGGCCTTGTATCTGTAGACTGTTAAAAAACAGTAAAGGTTTTTGGGTCTTTTAAATACTTGGTGGAATTTGCAACTCATTCACTAAGAATTTAAAATGGAGAATAAAACATTATGTGCAAAGTAATTCTGCATTATTTTCCCTTCTATTTTTCTGTACCTTTTCATGAATAAATATCTTTCCCAGAGTTCTGTTGCCATCTTCTATGTTTATGTGAGGTCTCTTATTGAAGAATGGTGCACACAGTGAAAATTTCAAAAGCAATTCTTTGTAGTTTAGTTCAGCTAATCTTTGGTGAATTAAATTGGGAGGGAAACTTCCATCACCATTTCACCCTCACTTTTCCCAAGTTGTGTTTAAGGGGGATAGAGTAGTGGCCTTTAAACTTCTGAAACTTGAAAGGGTTTTCTCTCCCCATTAAAAAAAAAAAAAAGAAATTAAATCATAATTGTACTGATGCTTGATGCTTTTGTGAAGCTTTCATGGATTTCGTATCTTCCAGAGTTATTAGGATTTTTCCTAGATGGGTTTCAGCTAGAGCAGGAGCTTGTATTGCATTTGTTTTTTCTTTTTAGCTGTGATTGTAGTAACAGGTTACTTCTGCATTTGGAGGTACTAAAGAGAATTACTTCCTTTTTTAAAAAGTATTTTGCATATATATATTTTAGTTTATATATTTTATATATATCTGTGTATCTGTATATATATATATATATATAAACCCATGGTATTTTATGAAATACTTCAAGTATAGAGTAAGGCACAGTGAGTGATCTACCAAAATATTTTTGTCTAATGTCTCAAAACAATTTAAGCCTGTTCTGTGTGGTTTATAATTATTTTCTTTTCCTCTCCTTTTTAATGAGGCTACTGTGTGCTACCCAGGGAGCACAAAATACGTATTCATGCATGTGGGCTGTATAAGCAACCTGCCTAACTTTTCCTTCTTAGGCCCACACTTAGGAAAGATTATGCAGAAGCTTTGCTTTGTACATGAGTAGCCTGATTGTTTTCAGTGGAAGTAGCTGATGTGGAGTTCAGTGCTCAAACAAGTTTTAGCTTTTTCCTAAATGCAATTCAGAACTTCTCCACAAAGTGTCATTGGCATAAAGGAAAAACTCCATAGGAAAAAGCACAACAGCTTGTTTTAGTAGCATAAATTCTTGAAAAAGGTAGCTGCATGTGAATTGGTAAGTGATGCTGCAACACACTTCACCTACTGGGGGAAATAAGGGCATATAATTTATACCTGTTTTTTAACAGCTGTTCTGTTGTTTGTTGTGTTTAACTGCAAAGTGTGCTTCCATCTTCAGTGGGATACCCAGCTGCTCACATGGTACAAATACACTCATGATCTCTTGCAGTTTGGACTCTTACTTTTCACTATAAAGAAAACAGATTTTTTTTTTCTTTTTAAATTGTAAAATTTGGTTACACAGAGCTTCATTCAATTGACATAGATTTGTCTTCATTCCCAAAGTTTAACTTTGAGTATTGGTAGAAGTGTCAGATATTGATGTTTTTGCACACTAGCACTTTTGCTTTTGTTTTTACAGATTCACTTAGGATTGGAACTTAAATTAGCAAGAATATCTTTTTGTCCTCACAAGTTTTGTTCTCCTATAGGACCACTTTATTCCTGCTGTGTGTTTGTCCTCACAACAATCCTAAATATGGAGTGGGCCTAAGGGTTGCAGTGTTGTGGGGTTGCCAGCTCCTGTGTGTCCATGTATTATAAGAATATCTGGCACTCTGGAGCTTCAGGAGGAAATTTTTCAAAGAATTCATGTTTTTCGTTGACCAAATAATGGTCAGGGTTTGGGAGTATTTCAGAGTGAAATGACAGAACTCAGAAATCCTTGTTTTCATTGAGACAATGGATTTCTAGTAGATTTTTCTTCCTTCTTTCATCTATGTTCATTGTGAAACCAAGGTATGTGCTTTATTTTTTCCTTTTCCAAAATTTTTTAAAACTGGATAGTAGACTACTTTTGTGTGATTCACATACTTGTGTATAAAAATTTCTTTTTTTTTTTTCAACTTTGTGTCGATCTCTTTCATAAAAACAGGTTTGTGGGAGGAGCAAGGGGGAATTGGGAAGGAAGAACTTCATTGCCATCAGTTGCAGCAAAGTGAGAAAGCATGCTAATGATTGTGTTTTAAATTATAAAATTGACCATGACAGTGATACATCAGTTTATTACTTTTTGTTTTGCTTGTTTTTGAAGATTTAATTGTAATTCAATCTACTTGTTTCCTTCTGGAATGGCAAAAATTAAAGAAACTGGAGAATCTTTTCACCTGGAGGTTAACACAGTGCTGTTAAATAACTGACAAGATAAAGGTTTTGGTTTGGTTTGTTTTGTTCTGTTCCTGTCTGCTTCAGCCCTGTAGAAGATTATCTCAGTTGTGAACAGTTTTCACTGTCCAACAGTCTGTGTGTAGAATTGACATTTGTATTTTTTTTAAGGGTGCTAAGTGAGCTTTGCTTTCCTCTCTGTTTGTTGGCATGGTGGCTCAGGTTTTCTGTCATTTTAATTTATTGCCAGTATAAAGATTTGATGGGTGGAAAAGGTGGGCAGATACATGAATAGCTTCAAGTCAGTACCCTTCATTCTGGCCCTGGACTGTGACTTAGGGTGGGGGCTGGAAAGTGTTTCAAACATTTCTGTAAGGATAAACCACTCACTGTGGGTTCTGAACAAATGGATATAGGTTACTGTATCTTCAGTTAAATTTTAAAATAGATAACAGGACTGTTTTTCAGTGTAAAAAAAGAGGCCTTTAGGACACTGTAGGATGTTGAAGCTCATACTTGTGAGGCCTCTTAATTTGCATTTTGATTAGAATTCCTTTTAGTCCTTGTTGGATTTTATCACATTATAATTTTATATTACCCAGTCAGTAACACCTTTGGAACTGGTAGCTGGACCTCTTGGTTTGGAACACGGTTGGTTTTGTTTGCTGTAAATGGCCCTAGGGCCAAGAGACATGATAAAAACATATTGGATGCTTAGTGTGTTCTTCTTGGTTATTGCCATTTCATTGTCTGCTACCAGTCACTTCTGCCATCACTTCTATAAATTTATTCCTTGTGGGTTTTTTGGAGTTTCATTTCTTTAGATATGTTTAGGCTCAGTTGTCATCCCAAAGTTCAGGTTCATCAGAACAAGGCTAATTTGATTTACTGGCCTTTAAACTGAAGGTGAAGTGGGTTCCAGAGTCACAAATAAGAAGTTGGAGTAAGAGTGGTGTCCTTTTAGAAACATAACTTGGATATTTTCGTTGATAGCTCTTCATGGAAAAGCCAGTTAATTTCTCTGATGTAAGGGCAGATAGTTAATTAGAAATACTAACTGACATTTATAGAAAAGAAAGAGGCTACTTTGCCTATGATTTGTGTCATTACACCCCTGCTGTAGGAACCTGAATAATTTACCACTGGAGGACCAATTTGTCTTTAGAAAGAGGTTTATTCTGTTTTTTTCATTCAATTACCTTGAAAAGACTCTTCACATCATAGTAATCATGTCACCATTTCCATCAGCCCATTCATATAGGTATTTGGGTTAGTAGGTCACTGAAACAGATTGAGAGGTGGTAGCTGTAGGATCCTTTTTCAAATGCCATGACAACCAGTACTAATTATAATATTGAAATTATTAATTATATGTACTCCCAAAGGCTAGGAATGGGCTTTCATTGAAAGATACTGTGAAAATTATTTGTCATATTGAAAATACCATGTGGCTAATATATCTTGGAAAGCAAGGATCAATTACAGTAAACTTTACACTCACTGAGTTCATATTTCTGTGTGGAAGGAGGTGTGGGAGAGGATGAGCATTTGAGCCATTTCCTACATGTCTTAAGGGGCCTTGAGAGTCTCCCATCTCGAGAATATTGTGTTGGAGCTGGAAAGCCTGAAAGGGTAGAGTTTTCCTCTGTATTTGGGCAGTTCTTATGATTCAGTTACCATTGCAAGCCTAGTTTTCACACACTTCCATACTAGAACTACAGGGTAGCTTTTTCAAGGAACTACCTGGCATATCTTTGGCAGGATCTCATATTTTTCTAGTCAGTGAATAAATTTGTGCATATGTGGTGCAGCCATTAGATGAGTCCTTTCCTTTAACTACTGTAGGAACTAGAATAAAAGGCCTGGGGAAGTACCTAACATTTTACTCGTCCCTCGTTATTTGGATGAAAGGAAATGACGTGCTTACAGGATGGATTGATACCTACTAATTAAGCCCATTTTTTAGAGTTGACTAGTTAATATGCAATTGTAAAAAGAAACTGCTCAAAGAGGAAATCAAAGCCCTCATGTATGCATGACATGTTGTTTGGTCTATTGAAATAGTCATCTACTGGTCCTCTATGTCTGACTGGTTGAGCAGGTCTTTGTTCCACAGCAGTAGTTAATGCTTTCAAAAGATAATTTATTAAAGCTGAAGTTCTTAAGAGACATTTTGAAACTAGAACAGAATACGTTAGCCCTTGGGTTATTTTATATAAGTTTCATTTTTAACTATTGCAGGAGACAATTTGTAAAGACAAGAACACTGAAACTGAGTCACTTCTATACTCTTTTTTTTTATTTTCTAAAGGTCAGGTTGTTTGTGTGAGCAAATACCAAAGGTGCCATATCAGCTCAGATCGAAGACCCAGCTGACCTAATGTCTTTTCTACAGCAGTGGCTGTTCCTTAGGAAGGAGCTGAAAGAAACAGGATGTGAATGGATTTACCTCATCCTAGATTCTGGAAGTCAGCATTTTGCAAGCTTGATGATGTTGTTGTAAAGCTTGATGAGTTTGTTGTAAAACTTTGAAAATAAACTGTGCCAGCTTGAGTTAGTCTTGTGTTCTTCAACACAAGCTGAGTTCTTGAGAGAGATTTGAGTAGTTTTGTGACATGTGAGTTTGCTCTGTAGGAGCTGTGTTCACTTTTCCTCAATGTGTCGTATACATGGACATACTAAGCCTATTCTATGTAGTTTATTGGAATTTCTGCTGTTTCTTATTAGTATAGAAGTCAAATTTGAACTGTAGAAATATTAACCCCTTCTGGTTTGCACCACAACACTGGAAATGTGGTGTTGATTTCACCTTTAATCAAACTGATTTAAAGAGAAGTGTGCTGTGAAAAACTTGTATTTAAGTTCCTTTAGAGTTTTGGGGACTCTCACAAATCTAGTGGTTTGCTCTGTGTGTCTCTGCTGACATTTTAGGATGAGAGTGTTTTCTGTACAGATCAGCTGTGTTACAGGATGGTCTCGAAGTTCCTCAGTAGTGGGTATCAGTGCACACATTTCATGTAGCTTTTCTGATATGGCCTTACCTTCTTTGAATACTTCTTTACTGTTTTCTTCCTTTGGTCCCACTGACTTACTGTCAGGCTTTCTTGTCTTGATGCTTTTAAAAGCTCATATAATATTAATGTCTTTAGAAAGCTGTTTCTTGGTTTTATTTTTCTTTTCAGCCCTTGTTGGTCTGTGCTATTGGTATGACCTGTGCTTGGAGTTTGAACATGCTGCTGTTTCCCTGCTCTGGGTGCCTGTTGGTTTTGGCTGGGGTAGAGTTAATTTTCTTCCCAGTGGCTGTTATGGGGCTCTGCTTTGGATTTGTGCTGAACACGGAGTTGATAATAAGGAGATGTTTTTGTTATTGCTGAGCAGAGTTTGCTCAGAGCCAAGGCTTTTTCTGCTTCTTGTTCTGCTACACTGGGAAGGGGGCTGGGGGTGCACAGGAAGTTGGGAGGAGACACAGTTGGGACAGGGGACCCAAACTGACCAAAGGGATTTTCCAGACCATATGACATCATGCTTGGTGTATGAAGTGAGGGAAGAAAGAGGAAGAGAGGATCTTCAGAGTGTTGGTGTTTGTCTTCCCAAGTAACCACTACATGTGGTGGCACCCCATTGTCCTGGAGGTGGCTGAACACCTTGCCTGCCCATGGGAAGCAGGGAATTATTTTTTTGTGTTGCTTTGCTTGTGTGGGTGGCTTTTGCTTTCCCTGTTAAGCTGTCTTTATCTCAAACTAAGTTTTCCAGCTTTTACCCTTCTTATTCTCTACCTGGTCCCACTGCTGGGGCAGTGAGCAGTTCCATGGGGCTTGGTTGCTGGCTGGAATTAAACCATGCCAGTGCCTTTTCCAGGTTTTGAAGAATATGTCTGTTCTTTGCTGTCCTGTTCTTCACAAAAATTAAAAAGAGTGTTTGTGAAATGCTGACTAAAATATTCTTTTGTATGGATCAGTACTCTTCCTTTGTGTGCTTATCTAGAAAGTGGCTTTTATTTATTGTTGAGTTGTTTTAAAAATTCTGCTGCTTTTGAGATAATGAGGAGAAAGGAGACGAGTGCAAATGTGCAGCAAGCATTTGTTTGACCCATGTAATTATTTTCTTTTTTCCATCAGTTTTTCTATGTGATACTGTAAGGGCAAAATGATTTAGGAAACCTTGGGGTTTTGCTTTCACTGACATACTTAATAAAAGTATTAAACAAACACAGAAACTTTGGGATAATCCTAACTAAAACATGTTTGTAGTTGTTGGGTAAAGGCTGTCTTCAATCCTCAGGAAAGACAAATGGGTTTGGTAGCGTAGGGTACTAATTAATGGGTACTGACTTTTGGTTTGTGTTTTAATTCAGTTTGACCACTGCTCTTTGTATGTAACGTGTGTGGCTTAAACACTGGAGTGTTAGCATGGGGCTTGGGAGGCTTGAGTTCATGTCTTGGCTCAGCTCAAGGGCTTCCTAGGGATCTGCCTTCGTGGTATTCTGGAATCAGAATTTGCTCCAGAGTCTTGAGAGAGTTCACAGTCTGCTGGAATCCATTTGAACGTGGTTAGTGTGGTGCTGAGTGAGTTAGTTCTGCTGAGAAGTGGTTAGAGCTTCATGCTACCAGTTTAGACTTTGTCCCCAGCTTGCTTTATTTGGAAGGCTTGCAGTCATCTCAGAGTGTGGGCAAAGTTCACTCCTGTCTGCTTGGTAGCTACAGGTTGAAATGTCTTCTGTGACCTTCATAAATATTATTTTTCCTTGTCCCCTCTTCCCTCCCCGTCTCGCTTTGCTTAAGGGGATGCTCAAATAGGAGAATGATGAAATTTGTAAGTAGTTGGGTGTGGGAGTTGAAATGCATTGGGCAAACTTTATTCTGGCGTATTTGCCTAAAACCCTTCCTTGATTTCTGATGCTGGTAAGTAAATTAGCTTGTTTTTGCTAAATGAACAGCTGGTGAATCTGCTTAATTTTTACCAGATGGTTTTCTGAGTTATTAAAAAAAAAAAAGAAGCATTCTTATCTCTTCAGTTAGATGCTTGCAGTAGGTGACCTTTCAGTCTGTGTCTCGGTCGATATGCCTGGATGTTGTTTTTTAAGTGTTTGTCTGAAACAGAAGTAAAAGTTAATTTAATAACCACGGATGACTCATATTAAGAAGAGTCTCGATACACTGCTAGGGTTGTTGCAGGGTTAGAATGAGCAGGGATGCCACAGAGGGGTGGAGCTGCCGAAGTCTGTGGAGGTGATCCTGATACTGGGGGGACTCTGGGATAAGAAGAACTGAGACACCAAAAAATCTAAGTTCTGAATGTGCTGCATCTCTTGATAGCCCAGAAGGGAGTCCCACAGGCATCTTAAATTTGATATTATGGTACTAAAGCCTTTACTTGCTTGGCTAGGCATATTGGCTTAACTTTCCTGTTTTAGGGGAAGAAGTGTTACGCTTTGTTTCCGTAGCTTTGAAGTAATCACCATTGCAACAGTGTATGTGTGAATTTAAACAAAATTTTCTGACTTGTTAACATGTAATGGGTGAATTAGTATCCTAAATCTTTCTGGGTTTGAGTGGATTTATCACTGATACAATCTGGAGCTAGCGTTGGTTCTTTATAGACTTGAAAATTATCCTTGATTACTGAGCCATTCTCCTCATAATGGATGGGAAAAAGAAGCAAAGTCCTATGCTTGACTCTAGAAAGAGGAAACTCAGGATTGGATTGTTTAAAAATCTTGCATCCAGAAACCTTATTTTCGTTAGGACTACTTGGAAAGGGAACTTAAGGATTTTTCTAGAAGCAGTAGTAGCCACTTAGTGGGCTGTACAAGTGTTCAGGAGCCTGAGGGAGGCCATTCTTTCCCATTGTACAGGTGAGACCATCAGTCACTGCACTGACAAAGCAGAGCAAGTCCAGTGAAGGGTTACCTAGGAAGGGAGGAGGCTGGAGCATTTTTGTGTGAAAGGTGATGTTAAGGGAGCTGGCTTTGTGTAGCCTGGGAGAGGAGGCTGCAGGAGGATCTAGTTCCTGTCTCAGTTGTACAGTGGGTGATAACAGACAATACAGAATCAAATTTCTCTTGCAGTTGGAGTCTGAGGGTGAGAGGCAGTGGATATAGGTTACAGCTTGGGAAATTATAATTAAATATGAGGAAAAAACAATTCTCAGTGAAGGTGGTAAAGCACTGGAACAAAATGCCCAGAGAGGCTGTAGACTACCTGTCTTTGGAGATATGCAAAACCTGGCGGGGAGTTGAAGTGTGTCTGTGAACTGTCTGGTTGTAATTGAAGATGTGAATAAAACAGTAAGGTAAATCTTGGTTCTTTTACACAGGAAATATGCAAGGAGATAGGTAATATCCTTTAATGCTACTCAGAGCAGCTCTGAGTGGTTTGTTGTTTTTAAGCTGCTGATCTGGGTAATTCAGCTGTCCTTCTGAGCAGATTTGTGGCCAGGACTCAAAGAGTTTTTCATGCTCTTAGTTTCTCTCAATTTTTGAAGAGTAAGTTACCCAAGGGATAGTGAATTGATTTTTGACAATATATGCTCTTTGGCAGCATTTCTTATGTCTCTTGAAAACCTCATATATCTTTATGGAATAGAGTTAACTCTAGTTGCCCTGCTCTATCTAGTGATAAAAATTTATTTGGTGCTTTCAAAAGTAAGCACTTCCAAGGGTGTTGTCTGTGCATTTGCAGGTGTGTTAATGCTGACTTCCTGAGCTTTTGTAGGAGATCCCAGAGGGTGAAAGCTTTTCTTCCTAAGCAGTCCTGTTGAATCTTTTGGTGCCTTCATGCAGTTGTTTCTTTGGGCATTGTAGCATTTGGCTAAACATTGAAATGATGAACTGAGCTACAGATTATTTTATTTTTCATCTGTTACAGGAGTGAGTGGTAGCCAGTGTAATTCACAGCTGTCTGTGAATTACAGCCCTGGTTTTAATGGGCCTGAACCTGTTGTCCAAAAAGTTCTAGGCTAATTTGGGTTAGATGGTCCCTTTTTGGGGAAAATACAGCTACTGTTAGTATCCAAAGGAAGTATGGAATTGCTCAAAAGGAAGCTTGAGGCTTAGTCCTCCATATCCAGGTATTGCTGTGGCCTTCTGGATACTTTGCCTGCTGCATTTTGCCTTGGCCAGGAGGGGAATGGTGCCACATGAGAGAGACATCCTGCCTTGCTGCCCAGTGCCTTGTGCTGCCAGCTCCTGTGCAGCTGCTGCAGGGGGGCAGCATGTGAGGCTGTGTGTGAGTGTCAGCAGCTGCTGCTGCAGGAGCAGCCCAGCTGCAGGAGCAGCCCAGCTCTGTGCTGGCAGCAGCAGTTGGCCCTTGCAGCTCTGCCATGGATCCTGCATCCCTGCAGCAGCTGGGAGGGCAGCTGCTCCCTGGGCTGTGGAGGTGGGCTGGAGCCTGGGCTGTTGGGGTGGGCTGTCACAGAGGGTCTCAAACCCCACATCCAGCTGTTACAGCTGCTGGGGTCAGACCACCCTGCAAGGGATTTAGGAGAGCCAGTCTGTCATCCTGCATTACAGCTTTCTGGAAGCAGCTCCTAGCTTTGTCTCAATTGCCTTGGAGACTGCCTGTCCTCACAACTTCTTTCCTATTGAATTGTTTCCTCACTAACTGCTTTGCTTCTTTCATTAAGGTTAATGTTACTGTGCAAGGATAGCACCCTAATGTTTACCTGTGAGACTTTCCAAGGGTAAGGTCTCCATTGTTGTGGGGATATGAAGCTACCTGGAAAAAAAATTGAGAACACTCTGAAATTTTATTATGTGAAAATTTCAATCTGCCTGGCGGAAACACTTACCTGCTCTGGAAAAGCAGGATGCTAAAAAAGTTGTTTTAACATTCAGTAACTTTATCTTCAGAATCTGATTATGTATTCAGCACACAACAATAGTTTTCTCATCTTCGCATTCGTTTTCCTCTTGTGTGGTCTGGAAAAGCACAGAAGTGACTGCAGAGTCTCTGGAGCTGCTGTGAAGGCTGAAAATGATATCCTAGATCTACAGGAAATGCAGGGAGGAGGAGGAGGAACTTGTTCTACCTTTTCTTCTCCTTTGTCCTCAAAAAAAATTCTTTAGTTTCTTTCTGATGTGTAAAGGTTTACAAATCGGTGAGCCTTCAAGGTTTTACCTTTTCTGTGGTGGTTTGTTCCTTTCATCTTTTGATGACTTAGAGGATGTGCTGGTTGTTCACTAAAACAAGATTTAGTAGTATTCAGGTAGGAATTTTCTTTTAAAATGTTTTTTGCCTTCTGTTAAGCAGGTCTCTCATGAAAATAAAGCTGAATAAAAAAGGTCTCCTTAGTACCTCTCTTTACTTGCTCAAAGATGCATTTTTGCATCTTTAGGACTCATCTGCTGTGCTATATTTTTAAGGATTTTTTCATTTCTGTTTCTGAACAACTTTAACTTTCTTTTTGCCATTAAATTTTTGTTTGTTTGTTTCTTGTTTGGGTAGAATAAAAGGAATAAGCATGAGGGAAACATCTTTATGTATTGTAAATAATTAAACCCTGTGAATTCTAGTGTGCCTTTCTAGTTAAGTGAGGCATAGAGCCCTAAGGTGCCAGGTGTCCCTTGGACTTGTATTGATGAAACTAGTCCAAATAGAATGAAAATACAGCCAGGTAATATGGGAAGTAGTCCATTAGAAGAAGCTCTTATAAATATTCCAGCCATAGGAAAAGCTGAAATCAGCCCTTGCAGTTAGGGATGAGAGGCAAACCTATGAGGAACCAGACTTTGTTAATTCTGTTGCTGACAGAACCTGCTGGTTTCCTGTGTGGTTTCCCTAAGGAAAACAAAGGCAGGAGCAGCCAGGTTGTTCTGGGACTGATCTGTCACCACAGAGCCTTTGACGTCACGCCAGGCTTGCCATTGAGGGACTGCCTGTCTTGTGTGCTTGATTTCTTAGGGAGAACCAAAGACATGCAAACCAGGTGGTTTTCTTTAGTGTAGCTTGCATGACATGATGCAGGTACAAGGAAGCAGCTTTAGTTTTTGGTTGCTGGGGGTTTTTGGTCTCACTGATGGCTTTTGACTTGATACAAGGATTTGTATGTTATATGTAGTGTTTGAATGTTGAAATAGTGCAATATAATCAGATTCTAAATAATTTTAATTTTCTGCAACTCTGACATTAATGGTGTGTTGAAGATCTGGGAGTGTCTCTTTATGGTTACATTGATAAGTAGCACTCATTCTTTCCTGGTGCAATTCTGAAATGTTTGTTTTCTGTTTCATTGACAGCTAGCAAAAATGATCCATCTGGAAAGTGAAATCTTTGTTTAAGAACTCCTCAAAATCAAATATTAGAAAGGATTGTAAAAATGGTGCAAAGATTTTAACCAAAAATGCTTGTCTTGGCTATTAAGAATTCTGATTATTATTTTCAGCTGGTGTTTACACCTGTCTGTTCTTGTTATCCAGTGACTCTGCATTGCTGAGTGACCAAGAGCAGGCTTCTGTTTTACATTGTTAAATCACCAGAAAGATGATTTAGGAAGGATGCAGACACCGGCTGAATTAGCTGTTTAATTACTCCACCCTCACTGGCGTGAGTTAACTCCTTTCACTGTGTGCTCTGGCAGAAAGATAAGCTAATTTGGTTTAGTTTATCTCAAAATAAGAGTAGGCCAAAGTGAGCTGAATTGATTTGCAGTTAGTATGGGCTGAGGGAGGACAGTGGCAAGTCAGCAGAGCTGCAGGAATGATAAAAAGAAGGGACAACTAAAACCCGTGATAAATCCTGTATTTTAGGTACATCTCCTCAGCTTCATCTGCGCAGCCCAGGGTGAAAACAACACATTGTTGGTCAAGTTCTCATTGTAGTTTGGAACACAAGGTAGTTCTTCAAAAGGTCATGCAGATTTTGCAGGGCTGACTAATGAGAAATAGTAACTATTTCTGTAATGACCAGATTAAGTATATTTCACTGGGATGTAAACAGAATCTTAGACTTCTGCAGAGCTTTTCTCAAAGCAGAATTTTTTGCAGCAGATCTGTTGACATCAGTTCCAGTGGTGGGTTGATGGAGTATGAGCCATCCTGTGATTTCAGAAATGACAAGCTCAAGCCCTGTACTCTGCAAACCAACCTGACTTAAGTGTATATAAATATATAAGCATTTGCTGGGGATTGTGTTGAAGTTTTGTTCCATTTTTAACTTCAGAAATAACTGCATGAAATAATGGAATAGAAGGCAAAATGATGCTTCTGAGGAGCAAAGTGGTATTTTTTTAGCACTCCCAGTGTGAAGGGGGTGAAATTCAGCATTAACACAGCATGCTCTGAAGTGGAAGAAATTTTGTTTTGTTGCAGAGAGGATCAATGTGATGATGAGAGCACTGTGCAGCAGTAAAACTTCTGCCTCCCCTCTGCAGGCAAAATTCTCCATAATTTCATCTTCTGGTCCTTCAGACTGCTCCACTTTGTGTTGACATACTGCATGTAGTGATTTGTAAGTGTGGACTTTTTCAGGGTTGAATTTAGGAAGAGAGAATTGGCCTTGAACTTCTTAGATTTTTTTCTTTTTATGTTTTCATGGTTGTAAATTGTAAAAAAAAGAACATGGGAAATGTATGACCTGATGGCTCTTTATGTCTTGGTAGGAAAAAAATTGTCTGCTTAGCCTCCTTCTTCTCTTACAACATAAAGGGAATCAGGAAAACTGATCTGTTTGCTGCTGCTATCTAGCTCTGTGTTATTACTGTTAAAAGGTTTGGTTTTTTTTTATTTTTTGGATGCAGTTTTATACACCACCGTTTTCTATAACTGTGTGGTAGCGCAGAAAGAACACAATCATGTTTCAGATCTTGTAAAATTCTGAAGTCCTCTTGTGTGTTTGAATACAGTTGGTAAAATAGATCTCATATGCTTTGATGTGAATGGCGGCAAATATGTGGCAGAATGAATAGCAATGCTCTGCCTGCTGAAGTTGAATGGTTGAAAAGGTCTGGGTATCAAAAAAAGGCAGCAGGTTGCTGCATCTCAGCTTTTGCTGAGTAGAGGTGCTCTTGTGTTTGCAATTAAGCTCAGTTCAAAATATGGTTTTATGAGGGTTAACCTTAAAAATGCTATTGTGTTAGATTTCTTGAACTAGGTAAAGCCAGAGTACAGGGATAGAACTTGGAGGTTTTTTGTGCTCCCTTTTAAAATTAGCATGAGTGCTTCATAGTTTTGAAGGTAAAACACCTTTATGGGACAGCACTGTTGTCCTAATTTTACAAATAACTACTTGGTCTTGCTTCCCTAGGTGGCTTGCTCAAGGTTACACAAGAGTCCTCTGATGGAACAGGGAATTGTATCTAAATGTTTGATGTTCAAAACTTGAAGTCTGAATTTCTGGATTACCCTTTTGTAACAGAAAGGAAAAACCTATACTTTTCCTGTCATCCTGGTGAAATTAATTGAATTATAAGTATTAATACCCTGATTTTGATCAATGCTTTTAATTCTCTTTACTGCTTCTTTTTATTTTTAGGCATGTACTGGTATTGAAAATATTGATGAAGCTATAACGTTGCTTGAACAAAATAACTGGGATTTAGTGGTAAGTATTCTAAGAAAATGACTTCATAGATCAACCCCACATAACAGTGACATGGCATCTTGCTAAGACAGCTGGTAGCTTTATTTCAAATTTGGGGGTGTCTCGTGGCTGGGACAAACAGGCTGTTATGTGCAGACCATTTCTGGTCTGTTACAGCCTCATCTCCAAGTAAATGTGATCCTGAGTTGAACAAACCCTGCTCTGCTGTGATTGTCTTCAGGATTTTTTCATTTCTTTCTTGTCCTCTAAAGCCATGTTTCATATTGTGTTTAGTTTCCTCTTGGCTTCATTGTGTAAGAAGTGTTAGGAAGGGTCGTGTTTTTAGAAGAAGACCTGTGTGTACACACATGGGCTTTGAGGATTTAGGTTCCTGTGGAAGAAAGGGAAGAGAAAACAACTTTTTCAAATTTTCATGTGTTTTTAATTTAAAATTAGGATCGTTGCTCTTCTGTTGGTGGTTGTACAGGATTGAGTCAGATGATTAAAGACATAACTTTATTTAGATTTGGTGCTATCCAGAGACCATTAAATACAAACAAAATACCCAGCAAACACTCATCCTGAAAAAACCTCTCATCTATTTTGCCACAAGGTTCAATGTGCAGACAAGTAGGAGGAAACCAATAAAACCAAGCAAAATAGTCTTAGGTGTTTTAAGACTCTTCATAGGATTAGTAAATAAAGAAAGTATTAATCCAATTTCTTAAGGTTTAGAAGTGTAAACTGCAGCAAACAATTAAAAACTGAGTGGTCTTCTGTTAAACTGTAAAACATTTCATTTCCTCCTTTGTTTTTTTCTTTCTCTTTTCCAAATGAATGACCTTTGGACCAGTCCAAAACATCAGAAAATTATTATAAAAAATTAGATTTCCAAAATTGGCTACGGATATAGTTTCAACTGTAACCTATTGTAAAAAACCAGTACAAACTCCCAACTCTTGAAACTATATGTTAAAATGAATGAAGTCTTTCTTTTGCAACATGTCAAGGTATGAGCAAGATTGAGACAGCAGCAAGCAGAAGGGAGTGTCTGTCATCAGTGGCTTCAAATAGAAAACCCCAGATGTGTGTTGGGTGTTGGAGTTAAAACACCTTTTGTCATAGTAGTTTGTAGTGCCATGGCATGAGCTCTTTTGAAAATTCAAGTGTTTACTGGAAGACAAGGAGTAGCCTTGTGCATTGTTGTGAAGTTCCCAATACAATCATTAGATCTGTTGGTTGTGGTTTTGGGGATTTGTAAATTGTGTGCATTACAGTAAATGGCAGCAGATTGGGCTGAATGAGAGAAGTGCCATGAAAAATGGTCAGAACAAATCTCTTCTGAGACTCCAGAAAGGGCAGAAAGCAGAATGAAGTTTTTAAAACTATGAGGACATCTTTAAATACTTAATTTTATTAGTGATTACTAGATGATCTAGAAGTAGAATATAGAGAGGAAAGAAGTAATGGCCCAAATGTGCAGGCTTAAAAAAGGCATAGGGAAAGTAAGAAAGGGTAGAAAATTAGTAATGCAAGAGGTACTTGAGGAAGGTACATAATTTTGAAACTAGGCAGAAGATGAATGAGAGGTATGAAAAAAAGGAAATGGGAAGTTGTAGAAAAAAAATGTTGAGGAGACTGTAAGTGAAGGAGATGCCCTAAGGGTCTGTCATTAACAGGACACTGGCTCATTTTTATTCAAAGCAGCCCTTGAATAAAAAAGGGAGTGGGAGTGAAAGTCAAATCCTGCTAATCTAACAAGGAGGTAGAAACAAAAGAATGAAGGAAGAGAAGAGTGAAGAAAATGAGTTCCTGGGGTGTGAGAGAATCAGCTATCTCTGTTAGGCAAGGGTTTTTAGCATTTCAGAAGAACTTGAGGAAAGGCTAAAGGCTCATGATTTAAGAGAAATGTAGCATTTTTGATCCACTTGTGGTGTGGTTTTTTTTTTTTTTTTTTTTTTTTTGTAATACCTTAAATTCAGTAGTCAAGTACAGATTCAGTGCCTAGGAACTGGGGAGGGTTTGTTTTAATTCAACCAAAAGGTCTTGGGTTTTTTTTAGCTGAGATGAAAAACTAAAGAAATCTTTTAGTTCGGCACTATATGTCGACTAAATATTTCATTCAACTCAGAGCAAAACTTTTTTTTGATTTCTAAGGAAAACCAAACTTGAAGAATTTGGTTCACAGTTCATGAGGACAGTAATGAAGTAGTGATGATTTTGGTAAGGGCTCCTCTGCCATCCTTTGGCTCCCACTGTTCGGTAAATGGGAAGAACATGATTTCTGTTTTCTCTAATTTCACTTCGTCTTCTGCATCTGATTCAGAGGCTTTTAAATGTTGATTCCTTTACTTCTATGATGTTGGAAGTAAAATCAGAAGTCAGTATTTGATGAGGAAATCTTCTGTGAGGCACCCAGGCTAATAAGTAGAAAGCTAAGCAAATCCCATTTGGATGTCATCAACCAAAGTTCAGGGGTACTCCTGCAGCAAAAAGGGGAAAAACCAAAAACATAAGGAAGTTCTTGTCTCAAAGAGATTGTTTACTCTTGCTTTTCACTCAGCCTGTCTGTATCTCAATTCCATGTTCCTGTTTGGGGAAAAAAAGTCATGCATTATCAGAGGCTGTGCTAAAGACCCAGGTTGAAGATTCCCTTGGGCACCTGTTGCTTCTTGAACTCTCTGACACTCAGCTCAAGGGCGTTGTTATTTCTCTGGGACTTCAGCCAAAACAACCAAAAGAAGGAGCCCTGGTGAGCTGGAAAGCAGAAGGATCCCTAGCAGAAACAGAGAAGTAGGTACTGACATGGGCTGACAGGGAAGTACATCAGAATGCACACAGACAGCAGAGGTTACTAGGTTCACAAAACAAGTTCCTTACATTGTGCTACAAGTACTGGGTGTTTGTGTAAGCTTTTCTGAGGATTACTTTGTTTGCACTGAAGAAGTATTCCTGCTGCTTACTTTGTCCCTGCATTTTTTTCCCTTGGTCTTGCTAGAATTTAGTATTGAGGGTTAAAATGTCACCAGTATTTTTCTATTACTGTTACTATGTTCTGTGTCTTTTGGACATTTGGTTTTACCTTTAAACAGAGGTAAACCTGGGTTAAGTGTAAGGCTCTCCTCTCTGGGTTTAGTTTTTCTAATAGTCACTTCTGGTTTTTGTTAAGAATTAAAAAGAATTCCTTTTTCTTTTCAGTTTGAAACGTCAGCTTCCTATTTTTGAACTTTAAAATATTACTTACCACCAGTTAGAAGTCTTCATCTCTAATCCTCTCTATGGGATACTCTAAGATAATATAAACTGCCTCTAATTTATCTTGAGTTGGGTACTAAATAAACTGGATTTAAATGTCTCAGAGTTGTACATGTTTTATAGTGCTCAAAGCAGTTGTATATGTTTTGCAGTAGCTGCTTGAAGCAGTATGGGAAGCTGTCTTTCATAAATGTTTGGTTGCTTGGCTTTGTTCAAGTACTCAAAATAAAATTGGTCACAAGAGTGCTGCAGAGGAATTCATATGCAGCAACAGTGTAAAAACTGCTTGGTGGGATCATGAAGCCTAATTTTGCCAATAATTAGTTCCCCTCTGCTGCATGAGACTTGGCCTTTGTGGTGGTCTGCTGCATATAGAGCAGCTTGGGGTTTTTCTGTGTTAGAACACTGTAGCCTAATTACAGGGCTTATTATAGGCTGGGCGACAAAACTGTTTCAGATGTTCTGTGAGATACAGAAGATCAACATAGATAATATAATGATCTCTTCAGGCATTCTGCTATAAATGGATGCAGCTCTCTTAAGCCTCCCAGGGTTGCTGGTATGTTATTTCCTGAGTGTCATTTCTTTCAGCTCTATTAATTTACAGTAATTTTTACCATCTGAGGAAGCAGAAGTTAGGAATTTCTGTCCAATGTGGTTTCATAGCTTGCCCATTTAGACTCTGACCTTCTCTTTTGGCATGTGAAGGTAAGAATGACAGATAAAGACATCTTAAACTTTGTGTATAAACAATAAAATAAAAGTGTGAAAAATCCCACCTCTGTGTCTGTTGAAATGTTTCTGATGATGGTTCATATTTAAAGGAAAATCACCCGTTAGTGACTTGACCTTATGCTCTGTGGACCTTTATATATGTGAGGTTATTGTACACACAGGTGAGAGCTCTTTGCTCTCTTGAGATCCAGTGCTTGAATCTGTGAATGAAAGTAAGTGAAGTGGTCTGCTCTGCCTTTCACAGATTTAATGAAAAATTCAAGTCCTTCATATGCAGCATGACTTCATATTCTGTACTGGTAATCAGAACAGGATTTTTGAATGAAAAGCAGAATTCACCACACTTAATTTTCTGCCTTTTTCAGGATGGCCATTTCTGTTTTCACTCCTGTTCCCTGGTTTAAAATTGTTTTTATTTCGTGTCTTTTCCAAGAAATATTGTAATATAGGTACTTCTTAGTATTGCTTTAAGAAGAAAATAAATTTCATCAAAATAATGGGGGGAAGAGGGAGGTTATTTTCCAATATTCAGTTTCCTTGTAAATGTGTGTATAATGATTGTACATATATAACCCCCTCCCATTTTTTATTTTCAAAATTATCTTTGTGCCTTCCTGATGTACTTGGCTTGATTATTCTATATTCTGGTAGAGGAACAAAGCACAGTATAACTTCAGTAAAATCAGCACTTTAGTGTACCTGGAGATGGGATGACTTGCAGTTCCTGTCATATTCAGGTTCCAGGAATCTCCTGACAAGAAATGATTCTCTGTCTCAGAAGGAGAAATTGTATATTTTGAACATCTGTTTTTATAAAGCTTCAGCTCTCAACTAGAACTTTTAATTTTAAATGGCCATCTGTCTAGATGGAGGTTTTTTTGCATTTTGCTTGTAAACTTCTTGGAAAATAATATTTGTCAGACAGGATTTTTTTTTGTACTCTTAAGTACCAATTTTGTATATGGGTATTTACATCTGTGTAATGTCTTTTGGAAAAAAGTAACTGAACAGGAAAAAAAATGGAACTGAGAAAAATCAGTTAGGACTTGGCAATTTTTTATTTCTCTTGGAGGTGCCCATTTAGGTGGGAATGGCAAAGAATGGGCTCTTGACAGTTATCAGCAGTCTGTTATTTGTATCTTCCAGTGCTCTAACCAGTAACAATCCTTTTGTTAGAAGGTGTAGCAAATTTCACTAGGAGCTGGTGAAACTGATACACTTAAATTGTCTTTTGTCCCTCTTGCTCTGGTTTCCCCTGCTACAGCTTTGATGTGGTCTCTCTCTGTATGTTATTTTGATTAATTTGAATTAATCTGCCTCCAGAAACTAGGTGATTAATCTGAGTTTGGCACACAGCCCTTTCTTTTCCTTAAATGTGGGGCAGCATTTGGTGTATGTTTATGCCCTGTGTTCAGCAGCTCTCCTGTTGCATTGCAAGGCTGTGTTTCAGTGGCTGGGAACCAGGACTGCACTTTAAGGTGATGGTCTTCATCATACTGGCCCTTTGATTTTGTATTGCTGACCTGCTATTTTCTTTACTTTAGAATTGTATACTGTATATGGCACAGATTTGACAGCACTCAGTGTGGGAACAGTGAGAAGTTCAGGGTATGTTCCTCTCATTAGGACTAAATCTGAGGGATTTTCACTGTTAAGAACATGGGCTTGTCTGTGTATTAATAACATTCTCCCTGTGGTCAGATGAACAGTCACATCTGCCTACTGGAAACAGAGGTTTGTATATATATTTTATTTTAAGGAGCATTTAAAGTTTTGTTTTAGACAGGTGTTCTCTTGTGGAACATGTTCTTGGCAGCTCAGCAGGTTTATTCTCAGTGTTACTGCAGTGAGGAGCCTGTCCAGCATTCACAACCCTCTGCCAGCAGAGGGAAGGAAGAAGGAAGCCCTGGGTTTGGTAATCCCAAGGAGTGCTGGTGGATGGACATCCCACTGGTGCAGGCACCCCATGGGCATGGTGCCTGTTCTCCAGGAAATTCAGGAGGTTGCAGGGTTTTTTGTGTGTTCAACTGCAGCATTAATCTCTCCTAGTAGGACACAATTGTATGGGAACTTGTCTTTTACAAAGGACTATAGAAATCCCCTTTGGAAGTCTTTAATGTATTTTCTCTTAAATTAGGGATCCCTGCTTGCAAAAATTGTTGTATTTTTCATTCTCCATATTTCCAGCGTTTTGCGGCATTCAAAGTGACATTTGTGTGTCTTTGAGTAAGCTCAGATGGATGCTGTGTATTTTATGCAGCTGGGTGGTAGCACAGAAGACTTGTTGATTCTTAAAACCAGTATGAAATGGATTGTTTTTACTTTCTTTCAAATGCCTTAGTCTTTGGTAAAACACATTTCCTTTTACTGTATTTTTTCATGGAAGATGATATGAAATGTGTGGGTCTATTGGCAGTTGTAATCCTGATATGGCTTTCCACAGTTGTATGTACATTAATCCATTAAAAAAAAAAACCTCAAAACAACCCCCAAAAACCTGCTTTATTCATGTGAGGGTAAAACGGGGGTTGTGTTTATGTGTTTTATGGTTGTATTTTGTTGCTGTGATGATGTATATGAAATTTTAGTTCTCTTTCTGACAGAGAGTGGAAAAGATTATTAGGTAAAGCTTTGCTGGCAATATTGTAAAGTAAAACATAAAATCTGTCTCTTCTTTTCAAATAACTGATGAAATTCAGTTACTTAAATAATTTAGATTTTTAGATACTTAATTTTAGTTACTTAAGAAATAACCTCAAGTTTTTCTTGTATAGTGATCAAAGAAGGAATGGGACTAATGCATTTTGATTTCTGTTAATGGTAAAAGACTCCTGTTTCTTTTAACAGAGACTTTTGTGTTCTGAGAATAAACAAAAAGCAGCGCCTGAGATCCCAGCAGTGCCCCATAGTACTGCTGGAGGTCTGTGGATGCATCACCCACCTACTTTAGCTTTTACAAATACTTTTTTTAGAGCTGCTACCTCGTATTGGTAGTTTCTACAAAGATTGCTTAGCATTCGTTTTTCCTGAGATATTCAAATTTCAGAACAAATTTCTAAAATATACTAATAGTGAATTGACTGGTATGAAGTATCTGTGGTTTATTAGCCTGTGACTGTGACCTATTTAGTTGAACTAAAAATTGCACACATCTTATAAACATGTGTTTGACAAGTGTTTAGTCTGTCATTGAGTCATGTTGGGACTGTGTGAGTAGGAGAAAAACGAAGTAAATTATTTAAGAACAGCATCTGTGCCGGTGCTGTGGCTATTTTGGAAGTGAACGTTACTTGTGAAAATTTTTACCACAAAAGCTAGGAGTCATCTAGAACCATCAGACTTCAGAAGCAGAGTGTCTTAAACATGGATTTACTTACAATACCTTTGAATATCTGAACAGTTTCTGGTTTTATTTCAATAAACTCTCCTTAGCCTGTCCTGGGTTGCTGCCCCCAGCAGAACAGCGCAGGCTGTTGGAGAAATGCTGAGACAACTTGCAGGTTACTTACTTCATCTTGGCATTTTCTGCTTTCCAAACTTTTAAGCTAAATCTTGCATAACTATTTTTTTTTATTATGGATTAGTGATTAGGCAGTTGGCTGATTACAGCTGGGGTCATTGGAACACTGTTGATAATTCATGTTTTTATGGCATTTCAGTGAAAGGGCCTTGGACTTTTGGCAGTACTTCTGTGACTTTTTGTATCCTGAATCCTTGTGTCCTGAAATTTCTTCCCTGGTAGTACTTTCTAAGAGCTAGTATGATACAATGAATGACTAAAAAACCCTACTTTTTAAAAATAAGACTGAGCAAAAAATATATTGTCATGATGTAGCTTATTCCTAAACTTTGCATTTTCGAGTTGCCATTCAAATTTATATAAAATTACTAGAAGAGGGATGAAAATTTGGGAGTTCAGAACATTTTCCAATATTCATATCAAGGCATAGCCTTTGGTTTATCTAACTCTCCTGCTTTCTATTTATTAATGTTTTAAGGAGTAATAAAATATGTTTTAGTATTAAGCATAAGCATTCCTTTCTTTTAGAAGGTGAAGCAGCATTAATGTCAAAGTTGTGACACTCATGACTAAGACCAAGGTACTTGTATGTGTGTCAAAGCAGAGACACCTCATGGGCTACTTTCCCTTTCTATGTGAATGAGTTTTGAGTGGGTTGTTGAGAGTAGATTATTTTCCTTTATTCCTGCTGAGCCAGAGTCAGCTCAGGTACCTGCTGATCCTTAAGCTTCTTAGAAATCTGTACGGGTTCTTTACTTTCACTGTGCCAGGGAAACACATTCAGTTATGAATTTTTTATTTCCGTTGCATTTTGTTTGGGGAGTTAGGCAGTGACAACATAGATTTAAGGAACTCTTCAAAATGTAGTGGGTTTTTCTTCCCTCAGAATTTTAGAAGTATATCTAACTGTTGAAAGGCTTCCTAGTGCATTTAGGCGTGTTGTAGGAGTGACAGGAAAAAATTTGCTGAAGCCACCAAAGATGTAGGGAGAAATGGGAAACCACATCTAGAGTGCTAATTGTAAACTATTTCAGCGCGTGCTCTCTTGCTGATGAAGTGAATCATCTGTATAAATGTATTCATGTGGCATTTTTTGATGAAATGTTAATTTTTTGCTTTATTAGCAATCCCATTGTTTTGCAGCTTTTCACGAAGTATATTTGTTGTAAAGAAAGCAAGCTGAAATAAAGCAGAATGCATAGAAGACATTTCATTGTAGTTCAATTACGGTTTTTGGTTAAATTTTAACCACGATGGGGACAAATGTTGTCATTCTGTATAAACTTTGTGGGTGTAACTTCACGTCTAGCACTTGGAAATACTTTTGAGACTTGCAAAGCTGGGGAGATGCCAGCAAGTATAACATAAGCTACAGGAAAAAGCTGACTCATTCCTTTGCCTTGAAAAGCCTGCCAAAAATAACACAGGTAGAGATTGCTTCTCTTACTACTGAGGCACAATTAGTAATTTTCTTATTTAAATATTACTGAATTAATTAAAAAACCCAAACGGAATAATATTTTTTTTATTACTTAAACTCATAGCAGTCAATTTTTGTAACCTCTGAAAGTAATGGTTTCAAATAGCTGTGTGTGTAGTAAGGTGAGCTTGTTTGTAAAAAGCCTCTTTCTGCTTAAAGTGATTGGTCTCTCTGCAGAAGGTTTAATGGAATTTCTTGTTTCGAATACACATCTCAGACTTGCTTGGAACAGGTGAGATTTGGTAGTTGCATAAAGCTGTTCAGAAGCCGCATTCCTCTGCTTGGGAATCTCAGGGTCCAATCTGGATGTCTTAATTAATACAGCTGCTTTCAGTAAACCTTTGTTGTATTAATCCACACTGACTGCAGGATTTGACTAATACTTACAGGATGATTTTGTCAGCACTAGTTACTAAAACTTCTGCTGTTTATTCTGGAATTTTCTATTTTTTTATGGTTGTAAACTGATCGCAAGAGAAGTCTGTGAGTGGTCTTACTTTTTATCCAGTTTCCCAAAATCACAGTGTGAGGTCAGAGCAAATGTTTTGATGTGTCTGTACCTGCCAGTACCCATTATTACCAATTCTGTTGAAAATTAGCCCAAATCACTATTTACAAAAAGGAAAATTATTAAAGGAGCATTATTTCAAAACATTTACTGTTATTACTGGAATATTTGCATACAGCAGAGTCCTGTGGGTTAGTTTCATTTTAAGAAATAGTTTTGTTCTCAAAAAGAACTAATAAATCTGTGCACTTCTCCTGTTTGGCTTTACTGTTGCATGTGAAAATATGTTCCTTTGTCACTTAGATTTATGGTTTGGAAGCAGTTTGAAATTCACTTTTGCTTTTTCAGTCCTTTCATGGATGCTTTGTCTCACTGTTTTCCTTTATCATTTAGTGTTTTGTTTTTCCTCTTTTTGGATAATATTCGTTCAGTTTTGGGGTTTGTTTCTTTTCTTTTGAAAAAACCCTTCTCTCCATTGTAGAAAGCATTTGGAGTTCTGTTGCCCATTTATTTTGTTTCAACATCAAATAAAAATGGATTTTAAATCTTTAGGATAAGAAGTTTATCATGTAGAAGCAGAAAGTTAGAGTAGGAGTATTGTATATCACAGAGAATATCACATTTAGCCCAAATCAGGAGTAGAATGATTTGCAATGGACTGACAATTGTAAACAGAGTGTTATCAATGACCCATTTTTGCTGTGAAAATATAGATAATAAAATATAAAAGACAAAAAAAATTTAAAAATTTATTATGAATTCTTAATGAGGGCTTTTTAGTGTATCTCATTTTACTTCTTTAGATTCAGCAAATCTTGAGTGATCCTCAAGCACAGATGAATACAGTCTAATATTTCCAAAATATAACAGCTAGAATTTTTTTATTCTGCAGAACTCAAAACCACAGAATGTTTTTCTTGTGTGTCATCTCACCCTCTCTAGTGAGGTTTTGAATGTAAGTTTTGGTATTATATTCACTTAAACAATCAGAAAAATAAATCTTAGATTAAATGCTGAAAGAGTCAAAGATTAGAACAAGTTTTTCTTTGTTCTGAGTATGAAACAACAAAATGCCTGTTTTTTTGGTTATAATTTTAAATTCTGTCCTACAAGTGGCTAACACCTCTTCCTATCTTTGCCTCTGTTAATGTAGAAAACAGTATGGGGTAAACTTTCTGCATTTGTGATGTGAGAGAAATCGTTTTTATATTGAGAAGATACTAAGTTTATAATAGGAAGGAGAGGCAAAATGAGTAGTAAAGAGACAAAATGCAGAAACTGGATTTTTAGCTTGCCAGACATGTTAAACTGAAAATAAAATCTGAATTTGTAGCATCTGGAGGAGACTATAGATTTTTGGAAGTCATAATAAATGAATCTTCTCATCAAAAAAGCTTTTAATGAGTTTCATAGAAAAAATTTAATGTGTGGTTTATGAGGCTATTGCCTCAAGTTGAATACATGAAAAAATTGCTAACGCTGTAAATCTGACTGTGTCAGAAAAACAGGGGGTTGGAAGAAAATGCCCCATGAGCAAGTTACTCCATTATAATTCCCTGTGACTTCTTGGAGCCCTTGATGCGATTTAGTTGGACACCTTTGGTTTTTGGATCATTTACTGTGGCAGTTCCTATTACCCTGTCTCGAGGTCTCATTTGTGTACTGTGTTTGTTTAATGCAAACCTCCTCAGTTTTTACCTAAACAAATGTAAAGCTCTGCGAGGGCTTTGCTAAGTAGGCTCAAGTGGTCTCACTTGCTGAGTGCAGTCAAACCTATTAAATAAGGCTTTTGGAATCCTCTGAGAGCAGCTTGTGCTGCTTGTGTTGAGCTGGTTTGGTTATTTATCCCAGTGAAACTCGTGCATCCCTCAGGTGTGCAGCTTATCTACATCTCTCCAGCCTCCTCCTCTGGAAGGTTTGTTCTTCCAGCACTGTGCTGCTCCAACTTGCTTTCTCCTCCTGCTTATGGATGTGTTTTATGGTGCCCTGTTTTGGAGAGTTGATCTTGCTTTGTGAAACCTTTTGTTCTTCACTGTTGTGGAGCTTCCAAAGGAGAGATTTTTCAGGGGTCTGTATCTGTCAGCCAAAACCGTGGTGTGCTGTGGAGGTTGGGAGGGAAGGGGGAAGAACACGAGGTGGCCACTGAGGAAAAGCTCCCTCCTCACCCATTGCAAAAGCCTTTAACTGCTCTTTTGCCTGGGACTTTAACTCCTGCCTGCCTTTAACTCTTAATTCATTTAAACATCTCTTTTAAATTCTGCAAATTCTGGAAATTTAAAAACTACCTCCCATCTGTAGTTTGTGAAGAGGAAGGAACCCCTTGCCTCGTTTGAATATTCAATCAGTGTTTGTAGACTTCTGCTTTTAAATAATATGATTGGTAAATCCAATCCATCTTTAAACTTTGGGAAAACCACTGAGTATTTACAACTTGTGAGTTGCATATTTGTGCTGTCTAAAAACCCACATTATTCATAGGACCCTGGCATGAGAGTCACTCTAAGATGTGCTTCATTGCCTTTAAATGGTTTCCACTGGAAATTGTGTATTTTGAAGGAAGTCGTTGATGTTGTTTCAATAGGTAATTAAGGAATGGTGGTTCTTGGTTTTCTTTCTAACACTGTTTTGTACCCATAGAAGATACTCACAATTAATCAGAACTGACTAGTTAAGTTGATATTCCCTTGAGGAAAAGTTCTAATTTCAGTCTGTTTCACAGTGTTCTTTAGGTACCTAAATAATTTCAGAATGCCACAGATTTTTTATGTTGCCAAACTGTTAATGAATTTGGTAACCTTTCATTAGCCCTATTGCTTTATTGTTCCCTATGTTTTTGGGAAACAAAAAAGTTGGATTGAATATATTTCAATACTGTAACTTGGAAGCGTGCTGCTGAAAAAAAACCCACCAAAAATATTGTTACTTTGAACCTTTTAATGGGCACTTGTCAGTCCAGTGTTATGTCACATTCTTGACATCCTTTTCATTGAAGAAACCCCCAGGATTCCCACAGTATGTTTATCAAGATAACCTGTGCTGTTGGATGGTGGAGTTACAGGTGCTTGAGACTGGAAGTTGTTTCTGGATGTCTCTCTGGCCCAAAGCAGGTCCGATTAGGTCAGGTTATGCAGTACTTAATGAATTTTTAAATAAGCTGTTCCAATTCCTGGCTATATGATTGATATCCTTAAACAAAATGTATAAATCAATAAGAGCTACATTCAGTTTATAATTTAATGAAATAAATTGTGGGCCTGGTAGTTGTTTGAAGGCTGTCATCAAAACAGGAATTATTCTGTTTCAGGATGGGACAGTGTTATGGCAGAATCTGTGTATGGATAGCACCGAGACACACCTAGGATTCTTGGCTTTGGGAAAAATCTTCTGAAGCCCCTGTAATTTTCCATTTAAGGTGAACTTCACTGTTTGAATAGCGATAGCATTAGCAAGCTGTGGTACCCTGGGTCCGGCAGGGGCACTCGTGGATATGCAGTGTGAGAGCACAGAGTGCTGCTCCCCTGGCACCACCCTCAGCAGCAGGTTATTGGGAGCTGAAAGAGCTTTCTGATCCAGACATGTTTCTTTCTATCAATATCCCATAAATAGATTTACTGCACTGGTTATTAAAATTGTTTTGAGAGTAGCACACATTTTTAATGACTATAAATTAGCCACACAGGGTGGTTTTGGTGATCAAAGATCCCTGTTTGGAGAGACAAAAAAATGGAATATCTTGAAATGTTTGCATAACCATAGAGATGTGAGCCTCTCTCAAAGGGGGCTGACACTGGAGAGGAACAGCCTGGAGCCGATCTTGCCTTAGTAACGTGTTCTTGTTTTAATTTTTTTTTTTTTAATATAGTCACAAACTTCTCCCAATGAAATTCTAAAGCAGATGGTTGTTCCTTTTTCTTTTTTTCTTTGCAGGGTCTACTTATAGCTGTCTTGTTAGAACATGGATATTTAATATTTATGCAGTATGTACATGTGCACTGCTACCATTTGCTGTCTACATTATTTTAGTCTTCCATCTTGCTTAACAAACAGTGTCTGGACTCTTCAGTTTTACAGTGTGGTTAATAGAGGTCTTTCCATCAAAAAAGCACATAATGCTTCTGCTGTTTTTTCTTACTCCTGTGCCCCTTAAATGTCATCAAGTTTACAAAACTGGGGATATATGAACAAGTGAGTTATTCAGTTTAAAAGAAAATAGCTTGAAGCCTCTATTGTATTTAACCCCTCTAACTAGGCTCAGAAGAAGTTTGAGCTGATTTAATCCTCTGAGACAGAGTTTTGACAGAAGTGTGAAAATTCCACATTGCTGTATTTCTTCACAGCTGAAGCAGCTTCTTTTCCCCAAGTAAAGAGAGTTTTGTTGCACCAGCAGATCATTATTAGTGTAGGTTCTGTGGTACAAAACCTGTGTTTGCTTTCTGTATCTTACAGATGCAAAGTAAAGGACAATTTTGTCTCTCAGCCAACTTTATCTGTTGACTGACATGAATTAAATGTATATTGTTGAAGAGTATGGGAGGGAGAAGCCAATCCAGAAAAACCCAAATAAACCAAAACCTCCTACTCTTTCCTGGAGGTTTATTAGATGAACACCATCAAGAGCTGTGTATGACTGCAAAAACCACAAGGATGATAAATGAGACACGTTGTTAGAAAGAAACCACTGATTATTACCATGCTCAGTGGATAAACTGATTTAAAACCTGATCTGGTAGGGAACTTTGTTTTCGCTGTAATTTGATACAGCCTCATGGGTTGTTGCTGTAGCTTATGGGTACCTCTGACCTTTTCCTTCTCTGCTTTTTAAATAATTATTAATGCAATATTTGTTTCTAAATGCAGGATAAATCTTATTGCAGTATCACAGTAACTTAGCTGAGTTCAGCAATAAAATGTTCTGACTTCATGTAGCCTTAACTATTAATGGAAATTTTTAAAAAGTCATGTTTATCTATTCAGAGAAAAAGAAACCATAGCATTTAAATCTTGATTGCATCTATTTTTGTGTTTATTAAGCACTTACTTAAGCTACATTTTTTAATGTCAGTTTGTACAAATGGTGTTGATAGATGATGATGTGAGTAGTTCAGTCACAGGGTGTGACTTTGTCTTCCTGGAGTACCAGGGAATCTATGAACTGCTAAACATGAGTGTTCCCTTCTTCTCTGGGGACCAGACACTCATTCACCTGCTGTTCTGGCCAGCAGGTCAGGTATATCTGACATACGAGGATGGATATTAGAAGTGGGTATGGTTTTTATTTTATGTATTATGTATTATGGTTCACATGGGTATGGTTTGGCTTTTATGTAGATCCCATACTGATAATATTGTTCACCATGATTATTCACTAAATAGAGAGCATTTTAGGGCATGTTTTGAAGCAAACTGATCACTCTTCAAAACATATTATAAAAGTTCTGATGAATTTCTGTTCTGCATGCTTGACCCAAAATTTGTTTTCTCTTTTCAGGCAGCTATAAATGGTGTTATACCACAAGAAAATGGCATTCTACAAAGGTAAGCACAGAGGACTGGAGTAGTACATGCAGAGAATGATGCAGGGTAACAGTTCCTTTTTTTTTCCTTCCTGAATCCTAAGAAGATGACATAATTCTCCTTTTAAAGCTGTTTCTGGAGCCACAAATTCTATTCCTGGCAAAGCTGATTTAACATTCAGTTTTTCCCATACTGATAGAGGACTAGCTCAAACATCTGTTCAAAATAGTTAACTTTTATTTTATTTTCACTGGTGGTTGGGTCATTCTTTGCAGGGTTGTCTCTACAAAGACTGTGTATTGGTATGCTTCTGACTGAGTATTTCTTTTTCCTTATGCATTTATAAAGGTATTGATATTCCATGCTTCCCAATTTCTGGCCAAAAACATTTGTACTTGGGATTTTTTTTTGTTGTTTTGGTTTTTTTTTAAGTTGAATTACAGGCAGCAGAAACTGTGTTAGATAAAGTAAGGTTGTTCCTGTCTAAAAGTAGTTTTACTGATTTTCTTTCAGCTTCTGAATTAAATTTTGGCTTGCATACTAATGCTTGGATGTCTTGAACTCACTGAAATTTGATCTTTTAAGTGCTGATGAGGCAGTTGAAAACAGCAGATCAGGAATTAAGCTACCTGAGAGAGACAGTAAAACAGTGTTTAAAAATTTGTTCAGAAAAATTCCTAATGTACTATTTAAAAATGTCAATGATGAAATAAGATACATAATACAGGTAAAGTGGTGTTTGACATCTATGTCTATACTTACTAATTCAACAGAGTCAGGTTTTGATTGAGGATAAAAGTTACTAAATATATATTTACTGTAAGGCCTGTTTAGTCCATGTGAGATCAAGTCTTAGTTGTGGAGCACTCTTTCTGCATGTAAGTTGTGACCTCCAGGCATTTCTGTCCAAAATCCCAAAATGTTTGATTGGGTAAAAGAAGCTGGGGAATAGTTAGAGTAGTTAATGCCCGTCCTCAATCACAAGGTGGTCCAATGCCCACTTATATTTTCTTTCACAGTAATTTATTAATTTTTAGAAATTATTAGATAGTCAAATGTGTTTCAAATGGATATTTTTGTTACTTTGTTTTTGTCTTGTTTTGTATTCTTCCAGTGGAAGGGGTTTAAAGGGAGGCTCAGAAGATTTAGAAACCTGCTTTCCAGTGGTTTTCAGATAAAGCTTATTTTACTGATGTGGGGCTTTTTATGTTCTGTTAGAGGTTGCTAGTCAGATACGTGGGATGCCCTTTGTGGTGGAATCAAATAGAATTAATGCAACTGGACTTGAAGTAAGTTAATTTATTGAAGAGAAAAAAGTACACTTTGTTGTATAATTCAGTTGCTTGTTTTGTAACCCAGTCCTGAGAACTGGGATGTTCATTGCTTCTCGGGTCTACTAACAGAATCGTTACTTAATTGTACTTCATTCATATTTGTCCCTCAGGTTGAAGAAAATAACACATCACTTGGCATTTACACTTTTTTAAATACTGAAAATGAGACTGTTTCCTGTACTCCTTAGAGCTCTGACGTGGGCCTTTGACTTTTGAGCCATAGGTCTGAGAGTGTGGGTCTTTGTAGCTGGGCATTCATCCTTCTGAGCATGCTGATGTGAGAAGTGAAGGAGCCCCTTGTTTTACAAGCATAACATGTTTTTCTGTTTCAAATGTGAAAGGCACAATGATGGGATTTGCAATAGCTGAGTACTGTTGCACTTCTGTGACATGCATGCCATCCACATTTGCACTTTCTAAAGTTCAGACCTCCTCTAGATGACAGATTTGACCTGCTCTATGAAGCATTTCCACTGAGAATCTCATGGTATCTTAGAGAACAGAGAATTTTTCAAATAGGTTCTGATAAAGAACAGAAATGAGACAAGTTATGTTGCAGCATTTCTGAAATCCACCATTCTGTAACAGCCCAGCATCTTCCTGGTAAGAACATCTAAAAGGCAACACCCCAGGCTTACCTGATGAAGTTTCTTGCCTTCCAAATTTGGTTTCTGTTCATCATAGGGGTTTTTTTGTTTTATTTTGGTTTGGGGTTTTTTTTTGCATGGAGCGATATTCCTGAAATGTCATGTTTTGTTACACTTGTTTCCAATCCCAGTTATGTGCTTCCTGTGGAGAGGTTCATTGGAGAAGATGAAGTGCTTCTGGGTAGTGAGAGTATTCCTTATTCTGACCTGTAATGCTGTGGGTATCCTTAGAGTCAGGTATGGAGACATCCTTATATGAATCTCCAGGAGCTTTTCAGGATTTTGAAATTGAAGGCAAGCTAGAATTCAGCATTGCATTGCTGTTGTACTTCTAGGTGTTTTGTTTTTAAACACATGCTTCATTATCTCAATTTATTTACCTTAAATGTGTATCTGCTTTCATATCTGACTCGTTTTTCATTAATTTGGTGTGAGAAAATACCTATCTGGGTGCAGAATTTTGAGCTGTGTTTCTTATTCTCATTTCCACTGGATACTAGCCCAATGATGTAGAAAGCTGGTCGTTGCCATGGTGCCAATTTTTATATGGCCACAACACTCCTGGAACAGGAAACAATCCCTCTCCTCAAGATAATTCTGGTATTAGTTACATAGTGCATTTAAAATGTTTGTTTGTCACCAATGCTGATCTCCTATAGCACTCCTGAGTCCTGAAAGGTTAAAATTGCTAATACAGAATTTATTTTTTCATTTTTAATAAGCGTTTTTCTCAGATCCAACAGCAATAATTCAAGAGGTGTGTGCTGGACTGTAGTAAATGAATAATACTGTCATTTTGCTTTCCTAACTTCTGGCTAGACATGCCAGGCTGTTCTGGTGACATCATTTTATTTGCCTGTCTTTCAGTGAGTATGGTGTAGAGACTCTGCATGGACCAGCCTATGGCCCCAGCAGTCACTCTGCTGCAGCTTCCTCCGCTCCTTCCTCCTCCTCAGCATTTCGCCATGTAGTGCCATCTAGACAAATAGTGGAAAGACAGCCTCGAATGCTGGACTTCAGGGTTGAGTACAGAGACAGAAATGTGGATGTAGTACTTGAAGACAGCTCCACAGTTGGTAAGGATTTGTAAAAATGAAATGAAAGCTGCTGTCGTAAAACTGTTAAAAGGACAAACTTAAAAGATTCAACCCCAAAAATCCAAGTCCTAAAGCAAAGCAGACCAAAATCTCCCAAAAAGAAAAAAAAGATCCCCCCAAAAATGCAGCCTCCACAGCTACTAACCATTCTCAAATCTCTTTACAGCTTTATAAAAGCAAAATTTCACTAATCCATGGTAAAGGTTAGTGATCTATCAAATATTTATTTTGAAATCTAGTTTTCTTATGAACTTGCTTCAGAAACAAAATGGAGATTAATGATTAAGTTGAGGCATGAAAATGTAATTTGGGATAGGATTAGTGTAGATGCAAGCTATTAATAAGTGGATGATCTTGGCATTTCCTCTTTGAATCTGTATGGCATCTCTTTCTGCACAGGATTAATGACAAGATTAGAGGAATTCTTCCTGGCGTGAGGAGCATCATTGCATTTTTTGTGGTTCAATTTTTATTTGACTCTTTCATTCAAATTAAGATTAATTCTATCAGTTTTATTTTCTTTACCCTAAAACTGATGCATTTTGAAGCAGTGTGTTAGAAATATTCTATTGCTAGTGTTTCAGAGCATGTAATTTTTTACATTCCCCAAACTGGGAATTAATTTTCTTCTGCTAAGGAAGAAAAAGTATTTTCATATTTTGTTTTTAGTGAAGAGCTTATACAGATCCAAATAAGGAGCTACACGAAGGAATAGTTGATGAAAGCAATTTTCCGTGCTGCAGCCTTTTGTCTGGGATGAAATTTGGAAATTTGGAAACTTTTGATCCTGACTTGGCCTTTCAGCAGTGGATTTGGTGTTGCGTGGCGCCACCTAGCGGCGATCGGTTTGAATTATCGATGGGTGTTCTTTGTTTTCCTTAGTGCTGAGTTACACCCATGGAAATTGGACGTCAGAATCTCATCAGATCAGAATTTTTCAGCTGTACTGCTTTGATTTTTCTTTTCTTATTGAATTATTAATAGTTGTTTTTTACCTGAAAGCTCTAGGGCAGAAAGCAGTTCATATAGAACTTCTATATTTTGGGATATAAAGATGGAGGGCAGCCTTGTGTTTAAAATCCTGGGAGAAGGCAAGGCAAATTTTAGAACTTCAGCTGTGGGCTTGAGGAAAGAATAGTTTTGGCTTTTTGGGAGATCTGCTTGCCCATGAGAAGCTACCCAGGAGGGCACAGGGTCCCTAGAGCTGGTTGATCTTCAAGGACAACCTCTTCAAAGCACAGGAGCAGTTCCTTCCAACATGCAAGAGGAGCAAGCATGGCAGAAGGCCAAGACAGAAGAAAAAAGCATTTCTGACTGAACTAAATTCAAAAACAAAGTAGCCAGAGCTGGAAAGTAGTGATGGGGTGCCCAGCAGGAGCACAGAGATGTGCAGGTTTGGAGTTAGGAAGACCAAAGCTCAGCTGAAGGTGAAACCACTGAGGGCTTAGAAGGGTTTCTGTAAGTACATCAGCAGGAGAAGAAAGGCTAAGGCAAATGTGAACCTGTGTTCAGTGGTGATTGCTGAGCTTTGTCTGTGGGAAGATGATGAAGTAAATCTTTCTGGAAGCACTTTTTGAGCATGGGAGAGAAAAGAAGGGGATTTGGAACACCCAGCATGGATTTACTAAAGGCAAATTGTACCTAATCAGCATTATTTGACTTTTGCAATTTGATGACTGGCTCAGTTGACAAGGGGAGACAATGTCACTGTGGCTTTAGTAGGGCCTTTGATGTACTCTGCTGTTGTATTTTTCTAGTCATAATATTAAGATAAAAAACTAATAAAAATAAATCTTAATCTGCTCAGAGAAGGCAGGTGATATTCTGGAGGGCAGGGCTGCTGTTTAGTGGGTCCTGGGCAGCCTGGAGAAATGGGCTCCTGAATGTTCCAAGAAAATAAAATTGAAGTCCTGTATCTGGCATAGGATAACTCCATGATATCCCCACCCGATACCTGGCTGAAGGCTGATGGGCTAGAAAACAATTTAGTAGAAGGGATCTTGGGTGCTTCAGCCATGACCTCTTGCAGTGAAGAAGAGCTGCCATGTCCCAGGCTTTGTTGGCAAGAGTGTAGCTGGTGGGTCTCAGGAAATCATGATTTCCCTCTATCCAGCACTTGCCAGACTGCATCTGGAGCAATGTGTGGAGTTTTCAGGTGCTCACAAGAAGAAAGATGATGGCATCTTTCAGTAAGTCTGGTCAGGGCTCTGGAGCTCTGGGCTAACAGGAGGAGAGGCTCAGAGAAGGGGATTTGTCCAGCCTGGGGAGGAAAGGGGAAGGTACAGAGCTGACCTCTGTCTGCAGCTGCCTGCTGGAGGCCATGGAGAAGATGGAGCCAGACTTGTCTTGGAGGTGCATGAGAATGGGAGGCAATAGACACATCAAAAATTCACATTGAATAAAAGGATTTTTTTTTTATTGTGAGGGTGGTGAAGTACTGAAACTGGCTGGCCAGAAAAGTTGTCAGACTTCCATCCTGACGTGTTCAAGTGCCAGTTGGGCAAGTCATTGACTAAACTGGTTTAATTAGACCTCTGGAGTTAGGCTTGGGTCACATGAACTCCAGAGGTACCTTCCAGCCTGAGTTACTTTGTGACTGTAATAACTACGGGGGCAGAAGAGCATCAAAGTGTACAGAACATTGGAAAAGCTGTCAGAGCAGTCAGTTGTATGAACATTCCAGTTCCTTAGGTCTGGACTAATGCTAATGAAATTTGGTATCAGAAATATGCACCCTCTTTAAGTCTGGTGCTCCAGATAGCACACAGCCATCTGTGTGTCTAATAAATGTGGAATATAGAATTACCAATATATATGTCTAAATCATCAAATCCTTGTGTGATTCTCCAATCATTCGTGCTTTGTGATTTTTTTTAAGCTTCATTTGTCCTTTACTGTTTGAAGAGTATGGTACAAAGGTAGCTAGACTGAAAATCCTTCTGTTAGTAAGTTTTTCCTTGCTCTTGTTTTTTAAGTACAACTCACTGCTGTTTGAAATAAAGCAGTAAATGTGTATATTTTATATATTTCCTTTGTTTTTCTCTCTAGGAGATATCAAACATATTCTAGAAAATGAACTTCAGATTCCTGCATCTAAAATGCTGTTAAAAGGGTGGAAGACTGGAGATGTAGATGATAGTGTAAGTTTTCAACTTTTGTTTTCAGTTAACTGAACTCAGTTTCAAACTGAGCATCTGTGGGTGGGGATTACAATGCAAGAATTGTTAGTTTCAAACAGTGTCAGATGTCTTGGGTGGCACACAAAGAACTCTTAATCTAAAACATTGCAAAATAAAATCAGAACAAATCAGTTTGTGTTTGGTTTGTATAGAATGTGGCCCACCTACAAAAATGATGTTTTGAAGTAACAAGAATTGTATCTTGAAACAAAATATTTGCTGATCCTGTAAATACATACCTATGATTTAAAAAAAACAAACTCAGAATTGGTGAATGTTTTATATTTATAATGATTTTTCTCCCCTCAGACTGTTTTAAAAAGTCTACACTTGCCAAAAAATAATAGTCTTTATGTTCTAACACCTGACCTGCCTCCTCCTTCTTCAAGTCATTCTGGGTAAGTCTTTTGGCCATAAATTCTATTTGTATGGGTTTTGGTGTTTTTGTTTGTTGTTTTGTGGGGTTTTTTTTTGTGTTTTTTTATGAAGCTGTGTGTGTATTTGTAGGAATCTGCAGTCAGTAAATACCAAGTGTTTTCACTACACTAGTGACTGTTGGGATGAAAAGAAGCTTGCTGGGGTTTTTAAAACTTTGGTGGAGAACATGAACCCCTTAGGTACATACATAATTTTACATCTCACAGATGTGATGACTTTCATTTAACAGAAATCTAGTCCCTGTGGAAACGAGAGCTGACCTTGCATAAGTTGCTGCTTTAAGTTGGTCCATTTAATGTATCTCATAAATCTGTATAAATCATTCCCATCTGTTCAGAATTTTCTTTATGAAATTTTTGTTACATTATCTTGTACTTTTAAAATATATGTCTATATAGCTGAATAGTTAATTAATATAGATTATTTAATAGATTATTTAATAATTATTTATAATTTATTTACTTGAATTGAGAAGGATATATTTTATTACTGATTTGAACACTCAAGAAGGTAAGCAGTGAGTTTTCATATGTCACAGAATCACAGAATCATCAAAGCTGGAAGAGACCTTCACGATTATCTAGTTCAACCCACCATAATCACCTCTGAAACACATCCCATGTGCCACATCCAGACATCTCTTGGACACTTCCTGACTCCACCACATCCCTGGGCAACTTAATCCAGTGCTTAACCACTCTTTCAGGGAAAGATTTTTTTCTAATACCTAATCTGCACTTGCTGTGGTGCAGTTTAATGCCCTTTCCTCCCATCCTTCCACTTGGGACATGGCAGTGAGGACAGACTCATTTATTTGAGGAGTTTGGGGAGTGAGAAGGTCCCCCCTGAGCTGAAGGGTTTCTCCAGGAACACCTTGGGCCCCTCAGTCACCTCAGGACTTTCCTCCCCAGCTCCATTCCCATCTCTGACCCTGCTCCTGCCCCTCCATGTCCTTCCAGAGCTGGGCACAGCCCTCGAGGTGTGGCCTCAGCAGCACAGGGGACAGTCACTGCCCTGGGCCTGCACTGCTCCTGCTGGCATCCAGGTGCCACAGGCCCTCCTGCTGGAATCCAGGTGCCCCTGGCCCTCCTGCTAAAATAAAATCCAGGTGCCACTGGCCTTCCTGCTAAAATCCAGGTGCCACAGGCCCTCCTGCTAAAATAAAATCCAGGTGCCCCTGGCCTTCCTGCTAGAATCCAGGTGCCTCTGGCCCTCCTTCTAAGATAAAATCCAGGTGCCTCTGGCCCTCCTGCTGGAATCCAGGTGCCCCTGGCCCTCCTGCTAAAATAAAATCCAGGTGCCACTGGCCTTCCTGCAAAATCCAGGTGCCCCTGGCCCTCCTGGCCCCTGGGCACACCTGGCTCATGTTCAGCCCCTGGCCAGCAGCACCCCCAGGTCTCTTCCTGCTGTCAGGGAATATTGCAAAGGTTTGGAAATGAAATGATGTTATATGGAAAATGCTCTTTTAAAGTAGCAATTTTCTTCCGTGCCCTTCCTTTCCCGAAGGCAGCCCTGTATGTGGCGTTTCCCAGGAAAATGGGAATTTTCCTGGGTAGCCGCTAGAGGGTGCGAGGGAATTGAGCCTGCCAAAGGAGCTGCTCCGGAGCGGCGAGCTCAGGGATGCCTTTGGAATGGGGCAAAATGCACGGATTTCAGCTGGTCCGGAGAGGGAGTTGGCTTTCTGCCCTTGTCCGTGATAGGAGAATATTCTACAAGTGCAGTTCTGTTACTGGTGAGCGGAATTCTTGGAGAATCAATAGAAATCTGTAGCTGCCTTCCTAAGGACTGAAAGTACTTTGTATATTACTAAAAAGTACTTGTGCACATTAATGTGTAGTCTGTGGAGGAATTAAGAACGCTGATATGAATTATAAAAATAATAATTATAAGGAAAGGAGCATTAAGAGAGGGAAGAGTAGCACTGGAACAGAGGGTGGTGTACAAGAACTGTACGTGCAAACAGGAGCTGTATTTGTGTGTGAGGACAACATGCCATTGTACCTTGGCAGATATTTGAAGAACAGGGAAAAGACACTACAGCTGCTAATTGTTTAATTTCCAATTCCAAAATTTTCTAGCCAGGTATTGCTCTATATTGTAGTTTGAATGTTATAATTCCAGAGAGAAAACTGGAGTCTGAAGAGAGTTGTTTATTGCAACTGCAGTAAAGTATATAACAACAAACTGTTTAAAAACAGTTCTTAGCCTTTTTTATTGGATTAATGGTTTTAAAGAACTTCACTTGACAGTAAAATCAAAGTAGTTGTTACCTTTTATAGTTTATATTTGTTTCATAGTGGAGATTAGTTCTGGATATTTTTAAGATAAAAGTTGGTAGCTTTGGGACAGCAAATGGTGCCTAATTAGTGGCTATTTAAACACGGATAATTTGAAGGCTAGATCATCTTCCCGAAGTCATAAATTCTAGATGAAAGGGGAGGCTTGCCTCCAATTAAAGCATCAATGCAGATCAAAACACATCTAATTGAAGCAATGTACCAAACCCAGTTACACTGTTTACTGCCTACTGTTAGGTCAGTTATTATTCAGATTAGTTTGTTACCCACAATTTTTAAAAGCGTCACGCTCACATCTATTATTAATGGATGTTGAGGAACTTTGCCTCTTGCTCTGGGAGTTCATCTGTTGTTTTCTTCAAATGCCTTCTGTTTTGAACTAGAGATAAATAGTTGTGATTTGAATATCTCCAGAAAGTGATATTTGAAAAGCCTGAGATTCCAGTATGTGATATTTTATCTATATGCCCTTCTTAAAAGGAACTGTCTGGCCTCAGCTCTGTAAGATCCAGTTTTTGTCTGCTCTTTATAGTGAGGCAGAAGAGTGTCTGAAACATCCTATTCCAACATATTGGTATGAAGGCATTGAAGTTTATTGTGACAGACTGAATGGGCTTAACCCAGAACTGACTGAAAACCAGCATCTAAATGTAATGGCAAAGTGATCCTGCCTTTTAAACAAACAAAAGTCTCCTGGGCTATCTTTGTTCATCACTGGCCTACCTAAAGCTTTTATAGGTAATAGAAACCCAGTGAATTACTACTGCATGCTAGTAAATTGAGGTGGAAAGATTAAATTTAAATGTCAAATACCACCTGTATTATTCCACCCTGCTACCACAGTTTTAGCTGGCAAAGCCATACTTATCCATGCACGATATCCAGAACAATAACCATGTGTTCTGTGAGCTGTGGACATAATGAAATCTGATTTCTAGTGAACTCCTGCTTCATCCCAGCAGCTGCAGTAAATCATCCGTCTCTTTCCATGCTTCCCATCATCTCACCTACCTCTGATGCTGCCTCCAGTTGTGTATTTTGTAGCATTTGCGTAATATTTTCCCCCTTGTACAGAGTATCAGCCTGCCCTGCATCTGTTCTCCAGCTCACAGTCAGGTGGTATCAAAGGAAAGGAGAAATCAGGTCCTGTGGATAGTTCTGACCAGGGCTCACCTGGATGAGTATAAAATACTGCGCTTTTACTGCAGCCTGTTACTGAGGTGGGTGGTAAAATATAATTGAGGTGGGTGCCCTTCCTCCTCCTGGCTGTTGATTTACACCTGGTATTTGAGACCTTTCTAACACTATGAGACCTCCTTAAAACCAGTGACTATGTTCAAAAGTTACCAGGTGGAAAAGAACACGATTTCCCTTGGAAAGCAATCCTGAAAGGAAAGATGCCAAAGAACGTCCATCATTCAACATCCACGTGGTAGATCCCTTGCACCAGCTTTGTCAGATTAGATTAATCCCTTCCTCAGCAATTCCATCCCTTTGTTGCCTTGGATGCTTCCTGAAGGCTGACAATATTCAGTTGAGGAAATAGCTTTAGGAGAATGCAAGAGGGAAGCATGAAAAGTGTGAGCTTGGGAGTCTGCCCATGGAGCTGGATCATCCAGATCATCTCTCCTTTCTATCCTGTGTGTTCTGGGAGATATTTTTAATCATTTTTGTTGCTGTTGTCATTATAATGGATATAATGTATTTTATACTTCTTTTGCCAAATAGCTGAAAGTCAAAGGTACTTTATTATACTTGATGAATCACTGGAAAGTTGAAAAGCATTAAAACCCCAGGTACATACCATGGAGATTATTAGAAATAATGCAGTTTTGCTAAGTGATTGTAACTTGTTTAACAAGTGCAATCATCTGTGTGGAAAAGAAAAAACCCACAGATGCCTTTTTTCAAGCAATAGGTCCATATATTGCTGAATGCCTCTCCTTTAGATGATTGCAGAGCAGTGGTGGTGATGTGGTGTCTTGTTGTACGTTATCAACTGTAGCAGAGTGTTAATTAAGAACGATGTAACCTGCAACTCCAATTATTAGTCCTGTCTGTTTAGCTGGACAGGAGCAGTGCCTTGCTTTAGTTACTTTGAAAGCTTCCATAAAAATGGTAAGATTAATGTTTTATTTTCCCATCTGTTCATGAGACAGTTTAAAAATCCTGAAGTTTAAAATGCAATAGAATGTAAACAAAGGGGCTTCTGCTCATTTACATGTTAGCCAGATTTGCTAACTGATTGCTGTTTGAACCTAATCTACCACCTCCTGCTGCATTAGCTACAACAAACATTACATTTACATACTGATTTCTTATTTTGTTTTAATGTAAATAATCTGTAATTACAGTAAATTTGGACTTATGTTGACATGGGCTTATATAAATCTGTAAGTTTAAAATGGAAATGTTAATTACCTTGTGTCATACCTGTTTATATAAAAATCAGAGGTTTTGGGGAAATCTGTGTGACTGAGAATGATATTGCCTAGTGGGAAATACTGAGTGTATTTCATAAAAACTGGAACGAAAAGGAGCATTTACATATAATTGATGAAGGATTTGCTTATGGTATCAAGTTCTAAAATATTACTAAAATTTCAAAGAAAAATGATGCTGAAAACTAAAGTATCATATAAAAGAATCAAAGCATTAATGCCATCACTTAACAACAGATAGAATCAGTCTGTTTTTTATATCCAAGTCTCTTGCTAGAACTGGTCAGAGAAATTACTGTGCTCTGTTCTGTTTTCTTTTGTCTTTTCTTGGACTTCTTTTTTGGGTGTAGATAGGGTACCTCAATTGGAGGATTGGTGCCCAAAAATACAGATTCCCTTGCCTCTTGTGCTGCACAGTGAGTGCAGAATCATTCAGCTGAGGTAAAAAGTTGTAATGGTGTGTATCACCTATCAGCAAATGCTTTCAAAAGCTGGGGTTTGCAGTAGGGGAAGAATGTTCTAGTAACAGTGGCCTACTTTAGTCTCGTTTCAGAATTTAGTTTTCTTTTCCCACTAATTAATTCTCAGATTAATTGTGTTCTCTTAGCACTGGTGGCAACAAAGAAAAAGAAGGAAAAAAATCTGTCTTGTCTTTAATGGGACCTACAGTTTGACCCTGATTTTTTCCCCCTTTTAATATACTTATTTTATATGGAAAATTCTAGTGAACTGTAACATTTGTAGGAAAATTCAACAGCTGCAAACGCTGAAGCCAAAATTTTAGAGATGTGTCTTGTATTCAAAGTCAATCTTCTCAATGTGCTTGTGTGGACCTAAAGAGAAATAGAAATAAGCTTCATCTTACTGCCAGTGAGAAGTTTCCTATAAATACTTTCACCTTGTAAAATTTATCATTACATTAATGACTGAAAGACAATTTTTGGGCCAGATGTATTTTGGTCCAAGTAATTTGGGGTAATCTGCATCCCCCTTTGCTGGAGGAAATGATTATGGGAGGGACAGACATCTCTGGCTGTGTGTTCACGTCAAGCCCATCCCACACAGGAGGGTGGGCACCAGTGCTGGCATCAGTGACCCATCAGGTGTGCCATCAATTGTGCCATCAATTCCTCCTCCCTGTGACTTTCTAGTGGACACTGTCCAAGCTTTACAGCTGTCAGATCATGTGAGTTTTTGATGTAGGAGCTCCAAGGACTGGAGCAGTTGACCAGTGCATTTCTGTGTAAGCAGAAGTAGTGTTCTTCAGTTTGTTATTTTTCTGAAGAAAAAGCGAACAATTAACCATGCACTGCATTTGCTAACACTTTCAAACCTAGTTTCTCCTCAATATTTTTCAGGGGTTTTTTTTAGCCAGCTTAATTTTCAACCTCTTTTTCACTCTGTTTGTCAATGAATATGTGCTGAGAATTTGCTTGTTAACAGCATTCAGCTTGTGTTGCTTAGAAATCCCAAAAGTAGAGGTGTCAAAATTGTTAGTTCAAAAATTAAAGCTTTTAATTTTTAGGCGCTTCATTTAAATTTGTTTGAAGAATATTTTTTCCTTTCCAAAATACTTCCTGCTCTCACAAGTGGAAAACTTTTCCTATGAGTGGATGCTTTTTATTAGCGAGCTGTATTTTGAGTTGTACTGAAGTGTGGGGATCATGCATAACTGGAGAGACTGAGGGTTTGATCAGAGTGGCCTGTTTATTCTATGTTTACATCAATTACAGAATGAAAACATGAGTCATATTATCAGTTAGCATCTACAGATTTTCAGATAGAGTCAAAATTAGCTATAACAGAACCTTGTGTGAGTCTGTATGGAATCCAGAGCCATTCACATATGCAGTAATTAATGTTTTCAGAGCAATTAAATATGTCATTTGCCTCCAGTATTTGCTGAAAACAAATAAAAAATCAGAATCTGAAAAAGCACAGCAGGATATTTTAGTTGCTACTGAACATTTGCCAATAGAAAATATGGTTATGGGGATGCAAAACTTACTAACAACCAAATTAGAATTATCTTTGAAAATAGGCATACAACTTTTCAGGACTCCTCTTTTTCTTTTCTCCCCTTCTTTTGAGGGACTGATAGGTAGTTAAAGAATTATTAGGCCTTTTGTTGAAAATCTTGTGAAAGTACAGAAAACGACATGTTCAGCATCAATGACTCCAGTTATATTTGTAGTGTCTCTCATGCTCATGATCATACTTAGCATTGGCAATGAGTTATATTTTCCATATTGGAAAACCATTAAAGACAAGAAATAGCACTTCATGGTTTCATTTTGTAGCATGTGATTATTGAGATGTGACTGGAGTCAAATTAGGCTTCCCAGTGAAGATATTTTTGTAAGGTAAATTTCCATGAGATGTTCAGGCAAATTGTGTATCTCTTGCTAAAGCATCCAGTGAGTGTTGTATGAGTTCCTTCCCATCTGAGCAGCAAACCAGCAGATCAGTAATTCCAGAAGGAGATAAAGCTAACGAATCAGGTCTGAAATGATGGAGGAGTCTTTCTTGTCTTCTTGTATCATAAGATACAGCTGTGCTGGTCTGCATTCAGAATTTGTCCTTTAGTGCTGAGAGGAATGGCACGTTGAAGTGTCGGAATAGTAAAGATGTGAAGGAGACAACCACAGTCTGTCATTCTTTTAAGTGTATGTGATAAGAAAAAAAAATAATTGAATAGACCAATTAAATTTCATATGCCACTGAACGAGTCAAGTCTGCATAAATATTGTTTAGAAACCCAAGGTGTGGTGCAGTGTTGCTGCAGTTTTGTAGCGTGTGTAAGATTGCACACAGCCGTAATTGCCATGTCTGTAACAGAAGTCCTGCCTTCTGCTTTGAAAAGTAGATATATAGCTGCATAATTTTGTACCTAATTAAGCAATCAGGACGCCTTTTTAATATCCAGATGTTTTACTATTAGGAAAAAAAAACCTCCCAAGTTTGTAACAACATAAGCATATGGTTGCCCTGTTTAAACTGTATCTTAAGATTTTTTTTAAATTTAATTTTTATTTATGTTTTTATTTTTATTAAAACCCTCAGTGAATGAACATTTAAAACAATGTGAGCAGAACTAAATGTTCTAAATGCTCAATACCTGCACAAGAAATTTTGCTGTGGTTACTTTTGCAGTTCTAATTAGCTGGGTTTATATACTTTAAATGAATCTAAGCAGAAGAATTTCCATTTGGTTTCTGCTTCAGGTAACACTTGAGAAGCAAGAGCATGCTTTGCCTTGTTCTATTTACCATCAGTTCTTAATGTGCATCATAGCTTGATATTTGGTCTGGCCATCAATATGCTGACAAGCCTGTTATTAATGGCGTTAGGAGTGCTAAATACACCCAATGTTTGTGAAGATAATGGGACTCTCTCCATTTTGAAAATACTTAACATTAGATGAGCTTTAAAGGTTGCAGTCACCTTATTAAGGAAGGAGTTCAGGAATGGCCTTTGGTCATTCTCAGCATGCTTCCTTGCATTTAAGAGTGAGAAGAGAGATGATAATGTTGTGCCTGGACTTGTCCATGCAGAGTTTAGGGTACCCTGGGGTTTCTGCATCTAACTGTAAAACAAGCTATAACATGCTTATCCCTGATTTTCCTGTTTTTCTTTCAACCATTTCAGGGCCCTGCAGGAGTCATTAAATCAAAACTTCATGCTGATTGTCACCCATCGAGAAGTCCAGCGGGAGTACAACCTCAACTTCTCAGGAAGCAGTACCATTCAGGAGGTGAGTGCTGTTTCACAGCTGAAGAATAAATGTAGCTCATTATAGCTAATGCCAGCTCTCTTAAAGGGGGTTTGCGTACTCCTGATGGATATTCCTGTATTTTACTATTAGTCTTTTTTATTTTCATCAACTGGATCATCAAGATTTGATTAAACAATTCATTTATAAAAAGGTATTCTATTAAATTATACATAAAGGATGTTTATTTTTGTATTGTAGTAGCAAAATACACAAACACTTGTGTGTACACCAACAGTTTATTGAGTTTTTCAAATTTCATTTTACTTGAAACCCCTTGAAGCTCTCTCTGTCTTCCCTTCTTTTTACCAGTTTCATCTCCATTGTGTGGGCACCTCAGCCCCTGTGCTGGTTGCTGTTGGGGGGCTGTAATTCTTTCTGGCCTGGTAGCCAAATGGTTTTGTGTGTAATGGACGTCGCTGCCGTTCTGTGGAGCGGCCAGCAAGGGGTGATATTGGAGAGAACTTCGGCAGAATTAAGTCCTAAGGAGCAAATATCTCTGATGTGACTCTGGACTCTCTGAATTCACAAAAAGCAATCCCTTGCATATTTTTAAAACTCCTTTCCAAGCCCAAAGGTTGTTGTCTAGAGCTCCATGGTGTATCTAATGCCAGGTGTTGTGGATGTTATTTTCTGTATAACCCACTGCCTTCTGGAAACTTGACAAACAACCATGAAATGTGAATCTTCAGAATTCACATTACAAAATATTAAGATTAAATGTTTGCTTTTCAAATTAAATGTATGTTTGCTATTATTGGTCTGACACTTCTCTCAGACTTTTAGGGTTGAACGGATTTTATTGAAGTTTTTTGTGTCGCATGCTGACACGGTAGAAAGAATTAATTTAAGTTCTGTAATATTAGCTATGGGAGCAGTATCCCATACAACAATGAAAAATGATCACTAACTGTTTTCATTGTGAATCCTGCTATTCTTAAGATCTAGATTCTGATCTTTCCCCCATGTGAAAGCCTGTTTTCTATTTCTTCTGTTTAGATCTACTATAGTAAGTTCTGTTTTGCTTTTCGTGGTAATACAAATACACATACTTGGATCAGTTTGACTTTTGAAGGGCTAAGCTTTGACTCTCTATAATTATAAAGAATTTGAACGTTAATGGAAATAAATCATCCAAATATGTGGTTTTAATTTTAAAATGGTGAGATTCTAAAATAAAACACACACATATATATTGTCTGTTTGGTTTTTGTCAATGCTGTAGCATTTACTTTGCTGGTGGGTCTTACCTGGCTTAAATAAACCAGAAAGCTGTGACAGGGGGATCTAGGCTGCCTTTCCATGCACTGAAGTTTTCTTGTTTGTTGGTAATGGCAGGTTATGGTCATCAGGTTGCCATATGAAATCAACATAATTTAAGAGTTAACTATGATTTTTCCCTTAAACAATCAAAATAAAAACCCTATGACCATTTCAACATGAGCAGAAAGCCTTTCTTTGCCTATTGAGTGTCACACCCAATAGAGTGTATAAAATTGTGAAGGGGCTAAAATGAAAGGAGCTCTCTGGCCCTTGTCGTGCAGCTGATGCTGAACAGGTGAACGTGTCTGTCTGTGCAAAGGCTCCTGGAAATCCCTGGGGATTTTGCTGAGGTAAAAGGGTTGCTGAACATTTGTCTAATTATAGAAAACAAGCACTGTTTTGAATGTTAACTCCCTCATGGCTTCTTAATTTAATTTTTTTTTTTTTAGCATAGAGTAATCATTGTAACAAATCTAGGCAGTCCTTGTGGTTTGGAGGAATCAGTGGTATCATTCCTCATCTCCTTTGTCTCTGTCCTCTCCAGGGACTGTTAGATTTTTTTTTCCTCCTCACTCTCTTGTTCACACTTTAACAAATTAATAGTTTACTTTCCTCTTGGTGTATTTTTGTAACGGTGGAGAAGCTCAGTGATGCAGTTGCCAACCACAAGAGGGCAGGAAGGACTATTCAATTATTACCTAAAAATGCTGCTCAGTGTTTTCAAATTAGCTTCTGGTATATTAACAAAAAGGACTATAATGGCCAAGTTATTGTTTGATTTACAGATAATTGGCATATTGCAGGGAGGAGACTTAATTTCACCCTTTTAAATTAAACAGGGAGATTTAAAAAGACATAAAATATTCATTAATGTTCAGTGATTATAAAGCAGTGGCATATATTTATTCTACCTTTATTACTGTTTCGATGGGAAAATACAGCAAATATTTCAGAAATCGACTTGGCCATACTGACAAGTTGGAATGTTTAAGCAGTGTTAATGCAATCTACTCACACGCCATATCCTATGCAGAAAGATTCAAAACGACGACATCAATTATTAAAAGAAATATTTAAGATTCTAGAAATGTTCTACTTCTTGCCACAATTGGGTGCAACTGTCTCTCAAGGGCTGCTGGTGCAGTGTGCTGTTGTTATTAGTACTGTGAATTTTAAGGAATAGATATTTTTTCCAAGGGTCTCAAACCCCCCCTCCCCAAATTCACACCAAAAACTCAACCCCACCACCCTTTCAGAAGGCAGAAATGTTTTGCAGTGCATTCAAAACCCAGTGAGCTCACAACTGTGCTTTCCTAAACTACGATTTCTGCAGTTCTCTGGATTTTTATTGTTTAGGATGCATGTTTAATAGTAAATGATATTTGGATGAATTGCTTTCTCAAAGAAATTGTGGTGTTTAATGGGGAAACCATGTGACAAACAATTATCTGAGAGAAGTCTGATGCCGTAGTGCTCATGTCTGCTTCCAAAATTGATTGCATATTACCTTAATAGTTGGATTTTGGAGGGTACTTGAAAAAGCCTTTGTTTTTTAACATTCTTTATCAAAATATTATTTATCAAAATAGCTAACTCTTTACATATTAAGATCTGTTTTCTCATCTTAAAAAATATAAGTTACATTCAGTTATATTGTTTTGTGATCATGAACTTATATAGAATCTTTGGAAATGAAATAAAAAAATAAATGGAACTCCTCAAAAATTCTGTATATTCAATTTAATTTTTTTTTTGAGTTGGGCAGGGGAGTAGTTAACTTGGAAAGTTAATAATAACATGATGGTCGAAATTGCAAGTTAATCTGTGTCACAGGTTTCTGACATCCGTTTGTTCTTGTAAAATTGCAGTATTAAATTAATTCTGGGCAGATACTGTTCTGGGAAATAGCATGGTTACTTTTTTCCATGGTCTGCATTTTAAATTGGAAATTGGTAGGTTTTGTGCCAGTTAAGAGACTGTTAATGAATACATTTCCAGTGTATTACATGGTTATATAAAGACAATTTGACAAATTGAACTCCTAATACAAGACTAAAAGGAGTTTTCTGTCTGAAGACTTGTTTTTTATTCTGCTATAATGATTTATAGAGACTGTTTGAAATTGGAGAGATTTTTTAACTTCAGGTTTGAGAAGCTCTGTGCTAAATTATTACATGGCATCACCACATTAAAGACAATTTCTTTTCTATCTATGCCTACCAACTTGTTCTCATTTAGAAATGAACATACCTACTGTTTTTCATTTTTGCACATTGTAGGTTTATTATTTTACAGAAATGAAGGAAAGCCTTCTTCAGAAAGGGGAATATTTAAAAGTGTGTTAAAAGCAAGTTTGTATTCTGATCCTGGAGCAGACAAACTAATTTGTGAAAAACTTAATGGGCTTGAGTTCTTGTCACAATAGTGTGCTTTACACTTTTTGTTTTAATCAGTGACACAGAAAAAAAATCAAACATTTTTAACAAACTGGATGGCTCCACTAAAAACAAGGACTTTACATTTGTCTATTTTATTCATTTGATACAGATTTTGAAGCCTTTTTGTGATTTCTACGTGCAGGATTGCAAAAATATCCAGTGTACACAAGCTGTGGCCGCTAAAGGGTGGATGAGCTAAATATGCAGAACCCTCTGTCCCCTCACAGATTGGTGATCTTATTTTGTAACTGCTGGAAATTCCAGTTGAGAATACAATGTAAAGCAAGTACTGGGCACTAGAATTCTTGGTAGAACATAAAATCTGTGCAAACAATGCAGAGAAGATGGATTTTTAAATACTGGCTGCCTCTGCATAACTGCCTCTGCTTTTTATTCTGTTCCTTTAGCCAATAACTTAAGCAGGGGCTGCCTGCTCAGCATCCCTGTCACCTGTGCTAGGTAATATATTTGTTCTCTGTTCCCCACGACTCGCTGGCTAAGGTGGAATATGGAAAGCAATGTATCCAATAGCCCTCCAGGCAGGAGGAGGAACTATTTGTGCACACAACTGCCTGGGCTGAGATACACTGAAATTCTGTGTTGACAGACCCTAATCAAATCCTTTGTGATGAATTTCTTTAAACTTTTTTCGTGAGTGGATGGATCTTAAGCAAGATGCAAAATCACCACTATAAACATGCAGGCAGAAGCCTCATTTAAAAGGCCTAAATCAGTGTAATATATAAATATAAGTGAGCTGAGAAATTACCTGCAGCAGGCAGAAAAATAATCTGGCTGAAGGTCTTGTAGTTTTTTCAGATCTGTTTTTTGGTGTCTGAAAAAATATTTTCAAGACCGCTTGTTGCTGAGTGAGATCAAAGTAAACGTCAGACACTGCCATGGAGACATGAAATGCATGGATAAATAATGTTACTCTTTTTAATGCTGTAGCTAAACAATTACAATAAAACACATTAGAAATGGACATCCCCAAATACAGTAAATATATTAATAATTTCAGAAACAGTTCTTTTGTGTTTGACATTTTGTGCTTGCTTTAAAATTGTTGAAAACTACTGTTGTAGTAAACATCGGTAACTAGCACTTTTTGGATTTAATAGGAGTTGCACAAAAGTTCTATTGTTCAAATACTCCTAGAATCAGAGAAGCTGTTAAAATACCTTGCTACACTCATTGTACTCGAGACCTGTACGTTGTTGTGAAATGTGAACATTTCGTTTGCTTTTTAAAGAAATCTGTCATCTTAAAATTATACTCAGTTTATAGCAAGTTGTGACAGCATTATACATAATTTAAATGTGACTGTGAATAGCCTCAGTGTTCTGCAGTGGTAAATGAGGATGTGCTAGCAAGCCAGGCTTTGACTTTTTCAGTGAGGAGAGAAAAAATTTTAAAAAGCTAAATCAGCTTCTCGATTTGTTTTTTGCCTTTGTGTTATAGAAAACCAGCGCATTCTGAAGGTAAAATGTGTTTTAGAACCGGAAAGAAATCCTGATAAACTTTTTTAAGTGGTCATGTGTTGGGAATTAGATGAAGTTCCTTGGGAAATAAAGAGGAAATACCTTTTAGGTACCCGTTCAACAGTGATAACTTTATTAGGCACTTAAAATATCTTAATATCTGACTGAAGAGATCTGTTTCAAAGATATCCTGTTGAAAAATAGAAATAACTACTTTCCTTTTTCTGCAACAGAAACAGCAATAAGAGATAAAGAAAGGGCACTACTTCTCACTTAATTATGAAACCTAATATATTCCTGACAGAATATGTTTCATAACCTGTAATTTGATTTTGGTGGGTTTGGACATGCATATCATTAAAGAAACGATCTTCAGTTATTAAAAACTAGTAAACATGGACATTTTTATATGCAAGAAAAGGCAGAGAGTAAATAATTGCACTGGTGACCAATACTGTAATAATCCTGTTTTACAATATGCACTTGACAGGTTGTAATAGTGCTAATTGAAGAGACTAATTCACACTTGCTTCATTCTATTCAAAGGCAAAATCAGCAGCTTGTTTTGCTTTTGACCAGATGGTCCTGATGAACACCTACTGTGCACTTTAAGTGCTTTACTAGAATTACAAAGGCTGGGGGCTGCATCCGACTCAAAATGATTTGAGAAGAGAAAAAAACCTCACTGCTCAATGGATTTGGTGCAACTAAATTAATTCTAGTGGACCCATTACACATTGAGCCCCCTTTTCAAAGTGCTGAGCCTCCTCGTTTGTTCTGTAGCAATGAGAAAGTGAAAGGCAGATTACTGCAAACAGAAATAAAAAAAAAGTGCTGTGAAAAGGAGAAAAGAGGCCTTGAAGCCTTTTCATATCATTTGGGTTTTTCAAGTGCGTTATTTTTGGGGAGGGTGGATGTATGAAAAGCCAATTGGAGTTTTTTTTGTTTTAAAGTGCGCTATTTAAGTACTATGAATATAAAAGCAAGAGCAACAGTTGACTGAGTTTACTGTGGTAAAGCTTTGTGTCCAAGGATGAATCAAATTCATTATAGTCAATGCTTTGTATTTTCATATGAATGTAGGGTTAGTTTCACAAGACTGTGTCTGTTTAGGATAATTATAATTTAATATTTTCCTTTCATAAAGTTATCACTGTAGTTTATCTAAAATTTGCTGAAAGCAAGGTTTTTTTCCCTTGCATAAATTTAGAAGCACCCAGAGAGTTTTAAACTCCAAAGGAGGCTGTTTGATTTGCAAGGGAAGGCGAGGCAGGTTCCAATAGCACAGATTATTATAACTAATTAGAAGTCACACATCTGTTAACGTTCAGTTTGTCAGCACTCAGTTTAGTGTGTGTGTGTGTTTATATCTCTTCTTTTCTCTCCTTGTCTGTCTCTATTCCCCTCCATCCCTAAGTGCAAGTTGGGTTGGAGAGAAACTCTCAAAGGATAAGGATCAATTTATTTGAATTTGAAAATAATGAGGAGTCATTGTTATAATTTTGGTTATGGGTTTGGCTCTGTAAATGCTCAGTCATGTGAGTTGTCCTTATTTTAGAAGTAATCATGTTGAATTGAATGGCTTTGCTCATGTAATTTAAGGATGCTAAGGATTTTGGGGATCAAGACCTAATTTAAAACCTTGAATTTTTTAAAAACTGCAATTAAAACCTTTGCTTGCTATTCTGATTTTGAATATTTGCTGTGTTTTACTTTCGGGTTGGTGAATTTTTATGCAAGGCTTCTATCATAATGCTAGCTATTAAAAAGGTGTTAGCATGAAATGACAAGAAAACCTAAGCAGCTTTATGAACATATTAAACAGCTCTGTCCCCAGCTCTTGTGCTATTTAGAGTGGGAAAGCAGCACTCTGTAGCTAAATAGCTCAGTGCTGTTATCTGTGTGAATTATATTTAGTTGAATAACAAATGAAAAATTCAAGTTAGCATTTTTTTTTTGCAATTAAAAAAAATTAATTTACAGCTTGTAAATTAAAGTGGTTTAGAACGTGGTTTAACCTTTCTATCCTGTGTTAACTATAATATGATCACTTCTATTATTGCATGATATACACTTATATTAAAAAAACACATTCGTTGAATTGCTGATTTGTTTTCAAACAATGAAATTTGTATTTGTGCAAATTATAGTAGGCACAGTGTTCTCTCATGTTTTCTCATCAAACAACCCAATTATACTTATAAATAGTGAGGTGCTAATGAACTGTTGTTCGGGAAAAGTTGATTTTTTTTTTTAACTTCAGTAAGAAAGGAAACACTTCACAATTTTAGAGTGCTTGCTTGGTGAGAAAATATTTGAAAATATTTTACTTATGTAAATCATGTTGTTGCTATCACTTTTAAATACACAACAGAAGCTAATCTAAAATCCCCATCAGTTCATATGGAGCGTAACTACATGCTTGACATTGTAAATTGCTCACTTAATTGGGAACGGAGGATTTACTTATATTCATTAAGTTACAGAAGTTGTTTCCAAAGAGCTGCTATTTCAGCTTGAAGTTTATCTCTGCATTCACTGAATAGAAGGAGGTAATTTTTTGGATAGTTGTGGGGATAAGGATATTTAAAGTAGTGGTTGTGAAGTTACAACACCAAAATGGTCAAAAGTATCTTGATTGCAGTGTAATGATGGTGCTGCACTACATTGCTTTGTAATTACTATGCAAAGAAAACACTCAGTTGCTGTTCCAACTGTGAATTAATGATGTTTGTCCCATCCATAATATCTTAGTGACACGGGCACCATCTCTGTAGTAAACCTGTTCCTTAGGGTTTTTCAGTTCTGTTCCCAAATCTGTGTAAAACATGAATTTGAAAAGTTATCTTTTTGATTTTGTACCAGGAATTCGTGGGCATAAATTGGAGAGCCTTGCACTCATTTAAAGGATAAAATGGCCTCATAATCACCCGCAAGAAATCCCTGTTACTGTTTTTAAAAAGGGTTATGGCAGCTCTCAGCAAATATTTGCAATAAGTGGCAAAATTTATGCCTTGCTTTGTGGTAGTTGCGTGACCAGACAGTGGGGCATAGGATTGTTTTAAGGTTTTTACAGCTGCAGGGAAAAAGCATCTGTTCCTAGAAAAGCCTTCATTGTTTAATTTTGACACTGACTTTTCCATGCTGTTTGTACCAGTCTCTGGATTAGGTGGCACTAAGATAAAATTTGTTTTAAGTTGCTCCCAAATGCAGCTGTCACTATACACAGCCTTGTAGCTTAGGCAAAGGAGACATAATCAAAACAAGCATTTTTGTACAAGGTCATTTGGCAGACTGGGAGAGCTCAGAGCAGGAATTTTGACAATATTGTATCTTGTGGGTAGCTTGGCTATTAGCTTTTGTGTTTATTTAATAATTCTGGTGGTCACTAATGTGTATGACTGTCTCAGAAATAATGAAAGGATTTTTTAAAGTGCACAGCTTTTAATATAAATTTATTTTGATTGAGCAGTTTCTGTGGTATTCAATTACATACATCCCATGTATGTTTATTTGTATCTCTGTATCTCTACAGTGGAATGGAATTATTTACCAAAAGCAGGGAATATTGACATTTTTGAAAGGGCTTCCATTTCTTTCCTTCAAAGTTTCCAGTGAATTGAGAATGAAAGAGCACTTCATTTTATGTATCCCAGAGTTGTGTTAATTTCTACCCAGCTGGTCTCAACTGATTGATACAAAGCCAAATTTGTGACTGCCTGCATTACAAAGTCTGTAATTTGCTAATGAATTATGATAATAATCTTTCATCACACATGAAAGATTTAGACAAACAATTTATTAACTATATAGTTTGATCACAATTTTTGGGTTTGTACCAAGCCTCAAATCTACTTTTATTTTTCCCTGCCTAGATTAGCAGACCAAAGTGAACTTACTTCTTACCTTGTTTTGAAAGCAGTGATGGTGGATGTTACATGGGGATGATGGTGGACAGCAGAAATGATACAAACTTGTAGTGTAAATATCCATATTTAATGTATAGACAAATCAAACTGCCCAGTTTCCAACTAGAGGAGCATCACAGTAGGCATGGCACAAGAAATTGTTTGAGACTGGATCCACTGTTGGGGGTACATAAAAATAAATAAAAATAGGGTACAGATTTTCCTCAAGTTCAACCTTCTCTGGATATGGCGGAGGCGAACGAATTAAAACACAGCCAGACAAAGCCATAAGGACAAACTGGGCTTAAAAAGAATGGAAAGGAAAATCGGATCTTCCAGAAGAAGAGTACTGCCACAAGATCTGTCAGCTTGAGTGAAGTTTGGGGTTACCTGCATGTCGGATCAGCAGAGTTGATTTTGGACACTCTAAGGACCCTCTGAGGACAATGTTCACAGGACATGAGCACACCATAAATGTCTTCCTCTATGAAATTTGCCCATTTTTGATCAGATCATCCATCTTCTGACCAAAGATTAATTCCCAGTTCTGCAGAACTTGCTCCTGTGCACAGGAAGAAGGAGAGGAGCTTTGTGTTCAGTGCCCTCTTCTGTTTCTCAAGATCAACAGAGCTTAAAAAAAAAAATTGATAATTTTTCTGCTTCTTTTGTGCTCAGTAGGTTGAGTTTAAGTAGGCAATGTTTTGATATCCATCCTGGGAAAACAATCAACCAAACGAAAAACCCCACAAGGCCCAGCATGTATGTCCAGCGTTGCCATTTTTATGTGGATGAAAGCATTGGCTTCAGTGGTTTCTGTTTGATGTGCTTCTCCTCAGACCACGAGTGACCCAAACCAGCTGGTTTCTCACCCCAAAACCATATGACTGCCCACATATATGACTGCCTCAAACAAAATCACACTGATTCCTGTTGCTACTCTTATATAAAGTATTGTTTGACTGGTAAAATTATTTAAAACCCAAAGAAACAGGTAGACAACCAGCAGTGTCAAGAAAACACTATCCAGAGCAGGGCCTGGTTATGTGGCCCTGTGAAAAGATGAGGAAAAGAATTTTGGGGTGGGTGCTGCCTGGAAAGGGGGTTGAGCTATTACACAAGACTTTTTGTTATTACTTTATTATGTTGTTTGTTCCTATCATATTTAGGGAACTAGAACTTTGTGAATAACCAGGAACGTGTTCATGAATCACTTCGTACTACATCAGGTTAAAAATAAAAAAGGCTTAGGTTTGGTCAGAAGGCAGACTTTTTTTTTGGTCAAACTAATTAATGGGAAGTGCAGAAAAGTGGGGAGGGAGGTGTAAACAACAGAGATTTGGTGTACCAAGACCTTAACTCTCACCTTAGAATCACCAGGAAGGTGATTCTATCCAGTAGCTGTTATCTGGTATGTCTAATGCCCAGTAGGTCTCTTGGAAATTATGATGTAATTTGGAAGTACAAACTAGCTGAGGATCTTCACAATATAGGAAACAAATAACCAATTAAAGAAAAAAAGGGGAAGAGGAGTAAAAGGAACAAGGAGGTTTTGCTATTTTTCTACAATTTCTATATAAGAAAGAGAGATCTTCTTACAAATGTGTAGTAATAAAATAGCAGTAAGTCTGTCTGTCTGGTATCATGTGGCAGAGCTGTGCATGCCCTACTCCAACCCCAACAACCCAAGGACTGACTTAATTTCACTTATTTTGTTCACAGCATCAGGGCACCCCAAATATCTCTGCAATTTCATGTAGGAGAACCAGAAGGGTTTTATATTGGTCTTATTTCACTCATTTTTGTTGACAAGCTACCTTTTACTGAACTCTGTAACACAGTGACTCTCATTTAAGAAACATTGTGAGCTGTGTTTGTGTCCTGTTATTAATTTCTCTGTAACTGTAAGCTGAATTTCAGTTCAACATCTCCCCTCTGTGTCTTGCATGAACTTCTGTTTGCGCTTACTCACAAAGTTCCTCTTTTAAGGCAAGAAGGACTTATTCCTGAATAATTCAAAAGTGGGGAGTGTAAGAAGTGCTTGGATTAATCTGCAGAGGGTTTTGTGTGTTGACAATTTCACCTATAACTAACAGTCTCTTTCACCCACTCTGCTTAAAAGGTCTTGGCTCTTCTTTATTCTTTGCATTGACCTTGGGCTGGCAGAGAAAAGACCAGACTGCAGCTGAGAGCTCTGACCACAGGGCAGCCTAGGCCAGGACTAAGGCAAACAAAATGGAGAAGCTCTGATATTCACAAAAAGCAACAACAGAAGAGTGGAAGAGGACACTTTTTTTGGTAGTACAAAGCAATACAGTGAAACTTCTCACCCTGATACAGGAGGTAAACTGCCAAGTCAAGCAGGTCCACATTAATTTTTCAAGGAGGGCTCTTGTGAGGCCAGAGGAAAATATGTAAATTCTCTAGATCATTCTTTGAGGTTTGGGGTGAGCTGAAAGTTTCTTTTTTTTGGTGTTGCTAAGAGCAATAGTCTGAGATGAAACTCCTCCTTTAATCTTCCCACAGACCAAGTTGCAGTTCACAGCTGTGGCTGCATTAGCACAGAGGACAGTGCAATAAGAGGTCTGCAGAGAAAAGCTGTTTATGGGAAAGATCTCTGATAGTTATCTATTTTGGCATTTTAACAGTGTCCATTTCTAGCTGGTCCTGTGGATTGACTGTTTCTTATTAATTGAAATCTCAAAATTGTGCATGTTGTCTTTTATTTTGCTCTTAATAGTAATTGTTTTTTGTTTTAATACTAACAGCCTGCTCAGACTGTTTCATCCTCCAAGCTGAAGTGTGCAGTAGGTTGGGCAGGTGGGAGGTTTAAGATTAGGAGTGTGTTTGAAGTGAAACACCAATGCAATTCCATCTTATAAAGGTTGGATCTACATCAGTCCCTTTGTGCAAATCAGTATTTTCAAATCCTGCAGCATTGGGAAGCCTCCATTGTAGCAGACACAGTGTATTTAAAAAATAATTTTGTAGACAGAGGTGGTGGAATTCTTCTTGAATAGGAACAAATAAATGAAAGATTGAGTGGAAAAGTGCATGTGGGTGTTTTCAACTCACTGCATAGTAGGCATGCAAAGAATCACCATGAGGAATAAGACAAGCTTTTTAAATACCCAGAAAGAAACTGTTTTCCCCTTAGAGAACTACATTAGCATTGTGTTTTCTTAATTTTCTTTCTTAAGATCAGTTTGAAGTGAGGACCAATAAAACTTGGAGATTAAATGTTTGTTCTGCAGCCTAACTGCAAACTGTTTGAAGTAGAGGATAATTTTAGCATAGTCTGAAATAAGCATCTGTTGTCTCACGACATCGGTATCAGATGAGAACTGAAAATCAATTTCAGTTCTTGTTTTGTGTCTTTTTCCTTGTGTCAATTTTTAGGTCAGATCTAGGATCACTCAGATATGACTTACAAAATCTGACAGTCACCCAACTGAATTTTTAACTCTATAGGTCCTTTTGCTTGTTTAGTAAAAGATATTTTTCTTTTCTTATTTTCATCTTCTTTTTAAGTTTTTTTTTCTTCTGTTTCTTTAATTTTTTTATTGCTCACATACATGTTTTCTTTTGTACTGCTTTCTCTTTTTTGCCTTTCATCCTCTGTTTTATTGAATTTTGTAGGTTTTAATGAAAACAGCTTTTACGAATTTCTTAATTTCTACTTGTTTAAATGCAATATCAATATCTGGCCTAACTTTTCTAACTACTATTTTATCCTTACAATGCAATACAGAAAAAATATACTGTAGGTCAGAAACTTTTAAAGTATTGCTCTTTTTATGCTTTTTTTGCAGAATGTTTGTGTATTGAATTATACTTGAAAGCTGTGCTTGTGTGTGAGTATAGTGCACGTTAATATTTCAGAGACTGAATTTTCACTAATTATTATGTGACTATATAATGGAAATTCTTTCTATCAACTAATTTTTTATTGCAGGTGTTAATTGTCATAATTAAAAATATTACACATTCTTAGGAATTAGGCTTTTTTTTACATTTTTGATGTCATTTTGTTGGTATAAATTTTATACACGGAATTTGCATAACTAAGAATATCCTTGTGGTTCAGAGGAGAAGCTGTTAGTATGGATCTGTTTTATTAATTTATTCTCAAGGAAAACCAGACAGAGTAGCTGAATATGTAAATGAGCAGCTTGTGATGCTATAACTTGTCAAACAACCATTGATGCAGTATAGCTGAGCAAACTGTTTCAGTGTGTGCATATACAGTAGGTATTTCTCTCCAAATTAATATTTGCATTTGAAATATGAGTGTAGTGCAAATACATGAGAAGTATATAACAATTAATAAACTTTTGTGCTTGGTGTTTACATATTATGTGCTCTGTATTTTAATTCTGAGTGTTATCTGTTTCTTAAGTAATTTTGAATTAGTCTTCCAAATATATTGATTAAAGGGATTTATTACTTAATTATTAAGGTTTGATAGGCATTTATGTCCTTGAATCTGGTTGGGTTTGGTCAGTAGTTTGTTGGCCTTTCTTGAAGTTGCCATTTTCATTTCACAGTCTTTATTGATTTAATGTAGCAAATTGTTATCTTTATTACATTGGTGAGTAAGTAAAAAAAGCTGTTCTTCAAGGTTTTAGTGTTCCCTCAGGGATTTCTTTCCATGATGACTTTCTTCTTCAACCAAAAGGATTTGGATCCATCCTTTGACTTTGGATGGTTCCACAGACAAAAAAAAAAAAACTTCTCAGGCTTTTTAAAAGCTCTTTCTCAATTCCTTGCATACTTTTGTTCTCCCATTTGTGAATCATTGCCAGCTTACTGTGATGCAGTTGGAATAGGATAAAAAAAAAGTCTATTTTTCACTTTCTTCTTTGACCACTTGGCAATTTAAGTGTAGTATTAGGAATTGCTAGAAAGTAATACCTTGATATATTAGAAATTACTAGAAAGTTTAGTATTCATATCATAAATAGAAAGATGTTCACACTATTAATTTCTCTACCCATGCTATCCATGTTCTTTCACTGTTAAAATTATGACTTGTTGGGGTTTTCTTTTAGTTCTTTTTCCAGTGTAGTGATAAATGTCACTGTTCTGGAAAATATGTAAGAATACTGTGTCATGAGGTTCATGGTATTTTGGAGAAGTTCAGTGTTGCAAAGTAGTTCTGTGCTCTCAGGGGTGGAGTGAGGGATTTGGAGCAGTGTTGATGCAAAACAAACGTAGCTTTACTCCCAAAATGCATCATTTTGGTCATTTTATAAAAAATTAGGACCTTGTAGCATCAGAATTCTAAAGCCAATCCTGCCTCAGAAATAGGAGGTACTTCCCACAGAACTGTTGTTCTCTGGTCCTCATTCACGTCCTGCCCTCCTCTAGAGGTGTTCCCAGAGCTTGAGGGTGGGAGAGGGAGGAGGAGAGGATGAGCTGTTCTCAGCAGCCCTTTGCTCTTAGACTTCTGTTTCGGATCCTAGCTGGGGGTCAATGTCGTTTGACAGCTGCTTTTACCTCCCTGCCATCCTGCTCCCCTCTTCCTCCCCTCGTGCTGCTTTGAAGGCAGCCCCGGGGTCAGCGCCAGCCTGGCTTGGGCAGGAGCTGAGCCACTGCTGAGAGGGAGCCTGGGAAGCCGTGCAGAAGCAGGAGCCAGGCAGACCTGTCAATGGCTTTTTTTTTTTTTTCCCTCCCTGAGTGTTAATTGTGGTCACAAGAGTTAAGTGTTGCTGTAAAATTAACATCTTGGTATTATGTATTTATTTTCCACCATGGAGCTTCAATGTCAAGTTTACCCAGCAGACAAGTCAAAACAAGATCATTTTTTTTTCTAACTGCTGCTGTGGCAAGTCTCAGCCTGGGATCTCAGAAAATCACTGTGTTCCTTCTAGTTAGCAGCTAATAGGAAACAATAAAGATTTAAGGTTCAGAATTTAATTGGCACTGATGCTGATGCAGGAAGAACAAACTGCACATGATTTACTCTTCTGAAGCTTTATTGATTCTTTTTTGAAAGGAAAGCTCTGATGAAAGTAAAAAGAGGCATTTAATTTGCAAGTATTTCTACACAGTTTTTATTCTGAAATGTGCATTTCTGTCTTCCTCTATCCCTGCTTGGTAAAAATGCCTTAAGATCTTCTGAATCAGAGGCAGATACTGAAAAACAAAAGAGTAAGGTTGTAGTTTCTACCGCTCATGTTTTGCATTTGGATGGCATTGCAGCTTTCTTACAGGGTAATTTTACATCTTTTCTCAAGGCTAATGTCTCTCATGCAATTGTGAGCATTTTAAAGATAATGTGACATTAGCATATCCTCAAAATTTCCATCCCAGATTCTAGTCTTTTAATGACCTATTTCCACGGATCACATCTGGAATATCAGTCTCAGAGAGGTGGTGATAAAACCAGAAGCTTCCTGTTTTTCTGACATTACCTGTAGACCAAAATCTAGAAACAGGGTTTTTTTTTCATCACTTACATAACTGAACTTTTGAATTTCAGTGAGTGACTGAGGGTTTTTCTTCAGGCACAGGTTGATTCCATGCTTGCAGAGTCTACAGCAAGGTCTGAGATGTGTGGCAGAACTAACTGCAGATGTCTTCAAATGACTTCCTACTTCCACAGCTTCCTTGCAAATCATGGCTGAGTCCTTGGGTTATCATCACTGCCAAAGCCACCATAGTTGAACTTCCATTTAATAGCTGATCTCTCAGTCCATACTTTCAAATGGTTTTGAAAATTTTGAAAAGGGATGACTTAATTCCCTTCCAGTCTCATCTCTCCATTTTCTCCATAGCTTTGGTGACAGATTCCAGCCATTTCTCCTGCTCTGGAATTACAATTTAAAATGCCTGTCACTGTGACACCATGACCAGCAGCTCTTTTGCTTTTTGTTGGCTTTCTGCCATCCCTGCCATGTGTTTTCCTGCTGCTTGTCAGGAATTCATTTTCATGACCCATCTGCAGGCAAACCTTTTCTGGGACTTCTGATCCATTGGGCTTTGGTAATGGCCTCTTACTTCAAGGGAAGAGGATTTTACAGGAACTATTTGAAATATTCAAAATAGATGATGATACTTATCTTTAAAAGTGTCCAAAAGAAAGTGTCTTTAAAATTGTCTAAAAAATGTCCAAAAGCCCTTTATTTTTGCATTCATGTGGAGAGTTTTAATGTTACTGAGCTGGTTTTGCTGCTGGAGGTCCTTCTGTGCCAGATTCCTGTCTGTGTACATTGTAACTCAGCTGTTTTGGTTCTTATTGAGTCAGGACTGCTGTTCTTGCACGTGTTACGTAAAAACGCAAGTCTGCAACATAAATTCATCAAATTTTTTTTCATCAGTCATGCCTTCCATGTGACTGGATACATTCATAGCTTTCTGACCCTTTTCTGATGGTTGGTTAAGCGCCAGCTCCCTGGCAGGATCACAAGCTCTTTATGAAATGTTTTTCAGCTGCTATTGGTAATTGATAATTGATATTGGTATTTGTGTGCTTAAGCCTCACACACCACAGTGTCATGGTGGTGAGCACGCTTTAATAAGTGATCAGACTCCTGACTTCTCTCTTTCTTTGGCCTGTCAGGAAAGACCAATTCCCTTCTTATGCATCTGTGTGAGTGCCTAAGGGTCGTGTGTGTCCCATTGATTTGGGGAATTTCTAAGGAGCAGGCTGGAAGAATATCTTCAAAACTGTCCAGGTTGTGCTTACTCAAGGCTGATCTATTTCTACATACAACAAAACAAAAAGTGCTAATAAATCTATTCAAGTCCTTAAGTCTCTTTACCCTGCCTGTTATATAGATTGATCTGTTGGATGTGCCTCTTATTAATTTTCTTCTAATTATTCTAATGTAGATCATGAGAGAAGTGATTATGATTTCACTGTCCTGTTTGAAACACTTTAGATCCAGGGCATATTCTCTGTGCAGGTGAGTGACCAGTGAAATCCCAGTCCTTTCTTCAAGTTTCCAGCTTGTTATTGCTGGAATTCAACAGATTTTTCTTCCCCATCTCAAATCCATGGTCCCATTGATGAATGTGGATGATTTCAGGGCTAGAGGATGCTTGCTTGTCTCCAGCAGGGGATGCTCATCCTAAAACAGAGTAGTAATCCTGGAAACTCCACAGGATACAGCTGAATGACCTGGGTTTTGGTAGAAGTCTAGATCCTTGTCTGTTGTGGAAACTTTTTTCCAAGGTATATTGGATTGTTGTCTGGATATTAGTGCAGAGCTCTCAGATATCACTTAGTTACCCAATAAATCTGTCATCTCACCCTGTTAGCCATTAGCTGAAACAAGGACATTTGCTGCTTCAAGCAGCACCTCCCTGGTGCTGATAAATAACTGTTCTTCCTGGTCTGCTTCCTTTGTCATTGTTGCAGTGAGACAAAAAATATCTGGGACTATGTGAAAGATAAAGCCTCGGTGTAACTCTCTTGTTGCTATAACAGAATAATAAAAAGACTGTGTGGGAGCAATTCATTACTCTTTTCCTTTCAAGCACTTAAAAGAAAAACAGAGCTGAAAATATTTCTTTGGGAGATACTGAAATACCTCATTAGTTCTTTCTTTTTATTGGCTATTGAGGTGACAATTCTGTAACAGGAATGAATGTGAGGATGAATTTTGCTTTGATTTGTAGGAATGTGTTAATTTGAGCTGAATAGATCTTTTCAGATCTTAATATTTGTTGTCTGTGAATCTTGTTTTGTAATACATACAGTTTCTAGTTTTATTTTAGATAAAGGAGTTCTGATGAAGACTGTGTTTATTCTGTGCAGTATTGGAGGTGTTTTGGGGAAAATGAGTTGCTGAGATTCACAAATCTGTAATTTCACATTTTTTTCATTAAATGGAATAGTGTTTACTGTTTATTTAATAGATATAGAATTGCATGTCAAGCTAAGACAGAAAAGTGTGGAGAAAATAATACATATGTTTAATTAATTAAGTTAACCTTTATTCTAGTCTTTCCATTTCAGTGAGATGACAAGTTTGCACAATAGAATAGTGAAAATGGTCAGAATAGCTTTATATTAGCCCATTTTCTGAAGGGATCATTAAGTTTTCTGTTGTTCTGCAGCAAATGAATGGTGAGCTTTGTGACTGGAATCTGCAGAAGAGGTAACTCCTGTAGTGTTTTGGTCAAACACTAATGAAATTTCATTTAGTTGTATATTCAAGAAATAGTGACTCTTCCATCATGGAAGAGCTTTGTGTATTTCTGGGTCACTCTGACCAGACTATTCATGGGGGTGGCTGCTGTTGAAGACACAGCAAAATAAAGGATTTGTTGCATTGAGAGAGACCCAGTTGTGCCCTCCTCTTAAAGGAACAAGATAATGTCATTTTCTTTTAATATTTTGGAATTCTAAAGGAAAATGTGATTTCAGTATTGTAGACTTCAGTGTGGTAAGCTACTTATATTTTTAATTTAGGCAGTCCAGGTCTGGAAGCCAGTCCAGTTCAGGAAAAACGCCTGAACCAGAGGTTGCAGGACTGGGACCTTAGCAGCACTTCTTTTCTTCATGAAAGCCCTGCTGTTTGTAGAGTAGAGTTCCTCACTTGAGAGGCTTCCAGATAATTTTTGTCTTCAAATTGATCTATAGATTTCACAGTCACTGTTTATTTTCATTCTCCAGTAACACTTTCCCTTCATCTTCCCATGTCTGCACCTGTGTAGAACTTAGACTTCAGGTTTTCTAGTGTTGCTGTTGGCTTGGTGTGTTTATTTTAACTGTTCCTAATATGTTTCTGTTATCTGATAACCTGACAATTTGAATCTTACTAATTTGCTTTTCCCATCAGCTTTTTGTATTCTACAAGTACATATGACTCATATGTAATTGTTCAAGTACCGACTTGTTTGGGGAAAAGACTTAAAGGAAAGAAAGAAGAGCCAGAGATGACATGCAGATTGGGCTATTTGGCCAGGCTGCAGCTGCTTTTTTCAACTTAATTCTATTTTCTGAGGCAATGTGGTTAAACATTTTTAAATACACTAGAAGTAGTATTACTCAGGCAACCAAAACAAACTTGTATGGCTTCTTTTTGGTAGACGTAAAAATCTATATTTGGATTGTACTTTTGCCTGACTCATTTTGTCAACTCAATGGAATTTCGTCTCTGAATCACTCACAGTCTTAGTGTCTTTAATTTTTTAAAATCGTGGTGCAGATCAATGTACACCTTATTGTGGAGGAGAAAGGCAGGGCTACAGTTGGCAAATACTATAGATGGCAAAAATAAAGATTCTTGTCCCTCATTCAGAAAGCTCATGGTATGTTTTCACCTGTACTGCCATTACTGTCACACTGAAACCTGTCAGTTAAAAGAGAGAGGTGGAGGTTTTAGTATTTAGTATGGTTTTAGTTCCCATGTTAAAAAACAAAAGCAAGTCAAGTATCTTGTATTTGGTCATTCTCTTGCTTTATTTTTAAAAAATATGTTTATTAGAAACTTGTTTCATATTGACTTTGGATACAAATAAAGATCCAGCTTTTCTACGATGTAACAATAAATTCTGAAAGCTTTACAATAATTTCCAGTGCGATTATATTTGAGACACAAGTTCAGGGAAGCAATGCTTTAAAATAATATACTTTATAACTTTTATTCTACATCATGTAGAGGAAAATATATCATTTTTAAACATGTTAAATATGTTCTACATGAAAGATTTTCCTCTATCTTATTAAGTAAAGGAGGGGATTTTTTGGGTGGAAGATTCCATAGTTAAAGATGTAAACCAGCAATTTCTTGCTTCTATAGCACAACATAGTTCAGAGCTGAGATTAGAGAAACCCTGTAGAGTGGCTAATACTTGAGGGCATCCCCAGCTAGAAAAGTATGTGAATTTAGGCATGGGAGGAAGGAAGGATCTGCTTTAAATTTAGTGTAGGGTCACTGAGTCTTAATGATAGATTAAACAAGGGAGGTGGAATAATGAATAGGGGTATGCAATGTGTAGCACTAATACCAGAAGTCCATGGTTTTCACTGGTTATTTAATGTCTTTTCCCATATGTTTCTGAATAGAGCAGGTTATGGCAGGGATGAGCTAAGGAATAGCTTTGTTAGTGAATTGCTAAATAGACTGAATTCTCTTTCTAAAAATGGATATGTATATGGGAGAGCTGCTTGTTAATAGTGTAATCTGCACCTTACATGCATATCCCTTAAATGTAGCAATATTAGTAACTGTATTTGTAATTGATGTGTGTATGTTAATATTCTTAAAATCCACTCTGAAGGTTTGTCTGCAATTCTTTTCCACTGTTAAAGCAGAAATCAATTTCAAATTACTTCTGAATATTGTCAATATAGGAACCCCTAAAAAAGTTTTGGTTTTGTAGACACAATGATGAAATGGAGGAAGTACCCAGAAATGTTTTTGTTAGTAGAAATTTGACTGACAGCTCAATGAACATTGTTTTATAGTTTAACTTGAGTTCAGAATAACATGAATAGAATACCTATTCAAATACAACCACATCAAAGAATTTATTAAATTCATTGTTACAGTGACTGAGAAAAGATGTCACAGTTTACTTTAGAGCTGACTTCCTACAGAGCTTTCACTGTCCAGTACCTGATACCAACAACTGAAGTGAACCAAGGAAGTCAGCACTTGAATTACTGATGGGTTTCTGGATGACCCATCTTCTTTTTATGGTGGTAATACCAGAGAGTCTCCAGAGAAAATGCACCTTGCACTGAATTTTTTCTTTGGGAAATTAATGTAATGCACAAGACATTTTATATCTGTGGCTCATCTTCCTTTCTAGATGCACCTTGTGTGCTGGCCCTAGGAATAAAAGGGCTGCAGGGTGGGTCTGCTCATCCCTCCTCACTGAGCAGCAGGTTTGCTGTGACCTTTAAGTGTAAAAGTGGAGGGAAGAGAGAAATAAAACATTGAAGTTGGAGGTATTGGAGAATTTCCGTATATAAAAGTGCTTCCCAACTCTCTGCATGACTATGGTACTTAGCTTTTCAAAGTTGATTAAACTAAACTATTTTTTTGTAAAGACTTCATGTCATGTTTAAAAAATTTGGAATAGATTTTATGTTGTCTCTAGGAACAAGAAAATATGGCCTCTCCCAAAAGTTTATTTTATTGATTTTCTAAAGAACAAGTAAAAACATAGAAAATACTGATTTTGTGATGTTCTCTTTCTTACACCTAAATGGGTAGGCTTATCACTTAAAATAAAGATTGCTCTGAAGCAGATGTGGTTTATGCATTTTTTAAGACTGAAACTGAATCAGTTTCTATTTTGAAATGTAGTTGAGTAGGAGTGGAAGATATTGTTAATCAGTGAAATGTGTTCAGGAATGTATTTCTTGGAGTCATAATCTGAGATTTGGGGAAGGTGATAGGATTCCTTCTCTCATTGAACCAAAATGAAAAGAAACTTGTAAGTGGGAGTTTTTTTTGTTAAGTTTTGGTTTTTTCCCTCTTTTCCCCCTACATGTATCTATGATTAAACAGTAAATATTGGATCTTTAACTTCCATTCTTCTCCTTACTACTTCCTAAAATGAACATTTGTTCTACTATTCATTGGTTTGAGTGATTACTTTTGAAACCCCTGAATATTCCCAAGTAGGGAAGTGACCAAAGACCAGTTTATGGATTTATTACACTTGGGCTGTTGCAGACCAGTTACTTTTTAAATGAAGATGAGGATGTTTCACTAGAAATACATCTGCCTAAATTTTTTTGTTCTGAACATGACAGCTGTGAAAAGGTAACATATCTCCTTTCCACTGCAAGAGTCACATTGACTCTCTCTTTTATTTCCAGTGATGATTCAGACCCCAGAAACAATCTTTAATGTCCTTTTGAGTGGGATCCTGACTATATCCACGAGTCACTGTGCTGTAACTGAGTATATGCACAAGTGATGTGGACAGGGTGGGAGCAGGCCCCACCAAGCATGGAGATTTTGTCATACTTCCCAGCTTTAGTTCATGTTTCACCATTACCCAGTAGTATCAGTATCTTCTGGTAAGTCTGGGAGATGTTAGGATGGACAGAATGTGTATTTAATAGTTGAAATTGTGTTTTCATACCAATTTTGAACTGCTTGGATCAAAGTTAATGCTCTTGGCACATACTTAACTTCATGATCAGGAAGTGTCAAGGTGTTTGGCAATCTCTGGACATTTCAGGACATAAAATCAACTGGAATTGAGACTTTGGGGGTAAAAATATTAGAAACTGTATTTCCCTTCATATTGCAACTGAATGTTTTGCCTGTGGATGGTGATGTGGTAATGGATGCCTGAGGAGCAGTTGCCTCTTGTCTTTCATCGTGTGCATAGAGGTCAGGTAGAAGTTGGGTCATTTAGGAAGCTAATAAGTGGTATTTTCACAAATGACCATTCCTTCTGAATGGAAAAACAAGCTAGGACTTCAAAATGTGTCTTTTCTGTGTCAGTGCATGTCAAACAATCAAGCAAACAAACAAACTTCAGGTATTATCGGTAGTTTTATTTCGTTAGTAGAAGTGTTTAAGGCGTTTTCAAATAAATTTGTAAAATTGTTTTGGCAGTAAGTCTTTGTTGTTTGATCTCTTTTAACCCTAATCACATCTTCCTTTCAATCTCTAATGTCACAGCTAGCTCACAGTCTTAATTCTTTCATACCCCATTTCAAACTCATGCTTGTGGGCTGCTAAAATGATTTAAAAAAAATACTCATGTCTCTTGCCCCAATTTCTTAAGAATGTGTTTTCCCTTCTCCTTCTATAGGAATTTGTTTCTTCTTTTAACCTTCTATTAAAAAAATCAAAGGGTCATGCAGTTTAAAGTTCAGAGGGGATTATCACAATTAGGTCTCCTAGGCACTACAAGCAATGAATAATAATAATTATGTGAGCTGAACCTTTGCACAGTGCAGGCCATATAGCAGCACCCTGGAACTTCAGCATCAAGTTCAGAAGATTGTACCTTGCATTTAGCAATAATGCTGCCCTAGAATGATAGCTGATTTTAGGGATTTAAAGGTGGAGATCAGCAGAGGGGTTTCTTTATTTTACAGAATTAAAACATGCATGTATGCTGTCAGAAAACTGAGGCATTGAGAACTAAACCCACATTTTAAAGACAGCCAGACAGCTGTATATAGAATTTTAATATAGCGTATAATAGAACATTGTGAATGTACTTAACATTTGCCATCTTAACATCTGCCCATGAAAAGGCTGATCCAAAGCAGTGGCAAAAAGTAGCATCTGGTATCTTGAAGAGAGCTCAGATTAATTCTCAGAACTGTCTGGACAGGAAGCTGAGGTTGGAAAAGTATCTTGCTAAGTATTTGAGGGAACATCTCATGCTTGGGGCACCCATGTGTTCAGATTAAGCTGTAGGTATGTGTATATATAGATACACACACACACATATATATATATATATATATACATGTATTGCATGAGGCAATCAGAAGTTTGCACATCAGAAGATGCACTAAAGTTCAGCTATAGACATGCTTTTATTTTCTGTTTCAAATTTTGCAGGTTTTAACCAAAATTATGCTAGTATTGCCTAATGAGCCATTTTATTGTAGGTTGTATTGGTGAGATACACCTTTGGCACAGATCCATTAAAAAAGATCAAATTACATCCAAGAAAGGTTGCTTTAAAAGAGGTTTAAAATATGAGCTCAAATTAATGAAATAGGGGATAATGAAGTATGAATAATTGTGAAATCTAGGAAAATAATTTGTTCACAGTATTATTTCTATCGCTGAAAGGAAACTGCCCAACTCTTCTTTGCAAAAACTTATAAAGTGGTATAAATCTTGAGTGTTATTACACAAATAACCTGGTCAATTCCAAACTGGGTGAACTTCTGATAACTCCTGATTGACAAAGATTTCAAAAATTATCTGAGTAAGTGTTACAGCTCAGAAATAGAGTTGCTCATTGAGGCTGTGAAGTGAGTAGGTGGTGTCATGGAAGGTATGACAGCTGTAGGACAAGAGGACAGCACAGCCGGTAGCTAAGGAAAAACCAGTTTATTTTCTGAATTTGGTACGCTTAAAGTCTGCCAGTAGTATTTCACAGAAGTTATTTGGAGTGGCTCTAGTCATGAAGAATTGATATAAATGAAATAGAATTAAGAGGGATTTTTTGGATTTAGTTTGATGACGCATTATGATGGATGTGAATCTGGGGGAATGAGGATGTAAGTGCTTGGCTGGGGAGTAGAGAACCCACATGTCTTTCTGGAAGTGCTGCTAGTGCCTCATATTTAGTGCCTTATTTTCCCACATGAGATGTTTTTACTAAACTGCTTTGGTGAATCATCTCTCTGTTAAGGTTACTGTCTGCTTACAGATTCTTTTTCCTGAAAGTTTTCTTCTCTCTCATTTTCAAGTACATAATAGCCAAGTAATACATTCACTTTGCATTTGCTTACCTTAATCTGTCAAAGTAGTTACCAGTTTCTCCTTGTCTCATCTCTCAAACTGAACATTGTGTTTACTTTAAAATATTCATTTAATCTCTAGGTACATGAAGGTCTTACTCCACATTTTCAACCATGACAGGCAAAATTCATGCACTTCAAACTCTCTTCTAAATTGGAATTTGAAACATCAGAGAATACATTTGCTCCTTGTTTAATATTATATAATCTTCTTCTTTTGAACTCTTATCAGCAAAATGTCACCAAAAAATTGCATATTATTTTCCACATCTGAGTTAATTGGAACAATTTCACCAAGCTTTTTAATGAAGATACTGGCCCAGTATTTATTGAGTGCTACAGTACAATGCAACCCATTTTTGACATAGTTTAAACTGGGGTTATTTGAGTTCAAACACTGTTCCATACACTTCAAAGTTGGATGCATTAGTGGCATTTATGTTGAATTCTGCTTTGTATCTGCCTGATCTCCAGTGGACATTCAGGTTCTCTTAGGGCCCTTTGGGAAGGTCTGAAATTGCATATTGCATTTAATTTGAAAATGAACCAGTCCTGAGAGGGAGGAGAACCCTACTTTCATGAGCTATGTATGTTTTGGTGCTTTTTTTGTTTCTGTTTTACTTGTCATAGTGGAATAATCAAGTAATTTGGGCATTGAATTAAAATAAATTATGTTAGAATAGAATGCATTTCTGTTCTGCATTAAGCAAGAAACACGGTTTCTAAGCTATAACCTTCTAAGCTTTAACCTTCTGACCTGGGAAGACTTAATAAATGCAGACTTGAATATTTTCAGAGATATTAAAAGCAAGGATAGTAATTTAAAGGAAGAGATATGGAACAAAAAATTAATTAGAAAATGTATTTTAGTAATACACACAGTGGAGTTCATGTGCATTTTAGAAAAGTGCTGAATCATGGCTGACTTTTGGCCGACAGGCTTGGGCAGGTGAGGGTTTTTTTGCATTCAGTATAGATTTTAAATATTTACATTGGAAGTTTATTTTTTTTTCCTTTAGATTACAACAGAGTGAATTGAATGTGTGTAAATGTAAATAGCATAGTGAGCCTTCCTTAGAGACTTCCAGTGGTATAAAATCTGCGAGAAGCAGATGCTGTTATTTAAAAATAGCCCAATCCTGACATCTTAATTCATTAATTGAAAGTATTCTGTAATTTAAACTTCAGTCAGCTGCTAGGAGATGCAGGTTATTATTTGACGTCTTTGGAATTGCACTATTATTTCTAAAGTAAAACTTACACTAAAATTAAAATTTGATCATTTAAATAGCCTTTGGGGTTTTTATGTTGTAGTACAGTTTATTCTACTATGTATTGGAAAGATAAGAACACAAGCAAAATTGTGAGTGGAGCAGACTAAGAACCTTTCCCTTAAATGAGTCTTGGGTAGAGTAACATGGGAGTTGTGGTTTGTGGTGTTAGTGGTGGCTCACACAGGGCACTGCTTTGGTATATGTGAATATATCCCACCTGTGGGGAGCTGGCTAAAAATTAGGGATAAGAAATTCAGTTTCTCCCTTGGCTCGTGATATCCTTTTCCTGATAACATGCAAAATCATTTTTCTTTGCTATGAGGACATTTTAAATTGGATTACTTGTTTTGGTTTGTCATTTTCCCTCCTAGCTTCTCCAGTTTGTGTCTTGCGTTTTTCTGTTACTGTGGACCAAATCTATCACAAAAGGTTGTGGCAGAGGTGCTGATTCAGAGATTCCTTCTCTCTAGTTTTGCATCTCTGTATTTTCAGTAATTCTCGTTAATCCAGAATTAACTGAAATCACCCTTTTATCTAACCAGTTTTTGCTCATAGCTGTTGATAACATCATTATCTTTTCCAGTTCACGATCGTATCACCTTTGATGCTTCTCCAGGCTTAGAAACTTGGTTGATTCTGCCCCTGCTTCCCATCAATTTCTGCCAGATTCCCAGTGCTCTTTTCTATCTGTTGGAATTTTGCCTGGCAGAGATGTTAAAGGCTTTAATTTATAATCTTTAAGCCTATCACTTCAGCTGGGTTTTGCCTCCTTTCTTTCCATCTTTCTTCACCAGAATGCTTCTGCTTACTTTGGACTTCTTCCTGGCACTGCCCCATCCATATCATTGCTGTCCCCTAAAAATTTTGGTTACTTGTCTTGACTTTTTCTGTGTTACAATGTCAAAGTCAAGATTTCTGCTGTACCATCAGTGCCCTATGCAACCTTGGACTGTCTGCATCTGATCTCATTTCCCTGCGTCCCCCAACTCACATTCCACATTCCTCACAGTCCTCTGACTTTATTGCTCCTTTTGTCTGCCTTTCATGCACTCATTTTTGCACTGTCTTTCATGCTGCCTATGTGCCTGGAACAGTCTTTAGCATCTCAGCCAATTTACAGCTTTGCATAAATTATATTTAATAATAAGACTAACAAAAGTTCATTATGTACATTATTTCACTTAACTTTGTACCTGCATAAGCTAAAAACAGCCTGAGGGAAACTACTGTTAAACTTTGTTGTGATTTGTTGTGATTCAAAGATACAGATTCAGGCATGACAGTTCTTCAGTGATTCGGCATAAATTTAATTTTTTAAAATAATTTAGTAAGTGTTAGGTCTTTGTTTTTTGAGAGCAGGTTTCAGATTTTTCTAATTCAGAGATGAGAAAATAGCTACTTATTCCTGCTGAGTGCAGTCACCAGAAGGTTGTTGTCATCACAGTACCTGGTACAGACTTTTTGCCCTGTGGTACATTTTGCTTCACTTTTTCCTTACTAATATGAATGTGGCAGGACTTTGAATGTTGGATTAGCTTCGTATCTGCAAACAAAGTGTATCTTTTGTGTTTAGCCTCACTTTCAAAGCAACATGTTCATCTGTTTAAAGAAACCAGTGAAAGATAGGAAGGTAGCACTCTGCCTCTGTCTGGGAAGTTTTCTGAGTGTGTTGGCTACTTTGACATATGGGTTTTCTTAAAATGTTAGAAGTTGTTTAATATTTTAACTCCCTTTAGAACTAGTGAAAATGAGCTGAAGATAAAGCTTCACATGGTTTTCCAACATCAATGTATAACTGCAAGGCAGGGCATTATGCAAAAATTATACGTAATTTTCCAAGTAAGACTGCATCTAAAATATATGGGCTACTTTTTTCTTTTTTTTTTTTTTAATGGTTGTATTGATACTGTTTACAGTTGAGTAGTGAAACCAAATAGATGTGCCTTTAATTTGTTTTTAAATGATCTCTTATATTCTGGAGATGATAATCTGAAGGGTGGCTGCCATAGTAATGTGCCAGTCACCATGGCATCTGAACATTATGAAAAGACATTCTGGGCTGCACAAAGACAATGCCACCAATTTGTATTTCAAACTGATCAAAAGTGCAGGACCAAAAAGTTTGCCAATAAATGTAGCTCAGTGGATGGCGCTGCAATTTAGAGTTTGCTTTACACAATAAAGATTTCGGTCCTCCTCTCAATGCCAAGTGAATTTATAAGTAAAATCCTTAACACAGACTTTGTCCATTTACTGGGCTAACTTTTTTCAGTTGTGTGAAGAGTGTGGCTGTAGATTTTTTTTGGCTCAGTGAAGGAGCAGTTCACAGTTCTGCTTTATAGAAATCTTTAGAACTTTTTTCCTCCTCGTGGAGTTTTTCACTTTAAACTGAAATTAGGTCAGTTAATGAAGAAAAGGGGTTTTCAATACTCAATTGGTAAATATTCTAATCTCTTAAACGTTTTACAGTCTGCTTTCATAAATTAGGTCAGTTAATGAAGAAAAAGGGTTTTCAATACTCAATTGGTAAATATTCTAATCTCTAAAACATTTTACAACCTGCTTTCGTAACAGTGTTCTAATCATCAAAGAAACCAAAAATCAAATCATTATTTAAAAGCAAGCTTATTTTATCTTAAATAATTGATTGTGGCTTGTTGTTTGAAAGAGGACTACTTTGGCATGAATTCCAAATCCAGTTATGATCTTAACTCAAGCAGTTTGTTTAATCAAACATTACTCTAATCAGTCTTACATGGTCCCCTACCCAGCCAGGCCTGCCTAGAACAACTGGTTTATTCTGCGACGAGTTGCTCAACAGATGTCATTCTGCTAGAATAATGCAGCAGAATACTTGTGCCTTGGCTAAAATTACTTCAACTTTGATCACTTTTGTCCAGCACATCAGTCTGGCATTGTGCTTTATACCAACATAACACTTTACCCCGAGCATGCCTTTCAAGCTTAGAATAGCAGAGGAATGTTATTGAATTCAGTGCAGTTACAGATGAGTTAATGAAAGAAGGGAAATACTGTTTTTTTCATAATGCCTTTCTGTTGTGCTTTGGAATTAAAAGGGAATTTGAGGAATGTGACTTCCGAGTTATTTATTTTTACTTCTGAAGGCTTTTTGAAAACAATATTATGTAGTCCTATTGATCTCTTGTTTCTGTAAATAAGTTTCACTTGTTATTTAAAAACAGTGCACATTAGAGTTTTATATTGTGAAAATAATACTATTTCTGGTGTGTAGCTGGAAAAGAAATATTTCACTGGGACAGTTTGTCCTGGTTTTTAATGCAAGAAAACAAAACCAGCAAGAACTGTGTCCTTGTGATCACACATGTCAAGATTGTTACACTTTGGGTTGTTGTGGGGTCCTCTACAAACACATCAAGGACCCTATGAGGAAGCCCTAAAATGAAGTCCACTTGATTTGCTAATAGATACTTCAGTATCCTGTGTCTTAAAGACTCAGTGTTCTTGTTTCAATTTTTTAAAATTAAAATATAGTTGTAATTTTTTTTTTATTGAAGCAGAGTTCCCAGGTCAGTCTCCCTGCAAAAACTCCTGAGCAAAACTAATATTAGCATAAAGGTTATCATGTGTACATGTAATTTACCAGTTTTAGGAAAAAATTGAGAGATATCTTAATGATTCTAAAGCACAGACCTGTGTGGAATTATTATATTCAGAAAGCTTTAAACTGATGGTATTGAAATTTTTATCAGCATAGCCCATGTATTAAATCTATCCAGAAATGAGACAATGAAATTACAATAAAAAGAAAAAATCAAAAGCTTGGTGCTGTGGTGAAAGCAATGCCCTTGGCTGCCTTTTTTAGAGCAAGTTCTGATTTATCTTTATTTTTTCCCAGGTGAAGAGGAATGTGTATGACCTGACCAGTATCCCTGTCCGTCACCAGCTGTGGGAGGGTTGGCCTTCTTCTGCCACAGATGACTCCGTGAGTTCCTTGGCTTCTCATCTCATTCCTTCCTAGAAAAGGCTGATTTTACATGGATTTTTGATTGGAATCACTCAGTAACATTTACTTAACATCACACACATTCAGAGTTTTGGTGTGAAAGATACAAATGCTCAAGGTTTGGGTGCCTGCAGCTCAGGGAAATGATTCCTGTGTATCAGAATCAGTGCATGTTTCATGTTTCATTTCAGCCATTCTAGACTGAAGCAAGTCTGCACAGCATTTTGGAAGTTGAAATCAATTGAGTGATTGAACTTCAGGCAAAAAGCCCTGATTTTTATGTATGCTCTGGGTGCACATCTAGGTATTTTTCACTGTCCATTAGCTCACCCAGTTCATGCTCAAGCCTCTGCCTGGCTTCAGAGCAGGAGTTGTTCCTGCTGAAATCAGTGAGGGGTCACCACCAGTGACAGAATCCACAGAATTGCCCACAAATTCATGAAATTGTGGGACTTACCTGCAGTATCTCACTAAATATTGGTCTTGCTTCCATGTATGATCATCCTTACAGTGTGTTTGACAGCATGTCTTTCAGTTTCCTTCTGCTAGTGTGTTCCCAGTGCCAGCTAATGAGGTCTGCCTTTCTTTGAAAAAAACCCAACCAATCCACAAAAAAAAAAACTAAAAGGGTGAAATAATTATGTAGTTATGTTGTATGTAGATTTTGTGACCTGAGAAAAATGTAGAAAAATAAGTTTTTTATTGAACCTGATCATTCTACAAAGTGAAAATGGTTTTGGAGTCTGCTTTCTTACATATTGCCATTATCTGCCATGCATTACTTTCCTGTCCATTTCTGCTCTGTTCTTGTAAAGGGAGAATTGCTTTTTGAATATGACTGCTCCTTTTTTTGCTCTGAATCAAGGATTAATGCCAATTAAAAACTAACCCAAAAGGCAAAAACTGTCTGAATTTCCACGTACTTGTAAAAGGTATCTGTGGTGGTGTTTGCAGAAACAGTATTTAAGTTTGAGAAAGGTGGATAAATCTCAGTCCATGTATTCAAGGGCATATCTGAGCTGATAGACATAAGGTCTGAAATAACAGAATGGTGTCATGTGGTAATTACAGGCTTTGAAATGTGGGTCCATTTTAACATTTTATTAGTTTACATTAGCCCAAAAAAGAATTGGAAACTCAACACTTCTAATCTGTTTTCCCACAGCTGTTAGGTTTTCATGTAGTTTTCTCCTCCTTTTCTTCTGAATAGGATACCTCACATATGTAAAACTCATGAATCTGCTTTAAGTCTTTTTTTTACAAGTGACATTGTTGCAGGTGAATTTTTCCCCTTTTCATCTTTAATGAAATTGGTGAATGTTGAATCATCTGCTCTGAAGCAGACGAGTCCTCAAGGCTCACTGCTCGAGTCTGGTGGCGCTGGAACTTGTCAGCTGTGTAAACAGACCGGAGTGTGTTGCCAACGAAAATACAATTAATTTCTGTCTAAAATTAGAGGCTGTAGCTTACTATTTATAAAGATTTAATGATAGCAATGACTGTCTATGCTCCTGTGATCTGAACTTTTTTTCCCCCAAATTAGAAATATTCGGTAATAATTACTTGAGTAATTAATGATGATCTCTTGAGTTCAGTGACAGATTTTTAAGATCACATTTTCCATCATGAGTTTTTAAATTTGCTGTCTTGTAGGATACCTCATTGCAATTAAGGAGTTAAAGAAAGAGTTGATTAAAATACTTTTTCATTTGCATGTTATGCAGCATAAGAAATACTTTGTAATACCACAGGAGGTTTTTCACTGCAGTTCTCGTTAACCTTTGGCTTAGCAAACAGGACAACTAAATAGACTTGGCATAATTGGATTCCTGTATCATCTTGAGTCTCTTATGAACCTGCCAGACTACAGTCTTCTGACATTATCAGGAAATTTAGTGGAGTCAATAGCAATTTAAAACATTGTTGCTTCATCTCCCTTCAGAGTTAAGATATGTTCTCTGCTTGTACTACCTAATGGAATATGGGATACTGTATGAATTGTCAATAACTCTTTCAGATCTTTCTCACACTTTCACCAGGGAAATGGGTATCAAAACCTCCCCGTGCAGGAGAATGTTTTTGTGCTGTGACAGTTTAATTGTGGGAAACAAGGCGTACACAGGCCGTGCAAATCTCATTTCACCGTTCAGCAAGGACAAGTTTTAGCTTTTATTGAGCCTGAATAACTTTAATGCCACAAATTATAACTGTTCTGCTCATTAAAGTTCAAGGTAAATGGATGAGTTTTATCTCATTCTCTTTTTTTAAATGTGTTTACATAAGTAAAATTTAAATATATTCAAAATGTTAACTTATCTATTTTTGCACATATAGCATCAAGTGATACAGTGAAGTCTTGATAATAATCCTAGAAAATAAAAGCCATAATTTTAATTTCCTTTAAATACATTCACAATATGTTCTCAATTTTTATTTTGGATTTTGTAGCAATCTTAGCATTGCAGAGTTTGAAAGATGAGAGGATGCCAGAATAATTTAGTAAAATTTCTGAAATTTATTCCTTTTTTTTTTTCTATTGACCAAACTTCTAGACTTCCACTGGTAATTACCACTAGAGTCAAGTGGAATGAGCAATTTTCAAATATGTCATCACT